>JALGBA010000018.1:3495000-4821955 GCA_023970755.1 Azemiops feae
TATTCTCATTTGAGTAGGTGTTTTAATGTATAGGGCATGGGTCGGCCATCCGAAACGTCGGATGAGCCGCACGGACCCATTTAGCTTAAAAAAAAAAATCGCTGGGAGCTGCGCGTTCGCATGCGCGCGCGCCGTTCGTACATGCGCACCTGCGCACGCGCACCCCCGCACCCGCCCGCGCATGCGCGCATGCGCTCGCCAAAATGGCGGAGGAGGCTCCGGAGCCGCAGGTAAGGCCTCAAAGAGCCGCATGCGGCTCCGGAGCCGCGGGTTGCCGACCCGTGGTATAGGGTATAGTGTTTTAGTTTAAGAGTCTTGTGTAGCAAGACAGTCAGATTTCTATATTTGCAACACTTATCTCTAGAGATAATGGTGTACTTTAGTGTAAAATAGACTATATTCAGGGAGTCCTTGACTTACAACCACAATTGAGCCCAAAATTTCTGTTGCTAAGTGAGACATTTGTTAAGTGACTTTTGCCCCATTTTACGATGTTCCCACAGTTTTAAATGTATCATTGCAGTTGTTAAGTTAGTAACACGGTTGTTAAGTGAATCTGGCTTCCCCATTGACTTTGCTTGTCAAAAGATCACAAAAGGAATCACATGACCCAGGACACTGCAGCCATCTTAAATATGAACCAGTTTCAAGCATCCAAATTTTGATCATATGATCATAAGGATGGTGCAACGGTGGTAAATGTGAAAAACAATCATGTCCCTTTTTTCAGTCCAGTCACTAAATGAACTGTTGTAAGTCAAGGACTACCTGTAATTTGTCTCTGTAGAGAGGTTTCATGCTTTATGGGCCACAGTGTGAGCTGACAGACACTTTGTAATTTGCCAAAGTGATTGCAGTTATGCATAGCAATTACTTCTAAGAGGTAATGAAGTTGTGTGCTGGATTCTAGCCTATAAAGCACAATTCCGAGCTATAGGAACCAAATAAATCAGATCAACTAGGTCAGTTTCTCTTCTGAGATCTTGCATCCATATATTGATGTTCCGCTTTTCTATAACACTGGTTTTATTTATGTTAAGAGGTGCTATGTTATAACCATTTCTTCTATGACAATATTAGAAAATGTATACGTAGCCTATTTAAGAATTAGGCATTATTGCAGTGTAGCACTTCTAAGTACTACCGTCAATTGAAAAGTTGCAGATTAAAATCTTGAACGGCCGTAGGATCATGGACAAGCTATTCTTATCTAACTCCATGTACAATAATTATATTCTAAGAAAAAAATCAATTGTTTAAAACTTAGTGCAGCTGGCATTTGAATTGCTTTAAATGTTCTGAACCATGATAGGTGTACTATCATCCATTATTATAGTTTTTAAAAGTAATTAGAAAAACTAAAGTTTATATTTTACATACTGCGTGTGTACTGTAATTTCAATAAAATCATAATGAAATAATGAAATAATTTGATTGTCTAACATGATTTATATGTGAAGGAGGACTAATAGTCACGTTTGTTTCAAGTACAGTCAAGTCCTAATGACATGTCCATATATGGTTTTCTTGGTGACAGTATGAAAGTAATTGTACATTGTCCCCCTTTTTTCTTCTCTTCATCCTCCTCTCCCTGTGTTAGAGTCTAGTCTTTAATTCTGAGGAATCCTGGTGAAATCCCATCCAAATACTAATTTCAGACTTGTATTTTGCATTTCAGTTTCTTGAAGGCTGTTTATTGCATTTTCTGAAATCTGCCTCATTCTGATAAGTTCTGCTGTAACAACAGATGTGATGGCATCCTTGCTTCTCAATCAGTGTAATAGGATATGCTGAACTAGTGAGATATCAGAGATATTGGGATTCTGGCTGAATACCAGTTAGAAGTTTGTTTCATAATCTGATGTGTACCATTGTATACCCGAAACCTCAGGAATATTCTTGTATGTCCTCAGGAATACGTTGGAGTCAAATATTTAGTAGATTTTTATAAGTTACCTTTACTATTTTGCATTACTGTATGAATGGTCCCTTAAAGAATCAGCAATTCTGTTTCTTACAAATGTTTTCTTCCAGAACTGCATTTTAGAGGCGTTCTATTAATCTCTTTCCATACAAAGCCACATGCCCTTCCCTACTGGCAATTTGCACAACTTAAAACCTTTTCACGATCGTTGCATTTTTCCTCCTCAGCATATTCCCAAATGATAAAAAGCAGGTTTTTTGTTTGAGATATCATTATTTCTGGAATTATTGCATGTGCCATACCTTTGCAGCCCATCGGACAATAGGCTTTTTTTGGAAGGGATTTATTTTTGTTTTATTTATCTATCATATTTGTATGCCCCCCCCCAAAAAAAAAACATGATTCTGGACAGCATTCTTGCTTTATCTCCTGCCTTTCTGTACCTGTACATAGCTTTAAATTTTTATCTTTGGGTTAAACAGCATTTACAATAAATTTTCTCTCCCCTTTTTCATAGAAATTTAGATTTGTTCATGGAAATTCCCCTATCTTGGTGTTTGCCATGAGTTGTTTATAACTGCTATTTTTTTTTCATTCTTCTTTTCTTCTCTTCCCGCTTCAGCTATAAAAGGCTTTTGAATGTGTATTTGCTACTACATTATAATGGAGCTATTACATCCAGGGTTTTTTATTTGAATTTTTTACCATTCATCTTCTCTCAACATCTCCTCATGTTCTCTTAGAAGGATTTTTGTTTAATAGGTTACCAGGCAAATGTACAGAAACCGCAATCAAGGGTTGGAGAACACAGGTGACAGTAGCAAGTTTCTTTGATTTCTTTTTTCTAATCATTGTTAATTGATAGTGCAGTAGTTCCACAGGTGAGCTCAGCAATTGGAATCATTGGTAAATCGAGAGGCTTTTTAAATTTTAAATTTTCAAACATAAAAATGTCCATAATTACGATGCTCTTAATTTCACAAACACCTAAGGTAACAAGAACGTGGCACTATTCCAAATTAATTTAGTCTTGCATTCTAAAGGCTTGAGATATTGATGGCTGGAATTTGGAAGCTTCTTAGATTGCAGCTCATGTGCTTAGAAGCATGTACTACATGCTAATGAAACTGGTATGGCAAAGCATAATACTAAAAGCGGTACTAATTAAATGGTGATTAAATTCCTGGTGATTGTGTTTATGGTGATACTCATCCAAATATAAAAGAGCAATCATAGCGATGTTAGATTCTAATGATTTGGTATTGCATAGAAAGTTCCTGGTAAAAAAAAGAATTCTACAATCCATCTTGTATTCTCTCCACTTTAGGAAATCCTAAAACTGGCTCAAATCTCAAAAATATTTATTTCCATTGCCAGCATTAGACTAATATTGCTAATTTATTTAAAAGCTCCTATTCTTTTTAGCCAAACTAAGCTCAAAGTTGAAGGTTTCTTATAAATGATTAATCATCCTAAAATGATGAGACCTTTAACTTATTTCTAGAATTACATTTCTTTACTATCAAATCATGTATTTAAATGCCTTTGCGGGATCTGCCACACTTTTTAACCATTTGCTCATATAGAAAATTACCAGGTTTTCTTTGAGAAGGAACCAGATGGAGAACTGATACACCTTTATTGGATCTGATGGTATAATGATAAAAAAAGGAATAAATCTGAGTCATAACAAAAGCAGTTTCATCCAACATCATTCCCCATAGTGAACCCACAAGAAGACTTTGAGGGCAATAGTTTTCTCAAGCCTTTCTTTATTAGTGATGGGTAGTTAGAGGCAAATTTTATATAATGACTTAGTTTTACTATCAATTTAAGGGTTATTTAATTTAACTTAAGAGTAATATCTCACAGCTATATTCAATAAGATAAGAGTATTATTTCAAAGTGGATTTTTAAAAGGGTGGTTGAAGACATTTCCTAGTCCAGTACCCACTGGAAATATGAGATTTCAATATCCAATCAGTAGAATCAATAATTCTTCATGGTAGAGATTATAATCCAACATATCTGGAGGTCACCAAGTTGCATAAACCTGCTTTAATGTTTTAGTTGCAACAATTGAGAGCAATTTAATTAAGTAGCATTAATATGCTTTTAAATATGTTTGGCAGTTATTTAACAGTAATAACTGGCTTCAGGATTGCAGTTATATGGTTAAATAATACAATTGTATTAGTTAGCCTTTAAAACAGAGCAGAAATATATATTTATCATTTTAAATACTAATGTACTTTTATAAAAAGTCCATATATGTAAACATTTACAAATTTAGTACTGTATAATATTTCTTTTATGCTGCGTAATTTTGCACCTTAGGTTAGATTGATGTGTGTATGGTTCTTTTATCAAAAGTAAAATATTATGATCATATTATTTAATTTTTAAAAAGTACATTCCTTTAGCCAGTCAACATTTGTTAGAATGAAGGAAGCAGTGAAATAAACTTGAGGCTATATAAAAAAGTACATCTGGAATAAGCAGCCCATGGTCTGTACATAGTTGCTGTAGTTCTTCTCTAATTTTTTTGGCCCCAGATCTCCTGGATATTATGCTGCCAAATTTCCCAAATGTAGTGGCAAATTGCCAAATTACAAAGTTTTCAAGAAAGCAAATGTGGGTGAACACACCACAATGTGTCAGAATGGATGAAAGCTCAAGCAGAAATATTACCTCAGAGGGGACTAAAATTCCGGCCCTTTCTAGTCTCTATCACAGACCCTTTGTATTTTTCAGAGCTTCCCAAGGCGGAAGATGTTTTCCACCTTTGATGTGCAGTAAAGCTTGTTTAACCACGCAGAAAGATACATGACTACAAAGTGGAAGTGCTCCTGGCTTGATACATAAAATTTCACACTATCATAAAAAAGTAATGATACTGGATAATTGCCATTTATTTCCAACAGAGTTACAGTTCCTGTTTCCATAAGTTAATTTTATTAAACTTTCAGTAAGGATATACATGTGCGATTTAAATGTACGTTTCTTTCTACTGGAAGTCATTAAAAAGAAGAGTTTACTCCAGTCAGTTTAAAATTGAGTCTGAATAATAGCAATAACAAAAACAGTCCATAAGAACAGAAGGAATACCCAACAGCAAGCATCATGCAGTATTATCTGTCAGAGAGTAAATTAAATATTTTCTTCTGATAAACAGCTTTTCCACACTTGAAACAGCCTGATTGCTATCACATCTTTTTGTGCCTTTTGTGATGATTACTACTACATTTTAAATTGGGGTAAATAGAAATACTTTTACTGTAAAACATTCTGTCCATGGCAAAATATGCTAAGAGAAATTGCTGGTGGGCCATCACTTCTGTGATGTGACAAGGGCTAAGGCTAGGCGGTTATCCTCTGCTATGGTATCATCTCACCCCATGAGGTGGAACTTTCTTGACCTTCTGGAAGATAGTGAAGCTGGATTTCTTCCAGAGGTTCTGAAGTTAATTGATTAAAGAGAAAGCCCTTTCATGATTGATTGGAATTTAATGTGTAAAGATGTTTTTTGTTCTTATTATTTGCTTTTACCCTAGGCATTTTAAATGTTATTTGCCACGAGTTATTTAAATTGAAGTATCTTATATACTGCAAGATCCAATCTGAGTTGGTCACCAGGATCAGAAGTTTGTTCCTCCAAGCTTTTGGACTCGTGCTGGTGTCCATCCTCAGGGAACTTCTCAATCTCCAGGATGCCTTTCTTATATACTGTTGAGAATCTTTTGATTGTAGCAGTATGAAAATTGAATGTCCTGCTTTGTAATCTGTTATTTTTGTTTGATGATGTATGATAGTTTGAGAATTGTACTTTCGTGTTTTCACTTCAAAAGGAGAGAAATGCCTTAGATAGATGCAATTTGTTAGTTTCTTTAAAAAATTCAGTTGGAAAGTTAAATGAAATTGCACATAACTTGGCAAGCTTTACTCACTCAACAAGGTTTTAGGACTGCAGCGTGGTACAATTATCATTGCAACATAATAAAATTAAATAAATAAATAAAATTTATTTATATAAAATATAAATATATAAAATAAAAAATAAATAAAAAGAAAAATATCAAATTAATTTGGCTTGGAATTATGGTGCAAATCCATTGTAATACCTTTTCTCTATAAATTTTATTTCTTAAATTTATATGCTGCTCATCTCATCGATAAAGCAACTCTGATACAAGATATAGTATCTTGAATTTGAATTTATTTCCTAGTTGGTGTGATATGGACTAAAATAGGTTGACTTGCAAGGGAAAATATAGACTGGTGGGATGGATCTGATTAATCTTTTTTTTAAAAAGCCAATTATTATTAAGTGGACATGGTAGAAGTAAGGAGTAAGAAGATAAAAAGATATGGAAAGGTATAGTGAATGCTATTACTGTAAATTAGGTTTATCTTTTTGCTTTTAAAAAATCTTTAACTTTATTATGGTCACTAACCAACATTTTTAAAACATATTTATTTTCTTTTATCAACAAAAATAACATACAAAACAGAAAAACAGAAAAATGAACATCCAATACGAACAAAAAGAAAAAAAAACCTTGTGTACAAAAAAAGAAAAAAAAATCTCAAATGTCAAATAGATTTAATATTAAACATAAGAAATCTACCATGTCTGGATGCTGAAAAATAAATAAAAAACCTAATATGTTCTTCTCCCCTTATGTAACAGGTCTACAAATAGTTATAAACTTTCCCATCTATATGTAGCAAAATTCTATATTAAATATACAAATATCACAGATGTGGAAATCTGTCTAATAATCAAATTGACCCAACATCTAATCACAATATATATGTAAAAGAAAAAAAACCAGTGAACAGGTTATCCTAAACATTACACTAATCTTCAAATCCCTCTCTTCACCATCTGTCATTTAATTTGTAGAAAATCCACAAATGGCTTCCAGTCTCTTATAAAGTTGCCTAATCTGTTGTCTCTAATCAAGGCAGTTAGTTTTGCCTTCTCTGCTAAATCAGTCAGTTTTAAAATCCATTATTCAATAGTCAATATCCCTTTTTTTCCAATGCTTAGCATATACAATCCTTGCAGCAGTCACCATGCAAAGAAATAACGTCCCAAACTGTTTTTCAATTGGTTTGTCCATAATACCTAAAAAAAAAGCTTCAGGTTTCATTAATATTTGTGTCTTAAATATTTTCTATCTGGAGTCAAATGCCAATGATACATCATTTTGTAAAAAATTTCTTTCAAACTGTAATTCTTTCAAACTGTAATTTCTTTCAAACTGTAACTAACCAACATTTTATGCAACTAATATATGTTACAAAGTACAAATTCAAAAAGTCTAGATATTTTCTAAAATCAATAGAAGCACATGAAATAATTCACTATTAACTCTATAAACACAGATAATAAAATACTACGGAATCTAAATGTTAAAACTAATTGACAGAATTATAAAACTATGTTGTCTCTGATAGATAAACTAATTATGACCACCATAGTGGATATAATATCACTGATTTCCTGAAATATCTAGTTTAATCTTGTTTGAGAAAATACAATATGCTAATGGGAGAGAGTGATATATATAATTACACTTACGAACATCCTACATGTGAATATTCTTGTCTTTCTAAATAGATCTTTTGGACAATTATTCCTGGTGGATTTTTTATTTACACAGGGTCTTAAAGTAATTAGACTACCTTACCATTACAATGCAATATTATTTAGAGGGGACCAACTGTCAAAATAAAGTGTGAACAGTAGATTATTGGGTAAAGGAGCTTGTTTGGGGGAAGCTGGTTTAGATTCTGTAGAGATACTGCGATGAAAAATTCCCATAATGACTGTTTTTGCTCAGTAGGTTCATTGATGAAAGTCCTTCTTTGAGACGAGTGACTATGATGAGAGAAAAGGGAAGACGACAAGCCATCAGAGGTCCAGCTTTTATGTTTAACGACAGGGGCACAAGCCTCACAGCTGAGGAAGAACGTTTTCTGGATGCTGCAGAATATGGGAACATTCCTGTGGTGCGCAAAATGTTGGAAGAGTCAAAAACATTAAATGTGAACTGCGTTGACTATATGGGCCAAAATGCCTTGCAGCTTGCTGTAGGCAATGAACATCTTGAAGTGACAGAACTTTTGTTAAAGAAGGAGAATCTGGCACGGATTGGAGATGCACTGTTGCTTGCAATCAGCAAAGGATATATCCGGATTGTGGAAGCAATCTTGAATCATCCTGGATTTGCAGCTAGCAAGCGGCTAACTCTGAGCCCCTGTGAGCAGGAACTCCAAGACGATGACTTTTATTCTTATGATGAAGATGGCACCCGCTTTTCCCCAGACATCACACCCATCATTTTAGCTGCTCATTGTCAGAAGTATGAGGTGGTACACATGCTGCTAATAAAAGGGGCAAGAATAGAGAGGCCCCATGATTATTTCTGTAAGTGCAATGATTGCACTGAGAAACAGAAGATTGATTCTTTTAGTCATTCTAGATCAAGAATAAATGCATACAAAGGGTTGGCCAGTCCAGCCTATCTATCTTTGTCTAGTGAAGATCCAGTCCTCACTGCTCTAGAACTTAGCAATGAGCTTGCCAAACTGGCTAATATTGAAAAAGAATTCAAGGTAAGTCTCTTTTTCATACTTTCTCTTTTCTTGCTTTACACTATTCTGACTTTACATTATTTTTCTGCATTTTATCTGAAGGCCCTTACTCTTTTTTGGGTCAATGGGCACATCTGGAATTTTGAAAACCTCGTATAAAATGAAGGCCATGCTGTGCTTATTGAATTAAACAGCTCTCCATTTGCCAAACTTTAAGCTGGAATGATTGCTTCGTACTGATTCCTAAATTCTACTCTAGGGTGCTTGCACCAGACTTTTTGTTGTCCTGGTAAGTGGCCAGGTTTCTAAATCAAACAATGGACTGAAGCCCCCCGATCATTTTAATTTTCTACAAATGCACTTAGAGGTACATGCAGGGGAAAAAGCATTATTTTTTAATCTGGAAAGGTGGATTTGGTATTTGCTTTTTAGCATGCTAGTTGCAGTTATTTTTTCAAAAACTAAAATGAGGAAGAGTACAGACCCTGGCAGTTGCCAAACATCCAAGACTCAAGCCTTATCTAATCCTGCTTGTGTTGCTGTTACGATGTAACGTTCCTTTGAAAAATAGCTTTGCTTCAAATGAAAATAATGTGGTACTTGGCTTGGTAGGTACCAAATAAAATAATGAAAAATGAGCTCTGTGAAAACCAAATGAGTATCCAAATTTTAGGTCCTAAATGACTAATGATTAAAGTATTGGACTTGGGTACGTAAGCGTCCCAGGTTCAGATAGACGTAGACATTAAAGTCCCTGGGTGACTTTAGGCCAGCCCAATCTACATTGCAATGTGGTTGTTGTAAGGAAAATAAGAGGAAATGCTTTGTTAATTGTGTTGAGCTCTATTATACAAATCTAACAAATAAATGATTTTTCTTATGTCCATTCACAACTTTTGAACATTATGGTTTGTATCATGTGAATTTTGAATGCCTTTATCATTTCCCCATCTAAATAATAATATGGTCACTGTATGATAGAAATGTGTTACAGTTCCATGATTCTATTAAAATGTGTATAATTGTTCTGTTCACTTTTCCCCCGTGTTCACATATTTTAACATCACAATTATATTGATTATACTATTTTTTCTGAATTTCTTTCATTGTTTATTTGGCTCCTTTTTTGTGAGTGTTTGTTCAGATTCCATATCAACTAGTATATAAAATTAGAATTCTACCCCCTGAAAAATATTCATTTACTGAAAAAGAAAAAAATGGGTCAGACGAGACAGATTGTAAACAAAATTAGTTATACAAATGACACGTCTTTCCAACTGTAACAAACATTTCAGTAGGGTCTTTCAGGGTCACTGTTAGATTACACTTTTTAAATTAACTTTCCCTTAAATTATTATGAGGAGGCAGAAAACACATTAATGTGTGAAACTGTTCCAAGTCTAGAGAACTGTGAAGAAAATACATGTTGATTTGTGTTTGAGTATGTATTTGTGGGATGATGCAGAAGCAAAAATTGGTGGTCATTGTATGTTTATTAGCCTGCCTTAAAACATAGAAATGAATAAATCAGAGTCCAGTTATATTACGCAATTCAGTTCAGCTTCAATGATATTTATTATGTAGAGCAACTGCTGTGAAATTAAAACTTGACCTATTTGCAAATCTGATGTTTTGTATGACTGCCATTATATTCAGATTAAATAGTTTGATGTTTAATCATTTCATTTTAAAAGTTTGTGTTTGATTTACATTATAATCTCATAGAGCAATAGGCATATAAGAATGACCTTTTTGCAATATGGCAAGTGAAGTGTTCTCAGTTTATAGCAGCTCTGCAGATTTTCCTATATATATTGTGCTAAGGTGATCCATTATTGTATGCATGTAATTTGGAACTGCCTTTCCTGTTAGATAATTTTTGTGTCTAGATACTGTAAAATCTGACAATAGTTAGAATTACAAAAATAGTTTTGTAATGAAGTGATAAAAACCTGAAACCTAAAAACCTCAATCCTAGTTGAGAAAGTGGGTCAAAGACTAAAGACTGAAGCCTTGCCCTTCTGTATGTTCGTTGTGCTGCATGTGAAAAAGAGACATAGCTATGATTGAATGGTTGTTGCCACCATGTTAAATTTTGATACCCTTGCAGACACTCCTCCTGACAGTGATTGTATCAGTGACAGTAACACCTAGAAGAAAGTTTTCTGACAAAGTTCTTAACAGAATAACAGAGTTGGAAGGGATCTTGGAGGTCTTCTAGTCCAACCCCCTATTCAAGCAGGAGACCCTATATCATTTCAGACAAATGGTTGTCCAATCTCTTCTTAAACAACCTCCTGTATTGGAGCACTCACAGTGGAGGCAAGTCATTCCACTGATTAATTGTTCTAACTGTCAGGAAATTTCTCCTTAGTTCTCCAGCATGATAGATGAAGAATCCACGAATAGGTTAACTCTGTCTTCCTGCCCAATTAGACTGATTCTGTCAAACTTGCCACGCCTCTCCTGGGCCGGACATCCCAGTCACGACTCAGTCTGGCCCATGACAGACATGTTAGTTTGGCTCCCAGGTACATCTAGCAAATTAGCTTCATCAGAGCAGGTTGTATTAATCTTTTCTTTACATTCGTGGATTTTCCATTGTCCAGACAGCGCTGGGATCAGCGCTGTGTCCAATCACGCGAAGCCTTTCCTTCAGGCACCAGAGAATTGTCTTTCAGGGAGGCCTTAGCCTCCGTCTCTCAGTGCGATCGTTGCGGGCGCCATTTTGCGCACCGCGTGGCGAGCATTCTCGCCACAGCTGGACGGGCCGCTTCTGACTCTTTCGGCCCTTATTGTAGCCATCTCGAGAGGACAGGAGATCTCCTCAGGGTCACAGTAACCGGCGAATTACAAACGCCCCGTTTCTCTCCAATTCTCCGCTCTTTACAGAGACATGGAATCCCCTAAGGTGCTGGTCACTGCAGGGGTGGCCATTTTAGGTGCCGCAGTCGATCCCTCTGGCCGGGGGGGTGAGAGAACGAGGGACTGTTAACAGGCCCCAATTTGGCAGCTCCAGGAACCTGCAGAGCCATATTGCTCCCACTAAAGCAGCTTTCTGAAGATTCTGAAACCAGAGGCAAAATTTCTGCAACAGCGCTTTTACCTACAGTGCATCGCAACGCAGGCCTGTCCCAGCTACTGTACTTACTTAACAACCACTGAAGTGGTCTTGCATCTTTTACCGGCCTACGTTCCTAAGGAGCCTCCTACGTGGACGACCATTCACAGGAGGCAACAGACTTGCCCTAGGCCCCAGCCTAGGTGTCTCATTTGCCCTTGTCACAGGCGAAGTGTGCTGGCCGTGCCATCATTGGCCTTGCCGCCACCAACTAAGGCTAGTGAGCTGGCCTTTACCACTCATTGGTCTGACCGCCACTAAGCAACTACGTGTGAGCTGGCCGTTATCACTGCAGTGGTCTTGCCGCCACCATAGACTAACAGACGAAGTGTGCTGGCCATGCCATTCTTGGCCTTGCCGCCACCAACTAGGGCTAGTGAGCTGGCCGTTACCACTTGTTGGTCTGACCGCCACTAAGCAAACTACGTGTGAGCTGGCCGTTATCACTGAGGTGATCTTGCCGCCACCGTAGACCTGACCAGTGCACTGAGGGTGCAGTCAACTGGTACCATCGCCATCAGGAGCGTTGCAGGTGTGCCAGCGTCCATTAAGTTGGTCCGGTAGCCACCATTAACCAAGAGTACTTGACTGATCCCAGGACCGTGGCACACAGCCACAACCAGTACTCCGCTCCTTGTTATTGAGATCCCTCTCAGCCAACCACTGAGACATCTCATTTGTTGTGATGGCAGACAACATGGCATCTCAACCTTCAGACGGTGCCACTACCAGCACTACTGGCCAAAAGAAGCATAAGTCCTCCAAGCTGGAGGCTGCGGGAAAGATCAAAGCCAAGGCCAAAGTCGCTTCGGGCAAGAGACGCTCCAAGACGGCAGACAAACAGGCCAGCAGGAGACACCAGGCCTTGGAGAAACAGTTCTCCAAAGCGCAAAAGCAGGTCATGATGGGGACTGAACATGCCTCCCTCGTTCCAACAGAGGCTTCAGTTTTTGGCCCACAACTCGGCCCCCCCACCTCATCTGCCCAGAGGGCTTGGTCTCCGGAAGGGGACCCTGGCCAATTCTTTTCTCCCAGGGTTGATCAAGGGGAGATACTCCCTGCGACCAGGGTTCTGCTGTCGGGCCCAGAGGCCACTTTTACACCCACAGCAGCCGGTCTCCGGCCCTTGGAACCTCAGGGGACATTTCCCCCCGAACAGCTACAGGCCCTGATTTCTCAGGCGGTCACCCAGGGGCTCGCCTCGACAATCCACCATCGGTCCAGACCTGAATCCGTGGTCTCAATGGATCTGTCATATTTATCCCAGTCGGGAGCACCCGACCATCAGGGTTCCATCTCTCCTTCCCGTTCTTCTCATAGCAGAGGATCGTTCTCCGCAGAGTACGACCAGATGGACCTGATGTCGGAGGATGAGGAGTTTTCACCGGACCCTCCTCCATTTGTGGGCCTATTTAACCTGGCGCTCTTCAAGTTGCTGCTTCATAAGGCCAGTACCATGGCCAACATTGGCCCCGACTAGGTTCCTCCACCCGGCCCATCTGCCAGCCCGGACACAAATCTGGTGTTTTCTGAGCCTGTTGTTACCCAACAGCATATCCCCTGTCCCCCTCTCTTCTTGAATACTGTTCAGAAACAGTGGGGAACGCCTGGCACTTTTCCCTCCCTGGGGGGGGGGGACAAACAGAAAGCTATTCAATGTAGCTTCAGCTTTGACTGAAGTGCTAGAGGTGCCAGTGGTGGATGAACCCTTAAGTCCTCTGTTTTCTTCTTCCACGGTGTTGGGAGATATGGCCGAAACCTTGAAGGCAGAGGACAAGAGATCTGAGCTCTCCTTCCGCAGGACACACCAGGCTGCGGCATGGGCGGTAAGAGCGGCCACCTCTACCTCCTTTTTTGTCAGGACCTCTCTCCTCTGGCTCTGCCAGCTCCAAGTCAGAGTTCCGCCAGAAGAGGTACGCATGCACCAGGACTTGGGCAAGTTGGTTGCAGCCTCGGAGTACATGGCTGACGCGTCATTACACGCTGCCAGATTCTCGTCCCGAGCCATAGCCTCCAATGTAACTGCACGCCAGCTATTGTGGCTTAAAAATTGGCGAGCGGATGCCAAATCCAAGTGGCGCTTGGCGGCTGCCCCGTACCGTGGTGGCCAGCTGTTTGGAGAGGCTCTGGCTCCTTATTTGGTAGAGAATAAGGACAAGAGGAAGGTGATGTCCCACCTTAGCAGACGGGCAGATAGACGTCCTGCCCCGTATGCCCACCGGCAGTCCTTTCGGCCTGGGTCAGATTCGGACTTGGCTCAGTCCTCCCGCTCCTTCCCTACCAGATCGAACCATCTGTTTGAGCGACCTGGCACCAGGGACAGACCCAGGCAACAGTTTCAGGGCAAACGGCCCTTTCGGGGCACGGGAAGCCGGCCCTTTAGAAGATCTAAGTGACTTCAGGGACGCTCCTCCCATAGATGGCAGACTGACTCTTTTTGCCCACAAATGGGAAGTCACAACCACGGACACTTGGGTCCTCAATACTATCAAGTGCGGCCTGTCCCTGGAATTTGTAACCAATCCACCAGAGCGCTTCATTTCTTGTCCGCTGTCAAAGAATCCGGTCAAGAAAGGCCTCATGAACAAGGCCATTCGACACCTCTTGGAGATAAGGGCCATAGAACCAGTACCGGCTGGTCAACTAGGAAGAGGATTCTATTCCATCCTCTTCGTCGTTCCGAAGGCCTCGGGAGGATGGAGGGCGATACTCGACCTAAAGGGTCTGAACTCCCATATTGCATACAAAAAATTCAAAATGCAAACGCTCCAGTCCATACTGGCCAGTGTCAGAAGGGGAGACTTCCTGATGTCTGTCGACCTCACGGAAGCATATCTTCATATCCCCATCCTTCCCGATCACCGGCAGTTTCTCAGGTTCTGTTACACAAACCACCATTACCAATACAGAGCCCTGCTGTTCGGCCTCTCGTCGGCTCCAAGAGTGTTTACAAAAGTCCTGGCGGTGCTCGCCGCACATCTGAGGCTGGTTCCGGTACGCATTCAGTGCTACCTGGATGACATTCTCATCCACTCGTCCTTTATTCCGGACGCCCAGTCGGACCTGGCCTTGTCTATCAAGACCCTTCAAGACCACGGGTTCTCGGTGAACTTCCAAAAGAGCCAGACCCCAGTTCCCTCAACCCGCCTTCTTCACCTAGGCACGGTAATAGACACAAGATTTTGCGAGGTCTATCTGTCTCGGGAACGTCGGGAGAGTATCCGAGCCCTGGTCATCCAGGTCCAAAGGGAGCGAGTAGTCACACTGGCCACGCTTTCCCAATTGTTGGGGAAATTGATTTCATGCATGGCGATAGTGCCATGGGCGAGAGTACACTCCAGGAACCTGCAATGGTTTTGCTACCCTACCAGAGGGTAAGGGTTCCTTCTCAGACCCTAAAATCCTTTCAGTGGTGGACCTCCTCAGCGGTAGCCAGAGGGTCGTTATTCAAAGAACCCGTTCGGCTCACCCTGACATCGGACGCCAGTCTGTTTGGCTGGGGAGCGCACCTACGGTCTCAGTTGGCTCAGGGCCAGTGGTCCCGGTCAGACCTGAAGCACAACATAAACTGGTTGGAGCTCAGAGCCATACACCTGGCCCTATGCCACTTCTGCAAAGCAGTGGTGAGACAACGCGTCTTGGTCCTCACGGACAACGTGGTGGCGAAAGCCCATGTGAACCGGCAAGGGGGTACCCGTTCGAGGTCCCTAATGGCCGAGGCCCAGTTGGGATCCTGGGCAGAGACCAACCTCTCTTCCCTCAGAGCCGAGCACATCTTGGGAGAGGCAAATTACCAGGCGGATTTCTTAAGCAGGTCAACAGTGGATCATTCCGAGTGGCGCCTGCACACAGTTCTCTTCAAGGAGATATCGGAGAGGTTCGGTCATCCGGTACTGGATTTATTCGCTTCTCCAGCGAATTCCCAGCTTCCAAGGTTCTTCTCCCGGTTCCCCTATCCAGGGGCAGAGAGAGCGGATGCCCTCCGCAGTCCGTGGCCCGGGGGCCTGCTATATGCATTTCCCCCTCTCCCTCTGATCCCGGCAGTCATCCGGAAGATACTGCAGGAGCGGGCAGAGGTGATATTCATTGCGCCACACTGGCTAAGAAGGCTGTGGTTTGCCGACATCGTGAGCCTTTCCATCTCTCCCCCGTGGGGGATTCCTCCAGGTTGCATTGCACTCAGCCAGGGAGCTCTGCAACATCCAGAACCTCAGTGGCTCCAGTTAACCGCCTGGCACTTGAACGGCGGCTCCTGATTCAGGAGTCCTATTCCTCAAGTGTGATTTCTATGATCCAGGCCTCCCGACGGTCTACGACAAACCGGATCTCTGACTCCACATGGAAAGATTTCTGCCACTGGTGTGCAAAGAACCAGTTGGCTCTCTCGGCTATTACCATTCCGAGAATATTGGACTATTTATTGGAGGGGCTCAACAAGGGCTTGGCGCCCAATACTGTCTGCAGACAGGTGGCGGCTCTATCCACGGTGCTTACATGTGGCAATTCGGAGCCATTGGCTCAACATTCCATGGTGCGCTCCTTTGTCAAGGGAGCGATCAACACCAAACTGCCCGTGGTTCATCGGTATCCCTCTTGGGATTTGCCGTGGGTCTTATAGGCCCTTACCGCACCGCCATTTGAACCCATCAGAACCTGTACACTGCGGTCCTTGACAAACAAGGTAGCCTTGCTGATAGCCGTCACTTCGGCTAGATGCATTTCTGAATTGGCAGCTCTCTCTATCAGAGATGACTTATGCGTCTTTTATGAGGACAGAGTGGTCCTTCGATTGGATCCATCTTTTATTCCTAAGGTCAATACCTTATTTCACAGACGGCAGGAGGTAATACTGCCAGATTTTTATCCTCATCCGTCCCATGACTTGGAACGCCAATGGCATGCCCTGGATGTTTGCAGGGCATTACGCTATTACATCAAGTGGACGGCGCCCTTTCGCAAGTCGGAAGCTCTCTTTGTTTCCTTTCAACCTTCTTGTATGGGGCAAAAGGTTTCTGCCTCCACTATAGGCAGGTGGATCAGGGCTTGCATTGCAGGGGCATATCAGTCGCAGTCCCTGTCAGTTCCAAGTCATGTTACTGCTCATTCCACTCGCAGCACTGCGACCTCCGCAGCATGGGTGACACAGGCGTCCATTGAGGACATCTGTAGGGCGGCGACATGGTCTTCGCCTTCCCCTTTCGTGAGGCATTACAAGTTAGATAGGTTTGCCTCCGCAGACGCCTCCTTCGGCCGGAGAGTGCTACAGCACGTAGTGCCACAAGGTGGGACACAGGCCCAGACTGCTTCCCTCCCGTAGGAACAAGAGCGGCTTTGGTATGTCCCATTCGTGGATTCTCCATCTATCATGCTGGAGAAGGGGCGTTGTCTTACCTGAACGCCTTTTCTCAGCATGATGATGGAGAATCCACACCCACCCCTTAGGGTCCATCAGGTCCTGTGTCAGGGGTATGGGAGCCAACACGTCGAACTGTCGTCAATAGCTTCCCCTTCGTCGTGACTGGGAGGTCCGGTCCAGGAGAGGCGTGGCAAGTTTGACAGACTCAGTCTAATTGGGCAGGAAGTTAACAGAGTTAACCCATTTGTGGATTCTCCATCATCATGCTGAGAAAAGGCGTTCAGGTAAGACAATGCCCCTTCTAGGTTGCTTCTCTCCTTGATTAGTTTCCATCTATTGCTTCTTGGCCTGCCTTCAGGGGCTTTGGAAAATAGGTTGACCCCCTCTTCTTTGTGGCAGCCCCTCAAATATTGGAACACTGCTATCATGTCACCTCTTTTTTTCCACTAGACTAGACTAGACATACCCAATTCCTGCAACCGTTCTTTATGTTTTAGCCTCCAGGCTCCTAATCATCTTTGTTGCTCTTCTCCGCACTCTTTCTAGAGTCTCAACATCTTTTTTATATTGTGGCGACCAAAACTGGATGCAGTATTCCAAGTGTGGTCTTGCCAAGGCGTTATGAAGTGGTACTAGCACTTTATGTAATCTTGATTCTATCCCGTTATTAATTAATTGGCTTTTTTACAGCTGCAGCACACCTCATATTTAAGTGGTTGTACATTAGCAGTCCTAGATCCCTCTTGCAGTTACTGCTATTGAGCCAACAGTCTGCTGCAGCCACAAAAAAAGCGTAACCTATTCTATACCTATGCATTTGGTTTTTCTTGCCTCAGTGTAAAACCTTATTTTTCTCCCCATTGCATTTCATTTTGTTGGGCCCAATGTTCAATTCTGTCGAGATCCTTCCGGATCTTGAGTCTATCTTCTGGGGTGTTGGCTATATCCCTGCCAGCTTAGTGTTGTCTGCAAATTTGATGGGTTCCCCTCTATTCCCTCATTTAATTCATTTATGAAGATGTTGAAGGGTACTTGGCCTAAGACAGAATCTTGGGGTACCCCACTGCACACTTTTCTCTCCATGTGGATGTAGCTCCATTAAGGGCTACATGTTGAGTGTGGTTTGTCAGCCAGTTACAAATCCAACTGGTGGTGATGTTGTCTATCCCACATTTTTCTAGCTTACCAAGAAATAGGTTGTGGTCTACTTTGTCAAATGCCTTATTGAAATCCAAGTGTACTAAGTCCACAGCATTTTGCTGGTGCATTAATTTAGTCACTTTGTCAAAAAAATGAGATAAGATTTGTTTGGCATGATCTGTTTTTAACAAACCCATGTTCTGGTATTGCAATTCAAATAAAGCAAGTTTTCTTTAGTTGAAGAAATAAAAATGGATAATTTTTGAAATGAAACTCAACAAAAATTTTTTTAAAAGAAATATGCTATTTCTCATTTCATATTGGGAAGAAAATTTAAAAAATAGGTTCAAACAAGGCATAATATGGCTTGACATGAATGGATAATATATCCAACTATTTTAGCTGAATGAACAATCCATAGTTTAAAAATAATGCTTAGATTGATATATGAATGCAGTAATTATTTGTCCAGAGTGTGGTATAGAAATGTCATAATTTGAATCCAGGAAATTTTCAACTGAGTGGCAGCTAATAATATTTACAAAGCCTTAGTAAGTTTTGATCTTTTGTTGATGTAGTAACTTGCAAGTTGTTCTTACTCTACAAAAATCAAGCATGGCACTAGCTGTCCATTAGGGTATTTCTTGTGATTATTAGATCTTAAATTTATGAGAGCTACAGAAAAGAGCAATTGCTGAGAGAACACTGATTAAGAAGCAGAATCAATTAGGGATGGGGAGAATTTAATTTGCTTCATGCTCTTATACTAATTAACTGTACATTTTAATTGGCTTTTATCATTCCTTTCTCACCCTATATTGTGCTTAGCAAGGCTTTTTTTAAAAAAACTACAATGACTTTAAAGCAATAGCAATTTCATATACCTCAGATGCTAACCAACATAGAAGATATGTTTTCAATCTTGTAAGTGGCCCAGAGCCCCTTGTGTGAGATAGCTATACAAATGATACAAATAAAATAAATAAAATAAGGCTTTGGCTGAGTTGAAGCCTTTTGCTGGAGAAAACAAAAAACAGATACTGTATGTAGAGCATTACATTTTCTTCCTGTGTTCTCTTTCTCTTGCTAGGATGAATATAGCTTTCCTGTGTGCCATAAAATGCCTAAGTCTGATGCAATGGCTTTTTGTTGACCTGTTATACATTTTAATTAAAGCAGATCCAACTCAGTGGCAGGCCCTTTGAAGCCGTTTCCAAACCATTTTCCAAGTGAAGGAGAAGTGGTTGGTCTCAGTTTCTAGATCCATTGCTATAGGAACATGATAACAACGAAACAGTTAGAAATAAATTGTCACTGTTGATAGCAATTTAACCAATCAACTCTAAATTTCTATAGGCCTCGTAGGTGAGCCCTCTTAGTATATTATTTCCAAAGTAATTTTAAAATGTATTAGCCATTTTACAAAAATCCTTGCTTTATGTAATTGCTCGATTGAGAGTTGATACTAGGCTCCAATTGTGCAACATTGCAAGGTATGTATAGAATCTACGGTAATATATGTTGTACATTCTGGCATCTTTATTGTGGCGTAGTAATTTCTGAGCAGTTTAAATCATGTGGCTTTGATTTAGCAGCTATGGTGTAAAGAAACTGTTGTACTACTTTAGATATAATTACATGTATGTAAGTAGGCAGAACTGTCAGATCATACTTAATTGTCATTTCAACTGCGTCAGATTCCTACATTCTTGTTTACTGCTGTGGCTATTATTAGAACTTTCCCATATATACTGGAGAGTCAGGCTCAGCTCAGCTTTTCAGTATGTGCAAGAACACCATTCCTTTTCCCTGTTTTTTAAGTATCTCAATAAGTTTGGTACTCATTTGTGGGCTGGACTGAGGAATACACCCTCATAGTTTCAGTGCTAGGGGTAGAAATTTCTTTTTGTTTCAAAACTGTGAAAATGTTTTCCTCATTCAGTGGGTTGGGTTACACAGCTTACTAAATCAAAATAAAGCAATTACATTATTGTATGTCTTAATGCAATGTATAAACCCAACTATAGTGGCTTATATACCTCAAACTAGGTCATGGGTCGGCCATCCGAAACGTCGGATGAGCCGCACGGACCCATAGCTTAAAAAAAAAAAACGCTGGGAGCCGCGCGTTCGCGCATGCGCGCGCACCCGCGCATGCGCGCGGCCCCGTTCGCGCATGCGCGTGCGCCCCGCGCACCCGCACATGTGCACCCGCGCATGCGCGCGTGCCGTTCGCGCATGCGCATCTGCGCGCGCACCCGCCCGCGCATGCGCGCATGCGCTCGCCAAAATGGCGGAGGAGGCTCCGGAGCCGCAGGTAAGGCCTCAAAGAGCCGCATGCGGCTCCGGAGCCGCGGGTTGCCGACCCGTGAACTAGGTTATAGCTTAAGTACAAAGGTGACTGCTGTGTTGTTCTGTTTCTCCCCCCTTTTATATATTTTGCAGATATATTTTAAACATAATTTAAGCAGTGTTTAGGGCATGTTCAGAATGAAATGCTGCAGGATTCAAGATGTCCAAAAGATTCTGGATGTGATTGAAATAAAATGAAGGAGCTAATATTTGTGGCTTCATTTTATTTTATTTTATTCAAATTCCACTTTCTTGGAAATAAATCCAAATTATTTTGGTGGTGTTAACTCTTTAGAAACAATGCATGGAATTGCAGTAATGTATTTTTCTGCCATTTAAAACCTTGGATTCAGAGTGAGAAGTGAAAAATATTAAAAAATGCAAGATTTAATACAGCACCTTAAATTAAGACACTAATATTAAAATATTTTTAAAAGATTAAAACTCATTTGAAGGCAGCTCTAAAATGACATTCTTTAATCAAGAAAGCCTACAGGTAACTTCATGACTGCACATTAAAGAAAAAGCTGCAGGCTATATTAAGTTAAATAAAGTAAGTATCATTGAGAACAGGCCTATAAGGAATATACAGAGAAATGTTAAAAGATGAATCATTTGTTTTGTTGTAAATAAAATGTGCCACTGTTGCCAAGTCTAGCATTTTATAAGGCTGCCTGACAGTGAGTAATTCAAGGAGACCCTAAGCCTAAAATCATCATTTCAGACATATTTTAAAAACATTAAAATTCATAATTGACCTGGCCTAGACCTGCTAGAAAAACTAGATTTTTAAAGCTATCATAAAGAATGTGGCTGGAATTATAGGGATCTCCAGGAATGCTATCCAGAGTTTAAGAGTGAAAACAGAAAAGGCGTGCCTTTGGGGTCCCATAAGATTTTTATTGATAGGACTGACAACCTATCTTACAGGATGGGAAGAAATGATTGGAGAAAAATGGATCTATGAATATCCATTGTTGTAATCAATGAAAAGCTTTATAACTGAGAATCAGCACCTTTAATCACACTTGGAAGACAATTCAAACACTGCTTTGTGAGCTTTCATTTACTTCATTTATAGAATGAAGAGCCGTGGTGGCGCAGTGGTTAGAATGCAGTATTGCAGGCTAACTCTGATTACATTGCCAGGAATTCAGTTCCTTTGATCCTGACCGGCTCAAGGTTGACTTGGCCTTCCATCCTTCCGAGGTCGGTAAAATGAGGACCCAGATTGTTGGGGGCAATATGCTGACTCTCTAAACTGCTACAGAGGGCTGTAAAGCACTATGAAGTAATATATAAGTCTAAGTGCTATTGCTATTTATCTATTTTATTTCTGTAACTTCATGCAACATTTGTGAAAATAATTTCTCCTCTAGCCTTAACTTCTCATAATAAGCCAGAGTGACTGTAAATTATAAAAAGATCTGAAATTTACATTTGGACAATATCTTTAACATCACCCAAAATGATGACAAAAGTGTAAGCTGTTGAGTTTTATCAAACCCTTCATTGGGTAAGATATTATAGAATGCTGCAGATAGAGAACAAAGGGGGGGGGATCAAAAAATTAGACCAGGCCTGACGGCCATGAGTTTTCCTTAAAGATTCAGTTACTACAATCAATCACTTAGAGCTTTATAACTTATGACAAATAAGGCTATGTGGAGCTGACCACAGCACTTTAATCTGAGATGCGTTTACAAGCTGATTTATTGCCAGGTTTCTCTTCTTGCCAAATGTATGAGCTAATATTGGGGAATATAACTAAAGCACTTAAGAGTGCATAAAGTGAAACAATTGTTGAACACAAAGTTGTACTGGATGTTTTGAACTGATCTGAATATAGTCTGCACACATTTTAACATTTTTATCTTTTTGGAGGAGGGGCGGTATTGATTTCTTAATTTAATCTTCAAGCTTCTGTAGACAGTACCCCTTGCTCTTCTATAACCAGGCTTGGAGTGGTGCGATGGCTCAGCAGTTAAACACACTGAGCTTGTCAGCTAGAAAGTTGACAGCTTGGGTTTGAGATCCAAGCGCCGTGCAATGGGATGAGCTCCTGTTACTTGCTCCAGCTTCTGCCCACCTAGCAGTTTGAAAGCATGCAAATGCAAGTAGATAAATAGATACCACTTTGGTGGGAAATAACAGCATTCCATGTGCCTCAGCTTATAGTCATGCTGGCCACATGACCATGGAAATGTTTTTGGATAACGCTGTCTCTCTCTCTCATAAGAAATGGAGATGAGCATCGCCCCCTAGAGTTGGACACAATTGGAAAGGGAAACCTTTGCCTTTACCTTTAACCAGGCTTAAAGTTTCTAAGTCAGGAACACCACACAAAGATACACATTGTCAAAGTCATGGTTTTCCCACTTAACAGAATAACAGAGTTGGAAGGTACCTTGGAAGTCTTCTAGTCCAACCCTCTGCTCAAGCAGGAAGCCCTATACCATTTCAGATAGGTGGTTGTCCAATCTTTTCTTAAAAACCTCTAGTGTTGGAACACCCAAAACGTCTGGAGGCAAACTGTTCCATTGATTAATTGTTTTAACTGTCAAGAAATTTTTCCTTAGTTCTAGATTGGTTCTCTCCTTCTATCCATTGCTTCTTGTCCTGCCATCAAGTGCTTTGGAGAATAGGTTGTTCCCCTCTTCTTTGTGGCAGCCTCTTAGATATTGGACCACTGCTATCATATCGCCCCTAGTTCTTCTTTTCATTAAACTAGACATACCCAATTCCTGCAACCCTTTTTCACATGTTTTATCCTCCAGTCCCCTAATCATTTTTAACACATCTTTTAACACATGACTGTGATATAGTTGAATTTATTAAAGTGTATTTCTGCAATGTGCAGTATGCTGTAAGTTGCTATTAAGAATCTTCACCTGGTGAAGAAAATGATGACAAAGAATGAACAAATAAATCAGTCAATAGAACAAAAACCAGAGGAAAGTGACCCAAAGATGGAGGCTACAAACGAAGAAAATCATAATTTAACACAGACAAAGAAAAATCTGCAAGATTTTGCTATAATATTAGAAATGGAAAAGACATTCTATTTTTCAGGACTTCAAAACAAAACTGAGGATAAGAAAGAAGATTTGATAAAATGGACTATAGAGGTGTCAGGAGAACCACTAGGGTTCGGGAGACAAAGATGAAAAGAGAAATTGAGGGAGAAGGAAAATGGAAGTTTCTTAAAAAATATAAACGGGCGAAACTCCCCCTCAAAAGCGCCTTACTCAATTTGTCTTTCTCATTTTTAACAACACTTATAAAAATACAGGAAGAATCCCCTGGCAAGCTGAACACACTGATTCGGAAAGCTGCCTAGCAAAAGAAGAAGGCAAGAGCTAGACTCAAGAGAGATCATTTGACC
This sequence comes from Azemiops feae, assembly GCA_023970755.1. Classification (NCBI taxonomy): domain Eukaryota; kingdom Metazoa; phylum Chordata; class Lepidosauria; order Squamata; family Viperidae; genus Azemiops; species Azemiops feae. The sequence goes on from JALGBA010000018.1 coordinate 3,518,882, forward strand.
TACCATATGGAGTACTACATGACTAAACACTTGTTTGAATATGGTTAAAAGAATAGTTAAATTTTGGATATGAATGGGTTTTTATAGTAAGAGAGATATGATTTATAAATAGTATAGTATTTCTTTATGATATGGGAAATGTAAAAATAACGGGATGAATTAAAGAACAAAATGTTTTGGATATTTAAATATAATCAACTTGGATAAAATTATAATTGACAAGAAAAGTTCTGAATACTGAGGGAAAATTAAGCTTAAATAAGAATAGGAGCGAGCCAGACTCAAGAGAGGTGTGACCTAACAGATGGAATACTATATGATTAAATACTTGTTTGACTATGGTTAAAAAAATAGTTACAATTTGGACATGAATGGGTTTTATAATAAGAGAGATGTGATTTACAAGTAGTATAGTATTTTTTATGATACGGGAAACGTAAAATACTGGAATGATTTAAATGTATGAAATGTTTTGGATATTTAAATATAATCAATTTTGAGAAAATTATAATTGACAAGAAATGTTTTGATTACTGAGGGAAAATTAAGTTTAAATAAGAATTCTGAAAACAGGACCTACAGCGATTTACATAAGATGATTTTTTGCAAACGCAATGGTAAAACAAACTGATTAGAAAAGATGCTACATATTGATGCTACTGTTATCCGTATAAATATTAGAAAAATCTTTATATTCAACTTTATATGTATTGAAAATACTAAGAACTATATTTGCTCAATGTTGGTAAAAGGAGAATATTATTGGAAGGAGAGGATCAAGGAAAGGTATTTCTAGTTAGTATGTTGATTATGAAATCATAGAAATTAACTACTATTGATTGTTGTTAAATATATGAACCCAGACACACATTGTTTACCAAGTACTAAAGATTGTTATTGCAGAAATCAATAAAACATATTAAAAAAAAAAGAATCTATAATTTTAAACTTGTAAGCTAAAAATCCTTGCAGGCCTGAAGCTGTGTTTTATCTTTCCAAAAGTCCTCTATCACTGTGTGTGTCATAATCTCTCACACCTACCGAAACATCATTCTTTTGCAATTATTGAACTTTTTCCACTAACAAATAATTTTACATGTAGATGTTTTTCTTAATTATCGTATGTGTATGCATTTCTGTGCACTGTAAAATATCATTTAAATAACATGAAAAAAGGCAGGCAAGGTATCATTTATAATTACGAAAATATGTCCAAGACAGGAAGATGGATAACCATTAAATTATTTAAGACAATCCTTTTATGTGATTTAAGGACTCAGAAGCTGTCATATTTCTGTCTTCTAGTATGATTACCGTAAGTTGTCTATGCAATGCAAGGACTTTGTTGTTGGTGTCCTTGATCTCTGTCGGGATTCTGAAGAGGTGGAAGCCATTCTAAATGGAGATTTGGAAGCAGAGCCAGTTGAAATTCAGAGGCACAGAGCTTCCCTGAGTCGTGTCAAACTGGCAATTAAATATGAAGTCAAAAAGGTAAAGAATTATCTTTCAAACAATGTATCTAGTGGACTCTGTCATAAACCTGCATGCATTAATAATCTTAAACATTTTAGTGTCAATTTTAGCTTTGTCCTCTGCTGGAATAACATGCTGATAAACTGATGTCAAAGATAGGAGTGAAATTGGCCTTTTTAAAATGAAAAGATGGTAGGCACTGTCATACATAATCCAATTAATACTGCTCTGTGTATGTCTGTTTTTGGCTATTAAAACATTTAAAGCTAGGAAACAACCATGTTGTGCTTCTACTTTCAGCATCAATAACAGGATTTGGATTTTTTTTTAATAAATAAGAAGATGCTGCATTCTTATTTTGGTTTTAATTCCATTGCCATTTAATTCAAATGTAAATATTTGGATGTGATACAGACGATTATTTTACTACATATATTTCTATTCCATTTAAATGCACAGGGCTTAAAACCTGGGTGAACTGTCAAGAGTAATACAAATGCAAAATGCAATAGATAAGATGGGTAAATGGCTGTTCTCCCTCAATTTTTCCCTATATACCTCCATATTTCTCTGTGTTTGGTTTTAGACCAGTGGTGGCGAACCTATGGCACGGGTGCCAGAGGTGGCACTCAGAGCCCTCTCTGTGGGCACGCACACCGTCACCCCAGTCCTAGGCCTTCAGCTGGGTTTTATAAAACCTTTTCGCTTTAGGCCTTCGCCGCCGTGTGCAAAAAAAAAAAAAGATTCAATCAATCAGTCAATTTCAACTTCTCGCAGGAAAAAAAAAGATCTTGCAAAGTTGGAATTGATAGAACTTTTTAGTTCCACGCAGTCTGCCGTTACCACCGCAGCCACGCCCACCCAATGGGCCACACCCACCCGGCACCCGATGATGCATAAGTGGGTTTTGGGTTGCAGTTTTGGCACTCTGTCTCTAAAAGGTTTGCCATCACTGTTTTAGACTTTGGTTCACTTTGCATTTTATGCCTTTGGGTTCTCTAATTTATTCTTTGCTTTCCAAATATTTTATTGGGATTTCCAGATTGGTATATTCTTGCTGCCTTAAACTGAAAATAGAGAAGACCAAGCTTGCAGCTTTTCATCCTGACCATCCTTCTGTTTTTTCCTTCTCCTGCTTCCTTTCCAGGATTATTAACTGAGGCATCATTAATGGAAGTTCTTAGCAATGAGAAACTTTCTCTAAATCCTTTCACTGATAAAACTATAAGAATCTTACAGTTTTAATCATTATTTATTTTTCATATCCATATCTCCACTTTATTCATCACACAGTGACAAATGATTAGGACAACATTCATCACCAATGCTCAGTCAATAAAAAGCACATAATAAAATATAGATAAAAATCCAATTCCAAACATAACATACAAATACACCCATACTTATATGCACATAGAGATGTGCATTTGCATATATTGAGCTGACATTTTGTCTGTGCAAACCATGCTTAGATTTAGCTATATATCATATAATAATAATAATAATAATAATAATAATAATAATAATAATAATAATAATAATAATAATAATAATAATAATAATAATAATAATAATAATAATAATAATAATAATAATAATAATGCTATATCAAAAATAGTGCTTGCCTTGAAAAATGCCCACCTGTTATAGGAAGTGACCATATTGTGCCACTGTTTTCAGACTGGAATGATGCTGCATCATGCCCATACCAAAATGCAGCTTTATTATTTCCAGTTCATGTCTAGAAAAACTTTCAGGACTGAAACGATGGTGTTTGGTTGTAGATCATCTTGAATTTGTATCTGTTATGATGAGATGTTTGGAATATTTCTAGACAAAAATTAAAGAGAAACAAATTCTTGCTAAGTATAAGTTTCTATTTTTAAAAAAGGAACAACTATGGTATAAAAAATAAATAAATGCCAATGCTTTCTGGGTTCATTATTGATGGAAGATTATCTTGGGTCATCACTCCTGATACTCTACTGGCAGATGATTACAGGATGGAACTACAATGACACCTGCATTTATTTTTACTTGAGTGGGTCTGCATTTACCATTACAGTATATTCTCAGAGACTGCATGCTTTTTCATGGCTTCTGATATAAATCTCCATGTGTTAAAGCCAGTCACTCATTAAAGAGAGCTTTCTGAGATGCCCCACTCTGATTAAATGATGTGGGTAATGTCCTTAGACTCATCCATTGTTAAAACATTTGATGCATTTTAAAGTTCTTAATTATATATGTGGTGGTCAAGGACTTTTTATTTTGAGAGAAAGTGTGCTAATGGAACACCTCTGATTCTTTGACTAAGCATATTTTTTTCACCTCATCCTATACTATTTCTTTCCTGCTCATATGTTTAATGGAGTACAAATCATCTATAGGAAGCCAAGTTCAATGGTGTACTTAATGACTTCCTTCTGCTGGCGTGGAATTCCTTGGAAAAAATGCTGATAATTCCTTAATGATTTGCATTTGGCAAAATAGGGCAAAATTAAGAGTTTAGGCAGTAAGATAATATGAGACGGTCCATAACATACACATCCCTAGATGAATTTGAAAGATACAGTATAAATGTGCATGCTCCTTCCCATAAAGAAAATGAATATATGTTCTTCAGACACAGATTAGCAGAAGGCCTTTTTTTGGTTCTCAAATTTTACTACTAAAGTCCTGTTTTTGTAATACTTGAGAAACTTTTAAACAGCATTATGTGCGTGTTCATAATCCAGTGAAATCACTATATAGAAAGAATGCTGTTAAATATGATGCTTTAATATTACCCTTAAGCAAAAAATGCCCTAGTAGCAGTTAATGCTGTGAGCTGATGAGTCTCTCAAGTTTGAGTAATACTGTTCAGTAGAAAAAAAAGCTTTCCTCCCAAAAATGATATCTAAATTAGTAAGAATGGATGAGTGGTTATCTGGAATTCCCTGGAAACCTTGGTGATTGTTACTTTTTTTTGTTGTTTTCAGGATTTCATTGATGGAGGTGGTGAATAGCTGTAGATAGTGCTATAAGGATGGGTTAATGAACTAGGCTCATCCCTGCTGCCAGTGAATCTTAGTTGTTTTTGTACTACAAATAGTCCTCGACTTAAACCATTCATTTTAGTGACTGTTCAAAGTTACAGTGGTACTGAAAAAAAGTGACTTATGACCATTTTTCACAGTTACAACCGTTGTGGTGTCCCCATAGTCACGTGATCAAAATTTGGGCACTTGGCAACTGGCATATACTGTATTTATGACAGTTGCACTGATCCGAGGTCATGTGACCCCATTTATAACCTTTTCTGCTGGCTTCCAACAAGCAAAGTCAATGAGAGGAGCCTCATAATTCACTTAACAACTGCAGTGAATTGCTTAACAATCATGGCAAAAAGTGTTGGAAAATGGGGCAGAACTCACTTAATAATTTCTGGGCTTAGCAATAGACATTTTGGGCTAAATTGTAGGTTTAAGTTAAGGACTACCTGTACCTAAACCAAGTTTCACTCTGTTTTCTTTCTTTTCCTGTCTAGTTATCTCTTTCCCTTCCTTCATATCCATCCACCTCCCTTCCTTTTCTTCGCACCTTGGGGCTGTTTTGGAAGGAAATATAAGTTTGTACTTGTGACTTTCTATGTATGAAGTGGTTTTGAATGATAGTAGTTAAAGGCATATTTGTGAAAAGACCCACAGCAGAAACCCTAATGATCTCTATAGCATAGGTGATAGATGGCAAAAAATGTAATAATTGCTGCTTGAAAATACTTTTTTAAAAAAACCTAACAAGGTATGTGGGAGGAAGGAAGGAAGTTCCACTGTCAGAAATGAGAAAGCGTTCTGATTTGTTATAGATTCAGTTTGAATTGCTTTGAGAAGACAAGTTGAATCCATTGATGATTTTTCCTTAATGATATTAGTCTTTTCTGCTAATATCCTCTACTGAAGGCTACATCACATGGCATGTTAAATACAGATCATGACGATGTTTTTCTTTTTTATTTATGCTAGTTTAAGCCCAATTATTGGGATTGGGACAAGTGGATGGAACTCTAAAACCTATTTATGCTACCCACTCAGAAAATTTGACTCCCTAATGTATGAGGGATTAAAAAGAAGGAAAAAATATCAGTTGATGCCAAAACTATTTTATTTTTATTTTAAAACTTCTGTATAAGTGAAATGGTATTGATTTTGCCATAGAAGAGTGTAAGATTGATTCAATTTTCTTCTTTCAGTGTGTGCTGATCTTGACAAGGGTAGCCCTCTCCCAAAGAGTTTTACAGCTTACTTGAGCATTTTAAAAAAGACAGATGTAGAGTAAATTGGGTGTGGATATCAGGGATTGTAGTCTGGAATAACTGCAAGACACCAGACTGAGAAAAGGAATGGCATGATCTCTGACTTCATTATAAAATCAGGTCTTGAATTATAATTATTATGTTGCTGTTAATTAAACTTGTCATAATAATTAAACTGAACTCTTGAGTTAGCTAAGTTAAATAAAAAGCTGAGATTTTCTTGCTATGATTGGATTATCTCTATCTATCTATCATCTCTATCTATCTATCTATCTATCTATCTATCTATCTATCTATCTATCTATCTATCTATCTATCTATCTATCTATCTATCTATCTATCTATCTATCTACCTACCTACCTACCTACCTACCTACCTACCTACCTACCTACCTACCTACCTACCTACCTACCTACCTACCTACCTATCTATCTATCTATCTATCTATCTATCTATCTATCTATCTATCTATCTATCTATCTATCTATCTATCTATCTATCTATGTCTATAGATAGGCACACACGTTTCTCTGTGGTGTCCTTGGTTCTCTTTGAGCTTGGTTGTTTGCCTGCAGATGTTTCATTACCTGACTAGATATCTATAAGCAATGTTTCTTCTATGACATTGGGGAAACTCATCTATTGAACATTTGCAAAAAGAAACACACCCACATCCACACACCCACACACCTGTCTGTAAGAAGATTCCTTACAGAATAGCGATAAAATGAAATAACATAATAGGAGATGAAGTCAGGGATAGGGCACAGCTGTCTAGAATGCTGAATAGACCTGCTCAATATTGCAACATTTTGTTTGAGATCTCACCTACTGTTTTGCCATCTATATATCCCTATTACACATAAACCAAAATAACAAATCCATTTTCACCCAAAGAAAAAACAACTGTTAACATTTTAATGCTTTATCTCCAATCTCATTTCAGCTTTTTGAAGTGTTACTGTGATGTTGGCAACTTTGAAACATGCTAAATAAACATATCTAATAATAGAATAGAATGGTACAATACGAATTAATACAGTAGGAAGTCTTCAATAGCTTCAAATATCCCACTTGGAGAAGCTTATAAGTTAATCCATTTTCCTCAAAAAACAGTGTTAGATTTAAGTGGCAACATGCAGATTTATTAATATACGGTTTTAGAAGCTGATAATCTTATAAAACCACCAACTTGTACTGGCAACATAATCAAAAGACACAATTTTTCTGTCATACATAATTTCCAGTGAGAATGCCAGGATTACTTAATATGCAGAGCATAGGGCTTGGAATTTTTCTAATTTTTATAGATGCCCTAAATTATAAGTGTAGTTTATAATGGAAATAAAGATAATGCCTGAACCTTGTTAGCCATTTCATTATTGGTTTGATGGAAGATATTGTATTTATTGGACTTTGCTTTAGTAAACAATCTATAATCCAACTTGGATTATGGATCTGTCAATATTATAATAACTGATGTGTTTCTCATTAGGCTGCCTCTGTTCTTTCTGGAAGTTTTTGCTAAAAACAGAGACATTTAGCTTGTATAGTATTCTGAAAGCAAGAACAGAGTATCTTTTCAGACTGCTAACTTAAATGGACCTAAATAGCTTCTGTATTATACTGTAAGTGCTATCTTTGCCAAACTGAGACTGTATGCTCCAGCCACACAGAAATCTGCCTAGATAGCACCATACTGTGGACAGTTGTGCTAGGATTTTCTACATTCAAAATATGTATTCTCTCCCAGCTACAAAATTTGAAATAAACCCTTTCACTGGTACAACAAACACTTTATATCTTGCACTAGAGCTTTGATTTATGAAAATAGAACTAAATAAAATTTTTGCTTTCTTCTGCCCCAGCCAATGAAACTTGCTTCTAATGCACATTGCAAGTAGCTTTTTCCCTTCCATCAAGTTCCTCCCAGGTTATATTCCAAGAGGAGGGAACAAGAGAAGAGGGATTTAGGAAGTGTAGGTAGGAAACAGATCTGAAGAAGACTCAGAGTTTAAACCTGGAGATATCTTCTCCTTATGTGGAGACAAAATTAGGATATCCTTAGGGCTGGAAATACTTTATAGAAGCAAGTGAACCTATTTAAAAATACTTTTACTTGTTTAGTAGCAATGTGTTCCTTTGTTTTTGTGTTAATCAAGTGTCTATAGGCCACCTTATATCTTCCCTTGTTCCATCCAGCTTTGTCATATTAGAGACTTAATGTATGTCTAAGCCAAAAAGACATTTAGTGCTGGCAGTAGAAACACAGTAGAAATCCCCACAAGAAGAATATGTGACTGATACTGGATCCAAAATAAAATTTCTAACTGTAAGCTGCCCAGAGTCATTGATTGAGATGGGCAGCTATAGAAACTGAATAAATAAATTTTGCTGTCAAAATTATTCTGGTATCTGTTTCTTTCCCAAAGTGAATTAACTCTTATAGGCATCATGTATTTCTGTTGCATCAAAGTAAGTTTTAAAACTCAGTTCTTGGAAATAGGCTTTAAAATTTATCTCCCAGTAACAGTAGTCCATAAGAAGACAGATAACCTCTACTCAATTTTATATTCTGTTGCTCATAAATCAAAACATATTTTAGCATTCAAACCTGGTACCTCAGACATAGCTAGTATCCAGCAGAGACATAAATTGGATGTAAGTTGCTTCTGATTTGGATGAGATATTAAAGTTTAAAAATCTTGCAAGTAGCAAGTAGTATTAAAAGTTTAAATCATTGACTTGATCAGCTACTTCTTTTATTTGGTCAAAGGTAAGATTTCTTTGTCTCTCTCTCTCTCTGTCTCTCTCCCTCACACACACCCCAGACGACACTGAAATTGACTTTTAAATTTTCAAGTTATTTTAGTTTTATTGTCAACGTATTTATTTGAAACATTTGTGCGGCTGCCTATCTTAAAACCAGCTCTGAGCAGCTTAATATTGATAAAGCAATAAATACAATCATAAAACAAAACAACCCCCCGCCCCAAAGTGTTTGGATTACTTGTATCAGGTAGTCCTCGACATACAACAGTTCATTTAGTGACTGTTCAAAGTTACAATGACACTGAAAAGTGACTTATGACCACTTACGACCATTGCAGCATCCCGTGGTCATGTGATCAACATTCAGACACTGTCAACTGACTCATATTTTTGACTGTTGTAGTGTCCTGGGGTCATGTGATCACCTTTTGCGACGTTCTGACAAAGTCAATGGGCAGCCTAGATTTACTTAACAACTGTGTTACTAACTTAACACTGCAGTAATCCTCTTAACTGTGGCAAGAAAGGTTGTAAAATAGGGCAAAATTCACTTAACTATCTTGCTTAGCAACAGAAACTTTGGACTCAATTGTGATCATAACTCAAGGACTACTTGTATTTTAAAGAAATTTGCAGTGATGCAAAAAACTAATTACAGTGCTGTGTAACTTGATTTTTCTTCTGTTTTCCCACAGTTTGTAGCCCATCCTAACTGTCAGCAACAGCTGTTGACCATCTGGTATGAAAACCTTTCAGGATTACGAGAACAGGCCATAGCTATCAAGTGTCTGGTTGTGCTGGTTGTTGCACTGGGCCTTCCATTTCTTGCCACAGGATACTGGATCGCACCATGTAGCAGGGTACAGAATTCCCCCTCCCCCCATATTCTTTCCTTACATTTAAACTAATTAACTTTGGGGAAAATGCCTTTGTATGAAAGCTTTTCTTTAAAAATAATGTAACTATGCTGATTACCAAATTACTATTTTTGTACAGTAGAAACCATCATGATATTGATTATTGATTTCTTTCATTTAGTATAGTGAACAGAATGTTACTTTCCTTACTTTATCATCATTCTGTGCCCAGATGATTCTGGAATATATATAGGCTTATTTATATTTATGCTTCTGCACATAGATAGAAATCTCTTCCATTTTCCACAGAGTTAAAGGCAGTGAGTCACACTGTGTTTACCTTTGCAATACATTTGTTCATAAAGGATCAAAGCAACCTTGCGTTATTTTTAGTAATAATAAAAAGATGGCAAACCATGTACACACAAAAACGTGTTCTATTGAAGTTAGACTTATTAATAGAGTTTTACTTCTGAGCAAACTTGAGTTGAAACTTGGCTGGTTGTAATATTCTGGGACTTTGTCCATCCATGTTTGCCAGACAAATAACTAAATGTCCATTTTTTTCAATGGACTGAAAAAGGGGGAAAAGAAAGCTCTTTTAATAGTTGGACATGGGGGAAGAGCCATTGGGACTCTTCTATTGGTACAATCTGGGGATGCTACCGTATCTTTGAATTTGGAAAAGAGAACTGATCATAGATATATCAAAGCACTATAAATGATGCTTGCTAATACTTTTCTTATCCAGTAGGGTATTGTGCCGTAATTTCCTTAATTCACCCACTATGAATGGGTGGCTGGTTTACCAAGGAATGCCTTCATCTCAAGTTCTCGGGCAGTGCTTGCAAAATCCCACTAGATTCCACCAGACAACAGTATGCTTAAAGAAAGCTAAGCAGATAAAGAGAGAATTATAGATATATTCCAACAACACTTCCTATAGTTTGCTAATAGAAAGGCTATAGTGAGGCTAGGAAGCACATAGTTGACATTCCATGTATCAGGAGCACAACCTGGCCTTGCATTCCATCTCTACTAGTTCAGAACTAGTAGAGATGGAATGCAAGAAACACTAAGCTATAGAACAGGATTTGCTTCTTATGCATTTCCCTCTTATAAATGGGTTTTGGGCAGTGTCATACCTAAATACAGGGCTAATCTAAGACCTATTGTTTTAAAAAACTAAAATGGAGTTGTCAAAAACTTCTTTTAATGTTTGAAATCAAAATGGGCTGTTGACTTCACTAGAAATATTCCAACCTTTAATGTCTTACTCAGAAGATTCCCAAGTTGACAAAAATGGCTGTTTTCAGCTTGGAACTCTCCTGATTAGGCGAGAACAAGCCATTTCAAACTAGAAATAGCCATTTCCAATTCATTTTGAGTTTGATTATTTAAACACACATACCTATAAGATGAATAAACTGGGTGTGCTTTGTTTGCAAAATTTATGAAACTCTTCTTCAAACTTTATGTGTACTTTTTGTTGGCAGTAATGATGAAACTAAAGTGGTTTTCACTAATATAAATAACCCATTGTTTTCAATATTTTTTTTTAAAAAAGCTGTCTCATTTGATTCCAACTTAAGACATAATAAGTGAGCTCATACATTGGTCAAAAATAAAAAAAAACCCATATGGTTTAGTACTATTTATGGACAAAATGAAAAAGTTGGGAAATCCCAATGTATTTTATGCCTTTAGACTATTTGCTGAAAATGAAAGCATGTATAGATGAAAAATAAGTCAAAGCAAAAACCATACTTTTACTTTGCCTTCTTAGCTTGGGAAAATTCTCCGGAGTCCATTTATGAAATTTGTGGCACATGCAGCCTCCTTCATTATTTTCTTGGGACTACTAGTATTTAATGCTTCAGATAGATTTGAAGGCATCTCAGTATTACCAAATGAAACAGTTATTGATTACCCAAAACAGATCTTTCGAGTTAAGACAACTCGGTTCACTTGGACAGAGATGCTGATCATGATATGGGTGCTTGGTATGTATATATCTTATCTGCATATTTTTTTAGATATCTCTGCATGACGCCATAATGACAAATAGATCTCAGCAGACTTCTAGAAAATATGGAATTGATAATATAGATAGCATACAATAAAAGAACTCTAAACTAGAGACTACCTTGGAAACCATGATAGCAATAGTATGTTGAGAAACACTGTTGTACTGTACAGTGACCCTCACCTATTAATCATTAAGTTTTTAAGTAACTGATATTGCAGTGATTTTAGTCCAATATTTAGGGACATTTTAATGTATTTCTTTAATAGTGTGGATGCTGCTACTATGTGATCCAATTCCATCTATTTCATTTATGTAAGAAACTTCATGAGTATAATTTGTAATAGTGTGCACTGGCATGTTATACAATGTAAGTAGGCCTGAAAACATCTGCATCATTCTGACATGTTTATGCTTTTTGTTTCTGGTCTGAAAGTATAGTCATATGCTGGTCTATTAAAAAAAGCTAAATTAATCAGGTTAATGAGACTTAATCTCAGGTTGGTATGTTTGGATTACTTCCTTAATAACTCTTAGCTGGATTTCATTGCATTTCTTTTTCAGGTATGATGTGGTCTGAGTGTAAAGAACTCTGGCTAGAAGGACCCCGTGAATACATTCTGCAGCTTTGGAATGTTCTCGATTTTGGAATGTTATCTATTTTTATTGCTGCATTCACAGCTAGACTGTTGGCCTTTTTACAAGCTACGAAAGCACAAAACTATGTGGACAAATATATTCAGGAGACAGATCTCTCTGTGGTCACACTTCCACCAAATATAGAGTATTTTACTTATGGTAAGTTCAAAAATGTTGCCATGACTCTGGCATATCAGAATGGCTAATATTCTTTAAAGCATGGGTAGCTAACTCTCAATTGGCCAGGGCCTGAACACATATTATGTTTAACCCACATGGCAGGTTTAGCAACACTTTATGCAAGGCATTGGTGGGCTGTATATTAGTCATAGACTCTATATTCCTGCTTTTGAATGGTGATTTCTTATTAAATTTAGCTATATATTTTTTGCTGTTAGGATGTTGTTAATTAGTTTTTACTAGTCATTCTTTTTACTTATTTTAATTTATAAAAAGCAAACTAGTTTGATCTGAAAAAAGATATTAAAGTAAAAATGTTCTATAGTTTGAATTTCTAAAGAGGATAACTAATTGTTGTTCGATTGGTCCAGAGAAAATACTGTTCAGAATATTTATTGACCTCTAATTATTTGAAAATATTTACATAGATCTTTAAACCATACATACATAGACACAACGCATAAAGTATACAGAAATAGACTCATAAAACTGCTAATTGTGTTTTTATTTTGACAATACAGTGAACAAATAGATAAAACTAACAATCTTGTTTATGTCATTAAATTTAGCTAGAGATAAATGGCTCCCATCTGATCCACAAATCATATCGGAAGGTCTTTATGCAATTGCTGTTGTGCTTAGTTTCTCTCGGATTGCTTATATTTTACCTGCAAATGAGAGTTTCGGACCACTGCAGATTTCACTTGGAAGAACTGTTAAAGACATTTTCAAGTTTATGGTTCTTTTTATTATGGTATTTCTTGCTTTTATGATTGGGATGTTCATACTGTACTCTTACTATCTTGGAGCCAAAGTAAATGCAGCATTTACTACGTAAGTAAAAAGTGCAGAAACAATTATTACTGTACTTATTTCTGATCAAATTTGCTGAAAGGTTTGATGACTACATACATAGGAAGGTACATTTATGGAGTTTTCTTGACAATTATACCAAAACAGTTTGCAGGGATATATTTTTTTTTACAAAGACGTGTAAGAAAAAGACAGGCAAGGATATTAGAACTAAACTTGACAATGATAAAATGAAGGAGGAAGGAAAGGAAATTCAAAGTTAAAGGAGCTGGATATGTGAAAACATAGATATGAGTAAAAAGCTTTAGAAACACCTGAGAAAGAGGGTGAAGAGACTGACTAGCAGCCACACAATAGTTATTTCAAAGACACAATATCTGTAGCTGCACAAAAAGGTAGTTTGTCTATACAACTGAAGTTAGCCCTGCAGTACCAGAAAACAACTCTAACTTTTGTCACTTTGAATGCAGTTGAATCAGTCATTGCAAGACTAATTAACCTGGGGTCTTTGAGATGTTTTAGACTTCCACACACATTAGATACAGCTAGAATAGTTAATATAAGGATTTGTACAAGTTGTCAAAATGTCAAAAGGGCACCAGTTTGTTCACCTTGAGCTGTAAAGTAACAGAATGGTTGACAGCAAAACTGAGACCACTTCTAAATTTATGTATTCTTTGCATTTACCTAATATTTTATGTTATGTTTATTTGCTGTAATTGTTTCTAATATTTCAATATATAGTACAGCATAATGCTACTATAATATTAGATTTTGTTGGGTTCATGGGCTGACAATGTTGTGTTTAGATAAAAGTCTTCTATTGGCAAAAATCACTATTATAAAATAATGGTACTTCTATAGCAGCTTGTCAATTAAGAACCTCTTTTTAGTTTCCAAACCTTTTGAGAGAAGCCTACCTTTGTATCGTGATTATTGCACTGTGTCTGTATATGCTCATGTGTAAACCCAGCTGTATATGCTCGTATGTAAATCCAGCTATTGTGGCTTGAAATTTGTGGTTTATGACTGTATATGTTGCAGAAATCCAACTAAATGATGTTTAGTAAAATATCATTCAGTTCTAGTTTTGTATAATGTCAAGCCAGATTGCTGTGTCCATTCATTCTCATGATGCTGTTTGGTAATTTTTTAGAATTTGGAATTATTTTCTGTTTGACAATGAATCAATATAAGTTGTAAGGCTGTAATCTGGTATTTAAAGATATCAGAAATAGTGACTTACTATGTTAAACAGTATAGCTCCACATCTACAAATTTAATTGGCCATATACAATAGGACATAGCATAATCAGTTTCTCAGTAAAAAGGTTTTATATTGTGTGCATTAAGCCCTCTATCACTTTGTTTATTAAGCTAATTAAACTATAAAACTTGTAATAATGTTCTAATGCTTTTTTTCTTTTCATGCAGTGTTGAAGAAAGCTTTAAGACTTTATTTTGGTCAATATTTGGTTTATCAGAAGTTACATCAGTTGTCCTCAAATATGATCATAAGTTCATTGAAAATATTGGTTATGTATTATATGGAATATATAATGTAACAATGGTTGTGGTTTTACTCAACATGCTGATTGCAATGATTAACAGCTCATACCAAGAAATAGAGGTATGTCTCAATAGTATTCATATATTTAGAACTGAGAAATAATTTTGATTTTGATAAGTTTCCTCTGCTGAGTTGTGAAAATGGATATAGCCCAGTGGTTCTCAACGTATGGTCTGCGGACCTGGGGGGGGGGGGACCACAATGTTGTCACAGGGGATCCATGAAGGCTTGAAGAAATGTTATGATTTAAATCTTAAGTCTTGGTGGTCTGTGGCCACAAAAGGTATTTAAAGGGGGTCTGTGGTGAAAAGGTTAAGAATCACTGATATAGCCAATCAATTTCCCTGTATCTAATTGTTCTTGTTTTTTTGTTTAGATATATAATTTTTAAGATGTACTACCTAGCAATCAAATTAAGGTGTGGATTAACATAAATTTCTTTTTCTATTGTTTTATCAAAAGCAGTCAGTTGTTTAATGGAAGATAATAAAAAACTTAACTTGTTTTGCCTAAGCTTTTGGAAGTGCCGAGAATATATTTTTCTATAAGTAGAGATTTTTCTGGCAAAACAGTAGATCTAGATATTTACATTTATAGTTAGACTAACAAAATTCTGAAAAGATGAGAAAGTAGCAGCATTTACTTCATAATAAAAAGAAGAAAATTACGTGAGTGGAAAATGTTTTGTTTCTGACACAGGATGACAGTGATGTGGAGTGGAAATTTGCTCGCTCCAAACTCTGGCTATCATACTTTGATGATGGAAAAACCCTACCACCCCCATTCAGCCTTGTACCAAGTCCCAAATCATTCTTTTATTTCTTCATGAAGATCATTAAATTATTGAGGTGCAGAAGGAAAAGATTACAGAAAGACATGGAAATGGGAATAGGTAACTCAAAATCCAGGGTAGGTTTAGTTCTTTTTTATATATATATATAAAACAGTGTTTATTTTTGTTTAATTTGTTGAATCCTAAATTATAGTTTTCATGTAAAAGAGATGCTTTCTTGCTTTAAATTCTACATATTTGCAATGTCAGTATCTGAAGTCATATCCATTTATCCACCTAAATGAGTGCAAAAAACGACTAGAGGTAGTCCTCACCTAATGACCACATTTGGGCCTGGAATTTTGGTCATAAGTCATTGTTGTCGTTAAATGGGTCACCACATAACTTGACTCGATTTTACGATTATTTGTACGATGGTAGAAAAGCAAATCACCATGATCATTGAGTAAACCACGTGGTTGTTAAGCATGTTTGTTAACCACGTGATTACAGGGTTGTTAAGCAAATCTATTCTCCTGAATGAATATTTTTTACTGGAAAACTAGCAAAAATGTTATAAATCGTGGTCATGTGACTGTAGAATGCTGCAACCGGTTGTAAATGCAAACTGGTTGTCAAGTGCCTGAAATACTGTTCTGTGACTGTGTGTGTGTGCGGCAGTCGTAACTTCAAGGATGGGTTGTAACTTTGGAGGGGGGTGTCCTGTTGTAACTTCAAACAGTTGGTGTAAGTGAAGAGTATATATAGTGGACCTTCAGTCGCTATGACTCTTCATCAACTCATAATGTAGTGACTACAAGGGGCAGTGAGAGTTAAAATAAATAAATAAATAAATAACCTTTATTGTCATTTTTTATATTGTGGGCACAATGGCACACATAAAATAATGAAATTTAGTTAGTTAAGATTTACATTGTCTATCACTGTCCTGCTCTTTGTCTAATCTCAGATTTATGGTACAGGTTGTCCTCAACTTACAATCATAATTGAACCCAAAATTTCTGTTGTTAAGTGAGACATTTGTTAAACGAGTTTTGCCCCATTTTACTACCTTTCTTGCCTCAGTTGAATCACTGCAGTTGATAAGTTACTAACCCGATTGTTAAGTGAATCTGGTTTCCTCATCGACTTTGCTTGTCAGAAGGTCACAAAAGGTGATCACATGATCTTGAGTCACAGCAATGGTCATAAATATGAGCCAGTTGTCAAGCATCTGAATTTTAATACATGATCATGGAGATGCTGCAAGTGTCGTAACTGTGAAAAATGGTCATAAGTCACTTTTTCAGTGCCATTGTAACTTTGAATGGTCACTAAATGAACTATTGTAAGTCAAGGACTACCTGTACTTCTATCTTCGCTTTCAATAAAAAGCACATTCTCTAATTCTTTGTCTTGTAATTAGTTAGATGTTAGATTTTGCATCCCCCTATCATGTATTCGCTTAAATGCATTTATTATTTATTATGTTATAGTTATTAAAATCTGATTCACTAATAAGTACTTAGATTCCTGCTCTTGGGAACACTCCAGAGAATGAAGTGCCTTGGTTATAATGGGATAGATTTGATATCCCTGCCTCCATATCTCTTCCAGGGATGAAGCTTTATTGCATTAGGAAATATGGACTGGATTGTATGTAAATGTATTGCAGTGTAGATGATAAAGTACAGATATGAAATAGTATTTCTTCGGTGGAATATTTTTAGGGAGAAGACAAATGAAACTTGATAACAATAATGATTTTTACTATTCCTTTCTTTTCAAAGGAGATTTCTAGAATAGTTTTGTCCTTTTAATAAGTAGCTAAAATAATATGAGATGCTGTTGAATGCATTCTGCACTATCAAAAGTGTTCACCTGAAATGTGGGTGGATTAGAAAACTTTGAATGAACATTTCATTGACAGACATCTCTGGAATTTTCCATGTACAAGCAAGGGGAGTGAAACCCATGGACCTCTGTGTTTAATTCAAAGTGTGCAGGAGCTCTTTTCAATTCAGCTAAATGAGATTGCTCATACATTAGGAATGCTACCTTTTCCCATTATCTCAGATCCCCATCTAAATAATTCCCTTTTTAACTTAGAAATGTCTTATAAGAATGCAAGCCTTATGTCACTTCAATAGCAAAAAATGTGCTTGTATGAAGGATATGATATATAAGACATAACCAGTATCAAGGACAAAGATTACATACATTATTCCTTATTTCATGCATATTTGAGTATCTAATATCTTTTTCAAGGAAAGGGGGCTTTATTTTTGTTTTTTTAATGGAAAACCTGGGCATACTGGATGTCTGGAGAATGTGCCATCAATCAGTTAGAATTATCCCTGCCTTCATTCTTTATTGCTGCCTCTTCTTTGTCTTGATTGAGTCAATGGCTCCTATCCTAGCAGGCACTTGCTATGCTGCAGTAGCTGAGCCTCACTATTAATAATGAGAAGTTTTCTTTTTTATGCTGTCAGTTGCATGAAAAATAACCAAAAATGTAAGTTCCACTTCTGACAATCTAATCACATTTTTCTCATATTCAGTGCATTACTATTTATTTTACTATTATAAATATTGTTTAGTTCTAATGTCCTGTTCAACCCAAGCACAAGCTATGGGGGAGTTGTTAGGCTGTGTAAGATGTGTACAGTAATAATTGTTTTTCAGGAATAAGCACTCTTTTATATCTGTTTGGTTTAGGAAATGGTTAAAATAATATATTTATATTTAAGTGCCATTGCTCAATCTAGGAATATATATATATATTAGTAATATGACAAATTGAAACTTGTTTCTTTCAGAATTTTATCCTGAATGGTACTAATTTCTGTAATCAGTTATTAAGTATTAGCATCTTATATAGTAACTGCAAATATTATGGAAGCTATTTTAATTCAAAT
Source organism: Azemiops feae (assembly GCA_023970755.1). Classification (NCBI taxonomy): domain Eukaryota; kingdom Metazoa; phylum Chordata; class Lepidosauria; order Squamata; family Viperidae; genus Azemiops; species Azemiops feae. Next base: position 3,537,197 of record JALGBA010000018.1, read on the forward strand.
ATATTGTTTTCTAGCTAAATCTCTTTTCTCAGTCCAACTCAAGAGTTTTTGAATCACACAGTTTTAACAGCATTCTCAATCAATCTTCACGCTATCAGGTAAGCAGTTACTTGGATAACGTGAATTCATTATAAACTCCTATGAAATTCATTTAGATTTTTTCCATTTATGGTTGAAATCAGGCATATTGCACACCTAGTGCTCTATGTGTTTAAGAGGCTTTCTTACATCCTCTTGGGAGATAAAATTCCAGTTGTCCATTATATCGCTGCTTGTTTAAAAACTTGTACTTCTTTCCCTCACTGTATAATTACTAAAGCAGAGCACAACTTGGAACATCCAGACAATTCCTCTTCCGTGTTGGCATCACTTAATGATGACCACTTCCTGTAGACAATTCACTACAATTGTCTGCTGGAGGGAGTCTACCGTATATGCATGCACCTGTATCTATGTTGGCTGTTATGGGAATCATAACCCAGGTGCTGGATCCTATAAAAACCAATGAAATGCTGTGGACATAGTATATTTAGACTTCAGCAAGGCATTTGACAAAGTAGACCACAATCCACTTCTTGGTAAGCTAGAAAAATGTGGGATAGACAGCATAACCACCAGATGGATTTGTAACTGGCTGACAAACCGTACTCAACGAGTAGTCCTTAATGGTACTATATCTACATGGAGGAAAGTAAGCAGTGGGGTACCACTAGGTTCTGTCTTAGGCCCAGTACTCTTCAAAATCTTCATAAATGATTTAGATGAGGGAATGGAAGGAAATTTCATCAAATTTGCAGATGACACTAAGATGACAGGAATAGCCAACACCCCAGAAGACAAGCTCAGGATCCAAAAAGATCTTGACAGACTTGAACAATGGGCCCTATCCAACAAAATGATATTTAATGTGGACAGAAGAAAGTTTTACACCTGGGCAGGAAAAACCAAAGATACAAGTACAGATTAGGCGAAACCTGGCTCAAAAACAGTAACTGTGAGAGGGACCTTGGAGTCCTAGTGGACGATCACTTAAACATGAGTCAGCAGCGTGTGGTAGTAGCCAAAAAAGCTAATACAATCCTTGGTTGTATAAACAGAGGCATAGAATCAAAATCATGTGAAGTATTAATATCGCTTTATAAAGCCTTAGTAAAGCCACACCTGGAATACTGCATTCAGTTTTGGTCACATTACAAAAAAAGATGTTGAGAATTTGGAAAAAGTGCAAAGAAGAGGAACTAAGATGATTAAAGGCCTGGAGACTAAAACATATGAAGAAGGTTGCAGGATTTGGGAATGGCCAGTCTAGAGAAAAGAAGGACTAGGGGGGACATGATAGCAGTATTCCAGTATTTGAGAGGCTGCCATAAGGAGGAGGGGGTCAATTTATTTTCCAAAGCACCAGATTGCAACTAAATATCTCCTGTACAGTATTTCCTGCATTTCTGTACAGTAACTTCCCTTTCTTCAAATGAAGAGGGGAAATGACTGACAATGACAAACACGGGTATTGGACAAATTAACAACCAAAGCAATGAAGAAAATGTTGTGTTGCATTTTAAGCCACTCGTTCAGTGGATTAGCACAGATGTGTTGTTTTTCCTGTCTAAAGGAAATACAGGAGGTCTTCTATCATATTTTTTTTCTCTTGTTGGAGAGAGAAATTGATGTCAAAAACAAATGTAGGTCAGTGGGACAGGCATGAATGGAACAAGTAAGCATTCCAAAAATTCTAAAAAACACCACTAGCCAGACACATTATAGTCACCTGAATTTGCCTACAAATATTGAGTAGAAAAACAGAGGCAATTCTGCAAACTTAAGATTGCAATTCTGTTAAATAAGAAAATGTTACTTTTATACCAATAATACCAATATAAAACTTTTGACTTGTGAATAGTGAATAAGATAAATACAATATTGTAGGAGCACATGGAAAATTAGAGGTGTTAGGGCATGTGCATGTGTGCAAATGTGGACAAACCCACATATCCTTTTGAATGAAATTTGGGGGAGAATTGGGGTATTCACCTATCTATGGAGTCCTGTTCACAAGAGATGCTTAGGTAAGTGTTTGTTAAAGAGTAAGAATAGTTAGCAGGGATACACAAATTGAATCAGGGGAGGTAGTTCATTCAAAGTAAGCTGTTTTTTCTTGTTTAGCTTCTTCCCCAATATATTGTTCTGTTTCATATAATGCCCTTAATTTTAAAATGCCCATAACTTCTGTTCTTTGTTGTGCTAATTGATTTTTATACAAATATAATTTTATAAAAATTATAATTTAAAAAGGAATTTAAGATGATACAGTTGAACGTCTAGCTCTACTTATTATGTAAAAACTTGAAAATGAATGTTTGATTGCACTAAAATGGAAGTTATTTCAGAGGAACTAAATCCTGTAACTTGTATCGTGTAGCCTGACCTTATTACAGTTGAAAATTCAGATATTTTTTCAGGACTTATCAGGAGCATGAATTTAAAATTAGGATGGCAAGTAAATAAATAAAAAATTGATTAAGTTTTTCCCCTCCAACAGCAAATCATGAAGAGACTTATAAAACGTTACGTTTTGAAAGCCCAGGTAGACAAGGAAAATGATGAAGTCAATGAAGGTAAGAGCTTATAGAGTTATTCATACAGTAATATAAATACAAAAGAAAAAAAATGAAAAGTGTTGGGGGTCTGAGAAGCCAGAGATTTGGATTATGGGAGGAATGATTCTTTCTGTTTTGGGCTTCAAAACAGGTATTTAACACTGTAAATGTGGGTAAAAATAATGAAGTGGAGAAAATAGTGTATCTAATATTAGACATAGTGTTTTTCTTAGTAAACTAAACTCATTAAATAAATGATTTGCACTGGGATAAATTACTTTTACAAAAATAATCTTTTAACTACTGTGTAGCCCAGATTATAAAAATACTTGAAAATAACTAAAATATTAAATCTTCAAAATGCAGCAGTCTTAACATTTAGAAATATCCACGAGTTGGATTCGCTTCTAAAATTAGCTGATAAAAAAAGAAAATATACATGACCTAAATCTCTCTGGGGTAATGTTTTGTTTTAAGATATGAAAAGTTTTACAACAGAAAATAAAAAAGTTACTTGATATTTTGATAAACACATAAACATACACACAATTTACATTTTATATTTGGAGGTGAGTGGGTTCTTTTTAGCTTTTTGTTTCTCTTCCTAGGTCAGGGATAGGCAACCTTGGCTCTTTTATGACTCGTGGACTTCAACTCCCAGAATTGCTGAGTCAGCATAGCTGACTCAGCAATTCTGGGAGTTGAAGTCCACGAGTCATAAAAGAGCCAAGGTTGCCTACCCCTGTCCTAGGTAAACCTGAATCCCTTCCCCATTAAAAACAAGATCTCAGGATTTCTTTAAATTCAGTTTCAAATATCTTATTAATTTATTTTGTATTCAGAACAGATTAGAAAAAACTCAGATTTTGAAACTAATTGTGCTGTGCAGTTTTAAGATTACAGATCTTTTATTCAAACTGCATGCTCTTAAAATGAATGTCAGGATTTTTAGTATAGTTTAACAATACATAACACATTACTCTGAAAGTTAAAACCAAGCCAAGCTCCCTACTGTTTACTTTTTAAGTAAATAATATTATGAATTCTTACTTGGTAAAATGTTCTTTGAATTCGGATTTTTGTCAAATAATTCATAGGACTGTGCAACATAGTGAATTAACAACTTCTTGTTCATATGAATTCCAAATCTGAAAAATTATAGTAGAGAGATTGGATGTTGCTGAGATTTGACTGCCTTGAATAAATCATATTCTAATAACATTTATTATATGAATATCTTCAAAATATGTAGAGTTCAAATAACTATATAGCTGATTTATATAGGTTCATTTAAATGCCCATATGAAGAGACAAATGAGTAAATTTGATTAGTTTCTACAATAGTTATCCACATTGTGAAGTGTACCTGTTTTTGATTAATAACACTAAGCCTCCCCCAACTGGATGTTTTAGATGTGATGGGTCAAAGCTCCCAGAAAATCAAAGAAGGGTCATTTTAATATACCTAAACAAAATGCAGACTTACAGAATTCCAAATTAATACAACGTATGCCGAACCTTTGAAGTTAATAATTTTAAACATACTTAAAATTGGCTGGATTGTGTCTTTTCTTTGTAATGCACATATGTATTTTTAAGATAATGAACTGGAGAGGAGGTTATATTTGTTTGCTTCTTTGTTTGAGGAATTTTACCTCAAGAAAAGACATTATATAACTTTCATGTCTGCAGGTCATTAAAGATTCTGGAGAGCCAACGATCAATTCTCCATGGCCAATTCACCACAGGACAACTCATTGAGGGACAAGAGTTACACTAATATCGAAAAAATAGTCAAACAGAATCATTAAAGAGAGGATGCCAAAGGAGGGACAAAATGACAAAAATTTAAAAAAAAATTATTTGAAATAATTAAATTGAATTGCTGAATTGTCCCACAGTGAATTGTCCTGCGGCAAGTTGGCCACGGCAAATTGGCCATGGCAAGTAGACACTGGTGAGTTGGCTGTAATGAGTTGGCTGTGGCGAGTTATCCCATTCCACCTAGAGATATAGCATCATTGCTTGACTGTGAAACTTTTTGTTTGGAAAACAAATTGGAAAAACTGAAGGTTACAGTACATCTTTCAGTTATTTCACATTTGCTCAAAACTTTCAGTTTTTCACTTTGAATATCTGTTTATGTGATGATTCATCAATATAAATTGAAGAACTTCAACTGCTTGGTCTTATGAATTACTGTAAACAATGTAGCAGATCGATACTTTATCCAGTTATGTTAAACGTTTTTTTTGTTTTTATACAGGTGAATTAAAGGAAATTAAACAAGATATTTCTAGTCTTCGCTATGAACTTTTGGAAGACAAATCTCAAGCAACAGAGGAATTGGCAATTCTCATACATAAATTAAGTGAAAAACTCAACCCAAATATCTCAAGATGTGAATGATCCCAAACGACACTTTCAAGATAATTACCTGGATTTTGACTATAGCACAAGCATTGGCAATAATATTTCTGAGTGATTCATACTTGAAAAATATGTAGATTTTTAGTACTAAATGACTTTATGTACAGCTTCATTTGAAATACAGTCTTAGAAAATTTTATGAATTTACATGCAAACAATTTAAGTTTATTTCAGGTATAAAGCATATTTTGCATTTATTTAATACAGTACAATTGTATTTAAATAATTTTTCATTGCTAATACTTCTATTAGTAAAATGAATATTTGTAGCAAATGAAAAAAAATAATACTGTAGATTGTACTGCATGTCTGTTCCCATCTGTGAACGATTTTTATGAGATACAATACCAAAAGTTCAGCCAGCTCAGGAGGGATTACTTGAAATGAATCATCAAGAGTTAAGCATGATCATTTTAAAGATATAAGCTTTCTAAAATGAATGGATTGTTTCAGGAAGTAGTTGTGCCTAGAATAGATCCATTGAAATTAGCTAGAACTACATTGAATTTCACTGATTTCAATGAGTCCATTGTAATGTCTGATCTTATGCATGTTTATCTAGAAGTAGGCCATAAAGTTTAATAGTTTGTACTACAGAACTGAAAATGTTTTAAGTACTTAGCCGGGGCTACTATGAAAGCTAGTTTGGTGTGGTGATTAATGACATCAGGCTAGAAACTGGGAGACCATAGGTTTAGTCCCACTTTAGGCATAAAGCCTGGTGAGCGATCTTGGGCTAGTCACTTTCTCTGAGACTTAGGAAGTAATGGCAACCGACTTCTGAAAAAACCATAACCAAGAAAACTGCAGGGACTTGTCCAGGCAGTCTCTCTGAGAATCAAACACACTTCAAGGAAGGAAGGAAAAAAAATCTGAATTGCAAAAACCTGAATGATTACAAGATGGCAAGAAAAAGATACTGAAAATCTTAAGTGTTTGCAGCCCAGATCTGATACCTCTAGCTTAAATTTCACTGAATCATGTCCACTTATTTACTTTTTTGAGAAAGCTCAAAGCTATGCCATAGAACTGAATGTCTAACAGTGAAAGTAAAAATGTAATTATAATATTAATAATGCTTTTACATTTATCTCATATATTTTGTATCATATTTGCTTTAAGAATACGAAATAAGTTTGCTGTTGTTTTTTACTTCTAGTTAATGCAAAATGTCAAAACATACATTTTCATGTGGTATTTTTTTTTTAAATCCCAGATCCTATGCAAGGCTGAAGTTTTGTTACATTGTTCTAACTAATGCCTCTGATGCTTACTTGTTAAATAAAATATTCATACTTTATGGACTTATATTGTTCTTGTACTATTATCTGTGGGTTTGGGGTAGGTGACAGAAGAGAAATCATGTTCATTCAAATAAGCAACGGGCTACACTTCCATATTCTAAAACTTACACAAATTTGATAGCCAGAATTTTATTTTATATACCATTATATTTATCCTTTCCAAAGCCAAGCAATACTTAATCTTTACTAACTGTGAAAGCATATGTATTAATATATCACTATTAGGCTGTAAATGACTTTAAAGGAATTTTAAAATTGTTTTGGAGACTTTTCCTAAATACAGTTAAGAGGACAGTATTTAGATTTTGATAAGTGTCTTTGTACAGGTAGACCTCGACTTATGACCACAATTGAGCCCAAAATTTATGTTAAGTGAAACATTTGTTAAGTGAATTTTGTCCCATTTTACAACCTTTTTGTCACAGTCGTTAAGTGAATCACTAAAATTGTTAAGTTAGTAACAGGATTGTTAAGTGAATCTGGCTTTCCCATTGACTTTGCTTGTAAGAAGTTGTAAAAGGTGATCACATGACCCTGGGACACTGCAACCATCTTAAATATGAATCAGTTGCCAAGCATCCAAATTTTGATCACATGACTATGGGAATGTTGCGACAGTTGTAAGTGAAAAAAGGTCATTTTTTTTTCAGTGCTTCTGTAACTTTGAACAGTCATTAATGAACTGCTGTAAGTCAAGGACTACCTGTATTTGTCTAGCTATAATTCCTCAGAAGGGTTCATTGTTCATGAATAGTGGTTATTTTAATGAAGAGGTAAAGACTGGCAAGATTAGAGGAAGAAGAGTAAGCAAAAATTAACTATCTGTACTAGTAAAGTGGAAATTATACAGTGACATACTGTAGGGTTTTATTAGTGGGAATGATTTGTTTTAAAGCTAGAAATTGCATGCAATTGTACAATTGCAACCTTGGTCTGCTTTCTCTCTCTGAAAGAGATTATAAAAAGTATTTAAAATAAGACTAAAATAAGCAAAAGATCTGGAGAAATATGAACTTTAAAAAGGAGGATGAAATGAAGTGCTATAAAAACAACAGGCCAAAGAAGATTTATGCCTGAATTGGATCTAAAGGAATGAGGAGATAGGAAGGCTGCTGCACTTAAGGCTGCCACTATCTGAAAAAAAAATAAACTAAAAATATATGGAATGCAGACTGCTTTTGAAATTTTATTTACATCCAAACCTCCAAATTATCTACAGCATTTGCCCCAATTCTGATTTCAACTTTCATTTGTAGGATATTTTTTCAGTACTATGTAAAATTCAAATGTAGAGTATAAAATAGCTTGATCTGAACTGATTATTTAAAAAGAAATGATTCTATATCTCAGTTTATCTGTGCTAATTTATTAATTTTTGTTCTGACATTTAGCTGAAAAAGTTCTTAGTGGCTAATATAAAATGAATAATATTCAAATCACCTCTACCCAAAAGGCTTACTATATGAAGATTAATGTGCATACCCCAAGGAAAAAAGGATTAGAAAAGAAGAAAGCAATGAACTGCAGACATCGCTGAATGTTGTGTTAGCTGTGTTTGCACGATCTACTTCCAGTGATGAACTTCCAATGATTTATTCAATGCAGTCATTGAATGCAGGTCACACAAGTGCAGGTCACACAAGCCAACTAAGTAAGATCTTTGGAAGCAAAATATCTTAAACATACTTGCTGCTATGGAAGAGCTGAGAGAAGGAAGAGCTACCGGTAAATGGCCTCCCATATCTCTCTTCTGCAACCTGGTAAGGTTGCAGAAGATTACAATATTCTAATTTATATAGTCCAATACTGTTATTTACTGATCTAAGGCTAAGCCATGTGGAATCACATGAATCTTAAGTTTAACAGATACAAATTGCACTGAATGTATTCAGTAATCGTAGCATTTATGGTCACTCTGCTTCTACTCAAAATTCAACTTGTCACAATTTTTTTTTTGCATATTACTATTTAAAATCTGTTCATATTTTTCTCTATGTACCTGCAACTAAACGATAATGCTGCATACACTGATTATTTTGCCCAGCACGACCACTGACAAACATGTTATACCCACTTGTTAGTTATATTGTAGTGAATTGTACAAGCCCGTAAATTAACTGAGTAAACCACGGTTCTTGGCTAACCATACACAACACGTTTCAGTAAGCTATGGATAGCGCCCGCCTGAACGCACGCCTCGAAAGTTTATGCAATAATAAAATGCGTTCGTCTAAACCGATGTTTCTCAAACCTGACAACTTTGAAATGTGTGGATTTCAGCCACCCAATTCCCCACCCAGCCTTGTTCTCGTGCTAAATCCAAGATTCCGCTCTCATGGGTAACTTCCCCTCTTCCTGGGGATTTCAGATGCTCTTGAGTTTTTATCCCGAGCTGCGGGTTTTCTTTTTCTTTTTACTTGAGTGACAGCTCCTTCTTCAATCACGAGACGCGTTTAAAGCGAAGCGTACTGCCCAAGAGCGCACCGCCTCCAATTAAAAACCAGGGCATTGTCGGGTTTACGCAAACCTGCCTCGTCACCATAGTAACGAGAGGTCTGGAGATAGTTTAGGCCGTAAGCTTTCGCTCTACTGATGCCCGCGGAGAACTGGAAAGAGGAAGCCGAAGCCGAAGCCAGCCTTGGTAACTTGCCCATTGCCCATTGCCATGGAACTGAGTATGAACCGGATGGATTACCTGCAGGTACAGCGAGCGGACGCGATGCCTGTGACAGCGAGTGTCGGCTGTTTTGCGCCCTTTCCCCCGGAAGCATCTTTTTAGTCTTCTTTCTCTATGCAGTTATTACTGCAGACCACCCCTATTCATACGTCTATGGTAGCCTTCCCGCAAAAAGTCCTACAAAGGGATTGACCTATAGGCAGTATTGGAATTGTAGCCCCACCCATCTAGATGGCACCATTTTGACAATTCCTGCTTGGGAAGTAGCAATTTTACCAATGAGTTGCAGGAAGAGAAGACTGAATTCTTTTTCGAATAGTTTGTCTAATATATTCAATCCAGTTGGGAAAAAATGAGATGCGAATATGACTCTTCAGCAATTTTTTGGGTATTAAAGTAACATATAACCTGCACAGTTACCTTTTATCTTTTTGTTAGTTAAACTTCCATCATTGGAGTTTTTTTTATTAGTAAGGAAGCTTTGAGGAAAATTTCCGAGAATGCTAACTTGAGAGAGAAGTGATTAACTAATTTTAATTATTTTTAACTTTTCTAATTAAAACAATGGGAAACGAGCACACTGGAAAGTGAAGAAGGCATAGCTTATACATCCAGGAATACATCTAGTCCAATATAGACCCCAGAGGCATTATTATAAAATGAAATAATGTGCAGCTGCAGTCAAAAAATCAACTCGATGGCTTGTGACCAGCCCTGCCCCTTTTATCATGTATCAGTTGCACACACACACACACATATAAAAAAGTTGAAACCACCATCCTGACTGCTTTGATCTCAGGGATACCCTGGCTTCAATCCAGTACTTTACTTGCTTGGGATACTGATGTCTTGACACAAACCCCATGTATTAAACAAATACATTTAATTTCTTATTTTTAGAATCTGGGTCCACAGAGGTATACCAGGAATACAGAAAAATATGGGGTTTTGTATCCCTGTTTATCACTGTGGCTAAAAGATCTGGGCTGCAGAAGTTTATATGAGGGTTTTTCAACCTTTTCACAGATTGTACCACTTTTAGGACATGACAATATTCAAGTACCACCAGTGCTTAGCAAGGTATCAAAAATTTGATGACTAAAAAAAAGGGGGGATTTTGGGTTTTACTGATTAAATTGATTTGTTGTTATAGAAATGGCTAGTTTATACTATTATGGAAAAGTAAAAAGTTGATGTTTGATGTTAATGCTTCATTCTACTGCAACAGAGGAAGTCAGAAGTCAAAGCCTTTTCCTTTCCCCCTCACTTTTTTCCCTTCTTCCTCCCCACTGTGTCCTATTATTTGCTTTTGTATTTTTGTATTTTATTCTATAATCTAATAAAATGATACAAACTGTAAAAAAAAGGGGGGGGAAGTACCGGTTTTAATTTCTTCAGTGGTGGTTCCTTTGCTGAATCACTTTCCCTCTGCACTGACAAATGTTTGATGAATTTATCCATATTTATTAATATGTACCACTACTTTGGTGGTCAGCTGGCTGGTTGGCCCTTCTTCCTCTCTCCCTCTCCTCTCTCTTTTTCCTCCTGTAAGAGGACAGCACCCCCCCCCCAGAGAAAGAAATATTTTGGGGAATATTAAAAAGGCAGAATATTATATTTCTCCAAAGGAATAATGGAAAATCTTAGGCAGGACCTCCCCCCTCCCAAGTCTCTCTGCCCCAAGCAGAAACCAGGCCTGTAGAAATGCAGATGTGATAATCCTGTCAGAAAGACTGGAGCCAGGAAGCTTAGAGCTGATGGGATTAGAAAGACAAAAGATCCCTAGAATCAACAACCCCTCACACCAAAAAAAATCCAACACAGGACGTAGTCATCAACCCCAGCCCCAGGGAAGCAGAATATGACCTTTGGGACATAATAGGATTAACCCACCACCATTAGAATACCAGAAAAGCACACTAAACCTCAGGTCAAAGTTCATGCCACAAGAACAACTCCAAACACAAAAGCCCAAGAAGGTATAAAAACCCACCACTCCCAGCATGTGGTCAGCTTTCCTAGAGCCTCATTTCTGTCTGGCTCTGCTCTTCAATAAACTACAACCTTATTTCTAAAGCAATCTCCATTTTTTTATTCCTGGCTTGGACTGGATCCTAATGAAGATTTTTCTTTCAACACTCCCTACCTGCTGGGCTCTCCTTCCAGTTTCTTCTCCCGTCTCTTCTTCCTCCCTGCCTGCTGGGCTCTCCTTCCACAGTTTCTTCTCTCCTGTCTCTTTTTCCTCCCTGCCTGCTGGGCTCTCCTTCCACAGCTTTTTCTCCATCCCCTTCTTTTTCCCCGTTGTCTTTTTTTCCCCTCTCCCTTTTCCGCTAAAAACCTCCTTTTATATCCTCTCTTCTCTCCCTCCCTCCTCCTTTTCTCTTTGGTGCACCTCCAGCTGATTCCTCTCAAAGCTGCGCTTCTCCATCTCCCTTTTTCCATCCCCTTCTCTTTCCTCTGTTGTCTTTTTTTCTCTTTCCCTTTCCTGCCAAAACCTCCTTTTATATCTTCTCCTTTCTCCCCCTCCTCCTTTTTCTCTTTGCTGCACCTCCAACTACGCACTGCTCTTGGAAGCGCCAATCAGCTGGAGCCCGGCGCTGATCCTGGAGCTTTTGCTGAGCCCCAAGAGCCCTGCAGCTCCAGCTGTCTCTTCCTCAGGCTTGTGCGGCACTGCTGCCGCTTCAGTTCATTCCCCTTCCCCACTACACCTGTCTAGGACAGTCACATACCACCTGCCAGGTGCCAAAGCACCACCAGTGGTACGCGTACCACTGGTTGAAAAGCCCTGGTCTAGATGACCAGTAATAATAAGATACAGACCTCTTTCCTGCCATCTCTTGGGTGTCCATATTTCTGCAATTCAGATCTGGTAACCCTAGTATCTTCTTAAAAATGACCTTATCTAAAAGATTCAATACTACTTCATATTTCAGTGTTTCTATACTTTATTCTTAACTCCTGTTTTTGGCCTGTTTCCTGTCCCTTAAGTTTCCTCACAAGCCCAGTTCACAATAGAGGGTAGGGTCCTCTTGGATCTGCAACTCCTGCTCAAGGAGCAAGTGATAGCTGTGGCTAACTCTAGTGTGCTAATGATGACCATTGCTGAAATAGGAGGCAATGCTTGTGGTCACTCATGCCTTAGTCACCTCACAATTTGACTACTGCAAATGCATATTACATGGGGCTGCCTTTGAAAATTACCTAGAGGCTGCAATTGGTGCAAAATGTAGCAGAATGAGTACTTATAAGGGTACCTCAGTATGTCCATTTAACACCTCTACATGAGTGTACATGCTTACAGTGGAATTCAAGGTGTTTGTAAAGCTCTTTAGCACGTAGGACTAGTTTATTTTTTGGTTTATTTGTGTTCAGTTGTATTCCACATGTTCCAGTAGAATAGGCGCTCTTCGGGTCTCTTCCTTGAAACAATGCCCTCGGGTCTCTTCCTTGAAACAATGCATATTTTTTCAGATGTGGTGTCTGACTTGTGGCATGATCTACCTCAAAATTTGGCTGGCTTTTTTGTTCTAGTTGCTAATTTTTTGTTAGGGTGTTGTAATTTGTGTTTATGATTTTATGTCACCTGGAGTTGGTGCACTAAATAGAGCTAGCCATGGTTGCCACTTGCTCTTTGAGCAAGCAAATCCAAAGATTTGTGCCTAATTGCCATTAAGTTCCATTGTTTTGAGGGAGGCTTACCTTCATAAATATGTGCAAATCATGTGGAACTCACTGCTTTGAAGATTTAAGAGTTTTGAGTTTGCAATATTTCCAAGGTAAAAATTTTTGAGACTGGATATTTTGAAATTAAAATGGGTAAAGAGAGAGAGCCAGTTTGTTGTAGTGGTTAAGGCATCAAGCTAAGAACTGGGGTACCTTGAGTTCTAATCCTATCTTAGTCACAAAGTCAATTTGGTGACTTTGGGCCAATCACTTTCTCTCAGACTTGGAAAAGGGGCAATGGCAAACCACTTGTGAAAAACCTTGGCGAGAAAACTGCAGGGACTTATCCAGTCAGTTGATGAAAATCAGATACAACTGAGTGGAAGAAAAAATTCTCTACTTAGCATGCATGCAATTGAATCATAATCTCTTACTCTTCTACCTAGTATCATATACAGGTATCCCTCAACTTACGATCACAATTGGGACCAGAATTTCTGTTGCTATATAAGGCAATTGTTAAGTGAGTTTTTCCCATTTTACGACTTTTCTTGCCATAGTTGTTAAGTGTATCACTGCAGTTGTTAAGTTAGTAACACGGTTGTTAAGTGAATCTGGCTTCCCCATTAACTTTGCTTGTCAGAAGTTTGCAAAAGGTGATCACATGACCTTGGGACACTACAACTTTCATAAATATATGCCAGTTGCCAAGCGTCCAAATTTTGATCATGTGACCACAAGGATTGTGCAAAGTCATAAGTGTTGAAAGACAGTTATAAGTCACATTTTTTCAGTGCCATTTTAACCCAAACGGTCACTAAATGAATATTTTTTAAGTTGAGGACTGCCTGTATACATATAAAAAGAAAGCGAAAGCATATGCATGCATGCCTAATGATATGTTGGAAAGCCAATATCATTTTGGGAAGCATGCATTTTAATAATTAAATATTTGTTTTTCTCTATAACTATAGTGTACTGCCATTTTGATAAATGAAAATTGGTTTTAAAATGGGTGAGTCAAATATAATTACTAACATTTTTTATTTGCAACTAGGTGGGTGTGATATCTCAGAAAAACATGAAGTTGCTCCCTGCATCAGGACGCAAAGCTACACAGAAGGTATTTATTTATTTGATTCATATTCTACACTTTGTTCAGGAGCTCAAGGCTATATAGAAGTGTATTTATTAAAATAATTGTATGTGATAAAGATCAGACTTAAAAATTATACTTTTTTCTTAAAAAGAAAAATAGAAATGCAAGGTCCCAGTCCCTTACCTGAACTTGAGATACCATATCAATCTAATCAGATAACCCAAGCGGAGACTTCTTGATCAAGCAGCACTTTATTTGATCAAATTAAGCAGCTGGGTGGCCCACAATCTGGAACGCTGGCAGAGTTATGTCCAGAAGTGCCACGCATTAGAAAGTTGGCAGCATTGCTTTATAGACTTTGTTAGCCAATGAAAATCAGACAACAGAGCTATTACATCATAAGAAATACATCAATCATTCCCATACACTCCCTTATTCCCTCCTTCAGTGTATCCCATCCATGTACACACTTGCATGAAATTTCTGTGGTGCAAAAGCTGATTACAAAAAGCAAGAAAGCAAGTTAGACTAAATAATTTCCCTTTGTTCCAGAACCCTTTGTTCCCCTCTTTATTTTTGTAACAGAATGCTTTCTGTTAGTTGGTGACCAATGACGTACATTCCTTTGTTATTGCGGTGATAATCATGACCTTGGCTGGCTTACGGGGTTTATCACTACTTACAGAGGATGCTATGACCTTCATTCCCGAGATGGTAGAAGTAACTGTTCTTTGGATAACAGGAATCAAAGATGGCAGAACCAAAAAACCCCCTCTAAATGCTAACATAACCAGAAAATTTTCCCTTCACCAATCACCAAAGATCTCTCCAAACCAGCTTGTGTCCATAGTAGCTGTCCAGGTTTCCGAAGAAGCTGGGTGTATTTCCTCCATACACACAGGCAGCAACATGTAAAAAGGAAAACCATACCCCCCTTTAATTTTGTAGTGTTATTTTAACCAATTAATTTTCTTTTATCTTTCTGTACGTGTACTTCTTGCCTCGGGCTAATGGAGGTTCCTGCGCAAGCATAGTATAGAGAAGCAAAACAGCATTATGTTATTCTAAATGCCCTTGATTTGTAATTATTTCTAATACAGCTTGCAGTCTAACAATTCTATTAAGCATATAAACAAGAGTCCTATAACTTATACATTCCATCTTCTTGCCACATAGTAGGTCCACCTGGGGCAGTTCAGTTGAGGGTGGCATCTGTTAGATTGGTCCATAAGGTAGACAGTTGGGAAATGTTTACCATGGGAGTTTGGGGTTATGCCGAATCAGTGGTAATCCACCAAAAGGATACTGAGGTGCTCACCTACAAGAGATGTTCACACCTAAATCTCCCCAAGGTTTTTACCAGAACCTTCTGTTTTTATAACAGAGGCTTCCCACTATGGAAGTGGTCAGAGTCCACATGTTGGGTCTATTGGTGGCTTTTCCCAGTGAGATTTTGACTACTCAGGGCAGTAAAATTTATTTCACGTGCTTCCCAAGGCCATTGTTCACCCATATTAGTACCCACACACATATAACAGTTAGTCACATTCAGAGATGAAGCAATTCTTTTGGGCTAGATCAATAAAAAGATTCTTTGATACTGAGGGAATTTCAATTGTGGTTTCCAGTTCATCGTAAAAAGAATGAAAAACTCGAAAATGTTTCTAGGATGGTGGCATAAAGTGTCAAATTGAACCCATATTTGTATAGAAGTATGCTGGTCTGGTTATCTCAAAGCACACTGGGTTGCAGGAATCAGCGTTGCACTGAGAAGTGCTGACTCCTTTAATCATATTGAATTTTCCTTTGATTGTGCCAGATTGGGTAGGATGTAGTTTGCGTTAAATGAGTAAGTCTGTCTCCATACTTAGTCCATTTAGCTTGATTATAGTCAATAGGTTTAACTCTGGCACTATCCATAAGTCTCGTGTTATTCTTCTCAAGAGGTATAGTCTGTGTGTCCTTCCATATGTCCAGGTTTGAAGTTGTTGGTAGGGCTTTACTGTATTGACAGAAGCATAACAAGTGACCCTATCCCCCACTTTGCAAGTAGAATACGTACTCTTGTTATGAACACAACTCCCTTTTGTTCCTTTAAGTATTAGATCCATGGTCTGAAGAAAGGTGTGAGGGAAACAGCAGCAACAAAAATGTAGCAATTCACAGTCTAGATATTACGAACCCAAGTTCCGGGGTAGTCCAGTCCATTGAAGGTTTTCTCCTAGTTAGATGGAAACAGTTCAACAGGCGAGGCAGGTCGAAATTCACTTTCAGGCCGTCCAGCTGCAGAGCTTGTCACTGAAGAGGGAATGATGGGACTTTCCATGGACTCATGCTTTCATTCCTTAACTCTCACTGCAGTTGAAGTCAAGAAGACTTGGCATGGTTGGGACCACTCAGGACGGGTACTTATAGGTGACAGTTCTTTCACCTGAACCCACTCTCCAGGAACAATGGTCAGAGACAGCCCAGGTAGGGCAGCCTGGGCCTGTACTGGAATAGAAGACAAAACCTGTGCCAGATTATGCAAATACTGAGTAACATTCTTCTCTTCTTCATTGACATTCTTGAACACCTTCGTGCAACTCCCATCCATCATTTCAAACAGGACAAGGCAAATTTTCCAGAGTTGAGGCCTGTATTGAAATGGCCTCACCACTAGATGTCACAACCTGTCCAGCCATTGGGTACCATCCACAACATCAGCCCAAAACAAAACACATAACTCCTCCCCCTCTTCAACATTCATTTCCTTCATGTACCTGCCTTCAGCCTCCCGTGTGCGTTCTCTTCTCTCAACTTTATGTGAGTAACTTTTTCCCTTTTACTATTAATCTTTCCAACTTCCAAAACTATCCATGTCTCTTCTCCTTCTTAGCCTGGCTCAGAGCCCAGAACTACAGGGAGGGAAAGCCCGCCCCCTCAGCTTCCACTAACATTCTCTTCTCCCCATCCAACATCCAACATGTCTCTTTCTTATCAACTTTGCTATAACCATCTATCCATAAACAATCAGGCTGAACCTTTATGTGCAATTCTATCCAGAATTAACATTCATAAAGAGATAAAAAAAATTATTTTCCAGTGCAGCTTCACAAAAGAAAAAAACTTAATGAGGTATTCTGAGTTAATGTATTGAAAATATATATGTGTGTATGCAAAGACTGAAATTGGAGCATCAAACCTTTTGAAAACATTTACAAATCTAAGCAAAACAATTCAGAATCATTTTCTTAAGGTTCTTCCTTTTATAATACATTTAGCTTTAACAGAAGGGAGAGCTTGTTGTCATTGGTTACGTTATCAGGTTAGGTCAGTTACATTACTTTAGTTTTGCACACACACAATCGTTGGCAACCAGCCCAAAAACTTCGAACAGAACTAAAGCCTCAGCAGAGAAAGGTGTGTGTGTGTGGGGGGGGGGGGACGGGATGTTACAGATTCTGCATTTCTAAACTTTAAACACAAACTGCAGCAGAGAAATGAAATGATACATTTGTGTCAAGGAGAAGCCATACTAAACAAGTTACCTTTGTTCTTTGTCCCTGAGCAAAGTTAGAATAGAAGCCAACCCCCCCCCCTACAATTTCAGACTTCACCCCCCTCCTTCTTTCCCTCCACCTTCCAGGCCAGAGTTAAACAGAGAGAAAAAAAGGTTTTAAAATGATCAATCCAAACCTCTCTCTTCAGATTCTCATGCAAACACCTTTTTACTTACTTAGTCCACAACAACAACAACAAAATCTGCAATTTACTGTTTCTTCCACAGCCTGGGGTGGAGTGGAGAATTCACACACACACACACACTCATTCACTCCCCCAACCTCCAAGTGGTTTTTCCTTAACAGTCACACAGTTTTCATGATTTCCAGTTTCTTCCAGCAATCTCACATTGCAGGCAACTAAATTCCTGCCTTTCAGGTATTTCACACACATACACATTTGCACATCAGCATATTCACACATTCACTTCCATTCAAACTACTTGCATAAACAATTTTACATACAGATATTTCATTTTCACACTTTTTTCCAGGCAAACCGTTTATTTTTAAATAATGCCTTTTTGACTCTTTTCCAAGTCTTAGAAATAACACAAAACAACACAGACACACATATACACACAGATACCATTAAGACAACATTTCCAGGCCTGTTGCTTGTCCTCCAAGAAGTGAGAAAAATTTAAGATGTGATTCCAGTCAAAATGTGACATTGGGCCCTGAACCATCTCTTATTTTCTCACCATTCCAAGCCCAAATTTAATTTTCTGGATGGCCAAATATTTAAAACTCATCAATTTGGATTTTGAGGCCAAAGCAGCCTCCCTTTTAATCTTTTTCCAAAAAGGGAGGGGAACATTTGTGGTTTTTTCCAATTTCCCCCCAGCAAATTCAAAGGGGAAAACTACAGAGAGCAGCCTCCTCTCTTAACGTTTCTAAGGACAGTAGATGGCGCCATTGTCTAACAGAAAAAAAATGTCTGTTCAAAGAGCCAGATTAGAGGGGAAAAAACTTATTCTTCTTTGAATTTTTCTTTTCTTTCTTTTCTTCTGTAGATAGATTTGTTTAAAAAAAGATAAGCTAGCCAAAATTTTTGCAACGTTGCTTTCTTGAAGATTATTTTTACTGCCACAATTTCAGTGCTTTCCAATGGGCTAACACGCAGCCCACTGGAAACACGGCTTCTCCTTTTCCTTTTCCTTGCCTATTTCCCCATTGTTTAACCTGTTTTTTCTCCTGTCTTGCCCTAAAGGGTTTCTCAGTCTTTTTATCAAGATCGAGGCTAGCTAGGCCCCCCTTTTTCTCAGACAGACCCTGCCTGATAACAGCCTGAAACTCAACAAGCATTCTCCCTGTCGCTCCGGAGCAGACCTCTAACAGGAATTTCTCCGTCTCATTCTTTCATTCATGCAAACAGCATTCCCCACCTTCCCCTAATTCCAGAATGTTTGTTTCTACTTACCAAGTTTCTCCTCCTACCTTCATTGGGACGAGATGGAAGTCTCCCTAAACATTCAGGGTTCAGACAAACTCAGGTCTGCTGGGCTGACCAATTTAAAAGTCACCAGACACAAAGGGTCTGGGAGTGCTCTTGACCTTATCTTTTGGCCACACCAGTTTTCCTGGATGTCATGCCTGAAAGTTGTGAGTTACAACGGAACTCATTCACAGGGAGTTTTAATGAAAAACAACCTTGAAGAAAAAAAACTTTCAAGTTTTTCAAGTCCCTGTTCGGTATGCCAGAAACGTAAGGTCTCCGTCCCTTACTTGAACTTGAGATACCATATCAATCCAAGCGGAGACTTCTTGATCAAGCAGCACTTTATTTGATCAAATTAAGCAGCTGGGTGGCCCACAATCTGGAACGCTGGCAGAGTTACCTCCAGAAGTGCCATGCATTAGAAAGTTGGTAGCATTGCTTTATAAATTTTGTTAGCCAATGAAAATCAGACAACAGAGCAATTACATAATAAGAAAGACATCAATCATTCCCATACACTCCCTTATTCCCTCCTTCAGTATATCCCATCCATGTACATGTTTCCCACACTTGCATGAAATTTCTCTGGTGCAAAAGCTGATTACAAAAAGCAAGAAAGCAACAGTTAGACTAAACAATTTCCCTTTGTTCCAGAATCCTTCAGTATAGAAAAAATACATTTACTTTATTGTGTACTATCCTAAAATATAAATAATGATCTTATGATTTAATCTCATGTTGTTTATGTTTAAAACTCATAAGCTTACTTCTTAATTTTCCTATAATTTTTTCACATAGAATTTGGCAGCAAGTCATGTTATTTTTAGAACATGATAAATATTTTTTTTTATATCTCTTTTGACAAAAGTCTAGTACATGCACAATTTGAATCAATTATTTAATTTCATTCCATTATTTTCCTGAGGTTTCTTCTACAATATCCATCCTGACTATAAACCATTCCTCTAGTTTCTACATAACTACTTGTCCTTTCTTTTCCAGTCTCCATAGCCTTAACATCTTTTCTTCTTTATCCTTTAAGTACAATTATATCTCTTCTGCCCATGAGTTTATTCTTCCAGGTTTGGCACATTAAATTGGCTTTTTACTGGAATTCCCTCCTTGAATATTTGCCTGTGATATTTTATCTTTGCACCCATTTTATTCAAATGATTTCACAAAACTTATTTTTTCACAAGAGAACCATTTTGAAGTATCACAAGCATTTTAAGTGGAAGAATTAAACAGAAGAGAAAAAATCTAGATCCGAGTGTATAGCTATACTTCCAATAAAAAGGATTGGTTTTCCTTTGTATGCTTAAAACAATAGTATATACATATCCTCTTATTTTACTTTAAAGGTTGTTACTGGAGACCATGATGGTGTTATTACCTGCTTTGGAATAAAAAAAGGAGAAGCTATTGTAAGTTTATTTATTGATTTATATACATGAACACTTAAATTAACAAAATAAAGTAATTTACTACTGTAAAATGCCAACTAATTATAAAGATAACCATTTTGAAGAGTCACATTTTTAAATGCAGTATGACTGTAGAAAGAATTACTTATTTTTTCTGTGATTCAAATTCTATTAACCTTTATTTTGTAATGATATAGAACATACTTTTTTTTTGTATTTTAGCCAGTATTCAAGACTTTGCCAGGAGAAAAGATTGCAAGATTAGAACTGGGAGGTGCTGTTAATACTCTTCAGGAGAAAATTTTTGTGGCTGCTGGTTCTGAGGTTCGAGGTTTCACAAAAAAAGGGAAACAGTTCCTTTCATTTAACACCAACCTCACTGAAAACATCAAAGCTATGTGAGTATATTAAATATTGACTTAATGGTGCTTCGTTACTTACTATATCTAACTTAAAAATAACTGAATCTCACACATGGACAAAAAGAAAATCCATATAATTAAATTATCATGCTGCAAATCTCACCAGCATATTATAAAGCAGGGGTCCCCAACCTATGGGCTGCGGCCTGGTCCCGGGCCGTGGGCTCTTGGCCAGCGGGCGCAGAAATGGCTGGCCGGTGCATGCATGCATGGGTGTGCATTCCCCCCCACTAGCGCTAGTGCCCGTGGCCCCGTTCGTGCATACGCATGGGCGCGAACGGGGACTCTAGCGGGGGTGTCTGCAGCCCGTTTGCGCATGCGCAAACAGGGCCGCTAGCCTGGGTGGGTTGTACAGCCCATTTACACATGCGCAAATGGGGATGCTAGCCGCCAGGGGGTGCACGGCCGTTCACGCATGTGCATGGCGCCAGTGCATGCCACATGCGCGAATGGGGCCAGTGTGCATGGCCCTGTGCGTGCACACGCACATGCACCAATTTTAAAGCTGCTCTCCTTCCCTTCCAAGCCTGGAAAGGTTGGAGACCTCTGTTATAAAGAACCCTCTCTCTATCATCCAGAAAAGGAACATTTTAAAATGTTCCCAAACTGCAGGAGGGATTAACCATGAGCAGGAACTTCTGATTCCAGAATAGTTGCAAATGACTACATATACCTGTGCAAAAGCCTTCCTAGCCATAGATCTTACCTGCTCTTCATGTAGGAGCTGTATATCTAGGAGAATTCTCAAATTGCAGACCATGTCTGATAGGGGAAGTAAAACTCCATTCTGACAGATCTTCAAGTTAGGTCAGATCCAGAAACAGACTGCAAAGATTAGACTGGAACCATGCTTTATTAATAGGCTATAGTAACAGAATCTTGAAAACTTGATTGTGTTTTCCCTTCTCTCCCTTTTATATCTCAATAAATTTGAGCTTTTTTCTAACACTTGCTATTTACAAAGCTAATTTTTGTAGCCATTTCTTTCAAAAATCATTCCTTTGGCTCTGTTTTATAGACAAGCATTGTATTTTAGTATAAATAGAATACAGTTGTTATTTTTCGTCCTCTACTGTAATCACAACTACATTGCAAAAGTACTTGCCACATATTTAGTAGTATTCAAAGAATTGTAAAAATTTAAAAAATATAACTTTCAGAGGAAAAAAGAAATGGATTTCTTATTGGATCATTATGTTGATTCCAAGTGTATGAATACTTAACAAATTATAATGTTCCCAAATTAGTGCTTTACTTTTTTAAAAAAGTTTTAATTACAGTGCTGTTATTATTTTAGGCATATATCTGGATCAGATCTCTTTCTTGGTGCAAGCTACATTTATAACCATTACTGTGACTGTAAGGATCAGCACTATTATTTATCGGGGGATAAAATCAACGATGTTCTCTGTCTTCCACCAGATAAACTGTCTTGCATTATACCGGTATTAGCATGTCAAGATAGAGTTCTTAGAGTTTTGCAGGTAAACCTTCTTTGTTTGTTGCCATTATTGTAGCCCTATGTATTAGTAATAACCATTATTTATTACAATTAAAAGGTGAATTAGTACAATTAAACAGAAGATTGTTCATCTGTTCATACCAATAATTGTATACAATCATTTGCAAGGAAATTTTACCTGTTTGCAGCAATTCTGGTAAGTTGAATAAAAGCTAATATATACTTGGAAAATTTCTGCTTTATGAAAGGTTATGATTATTTATTTTGGGGTAATTGTACAGCTCTCTGTAACTTGGAAGGATAAAGGAAGAGCGTTAGGAATAGCAAATTTAATGCTACTCTAGTTCTTTGCCTGCTTAAGGATTGGTAGAAAGTACTAAATTAGTCTTGAGAAGAAGAATTTGAAAGATTTCCTGATTCTGAACATTCTAAAAAAATCTTTATATCTCTTTTAAATTAAAATTAAATGTTATGGATTATGCCATAAGTAACAGTATCTCCATTTCATTTTTTTGAGGGTTCAGATTTACTGTATGAAATGGAGGTCCCAGGTCCACCTGCTGTTCTGGCCTTGAACAATGGAAATGGTGGTAAGTAGAATGTTTAGAGGTCTTTTAAAGGTTATTAAAATGATGAATCTGATTTTCATAAATTATTGTTTTAATAATTCCACATACTATATAGGTATTTTCTATAACATAGAATTATTCTGATCCATTTTATATAAAAGTGATGGAAATGAAGCAAAGTGGTTTTTTTATTTCCTAAAACTTAAATTTAAAAAAATAATTTTTTTTGGAATCCACTAAATAGATAGTAGAAGTCTACTCAATGATTATTCTAATAATAGTTTTAATTTATATTTCTAGGTGACTCTGGTGAAGAAGTTTTGTTTGGGACATCTGATGGCAAAATTGGCTTAGTACAGATTACTGGTGTTTCTCCAATAGAAAAATGGAAAATTGGAAATGAGAAAAAAAGAGGTGGTAAGTGTTTTGTGTTGTTTTCCTAAGCGTCCTGTAACAGTTTTTTATGCAGTTTGGTAAAAAACATATTATTCAAAAATAGGAATAAAAATAGTAAATACTGTACGTAAGTTTCTATCATTTTTCATTACTATATTTGTAGAATTTTCAATCAAATTGGTTTGAAATTTAGCAAAATTGTAGGACTTATCTAGTACCTAATATAACTTATTATGATAACAAATATAAATAGCTATTTATTTGACGTTTTATTTTTAAAGATTGTATAACGGTGGAGCTTTTTCTATTTATGTAATTTGATTTAAATACATACTGTATATATACATACACACACATATAAATCTTTTAAAATTGCTAGTTAGGTACAGATGAAATTATAAGTGTTTGATATAGATACCTGTTTTATATTCTGTTTGCCAGGCATCTTATGTATGGATAGTTTTGACATTTTGGGAGATGGTGTTAAAGAATTGCTCATTGGTAGAGATGATGGAATATTAGAAATCTATAAATTTGAAACTGAAAAGAGCCCTGTTCTCAAATATGAATGTGTAAGTATATTGTGTAAATCTATTGTTTTAAGTAAGACAATTTATTATGTTTATTTTCCTAAATAATTCAATTGCCTTGTTTCAAGCATTTTTTATGAATTAAATCATCTATCATTAAATCATTTATCAGTCAAAATGCTAGGAAATCTCTCTCTCTCTCTCTGATTACATAAATAAGAAAAAAAATCGTATTGTGTCATGCTTTCTGGAAATAATAGGAGAGGTTTCGTAAAGGTATTTTCTTAGATTTATATTCTGCTTTATCACCAGCATGGAATTCAAGCCAGTATACCTGAGATTCAATGCTTACTCTTAATCAAAGCACTCAACTTACCTATTTAGTTTTAGCAAGGTGGCTGCTATATGTGAATTTAGAATAATATAAATATACCTCTGTTGGATCAGGCAAAGCCCATCTTAGTCCTGCATTTTGTTTCCCATAATAGTCGACTAGCATCTTCTCGAGTGTGTTTACAAATTGACTTAGTCATGTCCTCTTCAACTGCCTTTTTGAATGCCTACTTCTGCACCTTTTCGGACTCTGTTATATCCCTTTTTAAATGTGGTAACCAAAATTGTACTGTCTAGATGCAGAAGTGCCATAGACTTATGTAAAAGAAATGTAGAGAAAGGTATACAATGAAGAGAATATAATAAAAAGCAGATAATACCTATTGAAATATATGTTAAAAGTTCTTGTTTGTTGTTTTAGGCTTTGTCGGAGAGTGTCACATCCATCCAAGGTGGCTGTGTTGGAAAAGAGGGCTATGATGAGATTGTAACGTCAACATTTTCAGGTTAATTTTATTTTTACTTTTAGAGCTTTTCAGTTTAATTTCAATTTAACAAGAATAAAATACTTTTTTAAAAAAAACCCAGTTGTTACATATATTGCCTAGCTCTTTTTTGGACACCTATCCAACCAGTTCATTGTACGACGTCTTTTGGTTGTGTTTAGAGTCTATTCTTTGTTTGGGAATTTTTCTTTCACTCTGTAACTCCTATAGTTCAGAAATATTTTTAGGTCTCCTTGCATTCACTACAGGGGTGAGATATCCCCACAAGTCTTCAAAAACATTTTAGTCTGACTGCCGTGAAGGCGATTTCAATACCTTTTTTTCAGCTTCAATTTCTTCAGTGACTTCGAACATTAATCTTTAGGACATGTTGATCTTCCCAAAAATGTTAGCAAAATATTACTTTTTTCTCTTCAAATGTATTATGTAGTTGTGGCTAAAAAGTTCGTTTTTTACATATTTCATCAGTCCAGGGCACTTTGTTCGAATAGTTTCAGGCTTACAAAGATTTTCTTTTGCGTACTTTAGATGACTTTTGTTGTGAAATCATAGAAAAAGTTTATTTCTAGCAACTCTGCTATGCAGATCATTGTTATATAGTGTAAGCAACACTATATGATGGACCTTTTCTGTAGGCTATGTTCAGTAATGTGAGGGTTCTGTTTGCAGAGCATTTGGGGAGCAGTTCTAGCAGACATTTTCTTCATCTTCCAGTCTTAAATTTCTACAGTTCCGTGTAACTTCCAATTCTTAACAATGCTTCTTCTCTAACATATGACTCTGGCAGAATGTAGAGTTTTTTTAAACTTATGGATTCATTGGGTTTGAGTAGAAGTGCCTAAAAGTTTGCATAACAATAGGAATCTGAAATTTAAAAAATATATTCTTTTTTTTAGGATGGGTGTCTGGATTAACTACAGAATCTATTCATGGAGAATGTGGATTAGATGAATTAAAATTGACTCATGAAATGCAGAATAAAGTTTTGTCCTTAAGGTAATGTAACAATTTTGTGAAAGTGCAAAAATAATATTGAGGTGGTAATTTTGCCTTAATGTGGCACATTTTGAGTAGTTTTATGCCACTAGTGCACCCTAACTATATACTTGCTTAGTTGTAAATGGCCAGCCAAATATTTGTGATAATTTGTTATTAAACTTTCAGTTACTGTTTTGCAATAACATTTTTGTTGTAAGCTCCCCTGCAGGATACTGTTTATGTTCTTTGAGAATAAAATAGATTTTATAACCCACTTTCTCTTTTTGGTAACATTTAATGGCCTACACAATCAAAACAAGTTAAATTAATATTGTTATGAAGTTATTATGCATACCATAACCAGATTTGCTTCCTGTCATATATCTGGCTTAATTTCCTAGTTTAACCTTAGGTCAGAATTCCCCAGTTTAAATAGAGTGCAAACTTTTGAGTTAATGCAATCTAAAACTCTGCTTGCAGACTAGTGTGCAGTAAAAACCAAGGGAGGCATACTTATCTTTGATACCAGTTTCATAAACAATACTTATACAATCTGAAATAGTAGTATGAACGAAGCTAAAATCACTAATATAGCCTTATATTCTGCCCCTGTGGATTGGATATTTTATGATATTTATTTACACAGCATGCCCTAAGCCTAAAAAACTACAGGTAGTTTTTAATTTACAACCATTCATTCAGCAACTTTTCAAAGTTATGACAGTACGGAATGAAAGTTGGTTATGACTAGTCTTGGAGTTCTGGCTGTTTCAGTTCCCGTGCTCATGTGCTCATGATCTGGGCATTTGGCAATCAGCTCACACTTACAACCAGTTGCAGTACCCCATGATAACCATGATTGCCATTTGTGACATTCCTTACTGGCTTCCCCAGAAAGTCAATAGGGAAAGCAGCAGGGAAGATCACAAGTCGCTGGGATAAGGGTCTACCACCTGTGCAGCCTTGCCCAGCCCCTCTGCCATACTGGCCACACCTTCCCTAAATCTCACCATGACCCTTGGACACCTTCCAACTTCACTGTGCCTCCCTTGCACCCATACATAACCCTTCCAATCGCTGTGTCTCCCTCACACTGGTGCAGCCTCCCTGACCTTCCTAGTTTCTCCCTCATAGCCTAGTGTATCCTCTTGCATCCTAGCACAATTGCAACTTCCTGCCAGCTTTTCCTCTGACTTGGTTGTGGGAAGTCGGTAGAAAGTACCCTCGTCCAATGACCATGGGATTTGGCAACTGGCACCGCAGGGATTGCCATTGCTAAGTGATAGTTGTGTTTTATAGCTGCATGTTTAGAAATGGAAATTCAGATCCCAATTGTCATTGTAAGTTGAGGATTAAATAAATGGTGACTTTGATGTACTATTTTTTACTACTGATTTCAATTACAGTATTGTTTTTAATGCATTGTTTTAGTCTTTATTTTACCCCTCTTTTCTGTGTGGGGTCCAATGAAGTCTAAAACAATACATTAAAAATAATAATTGAAATCAATAATTAGAAAACAACATCAAAGTCACCATTTATTTAGAATCAACATGCAATAATGATGTTTTGGACATTTTTTGTAAAACTTTTAGAGTAAGCTCAGGCAGAGAATGTTCCATAAAATGGGGGCCACCAACACTCTCTCTGGCTCACACTTCACACCCATGGATCTCATAGAGGGGATAAAAGAGAAACTGCAGTAGACTGTCTCTAAATGACTTAACCAGCCAAACAGATTCAATGTTATAGTTGGAATTGCTGGAATTACCTTAGAATCAGATTGTGGTTAAAATAAAGGTGCTACAAGAAGTTATGATAGGTTTTCAGTAGGCTGATGAATTAAAACAGATGTTTTTTATAGCACTTTTATTTGTATTTTGAGCAAATATAATAATAATAATAATAATAATAATAATAATAATATAATAATAATAATATAATAATAATAATATAATAATAATAATAATAATAATAATAATAATAATAATAATAATAATAATAATAAGTAGTAGTAGTAGTAGTAGTAGTAGTAGTAGTTGGAAGGG
This sequence comes from Azemiops feae, assembly GCA_023970755.1. Lineage (NCBI taxonomy): Eukaryota > Metazoa > Chordata > Lepidosauria > Squamata > Viperidae > Azemiops > Azemiops feae. The sequence goes on from JALGBA010000018.1 coordinate 3,564,618, forward strand.
ACCTTGGAGGTTATCTAGTCCAACCCCCTGCTCAGGCAGGAAACCCTATACCATTTCAGACAAATGGCTGTCCAGTCTCTTCTTAAAAACTTCCAGTGTTGGAGCATTCACAGCTTCTGGAGGCAGGTTGTTCCACTGATTAATTGTTCTAACTGTCAGAAAATTTCTCCTTAGTTCTAGGTTGCTTCTCTCTTTGGTTAGTTTCCATCTGTTGTTTCTTGTCCTGCCTTCAGGCGCTTTGGAGAATAGCTTGACTACCCTCTTCTTTGTGGCAGCCCCTGAGATATTGGAACACTGCTATCATGTCACCCCTCGTCCTTCTCTTCATTAAACTAGACATACCCAATTCCAGCAACCGTTCCTTATATGTTTTAGGCTCCAGTCCCCTGATCATCTTTGTTGCTCTTCTTTGTACTCTTTCTAGAGTCTCAACATCTTAATTTAACACTGTTTTGACCTAGTATTAGGAAAATACAATTCCAGCATTTAAAATCTATTATATATTTTCAGAACAGAGTTCTACTGCTTATAATTTTAACATTAATGGATTTATTTCCATTATTATGGTCCATCGCAGTCAGCCAAATGTTCAGACTGGATTTGGCATTTTTATCTACCTATTGAGTCCTTTCCAAGGACCTGGAAAAGGCAGATGTGGTTTGATGGTGTTATTATTTGTTAAATTTATTTGTTGTCCATCTCTTCATGGAGCTATTCGAGGTAGCTTTATTCTAAGTGTGCCATTTTACCTTCTCTCTCTCTTCTCTGTCTTTCTCCCTTTCTCCATTTCTCATGCTAATAAACATGCAAACATACACAAATATATATTAATTTTATGTTTGTTAATTATTGTGTTGTCATAGGAATGAATTGGATCAGTTACAGATGAAAGTACTTCAAGAACGTGAAAAATACCAGCAGTCTTCTCAATCCAGCACTGCTATTTCAGCAGTCCCAACATTCAGTATAAATGATAAATTTGCATTAAACAAAGATGATGCCAGCTACAGCCTTGTTTTAGAAGTCCAGGCAGCGATTGATATTGTCTTGTTACAGGTGAGAGTCTGTTTATAGCAATTTAGTAGGTCTTGGTAACTGGATACTTCCTTATCTTTAAAGTAGATGAATCCTAATATTATATAATTTTTCTCTGAGGGTTATACTTGGATAGAATTAGGACAGATATGTGTATTGACAAAAACTGAAATATAGAAAATCAGCTTGAAATGGATAGGTTTCTTCTGAGTTTATCAGAATATAAAATACAAAGGAAAATAAAAATAATGGGAACTAGGGAATGGGAAAAGGGAAAAAGAGAGAATGTGGGTCAGATAGGAAAAAGAAAAAAATGTGTTGACTTCCAACTCTCCTTAGCACAGTAGAAGATAATAACATTACAACCTTAAGTTTTTACTTTTATACACTAATTATATACTAGCCATTTCTATAACAACAAACATATCTAACCAGCAAAACCAAAGTCAGAGTTTCATTTTTCCATCACAACCACAAAATCCAGATATAGTTTCCTAATAAAAACAAATATAGATATCTTTTCTTCGAATAAAGGAATCAATTTAAGCATCTCTACTTTTATTTTTTGTTGTGGAAAATATGTATTTCTATTTGCACATTAATTTTTATAGACTATTATCATTTATATTAGCAAAATTTATTGTACTTTTTCAGATTCTCTAGCCTTAAAAGAAAAAAAACTTTCTTTACACCATTTTAAAACTCCAAACTTTTCTTTAAAAGTATTTGTAAAATCAATAAATTCTAATACATCTTTTTTTAACTTCCTCTTAACATAAGATATTTTCAAGTACATTTTCAATATTTTACAAACTTTAGGAATTACTTAAGCACTATAAATTTCTTTCTATTACATGTATCAGATTGATAAGAATCCATCCTAACTCCAATTAACTCATTAAATTTAAGTCACTCCTTCCAACTTATCTTCATAAAATAAAATATTTTTTCTTCTCTGGAACGTCTATCAAGTAGTTATGAAGGAATTCTCAGCTTTGTTAGTATCCATGAAGAAAAGGTCCCAAACTTGTCCTCTTGAGAATTGCAGAATTTCTTGGAACTTTTCTTTCAATTGTGCTGGGACATTTAAAACCATCATCATACAAATTTATATTCCAAAGTTGCAGTTGTGTCTTTTGCATTATCAGCTACTTGTGAAATTGCCTCAGTGGTTTGATAACTTTCTACACATAATTGCATCTCTGAAGTAGCTTGAGTAGTTTTTATAATATCCTTAGAACATAATTGAACCATAAAGTGAAGTTTTATTTAAGAATTTTTCAAGCACATCTCTAATAATTTGCTTAAATCCTCGCTCCAGCTTCTTAACTCCCTCTTGTGATCAAAGAATAAATTTGTTATAAGTTATTTAAAAATTGCTGGCCAATCAGAGTTCATAAAAATTAGAAAGTTTTACCCACCCACAGTAAAGCAAACCAAGCTAAAAATTACTTTAAAATAATAACATAAAACCCTTATTTTTCTCCATCAAAGTTTTAAAAGATACTCCATGCTTCCTTATTTGAGCTTGCCTTCAGCAACCCTCTTTCTTGTTGTTTAACAATAATAAGTCCTCAAAACGGCGCAGATCTTCAAAAAGAAGTAACAGGCTATGGCTGAAGAGAGCCTCTTTTAATTTAACAAAGATAATAATCGCTAAAAGTGATAAAAAAAATGAAAGGCACAATTTATTGTCCATTTGAAAAATAAATTCCCAAATGGTTGCTTTTTCAACAACGAAGTGATTGCAGCCCCGCCCTCCAGTTAACGACTCATCAGCTCACTCCGAAGCACAGCTCCTGAAGCTACTTGCAAACAGTTGCATTATAGAGGAGCTTGTGGGGTGATTCTAGGACTCTCCCTAACCTAAATTAAAGGAATACCAGTTCCTTTTGTTAGTAAGTAGAAAAAGCGACAATCTAGAGAAAACCCTTTCAGGGAGCTCTCCCTGAGTGTATCATCAGTTGGCCATCTTCACCGGAAGTCCTGAAATGGATAGATTTCAACTAAATTACTGTGTTTTAAAATCCTATCTTACTTAACTGATACACTTAACTTTGAATTTTTCCCTTTAGTTACAGTCCTGCTTGATTAACATATTCTCACGAATCCATACTTTAAGGGACAAACAGAAAAAAACATACATTATTTTAATGGAGTAATGACATGGAGTGCCAGATTTTAAACAATATTTCCACTAAGGATTAGTCAATCACATGTGACATGAGTTTCTTGTAATTTCTTTTCTTTTTTTAATTTCTGACAGTTTGTCATGCTCTTGTATTAAAAAAGTGTATATATTGTAAAGTACATAACTGTTGAGTCACATCAGATACTAATTACCTTATGGGATAAATATCTCTCTTAATAATATTTAATGTATTGAAATATTTGACATAATTAAAAAGAAAGCAAAGTGTGAAACAAGCTTAGGAGCAGCTCCTTCTATAAACAATGATATCTTTTTACTCTACGGTTTTACAAGAATCTTAATGACTATATAAAGAGAGAATTGAAGTACTTATATGTTCAACTGTCCTTTAATTTGATAATGTTTGTCACCATAGTGTGATGTTCCTATAGATCTAAAGGATGTGGATAAAAATTCAGCTGTGGTCAGTTTTACCGACTGTGAATCTGAGGTACGTGCAATTGCTATAGATCAGTTTAATTCAATAGAGTTAACTGGATTTTGGTTTCAAATCTATTTGAAAGTAAAGTTGTTAATCAATTTGAATAAATTTTGTTTTTAATAAAAACGCTTTTAAGGCACATAACATTTGAGTTATTGACTTATTAAATTTCTTCTTTCAGAAAGAAAATTGGTGATGTTAAATGTTTTCAAGTTCTTTGATAGTTAACAAAATTTAAATTGACTTTTTAATGCTTATACTAAATGTTTATGTTCATATTTGAGTCTCTATTCTAGTTTCTAAATTTACTGTTCCAACTATAAATTTTTCACAGCCAAATGGTAACTTCCTCCTTGCTACTTATCGGTGTCAAGTACATACCACCCGAATAGAACTTAAGGTAATGATTTATACAAGATAATTGACTCTATTACAAAACTGCAAATTTCAAAGCATATTCAGAACAGAGCAGCAGTAGTCCTGAAAAATATAGATGAGAGATATTTTTGTTTTAGAATTTGTGCTAATTCTTGAACTAATTTTCAAGTATGCAACATTAATGTGGCATAAGTAGATGCTATGCATAAAAATGATCTGTAAGTTGACCTTTGAAAGTTAATTAACCCTATTTTATTCAGATGGAATTACTTGTCATCTTCTAATTTTCAAATAACTAGTTTTTTGTGAAGGCTTATTGGCTTAATACAGGCTACTTTAATTCAATAGTTCTCAGAACTTCTTTTTGTACATCTAAATGAAGTCTTTTTCAAGAAGGCAGTTGTGTTGATACCAGTTTCAATATATAGTCAGTAATGAATTAGATGAAACCTAGTTAAAGCAGAATGACATCATAATTATTTCATTTAAAGACAAAATGTTTTAAATAATAGGCAGAGTTTAAAATTATTGGAATAGAACTCCATAAATTTACAAATTCATGAAGTAGTATATTTTCTTTGGCAGTGATAGAATATAATGAGTAAGAAAAATTTAAGGTGTATTTATTGTATCTAAAGATAATATTTTTTCACTTTTTCAGTAAAAATATAAATTCTAAACATGTTTGCAAATAGTGTAACGATATGCATGCACTTTGTCAATCTAATACTGTAGGGTGATCATAGTATATCTATGTATCAGTACAGTCTCTGGCATTTTTTATCAAATAGTCACAATATAGCATTATATAAAGAATATTCAAGGAATTTTACACATATTAATTTAATATAGCAATTGAAACACTATATATATGATATGGCAGTCTTTAAGCAGTGTTTAGTGAAATCTTAAATTAGGATTAATGTAATTTCCAGTGAGTTCACTGAGATTTCTAAATAGACAGAATAGTATTGTAGCTGGTGTTTCCACTGAATTGCTATCCATGGTTACAAGCTTTAAAATATAATGAATATCACCAAATAACAAGACATATGAATATTCTAAGCTATTTTAGATTGATTTTTTTATAAAGAACTAGAAGTTTTGGATATTAATCTAAACTCAGATACATGTATACCAGGGGTTCCCAACCGGGGGAGCTCGCACTCTCTGGGGGTGCGAGACGATATTCCAAAGGGTGCGAAAACTTGGGTTTTCAAAATTATAGTGTATATGCATAATTTGTTGCCGTTATTTCAAACTTTTGTAAGGGGTGCAAGAATGTATCAGAAGCGTTCTAGGGACGCGGGGTATAGAAAAGGTTGAGAGCTGCTGATTTATACTCTATGTTCCTTGAACAGATTCTATCAATTGAAGGTCGCTATGGAACTCTGCAAGCATATGTCATTCCAAGAGTTCAACCTAAAACTTGTCAAGTTCGGCAGTATCAGATTAAGCCTCTTTCACTTCATCAGAGGACACGTTGCCTTGACCATGATAGGTATTGTTTTAGAGCTGTCTCACATTGAATCTAAATTGCAAGTTAGTTTGAATAAAGGTATTGAAGTGAAGACTTTTGAAAGTTGTTATAATTTCAAATCTTTACTAAAAAAACTTTATTGATTTTAATTTAAATTATTCTGCATAAATGTGCTTAGCCCCCAAATGTGAAAATTACAAGGCACCATTCTTAATCTCATTCTGGCACTGAAACGATTTTCTGAGGCAATGATTTGAATGACTTCTTACATCTGTGTCCTTGTGAATGAAGCAGACTTTCTTTTAATGATTTTAAAGAAGTTAATCTTATTTTTATTTTACATTTTTTTTTATTCTTTATTTTTTTATTTTCTTGTTATCCAGACCCATGAATACATTGACTCTCAAAGGACAGTTCAGTTTTGCTGAAGTACATTCCTGGATTGTATTTTGTTTGCCTGAAGTTCCTGAAAAGACACCAGTGGGGGAGAATGTCAGCTTCTACTTTCAGAACACTTTTTTGGATACTCAACTTGAATGTACTTACCGGTAAAATGAAACAACTATTGAAGCACACAACCTTTTATAAAAAATAATGTGCCAATTTATGAGTTTTCAGGAACAATCACAAAAATTCAGCATACAAGAGCACTTTTTTGTGAACCATATTAACTTTTTTAGCCTAACTGGCAGATAGACATTTTGTTTGAAATATATATTTTTCCAGTGACATAATAAAGCAGGAGGAATTTAACTGTTGTAGATAAACAGGTCTATAGTTCTTTCCCTCTGCCTACTTCTGGTTCTGCTTTCAAAACAGATGGAATGTAGCCAGTTTCTGTATAACCTAAAAACAGTTCCAACCATCTCCTTAATTGGTAATAGTAACCCCTCTGCTAAAATAAGAGGCCTACCGTAAAATGTAGCTGCTACTAAATATCCTAAAGCAGTGATGGCGAACCTTTTAGAGACCGAGTGCCCAAAAACTGGTCCCACCCCCTGCCCCACCACCCCTGCCTGCCCACAGGGCCACTCACCGCCTCCCGGGCCCGCCGATCACCCAGGCAGCCCAGCAGCACCATGGCAGCCACGCCCTCTGCCCACGCCCTGCAGCATCAACTGCGCGATGGGGCGTGAGGGCAGAGTCTTGTCTACGCTGCCTGGCTGCCATGTCCTTGGCTGCGCTGCTCTGCGTGGGCCACGCTCAGGGGCGACTCTCCTCCAGGGAGGCTGCTGGTGAGGCTGCTGGGCTGAGGCAAGTCTTGGGCAACGACATGTGTGCCCACAGAGAGAGCTCCGAGTGCCGCCTCTGGCACCCGTGCCATAGGTTCGCCACCACTGTCCTAAAGTATTTACCAAGATTCACTTAAAATTTATCCTGACTAGTAAAACCTCAATTCTTTTTCACCCAGAGGATATCTGTGCATGGTACACTGATCTAATTTTATGTCATCATCCATTAGTAATCCCATTCTGATTCTTCTTCAGTAATAAATAAATCTTGCTTCCCCAGTGATTTTGCTTATCTGAAGGTCACAAAAGGTGAGCACATGATCCCAGCACACTGCAACTGTCATAAATATGAATCAGTTGCCAAGCATCTGAATTTTGTTCATGTGACCCAAGGGGAAGCTGCAGTGGTCTTAAGTATGAAAAATGGTCATAAGTCACTTTTTTCAGTACCATTGTAGTTTTAAATGGTCACTAAATGAACTGTTGTAAGTCGAGGACTACCTGCACACAATATCAATAGCCTTGGTGTATCTAGTGGTGTAATCACACATATAAAATACAGCTTAGAAAGGATAATATTGAAAATTCAATTTAAAAATATCTGCAACTTTTCCTTTTTATTTAACAGATATTGGATTTTCTCCATAGTTCTTTTATATGCTTCAGTTCTAAACAGATGAGTTAATAAAAACTGATGTTTAATCAAACTTGTTTGAAGAGTTATAACATTAGAACATTTTGAAATTCATCTAAAACTTCTCAATTGGGAAATATTTACATTCGGGACCAAACTACTTAATTAACATTAGCCAACTCATAAAAATACTTTAAAGTATTAGTTGTGCTGTTTAGAATTACAATAATTCTCCAAGATTCTTTCTTTTAAATGGGTGTTATGTTGTTTTTTTAGGAAAGGTGAGGGTTATTTCAAATCTGACAATATATCCACAATATCCATTCTCAAGGATGTACTGTCTAAAGAAGCCACTAAAAGAAAAATTAACCTCAATATATCATGTGGTAAGATTCTTTCTTACATTTTATGATTTCATTCTGTATATAAAATATATAGCTATTGAGTTTTTTTCTTGTTGGGTCGTCTTTTAGATATGAATGAAGCATCTGTGAATCATACATTAAACCTTATCCATCCAAAATTAGAGTACCAGTTGATGTTGGCTAAAAAAGTTGAACTAATAGATGCTTTAAAAGTAAGTCGTTAATATGTTAGTTGATAGTTTTGCTTATTTGTTGTGTAATCTTTTTTGTTGTATTACATGTTTATTAATTGTTTTCAAAACGATAGGATTTCTCTATTTAATAGATTTATATGCCATCCAGCAGCTTTGGACAACTTATAAAAATGATAATCAGATAATAGACTAAACATTATTGTTGATAAAGTATAGTGTGATTATTCATTAAACTGGAATATCAAATGGGTCTGTTCGGTTCCACCATCAGTTGTTTCATGATAGGTGTTCTTCTTGGGAAAAACTATTAATATGCAACTAGTCATGATATTTGATAATTCAAAAAATTAGAATTCAGTAATGCAGTGACAATAAGTAATAGAATGTGTGCTTTTATATATAGAATATTCCACCTTGTCCTTGCAATTAAAATTATAGAAGGAATCATCTTTACTGGAGAACTGCTTCAAAACAGAACAGACAATATTGTGGTCAGTGGGCAAACAGTCTGAATTAATATATGCCAGTTTCAAATATTACTAGTTGTGTTCTGACTAGTAACTAGCAAAAGATAATTATTAGCAAAGAATAATAATGAATTACAAGTATAAAAGTATTTGCAATTGTTTGATTATAAATACATCATAATATTTTAATCCATTCATCTCCTTATGTTATTAAATCTGTTTTATGGCTCTTCTGTTTACTTGTAATCTTCTGAACTATTTTGGTTATTGGGAAGATTAGAAGCATCTTAAACATATAAATATCCAGAATGCTGTGTTTGTAATGCAAGCCTTGCAAACTATATAATGTAAACATAGTTTAAAAGTTTATATGGAATAAATTTATATGTGAATCAAACACCTTGGTAAACAATAAGGTGTTTTTAATTTATGTAGCTGAAAAAAACAAAACTTTTTTCAAACATGTGTTTTCCTGGGATTATGCAGCTACAAAGAGCAGATTACAGATACTGGTTGCAGCTGTTATAAGAAATTGCTAACAGGCGCTATGTTGTGTAGCACACCCATAGTGTGGTCTCTGTTGACTCTGAAATACTGTACAACAGTAGCATAATTAAATAACAGCTTGCATGTCTCTTTTGAGTTTTAACTTTTAAAAAATAAGGGAACCTTCAGGTTATAGTCTTAGTAAAAAATTGTGACTTGATTAAACAATCCATTTACCTGGATTCTTAATTGGATTCATGTGTGTATAATCTTCCAACTATTGCATATTTTACTTGAACTTCTTTTATTGTCTTAACAATTTATTATTATCTGATTAAGGAATTGCAGGCTCATGAAGGTAACATGGATTTCCTGATTCCGGAATACCGCAATATTTTGGAAGAGTCAGATCAGCTGCTCAAAGAACACAAGAAACAGCCAACATCTCTTGAAAGACTTTATGGTTGGTTCATTAACCTTTTTCTACTATTACTTCTTGTTCTAGCAATTAAGGCTTCTGGGAAAACAAATGTGTCATTCTTGTTAAATATTTGTTTCCTTTTGATGAAAGACATTTTAGCCTTTAAACACACAATGCAAATGATTTATATAAAAGGCAAGGATGGAAATAGTTAAGTGGTGAATAATATATATAGAAGTGCTTTATTTTTAATAGAAAAAGTATATGTAAATATAATTTAATACAAATAAATATTTGAAATATTCCAGACCCTAGGGATCATTGTTTATTTCTTTGCTTGGAACAGGTCTTCCTAGTGTCTTTGGCCATATTGAATACTGCAAGTAGAAAATACATATGTAATGAGCTAGTTATATATTTAAAATAAATATACATGAAAACTGACTGCACAGTAATAAAAAACCTACCACTGATTTCTTTGGTTCTATATTCTGTTTATTAAGATTTCTAATCTACAGCTATATTTCATTCAGATTATTCCACGTGACCTATATTTCATAGATAATTCATAAAATTAATACCTCCCGTGGGTTTTGTGCTTTATTAAACATTTGCAGTAGTACATAAAATAGTTTTCTGATTTTGATCAGTTAATGTTTTGTATATTTTATTTTTCAGGTATGATTACTGATTTGTTCATAGACAAATTTAAGTTCAAAGGTACAAATGTGAAAACCAAAGTTCCTCTGCTTCTGGAAATTTTAGGAAGCTATGATCAAAATACATTACTTGCATTTTTTGATAGTGCTACCTGAACTACAAGAACTGAAAAAGCAATGAAATGTCTTTAAGGAGAAGATATCAAGATGCAAATGAAGAAAAGTGGTGTTTCATTTACATAGTTTATATATATTACAGTCTTTTTATTTCTACTGAATTGTTGTGTTGTGTTCTGTGATACCACGTGGGAGGGAGGGAGGGAGGGAGGGAGGGAGACAGAGGGAAAGAATTCTAAATTGCCAGTTGCCATCATGAAGCTTGAGGAGACAATTGCATATTTAATAATATCATGATTCTTTACTTTTAGTGCATAAAGTAACACAACATAGTTGTTCTGTTCCCATTCCTCATGAAATGATTACCTCTGAATTACTTTCCATAGTTGCAATTCACTGTTAAAAACCAAACTTCTTGGAAGAGATTTTGGTGAGAGATTGTAGAATCTGGCATGTGTGATCACTATTGACATGCCCTTGGCCTCAGAGAGGCAGAGCCCGGCAGAGTATACCTTAGCCCAGTGGTGGCGAACCTATGGCACGGGTGCCAGAGGCGGCACTCAGAGCCCTCTCTGTGGGCACGCGCGCCGTCGCCTCAGTCCTAGGCCTTCAGCTGGGTTTTATAAAACCTTTTCGCTTTAGGCCTCCGCCGCCATATGCAAAAAAAAAAAAAGGTTCAATCAGTCAATTTCAACTTCTCGCGGAAAAAAAAATGATTTTGCAAAGTTGGAATTGATTGAACTTTTTAGTCCCACCCAGTCTGCCGTTACCACCGCAGCCACACCCACCCAATGGGCCACACCCAGCCAATGGGCCACATCCACCCAGGGTGGGTTTTGGGTTGCAGTTTGGGCACTCAGTCTCTTAAAGGTTCGCCATCACTGCCTTAGCCATTGGGAAAAACACTTTTATAATTTTTCCTTCAGCCCAAATTATAATAGGTAAAAAGCATTTTTGCTGAAGCTGCTAAGGATTAATTTAGGCACAAATGAAATTTGGATAAGCCATATGTCCCAAAAATTAAACTTTTCTACACCATACTACGTGATAAAAATCATTTCCAATGACGGCTGAGTCATCTTGGCAGGTAATAATTATTTTATTGTGCATGGGAGAAATTCCACTAAGCCCCAGCCACTACACTCATGGTTAAAAAAAAAAAGATGTTCGTGATTGGAGAAGGAATATATTGCTTAGCTTGTTAAATATCCGTTTTCAATATTGATGCAGAAAATCAGAGTAATATGGTAATTCTGACTCTACTGGCTGCTTTTTAATTTAACAATACTGGACAAAGAAAAATAATTTTATTAATATTCTTATAGTCTTCTTATCCGTAACAAATGGACTTCCAGTAGCCCAAGGAATTCGACAAAAACATGTTATTCAATATAAACGATATTATATACCAAGGACACAGCCATAAGAGAACAGCATAAGATAAAATGGATTTGACGGATTAATCTCTCCGTTGTGCCAATCCAACGAACAGGGTTGAATAAACCACGCTTTGCCTACACGTGGATAAAGCTAAACAACGTCAGTATAGCCACAAACTAGACTCGAAAGGTGAAAAAGACATTCAGAAAGTAATGCCAAGCCACTTACATATTGTTACCCCCAAAACGTGTCTATCGTGGCAAAAGGAGCTGAATAGAAAAACAATACCCGACACCCCCCAGTTCCGTTTGGTCTAGTCCAGCCGCGTCGAATAGGAGGAACAGAGATGTTGAACTCTGGAGCCTCCGCCCCAACTTATTATGCGCACGAAGTGGCAAGTCTTACGACTCGCGACTTCTTGAGACTGGACTTTTTTTTACCCAAGAATAACAAGCACAGAGCACCACAAAACCCAAGAAGCCACGTGATCTCTCCCACCGCCCTCTCTTTCCCGCCCCTCCTTTTTTTTTACTCTCGCGATCAACAGTGACGTTGCAGTGACGTACAAGAGTCGCTTTCCCATTGGTGGATTCAATAGTCGCGGGCTACTTGAACGGCGAGAGCGGAGCGGGCCGCAGCGCCAGCGAGCGGGTGTTTTTTTTTCTCTTCTTCCAGCTCAGTTTGCGGGTCCCGCTGTCAGCACAGCCATCATGCTGACGGGCACTTCAGTGGACCTGGAGAACCAGGAAAATGTGCCGCCGGGAGCAAAAGAGGTTCCCAAGGTTGCGGGTGCTACTGGACACCGACTGGCGCTGGGGCTTCTGCAAGCTAATCAACGCCGCTCCACCCAGCCACAGGTAAGGCGCTTTGCCCTTCTCACCCGGCCTGGACGGGATGTCCATCTCCCTGGCCGAAGTCGAGAGACACCCCACCCCCCCTTACCCGCCATCTTGGAGCTCTCTTATTCAATTCCTGAGTTGCTGGGGCAAGGGGCATGAGCAGCCAGCGTGGTCTTCTTACGCTTCATGGCCTTTTCGAAAGCGGAGCGAAGAAGTTTTCTGCGTGTTGGCTTGGCTACCGAGTCGCCTTCCGCAGGCAGGCAGAGACGGAGTTAGGCTGCTCGCTGGACTGCAGAAGGCCCTACCGTTTCTGTTTGATCCAGGTGGACAAACGCTTGGGCCGCTGCTTGCTGTTGGATGAAGCACTTTTCCCTTAGCAAAGTATGCGGATAGTCGCACTGAAAGGCCGTTGAAAAGCCCTTCGGACTGACGTTGGATGAGAATATCTGTGTCGAAAGTCTATGATTGTAATGATGGATGTTCTCATCCCTGTCCCTCACAAAAACTCTGAATTCTCAGGCCACATGCTAGGCCACAGCCAAACAAACCAAATCATACATTTATTATTTCTTCTGAAGCTTGAGATAGCTTGGATGCCATCCATTTTTATGAATTCCATAGCTGAAGATGGATCATGGATTATTCAATACAGAACTGTTGAGCAATGTGTTTAATAGTAATCAGCAGAACACTGACTGGCTGCCTAAAGGGCTGCAGAGAACTATCCATTTCATGTAACATGCCAAGACATAACTTGGTTTTGGCTTAGTGTTCTGTTCACCCAGCCACTTTTGCTCACCTGGTGTTGCCTATTCCCATTATCTTCACTTAGAATGAGTGATTTCAGTTGTATTTTGTGACGCAGACCACATTGTATTGCAATGTGCTATCTTTGCTTTGAAAGATTACCTCCCAATGTATGGCCGAAAACATCATTTGGGAGAGCGAAGTACTAGGTGACTGATTGTTGTGGTTTTTTCTTCTTACAGGCTCCCTGTAGTCAAATACCTTGGAGTACAAATGATGAGAATTATCTTGGTGTCCCCAATGGTAAAATGGGAAACAAACAGCCAGCTTTTACTATCCACTTGGATGAGCCTGATAACAGGAGACAAAAGAAACATATGTCCAGCAAAAAGATCTCATCCGTTGAAGAGACCATAGGCTTGAAGGCAGTTGTTGCTTCAATGGGAACCAGAAAACCTCTTACTCCTATAGATAATCCAATGGATTTTAGCTCTGGTGAGGGTAATATCCTATTTTTAAAAATGTATATTGTAGTGATTGATTCTGATTACGCTTAAAGCCTCTGCTAAATATATCACTTGTTTTTGCAGCTTCTTTTTGCTTATGGTATTATAAAAGTTTATTCAGATTTAATCAATTTCAGCTACGGCAATTGTACATATTTCTTTCAGTGAAAATCTATTTTTCACAAGATCATCTCACTGAAAAACCAAGAACTCTAATACCATCTGTTCCTTCATGAACCTAATCCTTATTTTCATAACGCTAATATTATTACTGGGGGCCATTTTAAATTTCAGCCTACTTCCTGTGATGTTGTCCAAAAGGTCAGGAAGCTTAATTGAAGCTCATGGCCCTTCAAGTGGGATCCATCCCACTCCCTTGCTATTCCCTGAATTTAAAGCAAAAAGGTGAATACAGGATCTTGCATTATGTGAACCGTAGTTTGAGCCTGCAGAAAGTGCATTGAAGCTTACATCAAGATTGGTGGCGAATACTTATTCTATTTTACCATGAAGAATCTTCTTTAGCGGTTTATCTGTGGATGCCACTCACGGCTTTTGACCACTGAAAGTCAAGGCTAGTTACAATGGGAAATGTCTATTATGGATTTATATTGCTTCTTAAAATACTGAGATCATGGCATACACTGCAATCAAGAGCAACTTTGGGTTTGAAAGAACTTAAGTTTTTTGTAGTATTCATTGCTTGCTTTATATTTGAGGCTTCATAAGCCTAAACATTTTACCTATACCTTTCATTTTAGGGTCACTGAGTATTATGGATATGTCAATAGAAGCAGAACAGAAAATTAATGTAAACCATGTCCCAGATTATATTGAGGATATCTATAAGTATCTTAGAGAAATGGAGGTAAGAACTCATTATGCTTACATAATGGGGGAAAAAACCATCTAGTTGAACTTTAAACGTGACTATGTCTAGTCTATTCCAAATTTGAGAAATGTTGGGCAAGGATACCTGAGAGTTTTCCCCTTTTGCTTGGTCAGTAGAAGTGATATAATGTAACCATTTCTAACTCCTAACTGGAGCATATTGGGACCTTGGAGGGCTATTCACATGCAACAAGGAAAAGTCTATCTTCAGGGTAGAATTTCAGTGAACCTTGTGGGACTAATAAGTGTCATAATATGTTCAGTACAATATATTAAAGGCCCAGAGAAACAGAAGAAAATGATTCTTCAGAAGTCTACATTACTTGTTTTGTATATGTGACGGGCTCCCTTGTAGAATGTGCATTAAATTATACCAGGCTGAACCAATGTCAGCTAGAAAGCTTGCCTATGCAGGTGCACATCAATTCTTAGTCCTTTCATATATTTTAAATTGCCTTGTATCTTTTCTTGTCTGGGTTAAGCAATTGTATACCGAGTTTGAAAAAGAGTAGGTAAGCACATGTTTAAAAGGTCACTAGCGCCCTTTATACAATTAAGTGGGACAAAGAGTAAATGGCTACCATTAAAGACTCAGTTCTCTTGCTAGCTCTAATCTGAGAATGGCTAGATTAAGGTTGTGCACCTGGTTAGTTTAGATTGGACAAGATTCTAGTCTAATAGTTTCTGTATATTGCTGTAATTCCAATATGCCTTTTGGTTGTTGGACAATGAAACAAAAATGAACTAATAAAATACATGAACTAATAAAAACAGTGAAGTAACATGTTTATACTCCTCAGCATCCATTTTAAAATTTGGCAATAATTACCCAATTTCATTTTGAAGTGAGATGGGCAGCAAATAAATTTAATAAATAAAAATAAATGTCAGTTCAATACAATTTCCAAGACCTTTCTGAAGACCATCAGGGTATCTGCCATTTACTAAAGAGAGGCTATTCCAAAGTGAAGAGGCAGTAACAGAGGTACCATGTCCGGATTTCATTTTGCTAATATCTGAACATCCAGAGTGGATTTAAGCTTCCCTCCTGAAAGGGGTGTGCAAGGAGATAGTCCTGAAGATATTTGGAAATCAATCCATCTGGAGTTTTATAAGCATTGGAACTGTATATGGGAAACCCATCAGAAGCCAACATAGAGCTCACAAAACTGGTGTATGACTACAATAGAGCTCAGTTGGGCTGCATTATATTGCACCAGTTGAATTTGTCAAGAGGCCTCAAAGGCAGCACATTTTTAAAGCACATTGCCAGTGTGATAATTACCATCTCTGAAGGCCGCCTACTCCAAGTAATGGCATTGGAGAGGGTTGGAGCCTACTTTCAATTGATCAAAAAGGAAGCTTGTTTTGTCTTTCTTGTCTATGTTTATAAAATGTAGCTCTTATATGGCTAGTGGGTAATCCAATACTTTTTCTTTCTATATCAAAAAGAAATTTTGAGGGCTTCCGGTTAGGTGTCATAGCGTGACGGACGCAGGAAGATGGGGTTCCAACTTCCATGTTTGATTTCGCCCCATTGGGGACCCTAAAAAGGGTCGAAAGTTGCCCAGGAGAGGCGATGGAGAAGGAAGGGACCCTTGTTGATCGCGGAGGGGTGGCGGCCCTTCCGTTTGATCCGAGGAAGCCCTCCAAACCGGCTGGAAAAGACTGGCTACATTCATATGGCCAGTCAGAAGCTGCTGACAACCGAAGAAAATAAGCACTAACGAGCAACTTTTGAGCAACGTGGATGGAACTGGGTGAGACCCTGTCTTCTCTTTCTGACTTTAAGACTTTTTCCTGGACAAAAAAATGCCCAAAGCAAAGAATCCTCCCCGATGAGAGAGGGAAGGGGAATTTCCACTCCATTCCCTTAGGAAAAGAAAAGCAGCGAACTAATTGCTTGGGGGAAAACAGAAAATTACAGTATTAATTTGGAATCAATACAGATATATAGCTTTGAAATTTGGGGACTAAAAGTGCTTTTGAGACTTTTTTAGAAGAGACACTTGAAAAGCTTGCAATATAAGTTTGGATTTAAAAAGCTGGAAGATGGTGTCAACGACATCTAGTGGCAAATCACGGCACTACAATCTATTATGCTTAAAGGAAACTTGGCTTGAAGCCCAGACTCAGATAAGACTTTTGTTGTCCTTGGAAACTTTCATTTTTGAAGACTACAGCTGGGGAAAGGGGGGAAAAAAACCCCTCTTGGGCTGCTTATCTGTGTGGCAGAGACGATAAACTATTTTGAAACTGGCCTGCCGGGATTACGAATACAAATACTGACTTTTAGAGCTGTGTCGTAGAGCTATTTCCCTGTAGAAGAAACATACGTTACTGATTGAGATGATGGAATATTTGGATTATAAACCTTTGATTGATGAACAACTTTTAATTGCTTTTTTTCTCTCTGGACAGAAAGGATATGTTTTTCATTGGACAGAAAAACTTGATTTTTGCTTATATTTGTTTAAGGGAGGCTTAAGGACGGACTGATAGGCTGGCTGGATAATTTGGAATTCAAATGACAATTGACTGAAACTTTTTAAATCCCTAAATAGATTGGACTATAAAGACCACAGACAAAAACAAAATGGATGTTCCGTACTTAGCCTTAAATGGTAAAAAAACATCCCTAACACTTGTCTTTAAAGCCCCCAGCTTGACATACCAGCAAGAAAATGTTGATGAATCTCAGAAAGAAATTCTATGTTGAAATCAATACAAGATACAATTGCCTTAGCTCATGATGAGACTAAAAATAACGCAAAGGAGATCAAAGAACAATTTTCTAATCTAAACCTACAAATTTAGAAAATGACTACAAAGGAACTAGTAACCCAGAAAATAGAAGGGAAATTAGAGGAAGCGGATCCAAAGATGGAGGATCTAAAGGAAGGAATCAACAGAGACTAAGACAAACGAAGAATTAGAAGACGTAGTCATAATACTGGAAATGGAAAAGATATCTTACTTGTCAAGATCTCAGAACACATTTGAGGATAAGGAAGAAGAGCTGATCGAATGGAAGATAAAGCTGTTAGGAGAATTGTGGAAAATTGGAGGAGGGAGGCTGTTTAATGAATATAAATGGGCTGAGCGTTCTTCCAAAAATACTTTAATCAAATTGTCTTTCTTATTCCAAACAATATATACAAAAATAGAGGAAGAACTACTTGATGATTCAAATGCATTGACTTGGAAAGTTAGTTGGCAAAGAAAGAAAGCTAGAGTAAGACTGAAGAAAATACAGATTTTGACTCATTAGATGGGATATTATATTATTAAATAGATGTTTGAACATGGCTAAGAGAATAGATAATTGTTAGAAATAAAAGTATTATAACTAGAAAGATAGGATCTGCAACTAGAATACTATATTTTGACATGAGAAGGGAAATATAAAAATGCTAAGAGGGTCTGAATAAGGGAAGCTTTTGGTTACCCAAATATAATTTTTTATGAGAAAAGTATAAGCGATAGAGACACTTTGAACATTAATCAAAAAAATTTAAAAAGCGGGAAAAATAGGATATTGATTGAACAAATGGATTTTAAGTGCAAATGCAATTGAGATATGTTTTGGTTAGAAAAGATATTTTAAACTGACACTATTGATATTATGTATAATATTAGAAAAATGTGATAAAGATGTTGATATTCAATTGTATATGTATTAACAGCAATAAGAATTGTATTTGCCTAGTGTGGAAAAATATATACCACCGGAAGAAGAGAGGAAGCACTGGATGGTGTAGTATTGGATCTAGATTGAGGAAGTTAATATGTACCACTGAATTACTAATGGACACAGACAACACGTTGTTTATTAAGTACCTATGATTGCAGAACTAGAAAATTAATAAAATATATAAAAAAATTTTTTGAGCATGAATATTTTAAATATGTTAATGTCTTCCTCTTTCATCTTGAGGTGTATTTACATGGCTGCCTTGCAACTAATGCAGAGCAAGTGGACGGAATTTCATTTTTAAAAGTTTAATATGCTAATAGAGTAGAAGTACCAATTAGGATAAAACTTTAAAAGCTTGATAGCACTTTTGCAATAGGTTAGTAAGTTAATTATAAATCAATATTATTATATAGAAGCTAGAAGACTTTCAAAGTGACAAATTGTTAATTGCTAATCTCTTTGCAGGTGAAATGCAAACCCAAAGTGGGTTATATGAAGAAACAGCCTGATATTACAAATAATATGCGGGCTATTCTTGTGGACTGGCTAGTGGAAGTTGGTGAAGAATACAAACTACAAAATGAAACCTTGCATTTGGCTGTAAATTACATCGATAGGTTTCTCTCTTCAATGTCAGTGCTACGAGGAAAACTTCAGCTTGTGGGAACTGCAGCTATGCTATTGGCATCGTAAGTAGATAAGTTTGGAGTATTGCGTTTACTATCATGTCTTTAATGTGCTGTTAACTGCATTAAAGATAGATATGTGCAAATTCTCTTTTACCTGACAGTATTTTCTGAAATGCAATTATAAAGATGCTTAATGCAAACCCAGGATATATTTCAGAGAACATATTAACTATATTTTTAAAACTTAGGTTAATAGTTAAAACATCCACCACAGACTGAGGATTTCTACTTCTAATATTTTTCCCAGCTAGAATGTGCATATGTTTGGCAGTAAGAACCTGCAGTGTAGGATAAAGGGTAACACTAGCTACTATGACCAAATAGTATCTCTATGAACCTATATAGTTGTGGAAAAAGAAACACTTAGTGCTTGATTATATAACAGTGCTTTTCTTCCCACTGTAGAAAGTTTGAAGAAATCTACCCTCCAGAAGTAGCAGAATTTGTTTATATCACAGATGACACTTACACAAAGAAACAAGTTCTCAGAATGGAGCACTTAGTCCTGAAAGTTCTGTCATTTGATCTGGCAGCTCCTACAATAAATCAATTCCTTTCTCAATACTTCTTACATCAGCCAGCCTGCTCCCTAGTGGAAAACTTAGCAATGGTAAGTGTTGGGACTTTTTTTTTTTTTTTTTAAAGGAGAATCTGAATATATCAGAAGCAGTTTTTTAAAAATTGTTCATCTGTTACAATTAGTGTCTTTTGAGAATATACTGCTTTTACAGAAAGAAAGGCCTTCATTTTAGACTGTGCTCTGGCTATTTGGCTAAAAAAAAAAAAAATCCCAGAGAAGTGAAGGCTCAGCATGTTGTCAAATTCTTCACGTTCCTATATGCAAAATATAGGTAGTCTTTGACTTATGATCACAATTGGGACTGCAATTGACATTG
Organism: Azemiops feae; assembly: GCA_023970755.1. NCBI lineage: Eukaryota > Metazoa > Chordata > Lepidosauria > Squamata > Viperidae > Azemiops > Azemiops feae. The sequence goes on from JALGBA010000018.1 coordinate 3,584,364, forward strand.
TAAGTCAGTGCAATCATAAAACGAGACATCATGTGACCATACTGACCTACGATGGCAATCCTGGCACTCCTGACATTTCTGGGGTTTCATGCTGCCTGCAAGGCAGAGTGCAAGGTGGCCAAAAGGGGATACATGGGAGAAAGGTGGGTGGGAGGAGTTGAAGCACCTGTTATTGTAAATATGGGCAGGCACCCGAATTTTGGTCACGTGACTGTGGGAGTACTGCAACAGCCATAGGTTCAGGCACTGGTCATAAGTGCATTTTTCAATACCATTGTAACTTCGAATGGTTGCTGAACGAATGGTTGTAACTCAAGGACTGGATATTTTCCTAGCTTTATATTGTAGCTTTCATCAGTAACGAAACAGGGAGGCTTTTAACTAATATCTTGGTCGATATAATACTTTGTAATGAACTCTTACTTAAAAATAGTTTTATAACTTTTTTTACATTTTGACCTTGCATTACTTGCTAGAAAATTTACAAGAATATTAGAAATGAAGATTATGCTTTTTATTTTTCTACAGTACTTGGGTGAACTAAGTTTAATTGATGCAGACATGTATCTGAAATACTTGCCATCAGTAATAGCTGCAGCAGCATTTCATATAGCAAACTATGCAATTTCTGGGAAAACCTGGGTACGTATAAAAGCAATTCCTCCCCTTCCAACTTGCCTGTCAGAAATGTGGATTAACACAGGACTGTCTACTCCTACATCAATCTGCCTGTAGCGTAGATAGCAATAACACTTAGACTTATATACTGCTCCACAGTACTTTACAGCACTTTGAGAGGTTTACAAATAGATAACCTTTATTGTCATTTTTTACTATGGGCAGAATGGCACACATTAAAAATGAAATTTAGTTGCTTGCTCTAAATGTCAGCATATTGCCCCCAACAATCTGAGTCCTCATTTTATCAACCTCAGAAGGATGGAAGGCTTGAGCTGGTTGGGATTGAACTCCTGGCTGTGGGCAGTTAGCCTGCAATACTGCATTCTAACCACTGCACCACCATGGATCATTTTAGAGCTATTGATTAGAAGCAAGGGAGAGCTGGAGACAGTCTCTTTAGATATTTAGAATCGACATGGTGCATATTTCCATTTTTTTGACGGAACTGAAAAGGGTAATCTAGAGCAGGGCTTTTCAACCTGTGGTATGTGTACCACTTGTGGTACATTAACAAGTGGCAGGTGGTACGCAGCCCTGCCTAGCCAAGTGTAGTGGGGGAGGGAAAGAGCCAGTGCAGGCAAGGACTTACAGTGAGAGAGTCCTCTGGAGCTGCAGTGGCTGGGGAGAGACAAAGGGCCAGGCTCAATTCTGGCTCACCCTCCCCCATGAGAAAGAGGGAGGAGATGGAGAGTGGAAGGATTCTTATGTGCTTTTGTGACTGAAGTTCTGGGATTTGTGCAATGTGGGCTTTGTGTTCTTAAGGAGTGTTTGGCAATTTCTATTTGACTGATGGCTGATGTCTCGTGTTAGCTTCTATTGCTCTGCTATTGTTAGCTGTAAGTTTTGCTGCAAGGGATTTTGAAGTATTTTTCTCCTGAATGGATTTTGCCTGTAGATTCTTTTACTTATGAATGGAGCCATTTGGGGAGGCTGCCTTAGCCAGCAGCCAATACTTACTACATTTTTTTTTCTTCCTTACTTTCCTTTCTAGCCAATAGCTAATTCTTAAAGGGAAATGTGCCTTTTTAAGCTAGTTCACTCAGCAGTTTGTCTTTTCTGTTTCTGGAGGCTTTTCCTTGTTTGATGAATATATGGAAGAGAAAAAATATGGGTGTGTGTGTTCAAATTCTTCCTTCAGAAGGGGGTGGGCATGAGAAAGAGGGAGGCAGGGAAGGAGGGAGGGAGGGAAGTCCTGCCTTAGCACTTGGCCACCAGCAGCCCTGCCATTGACTTTACTTGTCAAAAGGTTGCAAAAGGGGATCACATGACCCTGGGACACTGTGACCATGATAAACATGAATCAGTTGCCAAGCATCCAAATATAAATCACATGACCCTGGGCATGCTGCAATGGTCATAAGTGTGAAAATGGTCATAAGTCATTTCAGTGCAATTGCAACTTCGAACGGGTTTTTTTTTGGTCATCAAGTTTTTGACACCTTGCTAGGTGGTACTCGAATATTGCCATATCCTAAAAGTGGTACAATCGGTGAAAAGGTTGATCTAGAGAATACATATTCAGCCATAAGGAATTTTTAAAAAAGGCTTCAGATTCAATTCCAAAAAGGGGTTTTGAAGCACGAATGTATTATCAGTTAACGTAGTTAACTTAGCTACACCTGTTTCTGGGAGCCTATAAACCACACTTCTACAAGTGCCTTAGGCTGAATGATCTCTTCTACCTGGGCAATTGAAATGACAATTGAACATCAAGAACAGAATTACTTAGGTTTCAAATATTTAACTTTCCTTTACAGACAGATTCTCTTGCTGCAATGACAGGATATACAATTGAAACTATTAAGCCTTGTCTCCTAGACCTCCACAAGACTTACTGCAGAGCAGCACAGCATACACAACAGTCTATCAGGGAGAAATACAAGACCATAAAGTAAGTCTGACCCTTGAATGCAGATGCTGTAACTGAAATAACTACAGGGGTTATGTTAGACTAGATTTGTATATAGAAAGAGCCAAACAAATGCTTTTGTCAGATAGCAAAAATGATATTCGTGTCACTTTTATCTTTTTCAGATACCATGCAGTTTCGCTCATTGACCCACCAGAGACGCTAGATTTATTATAACAATATAAGTGAGATTTCAAACCTATATATTGTCCATTGTAAATGTACAGTTTTAAATGTGTAGATTTCAATCAATCTGGTATATTACCATAGCTAATTATGAGGTTTTATACTTTTATAACGTTTTACTGTAAACTTTTGTACATGCAATCTTGTTCTATGTGCTTAGATGGTGCCCCTTTAAAGCTGTGCTGAAAAAGATTTAAACCATGCAGGTATAACTGCTGAGTGGCACTGTTCAACCTTTTTAAAATAGTTGACCAGTGTGAGGATTTTCACTCTAAAAATTGCAAATCAAGTTCAATGAAATATCTGCATATAATAAAGTTACAACAGTATATTTCAAATAGTAAGTGCTCAGTAGCTGAACTTGAGAAAACTGCTGTGACACTTTTTGCTAACAACAAGATCTCTATTGTACTTGAAGGCTGTATCAGCTATTAAGGATAGTGATTTTTTTTAAAAAAATATGCCATTTAAGTAGCTTTAGAAACTGCATTAATAGCTTTTATTCAAACCAGTGAGTCTGGAATGTAAAGGAAGAGCCTCCAATAACAAGGAGGGTAAAAGTAGTTCCTGCCATTAAAAAAAAAATCTGATTAAATTAAAAACCTGCCTTCTGCTAACCTAGTTCATGAATCAGACTAACTTAAGATGTTTGCAACTGAGCAAGCCAATTTCCTGACACTCAAAGGAAACAGCCATGCAATCAGTGGGGTGATACAAAGTTCCTACTGCTACATGGCAATTTTAGCTAAATTGCTGGAGGAGCACATTGCTCTGTATCCTGGCTTCAGGTGGTTAGGATCCTTAGGTTGAGAACTTTTTCACTTCTACTCTTGGTATAATCTCGAAGTTCAAAAACAAGATTGAAGCGGTGTGTATGTTGGGCAAATACCAGATTTTATATGTTTCAAGGGTTAAATTTTATCGATGGAAGACTTTTATATTCATATTTGAGAAAAATTTAATTCTTATAAGCAATTAATGCTTGAGATGTGCTCCCAGTAAATAAATGCATGGAAAGACCTAAGTGTAACCATCTAGAAGCTGGCAAATAAAATCCTCTAAAACGATCTCGGCAGTTACTTGATTTATAAAATATATTTTGCATATTGAAAAGTTTTGTTTTTAGTCTGCTACCTTCGTACTGTGAAACATCCATAGCAAAGGGAAGGGGTCAAATACAACATGCAAAACTTAGCTTTAAAGGGAAAAAACCTGATGGTCAAACAACCAAAAGGGCATATATGATCTGGTCAATCTACTTCATTGAGAAGTTCAATAAGAAAATGTTAATGTCAAAGAACTGGCGTAAAGAAGATATCACCCAATTCAGCTTATTACTGTAGAAGGAATGGCCAATCAACTAATGCTTGCTTTCCCGTTTTCTCAAGTTCTGAAAAATGAATATGTCTGTTTCCTCTTGGTTTTCATTAACCATCAATCAATCAATCTTCTCCAAATTATTTTTTCACCAGTGATAAACAAAAGTCAAAGATGTTATCTGTTAGAGAGACTGGAGGGGGGAAGAAGATAAAATATTCCACCTTTTGCAGCAAAATGTTTGAGTAATCCAAACTTAAGATTTTGTTTACAGAGCAACAATTACAAAAAACAATTTGCAAAATCTTTTATCTCAGCATTATAAAGTTTATTAGAAAATTAATAATATATACAAAGACATACAGTATTCCTATGAATTGCATAATACAAATGATGTTTCTTTTAAGCAGGAAAAGTTTAACAGAACACACAAAAAATAAGATTACTTTTAACAAACTGTTCGTTTTTTCTTATTTTTGCCAGCTGGGTTTTTCTTTGTGGTTTCTAATTTCTGGTTTGTTCTGTGGAAATTAAAACAATTATTTCCACTGATACAACTGAACTCATAAAAATAGTCATACAAGGTTGCAATTTTGTGTGTGTGCTCTAGACACACTTGCATGTAAAGTTGGCTCCAATTATGTAGACAATGAACAATGCTATGTATATTTTTGTAACTTTTTACCCTACCTAGTCATTTTATGCATAATACAAAGTACAAATCCTACAATGGCAAACAATTGCAGCTTTGCTTAGTTATTTAACAGGAACAAGATTAAGCTAGAGTCTTAGTCCAAAAAATTACATTTAGATAAGTATCCTGAAACTTTAATGAGTTCAAAATGATTCAGTGTGATTTCTCAAATGCCACCAAAATCTCACACAGGACAATTTGTATAATAAAGGTCTAGTCAATTTCAGGTAGCACTGCAAGCCCCTGAAAGGTTATAATGAGGTCACAGAACTGACTTTTTAAACTTGTGGTTAGTACTTTTTTGGAAACTGCTATGTAGAAAGATACAGCTTGTTTAACCAATATTTCCACTTTGGGGAGTAAAAAGGGGGGACAGGTCAGGTGTTCCTGGATTGGCAGCTCCTGCTTAGTCACTCATGCTCTAGTTGCCTCCAGATTGGAATACTGCAATGTACTCTAAATGGGCTACTTGAAGAGTATCCAGAAGTGTCAACTGGCACAAAAAGCAGTGATGTGGACAATTGTGTGCATTCCTAGAGCAACATATATTACACCTCTACTCCCCAACTTGCATTGGTTGTCATTTTGCTTCAGAGTCCAATTCCAATTTTAACCTTTAAAGCTTTTCAGGATTTGGGATTGGGCCATCTGATGGACTGCCTCTTCCTGATTACATCAGCTCACTCCACTAGGTCTGGCAAAGTATATTTATTAACAAAACATTTTTATTGTTTTTTGTTCTGATTCTCTGCCCAGAGTCACCTTTGGTGAGATGAGCAGCTATATTCTGTAAATTTGATTAATAAATAAAAATATTTTGCCACAAAATGTTCTAATTAGGCTTTTTTTTAAAAAAAAAAACCTTATTCTCTAGAACTTCTTATTTTTGATCTTTAAAAAAATAACTTTGGTCAACTTTACATGAAAATTTGCCTTTAAATTTGATAGAGACAACATGCATTTTTTTTCATTTTTTGGTTTATGATATATCTTCAAATGAACCTATTTATTTTATATCTAACCATTTTATAATTTCACAAAATATGAATTATCCCACTATCCCTTTTTCTTAATTTTAAAGAAAAAAGCATCTTTTCAGAAACGTTTTTTCTACTGAATTTTTCTGATACGTTTTGTGATCTATCACATCTTTAAGTATGAATAAGATAAGAAACAGTATTAGCTTCTCCCACTCTTCAGAAGAGACACCTGTCTCTTTCCTTTTTTGATCAAAATCCGAAAGAAATTAAGATCTGCCAGCAAAAGAGATTTTATGAATCATAACCATGGTTTTGTAGTAGTTCTCTTCAGAAAATAACAAAGGCCGTTTTGGGTCCAGACCACATGTTGAATACCGAACTACTGTATATTAGAATAGTTATTTCAAGCCAACCTGACGATGGCTTGATCAACATGGAGAAAAATGCAACATTTGGGAGATTCTAGAATATTCCATTTTCACAGTCCTAAGTTAAATTCCCTCCCACTTTTTGTAAAACAAAGTGCCCCTACCTGTTCTTTGGTGTTACTTCAGGTTCTAGAATAACAACATCCTCTTCTTCACTGTCCGATAATACAATCGCCTCTTCTTCAAGACAGAAAAAAAATATTGGTATATTATTTTTAAATCCTACAGCATCTAAATCTGTCCTGGACAACAATTATGTGGTCTCTAAGGATTGACACCAATTTGATGATATATAATACATGTAAATCTGAATCAGACCAAACCTAACAGCAACATCTTCCCTGAGCAGATTCTGAAACACATTTCCATAAGCGCCCCCTAGTGTTTACAAAATACTCCCGAATTTACAAATGTTGCTGTACCACGGCAGTCATTCACCCTTACAAATGACTAGAGTGGCACTGCAACATTCACCCTGGCTAAAACAGATTTACAAAAATAAATTTCAACTTGAATGCAATTTTCTACTTCACATATTTTTTTAAAAAGTATTCTAACCTTTCTGATTTTTGGTTCCAATATGAACATCTCCCATCTCTATATTTTGGTCTTCTACTGTTAGAGGTTCGTCCTGGCCATCTTCATCTTCCATTTCAGATTCCTCAAAATCTGCCCATGAGCTCTGAAGTCCTTCTCCAATCTGAGCTGTGCCTGAGGCCCATAATACAGGCTTGGACAAGCTAATTTTATTAAGGAAAAACCAGGTCTTACCTAAAATGTATTGTAACATGATAAAGAATGATTCTCATTTTTTGCCATATTTTTGGAGAAATAATCTTCTTGCAAAATTTGCCTTATAATTCTTTTGGGGAAAGGAAGGATACGAGAAAGAGCTGAACAGCTGACCACCTGCATATGAATAGAGTCTATTTCTAGCAAATACTACACAAAAAATAACTCCTATCACTAAAGTGATCACCAAACCAAAAAAAAAGTAGACCTGAAGGTTTCGATGTACTCGTATTTTGGGACTTCTCTGCAAACTTAGTCACATGTAGGATGATTCTAACTGTATGTCTATACTCAAGAATAAAGATTTGGAATATGCCATATGAACAAATCAATGGCTAATTGTCCTAGGAAATATGTTTTTCATTGTCTGAAAATGTGATTAATTTAACATTATCCTTAATGCTTTAGATTTTCCTCCATATTTACTGGATATCTCAAAGGGTGTTTAAAAGTTGTTGTCTTCCAATTTCATTATGCTTGAAGTATAAACTGGGTGATGGGACATTTGATTCTACAGTATGGGCTCATTCAACTATTTCCTAAGTTTAGTTTAATGTTTAGTTTAATGTTCTTAACTTTTATTTATTAAATATATGTACCCATCTTACCAGAAGCAACTTAAAATACAGTTTCAAGATCAATAAGATTTAAAAATGTGAACATACTCTTGCATTATATACCCAAAACTTGGGAGTTATTTTCAATGAAGAGTTATGGATTTATTGATATGGTTGGCAGCAAAAATATTACTCTTCAATATTAGTGAGACAGTGCAAGATATACAATTGTGAACATCAATATGTGAATTTCTATTTATGAACTGGCTTTCTATCAAAACAATGGAAAGCTGATCAATATTGGGCTATGTAATCAAGGTAAAATAATGAATTTAAAAATCAGTCTGGATGATTTTACATGCAATATTTTTGTTTCCTTTCTTAATTTATTTTTTCCTCTTCTGAATACTGAAACAATATTTTTTTAAAGAAATTAAAATGATCCTGAGCATAGAAGTCCAACCATCCGATTTTCTGTTATGATTCAATAAAAGATACACTTCTGGAGGAGGAAATGCTTTGGCAATTATTTCTTCAGCTTGCTCTTGTACATCATTAGTATTGACTGGGGTTTGTTCTATTTTAAAGGCAGTTATTCTTTCATTAGGAATAGATTCAGCAAATCCATATTTTCCACCTTCTTTCCTATTAAATGAAAAAATTCCTTTAGAAGTTCACATTTGCATTAAAACAGATTAAGAACCAAAAGATACTTTATTTATGAATATTTAACCACTAACACAATCATACTCCATTTTAATTTTCTTCTAAATGTCTCAGTAGATAATTAAGGTCAAAGTAAGTTTAAAATGCTTTGATTCAATTCAACAAATTAAATGGATGTGTTCTCAGCATATTCACAATAAAAACTGTACTACTAGCTCTAAGTTTAGGATAGGGATGAGACAACGAAAGGAGAAAAGAAGCAAAATTTTGCATTGAAGATCAAGATTTCTGCCTAGGCTTCACTTAAAGAGCTATTTAAAAATAAGTTTTAGTTAAGTATATTCCAAATATCTAACATCATCATCTCCAAGCAAGATAATGAATTCACAGAAAAATAATCATCACAACTGTTTTAATTAGCAAGCTGAACTTTTTCAATGTTTTTTAAAAAATCAAGATAATAAACATTTATCTACAAATATGTGATAGCCAGATAATCTGGCAGGAATAAGCAATTACTATGAAATGGTAATGCCGCTGAGACTAACATTGCCATGAAATATATAAAAGCAAGACTGTTCCATATCTCTTAATCAAGGATCCCCAAACTTTTTCTGTCAGTGTACATAATTTGAAATTTTGGCAGCATATTACAATTGCTCTCACAAAATGGTTGCCATTATGGATATAGCCACTTACAAAGCAAACTATTAGACAAATTATGTGTTACTATTTTTTTCCCTTAAGAATTTCTCTGGAATGTGGTTACCGGACGTATTGTGGGAAATAAATTATTCTTAAACCTAATACTTTGCAGTGACCTTCACTTTTAGGTTTTTTATTGTTTTTATTTATTTTTTCTTAAATATAATTTTCTGAAATTCATGGGAATAGAGCACATTTATTCAAAACATTTTTCCAAAGATAGGGAAGAAGGTATTTTGAAAAATGAGAAATGTTCCAACAGATAGAACTTCTAACTATCCCTACAGAGGAATAGAACACCCTCTCCTTTTTCCTCCCAGCTCCAGAAAACAGAATTTTATGAAGCTCTCCTTGTTTTCTTATTAATGTTTTCTTCATTTGCTTGCAGATATTTCATTATCTGACTGGATAATATCATCAATTCCTAGTTGAGTAATGAAATGTTTGGAAACAAGCTCAGAAAGCACCATTCAATTCACATTCTGTTTTATAATGTACCAGACAGGCATTACACAAACACGAATGTATCAATTTATAATAGACCACATTAAAAGCCATTGGTCTGCAACATTAAAAAACTCACCTAACTTTTTTATCATTTCCCAAAGCTTTTTGAATTAATTCAGTGATTTCTGCTACTTTGACTCCTGTTATTTTGCTGCATCTCAAAACCTGTGGAAAATCATAATGCAAGTAAATTATTTCATCGCAGAATGTATTTTCCCCATGAGTATTTGCAAGTGGGTAATCCCAAGTCTTGGAATCCACACTGAAGAACAATTCACAAATCAGAAGAGAATGAAGATAACAGGAATTCAGACTATGGTCTGAAGAAGCTTCATTATTAATTTTTAGGATTTACTTTCTTTTTCAACTAAAGATTTATTCTTCTACATTTAACATGAAGTTTAATTAAAGAATTATAAACTGACAAGTTTGTTAAAATCAGAACTGCGAAATAAAAGATCATATTTAATTAAACTGGATTAATTTATTCTTTATAAAGAATCATAGAATCAAAGAGATGGAAGGGGCCATGAAGTATTCAGATTACGCTCCCCAGCTTAGGGCAAAAATCCAAATGAAACCATCTCTGAAACAATAAACAAATCTTGAACAAATCCAGTGAATATAGAGCCCAGTACCTCTCTGGATTATTAGTTCACTGTGAAACTGATCTTACTGTACAAGTCTTTTTTTTCTAATATCCAACTGGAATCTACCTTCCTCCAATGTGTAAGAATTATAGTTTGCTAGCTAACTCATCTGTACTTTAGACACAAAGGATCTCTCCCACAACTGATTTCTGGTTTGCAATTTCTGAATGGCTACCTATTACAACCTCAAGTCAGAGCTATAGGAACAATTTGCCACAGGGGTTGATACTTTCCCCTCTGCTTCTGATGAGTTAAACAATGTTGTGGATGTTTTATCATGGTGCCTAGAGGTTGTGAGAATCTGGATGGGGAACAATAGGCTTCAGCTGAATCTTGGAAAGACTGAATGACTGGATTGTGGTGCTCCCTTGCTTTGGAACTATATCATCTTTGTTGCTTTATGTGGTTTTACTGCCCCAAACATACCCTGTGTGCAGTCGGGGGGGGGGGGGGGCTCCTGTACACACAACTCCTGTTTGATAAGCAGGTGGCAGTCATGACTAGGAGGGCCCTTGCACAACTTTGTTGTTTATTTATTTTTATTTGCATCCTGCCTTTCATTATTTTTAGAAATAACTCAAGACAGCAAACATATCCAATACACCTTCCTCTTCCTATTTTCCCTAAAATAACAACCCTGTGAGGTTGGTTGGGCTGAGAGAGAGTGACTGGCCCAAAGTCACCCAGCTGGCTTTCATGGCTAAGGTGGAACTTGAACTCAGTCTCCCGCTTTCCAGCCTGGTGTCTTAACCACTAGACCAAACAGGTACTGTGCGTCAATTCCTATATTGAGGGCCCCTACTCATGGTCACTCATAATATGGTCATCTCCTGGCTGGCCTACTGCAATGCACTCTACATAGGGTTGCCCTTGAGGAGTATCCAAAATGGTGCAAAATGCAGCTGTATAAGCAGTCCATACATTACAACCCTGCTCCATGAGCTGCATTGGTTGCCAATTTGCTTCTGGTTCCAATTCAGGGTGCTGGTATTGACCTTTAAACCTCTTCATGGCATGAGGCCAAGTTGAGGGACCACCCTCCCAGATTTCATCTGCAACACCACTAGATCTAGCAGAGAGGGCATGTTACAGATTCCATTGCCTAGGAAGCTACATTTAGTAGACCCTAAGTGGTTAGCCTTTTCTGTGGTGTTGCCCGCATTGTGGAATCTTCTTCCTCCTGAGGTGAGGTTGGCCTCGTCACTTGCGAATTTTTAATTTTTGTATTTTTAAATGTTTTTATAATCATGTGGTTTTATTTATTTATTCACTGATTTAGCTTTGATGTATGCCACCCAGAGTCACTTTTGATAAGTGGTTGTATAATTAGAACACACACACACACACACACACACACACACACACAAGAATTTATCCTTTCTTTTCCCCTCTGCAACTTTTCTGAAAACTTCTAACTCCCTGTTGTCTAGAAGGGTCTGCTTGGCTGTTTATCACAGAATCAAAACAATTTACCTCTATGAAAACCCAGAATACTGTCTCCCATTTTTCCTGATTGTTTTTGTTCAGGTGACTAGCTCTCCCTAGAATTTCTATCAGCTTCTAAGTTGCTTGCAATTCTGAATTAACTTTTCCTATTCTACCCACACAATATGCGATTCCTTGAAATTTACCTCTATGACAAATTATTTTACATTGTCTTTCCAAATACTCAAGATTGTGCCCAGTTAATCCAAAGGCTTTCTTCAAGTGTTTCATATTTGTGAATTCCCTTACATCTCCTGCAATCTTTTATCTGCTGATCCCTGCCTCCTGCACTCTCCTCTACCCCTTTCCCCCAAATTAGTATCAGAAAGAGTGGGGTTGAGGAATCTCCTTTTGTGTTTGACAGGGCAAACTTCTCCATTTCCCTCTCATTGGGAAGGAAGACACTGAAAAAATGGGGGGGGGGGGAGATGATCTGTTTTGCATTTCTCTTTATATTATTGGATTTTTATAGGGGTGGGAAAGTTACATCAAGGTGCTTAGGAAACAACGTGGAGATGGGTATATCAAACATCCAAAAGAAAAATCATAAATATATAGCTCAAATTAATTCATTATAAGTTCCCTCTCTATTTCCCTCATATACTATTACATATTCAAATTAATACATTTCTAAATAGAATTCAAGCAATCCTATCAAACATCAATCACGTTTCAGTTGTAAAGATCCAAATCCTGTTTTTAGGCTTTACTAATTTACAGTTACCATATTCCAATTAGCCTTAAATAAACATATTATTAACACTTCGGGTATCCCTCATTTCCCTTTTCCCTAACATAATAATTATATCTAAAATGAATATATTATTCCCACAATAACATTCTTATATTTTATTCATTAATACCATTTCTTCTCTTGTCACCAATCCCTCTTATTCTCCTTCCGTTACAAAATAATTATCTTATTTGAAATAAAAATATCAGTCCAAAAAATACATTTCTATCTGTTTTAAATATATATTCTATCAATCAATCTATATCTATAAAAAGTATTTTTAACCCAATAGGTAAAGTTTACCCCTTCAGATAATTATCATATCTGAAACAAAATATTATTACAAAGGATATCCTCTTACAGAATTCATGTACTCCGTTAGTTGTTAAATCAGTCAAAATCTCTAAAGCCTTTTTAACCCATTGAATGAAATTTTAAAACACATTTTTAAATCTAACTCTAGGTTTCTTTCTGTGCCACACCGGTTTCCATAGTAAGGTTCCTACAAATCCCAATATTTGAAAAAAGGTATTTCTCAGCACTTCAGATTGGTCAAAGTTCTCTTCCCTTTCTTCTAGTGGCCTTTGAATGGTGTAGGCAGTTTTATTCCATGTTGTAATTACTAGTTGATTATCCACGTTATCACAATTTTCAGTAACTTGTATCTGGGTGTCAGTCTCTATTGGTTTTGACAATTCAGGCATCTCAATTAAAGTTATTCTTTGATCATCAGGCTTCTCCATAAATTGTATATGGGGTTGTGTAAAGTTGATTTGTTCAATGGTTTCCACAATTTCTCCCGGTATAAGTTCATGTTTAAGTTGTAAGTATGGTTTCTCTTTAGGTTGTATGTGTTGCTCAAAGGCCTCTTTGGAGCCACTCTGCTCCCTCTCCACTGTTCTTCGGCCTATAACTTGATCCGTCAAAATTTGAGAGTAAGATTTCGTGTACTCCGTAGCTTCCAAGATTTTTTACAGTATAAGCTCATAATCAAGCTGTGGGCAAAATTCTTCCATCTCAGTGGTGAAAGGATCTTTTAATCTTTTAGTGAAGGTTATATTTAGTAAAAGTCAACAAATATTCACCTCCAATTCCTAGTAAACAAAATCACCACCCAGCTGTTTCAAGTTATCTCATCCTTTGAAGGTCAAAGCCATCCTCCAGCAAAATATATATATATATACAGTTGCAGTAACACTTTTCGTCACAAGATGTCCTCAGTAGGCTATAAAGTCTTTCTTTCCAAATTAATAGATTTTTTGTTTTTCACATTGAACAAATAAAAAAGAAAGTCCTCTCCAGGATAGTAAACAGCGTAGTTATAATAGTAATGATCAAAAGTAGAAATATTTTCAGGGTCCCTCAGTATTCCAAGAGTTGAATAGTCAATAAAAAATTAGCTGTTTTATTTTTTTCAGTTCCCAAAGCTGGTTTTCCCACAGTGTCAAAACGCTGCTCTCTCACAGCAGGGAAGTAATTCAAATTCAAAAGCTTTTTACAGGAGAGTAATTAGGGAAAGAGGGGGAAGGAAAGGTCTCACCCAGATTCTCCATGGGGGTTCTTTGTGCTTAGCTGTTCTTCTGGCTTTCGGCTGGCGCTGCGAAATGATCGTCCATTTTACTGGGCGATCTTTTCTCCGACGGCCCTAAGGAGCTGGCTCGGACCGAGGAAGGAGCTGCCGCCCTTCCCCCATCGACGAAGGCCTCCTCAACGGTGGTCGCCCCTCCAGGGCGACTTTTCGACCCGATTAAGGGTCTACCGGCGGAGGGAAAAACAGCAGATGGAGAGACGAGGCTCTCCTTGCGACTGCGGCGATCCGGAACCGGAAGCCTGCATTTCTCTTTTTAATTGCAACTGCTAGTTCTTCTCCACTGCATTTTCAGAAGCTAAGATCTTCTAGAATAGCGTGGTAAGTAAAAAATGGAGTTAAGTAAGAAGAAAAGGATTCTTCTCTAATTCTATTAAGAGCAATTTGAATCCAACTCATTAATTTTAAATTTCTTGCTGAATTCAAAATGAATTTGAAACCCAATGTTTATCATATGAAAAGAAGAAATTAACCAGTTGTGGCCCAGAGACTGTCCTTTTAAAAGAAAAGTATCATAGGTAATGCTCCAGTTTTAAAAGCTTCCATGTTACCTGTTCTTTTAGTAGCATTATTCCACCACTGGATTGAATGGTGCAGATTTCACGGTGTTTGTTCATGGCTATTACAAGGAGGCCATCCATTACACGTTCCTCTTGTTCACTGGGATCCACTAGTAAGTAAGTCCTGAAACCATTTTAGAACAAGCCATAAGATTTTAGATTGAAATGGAAAATAAATTAGTAAATGAAATAATCTAGCAGATAAAGCAGTAATCTTAACTATACTAGCAGGACTTAGTTATATCTCAAAAGTGGCTTTAATTCTATACATTTCGAAGAGTTTGTGCACTCTGGATTCCTTCAATTAAACAATGGGGACCTGGAAGCATTTCTTCTCTGTTGCAGTGCCTGTCCTCTAGAATGAGTTAGATGGTCCCCAGCCTGCTGAGTTTCCGGAGAACCTTGAATATCTGGCTGTTTCCCCAGGTGAGGAGAGGATGAATAAAGCCCCCTTTTTGATAATGTGGGTTTGCTTTGCTTGTTTAGTTTGTGCCAGCTTTGGTTCTTTGTTTTGTCATCCCTTCAAGGAGACAAGTCTAGAAAACCAAAGTAATGGAATCTAATACTATTTCTGTTATAGAGTTATTGTAACAGAATCTTGCAGGTCTGAATACACTTCCCCTTCTCTCCCCTTAGCTTCATAAGATTCCTTTTGCCTATTACATATACTTTTTGTCTTCTATGTTTTTATCTGTTACTGTTTTACTGTTCTCTGTCTTATTATCTGTTATTTTATTATTCTCTGTGTTTTTACCTATTACTATTTTATTGTTCTGTGTTTTCTGCGAAGCACTGTTAATCACTGGGCTCAGATAGTGTAAAAATTTAATATAACAGAAATAATAATCAAATCCATTCACTTTAACTGTGAAATGCTGATCTTTCAATATTATTCATTGTATAACATTTTCTGACTTTTAAAAAAAAGACAGCTCAAGTCAGTAATGAGAGAGAATCAGCTTTGTGTACTATCACATTTTAAAGAAGTTTCTTTGATTACTTTGGTGTACATATCAGAATACTCTTATTGGTGCACAGTAATAGTAGAAAACTGAAAGTAAACTTACCCTTGCTGGAAAAAAGCAAAGCTTACACAAATAGGCATGTGATGGATACTCAGAGGGACAGGATCCCTTTCTTCAGGTGTATACTAAAGAATCCAACACAATAGTATTTTGCTTAGCCAACTGCATATGCAAATATACATACATAAACTATATGGATAATCAGACCCTAAAAGTCATGTTTGCTTGCTAAAACAAAGCAAGGGGCTATACTGATTTATTGTAACAGACTTTGAACCTTAAAAAATGAAAAGAATATCACCTATATTAAGTAATTCAGGTTAAGTAGTTATATTTATGTTTTATTTTCTGGCAGAAGTGTTATGTTGTAACTAAAAAATGCTTACTATCTAAATATATATAGGCATCTTGCTTTGATCCCCTTGATTTTATTGACATAATTCTTTGGTTCCAAAGGAAAATAATAGATTTAGAAGATCTGAAAATACTGTATTGTTTTTAAATTTAATACACATTTACAGACCATTCCCATTCCAATTTTAGAAAAAAGCAAAATATGCAAGAGTAAGGTCATTTTAAATTCCCACTTCAGAAGAAAATTACCAATGTTACTTCTCCTCCTTGTACTGAAACATCAGGCCTCCGAAAGTGGCATAGTGCCACTATTGCTGCTATACTTGCAGCATCAATAATGTTTCCATTATGATTCAGCAAATGCAGGTCCACACGAATTTGCCACACCTCAGGAAAAAACAACAACAATTAATTCATTGTCCTGTAAGCCGCCTTCAGTCGCCATGTGCGAGTAGGCAGCAACATACATTTTCTAAAAAAATACATTTAGCGTCTTGATAAAAAAAATCTAGAAAAATACACACAATAAAACTGCCAATGTAATAGGTATGTAACACCATGCATATATAAATCTCTAGCCCCTGCTCGTTTCCCAAAGATGTATGAAATATTTTGAAGAAAAAAAATTGTAAAAGAGCAGCCAATACTGCTTTCTAACATTGGTAATCAATTTCACACTACATAAAGTCCATACACACAGGAGCATATTTATGATATAATCAAAGAAAAATCTTATTCAAAATTCCACAGACAATATTTTGCTACCAAAATACCATGTTTCCCCAAAAATAAGACCGGGTCTTATATTAATTTTTGCTCCAAAAGACGCATTAGGGCTTATTTTCAGGGAAATACTAAATGCGTCCGTCTGGCTGATGATCTTAACTGGGGCTTATTTTGGGGTTAGGGCTTATATTATGAATATCCTGAAAAATTATGCTAGGGCTTATTTTCCAGTTGAGTCTTATTTTCGGGGAAACACGGTACTTATACCAATAGTTATATAATTGTTCAAATGCAATTTAAATCAATTTTACCAAATATTATGTACACTTTGAAAATTTTCAGCTATTTTATGTTGGAATTATGAAAAGGATTGAGCTACTAACATTAAAAACTTTCCTGGTAAATCTTTTTTATAACCAGTTTGGTCTAGTGGTTAAGGCACCAGGCTAGAAAGCAGGAGATCGTGAGTTCAAGTTCTGTCTTAACCATGAAAGCCAGTCATGGGTGACATTGGGCCACTCACTTTCTCAGCCCAACCCACCTCCCAGGGTGGTTATGGGGAAAACAAGAAGAGAAAGATGTGTTGCATATGTTCACTATCTTGAGTTACTTGCAAAAATAATACAGGCAGAATACAAATAAACAAGTACAGGTAGTCCTTTAGTTACAACAGGTTCAAAGTTATGACACCCCCTACAATAGTAATTACGCCCCGGTCCCAAAGTTACATATGTTGGAGCACCACTGCAGTTGTTCATCCTTAAAACTGAAACATGTCCTCTGCCTATTTCTCCCCCGTCCCGCCCCGCAGGTCCCTACAGACACTGGGCCTGCTTTGCTAGCCCACCAGGTTCTATGTGCTCCTCCCCACTCTGTCACCAATCATTTATTTACCTTTTGAAGATCTCCAGATGTCAGGGTAGGAAAGGAGAACAAGCTGGGCCATGTGGCAGAAAAGCAGCTGTCCTCTTAGACACTGATGAAACTATTTTCCTTTCATTGTTACATGATAGCCTTCCCTCCCCACCAACATTAGCCCTGCTAATCTTGCATTAATGGTGGGAGAGGGAAGGCATGCAGCCAATGGCAAATCTCTCTTTTCTATAAGTTTCTCTCCTCTTCGCAAAAGCGCTTTTTGCAAAAAGGAGAGAAGTGTGTAGGAACACAAGACCACGTTCCTACACACTTCTTTCCTCTTCGCATAATGCTGGCATTTGGTGAGCTAAGAATTGCAACGGACCAAAAGTCCTGTTGCATTACCCTGGTGTTCAAGGAGCTAAGGATTGCAATGGACCAAAATTGGTATAATTTCTTCTTAATTCACTGAATGCCAGCCAGGCTAGCGCGTCTGACGCTTGGAGGAAAGGATTGCAAGGGAAGCAAAGCCAGCAGTATTTCTTCTCAATTGTGCCATGTGGCACAGCAATGGCCCAAGAAGAGACTTGGCATTCTTTACTCCAATTTCCTGAGCTCTGGATATTTTCAAAAGTGTGCAATTGTGATAGGTTGTGGGTATGGAGGAGGCCCATAGGTATTTGGGGAATCCACGTAGCAGGAGGCAGAGCATGGGATATTTCAGAGGGTGAGGGAGCCTCTTGGGTGCGCCTGTGTTTGCACTAGGCCACCCACGGTTTCCCCCACTCCTTTGTCAGCCCATGTTATACCTAATGACCCGTGCATTCATTTACCGAATGCACTGGGGAAAGCAGGACGGGGAGGTCATTAATTATGTACTTTATTTAACATAGTCCTCGACTTCTGACACAAATGGGCAGGCTCCATTACTGTCATAAGTTGAGGACTATCTGTAAATCCATCACTTATTTATTTATTTAGTGAATTTATGGGGCACCCATTCCATATATATGACTTGGGTTCACAATTAACACAGCGTAACAAACAATTAAAACAACCAGCATTAAAAATAATAAATATAACATAAAATATAAATATAACATATCGTGGTATTTATATGCAAAGTGGTGTAAAGATTGCAAATTCATAAGTTAAAACTTATGAAAAAGGGACTTGGAAAATCTAAAACATTGTTATTGTATGTAAAATTATACATCAGATTATAATAGGATTTTCTAGTTTGGAAAATCTCATATATGCAAAAGAATGCAATTTACTTTAAAATACATGAATTCTAAAAAAGAAGTCATTAGATTTTCCAGTGCTTATTGTCTGGAATTCATATAACTACACACCTTTTCACCAGCAACAACACAAAGAGATTCAGTATCTACACACTTGGAGTTCCTTAAGCATCTTTCTAGCAGCCGATTCAGTTTTACAAGCAATTCAGATTGCCTAGAGTTTAAAAAAAACAACATACAATTTACATATCCATAAAATATTTTCAAAAACTCAATACATTGTTTTTTAAAATTTCTAGGAATTCATTGAATTCCAAAGATATCTTTGAAAAGAGAGCCATTGTCAGCTAAAGATGGGAATTCAGGTTTTCCAAATCTTGATTTTGCATCTTGCATACTTTTTCACTAGTATCAAATTTAGACATTTTAGAGCAAATTTCCCTTCCTGAACTCTTGAGATATTTATACTGAACATCTTCAGTTGATTGTTTTGAGTTCAAAATATAATACATTTGCTATGGTTCTTATTATATAAATTCAAAAACTGGAGTATTATTTGCAGAAAAAATGTATTATCTTTTTTCTCAAACTAAATTGACATTATGAAGTAAACCAGCTCTCAAAATTGGTTAAAAATGGTTTTGTGGAAGATTTGAAGGGACACTGGGATCTTTACATTATATGAACAAGTAGATGGTAACAATGAATTATCATTTTCTATGTTAAAAAATAAAAACTATTTGTAAGTTGTCACCACTGGCAATATTTACAATTTCAACATTTATTGAAATATCATTTTGGATTAGCTGCATTTTCAGTCTCAGAAACATTTAGGTTATTAGAAAGGAGCGCTACATTTTATAAAACAAAAAGCTTCAATAATATTTGTTGTTAATAAATCAATTTAATATGCATATGTTAAAAGCTAAATGGAGAAAGGAACTGGGGAGCCTCATTTTTATCGAAACAATATGTTTTTATATCCATGTAAGCCGCCTTCAGTCACCATGTGTGAATAGGCGGCAACATAAATTTTCTAAAAAAATAAAAAGAAAATACCCTGATCTCCATATCAAAAACCTTACAAGATCTCAGATTACAGTAATAATTCAAAGTTCTTAGACATCTAAGTTTGTGTTTGTACAGAAAAAAAATATTGCTGGAAATGCAATCAGAATAACACTTCATTAAAATACATATTTTTGCGTATTCCTAAAGTTACTATGTTCTGGGAAGAAGTACTTCCATACATTGATTTGGGACATAAACTTTGGAGTAAAGTTCAATATTTTCAGATACGTATATTCTTTTGAACTACATACACATTGCATGGAAATTGACAGATGGACAAAGAAATAGATTCTCCCTGCCCTGATGTCCCAAAGATGCTTTTTCATGAGGCAACTGGACTTTGTTTTTTTGAAGACGTTTCGCTTCTCATCCAAGAAGCTTCTTCAGCTCTGAAAGATGAAGAAGCTTTTTGGATGAGAAACGAAACGTCTTCAAAGAAAAGTAAGAAAGTCCAATAGTCCAAAAGTAAGAAAGTCCAAAGTCTCCATAGACACCATGCCTTGATAATTGCCAAAATATTAACTCTTCAGCATTTGAAGGAGAAATTTATGGTTCCAATTACCCTGTAATTGGCCTGTTACTTATGATCTATGAATGAGTTGTATATAAATACCGATATAATTCCAATTACAATGAAGCATAACTTTTTGCATTGAAACTTACATAAAGTTTCATATTTGCATTATAAGCCCTTACATATACAATGTATGTTATTTTGCTGCATTATTTTATTTTTTCTATTTTATTATATAAAGCCCATCACCAGCTCCATTTACTTATATATAGAAAACCAGAAATGTTTTACATGAACCCTCCTTTGGTTACTGCAGGTGGGGGCAAAACATACCTTCCAGGTTCAAAAGCTGGTGATGCCATGGGTGACAGCTCTAGATTAAAGAAAAGTATGCCTTCCGTTGCACGATTTGGCTTTGGGGAGACAAGTTCACATGACACTTGCCCAAGAACTCTGCAAAAAGAAGACCCAATCTTTAAAATCAAATCTTAGGCCCTTATTATTTAATAGAAAAAATGGCAAGGAGATACTTTAAAATTCTACACTAACATAAAAGTGAAATATATCTGGAATATATCTGAAAGTAGTAAATGGCACAATGCCTTTATAATTCCTATCAAGCAGAAGATAAGGTAGATGTGGAATAGCTGTTTGATATAAATCAAAGCAACTGCTTCTTCTCTACATTTATGTTGTTTCATAAGCAATATTTACATTGCTTCCAGAGTTTCAGGGAACTCTTTCCAGCTCACTGAAAATGTTAAGAGAGTTAATGTTATATACCTAACTTCTGCATAAGCCCGATTGAGTGTTAGTACCATTTACACTATCTGTTGCATTATCGAGAACTACAGTAACAATATGTACGAAGGGTAAACTTTTTCTTTAATTATCCAATCATCTCCCAGGGAGGAAATATGGCACTTTCTGGATAATCATTGTAAAAGGTTTAAGAATAAATTCATTTCAGTCAACATTGTGTTATTTTTTTTAAAATAAGCTTTTAATCAATTTACTACTGCTATTTTATTGTATCTTTTTGTTATTTCATTGACTAACGCATTAAACATCCTGCATGGTTTCATTATATCTTTAAATTTATATTATATTAAAATTTGTTTTGTAAAAAAAAATTTCTTGAAAAGCAGACTGCAAGTCCAAGAACCATGGTGGCATAGTGGTTAGAATGCAGTACTGCAGGCTACTTCTGCCGACTGCCAGCAGTTCACCAGCTCAAGATTGAGTCAGTTTTCCATACTTCTGAGGTCGGTAAAATGAGGACCCAGATTGTTAGGGACAATATGCTGACTCTGTAAACCGCTTAGAGAGGGCTGTAAAGCACTGTGAAGCAGTATATAAGTGCTATTGCTATTAAACACAATACACAGAATTATAGAACACTGGATACCTCGTTTTTCCAAGCTCCACAGTACAGCAGCCATAGTCAACACCAAAAGAAATGCGAAGGTTTCTGTAATCATAGCACTGTCGCCCATCCAGACGCTATAAACATCAAACAATAGAGTCATTTAACAATGAGAACGAGAATAGAGAAAAGACTGCCCAAATCCAAGAGAGCAGCCAAAACTTTGTGCAGGGGTTTTGCATACTTCAACTCTAACTCTATAGTGCTAAATAATAATAATAATAATAATAATAATAATAATAATAATAATTAATAATAATAATAATAATAATAAAGTTGGAAGGGACCTTGGAGGTCATTGAGTCCAACCCCCTGCTCAGGCAGGAAACCCTATACCATTTCAGACAAATGGCTGTCCAGTCTCTTCTTAAAAACTTCCAGTGTTGGAGCATTCACTGCTTCTGGAGGCAAGTTGTTCCACTGGTTAATTGTTCTAACTGTCAGGAAGTTTCTCCTCAGTTCCAGGTTGCTTCTCTCCTTGACTAGTTTCCATCCATTACTTCTTGTCCTGCCCTCAGGCGCCTTGGAGAATAGCTTGACTCCCCTCTTCTTTGTGGCAACCCCTGAGATATTGGAATACTGCTATCATGTCACCCCTAGTCCTTCTTTTCATTAAACTAGACATACCTAATTCCAGCAAACGTTCCTGGTATGCTTTAGCCTCCAGTCCCCTAATCATCTTTGTTGCCCTTCTCTGCACTCTTTCTAGAGTCTCAACATCTTTTTTACATCGTGGTGACCAAAACTGGATGCAGTATTCCAAGTGTGGCCTTACCAAGGCATTGTAAAGTGGTATTAATACTTCACGTGATCTTGATTCTATCCCTCTGTTAATGCAGCCCAGCACTAACAGAGGGATAGAATCAAGATCACTAGAGTTCAGAGAAAAGGGCAAGCAGAAATCAACAGGACATCTTTGTAGCTCAAGGATAAAAAATTCTTCATATGTTGATGCTCACTTTGGGCATTTCTAATTTAGGACTGCAATGTAAGAACATATAAATGCTGTACTACCTATTAGAGTTAAAACAATCCGAAGGTTACACCCAGAGTTTGAGCCCAGAGTATCTAAAGCTAGTCCTCTGGGATTTCTGTCCAAGGAAAGACTTTCCAGTCGATTGAAGAATACCAGGATCTCTTGTCAGTCAGCTTGTATTATTATATGCCTAAAGTCTTTCACAGAAAACATCTGCAATTTCTAGCACATTAATCTCAAGCAAAGACCTATTTTTTTAAAAAAAAAATTCGATGGCAAAAGACAGTTCGTCCCCTTTTCTAGAAGCCGCTTTCTCACCCCAAGCACATGCGCAAACAAATATTCATACGTCCCACGGGCGCCTCAGCGCAAGCGAGTTTGAAGCGCACGTGATATTATCATCCATCGTCCCTTACCTTCCTTTCCTCGATAGCCCGGAGCAGGAACCGCTTCTCACAATTAGAGAGTGGCGTTTCCTTCATAGCAGCTACTGTTTCGCCTCGTCTTCAAATGGTCGCGTTCTTTCTTTGCCCGTCTGTGTTTTCCAGACGTCATAAACGGGCGCCGTTTAGCAAGAGGCCGCAACTTGAAAAGCGTTGTCAAGCCGGCTTTCGGTTTCTGCTTGGCAACCAGCCGTAAAATGGAAAGAACGTAACGTAAAGAAGAGGTTTAATAAGTGCGCATGCGCAGATTAAAGCGCGATCCTGAGTGATTGTGAAATTGTTAGAAGAGGAGGAGAGATGCTTGGGTTTCTGGCAGCCTCTGCCTGGAGTCTCGATGGGGAGTCCATATTTTTAAAGGTCATCGGGCTCTGGCGGTTCGTTAGCCGCGGCTGACGGAAGTGGAGTGCTTGCGTCGAGATTCCCCATTCCTGATATAGAGCCACTGCATAATAAAACCACTTTTTTTTACACTGCCTTTGCATCCAAGCGCGAAAGTTTTGACGATTGTTAAGACGGATATGCAGTATCTAAGTCCTGTTGAAACTCATCGACACAGCTGCACCTCTTTAGAGTCACTTTCTGCAAGTTCGAAGGGGTTTGGGAAATCTGTATACAGTTGCATTTTGATAATCTGATCATTATGATGTATAAAGTATTCCTTTATTAATGTTAAAGAAATCCGTTTTTAAGCCAGTCATTGTCTACAGGTGAAGTTTAATGCGCCTAAGAAGCATAGGTGTGGAATGGTCCTGCTGTGGGGGTTTCAGAGAAATTGGATTGACAGATGTGCTATTACTGTTTGGATAGAAGTTCAGTAGCTTTGCTTTGTTTTATTAATTTTTGACTTAATTACGAATTTGGTATACTTATTATTTTCTTTTCCTTTTATTTTAAACATATCTTTAAAAACTATATTATTGTTAGTGTCTTTTGGTAACCTTTGCTAATTTTGAGCCTTTGCTTTACTGACATCAGCTCCACAAGTCTCAACTGATTGTATGCTTTCTTGGTGATCTTGTCCTGTTTCTCTTAATGTGATTTTTGTTTTGTTTTGTTACATTTTCAAATAATTCATTGTCATGTTTCCACATTGGCTTCTTTTCCTATCCTTTAATTTTTCAACTCATTTTTGCAATTGTTTTCAATAGTGCTTTTGCTTTCTCTTCCAGAAACTCTTATCTTGATCTCTCCTCTTTCTGTTAGTTTCTCTTAGTGTGGAATTTTGCTTATCAAACTTTGACAAAGCAGTAGAATTTCCCTGCAGTGGCCCTATGGAATAGACTTCTCTCAGAGATTAAAACAGGCCCCCTTCCCTAAAACCTTCCTATTTTAGCTCAGTTTCATTGGAAGTAAATATTTGCATTTATTTGCATATTTTGCGTTACCTTGTATAGAGACTTGATATTTTCATATTGTCTTTTAATTTGTTGCATATTGCTCAAAGTCATAAAATTGAGGTGGTTAATAAATGTAGGAAACTTTAATGGTTTATTTAAAATTAAACGTTCTGACATATTAATTTTCTCTTAATTTTCTTGCTATTTGCATTTCTTCAACTAAGTTTTCTTTAATAATTAGCGTCAAATCACAGATAAGTAATCTTATCCACCTCTGAATGAGAAAGTTGAAAACAGTAAATATAGAATTTCCTGGGAGGATCATGCTTGACATAGGTCTGAATAGATATTAGTATGTAAAGTTCACCACCCCTGTAACTTCACACCCCTTTGAAAGATCTGCAATCCATATCTTCTGGGGCTGGTGGGCACAATTGTAGTCATCGGCAATAGTTTTGTCCATTTATTTTAATGTAGATGTTCCTTAAATGACTGTGAAATATATTCATTTGGATTTCTAAGCAGAAGCAAACATTATTAATACTTAGTGCAATTCTCTATTATTTTGAACAAATTATATCCTTCAGGCAATGGTATCCTTCAATCCTTCATCTTAAAACAAATTTGGACTTGTAGGCCTTTTGTTGTCAGAGGAAGAGGAAACTTATACTAGCAGAAGTTATTGGAGCATGGAGCAGTTACAACCAGGTTATGACCAGTATAACTTACTAGTTTTTAGAACTATATCAGAAATGTTTTTCTGTCTTCAACTGTGGGACAATCAAGTAAGTTATAAATACTTTAGTGTAAGATAAAATGTGATTTCAGTGTAATATCAAGTACAGTAATGGGACTGTAGACTACATCCAGATGGCTGCAGGTTTATACACATGACTATACACATAATACTTTCCTGGGAATAAATCCTATTCAATAAGATTTCTGGGAAAAATTTAAACTTTGTAAAAAATTGTATTACATATATTAGCAGATATAGGATTTTTAAAAATACAGAATTATGAAATATGTTGTGGCTATCTGGTATTAAAGACTGAGTTTCAATCTGAAACCCTATTTAGATTCATGGGTATGAACCAATTTAAATAATTTGGCTTTACTTTTTAGTACATCTTTAAGCATATATTGTCAGATGGTGATTCTTTTTATGGAATCTTGTTCGTGGTTCAAAATATTACAGTATGTTTGGCAAAGACAGTGTAGCATTTCTGTACTCTTAATTCATAAGTAGCTGTTATAAGAGCTCTTAACGATAAGATTTTAAAATGACCAAATATTGTAAAATGTCATTTGCTAAAAGTTTTAGTTATGAATGTTTCATCAATGCATTAAGTAAGCAAGTAAAATGTCCTAGCCTTGGTCTTTAATGGATTTCATTCCTTCCAACATAGCATTTATTCCACTTGCATTGCAGGCAATGGCTGCATGCTTAATATCAAATCTGGACCTTTTAAACAATAATTTCTTGTTTCTCATAGAATCCCCAGGTGCAGTGGGTTGGATCACATGTCATATATGCAGTCATAACCTATTGTGTTAGAAACCAGTTTTTTTAAAAAAATATGAATCCAAAAATGCTACAAACAGAAAAGAAGCAGTCTTGCCTCAGGTTTATAATTTTTAAATATAAAATACAATTTTTAAAATAAAACTAAACAGTTTTATAAATAGAGGAAAGTAAAAAGTAGAGCACCTAAGGTTAGGGGAAAAAAAACAATGGGATGGGATTGGAAGTTGGTTGAGGAATATGAAATCATGCATGATACGGGAAATGTAGAGAGGTTATTCTGTCTTTCTCAAAATGCCTGGTGAAGGATTCCATCCAATGAAGTTGATTAGAAATAAATTTAGAAACTAGATTAAAAAGTACTCTATTATGGAATTCCCTTATAGAAGATGTGGTGATGAATGACTTTAAAGCCAGGGAGCATGGGAGGTGGGAACTAAAAGATAAATTAAGGAAGACAGAGTGATTGCTATAGAAAACAAAATGCAGGACTAAAAATGGTATTTATTCTTATCTTTTTAAATTTAATTTACACTACAATACCAACCTCCTAGTGAACACCTGTTTTTTCAGGGCAATATACAGAATAATAGCTTGTTGACTTAGCAACAGAAAAATGTTTTGCTGCCTTTTGCAGAAGATGAAATGGTGCACCTGTCACTTTCAAAACAAACAATCTGGACTAACAATTGAAGCTGCAGTGTTTTCTGCTAGAGACTTTGATAAACTGTTTAGTTAGTTTAGGAGGTGCAGGATTGAGGGAGATGTCATCCAATCCAGAAAATGGCCACCCAGGCTCAAGGCCACAGGTGTGGAATGCTATGATATTTGCTTCCCGGGGCACTTGTCTTGTTCTCCAATAACAAGACTGGTTCTGTTGAAAGCCTGAGACTAATTTAATTCTCATTTCTCTAAATAGTTTTTGGCTTTTGTTTCATCAGATACAGTATGAGAAATGTCTCCACAATAAGGTTTCACCATCAGTAAGCACTTTTGCTTGATTGCCTAGAAAGAATAGCCTCTAGGAGTTAATTTTTTTTCAAGTTAACATAAAAGAATTTCATTTTGGTTTTGGTGTAATCAAGATGCCGCACTTCATGCTGTTGAAAGAGAACCAGTTTTTAGCAAACAAAATAGGTTTCTTTGGTTTGTCTCAAGATTGAGAGCGGCACATAACATTCTAAATAACAGACACTGCAATCAAATGTGGAATGTCAACATTCAACTGAAAAAAAACATGCAGTGATGATTTAAATTTTAACACTATTGTAAGAATACAGTTGACAGTGCAATCTTATCAAAGCTTACTCAGAAATAAACTCTGGATTTACTCCTTTGCAAGTATGACTTAAAATGGTTTGCAACCTGAGGCAAAAAGACATCTTTTCACACACCCACTTTTGTCCCATAAACAAAAATAAACATTGGCAAATTCTTGGCCTTCCACATAGGAATGAAGATGCAAATCAGAGCAATGAGTAAAGAATCATAAATTATTTAACAAAATATTCTGTTCAGCGCTTACCTTTTTTAAAAAAGAAACTTTCACCGGATTTTGTTAGGGCAGTTTGTATCTACAAGTCTCATGCAAACAGATTTGATTTGTCATTACCTGATATCAAAATTCCAGCCAAATGGGGCATCTATGCGATCAATGCCTTGCTGATCATATGTCTATCATCTAATGCAGCAGCCCCCAATCAATTGGGCACTGGTGACTGGTTCTGTGGAGAGAGGTTTTTCCGTGGACCGGAGGGGGCATGGTTTCGCATGCTGCCTGCATCCCACAGATGGGGCTTTGTTTCCGTGGACCGGTTTCTGGCATGCTGGGGCCCTGTGCCGGTCCATGGAACGGGGCCTGGGGACCCCTGATCTAATGGACAACTGAACCCAAAAGATAGGCTAGCTTGTGAGCTAGATCAGAGGTCCCCAACCTTTTGGGTACCAGGCACCGGTTCCGTGGAGAGAGGTTTTTCCATGGACCAGAGGGGGCGTGGCTTTATGTGCTACCTGCATCTTGCAGATGGGGTTTTGCTTCTTTGTGTGGCCCTGTTGCTGCCAGGCCGCGGCCCGGTACTGGTCCATGGACCGGGGGTTGGGAACCCGAGCTAGATTATAATATGAAGTTGCGATAATCTCAAGATAGCCCACACACTACTACAATGAGGTACATACTACAATCTAAGTTGTGGTAAAGTAGCAGACGTATTTTTCCTATGGGACACAGCAAAAGAAACTACTGTGATCATTATGACTAGCAATGAGAAAATGTATGAGTCCCTGAGCACAGAAGAGAGATTGATAGCAGTTTTACAAAGGCTCAGTTCCTTGCAAACTATCTTATATCAGGGCAAAGGTTGCAATTCTACTCCATGCTCTTGGAAAGAACTTTATTCCTACAGAAAGCAAAGAAATTGTTTTTTTTATCTGTTTTGTCACTGGAAAACGAGTTTCTGAATGGTTTCTTGTCCAAAATAAAGTAGTTTGGAGGATTAGTAAATAAAATCCATGTGACTGCTGTTTGGATTGGTGGCAATATGCAAGACCTCACTGTTTAAATGTGAATGTAATCTCATAACTTTTGTACAAATAGATGAAAAATTGGAATGCAGTCACTTTTTATGTATAAAATGTAAATAGTCAGATGTCTTAAAGTGCTTTCATTTATGCAGTATGCTGAATTGTGTTTAGATAGAACAAAGATAATATCTGTTTATGAAAAAGTCACCAAGTTGGAATGTGAACTGCACAATTGATAGCAGGATCAATGTAAAATAAGTGAGCAGGATTAAGGTACCATTTCCAGCTTACTGGCATACTGTATGTTACCAAAACATCTCATTAAGAAGTTTTAAGCATCAAGTTATTCCAGCTGAATATGGGAGTTTTGAACACAAATACAACATAGACAGACTCTAAAAATCTGCCTATGTTGTTTTTACCCTTCTATAATCAGTTTCCTAGTCTTGTAATGAAGTCACTGTAGTATCTTAAAGACAAACAAATTTATTACGGCTCCAGATTTTGTCCAACACCTGAAAGCTATGTCATAACAAATGCTATTGCCTTTACATTGCTTTAAAAAAAAACCCTTTTATGTTTTTCCTAGTAGTGGTGGTGGTGGTGATTAGGTTTTCTTGACCAGTCAATTAAAAGCTTGGATTATCCTGGAGACTCAAGAAAAAGTGAAATTGAAAAGCACAAACATTACCATTCCAGTATCATAATCTCTTTCATGAGCCACCCCATAAATAAATAAATATTGTGGAAAGTTTTAAGGATTAAAATAGCCCATAAGCACTTTTCTATGAATCTTTTCACTAAATCCTGTACAAAAATGGCATTTTAAAGCATCATGGATTAATCTTTAGACTGAATATCTGCTGTAACCATGGAACCTATGTGTTTAACTGAAATGTTGCATATGGTTTCCTCTTTTCCTTTGCTTCTTATCTTCCTAGTGACAATCTTTAGTTTGCAAGCTCTTTGGATTAACACCTGCACTTTTATTCTTGATAAAATGCCATGTAAATAGACAGCATTATATTCATAATTCCACAAATTCCTACCAGATGGCCTCATTGTCCATGCACTATATGATTGGAATGATCTTGCCATTACATAATGCAGCACTTTGTGGATTAATAGCAGGTGGTTATTTTGACTTTCTTCAATCTCTGAAATTTAATTTATACACAGAAAAGAGTAAACTAGAAGTTAAGAGAAGTCTGAATTGGAAGAAGTGGATCTTTCAAAGTCTGTCCAGATTCTTCCAGTAGTATCGAAGTCAGAGAACCTCAAATCTTGGAAGTCCCCAAGTGACAATCAAAAGTGCAGCAAATGATAAAGCGCTCTGGACATGCATGGGTGCCTGGACTGTTATTTTTCACAGTACTTTGTTTTTTATTTTTATAATGATGGCATAATCGGGTGCAGTTGATATGTACACAAATATAAACACCCATTTTATTATTGGCACTGTATTGTCTTTCTTATGATGAAATAGTGCTTATAATTAAGCAATTGGGCTTAGATTCAGAGGAGCAGAACCAATTCAATGAAAGCCATACATAGTATTTCATTTTTAGGATGAGTGTAAGATAAATGGATCACAAACTCTGAATCTCATAAAGTGTTTAAGGTGGTGGACAAGAAAACAGGAAAGGGGCTAGTCCTTCCTCATCATGAACACCAGCTGAGAAACTTTGGGCTGCTCACTGTCCTTTGGCCAAGCCCACCTTACAGGGTTGTTGTTGAGGAAAAGTAGGAGATGGCGCCCTGGAATGCTACTCTTGAGTCATGCAAAGAAAGGCAGGATATAAATCTAATAATAAATAAACTGAATAAATACCTACATTTCCAAAGCCATTATTTTATTTTCTTCATAATACATGGGATGGATAGGAAAATTATCAATCTAAAGGCTTCCTCATCTGGTTGTGCAGTCCACATATACCATTAAGTGGATTTCTCTAGTAGTAAGCACAAGCCAAAGGAATAATGGTAGCTGGAACAAGCAATTTATAGTGGATTTTATTTATTAGATTTTTATTCCACCTTTATTGCTTTGTAAATAACTCAAGGCGAGCATACATAATACTACTTCCTCCTCTTCTCTGCACCTGTGAGGCGGTTGGACTGAGAGAGTGACTGGCCCAAAGTTATCCACCTGACTTTCATGCCTAAGGTGGAGTGACAAGAATTCATGGCCTCCTGGTTTCTGATCTGGTGCCTTAGCCAGTAGATCAAACTGACTGTAAAAAGATTTTTAATGTATTTTTAAATCTTTGATTGAGTTATTAATCTGTTATGTTCAATGATCAGATTATGTTGTTCACAAATGAATAGTGTTTTTCAGTGGGTATTTTAGTTGGTCAATGGTAATAAGATTGGCTTCTGCATTCAGATTATGTCTGTAGTTAAAGAGTCATCTTGACTTATATCACTTTCCTTTCCATATTTATATATTTATAAATAAAGTCTGCATTTTAGCTGCCTGTGGAAATTCCACACATGAAAAGAAATCAAAGTACAAAAAAAGGGGATGCTATCAACTGTTGCCATCTTTCCACCTAAGAATTCCAAATGAAAGTTAAAAGAAGCAATCCCTTGCATACTTATGAGGCATTAAATAGTTGCTCAGGAACTCGGAGAATTTATGAATCAAGAAGCGGGTGCAAAACTGGCTGGAATGTGCAGAAGGGCAAGACGTGTTGCCTGATCCTCTTCTAGCACAGTGCTGCAAAAAAAGGGGGGGACGATGGGGCTGCTGGAGTCTGCTAGAAATGTTCGCTGTAATATTTTTTTTAGCGCGAACAGCAAAAAACTTCACCGCTTTCTGAAAGGACAGCAGTGACCCGCTGATCTAGGCAGCCTCGTTTAACATCAGAAAAGCCCGCTCTCCCTCTGAGGCTCGCTTGGCGGGGCTCCAGATTTGATGCCCTCCAAAGGTCTCGAGCGCCCACTGGGAGGGGGCTGACGGGACCTGTGGTCCATTTACGTCTGTAGAGTTGGCGGTACTCGGTCCGTTGCGCCTTCAATCCCGCCCTTATTCCCACTTGCTCGCCTTTCCCCGGGTTTATAGGTTGGTCAAAAGCAGCGGCCGCACTGGCTGGACTCTCTTGCCGGGATCCTGCTATTTTGATTGGGGAGGGGGGGGAAGGTTTCTGCCTCACCCAACGGCCCCCCTGGCTTTTTTCAATCAACTTATGGAGACCTGATCTTGAACGCGCGGAACATTTATCTGTGCGACTGTGCTAAGCAATCCGTTCAAGTGCGGCGTGTGCGTGTGTCTCTGCGTGTTCGTTCAGCGGGGTCTGTGAGTGAAAACAGCCCGTACAAGCGCCAGCCCTTTACCGCGACGAACTGATCTGTTTTGTTTGTTCCCAACCGGAGTCGGTGAGAACCTTCTGGCAGTCCTTCCCGCGTCTCCTTCGTTTGGCTCCCAGACTAGGCGAAGAAAGCGTGTATGTGTGCAGCGGGGGGAGCTCGATGAAGAGATGTCCGGGGCGGCTGAATACCCCGATTTCGCCCCCTCTTTGGAACAGGAGGCCTCGCGGGGCACTTAGTGAGGGATGGCCTCAGCGGCGCCATGGAGTGGGAATTCAACTTGCTCCTCTACCTCGCGCTTTTCTTCCTTCTGCTCTTCCTGCTCGTCCTGCTCCTCTTCGGGGTCATTAAGCAGCTGAAGAATTCCGTCGCCAGTACCGGCGCCCTCCAGCCCGGGCGCCCCTCCTTGAGAGAGCCCTGGGGCTTCTGCCGCGAGCAGACCTTGTGAGACGAGGCGCCCCCGCCTGGAGTAAAAGACGAAGTACGCCCCGAGTGCCAAGGACCAGCCACAGGTGTGTCTCGGTGGGTTGATCTTGGAGTTGGGATGTGTGATCCAGTATAGCGACAGAATGGCTCTTTGGGCTGGGAAATAGTAATTTCAAAACCAGCTTCAGCCGCATCCTCAGCTTGCACTCTCCAATTCAGTTGGAGAGATCCTGGCTCAGGGTCCAAAACGGCCTTCCTGAATCTTCTGGCTCCCACTCTCAGACTTTGCTTTGGGAAAGCTGCCCTAAATAATCACAAAATAAGTTCCTCTAAGGTTTAGGTTCCAATCTGGCAAATGTGATAAGGTTTAGGGTTCCTTAATTATTGGAATTCTTAAATTTGAAAAGGCTTGATAAGTCATAAATAGAAGTAAAAAAGAAACTTTATATCAATTTCTTCATTTAAGCTGGCTTCGATAACTTTTTTGGGAGGGAGGGGGGTCTAAATTCTGTATATATTGCAGAACATGCTTATACTACAACCTGTCTAAGATACCTTTTGGTCAAAAGAATATGCATAAAGCAGCCCCAATACAAATGGTATTAAGTGGCTCAAATTTCCTGAGCAAACCTTTGAAGTCTCAGGTTTACAGAGATATTGAAGTGAGTAAGAAATGCTCCAAATATCTGTTATAATATATTTTTAAATGTCTCAATTTTCTCCATTTTTGCATTTATTTTTTCCATTTTTGTTTACTAATTTAAAATAATAATGATCACTCAAGTCCCTTTGATACTGTTCATATATATCATTTACATTTACTCTGCTCTCATCTTAAATAAATATCTGTTTATTCATATATTGTTTTATAGATTAGCCTAGCCCGGAATCATGCACACATAGGGACATAAATGCAGAGGTCTGCTTTCTTGTGGGAATGGCTGGGGAATTCTGGGAGTTGAAGTCCATAAGTCTTAAAGCTGCTAAGGACCCCTGGAATACTGTAACATTTCAGTGGACACTATAATGATTCCATTGAATCAAGATGTGGCTTCAGTTTTAAAAATTGCAGTGGTGGCTTATACAACAAAATGTGGAAAGAACATTTATTATTTTAATTTTGAGTAAACTGCTACTCACATCAGGTAATTACACAATACTGTCGGTTTAGTTTTGGCTTAGATCTATGTATAAGCAAGGTGTGAATCCTATCATGACATTAACTTTCTTAGGACTGAATAATAAAACTGCCTTTCTCCAAAGTTCAAAGATTGGAGACCTTATTAATTATCCAGTTTAACTTGGTAAGCAATGGTCTGGTTTGTTCTTTACTACTCCCATTGTTATAAAATAAGCTGTGTGAATCCAGAGCATTATATCCCATGGAAATGAATGAGAAACTTTAGTCATGACTAAGTTAAGCCCCAAAGATGTCATTGGGACTAACAGTATGAATGAATGCCTTGTTCTAATTCTCATCCAATATCTTACTCCAGTCTGATGGACTCTTATCATTCTACACAGTGGTCAGTAGATCTCTTTATTCAAATGAAATTTATGAAATAGACACAAACACACTTTATAAATGTCCTTGGGCAATATTGGGTCCAAATGATTTCACATAATCTGTAAGGTTTGTGCTCTATCAAGTTTCTTGGTAAAGGGTTAGGGTTAGGGTTAGGGTTAGGGTACATGTCTCAGTACATGTCTCCAGGCATTCTTTTCATTGTCTTTGTCATTGATGTTTTAATGATACCTGGCTTTGCCTTTAGACTATTAAAACTTTTGGCTTTAATTAACCTTTTTGATTTCTTAGGTAGGATAGCATTGTTGTTCCTTTGAACATATTGTTATTTTCAAAATATATGTGTGTCTTCATTTAGATAGTTTAATTTATTGTCCACTAGCAGGATCATCAGCATTCCAGAGGGTGCATAGGAAATACGTGACTATGAGCCATTTGGAATAGGTTGGAAGTTAACTGGTGGAGGTTAACTGGCATTTTGATAGAAAAATTAGCCACATAGTTAAATAGTTTCATTTGTATACTGTAAAGAGTTCCTGATTTTTTATATGGAAGCTAATGATTAGACTATTTGTATATGTGTGTGTGTGTGGTATGTCTAGGGAGGGTTTTTGTCAGGTCCTGGCAATAACTGCAGCAGCTGTGTTCTGATAATTTTCAGGCAGGTGACATATCAGAGAAGCAACATTTCTTTCATAAGGTTCAGTGCAGGATATAAGATGCTGGCTTAGCCACCTAATTTTTGGGGGGAGGGGGGAAATGTCTTCAAGTCAGTTTTTGATTCCTAACTGCTGCCTGGACTAGTCCCTGCAGTTTTCTTGGCAAAGTTTTTGGAAGTGGTTTGGCCTTGCCTGCTTCCTAGAGCTGAGAGAGAGTGACTGGCCCAAGATCACCCAGCTGGCTTTGGGCCTAAGGTGAAATTAAAACCTACAATCTCCTGATTTCTAGCCTGGTGCCTCAACCACTACACAAAACTGTCTCTCCCTCACCAAAATTATTTGGTGCAAATGTGATCCAGTTAGCTTAATGAGAAGTGTTCTATGTGACTAGATTCCATCATCCATCTTATTGTGAGAATTTCACTTAATTGTAGATCAGGGGTGTCAAACTGCTGGCCCACGGGCCGGTTGCATCATACGGAAGCCGCGCCCACCCCAGCAATGCAAAAAAAGTCACGATACGCCGCGACACGTCATGTGATGCGGCGAGTTTGACACCTGTATTGTAGATGTATATAAAGGTGCGATGCTACCAATAGTAAAAACAACCTTCCCTCTACATGTAGTAGACTTGGCTTTAATGGTTGATTGGAATAAGTGTTACATGTTTAGCAAGGAATACTTGTTTATTTCACGATATCGCAAAGACATTGAGTGTTTGCATAGCCCAACAATTCCTATTCTGTTCCTCCCTAAATGCCTTTTTTTTGCATGTTACCTCAGGCCTTCTAATCTATTTCTTCCTAGTCTAGTATAGAGTGTAAGGAAGATGGTTGGCTGGGGAATTCTGGGAGTTCACACATCTGGAAGCTGCCGAGATTGAGAAACATTGTCAGACTGTTCTACATGTACTGGATGTTGTGGGATTCTTCTTTATTGAGCGCTTATCAAGGATCAGCATATGAACTAAGCTATAATCTCTTTTGACTTTATCATTCCTTGTCATTTTTTATCATTTTTTATCATTTTACCATCTCTTCCTTATGCCATTATCTGAAGCAACCTACACTGTTGTAAACTGAGCCTTTCTGTTATACCATGAATCAACTCTTTGTACTTGCTATAAAGCAATAAAAGTTATCCTGGACATTAAGAAAATCTTAGAATTATATGAGTTTAATGCTGCCTGACTAATGAGATTCCAAATTCTCATGAGATCCAAATACTCACCAGCCTTGGAGTGTATTTTGGATCTATTCAGAAGGGATACCGTGTTATGATCTCTCATTTCAGGATTGTACAGTAACAAATCAGGACTTGGAACGTATTAAAAACACTTGTTTGAAATTGATTTATGGTTTGTTCGAACAATGTCTGGTTCAAAGGTTACATTCACCTGGTACATACAACTTCTTCAGCTGCAGATTCCATCTTGGCTACATCCCAGGTCTAAAACATGTAGACCCTATTGTCCTTTCACTATCCTTTCCCTTCCCATCTGTGAAGCAGGAGTAAAAAGCTGTTTGCACACCACTTATTCACAATGTGGTTAATATGTTGTGGTATCTATCTTACAATAATGTGCAAATATGACTTTCTCCCAGTCTGTAAATTTGTACCATATTTTATTGCTTTTACCAGCAATATACTAATTTATGTAAATTATATTTTAATTTCTGTGGCCAAATTTATTTGATTATGCATAGTAATTAAAAGCAATAGAATTAATGGATACAATGCAATAGATTTAAAGGAACAAAACAAAAACAGCAATTAATAAATTGCATAGTAATTTAGAACATAGAACATAGAATAATAGGGCTGAAAGGGACCTTGGAGGTCTTCTAGTGACTAGTCCAGGGGTCGGCAACCTTCAACACTCAAAGAGCCACTTGGGCCCGTTTCTCACAGAAAAGAAAACACTGGGAGCCACAAAACCCTTTTGACATCTAAAATGAAGATAACATTGCATATATCCTTTTTTACCTTTATGCTATGTATAAAAAAAACTATAGTGTGTTGCATTTATGAAATCAATGAACTGCTACAAAGAAAACAATTTTTTATACAGGAGAAAGAGGAAAAAAAAACCTTTCTCCTTCATCCCAACAGGTGAAAACAATTTTAGTAGCTTATCTACCATCTTTAAATACAGCATAATTATCCCCATACCTCATCTCTTAATTAAAAAAAATCAAAATATTTCATTAAACGTTCTTTACTAAAAGTCCAGTAAGGACAACATATATTCATATTCTCTCTCTCTCTCTCTCTCTCTTTTTTTTTCCCCCTCTCCCTCTCTCTCTCTTTCTCTCTCTTTCCTCTCCCTCTCCCTCTCTCTCTTTCCTCTCCCTCTCCCTCTCTCTCTTTCCTCTCCCTCTCTTTCCTCTCTCTCTCTCTCTCTCCCCCTCCCTCCCTCCCTCCCTTGCTGTGTCTCCGCCACCAATGTAAGCCCTGCATGTGGGGAAAATCCAGCACTGGGGACGAATTGTTTACCTCTTCCGGGCGATGGGAGAGGAGCGGGCCGATCGCCTTCCCGGCAGCTGGGACTCCAGCGCGCCTTCCCAGCCAGCGGGGCCAACAGTAGTGCCAGCTGGGGATCGCAAGGGCTGTGCTCCCTTGGGGCCGCTGCTTGTGGGAGGGCTGGCCTGCTCAGTGGAGGCTCCGGCAGGCCGCTCCCAGGGGGGGATCCCGGGGCTGCCCCGCACGGCTCCCCAGCCATGTGCGCCTCGGACGGGGCCAGCCCAGGAAAGGGACTTCCTGGCTGCACTTCTCCCAGGGGGTGGGTCACCCGGGCGCAGGGTCAATCAGGAGCCCAG
The DNA here is from genome assembly GCA_023970755.1 of Azemiops feae. Classification (NCBI taxonomy): domain Eukaryota; kingdom Metazoa; phylum Chordata; class Lepidosauria; order Squamata; family Viperidae; genus Azemiops; species Azemiops feae. The sequence continues at coordinate 3,621,556 of JALGBA010000018.1, forward strand.
AGAGAGAGAAAAAGAGAGAGAGAGAGAGAGAGAGAGAGAGAAGGGAAGCGAACCGAAGCGCAAGTGCCTCTGTCTCTCTCTCTGCAAATGGCGGAGGAGGACTGGAGCCACAATAGAAGGCTGAAAGAGCCGCATGCGGCTCCAGAACCACGGGTTGCCGACCCGTGGACTAGTCCAACCCCCTGCTCAAGCAGGAGTCCCTATACCATTCCAGACAAATGGCTGTCCAGTCTCTTCTTGAAAACCTCCAGTGATGGAGCACTGGTTAGCCATTCCACTGCTCAATTATTCTCACTGTCAGGAAATTTCTCCTTAGTTCTAGGTTGGATCTTTTTTAATGAACTTGAACTTGTTATTTCTTGTCCTGCCCTAGAAATTATATAATAAACTTCAAAAACTTTGATCTATATTACTTGAAAGTAATTTAATTTTTCTAAGACTAATTCAAATGCTGATAAATCTATTGCAGCATATCAAGTGTAAATGTTTTGTGTTTTAAGGCAAGCCTTATGCATGGAAAATCCACAGTTTCTGATTTCTTGATAGATTGTCAATACTAGGATATAACCATGAAGCTTGTTTGTATCCTTAACATATGTTCCAGGGATATATTCGCAGTCATATTGATGTTGGCCTTATTTGCAAAAATAATAAGAGAAGTCCATACCATAAGGCAGACATGTCAAACTCGTGACGTCACGTGACGTCGTGTGACGTATCGGAGCTTTTTCCCCATTGCTGGCAATGGGGTGGGCGCGGTTTCCTGGTGACGCGTCCGGCCCACGGGCCGGCAGTTTGACACCCCTGCCATAAGGGTTTTACATCTGCAGCCACAGGATGATCGTAACCAAGTCTTATTAAACATTTTCTGAGGTATTTGTGGCAACTTGAGAATGTAACCAATTCAGATTTACAAAGCTATTAAACAAATATGAAGCCCACGTGGAAATCCAGAGTGAAATTCATGCAGAAATAATATAAAACATATTTGTATACAGAGTTGTGGGGTTGAACAAAGGGCTTTAATGTTTAGTGTTTTGTTTTCATAATGGGCCTAACAATTAATGGATGGGATATGAAAATAAAAGGGAATTGCTGATTATTTAACTATTATGGTAATTGTAATGTTTTTTAAACTAATGCCTGTTTACTTCCCCAGGACTTCCATGCCATAAGATAGTCAACCTGAACTACAATCTGCTTCCACGTTAATGTTGAATTGCAATATGTAAATTCTCCTCCCAAATACTGTCTGTCTTTCCTTCCTTCCTTCCTTCCTTCCTTCCTTCCTTCCTTCCTTCCTTCCTTCCTTCCTTCCTTCCTTCCTTCCTTCCTTCCTTCCTTCCTTCCTTCCTTATCAAAAATATGACTTCATATTTACTAAATAGATTCTGTTAAGGAGAGTCTCAAAAGATCTCTTTAATAAGCATTTTAAACCTATGAATTGTATATCATGTGTATGTTATGTATATCTCTCTCTGTGTGTGGTTTATATTATATATTTTAAAGGCAGCAAATAAGCTAAGGTAAAACTATATACAGTTAATATGGTAAATTTCCAATAAAATAAGATAATGTAATAATTTGTATCCATCAATAACAATATAAATTAAAAAAAAGATTAAAAGAGCAACTGTGCAATAATGCCTACCAGTATGGCAGATGAAATAACTTCTGATTTGATAAAGGGACTAAAGGAACATCTGATGATTGTTTTCAAAGAATATTCTTTGGGACGATTAGGATGGCAGTTGTTTTGCCTGGTACATGAAATAACAAATATGGTTTTGTAACCTCAGACCTTTTTCAAGTGAATTAATGGATCAACAATCTGGAGATGACTAGACAAACAAACAGTGATAAGAAAGAATCAGTGTTGGTTTATGGTAGATGAGATGATTGGTGCATTTCAGCTCTAAGCAAAAGTTACAAAAAAAAAATAGTTGTCTGTTTGGCTCTAATGTCCTCACAGTAAGTGCTGCTACTTATCATTAACAGCAACTAATGACTAGAAAAATATTGACCAAATGCAGGAAAATGATAAAAACAGTATAAATTACAAGGTATAATAAGTAGAATGATAAGGCTTGCTTGATTAATTGATAACTAAAGGGAGCTAAAAAAAATGACTTTTTTTAAAAGCAAGAGATTAGTTAATTTTATTTACATTAAATTAAGAGGAAATGGAGTGAAATTAATTATTAAAACCTGTATCCTGACTTGTACTGGTAATATTACCTTGAAACTGGCTTACACGATAAAATTGAAATATTAATAGCCAAATAAAAAAAGACATTTTGAATTCATCCTTTAATATTCCCTCTGTATTTTCCAAGTACTATAGCATGTAATATTTTATTTGCTTACTTCTTTACTTACTTACTTTGTTACTTATTCATTAGACTTGTTTGCTGCCCATCTCGGCGAGAGGTGATTCTGCATGGCTTACAAGCATTAAAAGCCAATGAAACATTGAAGCAATAAATACTCATAATAATAATAGTAATAATTTACAATTAAAAAGATGGGGAGGAAGGAACACCATACCCACAGTGGGAGATGGGGGTCTTGCCTTAATCCATCAGCTGCTTCCAGGGTGATGCACTGTTGGGGGCCCAGGCCAACTGGCAAAGCCAGGTCTTCAAGCCTTTATGGAGGTCCAAAGGGTGGGTGTGGTTCACTGCGGGGCACAATGTTCCAAAGGGCAGGAGCCACGGCAGAGAAGACTCTTCTCCTGGACTTCACCAGCAGAAATTACTTGACAAACAGGGTCTGCAGCAATTTCTTGATATTTTAACTATCTTTCACCAAGCACCTGATTTTCAGATATGTTGGACTTCTGTTCCTGTAATTCTCCAATATTATAGTGAATGAAGGCAATATAAGTTTAGAGACGTTCTGTAACGCCTAACCTCCAGAAGACTTCCAAGAGATTATGATCACCAAATCATTAAGGAATAAGCGAAATAACTGTATTTCATTGAAATGTATTAATTCTCATTAGATATACTGGAAATGCCAACTAAATTAAATTAAATTTAGTTTATACCATGGTTCCACCAATTTTTTCCCCCACTAACAATTTAAACTGCAGTTCCTGGCATGTTCCCCATGCTCAAATGCAAACATAGTCTTGGCTCTAAAATCTTTGTGCAATCCTGCTGTAAACTAGTCTTCGGGAGATACAGTCACGGGACTCTATGAATAGCTCATTTGTATAATTAATTGGTTGCGTCTTTGTCCTGATGCTTTCAAATTCAGGAATGTTACAAAAGAGGATTATTCTTTGTTTAAAGATTGTGAGGGAGTCCATTGTTTGCAATTGAATATTGAGTTAGCTGCAAGATTGAAATTGGGTTTTCATCCTGCCTGAAATTGGGTTTTCATCCAGCTCCTTAGCCTCACAACAGTTTGAAAGAGAGCTGATTGGGCAGCCTCAATAGAGAATACAGATTTAATGATTTGAGACCTAGATTAAGTTTGGGACTTATCCTCTCTTTATATCTCCCAGATTGGAGGAATGCCTCTACCAATCTTAAAAGGCAGATATTGGAGTTGGGGTGTGGGGAATAGGGTGGATCCTTCCAAAGGCAACTGTTAACAGCCATTATGCTCTCTGGGGGACAGAACTTTCTGAGGTCAGGTATTCTCTAAACTAGCTTGCTATTCCCAAGTAGTGCACTCTAAGACCCAACTATTAACCTGGCTGTCTTTTGTATATGGAATGCAATTTAATCTGACTTCAGTATTATACCAGTCTTCTCCAAACTATCAAATAATTTTCTGAGGAGAGAAACGCTTGGTTCAATTCTTCTAACACCTTCTCTATTAATAGGTTAATCCAATTCAAGGCTGCCAAATATTATTATCAACTCTGCCAGATGTTGTTATCAATTCTGAATACAATTTAGGTATTAGGGGAGAGAGACAATTTTTCACTGCTTCTCTTTATTTAGGAACTGGAATATGGTATGCATGGTGACTGCCCTGATGTAATTTGCCTAGTTTTGCCAATCTGCTAATTTACACAAGATATAATGTTAATGCTTTTGCTCAGCTGAGATTATCTTTTCTTTATAGATGGATCTCCTATACTCCTTGGCATTAGAACTGAAAGCTGGGCCACTTTGTTCTTGAAACAAGCAAACAAAGATATAATGAGATTGCTTTTGGGGGGAAAAACAAAACAAAAAGAGAACCTGGTTAAAAAGATAGCTGTCTTTAGAGAATGGACAAGTCATAGAATAATCAATAATGGTTGTGGAATGAGATAAATATGACTAAGTAATAAACAATATCAATTAAAATTTACATATAAATAAAAGTCTCTTCCTCCTACTACAAATTTGATCAGGTACTCCTTTGGGATATAACTATAACAGTGCCTGAATGTTAGATATTGTTAAAGTAAATAGAAAAACCAGAATGAAATTTCAGATATCAAAGTCTTTATTCATTCATGTCCTTCCTTTGTTTCTATAAATAAAATTTGTATTCTCTTGTAATTTGTGCACTTATCTTTCTGCAAATTCTGAGTCTGGAATAAGAACAAGTAGCTTAAAAAGCCCTGATCTTTATCACTAAAAATAAAGAGAACAGAATGTTTTATTTACACATTATTCCAAAAGGTCCATTAAGCTGGAACATTTAAAAAAAATAAACACTATGCAGAGTTTTCAATGTTTGTTCAGTTTGAATTTCATAATTATACTGCTACATAGCTTTACTGTTAAGGACAGTAATAATGGTAATCTTTTTGAGAAAAAGTCACTTTTTATCAAATTTAAGAATAGCCTTCTGCTGGGAAGTTATGGAAAGATATTATGTTGGGGAGAGCCACTCAAGAATGAATTTAAAAATTGAGAATGGGCTGGGATATCTATTAATTGAATAAACATTTTATATATGTGCAAATGTAACCCTTTTATTTAATAGCTTTTATGATAATCTATTAAACTCATTAAAAAATATCCACTGCATTATATGGAAGTGGGGATATTTCCTGTGTTTACTACTTGTTGTAAGATGCATGATTGCAATGTTTACACAATCCTGTGAAATGATATAGTGTTCACCTTATTTTATTTTACAGATTGTTATGTCTGACATTTGGTTTGGTATATATATAAAACATGCAAAAATTGATTGGGAAATAGTTATTCTATGTGAATGTGTTGATCTAGTATGAATATGCTTCACTGTTTAAAAACAAAAACAAAAAGGATCTAAAAGCAATAGAATACATGTAATAAGTAGATTAGCATTCCCTGATGAAAGAATTTTTAATACTCTTATGATATTGGAAATAAATTAGAGGATTTTGAAAAAAAATAACTTGATTACAATTAAGAAAGATAAACCACATAATTTAATACAAGAATTGCTCAAATGTTTTATATCGTTGCAAATACAAAATGTTTATGAAATGTGGATACAAAGAATGAATGAAATATAATCAATCTATAGCAGCAATAAGATAAATTATTGGAAAGAAACTTCAATAAATTTTAGAGGTATGAACTCTACTTGTACATGCATTTGTAGTAATTAAAAAAACAAAAATTCAGTGGTGCTAAAACTTCAGGGTTTCTTGTCTTTATGCAAAAATAAAGAAATAACAATACAAAGTATTTTTAAATAAAAGATTGTATACATAGATATCGTTCTTTTCTCATTTGAGTAAAACATTTCTACAATGTTAAGGGGAGATATAAATACTTCAAGCATCCTCACTTTTCTCTCTAAAACAAAATGTATACAAAATGATGATAGTCTATTACAAAAGATTTTCATTACATAAATAAAAAAATGATGAACTCTCATTGAATCTATTCTTCACTGTCTGCAAATCTCTTTTTGGTCAAAATAGTAATATTTGTGAATGGCAAAAGAGGTAAAATGTCAGCATTCTTTATTTTTAATATTAAGTTATTAAACTTGTGTGTCATTTGAATTTATTTGTATACACATAAAAACGGGTCAAAATAAAACAAAGCACAGACAATGTAAGAAACCAAACAAGGGTATACATATATTGTTGCAAGAATGCATATTGAATATCATTGATAATCACTCTCCCCAGTGAGCAAAATGTACTATGTAACCAATCAATAAATTATCTACCATCTTTCATTAATACCTGTTCTCAACGTATTCAGCTTATGAACTTTATTCTCAGATGCAATCTACCATTTAAGTCTCATATATTTATATGGACTTTATGTGCATTCTTTTTCTTAAAAGGCAATTATATTGGGGCGGGGGAGGGAGGAAGAACAACAAAGCCTAGCTCATCTTGGCTGATTTCAGAAACGCTAAGACCAGTTGGACCTGATTAATATTGTAATGATATACTGCCAGAAAATCCCCAAACTGAAGACTAGACTGGGAAGGAGAAAAATTATGCCTGAAGAATGTAATGACAACTGACTTCTCTATTGTTCCAAGCAAATAACATTACTGCTAAGTATCACCAGCAAACTGTACACTGAACATTGCTACATACAATTCAGTACTTGCATTAAACTTATTGATTAGTTAATGTAAGAGGAGATTTAGAACAACGAACAAGATGGCTTCAGTGTGGCACACATTTTATGCCACTTTCATTGACTCCCAGAAAGCTTTTCACTGCTAGGGTGAGGTTGTGGAGAAAATTGGGAGCCCCTCCATCAGCTGACAACTATTGTAGTTGATCATGATACTGCACACAAATAGCTGCCTGCAGGTTAGACATGCTGCCACGGGAGGTCTCACAATGACAATTAATTTCATGTAGGATGTCAAGCTGTGGCATATTCTATCAAAAAAGAATATCACTCTTAATTTAGCCAATAATTCTGTCTTATGATGGTGCAGTTATTGTTTCACAAACCTAGCTCGATCTCTGGTGATACTTGAGAGGATTTGCAACATTTTATCATAAAAAAGAACTTGGAATTAACTATTATAGAGGTAAAGGTTTTCCGTTTGCTAACAGTTTGCAAATTGCCAAATAAATGGCAAATTAATGGCTTTCAAATCAAACACATCAAGTTTTTAAAAAAATATTTGGAATGTTATTTAAAATCTCCCAGTGTGTTATTGTATCAGTTCCATGATATTTCAGTCCATGCCTAGATGGTTTCTATTATTCGAAGTAATTTTGTTAATAATTTTGTTCCAACAGCTACTAATAAATTTTTGAGTTGATTTGCTGGGCTCTCATACTTTGCATATTTTTTGTTGCCTCGAAGATTGGAGTGCTTCAGAAACTGTACAGTTCAAATTTCTAAGAAACTTATCAAAATTTCCTTATATGTAGGTAAGACATTCCTGAGTTCATCTTTGCCTTCATGGAGAACTATATGAGATTTTCCAAATTAAATTTCTGGATGAAATTAGTCTTTTGGATAGTCCCTGATTGAGTCCATCATTACCGATAGATCTAAGGCCTCTTGGAAGAAAGATGTAATAAAAAAACTATTCACTGGAGTCTCTCAGCTCCATTCTTGAAAATGTCTGGGTCTGAAAAAGCCCTTACTGGGGTCAGAGACTCTTTGAAGTGAATGCATTGAGCAACAGACTTAAGGCCTTGAACCACCACAGTAGAGACCATTTTACTGATTTTGTTTCCAACAAAAAAGCTTTTATTCTACTTAGACTAGCATGTTGCCATTTGGAATATTTGAGGAAAATATAGCAATAACTCATCTTTGTTTTTGTTCCTGACTGGGTAAACTGTTGAAACAATTGTCTATGACTATTGTGCTATTCTTTTTATGCCATCTGACATTCTGAACTAACAATTATCCTTCTACTGCCTTGTCCTGTAAAGCAAATATTTTATTTTCTATTCTTGAATAGGTCTACTAATATCTCCAAAAAGTAGCCAGATTCGATTCGTTATTGCCACCAATATGTACTGTGCCAAGCTAAATACAGTGATGGGTGACGTAAGACCAGAAATAATAATAATAATAATAATAATAATAATAATAATAATAATAATAATAATAATAATAATAATAATAATAATATAATAATAATAATAATAATATAATAATAATAATAATAATAATAATAATAATAATAATAATAATAATAATAATAATAATAATAATAATAATGTTGGAAGGGACCTTGGAGGTCATCTAGTCCAACCCCCTGCTCAGGCAGGAAACCCTATACCATTTCAGACAAATGGCTGTCCAGTCTCTTCTTAAAAACTTCCAGTGTTGGAGCATTCACCGCTTCTGGAGGCAGGTTGTTCCACTGGTTAAAAGTAGGCTCTGGGCAATTCCATACTGCAGCCTGAGCTGCTGCTCTCTCTTGTGCTTTGTAAGGCAACTTCAGAAATTCCACTTCGGACTGTGGTGGGGTGGTTAGGGGCCATGGTGGTGCTCACTCAGAACTATGGCAACTGAAGGACCTGATGGGTCATTGTCCAGTTATTTGCCTTTCTCACCCATCTAGAGAAAATAAACCTTGCTGGCTGGCTCTTGTGTGAACCAGCCTGCCTAGGCCCACCACTGAAGTATTGTTCTTCTTCCACTTATTCTAGGTTCTTGCCATTGCCTTCCCAGATGTTTGAATGCATAGAATTACACACCGTTCTGCAAATTATCTTTGATAGTAACAATTGCTTTGATCATTTTTTGTTGCTTTGATTGTTTTCCCCCTCTTGTGATATGATCCTTGCTCTGCGGCTCAAAGCAACAGGTGATAAGATCGTTCTTTCATTTTTTTCCCCTCTTCTGTTGGTGTATGGAAACTATGTAGCAAGGAGGAACATCATAGGAACAAAATAGCAACATCCCTGTTGCCATTTGAAGATGTAAAAGAAAATGAAAAAGAAGGGAAGAAAAGGAAAGGTCTGCAGTATTCTGGGCAAAGGAGCATGCTTCATTCAGCTTGGACAGAATCTAAAAGGTGCCCACTAGGAGATATAAGGACTGAATGAAGCATGCCCTTCAAGTGGTGAGGATAGGTCATTGACTTAACAGCCCACTGTTAAATCAACAACAAGATTATGGTGAAATGATCAGCAGAGAACAGCAGTCTTGGCAGCCCAGGATGAAATGGTTGCATGGGACAGTGACCAGCCCTTGAGAAAAAAAGGCCTGGCAGGCACTGCAACCAACTGAATTGCATCTGTCAGTTTGGAACCAGGTGTTGAAGACTATCCACTGTAAAGGATTCAAATTAACATGGATATAAAAACAATTTTGAATGAAATTTGGAAAACTTTGCAAGGGGGGGGGACTGGGAGGACCTGATCTGTTCCTGCACTCAGGAAGGGGATGGTGATAATGCCCAGGAATACCATGGTGGGTGCTTATTTACTCATAACAACCTTTCCCAAATAAATACTCATCAATTACATTGGATTTCAATGCCCAGCCAGGAAGGTCAGGCTGACTTTTGCCTCCAAAATAATGTAGTGCTTCCGGTCATCATATTACATTTGCTTTAAATACTGTAGTGTGAAATGGTAAGAGAAATATATACATACTGTACATACATAAGGAAAAAAGGAAAGGGCTAAAGGACAGAATATGGGAAAAGCATGTGAAACCATCACTATGTGCAAACATCTGGATAACCAGGAAAAGAATGGGGACTAATGAGAAGGTAACAATCCCTAAAAGGGGAAGGGGAACTCTGATAGACATACTCATGCCAGCTTAAGATGGATGGGATGGTTAAGAATCAGGGCAAGGGCTAGGCTAATCAGGGTCTGCAATGGGCCCAGTCTGCCTTGAGCAGCAGCCTGATCCCTTTGCCAACAAACCTTTATCTAGATTGAAGTTTTAAAAGTTTTTTTCCAGTATAGCTGGGAGCAGCACAGAACTTCAGCTGTGGAATTTCCCTTAGTTCTATCTTAGAGATTTCAAAAAGTATTTGGGTTAATTTAACTTAGTTTCTGCAGCATACTGATTTCTCTGTTTTGTCTTATCAGAAAGCTCACAAAGGAATTCCAAGGTTATGTGATCTTTAAAAATGTTAAGGCTAGTTCTCAGTTGTCCTAATTTTATTACACGGCTTACTTTCATCATTTTTATTTTAAAATGGCAATTTAAAAAACTTGGAATATTTCTGGAGACAGTAGGGTTTTTTTTTGCACACACAAAATCTGTTTTTCTTATTTCTGAATTTCATTTCTGAAATGGTGCAGAAAAACTACACAGTTCAAAACACCTTTGGTTTTAATGGGTGGAAAATGGCATAACTTCAAGAGGAAGGAACAAATCACCTGCAACAGTTTCCATATTTTTGAAGATCTGTGCAGTTATCGTGACCCACCAGACTGAACATTTAACTCCACACAAACCTACTGGTGAAATTATAATTTTTGGTTATAACTAAAATAGTCAAAAGTTTAAGGTAACTACCTCACTCTGTTCAAAGAAACAGCTCGCCTGTTTGGACAGTTTTACATAGGCAAATCCTTTGGTTTATTTAGGCCAGATACAGTATGGATCTTTCTTCTTTATAACTATTTACTAGGAAGTGAATTTCTTTGAATTCACAGCTTTGCCGATTTCATTATTTGTGTCTGAAAACGTTGTGTGGACCCAGCCAGATAGATGTAGCCCATTGTGTGAATCAGGATATGATTTTTACCACGATGAAACAACGAATGCCTTCGTTTGTAGGGCCACTGCGGTCCCTGAACTGAGACTTTTATCACAGGGCAACTACAACTATTACAACTGCCCTTTGTTACTTTAATTGTGCAAGCGGTGGGTGTAAAGCAACCGTTGTGCATAGGACCAATAATGACCCAGAAAGAGCTTCGTCTCACGCACCCGCCCATTATTAAGTCCCCGACTTTCGTGATAACTTGAGCCCGGAGGAAAAGGAAAGAGATACCCAGGGCCCGCCGTGCCGAGGAGTAGCAGAGTGATCCGGGGTGGGGCTCCAGGCAGGAAGACCACGACCGACTCCAGCGGGGAGCCGCAGGGAGAATCTGAGCGCAGGGTGTGTGGCAGGCCGCGAGAGCGACGCACACTTTCTCCCGCTCTGTCCATTTCCGTTGCTTCCCGAGTGGCGGTCGCGTCTCGCATCTTCGCCCTCTCATTTTAAGGCTACGGTGCGTATCGGAGGTGGGGGCTGCTTTCCGAGCCCCAGTTAGTTCGGGGAGCTAAAACAGACTAGAAAGTAGCGAAAGATCGAGCGGAGGAAGCCATTGGGGAGCTTCTCTTATTGCTCCGCGTATCGGTCTGTCTATCTCGGAGGCCTTGGCTGAACCCAGCTTGGAGCAACAGGGCGTGGAAAAGTGGCAGGAGAAAGTGCTCGGGCGTTTCCCTGTGGCCGAAAGTTGGGGTTCAGCAGAGATCCCCCCGATTTGGAGGGGGTGCCTACTGAGGTACTGCGGAATCGGAGCTGCCCGGAGGAAACCAAAGAGAGCTGCCCTGCTTTGTCGGCTTTATTTGCTTGTTTCGTGGGTAGCGGTGCGTGTTGGCCGCTCTTTCTTTGGAACTCTCGAAGCGTAACCCTGTCCCTCATTTTTCCTTGCAGCTTTTGCTCTTCGCCCTAAACGATCCCCGAAGCCATGGCAAAGGTAAGTAAGTCCCACCTTGCTTTCTCCTCGCTGTGTAATTTTAAAACTAACTTGCAAGAGGGCTGAACAAATTTTGAAAGAAGCCGATCAATTCGATGAACATATAAATTGTAACGCTACCGCCATTTTGCAAGACAATTTTGTGGTGCATTTGTTCAATGAAATTTCTTCACCCACAGCGATCCCTAAACCCCGAAGGGCGACCTGTCATTCGTTTGATGCCCACAGCAATTCCTGCGAAATAGTTTTTTTTTTTTTTTAATCCAGTTAGCTTGAAATTCCAAAAGAACGTTTGGCCTTAAGAAAAGAATAACTTTTTTACCCACTTTTTTTCCCGTAAGTTCTGACTCAACTGTGGTGGCTCTGCTCCCTGCACTTATGACATTTTACATTAGTAATTCCTCAATGTGATATTCTCCAGTTGTGCTTGGACTACAACTCCCAGAATTCCTAGCCAACCAGTTAGTTTTCTTATCGTTTGCCAGCTACTCTGAAGATAAATGACTGGGAATAAGAAATCCCTGTTTGGGGATATAGGAGAACAGTTTCTTCCTCTCTGTTTTTCTTGTAACTCTATGCTGATTTGATCTGGGCAAATTCATCTAAATATTTAAAGAGGCCAAGTTGGGAACAGGATGAGCTCATCCTGCTCAAATGATTCCACGTCAAGCTTTTCTTCCATTTTCCATTCTTTTAGCCAACTTTTTCTTGCACTGCAAATTTTTGCTGTGAGTTGGCGTGTCTTCTTTTTAGCAGTGAAAGGGTGAACAAATAACTACATAATGAATTTCCTTTTCATTCTTTTTGTATTTTTTGCATTTTTGTATTGGATTGCCTGTTCTATATCCTTTTTTTTTACAAGTCAAATTATCTTTTTGAATATATTTAAATATTTTTGAATCAGACTAAATCTGAAGTAAGTTTACAGAGTTTTCTTGAAGTTTGCAAAAATGATAACCTGGAATGTGAGGAACTGAGATTATTCATAGTATGACTCAAAGTCCCAAATGTCATTTACTTTATAAAAGTTAAATGCTCTAACTTTTAAATGCCTGAACAGCTTGATGCTGTTCAGGCATAGCTCACTTCAGATTGTACGCTTTCTGGATCCTATGTGGACCTTCTTTAACTTGATGGCCTCCTGGTTTTGGTTTAGAGTTGTGAAAATTCATATCAACCAATTTGGTTTGTGTTGGGTGGACATTGGCAGTTATAGCTCAACGTAATGGAGAGTTCCAAATTGAAGATAGCTTTACAAGTGGTTCAACAAATGAACTCCTCTGAACACTTATTGTGTAGATTATGTTGAATGGATCTTAAATTCATTTCATAACCCCAGAGAAATGTCTACGTAGTAAAGAAACTGATTTGAACTGAAATAACTAAAGTATTTCAAATGTATAAGTATAGCTCTTTGTCTCATCATGAGTTTTAATAGATTATATAATCTATCTACTTTGATAGATGCAATATGGAACATCTGTCAGTTGTGTTTGATAAAAAGTTCAGTCACTGAATTGAGGGAATAGAAACTGCTATTGGAATATTTATGAGTACGGATGTGGGAATTAGAAACTTTCAGAAATTATAAATATTCATAATATAATTTAAAATGATATTATAAAGCCTATGTATGAAGTGAAGCAATGCATAACTCTGAATCCATACCTTGTCTACCTTCCAATCTTGGTATGTTGCATAAAAATTCTAAAGGGAAACCAACCTGTGTTGATCTGATTAATTAACAATGATTGCTTTATCATTGTTAATTAGGAGACAATTTACATGAAGGAGGTCATCTTGCCAAGCAAAATGCATGGGTTTTTTTCTTCAGACATGTCTGGCCATGTGAAGGAGTAGAGCTACAGAAAGTCCTCAACTTATGACTATAATTGAGCCCAGAATTATCATCTTAAGTTGTGGCAGTAATTAAGTGGGTCACCATGTGATCTTGCATGATTTTTTGACCTTTTTTGCGGCAGTCTTTAAGTGAACATTATGGTTGTTAAATGAACACAATGGCCATTAAATGAACCCATTTTCTTCAATGGGTGTTTTTTTGCTTGAAAGTGAAAATAAACACCAGAAATTGTGATCTTATGACCCAAGAACACTTCAAATGGCCATAAATGCAAGCTAATTCCTGAGTATCCAAAATGCGATCACATGACCACAGGTGGTATTGGAGTTGTGGCTATTAGAACTCCAGAACTGGTCATATGCTCTTTGAACGGTTGCTAAGTGACTGGTTGTTAAATGAGGACTACTTGTATTAGCGGCTAGACCAGGGGTAGGCAACCTCGGCTCTTTTATGACTCGTGGACTTCAACTCCCAGAATTCCTGAGTCAGCATAGCTGACTCAGGAATTCTGGGAGTTGAAGTCCACGAGTCATAAAAGAGCCGAGGTTGCCTACCCCTGGGCTAGACAGTGGGAACATGCAAAGGATAACTTGTCAATAGATATGATGGAACAAATAGTCTGAAATCTTGATCCATTTTTTTTTTACAAATCTTAGATTTCTAATACTCAACGTTGGATTGGAATAGAAATGGAGACCAGCTTGATAGTAGTTTCAAGACTGTTATTTAATACGTTGAAGTAGGAAGTTTAGATAACTAATATTATTTTGGAAGGAAAATGCAGGAAAACCCCATATGAAACTCAATACTGCTCCTGGGACACTGGTGCCATAGAAACCACAGCCCATGTTCTTCTGTATTGCTAATTCTACAGGGAGATTGATTGCCACCTTTTATTTAAATGTATGGGGCACTCTGATAATTTTTATTTGCACTATCTGTTAAACAATTAAGAACAGTTTATTTTCTTAAAAGCATTATGTGTAAACATAGGTTACAAATGGTTTCGATAATTATTGTTAGGAGATAAGTCTATTCTTCTGTTGCTCTGTATTGAATGTATATTTTAGTAGAAGTCAAACAACCTCCTTTCCCTCCTTCTCTTCTGGACCTAGTGACTTTAATTGTTTTTATCTTTGATCCTTTGCATTTTATAATTTTGTATCATTATTCCAGGCAGCCAGCCAAAACAGCTTTGCTTGGCAAACTCTCAATTTCTTGATTTTTTATATGTTTAACTTTGGTAGGGTTGCTATTACCGTATTTTTCCGTCTATAAGACGCACCCTTGTATAAGACGGCCTCCAATTTTCTAAACAAAAATTCAGAAATCAACATTTTAAATATTAAACAAACCACATCTTTACTGGCAGTAAAACAAGTGGCCATGCCATCACACAAGGGAGGCGACTTCCTGCAAGCAGATGGTGCTCTGCGGGCTTAGTCCCACCCACCCCCTCAGCCGTCAATCACTGTACTGAGGCGGCTTCCCGGGGCCTCTTGCGGCTTCAGCCCGAACTGCACCGCTGAAAAACGGGTCATAGAAGGCGGCTTCAGTGGGACCGGCGGCATCCTTGGGGCAGCGCGATCCTCTAGCACCAGGCGGCATGGCAGCGGCATGTAAAGAACCCACACAGGCATGCCCTGGGCTGTGGAGGTTACATTATTTTTTCGTGTATAAGATGCTGCACTTGTATAAGACGCACCTGATTTTTGAACAGGGTGTTTGCAGGAAAGAATAGCGTCTTATACACGGAAAAATACGATATGTTGTTTTGCTTTTACTATACCTAGAAATGATGCTTTAATTATTTAAAGTCCTTGGAAGTCTTCTTAAGAAAGATGTAGTATCTTTTCATGGTTCCTTTTATGCTTTGATCTTAATTTGATACAAATGCCAATATGTTATGACACAAAAGTCATTAATTTTTTTGTATAATTATGTTCTGAATCTTAATATTTCATATTTTAAAGCAATTCAAGAGGGTATACTTTGCATTTTCTGCCCCAGCAATATTTTTAAAATGAGTGTTAATGGAAATGAAGAAAAAATTGCACTCTTTCAACTAGCTTTTAACATTTATAAATGTTTTTCCCCTTTTATAGCGCACAAATTTAAAAATGCCTGCCATAAACTAAATGGGACATTATGTAGGTGTTCACAAATAGTCATATGAATGTTTTTGAAAGTAGCCTTTTGTCTCTAGTTTTAGTTGCTACGAGGATTTTGAAAAAACGCCCAGCTACCGGTATTTAGAATTGTTTCCTCAAAGTCTGCTTTCCCATTAAACACACCAGAGAGTTGTTTCTCTCTGTCCATTTTTAAATTTCCTACCCATTTTTTCTTCACGAAGGGAGAAGGATACAGGATTCCTAACATTTTGCTTTGCAGTCTAGGAAATAGAGTGAGATTTCTGAGACAGACGGAAAAGGCTTCTTTTTCTCATCCAATTGTCCTAAAAAAGTTCCCAAAGAAATGAACAGAACATCAAGTGGAGGGTCTCCATGCATCTCCTACATCATGTTTATTTTGGAGATGCAATATTCAAAGAAATCCATCAAAAATAAAATGGGGGGTATGAGAAATGAGTATGCCGGTAATGTAATCTTTCAGTCTTAACTGCAGTTAAGATAATCTTGTATATGCTTAGTCTTATGTTACATTGTAGTGCCACTTCCTGATATCAAGAATAACTTCCCTTCTACATTATTTACCTGCTAATTTGTAATTGGAGTTTTCTTAACCTTCACTTGCTTTTCTAACAATATTGTTTCCATAGTAGCTACAAATAGGAAATTGTCGTTTCAAAAAAAACTACAAAGGAGATATAAATATTCTGGTTTTAGCAATAAATGTATAATCTTAGATGATTCTCAAAATACATAGACTAGGAAAGCAAGAACATGCTGCTTTTGACATAGCGCTTTAAATTGGGTGTGGTCAGGCTATGCTCAGGACTTTGTGCATCTTCAGCAGTCCCTTTTGAACCTGTTGGAAACATCTCTAAATTGAGCTCTACAGTTTCCTGACGTTCGAGTGAAGAAAAATATATGATCCAAAATAGCTGCACTTTAATTAAAACTAAGTAATGTACTCAAACCTAACCTGTCTATATATATGTGCTATAATCCATCTGTTTTGTGATCCTCAGTCACTCGCCCCAAAGGTTAAATGTAGCCCTTGGTCTCTACCAATTTGTCCAAGCTGCTCCTGAATTGTTCTAATGCTATTTCTGGTTAAATAGAAAATAACCAAAAGATTGGTCATAATTGTAGAAAATGTGGTATGCCTGAATTTGAAGCTGGTAGAATTAGGTTCTCCCAAGATGAAATGTTTATAATAAATAGAAGAGATAACAATAATTTTAGAATCTACTTTGAATGCTAATGGAGAAAAGAATATAATGAATGCTATCTTTCCACAGAATTATCTGTGGCAATATATGCAATTCCCAAATAAAATTGCTAAATTACACTAAATATAATAACTTACATTTGTGGCTGATGTACTAAATGAGTAAAAGTGTTGTCTGGCTCAGAATGTTTTGTAGCTTTTTTCCTGGGCCATGGGATGCAATTGGCTTTTGAGAAGCAGGCAAAGGATAAGATAAAAACAGTTAAGTCCAGAACATGACAGAGTTTTGAATTGCTTTCATTTGTGATGAAATGCAGTTAAATAAAGTCCAAATAATAGTTATTCTGCCCTCATGCATGTAATAATTGATTTTTTTTAATATTAAACATTAGAATTTGTTGACAGGAGTTGAATGTCTCTTGAGGCGACATTTGGTCAAAGATGTCAGATTGTACATCTTTGATTTATGGAGTTAAAGTCAATTTTATGTAAGAGATAGCATCTCTAACCATGGATACACTACATGATTGAAACAAAATCTTTCTGGGGTTTTCATTTTGTGCAGAAGCTTCTTAGGTAACAAAGTATGTTAAATATGGATGACTGACTGGCCTTCTTCCCTCAAGGTCAGCACAGAACAGAGGATGGGAGAAAAGAGGCAGTGACTGCATTTTTACTCTCCCTCTTTCATGAAAGACTTACGTGTTTAATCAAGATAAAATCCAATCCCATAAGGTTGATTGATGAAAAAAAAGGGGGGGGGAGTGGGTGTGTGGGACTTTGGTCATCCTGATGTTATCTTCTAAATATTTCCTAGCCTCTTCTTACTTCCTCTATGGAAAAGATAGATATTAAAACACAACTTCCCCCATGAGTTCCAAATAAGATTGGAATAAAGGAAGGAAAACAAGTTACAGTATTTCACCTGCCTTAACTTTGGTTTACAACAATGAACTTTCATTTAAAAGTAAAGCAAACATTAGTAAATGACTCTAGCATATCCTGTTTGATTTGACCCTAATTTGGTTTTTTTGTTTGCTTTGCATTTCCCAATGACCAGCATTATTTTCTTTGGCTCTTGGCCAGCATTATCTTCCAAATGCTTTCATTTTGTTAGCTATTATCTACAGCAAGGATCGGCAGTCATGCTGACCATAGGTGGTAGAAATTGTAGAATGCAGCTGGAGGGGCTCTAGTTTGGAGATTAGAGTTTTGGCTTATCATTTCTTCCATGCGCTTCCCCTTGCTCCCCATTCCCTGAGCATTCACAAATAGTTTGATCTGAAACCTCTTCCTGCAGCTTCAAGTAGTATTCATTGTATGGGTGGCTGGTTAATAGAAACATAGGTATGGTGGCCGGCATTCAGTCAGAAGAAACCCCAATCCCTGAAAAACTGGGTTTTTCTCTTGCAAATGTCTAAAAGTTAACTACATAATTAATTCCATCGTTTCTTTTCTTTAGTATATATATTTTTAGATCGTTTTTATTCTGCCTTTATTTATAAGTAATTCAAGGCAGTGAACATAGATAATCCTTCTTCCGAGGTTCCCCATAACAACAACCCTGTGAAGTGAGTTGGGCTTACAGAGAGTGACTGGCCCAAAGTACCCTAGCTGGCTGTTTCCTCATTTCTAGGTCAGCACCTTAATCATTCCACCAAACTGATTCCCTTTTGTATTTACACAACAAAATCCTAGTTACGTTGTTACTTGCAAGATTAGGGTCTCAGATAGTTCTTTGCATGGAATTATTTGTATTTCCATGTATGTGTGGAAATTTATTGCAAAATGCTGCATGTAGTTTTCAGTGGTTACATTGTTTCCTCTGTGATACCTGTTGGAATTTGTGAGCACTTGTATTTCAATAAAGTGTAGGGATGAAAATAATAGGAGACTTATACACAACCCAATTATTTAATGTTGGAAGATCAGATTCCATTTTTTCTTTTCCATCTTGAACATCTTCTAGAATATGCACTCAGATTATATACGTTTTTGCTTTCATTCATAATATAACTGAATAAATTGCCCCGAGCAGCTAATTTCCTTGGATTATTGGTTGGCCTTGTTAATTAGGAGAAGCATTGTTTTCATAGTTTTCCTATCACCATCAGAAAAGTAGGTCTCTGGCAGCCTTTCCAGTAGAATGGCAATCAGAGTTGTTCTGGCTTGCACATTATAGTGAGTTGAAAAGAAGGCATTCCTAGTGTCTGATTGGCCAAATAAATAATACATGCCTTTCTTGTGAAGTGCTTGGCAGCTAACTGATTAGGAAAGAAGGCCGCTTGGGAGCTTCCATCTTTGCAACCAAGCAGCTGTCAGCATTCTCCGAATTTAAGAGCTGGAGAGAGAGAGTAAGAACTGCTGGCTAACTGCTGGAATGAATCTTCATACTGTACCTCTTCAGCCTCAAAGGGAGGAAGGCTAGTCATTCTTTCCACTTGCCAGAGAATATAAGAACTATCAGCATGGTTATTTTTGTTTGTCAGGATAGCTGTCCCATTAGGAGATGGTGATTCATTTCAGGATTCAAAAGACACATATCTGTTGCCAAATTACAAATGACTAATATCCACATGGCAGTTATACATTTTCTTTTCACTCAGTTTTGGTGGCTTTCTATGCCAGTCCCTTTTGCTAATTTTTAACAATATTCTGGACTTAATAATTGAACAAACAATATCTGAGTTTCCTTTCTGGAAATAAAGAATATAGCTAGTTTCTAAGAAATTAAGAATAAGGAAGTAGTTGGTCCTCTACAGTGAAATGTACTGATATTGAAAACGTTCCCTTAGACTGCAATATTGAGGTTTCATGCTACCACTTTCCTGTAACGAGATGAGATCTAGGATAATTAAGACTAAGGCAAGAATCCTGTTCTACTAAACATGTTGTGGGACATGTTGTCCCAGCAACACTTACGATTGGGCATGCTTAATGGGGCTGCTGGGAATTTAAGTTCAGCACTTGGAATATTGTGGGTTGTTTATCACTGATTCAGGTGAACAACTGAGAAAATGGAAGGTCTAAAAATATGTTATTATTTCATGATTCTTGTATGTTAATAGTTAATTATGTCACATACTCATCAAAATAGTTTCTCCAATCTAACGCTCTTCAGAATTGTTGGAACTATTTGTCAGAATTATCAACTGACTGGTTGTATATTTAGGACTGTGTTCTACATATACAGGTTAGACAGACTATAAATTATATATCAGAATTGTATTAGCTGATTTTATTGATATCAAAGTTTTTTCAGGGTGTAAGCTCTTTACAATTGATTTCCATATAGCTCCTATATAAATCACAGAATATGAACTATTTTTAATATAATTGTGCTATGAAAGAGCTGCCAGGAAGCTATTGTTAAACTAATTTCTTATTAAATTATTTTAATAAGAAAATTATTTTTAACTTTCAACACCTTTTTTATCAGTAAACTGTGGAAAAGTTCTTTCTTCTTATCTGTAACAGAGTGCCTAAACACATACATAACTGCACATCATTTTGTTACACAGAGAGACCACAAATGCCTTCCTAAGGGATTGTTAGAGATCAGATTCCTAAACCTCCAAATTCTTCAATCTTTGCTCCAGATCTGATTTGTAATATTTGAGTTCAAGCTTTTACCATATAAGAAAGCTTTGCACTCAGTATTTTAATCCTGCCATGAATTTGCAAATTGTGCCAGATCATATGGATTAATTACTATTAGATATACAGCAGATTATCTTTTCTAAGGGATCAACATTTAGATTTTATAACTCATGCTTCTTGATTATCAGTTTTATAATGTTACTAAAAGGATGCTGCATGAACATAATTTTATTTTCCTTCTAGTATACAAAAGGTACTGTAAAAGATTTCCCTGGATTTGATGCCAGAGCTGATGCTGAAGTTCTTCGCAAGGCAATGAAAGGATTGGGTAAGCCCTATTGAAACTTTTCCCTACATGCAGTTACAATTGTGTGAAGATGAGCTCTCTGTAATCATCCCTCTCCTTCCTGTCTGCCATGCATTTGGGCTGAAATTTCAGAAGCAGGGAATCTTCATTGTGTAGGCTTCCTAATAATCTGGATCAGGAACTAATTTGTTCAGGGAACGTTCAGAAATAGAGTTGGCTTCCTTCTGCAATGTAAACATTAGACAGATAGGCTAAAATAAAGTTCAAGGGATTCTGATTGCATATGAGATAAAATTGAAAATAGACCTTACAATGTTCTACTGGCAGGATCAGAAATGTATCAGTGTGATCACCAAGTTCTCTTTATGCTTTGGCGTGGCATTTTTTTTCATTGGCATTTGCATAAGTGGAATTTAATAGCAATAGCACTTAGACTTATCTACTGCTTCATAGTGCTTTACAGCCCTCTCTAAGCGGTTTATAGAGTCAGCAATTGCCCCCAACAATCTGGGCCTTCATTTTATTAACCTCAGAAGGATGGAAGGCTGAGTCAACCTTTAGCTGGTCAGGGTGACATAATAAGAAAGCATTCATTAGAATGGGAAGGAACCATTTAGGCCAGGGGTAGGCAACCTTGGCTCTTTTATGACTTGTGGACTTCAACTCCCAGAATTCCTGAGTCAGCATGGCTGTTTCAGGAATTCTGGGTATTGAAGTCCACAAGTCATAAAAGAGCCAAGGTTGCCTACCCCTGATTTAGGCCATTGAAACCAAATCCTTATATAGTATAAGAATCCAAATTAAAGCATTGCCAGGTCTTTCAGTATCTCTTCATAGTCCCCTTGTTGCCACTGTTGCTCTTTGAACATGTTCCAGTTTCTCTGAATTATTAAATGGTGCCTAAACTTTGATCGAACGCCAGGCTGTAGGCAGAGCCTGCAACACTGCATTCTAACCCCGTGTCACAGAGCTACTAGATATACTACCCAGGTTGGTTCTGACCAAAGTCCCAGTAAAAATGTAACTATTAATCTGCACTTTTGAACATTATTTCAATAAGTAGAATATCTGTTGAGATTCTTAATCATTCAGGCATGGTTGTCCCAAAGGTTCTTTTCCCAAAGAACTGAAGAAGCTTCTTAGTTGAGAAGCAAAATGTTTTCAGAGAAAAAATCAAGAAAGCCCAGTTGCCTTTTGGAAAAAGCACCTTTGAGACTATTATGTAGAATCTTCTTCAGGACAATAGAACTATTGTTTTGGTGTTTAGATTTTTTTAACTGGAATTCCTGAAAAGTTAATATAAAGATACTGAGACAGCCATTAACTTTTATTCATACAAAACAAATATTGACTTAACTTTATCTTAACTTTTATTAATGCAAAACAAATTCTGAAGGCCAGATAGTGAATAGGAAACAGATGTTTTCTTTAAAATGTTGATTTATACTGTCAGGCTGAAGCATCCAGAACTACTTGGGGATAGTCTCAAGCAGAAGCTTTATTGCTGGTCACCTATGTTACAAGAATCTTGCTAATTGACTGCATTTCCTTGGGAATGGTCAAATAAGGTTTTAGGGATTCTAGGGGAAGTCAGGCCTGTTCCACTTCCTGCAGTGCAAGAACTCCAAGCTCGGCCCCCTCTTAACACCTCCCTTCAGTCTAGTTGGAGATTCCACCACATATACTGAATATTGAGGCAAATGGTGTGTTGAAATGTGGGGGAACTTCTATGAAAATGTTTGCTAGTCAGTAGTATCAAATCCAGTTAGCTGTGCAATCTTGTTCAGAGTTTTTTTTTAAAATGAGGGTGCATACATATGCCTTCTGTTGTGAAAGTTGACACATATTTAAATCCTATTGGCTACCTAATTATGTGGTGTGAGTCAGAATTACTTCATGTTCTACTGCCAGTTTTTGCTTTTGTTCTTTTAAAAGATGCTCAGACAGTAGATTTGAAAAGAAGCATAGGCCTTGATAATTATTCTCAATTATTCACACAACTTTGGTAGAAAACAATGCTTGAAAAAAGTAAGAGGGTGGATATTACAAACTGGTTTCCTTTGTGAATTCTCCTTTTGATGCAAATATTTTCCTGGGTGACAACTCATATACATTCCACTTTTTTTTTATTATGAATATATATGTGTGTATGGTTATTTGTGTAGCAACTGACTCATTTAGTCACTATTCAAAGTAACAGTGGTGACGAAAAGGTAGCTTTGAGAGAATCCTTGCATTTATGACCTCTACAAGAATGTAAAGCAAAGGAAAGCTGAAATAAAAATGTAAAATCATGATATTTCACTTAGTGACTGCTCTGCTTAATGATTGAGTTGCCAGTCCCAGTTGTGGCCACTTAAGAAGTGAGGACTACCTTTACATTAAAATAGAGTTTTCCAAGTAAGATATGATTTCAAGAATATGAACATAAGGACATAATGTGTTCATTTACATTCATTTATAAACTATTGGTGTTCTTTCAGTGAATGATTTTATTTTAACTTGCATAATTTAAGGAACTGATGAAGAGCCAATCCTGAAGATTCTAATGGGCAGAAGCAATGCACAACGCCAGGAAATTGCAGTACAATTTAAAACCTTATTTGGCCGGGTAAGCGGGTGACTCTACTTGTGCTTTTTCATATTACAGATATTTCATGATGGTTAATGTTTTTGGTTGGCTGGTTATTATTTGTTTATTTCTCTTACTCTTCACTTCTGTGTAAATGTGTGTGTGTGTGTGTGTGTGAATGTATGTATATATCTCCATACGTTTATATGGAATATTAATAAGACAAGTGATATTGCAATAACTATAACTGAAAGACTGGCATTGATATGCATTTCTCATTAATTACTCATTCTTTATTCTGTCATTTAGGATTTTGTTGATGACCTTAAATCTGAACTTACAGGCAAACTGGAGACACTCATCGTTTCCCTGATGAGACCTGAACAGATTTATGATGCTCATGCATTAAAACATGCCATTAAGGTAAAATGAATGGCACAACATTAAATTAAGAAGTTCTTTTATCTAGGATGGAATCTTTCCTTTTAATTCTGAAGTTAACAGTTATGACAATTGATCTGTTTGGTTATAGTGTTTTCATTGTAATAAAATTTACTTTCAATTCAACAGATTTTAGCATTACCTGTGGGCTTGAATAAGAGTGTTGATATAAAACTATGTAAAATATAACCTTCAGGTAACAATGCACCTTTTAAATTACATTTATGTTTGAATTTCAGTTTATGCTGCTTTGCATCTGTTGGACAATTTTTAGGCAGCTCCTTACAACTGTTTTATATTAATTAAATACACTGTATACAAAGAAGAAGGGGAAGAGGAAATCTATCTCCAGGATAGGAATCAGCAAAATGGTTACAGAAAAAGACAAACTGTATTTGAAGATAATAGCCAACTTTTAATCTTTCCCCCCATCATATAGTATTTTGAAGGATATTTTGAATGCTTCTGCTTACTGAATTAAAATGACACTCTGTGTGTGTGAGAGAGAGACAGAGAAAGAGGGAGATAGATAGATTAGTAGAACCCATGAAATTGAAAAGAGAAAGAAAAAGATTTTGGAAAAAAACAAGGATTGCTCAGTGCCCAGAGAACTGACACCGAAAAAAAGAAAAAAACAGCAAATAGAAACTGAATGGAAAAAAGTATCTTTGGAAGCGAAGATACACGGACTGTATTTACATATTGCTCTAAATCATGTGATGTTAAACAAAACATAATGACCTGGGATTTTGAATAATCCCAATAACTAAAGTGTGCAATAAAGAATTGAGTAAGAATGTAGGTGTATAAATGTAGAATGAATGAGTCAGCAGAATTGATGCTCCCCATTCAGAGGAATAAATTCACAAATAGGAGAAACACTGCCCTCCCCAATTTCTTAAGAGGGTAGATGCTCATAGGATAGTTGCTATTTGATAGTTGGGGCAATTTTTTTTTTGATAAAGTGGAATGAAATGATGAATAAGCACACCTGAACAAAATCACAGTCCAAGTTATTAAAGGCACATAACTGCAAGCAACTTCTATTTGATTAATTCAACTGAATTCCCTTTGCAAGATAGTTATAGCTATCACCACATAATATATATATGCGTATAAAATAGGGCTATGCAGTACTTTAGTTTTGAAGACACACAATGCTTCAGAGGGTGCAAAGATAGTTCTTTCTGGAACCTTTAAAACAGTTGCACTTTTTTCCACAATCACAGGGAACCTTTTTGCCCACAGACTCAAGATTACTGCACAGCCTTATTATGTAACGATTTCCAAACTGTTGTCAGTTTGCTTCCCTGATGAGCTCAGTTTTTAATGTAGTGATAAAGGAAAAATTCCTTTCTGCCTTCTCTGCATCTTCTATTACTGCATACCTTTTAAACCATCTTCTTTGTTACCTTTTTTCCTACTTAAGAGACATTTCTCAGCCCTGTCATAAAATATTCCATCTCCTCTTCCCTAATTATTTTGACTGTCCCTTTTAGCTTACATAACAAAATGTTCTATAATATGCAAGTTGTGGATAATTAATATTTTTGTAGACAGTTTTCTGCTGTCATTCAAATTCAGCATATGAGTTAAAAGTATTACTCAAAATATTCCATGGAACCTTGTGATAGTAGGTAATTTCGTTGCCAATACTGTCACTCGACAAAAATGCCCTATGTAGCATTGCAGCCAAATATTGATTTTTAATGCTAATATTTGGAAGAAGATAGATACAGTTTAACTTACTGAGTCAGTGGAAACCCCCCCTAATACTTAGGATCTGATCACCTGATTCATGTGATAACTTCAATAAGCTGCTGGACAGAAGAAAGAAGTAGGATGGGAAATCAGGTGATTTTTTTTTATGTTCTCAGCCACAGAAGCAGCAGTAGGGAACTTTGGAAAGGTATTTTATGGCAGTCACTGTGTTAATGATTAAAAATGTACTGTTAATATTTATTGCAGAGTGACTAGATCTCTCTAACTTTTGAAGTTTAGAACAAGCAGCCATTGATTATTTCTCCTGGCCCATCCAATTGCACTAGTTTTTACTTTTCCACCTCAGGAACTAGAACTATACATTTGTCAGGAAGTTTCCATCTGAAGAGCTCATGGCTATCATCCATCTTTTCGTAAGAGCAGGTGCATTTATGGGTCTCTGATAGGGTGAGAAATGGTAGTTATCTGGATACCTGAAGGAGGGGCCATTTTCTCCTTTACCAATGTACATGCTCTGAAAATAATTTCCAAGGTTATAATGGGTGACTTAAAAACCAGTGGGTTTTATGTGGTCCCTTCTCAACCTTGCTGATAGTTCTGAACCCCTAAATCGCATTGGAAAGTTTAGCCATTTTTCTCAAGTTTCTAAATTGTGCTATGCTGTAATGTTGCCTTTGCTTCTCCTTAGTGCAATATATGAACCCAGCCATTGTCCTTTGTTCATCAATCACAGTTAAAATGAATCATGCTTAGTATAAAATGATTTTTTCTATCACATAAGTCTTGGGTGTTTTTACTCTTCTATGTTATTGAAATCGGCCATTTTATATGCTTTAATATTCTCAAATAAGCCAAGATTGAAATGTTTAGCGACCATTCTTAATTATGATGGCACTAAAAAGTGACTTACGATGATCCTCACACTTTAAACTGTTACAGCATCCTCTTGGTCATGGGATTGCTTTTTATGACCTTCCCAGATGGCTTCTGACATGGAAAGTCAATGGGGAATCCAGCAGGAAGTGTCACAAGTCATGGTCATATAATATTTCACTTAATGACTGCATTATTTAACAATGAATTTTCCGGTCCCCATTATGGTTGTAAGTTGAGGACTACTTGTATCTTCTAGTTACTACACTATTATTTGGTTATATTCACATCCAAGATAAGGTTTATATCACTGACCTGTTATTTCCAAAGTGAGTGAGTTAAAGAAATAGTAGGGTAGTGACCATGTGAATATAGTTTTTTTTGGTTAGTTGTGTAAAACAGCTTTTTATTCTAGTTGTACCCACTTCTATAACCATTATTGTATCAGCTACCAGTTATGAAACTTTCCTATAAATTCTCCAAAAATATTTATTCTATGCAGAAGTGTTTCCAATATATGGTAGGCATTTATATTTCATGCCAAAATTCCCAGAGCAGGAAAATAAATTGCTATTGCGTCGTCATCCATGAAATTGCCTATATATTACTAGAGCAAAACTAACTTGTGATGCCACATCAGAGAAAAACTGATCCCTAAAATATATTCCTTTGGCAGGAATTCCTTGTATGTATGTGAGTACTAGAACAAAGATGCAACTAAATGAATTGGCAGATAAGTAAATTACAACTAACTAAATGCAGGAAGATGGAAATATATTAATGTAATTATTAGATTTGTTTAGGGAAGACCAGGTGCTGCAAGAAAGAAATCTGCATAGTTTAAGAATAAATCCTTTATATAGTTCTAGTCTGAATATAGCTCTTTGCATATTATCTGTATATACATTTTTATAAGTTTTAAATAGACTGAAATACCAAACAAGATCAAATATACAGTTTCCTTCATTAAACATAAGATGGTTTTACTATTTGCTGAAAAAAATGTGACAATTACAGTAAAATTTCAAATGTTCAAAAAGCAGTCCTGGCAGACAGGTTTGTTAATTATAATAACAAAAGTCTATTTTTGTTAAACATTTGTTAATTTATGTAACATTTTGTTAATTATAGTAACAAAACTCTATTACTGCCAAAAGTTTTTAATTTTTCTCTTATTTACTCCAGGAGTTGGCAGAAGAGACACATATAGAAAGAAAATGAAAAATGGGCTTGGGGACACAGTACACCTGAGATGAAATATTTGTTGTCTCACTGCACACCTGGAAGCTTGGAATACCTTAGAACACAGGTGTCAAACTCGCCATGTCACGTGATGTGTCGTGACGTATGGCAACTTTTTTCACATTGCCAGAGCTGGGGTGGGTGCGGCCTCTGTATGATGCAACTGGCCCGCAGGCTGGCAGTTTGACACCCCTGCCTTAGAACAAGTTATAAAAGAAAGAGAAGCAATCTGGACTTTTCTGAGTTAAAAAAAAATGCTCAGCAAAATCTGTTGGACGAAAGGACTGTCTTTACAGGAATTCAAATTTCAGCAGTAAGCCTTGCCACAATTTCCTGTATGAGTCAGTTGGAATCTATTTATGTAGTTTCACCCACCCTTATGGATCATACAGTTAGGCATTTTTGAACTAAGAAATAGGCATTCTTGAATATTATGGCTTTATTTCAAATATACTGGAGTTATGCTAGTATTTCTTTACATTTTGGTTATAAAGTAAAAAAAATTGATCTGGTATTGCAGCATAAAAGCAGAATTGTAGAACTGTAAGTCATTTTGGTTGTTAATACAAAGAAAAATAATATGATTTCATGAACTCATTACATTGGTTTCAGGGGGCAGGAACTGATGAACAAGTCTTGACTGAAATTCTTGCATCTCGGACACCTGCTGAAATCCGGAATATAAAGCAAGCTTATGAGGAAGGTAACTTGTGGTTGTGGGGTGGAGATTTTATAAAATTCCAACGTGCATGCTCTGTAGAATATAGTGTGTTGTTTTAATTTTTCCTGTAATAAAAATTGGTCAAGGGTGCTCCAGCTTAGTTTGTGTACTTAAGTGCTTTAGACAATATAATTATGCTTTTCTGTCTTCTTCAATTCTTCAACATTCCAGACAAGGTATACTGTATGTGTATGTATACGCACACATTTGTGTACAGTTTTATCTAGCCTGATTGCCTTCAACCTGTCTTCCAGGTAATCAGTCTACATGTGCAGGATGTGAACAAAAAACAGACAAATGATTGTCTCTGTTTTTTTGTTCATGTAGTTGCTTTCTAAGAGGTGATTTCTCTATATATGTACCCTGTAACTTCTTCAGCTAGGTCAGCAAGAAGCAGCGCTGTTGTTATATACAAGGGACAATGAATGACAACGTCTGTAATCAGCAGCATTCAGTGCACAGTAGCAATCAAGAAAAAAAGTCAGTACTAGTCAGGAAACAACAGCAATCAATGAGCAGTTTCTGCCTTGTATGAATTTTCATCCTTTAATTCCTCCTCATACTCCCTTGCCAACTCCTATTTGATCTCCCTGTTTGTGTGGTCATAATTCTCATCTGAGAAACTTATCTTACATGTGTGCTAAGGAGGCTTAGATCTTTTAGCCAATTTTCTTGATACAAGATGTTCTATACAGGGATAAGTTAAATTTTGTTTAATAATGCAGGGTGTTTTTTTTGCAGAATATGGAGCTGATTTAGAAGATCATATAACATCAGATACTTCTGGTTTCTATCAGCGAATGCTGGTAGTTCTTCTACAAGTAAGCTCCTAAGATTGAAATCAAATAAATGGTTCAGAAATTGACCTGCTCTTGTATTAACTTGTGTATTAACTCTGGAGCTGCAAGATGCCTAACTGGATGAATTTTTCTTTTTCAAAATATAACTACAGAAATACCATGGATGCATTGATATTTTTATTTCTTATCTTGAGTTGACTTCCATCTTTCTGTCCTTATGGGTACAGGTCTTGCAGTTGTGCTGCATTTTTAATAGCACTGGCAGTTCAGGGTACTTTGCCATAGTATTTATTCAGGTTTTTGAGCACCTGAAACTCAAAAGCCAAAGTATATGGAAAGAAAAGAAAGAAAGAAAGAAAGAAAGAAAGAAAGAAAGAAAGAAAGAAAGTCCAGATGTAAAAGATTTGACTATGACATAATAACCACTGGTTTTTAAATACTATTTATACTCTTGATTCACAGAGTCATAAATCTTTTTCTTGTATTCATTTAGGCTAACAGAGACCCTGATGGCCAGATTAAAGCAAATCTAATTGAGCAAGATGCTCAGGTAGGTAAAGATTCCCTCTTTCTGTTTCACCTAAATATATCTAAAATGGCACCATCAGGACATAAGAAAGTAAGAGATCTCAAGTGATTGAACAAGCTTGACTCTAGTATGGAAAAGATACTGGCAATTTTTTCAGCGAAATGTCATTACCATAAGCCAGGTATTCTAGTTATTTTTTCCCTTGTATGAAGAACAATAATTGTATAATTACAATTATTATAAATAAGTGAATAATAAATATATAATAATAAATTACACACACAGAGACAGACACACACACACACACACACACACACACATAATAAGTAAATGAATCATTTTTTGGAATCAGTGGTAGATCCTAGATCTCCCCTTGAATTGTATGGTTTCATTCTCAAACTATCTGAAGTAAATTATTTCTAGTTTGAATGTTTATGCAAGTAGGTCTTTGAGACAGCAGGCATCATTTAGTTTTGGAGGAATAAAAAATAGAGACTATTGTCTTTATCCCTCAAAATAACTAATAATAATAATATAAGCCCTACCCCAAAAATAAGCTCTAGTTTTGGGGCGAGGCACAAACGTAAAAATAAAGCTAGGACGGGGATGAGAGTGTGGAGCTGCCCCATGCGCCCCGCACCCACTTACCTTGCAGCCAGGCCTCTCCTCGCTGGCCCACTTCTTCTGCGGCATCTTCTGCAGCCAGGCCTGCATTTCTCAGTCACAGGCCTTTCCAGAAAGCCTGTTCAGCCAAGAACCGAGCTATGGATTCAATCCATAGCTTGGTACTCGGCTGCAGAGGCCTTCCAGAAAGGCCTGACTGCAGGCCAGAATGCAGCTGCAGAATGAAGCTGCTCCTTCGGCCGCAGGGCTGTTGGTGCCGGAGGTGAGTATAAAAGCCACCCCCCGAAAATTAAGACCTGGTGCCTCTTTTGGAGGCAAAAAAAAAAGACCCGGTCTTATTTTCGGGGAAACACAGTAGAAAAATGAAAAAGTTGGTAATAAGAGCTTTAAAAGTTTATAATTAATATCCCCTTTTAAAAGTTGGAAATAGGGGATATGTTTTACAATTTCATGTCTCCAAAAACATCAGTTTGGAATGCTGTCCTGGAGATCTGCACAGGATACATTATTTTTGTACTGAAATCTATAAATCTGGTATCTAAGTAAGTGGCAACACCTAACTGACCTTGATTGATCTTAAAAAGGCAAGCTGAATCAGCCATAATTAAAAGGACTTGAACAGGAGACGACTGCCCAACCACTTCTCTATTGTTATAGACTTGGAGGTCCAGTTTCTTGAAGTCTCAGTAACTACCTGGAGCTGGCCTCTACACAGCGAAGTAATTACTTTTTAACCTGTAGCTCCAGTTGATGCTTTTTATATGAAATGGGGAAAGGAGGAGGAATGTCCAGGCTTGCTTTATTTGCAGAGAGGTTCTGCCAAATACGACTGTCTCACTTGCATCCATGGAAAAGCTTTGAACAAGTGGTTCCCTCCAGATATTGGTGGACTACATTTTTAGCAACTT
Organism: Azemiops feae; assembly: GCA_023970755.1. Classification (NCBI taxonomy): domain Eukaryota; kingdom Metazoa; phylum Chordata; class Lepidosauria; order Squamata; family Viperidae; genus Azemiops; species Azemiops feae. The sequence continues at coordinate 3,652,655 of JALGBA010000018.1, forward strand.
CAAATATTATTTACATTTTTAGAAACTTCAAATATAATATTTCATTTATTGTTCTAGTTGTATCCAAGAAATTAAAAATTGTCTAGTGAGATTGATTAAGCTGGTGGGGCAATCACTGTGTATATTGGTAGTTTCGTAACTGATCCTTTCCTGCTTTGTTTACTCAGACTTCTAATAGCACTAGTGTATGACAGTACTTAGTTTCTTTGTTTCCAATTTAACTCTTATTCACTGTGCCAGTTTTTTTTTAATAACTTGGTACATTTTCAATATTAAGGGCTTGAAATTGTAGGAGTTGAAGTCAAACATGTATGGAAAACCACCAGATGGAGAAGAGGGTACTATACTGTACTGGCTGACTTTGATGTATGACATATAATTAATATTACTCAGAGTGCAGGAAGGATTTAAAAGAAGGAGTGCTAAACTACTTGCCTAACATTATTTCAAAGTAATTATAATTCAGCGCATATAAGTGTTCCAGGAATCTTAGGAAAGCAAAGAGTCCATTGAATAATGTTTTCCGTTGTTCTGTTAATATTTGGTTTACCACAGGGAAAGAGGAGTGGTAGCAATCAATAATTTTGTTGCTCATAGAAGATCATATTTCTTCTTAAATCAGATAAGCTTTACAGTTAATTATAGTAATTTAACTATTTCTTCATAGGGTAATGTTTTCTGTCAACAGATGTTTAAGTTTTAGATGGTTGAGAAATGTATGCTCCCCCAGAAAAAAAAAGACAAAAAGGGCCACCTTTATTCTGCTCTTGCTTTCACAGTTTGTTCTCTACTGTTTTGATGCCTTGTTTAATACAGATCTTAGTATTGTGCCAGCTATCAAATAGTACATGAATATATTCTTTGTGTAACCAAGTAGTAGATCCCTCAAAAGTAGTATCTATTGTCACGCAGAGGGGCCAAGAGGGGACTACATAAATAAAGCAGGGAATGTCTCTGGAGCTTCTCAATCATCCAACTCATGATTGTCCCAAAAGTGCACCTTTGGGAAAAGCAGGGAACGGGCAGAGGATCTTAAGGAGTTATTTGTGAGGCTGTCCAAAATGGTCCAAAAAGGTAGCCAATGATTTGCTACCTTCTGGCTATGAATGCCAATTGAGTAGCAAAGATAGAATGATACAAGATTGTTTCTGCCAGGATATAATTGGTTGAATAATATTGATATCTGTAGTGGTATGTAGGAATGTCCTTGGAAGACAAGAGGAAGAGCTGTACAATAACAAAAGGCAGCCATGTCCTCAGAAGGAATGGAGTCCTGGGAAATGCGTCAGAAGTGACCCTCCCTAGTTTCCTTGACTATAAAGACAAGGGGTAGGGGGAGAGAGAGATATACTTGCAGACTTCCAAGATTCTGTTAACAGACCTTGCAATAAAATTATAGCTAATACTTCTGGGTATGCTTCTTGTCTGGATTAACTTGTGAAGTTGACAATAACTGAGATTGTAATATTTACAGGTAATCTTCGAGTTATGGCCATTTGTTCAGTGACTGTTTGAAGTTACGATGGTACTGAACAAATGGTAGTTAAAACTGGTTTTTGAAGTTCTGGCCATTGCAGCATCCCACAGTCATATGATCAAAATGAGGACACTTGGTGATTGGCCTGCATTTATGACTGGTCACCGTGTCCCACAGTCAAGGTCTTCTGCTTCAACTGCAGGTCCCAGTGCTGTCTCTGGTTCAAATCCAGGTCAGTTGGAGGCAGGGGAAAAGAAAGATAGGTGTAGGTGGTGGAATGCAGGGCAGCCAAAAGGTCAGAGATGAGAGGGAAATGGGGAGTGGGGAGGTAAAGTAAAGGCAGTTCATGCAAGATAGGAGAAGCATGAGGTCCTTACCTAATGATCACATTGCCCTGGCCTAACAACTACAACCTAGGCTGCTAGAACTGCTCTTGCTAAGCGGTGCAGTCATATGATGTTTTGTTTCAGGACCAGTTTGCTTAGTGATGGAAATTCCAGTACCAATTAGAGCTGTCACCCAAGGACTACCTTATTGCTAAAGGATCTAAGGACTAACTTATTGCTAAAATTTCAGTACAATCTCAATGCGTGGAATTAGTTTTCCTTTATATTGCAAGTTAAAGAATGTCAAGCACAGGAAATCAGGAGTCCAGGCAGTTTAAATGAATATTAGCATTATTATATGCTAATGCTTTCTACAAGAATCTGAATTACTAATGGTCAAAGCAAATTGGCGGTAGATAAGAGTCAACAGAATTCAAGGTGGGCTGGACTTAGACTTGTGGGTACAAAGGGACTTGAGACTGATGATGTGCTTGACACCTCCCTCAGGCTCTGCCTGGTCATCCCCTACAAGGATAAAATTATCTTTTCTGCTTTATCATTTTAAATCTGGAATTAAAATAAATGAACATAAGATTGTCATGAAATTAAATATACAGAGATGATACTGAATCATTCTGTTCCAGAGAGGTATTTGAAAAGTCATTAACACTTTTTATGTAAAGACATTTCTGTTTCCAAAAAAATGGATCTAATCCACGGTACATCTTATTGATCCTATTTTATTCTCTTTTATAAGAGATGGATTTGCTTTTAATCAGATAGATTGGACATTTAAAAACAGCCACTTATTAAAAGAGGAAGCAGATTAATTTTATAAGAGGTAGTCCTCAACTTATGACCACGATTGAGATCATAATTTACATCAAAAGTCCTTGCAGTCATGTCAGACGCAATTTTGTGACAATTTTTACAGTGGTTAGATCAGGCATGTCAAACTGCCAACCCACAGGCCGGATGCGTCACGCCGAAACCGCGCCCACCCTATTGCCAGCAATGGGGAAAAAGTCACGATATGTCACGCGACATCATGTGACATCGCGAGTTTGACATGCCTGGGTTAGATGATGTCATTAAGTAAATTACATGGTCATTCAGTGAATCCAGTTTCCTCAATATGGTGTAAAAATACATTACTATATATTTTTTATCATTTACAAGGTCTATTCTGAAATGGTTTAAATTGTGTGGGTTTTTTTTAAAAAAAAAACAGACTGGCATCTAGAATTTATTTTCTTTTACAAAGTATTTGAAATATCCACATTCCACAGTGTGAAGCTGTTGTTTCATGAGAAAATTAGAAAGGACCAAAATAATGGGTTCTGAGATTGGTGGGAGTTGTAGTCCAACACATTTGGAGAGTAGCAGTTTTGGGAAGACTGTGATGGGGAATCATATTGGCCAAAAGAATGAATGCAAAAATACTAGTTGTATTAAGGGTGGTTCAAAAGTTCTCTGGTAAACTCATAAACTAATATTGGACCCTTATCCAAGATAAGTGGACCCTTAGCTTTATGTAGAACACAGAAAAATCTTAGTATTTCTTTTCATTAATTAATGATGAAGTTTTTTTTTATTCTAACAGGAGTTGTTTAGAGCTGGGGAGTTGAAATGGGGAACAGATGAAGAAAAATTTATCACCATTCTGGGTACTCGAAGTACAACTCACTTAAGAAAGGGTGAGTAGTACTGAAAAGAGTAGTGATATGTGTTTTTAATAACTTTAATAAATATGTACAATAGATGCACGCTAAGGTGGAATGTTATTTCTAAATATTTAAATTTCCCCCTTTCTAGCCCACTTAATTTTCCTGCCCATATGTTGAAGAATGCATATGAGTTTGAATGTGTTTTTATTTCTAAGCTTGTTTGAAGAAGTTGAAAGTAAGTAATAAGTAATAGTTAAAATGTAGATACCACCTTTTATCTCTTTTTTGATCTTTCAGTTTTTGACAAATACATGACTATTTCTGGTTTTCAAATTGAAGAAACAATTGATCGTGAAACATCTGGTGCACTAGAAAAGCTGCTTCTGGCAGTTGGTAATGTATAGTCCTATTCTTGATGAATCTTAAGCTTGCATATACTAGGCCTGTGTTTCTAGCAACATAGATTCTATTTAACTAAGTGGCCTCAAATCACTTCAGTACAGTGTTGCAGGAGAAGTTTCCTGTCAGTTTTTTCCTGTAGCTCTGACCAGAGACCTTCCAGGCTGGGTGGTTTGTGGATTGCTGGCAATATACTCCAAAATTGCCCAAACATAAAGACCTCCAGACAAGCTACAGAGGCTTTGGACTGAGCAGCTGCACTGTAGACAACACTTCTATTGCTCTGTAAGTTATAGTTAGGGTATAAAGCCCCTTGTTGCAAGCCCAAGAGGCACTGGGCTGAGCAGCTGTGAAATGGATGGTCATGCCACACAAGGAGCAGCTGCCAATCATAGTCACCTAAGCAGCAGCGGCATCACTAGTGGCTGTATGGCTATGTATGTTCCAAATATGTTTTGGAGCAAATATGCCAATGTAAAAATGTAAAAATTGTCACAAAATTGCATCTGACATGACTGCAAGGACTTTTGATGTAAATTATGGTCTCAATCGTGGTCATAAATTGAGGACTACCTCTTATAAAATTAATCTGCTTCCTCTTTTAATAAGTGGCTGTTTTTAAATGTCCAATCTATCTGATTAAAAGCAAATTCTAAGTCCATCTCTTATAAAAGAGAATAAAATAGGATCAATAAGATGTACCGTGGATTAGATCCATTTTTTTGGAAACAGAAATGTCTTTACATAAAAAGTGTTAATGACTTTTCAAATACCTCTCTGGAACAGAATGATTCAGTATCATCTCTGTATATTTAATTTCATGACAATCTTATGTTCATTTATTTTAATTCCAGATTTAAAATGATAAAGCAGAAAAGATAACTTTATCCTTGTAGGGGATGATCAGGCAGAGCCTGAGGGAGGTGTCAAGCACAGCTAACTCTCCCTAGTAGTTGATGACTTCTAAGCAGTGTCACCATTTGTGCCTTGCAACTGCTCAGACGAAGCCTCTTTAGCTTTCCTGCCTGAGCAGGGGGTTGGACTAGATGACCTCCAAGTCCCTTTCAACTTATTATTATTATTATTATTATTATTATTATTATTATTATTATTATTATTATTATTATTATTATTATTATTATTATTATTATTATTATTATTATTATTATTATTATTATTATTATTATTATTGTTCCAGCTTAGTCACCAGTTAGCCAGTCAATGGAGGAGAGTAGTGGCATGGCCATGTTAGCCAGGAACTTTGGAAGCTCTTAGCTGTCTGGCTCATATAAAAGGACAAGCCAACCCAAAGTTCACTGAGAGGCTGTGGAATGGTGATGATAACCATGTTGCTACAGTATGCATGTCACAGGTAGCTCTGCTGGATCTCCTCAGAACTGGTAAGCTGAACAACGGGATGGGGTGAGGAGGAAGGGAAGAGAAGTAATTTGAAAGTATAGCAACTTGCCAAAAATAAAGATGAAGAATGCTAGTAAGTAACGTCCTTCAGAATGTAGCATTCTGTTAAATTGGCGCTTCTTAACAGTCATCTCCCAAGGACATATTTAACAGGTTTGTACATGCTATGAGTTGGAGATCCCTTTATATTAAACTTCCCAATAGCACAAAGTGCAATTCCTCTACTATAAGGAAGGTTGGACTAAGTCAGAACAACTGGCTTAAAGTCACCCAATGAGCCCTTCAGTTAAATGAAGAACTAACCTGGGTCTTCTTTAGGCAAATCCAGTATCATAGATTGCACTATACTTCTGATCAGAGAATTGTCAAAGGTTGTTTCTGTTCAATTCCCAGTTTAAATAGATAATAATGTGTGATAGAAATTGTGGATCAAATAATTTATTGTAAATACTTGAAAACTACTTTGCTGTCTTCAGGGGAATAAATGCCATTTACATAAGCTGCCTGTCATCTGATAAAGTAATGTTAAAACATTTTGTGATTCAGATGGATTGTTTTTCTTCTTCCAGTGAAGTGTGTTCGAAGTGTTCCTGCCTATTTTGCTGAATGTCTCTTTTATGCAGTGAAAGTAAGTATTTATCATTTTTAAATAAAATCAGCATCTGCAAGCACTATTGTTTAAGCAACCTCAGATTGACAATATCTAAGTTACTTTCTTGAACATGAATATTTTGGCTTCTTGTTATTCCATGTGTATTTATTCAGAAATAAGGCTCATTGTGTTCAATGAACTTTATATTTTAGGAACACATCTGTAGGATTTCAGCCTTAGTTTATTGTTGAAGATAGTTGAAAAGCAGATAATAAAATGAAATGAGGAAACATTTCATTTTATGGATTTTTCAGCTCTTTCAGTGTTTGTAACATTTACAATATAGTATTTGAAATGTACATTTGAGTATTGAGTAATAATTATTAGTTGATCTGATGTGTTCATCATATGATCCATTTTCAATATGTTGTTTAAAAAGTTGCAGTAATTTCTACATAGCAGTAGCCATTTTTTAGTTTTATTGGTTTTTTTATTTGTTTTGACAATTTTTATTTTACCTGCATTCCCATGTTTTAAATTTTTTTTGAAAGTTGCATTAAAGAAGGGGTTCTAAAACTGAAGACAATTTTCTCCATAGGGCTAATTTAATTATTTTTTATTTATCAAATTTATTTGCCATTCTCAGGGGCGACTTGGGCATATAGTGGAACTAATGGACCAATTTGTAAGTGCTTTGTTAGCAAGTTGAGATACTGGTATAAAATGACAGAGTCTGGCTTTTTTATGGGAGTAATGACACTATTGAAGGCTGGGAAAAGGGGTAATTGGGTCCAACAGTTTAAGAACCTTTGTTATTAAAGCAATAAAAATTAAAAAATGAATTGTTCCTCTTGAGGTGCAAGCATTTCATACATCATGCTGAGTCATTATTTAGTTTTAACTGTGGTTTGTTGAATTAGATACTTTGTCTTAGTGGCTCCAGCAGAAAGAACTAAAAAATGGGACTTGGTAGAATTACTGCCCAGAGCCCTTAATCAGTTGCTTAACCTTGTTTTACTAGGGAGCAGGCACTGATGATGATACATTGATCAGAATCATGGTTTCAAGGAGTGAAAAAGATCTACTTGATATCAGGCAGGCATTCAGAAGGGATTTTGCAAAAAGTTTGCACCATGTAATTCAGGTAAATTTTACCTTACCCATTAATTATATTATTTGTAACAGAAAGTACTGGTGTTTCATGTGATAATTTTCAGAAGTGTATGTATTATACTCTGCCAGGTGTTTAAGTTATGTTTCAGCCTAGGTTAGTTAAAATAGAAGCATTTTATAATCATGGTTTGTTAAGGAATTTGTGTTATTATTTGTATGTTAAATTTATATTCCACTCTTCTTCTAGGAGCTCAAAATTTATACCCTCAACAATTCTGTGGGCCATTAGGGCTGAGACAGTGATTGCTCCCAAATCACTTAATGAGCTTCTATGGCTGAGGATGACCTTGAATCTGATACTTCTGATCAACTCAGCCTACCCACATACCAGTTCTGGTGTAGGCATTTTATCAAGGGCAACAGCATATTTAAACTTTCTTTTTGTTAGAACTTATCATTTACTAGTAGTAGTATTTGTAGACAGTGTTGATTTTGCAGTTCTAGATTTTTGATGAACAAAAATACTTTGCTTGATAAGTTTGTTTACATCATATGATTAGAGAATAGTCATACAAACAGCAATACTGGAAAAACTTTTCCTTTTTGAGAATATATGGACTCATTATTGATTGATCCTGTACTTTATAGAAAGATACATCTGGTGACTACAGGAAGGGGCTTCTGCTGCTATGTGGAGGAGAAGACTAGTGAAGTCTACAATAACACAGAGGACAGAATCTCAAATCATGCCTTGTGCCTTTTTCCAGTTGTATGGTATTTACATAGATCTGCAGTCTTCTCTGTATCCATGCTGGCATTTTTATGCCAGAAGCAGTGTACTGTTGTTAGTCATGTATTATGATGCTTCTTCTTGCACTGGCTTGCTTACATAAGATTATTTTCTTTACTATGTTGTTTCATGCTTTTTTTTTTACATAATTGAAATTTACAGTTTGCTATTTACATAAGTCGCAGTAAAATCAAAGGGACAAATTTGGATCCAATCTTTCATGTGTACATTCCTTATTGAAAAAAATCGACAAAAGTGCCTTTTAAATAAATGGGCTTTTATTTTTAAAATCAAAAGCCCAAAATATGAGGTGCTTCTAGGCAAAGCATACAATTAGAGCCTACTAAAGTTTTGCAGTTGGTCGAGATGACACTGTTTTCCTTACCCAGAGTTTTCCACTGCTGTTTCTGACTGTTTTCATCACACAAAGAATCGGGAGGAAAAGCTATAATAATTGCACAATGTCTTTTGAGAGAATAGTGCTGATGGTTGGCTATCTAGGAACATTCCTTCATTTCAGCAAAAGTGGAAGTAAAATGCATTCCAAGAAACAAAACCAAATTTCCTCTTAGCTAAACTTGCACTATATATCTTGCACTTTTTACTCATAAAGAATGTATCTGCTAATAGATTTAAAACTGTGAGCTATGCATTGACTGTCCTCATGTAATGTGATTTTGGTACAATAAAAAATGTTTATAACCTACTGAATGGCTGAGTTGTCTCTATAGTACCCTGAGGACCAATAAAAGGAATACCGCTAGGCTCACTGTGAATACACGGCTTCACTTAAGCTTAAAAAATATTTTCCATATTTACATTTTGTTAGAATTAGCACGAAGGATCTTTCTTTAACCATTAGAAAGTTTTATCCACAATCTCTGGGTCTTTTATAATTTCAGTGTAGATTGCTTGTATGCTTATATTCTGCTGAAGGTTAGAAAGATTTTGAAAATGTCACAATATATAATAATAACAATAACAACAACAACAACAATAATAACAATAATAATAATAAAATGCCTTATACTATTACAGAGTTTTGATGATATTGAGGTGGAGAACACAAACATACATAATGAAGAAAACATCTAAGTTAGTAAATTTCTAAGTAATATTCCTGCTTTAATAAATAGTGTAAAATATCTTTGTAAATGAAAAGGAGAAGAGGGACACTGGTTCACTGACTTGTTCAAATGCCATAAAGCGAAAAATGTACTGCTATGTGAGGGTAAAGGGTTATAGTTTTAGTGCCCAGTCTTATGTATGGTGAGAATACTGTTCTATACTTCAATTAGGAATGAACTTTGAATCCAGTCTAGAATGGGAACATCTTTAACTTCTTTAAACAGGAGTGGCAGTATCTCATTTTGTATATAATATCCTTATGTGATTAATTTTACCCTTTATCCTAACCTTTTGCTGGACAATGAAAAACAGGAGCTGCGGCTTTCTTGAATAATAGAATAGGGACAATGAATAGGGACAAGCTTCTCAGACAAATGCAGAGTAGCCTGAAGCACTTCCAAGTTGGACCATTTGACTACAAATTAGATGGGAGTCTCCTTATATAACCCTAATTGTTATTGTATTTTGAAAAATAACTTTATCCAGAGGTGTTGGCACTCAATAATTATATGGTAGAAATATTTACTACATTATTACAATGAGAACAGTACTGGAAGCCCCGGCATTTTTAAAACTACTGAGGGAAATAGAAATCGCTAAAAGTGCCAACCAAGATCTGAAGGTAGAATAAAAAGCATTCAAATAAAGGTAAATTTCACAATGCAGATTTCTAAAAATACTGATATTGCAGGATAATTTTATTGCTTAATATAATAATAGAAGTCAGGGCCACAGGAATAGGGCGTTTAACCAGCACTACACAAAAAGGGATTTTTCCTGATCACAAAGGCTTGCTGGCTGGGGAATTCTGGGAATTGAAGTCCAGGCAGTCTTAAAATGGGATCTAGAAAGCTATGCAGACTCTTGAAGAACCTAATACAATTTCATCCCGCCTCTCAACAGACCTACTTTGAAACTGCTGAAGATCTCACTCTGCATCTAAAAATATGAAGTGATTGTAAATTGTAAAAATATGAAGTGTGATTGTAAATCACTTGGTTACAGGAAGATATTTAAGAACCCCCAAAACCGAAAAGCATACCCTAAAGTCTATACAATCTAGGCTTCATAAAGATGCTGATTAATATTGTTTATTTTCTTTGTTCCTCGTCACATTTCTTTCTTTTAATCAAATCTCTATCATGTTCAGTCGTGTCCAACTCTTCCTCCATCTCTGCTAATTCTCCATTTTAAAGAAAATTAGAAATAATTTTCAACTACATTCAGCTTTAACTTTCAACTATATTCAGCTTTAACTTTCTTTTGTACCAGGGAAGGAGGGAGAAAGCTTTCACTATTAAGATTGATGTTAGCCCTTCAAGGTAGGTCAGGCCAGGAAACATATCCTGCAAGAATATGGAATTCTATTTTACTGATGTTGATTATAGTCACAGAAATTATGAAAGTCTGGTATTATTTTCTGTCCTTCCTTATACAAAGAGAATGAAAATTGAATTATTTTAAGCATCTTCTTAATACCTTAAGACCATATCAGGCCTGGATATGGGATGGAAATGGCTTTGTTTGTGCTTTTTGATGATCTCTGGGAAGGGTATGGGGATAGTGCATCCATCCTTGTTCTGCTTGACCTCTCAGCAGCCTTTGATACCGTTGACCGTGGTATCCTTCTAGAGCGGCTGGGAGAGGGTTGGGAATAGGAGGACTCTGTGTTGTGCTGGTTCACTTCTTTCTTCTGCAGCTACTCTCAGTATTGATAGGAAGTGAGAAGTCTATCCCATGTCCATTACTTTGTGGGGTTCCATAGAGCTCGGTACTCTCTCTGCTTCTATTTAACATCTACCTGAAGCCACTGAGTGAGATCATCTGCTACCACGGACTGAGATAGCATCAATATGTTGATGATACCCAGCTGTTTGTCTAAAGCCATAGTGAGTTAAGCAGTGCTGTGACCTCCCTCTCACAGTGCTTGGACGCTGTTAAGGACTGGATGGGGAGTGATGGGCTCAAACTGAACCTTGGCAAAACTGAATGGTTCTGGATTTGGGGTTCTTGGGTCCATGGAGAATTGCCATCTTTGATCTTGGATGAGGTGTATGTATGTAATTAGATTAGATAACCTTTATTGTCATTTTTTCCTGTGGGCACAATGGCACACATTAAAAATAGATAAGATAACTTTTATTGTCATTTTTTACTGTGGGCACAACGGCATACATCAAAAATGAAATTTAGTTGCTTCCTCTCAAAGTGTACACATAGATAACACACATTTAAAACATATTATATACAACATATGTATAGACCTACACCCTTATATATAAATAACATATAAATATTAATCACTGTCCATCTTGAACACATAACAGAAGGAGGAAGCTTTAGACTTCACAAGGTTAATACTGTATGGAACAAAGCTGTGACTGAATCTGGATGTTCTGCTTTGGATACCACGGAGCCTCCTCCCAGACGGTAACAAGGAAAACAGGTCGTGAAGAGGATGTGTCATGTCCCAGACAATCTTACGGACCCTGCTCAAGCAACGCTTCTGTGCTATGTCCTGGATGGAAGGGAGGGAACTGCCAATAACCTTTTCAGCCATCCTTACCACTCTCTGCACCACCTTCCTGTCTGAAGCAGTGATGCTTCTAAACCAGACTGTGATGCTGTATGACAGGATGCTCTCGATCGTCCCTCTGTAGAAAGAGGTAAGGATAGGGGAAGGAAGATGTGCTTTTCTCATGCGACACAGAAAATGCAGGCGCTGCTGTGCCCACTTCACCAATGTCTCGCTGTTGAGTGACCAAGCCAGCCTACTTGTTAACTGCACACCCAGGAATTTGATGCTGGTAACCATCTCTATCTGGGGGTTCTCTTAGTTTATAATTCCTGCTCAAGGAGCAGGTGGCAGTCATGGCCAGGAGGGCTTTGCGGAACTGTGGATTGTGTGCCAGTTATGTACTTTTTAGACCAACAATCCCTGCTCACAGTCACACCCTAGTCACCTCCCGTCTTGACTATTGCAATGTGTTCTGCATGGATTGTGCATGAAAAGCATTCAGAAACTCCAACTGGTTCAAAATGCAGCGGCTGTATGGTTTTGTGCAGACATAGATGTGCACGTTAGCTTTCCTGCAGGAACTGAATTGGCTGCCAATTTGTTTCCAGATGCAATTCAAGGTGCTAATTGTCCCTGTCATGCCTCTGTCCGAGCCTGACTCCGAGGAAGAGATGGAGTTCCCTGTTGAGGCCCAGGAGGGGGTGTCTGTGGCTTCGGAGGACTGTAGGGAGGAGCAGGCTGAGGCAGGCCAGAGCCCTTCAGGTTTGGAACAGGGAAGGCAGAGTTCAGGCGAGGAGCAAGGCCCCTCCCCATCTGATCCTAGAGCAAGGAGAGCAGAGAGGAGGAGAGAACAACGAGACAGGCTCACTTGCTCGGGAGGAGAGCGTCCCGCCCCACTCCACAAGGCACACCTGTGGATTAGGATTTAAGCAGACGCTGTGGGGTAAGGCATTTGCTGGGAACAAACGTGGGATCTTGATATTGTCATGACTTGTGCTCTTGTAACCTGGATGCTTTGTATTCTGGACCAGTTTGTTTCCTGCTTCCTGATCACAGCTTACATTCCTGATCTCTCCTTGCAGTTGGCAGTTTGCAGTTTGCAGTTTGCAGACAAGCCGAGAATAAAAGGACTTTTTACGTTTTGTTGTTATCTGTCTTGTCTTGAGAATTTTGTAAACTTTCCTGGCTATCTTGGTTGAACTCTTGCCAGCATATGGAGGAGCGTTTGGGTGAACATTGGCAGTGATTCCAGGACTGTAGCTCTTGCCAGACAACTGCTTTGCCTCCGTTCGGGGCCCTGGGTCATCACAGTCCCCTTTATGGCTTGGGATCAGGTTATCTGAAAGACCATCCCTTCCCATTTACATTCCACAGACCCAATAGATTGGGGAGTCAGGGAACGTTGTGGGGCCTGTCTCAGTACATCTGGCGGGCCCCGGAAGAAGGTTTTTCTCTGTGGTGGCTCTTTCCCTTTAGAATATCATCTCTGAAGAGATGAGACTGGCCTCCACTTTCGCAAGGACCTGAAGACCTGGTTTTGTCAGTGGGCCTGGGAAACCCAAAGTGGGATGGAGCCCATCAGGTGGCTCGTTTGATTGTGTATTTTCGCCAGGGGGTGGGGGGAATTACTGTTTTTTATTTTTTATATATATATTGGGTTTTTTATTGTTTGAGCCACCCAGAGTCACTGAGAATGAGTGGGAGATCATATAAATCAAATAAATAAAGGGAAAGGGAAAAGTTTGCTCTGTCCAATCATTTCTGATTCTAGGGGCAGTGCTCATCTCTATTTCTTAGCCAAGAGAGTCAGCTTTGTCCAAAGACAATTCCACGGTCATGTGGCCAGCATGACTATACACTGAGGCACATGGAACACTGTTACCGTCCCACCAAAGTAGTACCTATTTATCTACTCACATTTGCATAGTTTCAAATTGCTAGGTAGGCAGGAGATGGGCAATGATGAGAGCTCACCCCGTTGCATGGCACTTGGGTCTCAAACCTGGGCTGTTAGTTTTCCAGCTGACAAGCTCAGCGTCTTTAACCACTGAACCATCACAGACTCATAAATAAATAAGTAAGTAAGTAAGTAAGTAAGTAAGTAAGTAAGTAAGTAAGTAAGTAAGTAAATAAATAAATAAATAAATAAATAAATAAATACTTCTTTTTAGTATGATAGCCTGACTATTTATATAACTACTGTGAATTGTGTTGTAGCTTATTGGTAAACCTTGACTTGTTTTTTGCTTGGAAGTGGACATTGCTTTGCCCTTGAAGTTTCCCCTCCTATTTATGCTCTGCTTCCTTGAACTTTATTTAAAACCACATTTTTTCTCCACAGGATTTATAATGTTCTGGAATATGTTTTGATTTAGTGATTTGTAAGCCAAGATTTATGCTTCAACATATTTGAGCGCATAAGCAAATGTACTTTATTCAATAAACTGTTGGTACACTATCATGGATTAATGAGTGTGAAAACTTGACCAGTGGCTTTATTATTGTCCATATTAACAGCGAAATATATGGCTGACCAGAAGATGGTGCTGGTGAGTTATTTATACCTTTATCAAGTTTTCAACAATCCAACTTTTTTTAAAACAAAATTCAAGCCAGTGAGATTGTGTCTCAGTTTCCAATCAGTAGACATCAACCTCTTTTCTACATATATGTTTTCATTCTGTCTAAAATAAATCTTTTAAAAATATCCTATGTAAATATTAATGGCTTTTCTGAAATTAAAGAAAAATTGAAGCTTCATTTATTTATTTAAGAAAATTTATATGGCTGCCCAACTCACTCTCAATGACTCCCAGGGGCTTACAAAGATAAAAAACTAATATAAAAACAATAATAAGCAACAACTACTACCCCCCTGATATTAGACAAGTATAGTTTCTAATAAAACAGATACAGCAGAGAGGAGAGCTAGTCATCTATGTTTACTAGAACAAGCCAAGAAACACAGCAAAAATGATCACTTTGCCAATTGAACTGAAAATCTATAGTCAAGCATCCCTGTTGAACTGAAACAAATCTCTCGTTGTTCAGTGCTGGGAGAGCCCTTGAAAATACTGCCTTGAGTTCCAGCATAGACGAAGTGCAATATGTAGTACAGAAATTAAAAACAAAATATTCTCCTTAGTATATTTAATAAACAGCTCACTGTATGTTTCACAATTAGTGCATGTATATTTTTGTACATCTTCTTGGAAATAATCTGTTTACTTTAGAAACATTTTTAAATTATTTTTGGTATGGTTTTGTAATGCAATTACATCTTCCAGAAACGTTGGTCAGTTATAAATTTCTTCTCCATTCAAGCTGAGTGAAAGGGAAAATGCCACCAGCTGACACTGCTTATAAATTTTGTCAGAGCTCCAATCCAGGCGTTTGCAGGGGAAAGTGACAGGCTGAAATTGAATGCAGTGGCTCCGTAGGCCATAATAGCTGAGCACAAAGAAAAACTTGACAAGCTCTGCTTGTCAAGATGGACTAAGAAAAACTCTGAAATTCCTTGATCTGTACAATTACAAAGAAGAACAAGGGACTATCATCTTTTTGCATCTTTGTGTTGGTTTACTGTCAGGGTTTGGAAATAACAACAGCAATGAAATATCCTAAATGTTAAGTATTCAGATCCTACAGTAGCTCTGGCATAACTTACCTTTGGATTAGAAAAAGAATGATAAAAATAACAGAATAAATTATCTCAGTAAGATCAATCAGGCCAGTAGTACAACAATAGTGTGTTTTGGCCAAAATGCTACCCTTCAGGTACCATTGTCTATGCTGATTGAGGATGATGTTATAGTTCATTACATTTTATAACACAAAGGTTTGCCCAACAGTGAACTCTTAAGACCTCTTGAGATATTACCTTTGCATGTCTAACCCAATGCTTAAGAAGCAATTCCGCCCTCTTGCTAGCTCATCTAATGATATATGAAACATGTCTGCAATGCTGTGTGGATGCTGTGAGAAGATTTTAAATACACCTAAACATTGGCATCCTTCATCTTTAGGTTTCAAGCTCAAGAAAAACCAATTTTCTATTCAACAGAAATTTTGCCATCTCTAAAGGCTGAGAAACACAGATGCTAAGCATGACTGCACCTTTTCTCAATGCATCTTACATAGGTAATTGCCAAAAGTCATGAACAAAAAAATAATTCAAGAAAAGTCATAATCTTATCTAATCTTATTATTCATAAAAGAGCATAACTAGTCCCATGAAGAGAGATAGAAGGAAGTAGGAATGTTTAGCTTTGAGAAAAGAAGTTCAGGATGGGTTGCATATGGTTAATTTCTTTGACACATGGAAAAATGTTACCCAGAAGATGATCAAGATTTGTTCCTCTTTACAAAGTGCAGGATAGAAAATAATAGCCTCTAATCACAGGAAGCAAATTATTGTTGAATGCAAGAGAAAACAGCTTCCTATCAGAGAAATCTGATGATGGAACTAATGGCCCAGAGATGTGTAATAACAGCCTTTATTTAAATAGAAGCAAAACAATCCTTTTTCAATACCTGCAACAAAGAGGTGATTCAATGACCTAAATCCCCCTTCCAATGCTATGATTCTGTGACAAAGAAAAGATGCAAGTGTTGCTTTCTAGAAAGCGTTGAAGAAGAAAAAAAGTGTGTATGTTTGTGTGCCATAAAACGGGTGGTGGTGGGTGGAAATGGAGGAAATGGAGAGAAATTAGATATGTCCCAAATGTGTCACTGATTATAAGATGGCTAACTGTAAATTCAGGAAACTAATATAAAACCCCAAAAATACTGAAGGAGAGATTTAGAAAAAGTGGTCTTAGCATGTTCAAACCATAGACTATTAGTCTACACTGAAGGCGGAAGGACTCATGTGCCCTTTTTTGAATGTGTCTTCAAAAATGGTCATCAAACAATTATATAATTTTTGATGATTCAGATTATACAGAGATGGGAAAGAATAAGCGTAGAAGAGCAATCAGCTTAATGGAATCTATTTTTTAAAATTAAATTTAGATGTAAATAGGGTAAATGTAATTTTGTCCAGCCCCCACCTATTGATTAGTAAATTATAGCTATAAGGTAAAAGGCTAGGAGGGGCTCTCAGTCCCCAAATTATTCATGCCCTTGATGGTCTTACCAATTTCTGATGACATCATAGCTATATCTAGTATGCTTAGCATCAGTCCAGAAGTGGTTTCCTCTGGCCTCCTTCCAGGATGTTTTCTTAGCTTTGCAGTCTAGCTTCCAAACTTGAAACCTTCGTATACAAGAAGATGCATTTAAAACAATTTGATTAAAATGGTTACGACAAATCTTGGGTTAATGCCAAATGCTTTGCTATAAAAGAGGCTTGAACTCAGAGTGAATCTTTCTAGGAAATTAGCCTATTGCAAATGCATGGAGGAGATAGTGCTATTTAGTCTTCCCAGTTTTATAGCCCGTTTAATTAAAGATAGCAAACTTATCACATTATCAGGTGTGAATAAATGAACTTTTGTCAGTTCAGGCAGAGATTTTAAAGGAACCACACTTTACAGAATTCAAATGAGATTTCCATGCCAAATTATTAAAGCCTTTATGGATAATTTTTCTCAACATTATCTGGTTGATCAAATATATATAGGAAATGATCATTCTAAGGTATGTGTGTGTGTATGTGTGTATGTGTGTGCACATACACACATATATACATATATATAAATACATATTTTGTGTGTGTATATATATATATATCTTTATCTAATTAACAATTGCACCAACTAACATATTGAGTTTATTATATTATATGTATTATTTAATATATTAAAATCTAGTAAGTGATCTGCTTAAGACAGATAAATTGTTTTTTCATAATAGTAAATAATGCAATTTTATAAAAGCTATAGTCTAGTTCCATTAATATTGCTACTTCTAACTCTTTCATCCACCATACTCACTACAGCTCTAATGATGCTTCCATCATAACTAAAAGAAGATAATTGGATAGATAGATAGTAGTAGTAGTAGGGAAATGAGTGAGTTACATTAAAAGAATGATCCGTGAGATGCCTTCAGTTGTGAAGAGACATAACATAAGTGCACACAACAATGCTTAAACTTAGCAGTGTCTAGACAGGCATTTATCCATCTCTGCCTAATAGGACCTTGAATTAGATGTTCTTTCTAATTCAAATGATTAATTTACTCCAAAATAGTCAGACATAGGTGATGAGTTGTGGTTGACTTGGTGGATCATACATTATACTGGCTTGATTAAGACAAGACCATTATAATGGCTTATTATGATTTTCCCATTGTGTATTTAGCTGCCTATTATAGCAATTTACAGAACTGTGTCTAAAAGGTGAAGAATTATGCATCAATTTTTTTTTCCTTCAGGGATATTTGTATTTCTTGTCCATCAAACTTTTTATCTTTCTTCTTCCATACACACTACATTCCATGCAAACATAGACTCAATTAATTCATCGATAATGATTAACTTGGTTATTAGCAACTCATTTTTTGCAATGTGCACCTTACATAAACATAAAAACTAACCACATGGACAAGTTATGTACAATTCATTAAAGCACAAAAATGAATTAAGTTAAAATCAACCAAGGCTAGCACATTATGCAAATACAACCACTAGGTCTTTAACTGACCTGATTAAGTGTGTTTTGCAAATGCAACTTACAGATCATTTCAAAAGCCATTTGGAATAGGAAAAGTACGTAACAACAGTTTGCTGTTCTTTTAAAAAATCACTGCCAGTGTTCAAAATCTTGGATAAAATACTGATTTATTATTCATTTAAATTGATTTATATAGTCATCCATCTTACTAATGAGACCCTAGATCAGGGGTAGGCAACCTTGGCTCTTTTATGACTCGTGGACTTCAACTCCCAGAATTCCTGAGCCAGCATGGCTGGCTCAGGAATTCTGGGAGTTGAAGTCCACGAGTCATAAAAGAGCCAAGGTTGCCTATCCCTGCCCTAGGTGGAAGTAAAGGGCAGAGGGAGTGGCTTTGAGGGACAGGACTGAGTCCAGGATAGAAATGGAATGTAAGCAAACATCTCAAAAAACAAAACAAACAAACAACCCTCCTCCCTAGTTCTTACAAAAATAAAGAGAGGAAAGGGAAAATACATTCAGACTCGCAGGATTCTGTTACTATAGCTTTAAAATAAAAATAGTACTGACCTACAGTGGATTCCTGCTCTTATCACTTTGAAGTGATGACTGCAGCTGATAAAGAATAAAAAATGCAATATAAGTACACTTTAAAAATACATTTTACAATTGACCAAAACACAAAGTGGCTGCTTAATGTATTTATTTATTCAATTTCATCGCCATCCATCTCTCAGAAACAATTCTGGGTGGTTGACTGTTACAACAGAATTAAAAATATAAAAATACAGCCAATAATCATGCAAATATATTACATAAGATACCAGCAGAGAACATGCATAAGGTCCCTCAATTAACATAGCCAAAAAAAGGCTTATGCACACTGTTAGGGCCCCAGGATTGATGGCAGTACTAAGATTTGAATGCTTTGCAAAAGGCCAGTAAGGTCAGGACATGTCTGATCTCAGAGGGGATGATGTTCTGGGGTGGGCACCATAGCAAAAATGTTCTCTTCCTATGTCTTGTGAGAAGGCACTGTCTTGTAACAGGACTCAAGCATACCTCTCCTGCTGGATTTAATAGGACAGGTAGATACCACTGGGGAGAGATGGTTCCATAAGTAATCTAGCACCAAGCCATGAGGGCTTTAAAAGTGACTACCCACCTTGAATTGTATTTGGAAGCATATCAGTAGCCCATGCAGCTTGAAGCTGAAAAATAACTTATGTGTTTAAGATCATGTAGATACATGATAAGATTATCTATGTATCTTATGTATCTTTTTCTATACATTGTCATTTGCCTGTTTTGTAGCGAAATATACTTTATTGCCTTCATGCCTTCATTTATCAGCCAGCAATGTGAGCAGACTAGTGTAGCACATTATCCTTTAATTTATCTAACTAAAGTGGTGCCCTCAACATTTTAAAATTAGAATATGGTCATATGTCTAACAAGGGAGAGTACATCAACTCTGCTTCGCTTGTTTTAGATTCACAATTAAACTACCGAGGATTAAACATGTCATTTGTGAAAACAGCTTGCAGCGCTTCTAATTATATGCATTATAGTGAGGATTTCTGATATTTAGAGAATTTCATGGAATCGTACTTATTTCATGAACCACCTACCTAATCTGTCAAGTCTCAAGAATGTGCTTTACTAATCAAATTCTTTTGGTAGCCTCTGTGGCCCTGTTCTCAAAACAAACTAAGACATAATTAGCTACATTATACTTTGGCTTAAAATGTTGGGTTAATCAACTATATAAATCATGTTTTATATAGTTTATATGTTACTTATATGTAAGGGTGAGGGTCTATACATATGTTGTATATAGTATGTTTAAATGTGTGTTATGCATGTGTACACTTTGAGAGCAAGCAACTAAATTTCATTTTTAATGTGTGCCATGGTGCCCACAGTAAAAAATGACATTCTGTTAGGATTTTTTTTTAAGTCATGGTTAAACAATCCATAGGTTAGTGCACTCTGTGAATCCAATTCTTAACATTGTTAAGCAGGATCAAATCTCAACATATATCTCAGAATTCCAGCCAGTTAAATGGATCAGAGTTCACAATACATTAGCAGTGAAAAGAAGTTAGGGCATCTCTTTCTGATACAATCCTTTTGTCTGAATCATTGGGCTCCAGAGCATCCAGAAGTCAAAGTAATATTTTTGTAAGCAATACCACATCAAGATAATATGAAGAGTAATCTGTAGGTACTGACAGCCCTAAAACCAAATTGATGACGTTCAAATGACTTTCCTGCTTACTTCTCATGAGTGCCATCTTCATTTGGAAAAAAGTCTTTTAACAATGTCAAAATGGAAAAAATTCCCAGTCTTCATTTTGGTAATAATCTTTTCTTAGTTTCTCTCAGGTTTTCTTTATGACACGAGGCATAAATTAGTTTCACATATCATTCAGTTTGATTTGGCTTAATATATTTTGGTGATTTGTTAGCAATATCCCTCCTATTGCTTGAATGCATCTTCCAGCCATCATCCAGCCATCTCTGTGTCACTAATGGAGACTATGATGCCTCAGTAATGGCTGTTGCCATAAGATGACAGAAATGATCAGAAGGAGAACAACTTAAACAAACATGGGATATGCAGTGTGGGAACCAGATACTTGGTAGATAGCACAAATTTGTAGCAGGATAGTACAGACAAAAACGTACAGTGAACCACATACATATTAGGGTTCAAACTCACATTTGATTGGGTTGATTGGGCTTTTTGATTTACAGTTGAAAATCATCAAAGTGTATAGTGCTGGGAAGAAGGTGAATATTGTAGTGCAAGAAGAAAGCCTGATCCATTCCACCATCTCCATTACTGTAAAGGATAATGAAAGGTTTAGAGAGGCAATGAAAGGACCACCATGAATGAAATAACAAGACAGAGAAAAGGGCTCATCCATGAAATGGAAAAGCTCCTTATACTTTGGATGGAATATCATATACAAAAGAGGAAGCCAATTAACCTTGTTCTCATTCAGACCAAGGCACACAGCTTTCTCAATACACTGAAGAAACAAGGAGGTGAGTGTCGGGCCCTATGGGGCCGACATTCCTGGGCGGGCGGGACCTCACTCGCTACGCCGCCGCCTCCCGTCGCCCTTCCTCACTGTCCAGAGGCTGTCAGCTGTTCGACGCTGGAGCTTGTTGGCGCCGCGGCTGCCCGCCTCCCTCTTCGCCGGCCGGAGCAGCTGCGGGGAGTGCCGATGGGCCGTTTCGGGTGTCGGGACACCATTTGCTGTGGGCGTCAGGAGCGCTGCGGAGGGGACATCCCAGCAGGGTGCGGATGGGAATCCCCACTGACGCTGGAGAGGGAAGCCCTGCAGGGCCAGAGGAGGGGGAAATGCTGTGGCAGCCATGGAGTAGGGATGGACGGCGTCGAGCTGCGGGAGGCGGTGGGGCATGGGGTGGGGCAGGGACAGGACAGCGAGGGGAAGACAGACCCCCTGGCAATATGCACCCGGTCCCTGGCATCACAGGAAGAACGACAGCAAACACAGACCTGGGGCTTGCTCCGGCAGGCAGCCCGCTGCGTGTCTAGAGGGGGAGGAGATGAATGCCTGACTGGCCGCCTATGTATGCAACACACCGGATGTTGGCTTGCCAGTTGGGGGGCGGGGCTCTGGGTTGAAATACTATGTAAAGCGCTGGGAGCAGTTCACTCCCAGCGCTGACTTTTTCCAGAATGGAATAAACACCGTTTGTTTGTCATCCGTACCTGCCTGCTAGCTCTTTTTTTTTTTTTTACAAGTTTTATTGAATTTTTTTTGTTTTACAACTAAGTGCTTAAGACTCATCGTGGAGATAGGGCACTCCATGTAACAAAGTAAAAAATATAATTATACATGAACAATTTAAATTACTTCTTTAAAGTTTCCCTCTCTATTTTATCAATCCAGAAAAAAAAAAAAAGAACAAAAACTATCAATAATATTTCCACCCGTTTTCAGGCTTAACTAACTTACAATTAACATATTCCAATTTGGCCTTACCTAAACATATAGTATACAATTCGGGTATCCATATAATATAAATTATTTCTAACATATACATATTATTCCAGTTATTCAAAATATAAAATATTTTTATAAATCAATCCAACATTCAATCATTATAAGTAAAAATACCAGTAATATTTCACCAATCTCAATCCAACTCCTTTAATTTTAACTTTTCCAATTTTCCGTAATTGCCATTCCAGACCATAATCTAATCCATAATTTACACCAATATTTACTCAGACCAAGATCTTAGACCTTAGAAATCTCAAAAATATTAACTCAGTCAAAGTCTCTAAAAGCCATTTTACCCATCAGATAAAGTTTTAACTCTCATTTTTAAACCTAATTCTGGCTTTCTTTTTATGCCAAGCAGGTTTCCACAATAGGGCCTCTAGCTCCTCCCATCTTAGTGTTTGACTATAGACATTTTCGCACAATTGCGTCCGATCGTAGTCTTCTTCTCTTTTTTCCAGTATTGTCTGCACTATGTAATCAGTCTTAATCAGTATGGTGATTATTCGTTGTTTGTTCATATTATCAGCATTTTTAATGTCTCGTATTTGAAAGTCCATTTCTGTTGCTTTTAAGATTATAGATGTTTTAGTTGAATTCTGAATTGGTCATCAGAAATCTCCATCATTTGCATATAAGGTGTAGCATCTTCCTCTTCAATAGATTGTGAATATAATTCCTCCATCTCATTAAGTTGTAAATCTGGTTGTGTATCATGATCAGTCAAAATTTGAGCTTCAATTTTCAACTCTGGAACATCCTCTTTCCTGAGCGTTCTAACATGTTCTTTAAATTCCTCTTTCATTTCCAATTTTTTTTCTAGTATAAGTCCATAGTTAAGCTGTGAGTGGGATTCCATTCTTCATTTTTTTAGTGAAAGTTCAGCTTAAAAGATAGATTGCAATATTATAAAATATAAAATCCAAACAGAAATAGGAAAAAACAAGTAATCAAGCCCAGCACAAAGATAAAGACAGCAAAAGTCCCAGTCAGTATTGTGAATATCTAATTTATAATTCAAAGTGATAATAGAAGAGGATGCCTTAAAAGTCAATTATTATATTGTAATCCTAAAACGAGAGAAAATCCATTTTCCTGGGATGTATATTTTATATTATAAAGTCAAACAAACTAGAATTAGAAAATTGAGCAAGTTCCAAAAGATATACCAATGTCTGGGCGTCATGCCAAGTTCAGGGAATGAAAATTCAGCTGCAAATGGTTACTTTGTTACAATGGAGATGTCTGGGCTTCACGCCAAGTTCAGAGATACATTGTAACCATACAATCCACATGAATCCGCCCAGAAAGCCGAAAAGTTTTTTTTTCTTTTTAAAGTAGATAATAATGTTCAGAAGGGGGGGAGGAAGAAAAACACTCCACCCCCCTCCCTAAAGGTTTCCACTTAAGCTAAAAACAAGCAAGCAGAGAAAGAGAGTCACAGTAAGGATTTTTTCTTCTTTTTTTTTTCCAGGATCCCCTTAATTCCAACAGCTCAAATAAACAATAAAAATTAGTTATTTTTTTTACAGCTCGTTTTCCCCGAGTATCCGAACGCTGCTTTCTCAAGGGAAGGAAATAGTTTCTAAAAGCTTTTCACAGGGAAGTAAATAGGATATCAAGAGGGAAGGAAAGGTCTCACCCGGATCTCCCATGGTGGTTCTTTTTGCTTAGATGTTGCTGTGACTTTCGGCTGGAGCAGCTAAGTGATCGGCCGATCTTTTCCCCGTCGGCCCAAAGGTGATTTCTCGGATCGCAGAGGGAGCTACTGCTCCCTCCGCAATCAGACGAGTGTCCTCCTCCACGGTGGTCACCTCTCCGGGGCGACTTTCGACCCTGTCCAGGGTCTACTGGCGGGGGGAAACCGGTCGGCAAAGAGAACATACTCTTTGCGCGACCGCAGGTGCTGCAACCGGACACTGCTAGCTCTTTTTGTTGGGGCACCGAGGAGGACGTCCTGACAGTAAATCAGCGCTCACTAACCTGTTCATCCTTTTCCAGTTCCTTTGGTGCCAAGAAGGGAATGGTGGAGGGAACTCAAGGGGTTGCCCCGGCGGAGGAGGTGGCTGAGCCAGTCGGTGACACTGTGCTAGTGCCTGCAGAGGAGGCCGGGGACACCCAGCCGGCAGTGAGGCCCAAGGAGCGGGTCCCACAGCCTGGAGCCATGTTGGGTGAGTCCCAGCAGCCAGTGATCCTGGCGTCATCAGGGGACTGGTGGCTGAGTCCTGCTCTTCAGCGTTCAGACCTGGCTAAGCGCCTACCTTGGGTGCCGGGGGTCCTCTGCCTGGCTGGAGGGAGAGGCGGTGGATGGAAGACAGTGAGGAGGAATAGAGTTATTCCACGGCACCTGGAAGCCGGATGATGGACATCCTGCGAGACCGTTACAGTGAGGTGGGGTGCCTGGAGCCTTCCTCCTGGACACGCATGGAGACAGGCCATGGGTTGATACCTTGGTCCAGCGCCGGGACGCAGCCGGTTCCGGCAGAGCCAGCCCGTTTCCGGTTGGCTAGTCCACGGTTCCGAGGCCCTCCTGGGAGCGACACCTCTCAGGCAGGGGCTCCTGTCCTGAGCAGCTCACCAGCCCTGTCACGCCCACGCCAGGAGGGAAGACCAATGGCGAAGCCTGGCGGGCTGCCCGGGAGGGGGATGGCAGGGTCGTCCGGGGTTCTGGACTGGCAGACGGCTGGCCTTGGGGACCGCCTGGCCAACCCAGCCAGTGACGGTCAATGGGGAGCAGGGCCGCCCATGGCCGGCCAGCCAGGGAGTACATCTGAGACTTCCGACAGGTGGCTGGGAGACTTCATTCCTGGCCGGAGCGCCTCCTGACCGGAGCGCGGGCCTGGACCGTGAGTTACGCCAGGCATGCATCGTTTGGGGTGTTCTGAACCGGCTTCAGGAGTGGTTCCGGGTGGTGGTGGAACTGGATGCAGGGCTGCAGGAGTGCCGGAAGAGGGGGGAGGAACCACTTGCATCCCGGAGGGCAGGGGAGAGACCCAGAGACGACGGCTGTAGGGGCCAACCCTCGACCTCGGGGCCCTCCGGTCCGTCCCCTCGGCCAGGATTCCGTTGTTTTCGGTGTAATCAACCAGGCCACCAGGTAGCAGAGTGTCCGGTCCCTGTGCTATGTGGCAGCTCAGCGACCCCCGGGAACACCGGTACCACACCCAAGAAGACCACGGAACGGTCGCAGGCGGTGCAGCCGGATGGGGACAAACCCCGTCGATCACCACGGCGGGAGCAGGAAGCGATAGCCACCACCGGATTCCAGCCGGCGGAGTATGACAGCACAGATGACTCTGCCGACGACCCCATGGTGAGTCAGCCGGTATGCCCGTTTGTCATCCCTATTACCCTGACAAGTCCTCAAACGGGCAGTAGGAGGGTATATAAGGCCTTAATCGACTCAGGGTGCACCCGTTGCCTCATCAGCAAGAACGTGGTAGCCAACGTCGGAATTAAGGTTAGGTGGTTGGCTAAGCCAATCCGCTTTGAGCCGGTGGACGGGTCCCTCTTGGGGGGGCTTCGGCCACTCAAGTAACGGAGCCCACAAGGATGGACATGGGAGGCCATTGGGAGATCCTTCGGTTCATCGGGGTCCCCTCCATGACCGAGGCAGTGATCCTGGGTCTTGCGTGGCTGGACAAATGGGGTCCGATGATCTGGTGGGAGAGTGGGTACCGCCATCTACACCTGGGTGTTGGTCCCCGGCCACCAACCCAGGATCCCAAGGGCGCTGTGACAGACAATGGAGGGGTGAAGGCGGCCCAAGGTGACCCAGGCCCTGGGACCAGCTTTCCGCCTGTCTATGCCGACCTCGCTGAGGTTTTTGGTGAATGGGAATGTGAGACGCTACCGCCCCACCGGTCGATAGACTGTGCCATTGACCTGGTGCCAGGGGCGAAACTGCCCAAGCCCCGCGTGTACGCTATGACACCCCGGGAGTTGGAGGAGTTGCGTCGGTACATTGAGCACAACCTAGCCAGGGGTTTCATCCAGCCTGCCCGCTCACGGATAGCGGTGCCGGTCCTGTTCAAAGAGAAGAAGGACGGGTCCCTTCGGCTGTGTGTGGACTTCCGGGGCATAAACGTGGTGTGTGTCGAACACATGTACCCCCTCCCCTTGATGACGGACCTCCTAGCTCATATGGCACGGGGTACGATATTCACCAGGCTGGACCTGCGGGAGGCATACTACCGGGTCCAGATCAAGCAGGGTGACGAATGGAAGACAGCCTTCAACTGCCCGCTTGGTAGCTACCAGTTTCGGGTGATGCCATTTGGGTTACAAGGAGCCCCCGCGGTCTTCATGCAACTCATTAATGAAGTATTGCATGAACACTTGTACCGCGGGGTGCTGGTGTATCTCGATGACATCCTCATCTATACCACCACCATGGAGGACCACATCAGGTTGGTACGGCAGGTACTGGAGAAGCTGTTGCGGGCCCGGTTGTATGTGAAACTGTCCAAATGCGAGTTCCATTAATCCCGACTGGACTACCTGGGGTACCGGATATCAGGGGCGGGAGTAGAGATGGACCCCGGTAAGGTAATGAGCGTTCTGGAGTATCAGATATAGTCATTTCCAACTGCTGAAGCTTTTGAAGTATTTGTAGGGACTCTTAAATATTGTGATTGTTCTCTAGTGTGCAGCCTCATCTTTTATTTATGGTTTTACCTGAATGTTGCTTTAAAATCTTGAACATTGCCTGGAACACTTTTGAAAGTAAGTCAGTACAATGGTGCTTGAAACAAAGCAAAGTAAAAAAAAAAACAAGAATCTTGATCTGAACACATTTCAGTTTGGGACCCAGATAGGACAGAGTGAGAAATGTTCCTCACATTGATAATAAAGGTAAAGGTAATTTTTTTCCCATTCCAGTCTTGTCTGACTCTAGAGCAGGCATGTCAAACTGCTGGCCCACGGGCCGGATGCGTCATGCCAAAACCACACCCACCGCATTGCTGGCAATGGGGAAAAAGTCACGATATGTCACACGACATCACGTGACGTCGTGAGTTTGACATGCCTGCTCTAGAGGGTGGCGTTCATCTCCTTTTCTTAGCCAAGGGAGTCAGCGTTGTCTGAAATCATTTCCATGGTCATGCGATCCGGTAGATTACATTGGAAGTATGAGTATGGCTCATTTGATTGTGTGTTTTCACCAGGGAGGTAGGGGGATTACTGTTTTTTATTCTTTTGTATTGTTTTTTTTATTGTTTGTAAGCCACCCAGAGTCACTGAGAATAAGTGGGCAGCCATATACTGTAAACCAAATACATAAATAAAGGGAAAGGGAAAGGTTTCCCCTTTCCAGTTATTTCTGACTCTAGGGGGTGATGCTCATCTCTATTTCTATTGTTGGGACAATAGGCTAACTATGTAAGCTGTTTAGAGTGGGCTGTAAAGTGGTACGTAAGTCTAAGTACTATTGCTATTGCTACTCACATTTGTATGGTTTCAAACTGCTAGATTGACAGGAGCTGGGGCAAGTAATGGGAGCTGACCCCATCACATGGCACTCAGGTCTCAAACCTGGGTCGTCAGTTTTCCAGCTGACAAGCTGAGCCATCGTGTCCCCTAAGAACTCTAATAGCTATTTTAAAACAACCAATAGGCCTGGTCTGGTCTATCATTACAAAGATAGTACTATTATATTTTACTAATCATAAAGCCCCTGGATAGTCCCATCAACCCTTGAGGGTCAATATTGACCGCTTGAGAAACTCTGCTTTACATAGAAAGAAGGCAAGAAACACCCCCCCTCCCGGAATCTTGCTTATTTGCTTATTTATGGGGTTCTTATTAGAAAATAGATTATTTGCTGCTACTTACTTAACAAATGTATGTGACTACCCATTTGCAGAAAGAGCTGTGGGTGGCAAAAAAGGAGAAAAATAATTACAAAATCAGTTGGAAGAAAGAAAGAAAAAGTTGAGGCCCTAATAAAAATTTCCACATCCATAAATCAGACATAAGCAGATGTTTAGTGATGTTGTTAAAGTTCTGTGCTGCCACCGACCCTCTGCAGGAACTCTGTAGCATCTCTCTAGCACCAGGACCAAACTTCAGTCTTCTGCTGACTGCTCAACATACTCCAGCTGAACAGCCAATTATTCTCTGAGGAACTTCTCTGCCTGCTTCCAAAGCCCATTATTACCATTTCTTGCATTGTGCTGGAACAAAAACCCTTGCAGACTCTGATCTCACAGAAACAAGCTCTCAAAAATTGATATCTCAGTCATCCTCCTCAACTTTTCGCCACATTCTAAATGCTCTAACATCTGCCAATAACTGGGTACTACAGCAAGCCAAATAGCTGGAAAGCAGGTACTTACGTAAACAATTCAGGCAGAGTGGGTACCCACAATAATTTTTCACAAGATGTCTGTGCAACACAGTGGGGAGAGAAAGGAAGAAAATAGGCATGGCACACTCTGCCATACATTAAAAACACAGCTTCTGAGATCTACAAGTGGGCATCACACACCGCCCAGAGGCTACCATACAAGGACAAATTATGCATTGTAAAGATCGCTTGGAGGTGGGTGATACTTCCAATGTAATCTGTCGGATCCCTTGCATGGATTGCCTCTGTGACAGATGGGGAGGAAGCTAACCACCAGATTGCAAGAACACAAGTGAGCAGTCAAACGAGGAAACCCGAACTCATTGGTAGCCTCACAGCGCAATGAACAAGGACATACATTCAATTTTGCAGGTACTAATATTGTTGGATCAGCAGGCACAAAAACAGCCAGGGAAGTGATTGAAGCTTAGGAAAGAGGCCCCTTGTCAATCAACAGGAGTGCTGATTTATCACCAGTTTATCAAATACTTAGGAGGCGAGGGCTTGGCAGCACAAGCAAACAACAGCCAAAGACTTAATAGCCATCCATCAATACCCCCATCAACATTTAAAAAAACACATACAACAGGCACCATATAAATACCACACACAGAACAGTTCAAATTACACACTCTGCTAGAGAAACGTTCCATGAGGATGGGCTCCAGCATGAGTCTGAAAACTCAGAAGACTAAACCTCTCGTCCCGGTGACAGACCCAGATTGGATCCTGCAACAATATCCCGGGACACATATATTCTCCTTTTGTAAAACTTGACATACCATCTTTTTGATATGATTATCCTCATTATAAAAGCAACCAGAAGATACTAGAAGTATGAGCCAGCTTAGCCTAGCGGTTCCTTCACAATCTGAGCAATAGAACAATTGTAATCAATCATCCAAGGAATAGAATATCACAACCATAAAACTGCAAATACTAACATTTTGAAAAGATATATCCATCCACAAATATTACTCATGCTTTGAAGGTCAGAGTAGAAAAGTAGATCTGTTTTCTTGCTCATTCAAATGCAAAGAGAATGTACATGAATTGAAAGACATGAATTCAGAATCTTTCTTAATGGCTCCCACAGTACCCAGCTGGCAAATTAAAAACAAAAATATTCCAACAGGAACTTCAGAAAACTGCCTTATATTACATTCATCTT
Organism: Azemiops feae; assembly: GCA_023970755.1. Lineage (NCBI taxonomy): Eukaryota > Metazoa > Chordata > Lepidosauria > Squamata > Viperidae > Azemiops > Azemiops feae. The sequence goes on from JALGBA010000018.1 coordinate 3,682,264, forward strand.
ACTCCCTATTGCTGACTCTGAATAGCAATAATTTTCAAGGTTTTCAGATAACAATTTTCTTAGCTCTGCTTTGGGATGGCCAACAACTGAGCTTAGATATGCATGCAAAGTCTGGTGTAGCCTTTTGAACTAGAAATTACTGTGGAAAGCTTTCTGGATCAGCACCCTGAGGCTCTCCTGCTGCTTTTATCATCAAAGTTGAAGGTCAAGCAAATTAGCCTCAAGGGCCAGCCTGATTGCTTCCAAGAGTAAATCCAAGATCAGCCTGTATTTTGGCATAACTATCATTTTGTATCCACTTCAAAACAATGAGAAATTTGAAATTCGTGTAAGAGTCATTATTTTTAATGACCAAATTTTTGGTAATTTTAAAGCTTTATATTTTTCTTCTGGATTACTCAATCTGGTTTAAAGAAACTGTACTTGACTGTGCTATTGTTTGGGATCATTATTTACTATAATTCTATAAGAACAATCTATCAATTTCAGTGTCTGGAAAATTGCTACAAAGTGTCTGGAAGTATTGCTACAAATGCCAATTCAATAAATACATCATTCGCATAGATTGTGCAAATCATTTTCCAGACTCGTTTCAAATGCTTCCTTGATTCCACTTAATTTCACTAGATAGCTTGGAGGAACTGTCATTTGTTGTTGTTGTTGTTGTTAGTTGCAAAGTCGTGTCCGACCCATCGCAACCCCATGGACAACATTCCTCCAGGCCTTCCTGTCCTCTACCATCTTCTGGAGTCCATTTAAGCTCACGCCTACTGCTTCAGTGACTTCATCCAGCCACCTCATTCTCTGTCGTCCCCTTCTTCTATTGCCCTCAATCTTTCCCAGCATTGGAACTGTCATAGTCTATACTTAATGCATGATGAGAACACTTGGGAAGGATTTGAGACAGATGCCCGAACTTGGAGCAACTGTGATGAGTTCAAAGAATGGATTGAGAAGACTTTGGAATTTGCACAGTCCTAAAAATTTGTGTTCAATTATATTGCAGCACCTAACCAAGTTTGATTTCAAAAATCTAAACAAAGATTGGATTTGGTTAGAATTGTGCCAAGTAAAATACTAGAACAATAAACTAATTTGTTGGTGTTTTTTTTTTAAAAAAAATCCTAACAGAAGCAATAATAAACAACTTGGGTATTCTTCCCCCCCAAAACTACACAAGTTTGTCGATGAGATGATTAGAAGTTTGATTTGAAGAGATTTTACATTTAAAATTTTATCTACGTCTATGCAATTAACTTGCATAATATTATTGTCAAACTGCAGTATAATATGTTTATTTCCCTATTATAAATAATAGAAATAATACAGTATTTCTTGAAATACCTTTCAAATAATTAATAGTATAACAGATCTAAGAACTATTAGCACTAAAAGAAAGTTTGCAATCTGTTCAGAATTATTCCCTTGTATATCTAAAAGTCCTATATATTTATATGTCTTAACCATGCCACCTAAACATTTTATGTTCAGGAAAACTAGTTTACAACAATCATTCATTAGGAATTTTCTACAAAGTCTATTATTCTATTCCTTATATAATTAATGAAACTAAGTATTTTAAAACAGAGGCCTTGTATATAGTGTGCTACTAACATTTGTTTTTATAAATGAAAGAAAATATATATGTATATTAATTGCCCTTGTCCTCCATCTCTTTTCCTATATACAATATTTTTGCCTTACTCTTTCCTTTGTCTTATATTCAACTGCATCATTTGCAACTATTGCAAATATAATAATATAAAGTTAACATGAAATATAAACTTAATAAACAAAGAAGAATGCAACACAACAAAAAAGTAGTTCAATTTTTGTATTCACTAGTTTCATATTTGTTTTTCCTTTTTTATCTTATAATTCTTTTATCTGTGAAGAAGCTTCCAATGTCCCACATTTACTTATTCAATTAGGTTTACAGGTTGCTTTCTTGAGATCTTCTTTTACCATACCAAGGCCATTCCTTGAGTAGCAGCAACTGTTTTTGTGACTTAAAAATTATAAAGTTCAATGGAAACTCCCACCAGATTCTATTTCTGACTTAATTGTTTGTATTCCTCTTTGAAAAATGAATTTCTTAACATTTTCAAAAAGCAATACTTTATCTGTTTCTTAATTTATCTTAGGAATTTTCTGAAGAATCTTGTGTGTTGTAGCAGCATTAAGAAATCTGATTATAGTAACTTTAAGCTTCTTATGATTTATGCAGTTTTAAATGATACAAATGCATGTATTTACTGCTAATCTTTTAAAAAATGGAAAAATAGGGAAGACATGTTAAAGACAGAAGTGCTTTTTAAAAAGGCAATATGACAAATAGACTTTAAACAAGTGAAAATGATAGAATATAAAAATTAGAAAGGAGCTTTGTGATAATCTAATTCAGGGGTGTCAAACTTGATTGTGTCACATGATGTATAGCGACTTTTTTTGTCTTTGCGGAGATGGGTGGACGTGGCCTGCACGTGATGCATCCGGCCTGCGGGCCGCCAGTTTGACACCCCTAATCTAGTTCAATCCCTATCTAGTGTGAAAATATCAGTAATTGCTCCACTACTGTTGCTTCTCTGACAATTGGCTATCCACCTTCAGTTTATACATCTCCAGCAAAGGAAAATCCATCACCTCCAAAGTCAATCTGTTCCATTATTGAACAGCTCTTTTTTAAAATGTCAAACTGAAACCCACTTCCTTGTCATTTAAATTCTTTTTTTCCCCTTCTTCTATATTCTGGAAATTTTTTGACATTCTGCTGTATCTTTTGCATGAAATTCTTTAGATACCTAAAGATAACTATCATGTGTCCCCATATCTTCTCTACTGCTATACCCAGTGTCTCCAATTGTTCTTTATAAATATCTTCTCCAAGATATTTGGCAATTGCTTATCATCTTGGCTGATGTTTTCTAAGCATGCTCCAGTTTGTTAGCATCCTTCCTAAAATCAGATATAATATTCCGAACTGGACATACTTAACTACAAGTAATCCTTATTTAACAACAATAATTTGGACCAGAATTTCCATGGCTTGCTTGCTTATTTATATGTTTATGTTTATGTTATTTTTTATTTATTTAGCAGAGGTCATACAATCACTGATATATAAATTTAGTTTAAATAAAGTGTCAGCATATATATGTATGTATGTATGTATGTATGTATGTATAAGATATGTGGACAATACTATATAGGAGATCATATATTAAATTAAGATAAAACCATAATAAAATAAGTTATGCTTAAAATCCTACAAGCTAGACTCCAGCAGTATGTGGATCGAGAACTTCCAGAAGTAAATTGTGGCAAGTTCTTAAAGAGATGGGAGTACCAGATCATCTTATTTGTCTCTTGAGAAACCTATATGCGGGTCAAGAAGCAACAATGAGAACTGGATACGGAACCACTGATTGGTTCAAAATTGGAAAAGGAGTCCGGCAAGGCTGTATTTTGTCACCCTGCCTATTTAACTTATATGCAGAGCACATCATGAGAAAGATGAATCAAAAGTTGGAATTAAGATTGCCGGGAGAACTATCAACAATCTAAGTCCTAAGATATGCAGATGATACCACTCTAATGGCAGAAAGTGAAGAGGAACTAAAGAGCCTTTGATGCGGGTGAAGAAGGAGAGTGCAAAAGTTGGCTTGAAACTCAACATTAAGAAAACCAAGATCATGGCATCCGGCCCTCTCAATTCCTGGCAAATAGATGGGGAAGAAATGGAGGTAGTGACAGATTTTATCTTCCTGGGCTCCAAGATCACCACAGATGGGGACTGCAGCCAAGAAATTAAAAGACGCTTGCTCCTGGGGAGGAAAGCTATGGCAAATTTAGACAGCATACTAAAAAGCAGAGACATCACCCTGCCAACAAAAGTACATATAGTCAAGGCCATAGTTTTCCCAGTTGCAATGTATGGCTGTGACAGTTGGACAATAAGAAAGGCTGAGTGCCAAAGAATTGAGGCCTTTGAACTAAGGTGCTGGAGAAGACTCCTGCGAGTCCCTTGGACTGCAAGGCGATCAAACCGGTCAGTCCTAGAGGAGATCAACCCTGACGGCTCTTTAGAAGGCCAGATCCTGAAGTTGAAACTCAAGTACTTTGGCCACCTAATGAGAAGGAAAGACTCACTGAAGAAGAGCCTAATGCTGGGAAAGATTGAGGGCAATAGAAGAAGGGGACGACAGAGAATGAGGTGGCTGGATGGAGTCACTGAAGCAGTAGGCGTGAGCTTAAATGGACTCCAGAAGATGGTAGAGGACAGGAAGGCCTGGAGGAACATTGTCCATGGGGTCGTGATGGGTCGGACACGACTTCGCAACTAACAACAACAATATGGAGTGATAGAATTGCAATGGGATAGATGTTATAATTTGATATCTAAGGAAGTTAACCACCTAACTGTTTCTTGTGTGGCTGCAATGAAATCATCCAGGAGCCTTGAAATTTTCTGAGGAGACATTTTTGAACTGTATATATTATAGTTTGTTCCAGTGCACCACAGTCACATTGTGGGCTCTCGGTCATTCCCCACTTAAAGACCTTTGCCTTAGTTCTGGCATGGCCTGTACTGGTTCTATTCCAGTGGCTCCATATTTTTTGGGCAACTGCATTCCTGGAAGTGGCTTTGTTGGATTTCCATGGCTAAGCAATGTGGTTGCAAAGAATAACATTGCATGACTGCAACTTTCAACTTCCTAACAACTTCTCTATTGACGTTGCTTGTGGGAAGCCAGCAGGGAATGTCACAAATCGTGTTCACAAGGCCATGGGGATGCTGCGACAACCAAAACTTTGAGAACTGATCGTAAGTACCTTTTGTAAGCTTGGATGGTCGCTGAACAAGTAGTTACTAATAGAGGACCATCTGCAATGCAGAATAGAGAACCTTGAACTTAACACTAAACTTCTGTTGATGCAATCTGACTTATGAGTCAACAAGATAGCCAGATTCTTCTCTCATGTATAGACTCCCCTTCTACATCTTATATTCATGTCTGTGATTTTTTTCCTAAAAAATGTAATAGTTCCTTTTTATCTTATTAAAAATCATTTTGTTGGTTCTTCCCATTGTTCTACTTGTCAAGATCCACATCTACAGTCCCCTGAAGTATTTTCTATCCCCACTATTTCTAGCCACAAATTTGTTACACATAGTTTTTAATTCCTCATCCATGTACCCTTTACCTAACATGAAGATATGTCGAATAGTTCATGGACTAAAATAGAGCTATGTAGGACAGCATGCCATAAGTCACTCAATTTTTCTGTCCAATCTGACAAGAAGCCAGTGATTTATTCTTATTGGAAACAATTGTTCAACTATCTCTATCCATCCAAGAACAGCATAGTCCACTGCACATTTTGACATATCTCTAAAAGAATGCCATGCAAGCTTTGACAAATGCTTTGCTGAAGTACACTATTTCCACTGCATTCTCATGATCATCTAAACTGGTCTCTGTATTAAACAAGGCATTATTTATTCTTGATAGATTAATGCTGGTTCTTGCCAAGCAATACCCTTTTTTCTAATATTCACATATTAGAATATGTTTCAACATTTTAACAATATGTTTCAACATTTTATCCAGAATCAACATAATTTTATAGTTTATAGTTACTCAGTCTTCTCTCCTGCCCATCCCTTTTTGAATATAGGAGCAACATTTGCCATTCTCCACTCCTCTGACACTATGTCCATGATTTCTCAAACATCATAGAAGGCTCTGAAATGACATCTGCAAGATCCTTCGAGGTTCTCAGACATAATCGGGTTGGCCCTGAATATTTAAACTTCATGAGAGCCTGTTGTTCCCTAACAATCTCTTTAATTACTTTGGAAAAAGTAAAGAGATTACCCTTTGTCAATTTGTTAATGTTTTGCATAGGTCCATTCCAACTCATTTCCAGTTTCAGGAGAAGACTGAATTACATCAAGAGTAGACGGCATCAACCCTTGGTATCCTACCATAATATCCTACTATTTTTATTATTGAAACAGACATACACAATAGCTGTATCTGTACCTGTACTTGAACCTGTACCTATACCTATAGCTATACCTATACCTTGCTTCCATTGTTAAAGTATTTCCATTGACTTATGGATTTCTGTGTAGACATCCCTATTATTTCTTAATGTTTGTTTAAATTAGCTTTCATACACTCTGAAGTGTCTCTAAACGATGTTTGAATCTTCTTTTCCATAGTATCTTGACCCAGTAGACTATGTGGCAATATCCTTCCAAGTTCCACCTGCTTTTCTCTCTTTAACCAGCAATGTACACTGGCAAAGTTCTAGGAGAGCTGATCTCTTTGCCTCTTCTTCAAACTTCTGGAAAGTGAAACTGTCAGCAAGTGTACTGAAGGATTTGGGAATCTATTAGTCTGTTGATTTTCCAACAGATATTTGGGTGGTTATAATCTCTCATTATTTCTATTCTCTCTTTCCTAAAGGTTCTATAATATGGTATGGCTGAATTTCTGACTGGCTTAGTGGCCCAAAGCATGCTCCCTTCTGCCTAATAATAGTGTAACTTACTGTTTCCTCTTCTCTGTATTCATACTCAAGTGCTCTCATATAACTGGACTTTTACATTCAAATTCTGGATCTCAGCATATGTGTGTGCTTCCTTAACATATAATGTCACTGTACATCTCATCTGTCTGAATTATTCCCCTTGAAGAAATCATATTGTTCAATTATTACATTGCACTCATGACTTATTTTTTTAAACGAACTTTTATTTCAGCATGGTTCAATAATGCCTTCTAAATCAAATTTACCTTGCTGAATTTAGTTTTGCAGATTTGTTTCCTGTACTCTTTGCATATACTATTCCTTCTTATTTTGCGTATTTTGTGCTTATTACTGGATGTCTCCATATTGTGGATACATTTCCCTGTTCTGTTCTATTTTCTGAGTTCTCTTCCCACAAGATTCATGTTAAAGCCCTCTATAAGGTGCTGTTCAGGTGCATTCTTCTCTATTCTGGTCAGGTATACTCGATCTTTTGCCAGGAATCATTCATCCTTGCAACTATATTCCATTATTAAAGAATTCAGTCATTCCATTGACCTTAGTTTCTTTACCCTGCTCCTTCTGCTTTTTTATCCCTCGGAATGTTTTCAACTCCATGGCTGTACCATTTGTCCTTACATGGGTTACTAGGACGAGATACTTGTCAGTTGGCTTAAAGAGCCTTGGGGATCGTTTCCTCATTAGCACTTGGAACTGTCTTGCAATGCAGAACAAAAATATTTCTTTGGTCTATAAGACAGGATCAGCGGCGCTTATGTAATGTAATATAATTGTAATATAGCTATGGAAAGTATATTCCATTGGTTTGTTATTGGCAAAGAATGCCTATCTTATTACATAAAATGTGGAAGATCCTGAATGATATTATATTAAAACTGTTACACTGTATAACTAATGAGGACCTCTTGTTGACATTAGGTAATCTGAACATCTGTTTTAGGTATTGGAAAGCAAATAAATGTAATTAATTTTTATGAAATAAAAAACCATATTTAAATTAATATTTGAAGAGCAAAGAACTGGACTGATGCCTAATTAATTCCTCTGGATATACCCACCTAGTGGGATATATAAATGCTAGGGACATTTGTGTCAGCCTGTTTACTAAAACTCTTCTGTTGTTCATATTTTATTCAATTTTGTAGCATTCAATATTTCAGTTTAAAAATAAGAAAGTGCTGAAATCTCTTCCTAACCAACAATATACATTAAATTACAAACATGCATTAGAAAAGGGCAAGAATTAATATCATGAGTAAGTATTAAATGGAGTGGTGGTAAACTTGATATATAAAAAAATAGGATAAAAAACTATTTTGGTTTCACTCTTCCTATTTAAGCCTGTTGACAATTTTAAAAGAATGATGATGAATTTGATATACAATGAACCCTTCTGGCTAGAAAAGTTTACAACAGCTGTGTTTCATCTGTTATATGTATATTTGATCAGGCACATAGCTTTTTTTCTCTATATATTTTTATGGGAACTGTCAAAAAGAAGAATGAGTAAACACTGCAAAATTGGCACTTTGTGCAATGGGTTATAGTTTGCATTTGCATTTTGTTTTGTAGAGAGTAATGTCATATAGGTAGTAATTATTCCATTACATTAGAAACAAATTTCTTTTTTTCCCTTCCTCCAATATTTAAGAGCAGCATATACTGGAAGATTTATTTTGTTTGTTTGTGTGTGTGTGTGTGTGTATTTCTGAAGGAGAGAAGGAAAGCTTTCCTTTCTGTCTTGCCATTGTGCAACTCGCAGAGGACTCCAAATATTTGTTCTAGAATCATCTGCGCTCAGTCTCAATATGTAGCTCAAAAATGCAATAATGTTGAGATTAAAACGGAAAATTTTGATGCTTAGTTATCTGATTCTCACCAGAGACCAAACAGATGTTGATTTCATTACATGTTCAGCAGCCATAACAGGTTTTTGTTTTGTTTTTTAAATCTAGACATAGAAAAAACCAATTTTGCTAGGCACAGACAAACCAATTTTGCAGAATATAGGTGTGTTTACAATAACAATAATTCCCTTTAGTGATAATTAATATTAGGGGAAGAAAAAGACACTCCAATATTACCAATAGGAGTCTTTTCCTAATTTGGATTGCCTTTCTTGGATGGGCATTTTCACTTGAACTACAGCAAAACAGGAAAATTCCTGACCAATTTAAATTAATTGTGCTCATAGAATATCATGAAAAACTTGAGTTCCAAAAATGACAAGTCTTTTTGATATTTGCAAAAGCACTAATTCAGAGATTGTGAAATGCTCAGTAGTAAAGCTTTGTGCTGCCAGATATCTGTATTTATGTCATCTATCATCTATCATTGATCTCTGCTTTCATCAGTAAAACTGTATGCTTCTATGACTATATAATCCTTTATAGTTGTTTTCAGTGTGACTGCTTGTTACTGCTGCTAATTTTCATAATATATCTAGTCAATATCTTGTCATCTTCAATTTCATATTTTCCATCTGTCAAATAAATTAGAAGATTCATATGTGCTCAAAGATTTGTTTGCAGTCACAGAATTATCTATCTATCTATCTATCTATCTATCTATCTATCTATCTATCTGTCTGTCTGTCTGTCTGTCTGTCTGTCTGTCTGTCTGTCTGTCTGTCTGTCTGTCTGTCTGTCTGTCTGTCTGTCTATATGTCTGTCTGTCTGTCTGTCTATCTATCTATCTATCTATCTATCTATCTATCTATCTATCTATCTATCTATCTATCTATCTATCTATCTATCTATCTATCTATCTATCTATCTATCTATAAATATATAGATATATAGATATAGATATAGATAAGGAAATTCCATTGTACTAAACTAAAATCTATTAGTTTGGTACTTTAAGAATCACCTTCATTCTTTATATGAAATTACATTGTAGTAAATGATTGCCACCCTCTTCAGTCTCCTAACCAGGCAAGGTTCAAAATATTTATTTCATACAGGATTTTATTTATTAGTTTTTCTTCTAGTGTTCCAGTTTAAAGTTAGGCTATGATTCAGGAAGTTGTAAATTAGTGCCCTCCGTGTATCTTTGAACTGCAAGGCCAGCACTTTAACCACTACTGCTGGGAAACGGCCAGCCAGGTAGCAGGCAGGTCTGAAGCATGAAATTATCCTTGCAGCCACAAGAGATCCAGAACTCCCCTTAAGATCCATAGAATCTTATTTATCTGATCCCAGGTGAAGTCTGGAAGTCTGGGGATGATTCTTGTATAATAGACAGAATATAATAAAGTAGTGAGTTTGAACATGTGGACCTGGTTGCTTGTACCTGACAACTGCACCATAATGGTTCTTTATATAGCCCTTTATACAAAAGTGAATTTCACACAGAGGAAACAAGAAAGAAAAATACAAAAAAATGTCAGATGGCATATCTTAAAATATTAAGATTACAATGCATGTAGCTTAGTATAATTTAACAAATTTATATTATATATTAGCAGATGAAATAATTAATAATGTGGCGGATTTTTATAAGCAAATTATTTACCGTTACTTATTCTTTGATTCTAACTCCATCTAAACATCTTACCAGTTCAACTAATTAAGTGTCTTTAAGTAGTTATTCATACAGCAGTGTGATCTAAAGTTTGAATGAGAAAAGTAAACCAATTAACAATTTAGCTTCCATGTTGGAGAAGAAATACTTTGTTGACAATATCAGATTGGGAAATCATACCTAAGGAATGTGTAGCAGTGGTAAAATTAACACTATACATTCAGGACTGAAGTTTTGATTAAATTTAAACAATGGCTCCTTTATATATCATATGTCACATAACTAGACCAACTCAGATATTTAAAGTACAGTTTTTAATTTAAAGTTGGAAGTTCTGAGTTTACAGATTTTTGGAGGACTTGCTTTTCCATTATCTCTGCATCTTCAGTGTTTTTACAATGTTGAAGCATTGTTTCTTGTCTCTTCTAACTGTTCTTTAAAATTCTTTATTAAAACCCTAATATTTTTTGTCATTCATGACTTTGTTGTCTCTTGCTTACAATTTCTGCAGCTTGTTCTGAGATCAATTTTGCTTTCTTCTATTTTCACACTCCTGCATAATGACTTTCTTAAGTTAATTTCAGTTTCTCTGATTCTAAGTCAAAGTTCTCTTTGAAAGCAGTGCCTATATTTAAGATAATTTGTGGAAACTGTTGGCTTTCTTCTTGCGTTATTTGCTTTTATTTTTTCTCATATTTTGTATTACATTTCTGTCAGAAGCAGACATATGGAAACCAGACTAGACTATAACCCTAACAAGGAAGAGGTAGAAATCCTCTCTTTTGTCCAAGTGAGAAAAGTTAGAAGTTCACTGGGTAGTAAAAAATGTGAAATTTGAATCTTGATTTCATTTTGAGATATCCGCCTGGAATGGAAGGTCAAAATGTGCAGTTTTATAAGCAGCCACAGAGAGGATCTTGGAGAAGATATACAGAAGCCATTAGGACAACAGATGCAGAAACATGCATTAAATCCAAGAAGCTGGTAAACTATCATAAAAAACACTCCAAGTGCCCCTCCTTGTGACTCATATCCAATGGGGTTGACTATGAGAGGGAGTTACTGTAGCCTGTCTCAATAAAATATAGTTCTAATCTTCTAGTGGAGTCATTTTGAGCCCCTATTTTTTTTTAACATGCATCATATGCAAACACATGTAAAAAAAGTTTCAGGGCCTTAGTTACATGTTGCAACACCATCTCGATTTTTGATTCTATCTGCAGATGCTCCTTATTTTAGTATAAATAGGACTTGCATTTGATATATAGCATTCACTGGAATTTCAGTTTTCTAATGACTTAATGGCTTTTTAAAAAAATAAACTTATCTGTGAAATGTTTCCTTGAATACGTGCTGCTAGTTGATAGTAGTTCTACTGTTAGCAGGGAGAAGCCTAAGATTGCTTCCTCATAAAAGTTTGATAATGAACAACACCCATCCTCCTTGATAAACACTATCTTTGTTTTGCAAAATAATTAAATATATTTTCTGTCGATAGCCTTTGATAAAAGTTTATCTGATAGGTTCTCAGGATCAACCAAGACAAGTTGCTATTTATGAAATAAATGCATCAATATCTAAGAAATAAACAGTAGCATGTTATGGGGGGGCATGGCTGATACTTCACAATGATCTGGTCTGGGCTTCAGTTTTGACTTTTTTAAGCCATTAAAATGCATATAATTCACACAAGAAGACCAGTAAAATTCCTTGACTCCACCCAGCTGCTAATCTACAGCCCTGCAGAAATTTTATTAAATCTGCACTGTTTGAGCTCTGTTTGAATAATTTTAAGCTCTGATGATACAATTAACACTTAGTTTGCACTGTTGTGTGATCTGCTCCCACTATTTTTCCAGCACTAGTTTCTGATGATTAAAAACAACTCATTTAATTTAATAAACAAAGAAAATATGGAGGCATAACCCTGTCCTGGCAAATTAAGTACAATTTTTATAAGTTAACAGCCATGTTTAACCCATAATGTTTACATCTTATAGCAGTCTTTCCCTTCCTGATGCCTATAGTGGTGCTGGTGCTACCACTCCTCCCAGAATAGTGGATAGAAGAATAGTAAATAGTGGATACAATAATAGTGGATAGAAGAATTCCAGTGGGAATTCTAAAGTGAACTCTAGGAATTGAACACCTGCCCTTAGCACTACTTATATGTCAACTTCAATGCACTTTAGTTGGGGATGCCTTTAAAGTTTTGCATGGATTGGCACTGAGATGTTTTTAGGACCACTTTCTCCAGGTGGAAGACTCAATACAGTCATATCAGAAAAGCTAAGGATACCCTATCGCCGGAAGATAACAGCTGGGGACAGAAGGCATTCCTTTTCTGTTATGACTCTTATATTCTGGAACATCCTTCTCCCAAAGATTCAGTTGTGTCTGTATTGGCATTGTTTAGAAAGGTCTTGAAAGTAGAGATTTTCTGTAGGCTATTTGGACATTAATGGATATGAATTGTAGGAACACCCCAGTGGTGGGATTCAAATATGTGAACAACCAGTTCTCTGTGTGGATGCCGCTTCTGGAAGTCTATTCTGGGCCTGGGCAACAAAAAAATTAGCTACTGGTTCTGCCAAACTGGTGCGAATCAGCTAAATCCCACCACTGGAACACCCCCACCCCCATTCCCACACTTATTCCACAGAATATTTTAAGAAGCAGAATAGGATATTTTTCCTAAAGGAGAAGAGAAGAAACATTTCTTTAATAAAGGCAGAAAGCAGCTCCAGTCTTTCCTCCACTAAAACAGCCTGCAGGCAAAGCTTAAGGAAACTAAGTTTTATTCATAAAACAATGTATATATTGTAAAACTGGACTTGGCTAAAGCAATCTCCAGATAGATGGCAGAATAGACCAGGAGCTGAAACTGACATGATTAGTCTGATAGGATTAGATCAGGGAGACAAACACCAAGAACTTACATTTCCCCTTTATCTTTAGGGCTGGTCACAACCTTGCAGACCATAATAGAAATCTTGCAACACAATTAAATAATAAAGGATACACAGAGCCAGACATCTCAATTACAAAGCCCCCAAAACATAAAAACTCATCAATTTGTCAGCTGCTCCCAGAAATGCTTGCTGTTGTCACTGCTGTGTCTGGGCAAATAAACTCCTTTCCAATTGTAGGGTGCCTCAAACTTATTTTCCTCTGTCTTCATTTCTCTCCTTGCTTGGAATAAAACACGGACGAGATTTAACTTCCAACAGAATAATTATGCAATATCATATGTTTTTGTTTTTATTGTTTTTTATTTGTTGTTTCTTATTGCATGTCTTATTGTTTCACTGAGTTGATTTGTAAATCAACTGTAAATCACCAAGAATCAGCTAAAGCTGGTGAGATCCTAAATAAATCAAAGTACAAGCCTTCCATACTGAATAAGCTGCCTTTACAAACATTGCCCTTGCCACTATTTTTCGTGGATGTCTGTTCAAAACTCTCTGTACTGCTTTCCTTGTCTAGGAGAAAATCAACTATACTAGCAGTAATCATCTGAAAACCAAATTGCTAAGGTCCCATCAAGCAGCAGATGAAATCAGAAACAAAAGGTGAAATTATAAGTGAAAAGGAAATCCAGATAGTGAGGCAAACAGTAATACTGAGTCCAAAACATTGTCAAAATAACAGCCTAAACTTCTAAGAATCGAGCAATCAAGACAGCACAGTAGGAATTACAGCTGATTTATGATTTTTGTTTCTCTCCCTGAGTATTGTTATTAAATGCTGTTATGACTTCAACCCACTTATTAGAATATTTCAACCATGTTCAGTATTATTAATATTGGAGGGTTTTCAGATGGCACTTGGAGTTTTGTCCAAGGATCTGATGGTTGTTTGGCTGGGATCTTAGGGACTTTCTGACCGGGGCTTTGGATTGGACTATGTAGTCTCTCTGTGGACATCAGCTGGGAGGGGAGCTAAGTTCTTTTGGTTTTCTGAGGAACTTTGGAAGAGATGAAATTTCAGAGGACACATCCAGAAGAATTGTTAGAGATAAACAAGAGAAATCTGACCCAAGCATGTGCAAGATCCCACATTAGGGATTAACATCATAGAGATAAATTGTAATTACTTCTCCACCCTTATTGTGTTGCTGATAGCCAATCAGCAATACTTTTAGTTATCTCTCTCTCTCTGTGTGTGTGTGTGTGTGTGTGTGCACATGCACATATATGTTTGGAAATATCTCTACATCATGATATTTTGGGCATTTTAATTTTTAAAATTTTTGTGAATGTATCATTGTTATTTCTGTTTTTTGTTTTAATTTTGAGTTGTTATGCTGGTAACACAATGTGAAATCTTGCAATGGTGCTTGCATCTGGAAAAATTGCTGATTTCTAGTTGAGCATTCCTTCTTTGAGAACAATATTCCTGATCCAAAATTGAGTCCTGATAATTAGTTCAGATTATAAATAAGACATGATCAGTTTGCAGAATACATTAGCATGAACAAAAAAATCCTCTTTAAAGCATTAAAGCAGCTGCATCCTATGGAATGTTCACACAACTGCTCTGAAAGTAACCCACTACTGTCTGCATGTATATACCAACACAATAGCTTCACTTTGCTGTACTCCCCTAACAAAAGCATTGCGAGTTTCTGCTCATGCCTATGTGTCCATATTCACCTGGACAGATTTTGAAATAGCCATACAAAGCTTTCAGAGGCAAGGCTAGTTTACTACTTTGAGGAACAGTACTTCACTTATTCCCAAACATTTTGCAAAAGCAACCTTTTCTTATTTTTAGTGTAAAGTCATGATCACTTTGCAGAGCACTTCTTTTAATTTTTTTCCACATTACTGTTTAATAGAGCATCTTGTTTGCCTGGAAGATTCACATATGAATGAATTCTGCATAACCTCTGGTGCCTTGAATTAGTAAATTTATGAGGAAGAAGATTTTATGGATTAGATTTCACTTGTAAACAGCATATGATTAGACTGATTACAGGTCCTCTTCTCATAGAATTAACATAATCTGCATTAATCCTCTATCTACTCCTACTATTAGGATTTTGAGAACTTGGTGGGATTTATTTTTCAGTAGCACTGAAGAATTAAATAATATGCTATATCTTTCCTGAAACATTTATGATGTACATAAATATATGGCTACTGAATAAGGAAGAGAGAATTTGGAGAAATGTTTAAATTGTTTTACAGAACACTACTTGGGCATACTTTTTCTTGCCTTCCAATCACTGCAGAAAGCAATCTTGGAGTGCCTGTTTCTTAAGATTTCTTATGCAGTTACTTTTTAAAAAATAAATCCTTGTTAGAAAAGAAAGTATCCAGAAATCTTATTCCAGGTTACCAGTTTTAAATCACATAGCTTGGAAAAATTAAAGTTAACTAGAGTACAATATTAAAATGAACAAATACGGATTTGTGTTAAAAACCTGAAGCATCTGAAAGAGAAAACAATTAAAGGTTTAACATACAATTCAGCTACAGTCAAGCAAGACTAGGGATATGGTTCTACTCAATTTATTTGGGAATAAATCTTAAGGAACTCAGCTGGATTTTTCCACTAAGCACATGCATGAGGCAGGTTCCCTAGTTCCATTAAAAATAAATGAATTGTGGAAACCATGCACTGAACACTGTCTCTGCCTACTGCAATATCAACATGGGATGGTTTATAAACAAAGAAGAAACAAGTTGTAGGTTTTCTAATTGAAACAAGAGTTTGAAAACTTAGCAAAAGAATTAAGTGTGAAATTATTTATGGGGAGCTAATTTCTGTAGTGAATGTAATAAATTTAACACTATTAAGAACATTTAGAAAACACTGTTCAATTGAACAATTGAACACGGAAATAATCTTTGACATCACTTCTGAGTTATGATATCTGATATAGAAAAGTCAGTATAGCCACCCATTGAATTTGCCCTGCCCTAATCCCAAGTAGTTCTCAAAAGAAGTCAAGTTGAAAGCACTTTTGATTTTGTCTTTTATGAGGATGAATGGAACTCACCTTCGTGAAACTGCATGTACAGTTTATATCTGATTTTTTTTTGCATCAGAAAGGCCTATAGGTTCACAATTGAATGAATAGACAAATTGGCAGAGTCCCCTGACTTGCAACATCTCTTACTTGAGGCAATGGTTTTATTCTGCCTAATTATAAGAATGGTCCTGGTTAGTTTTCTGGTTGTTCCTGCTTTCTGAATAATCCTGTCAGACATTCCATCAAATCAATAAAGAAAAATGCTAAGCTTGGTGTTTCCCTCCTATGGACTGGAACTGTCCCTGGAGAGAGGAGAACCACTGCAAAACCATACCCTTCACTCTTCTTTCCATAATCAATCTTGTTTAAAGCACCCTTTTTTTTTTTTATTGCAAAGCTTCCCTAAATCTTCCAAATGCAGAAGTAACTAAGCTGAAAGCCTGAAAATACAGGGGAGACTTATGGGACTTCAAAAGTAATACTCAGGTAGCTTACCTAGTTTATGGGCCACAGGTTGCCTACTTTTGATTTAAAGCAGTATTTTCAGGACTAAACCTTTTATAAAGCAGCCTACATAGACAAACACTTTCAGAGAGTCATAACAGCTACGGTGATAAGCATATAAAACCCTTTTGATACATATTGATTATGAATTCAGATGAATATAGTTTTGAACAAAACTGTTATCTGTCAAAATAGCTGCCCAGCAGAGACTAAATACAACAAGGCCAATGTAAGATGTATTTCTGATTAAAGCAAAGTATAAGGTAGTGCCTCTTCCCATTCTACTTACACCTGAAGCTTACAGTATTCTAAAACTGTGGTGAAACTGCTTCTCTGCAAATCAAATACTGACTATATAGCGCACACAGCTCAGGATAACAGCTTTATTATTTAATTTATTTAAATGTACTAATGTTTGAAGAATAGCCAAAGCTATTGCTGTAACCCTCCAAACTACCCATCACTTTTTGACTGATGCAAGCATTTCAATCTTCCTAATAGCAGGGCCAATCTTGAGACAGATGACTATAGGAAGAGTTGTCATAGCAGCCACTGTTGGGAACTCCCGATTTAATAAGCATGACAACCTAACAGCTTTAACAGTGGATACTCTGAAGTGTCCCTTAACATAGTTATTATTTCACAGACCATATTTGCTAGAGAAATGCAGTAGTTCAAACAGCTTGATCACAGGTTTTTAAAGTTTAAGAAAATCAGTTCTTTGAATTAGGACCAAAAGGTTGGACCGTTGGTTCAAAAGTCAAAGGGCTTTATTTTTTTTTCTGCATTACATACCAATTAGAACTTCCAAATCATCCTCAGAGGAAGCTTTAGTGGTTCTCTTGGATGCTATCATTCTGTCTAATTCCTGACCCATAGAAGAAAAATTGGAGACCGGATAATTATTCAGGCTCATGGGTTTTAAAGTGCACTACAATCCCAAAGACAATTAGAAAAGCTACAAGTCATGAAAGGTGCCAATTTCTCATTGTTCAGCAAACTTGTGCATATAATTATTTATGGTGTCCTGTTGACCAAGTTGCTGTGTAAGAAACTGCTATGACTAGTTGTGTGAAAAGATCGCAGAATAGCTAATATGCACAGATCATTTCTTTTTGCGGGCTTCTACAATGGTATGTGAATTGTGAATATGTATGTGAATAAAGTAGACCACTTTCTTCACGTATATATATTCATATATATGTATTGACATATACATACATACATACACACACACACATATACAAATGTGGGAAAGACAGCATGGCCACCAGATGGATTTTTTTAACTGGCTGACAAATTGTACTCAACATGTAGTCCTCAATGGAACTACATCCACATGGAGGGAAGTAAGCAGTGGGGTACCCAAAGGTCCTGTTTTAGCCCCAGTACTCTTCAATATCTTCATAAACAATCTAGACAAGGGAATAGAATGGGAACTCATCAGAATTTGCTGGCATTTGGAGAATTTGTACCCAGTCGTCCTCTATTCAACCATCCTTGGAATTTGCTTACTCTGTAAGCAAATTTCTTTCTGCATTTGCTGCCCTTCTTTTCTCTATTATTATTCATATTCAGATATAGAGCCCTGCTGTCATTATTTCCATTTTGCATTTCTTTAATTTTCCTGGGAAGACAGTTAAATTGTTTATCTGAAATTTTAAAAATAGAATTTCTTCCCACTGTTTTAGTCATGAATGTCTTTTAGCTCCTGCATCACTTATAAATAGAGCATAGTATTTTATCAGTATATACCTACTAATTACAGTATATAATAATTTACTGAATATGTAGCACTGAAATCTATCCAGGCAGCATGAACTCATCTTAGAGTTTTCTTTATAGTCTACAATAAATGGGTTGTTTATGGCAATTCAGTCTAAAAGCATTCATCTTACAGATATACTAGGAATACAGACAATTTGTAATACAGTGAAAAGCATGGATTAAATGTGATGTGGTTACAGAAAACTTTATGTGGCTTAGCTATCCAGATAGCTTTTATCCCTATGGTCTTATAATGGAAGGTGTCTGCAACATATTTTATTAAAAGGCATGACCTTTCATGAGATACAGCTCAGTTTATGTATTTAATAACATTTTCTACTTAGAAAAGGTGCTAATAAACTCCTCCTGATTTTTTTGCTATCATAGACCAGCATGGCTCTCTTCCTATAATATCTCAATAGTGGGACATTGCAGGATTGCTAGTATGCGCAGAACATTCCAGAATCATCTAAGATTTAATAGTTTCAAAACTTGGGTAATAACAAGAAGATTTAGTATCTTAAAGGTAAAGGTTTCCCCTTTCCTGTTCTGTCCGACTCTAGTTGATGGTGCTAATCTCCATTTCTTAGCTGAGGGAGCCAGCATTGTCCGAAGACAATTCTGCGATCATGTGGCCAGAATGACTATAAGTTGAGGTGCATGAAATGCTGTACCCTTCCTACCAAACTGGTACCTATTTACCTACTCACATTTGCATGGTTTTGAACTGCTAGATGGGCAGGAGCTGGAGCAACTAATGGAAGCTCACCAAGTGATGCAGCACTTGGGTCTGAAAACTGGACTGTCAACTTGACTGGACTGTCAACTTTCCAGCTGACAAATCCATGCTAGGAAGACTAGGTCAAAAGATCTGAGTAAAATGTCTGCAAAATAGGGCAGAACACAGAGAGTAATAGTTGATTAATAGTTTTTATTGGAGCGGTGCAGTGGCTCAGCAGTTAAGACACTGGGCTTGTTGGCTGAAAAGCCAGCAACCCAGGTTCATAACCCAAGCGCCACATGATGGGATAAGCTCCTGTCCTTGCCCTTGTCAACCTAGCAGTTTGAAAGCATGCAAATGTGAGCAGATAAATAGGTACCACTTCAGTGGGAAGTTAACAATGCTCTGTGATGTCATGCTGGCCAGGTGACCACAGAAATGTCTTCGGACACTGCTGTCTCAATGGCTTTGAAATGGAGATGAGCACCGCCCCCTATAGTCAGCAACAACTAGTGGAGTAAAGTCTGCAGGGATTCCTTTTACCTTTATTAATCAAAGTAATATCACCCTTTGATGATGAATAATTTTATTATAGGATTCAAGGATAAAAAGGATAGATAGTAGTTTACTGATTTGGGAAACTAAGTCCTTGGAAAAGAAATTCTTAGCAAATGTTGAAGAGAAATGAAATTGTGTGACAAGCCTGATAATTGTCTCTTTTGCCATAGTACCTGCTTCAAATATGACTGGGATATCAGCTTCTGGCAGGAGAGATTTATAAACATGTTTCAATGACTAGTAAACCATTCCTAGAAAGTGAGCTAGAATGACTACAAAAACAAGGCCACTGTTAAGATTGATGAGATAACTGGCTGGCATAGCTGCTGCATTTGTATACATTGCACGACCTTCAGTTTTTAAAGGAGTGGATGTGGAATACAACCAGCAGTTGTTTTAACTGGTCCCAGCACAGCCATATCTTCTTTGTACAATGCTTAGCAGGAGATGGGACAAAACTGCAAAGACAGCAACCAAAAGGAAAATGCAATTTTTAGAAGAATATTGGTTCATTTTTATGATATAGGTTACCCACCCCAATCTATGTCAACCAAACAGCCTTTGGTTCTTTAAATAGCATTCAATTTATTATAATAGATCTTCCTTCTAGATTTCAAGTGCCGTGATCATTAGATCCTTGTCTTAATATTTCAGGTATCCACTTGACTGAACCTTAGCATTGGCTAAATAACAGTAACCCCACTCTAAACATGCCAGAGAATTAAAGCAGCCTTCTTCAATATGTCCTCTAGGCGTGCCAAATCTCAGGACTTGGGCTAGCTAGAGAATGTCATCCAATGCACCTGGGCTGCACCAAACTGGGAAACCACGTTTAAAGAATCCTCCGGTTCCCGGCGCTTCTCAGGCTCCTTCCTGCACAGCAGCAATCCTCCTACGCATCTCCGCTAGCATCCTTCTCCCAGCTTGCTTGACTGGCCGCGTTTCAAGTCCTTTCCAAGCGCCAAGCCTCGCAGCAACCCATGGCGGCTTCCTCACTTTCTTCTTTCGCTACCCAACACCCGCTCCGCTCCGAGCAGCCGCCACTTCGGAAACTTTGAAGTCGGAGATCCAGCGGGGAAGAGCAGAGAAACCGCCTTTCTCGACTGGCTAGTGGCGGCTTGGATTAAGCATTCAATTGGACGCTTCATTCGCGCAGGTCTAAGGGTAAAAATCAACAGCAAAGGGAAGCGCGGTTCGTTTGCCGCTCGGCGCTCCTTCCTCTCTAAAGTTTCGGGCTTCGCGGGCGGGATCCTCCGTCGCCCAGTTGTACTTCATTCTGCGCCGGGACACTCGAAGTTTAAGGCTGTTCTTTCGAGGACTTCTAGACCGGGATCGCTTGATGCCGTCTAAGAAAAAGGCGGGTTCTTAGTTGAACGAGATTCTAGTTCTTATTCCTTGAGTTTAAACAAAACAAAGCAAAACGCCCGACAGCGCCTGCCCTGTCCGAGGAGCGAGGGAAGACAGAAGAGCGATTCTGAACTATGCGATCCCTGAACATCACCCCGGAACAGTTCGCGCAGCTCTTGCGCGACAACAACGTAACCCGCGAGCAGTTCATCGCGCTCTATGGGCTCCAGCCGCTGGTCTACATCCCGGAGCTACCTGAGCGCGCCAAGCTGGCCTTCATGCTCACTTGCGCGGCCATCTTCGGCCTGGCGCTCTTCGGGAACTGCCTGGTGCTCTACGTGGTGACCCGACGCAAAGCCATGCGTACCGTCACTAACATCTTCATCTGTTCGCTGGCCCTTAGCGACCTGCTCATTGCTTTCTTCTGCGTCCCTTTCACTTTGCTACAGAATATCTCCAATAATTGGCTGGGAGGTGAGCTGGAGAGCCTCATCCTAGCAGGCAGACAGTTTATCTGCCAGCGGTGTGTGTGCTTTGCTAAGAATCTGTGCCTCGGAAGCTATCCCCACATACCTTTCTGGTTCCTTAAGGTTGGGTTTCCTTTTCACATTATGCTTAGATGTGCAAAGAAGGGTTAGAAATGTGGGAACTGGGTGTCAGAATCTGACTTTGTAATAGAGAAAAAAGTATTCTTACATCTTTGGCTCTTCTTTCTATTGCTCTTGTTGGGGTGTATATGTGTGAATGGCAGATTACTTTGCAAAAGTCCTTGCTTAATGGACAAATATTATTATCTACTTCATTCTTAACAGGTGTATTGGCTTCAGTGCTGTGTTGGGGAATCTTGAACCTAATGTTAATTCTTCATGTTTGAGAATTCTCTACTGGCAAAAGTCAACTTGGTGCTGGACTTCAGTTCCCATAATCCCCAGGATCAACACATTGGGAAATGTTGATTTCCATTTTACAACCATTCATTGTTCTCATAACATTATTAGTAGCTCAATGATAGAAGGTGAATATAATACAATATAGCATTTATATGTCTGCAGTTAAACTTTTAATATATATATCTCAGATACAAGATGTAAATGATAATCTTACTAGGATCTAATTTTAATAGGTATAGTATTTCCTATGGATTATTGTCATGGTCATTTCTTTATAACTTGCCATGGCAGAATTAAAGTGTTCAGTAAACTGTCTTGACATTGTTAGTACATAATTAGGTATCATACTGTATGCATACAGTCAAATTTACAAATGAGTATAAATATATAACATTAGCTCACTTAGTATTTTAAAAGTATGCATTTGTTTTATCAGTATCTTCATACTGAACAGTATTTTTCATTCTCAATTACCTACTGACTTTTTAAAACCTGGGAGTAGAATATTTGAGATTTTTGTGATGCTGGAAAGGACGTCTGCCTTTGCAGACCTAGTATTCTATTAGTTGTAGAAATTGATTGGTTTTATATTAATATTAATTTCATATTTGTAGTGGATGATGATCCACTGAATAATAGCACTCTGGATCCATATTCCCATCTTCTGGATCCATATTCCCTATCAGTATTAAAAATTGGTAAAAAAATCATTCCATTCATTTCACTTCAGAATTAAGTTGCACAAGAAGCTTAAACTAATAATGTTATGTACCAAGAATCCTGTGGTGTTATAATGCACAATAATCAATCTTAAGACTGAACTAGAAATTAATTGGAATATGTTTATATGGGTGTCATCACCTATAGTCCTAGTCTGAGACAGCCTCCCCTTTTAACAGGTTTTATATGTTATCATCTGAAGCACTAGATACATATACATATCCATGTGGGTGGGTGTCTAGAGTATGTATATATGTATGTGTGTGTGTGTATACACATACACATACATATACACAGCATATGTATATGGCGTATGTATATGTAAGGGAGTGTGTACACACACACGTACACATAGATATTCTTTTGAAAATGGGCATCAAATTTCATTTAATATATGCCAGCGTGTACAAAGAAAAAGTGACAATAAAGATTATCTTATCTAGCTACTCTATCTTTCATGTTCCCTGAAGGTAACAATCTCTGATAGAGGAGATATGCAGTGAGCTATCCTACTGAAACTTGTTAGGTAGCTGTGAAGAGACAGTCTATAGATACTCCTACTATGAAGGGCTTTGAAATAAAAATCAGTACGTTGAATTGCCTCTAGAAACAAAATGGTAATCAGTGGCTCTCAAGGAGTTTTTAAGTAGGAGCCTGGAAGGGTACCTTTAACTACATGAGCCACTGTGTCTTGGACCAACTGTAGCTTCTAGATGTTCTTCAAATGTAGCCCCCCAATAGTGTGCATTGCAGTAATCTATTCAAGGGGTATCTAAAGCATGACTGACAATAATTAATACCATCCATCCCAGGAATGATTGCAGCTGGTACACAAGATAATGTCAATGTTGTGTAAATAGTCTCATGGTGACAGTTGCTACCTGTTTCTTGAATAGGAGCTGTGACTCCAAAAGGCTCCTCAAATTGTGAACTCGTACTGCCGGGATTCTGTAGGCCTCTGAATACAAAGTTACTCTGCCTTACTGGTACACTGGAATTGAATCTTAATCTGTTTCTCTCTATGTAAACCCAGGCAGTCTCTGGACACCTGGACAACACTTCAACTGCATGACTTTTTTGGCCAAAAATTGAGATGTATAATTGGGTATTATCAGCATGCTGATGAAACCTGACTCTATGCCACTGGATGATATCACCCAGCAGTTTCATATAAATATTGAATAGGAGCTGGATACAAGTTCTACTCTGATACCAATCCAACCAGAGATTATATATAACAGAATCAATGCTATGAACCTGAGCTGAAAAGCTGATTGAAATGGATCTAAATAACCCATTTTCTTCCTCTTGCAGCTATAGCTTAACCACTTTCTCCACAACTTTTACCCTAAAGTGGAGGTTGGAGATGGTAATTGTCCAATATATCTAAATTGGGTATCGTCTTCTTGAGGAGGGATATGCTGTCACTTCTTTCAGAGAACAAATGTTCACAGGAAATCACATACATCACTTTTTTATCCTTACAACAGCTCTGCTCTAGGAACAAGAAAAACTTGGGAAAGCCATTTAATCAGTTCATGGAAGAGATTTGTTTTAAACTTCCTGATTGTAGCTATCTTTGCTGAATTTGAATTCTGAATGGAGAATTTTAGTCTCTTTTCCTTGAAATACTTACACTGCTCCAGGGAATTTCTCTTTTATTATTGTATGATAATCAAAGTCTTATTTTTTATATTGTGCAATTAGGGATATAATTGTTATACATTGCATTACGCTCTTATCTTGTTGCACATGTGAATATTTAGCCTACTAGTTCCACATCTCAGAGCTATTGCATTTTATAACTCCTTGAGGGCTAATAGTGAGCTTAGAAAATGGTGCTGATTTTGGAAATTACTGCAGAAATGTTAAATGATGAATAAGAATAAGCCTTTCAAATGTAGGCAAACTGTATCAGTGAAGTCTTTGAACTAATGTAGTTCATCATCAGTAAGTTTTCATGCCACTAAAGAGAGTTGTAAAAATCCATTTTATATTTACATAAGAAAATCTGAGATGTTCTAAAAGTGTTCTAAAGAGATATTTATACACATAACTGTTTTTCTAGAATTACTGTCAGGAAGAGGAAATTGATTTCAAACAGAGCTACAAAAGTCCTGTAGCAAACTTAAATAAAATCACATCATTTGTATTAACCAAAGAAAAGGCTAAAATTACTGAATGCTACTTGATTAGATTTAGACACTAACTGCAGGTAGTACAATGGCAATTGAGATTGAATTTTTTTTATTGCTAAGCAATATGATTGTAAAGTGTGAGATCACATGTCCATGTTGCTTTGTGACAGCAATTTTAGCACTCAGTTTCTGGGTAACATGAGGACCACCCAGGTCATTAAGCAAAAACCTCATGTGATCATGACTTCTTACTTTCTGCTGGCTTCCCCATTGACTTTGCAGAAAAAATCAGAAATTGTAATCGTATGACTGAGGGGATGCCGTGACAGCCAGAACTCCAAGGACTGGTTATAAGTCCCCCTTGTTCTGCACTGTCATAACTTTGAACATTCACTTAATGAATAATGATAATCTGAGGACTAGCTATAGTGATGCTCTAAGAAATAATTTCACAAGACAGAATTACTATATCTGAGATTATGCAGAACTGAATGCATATTAAGCTGAGTCATTATGCCTTTCTCCTCTTCATATCCTTTATCTGAAAAATGTTAAGGATTACTTGTTCCTCATCAGAGAATAAGGTGAATATTCATTTAGTAGATGTAAAATAGCAAGTCCTAAAGATTGCTCATGCTATTTGGATTTCTTGACTCAAAAGAACAGGAATATTTCTGATTGTTTTTATATCTCTCTATCTCTATCTCTATCTCTATCTCTATCTCTATATCTATATCTATATCTATATCTATATCTATATCTATATCTATATCTATATATATCCATCCATCCAACCATCCAACCATCCATCCATCCAGGATAAGCTTTCTTATGCTGCAACTCATTTCATTAGATCCAAGTGATGACGTATGCTGCAGTTCACAAAAATATGTGTTTTTAATACAATTTGTTAGTTGGAAAAGGTTTTACCAGACTCCTCTAGGTTTTTTGCTACCATAGCTAACACAGTTCTCCTCTTCCAAATCCCTTCATGGATTGTTCCCTTGTAATATTAAACAGGTTTGTAAAACACAATAAGCTATAAGATGTACATTTGGGACTGTACAGTCCTAATAGGGCCACTCAGGATGGCAGGTCATAGATAACGTAGCAAACTGGAAAAGAATGTGACAACCAGTCCCAGAATGCTGCCAAAAACCAAGTGAACATTCAAAAGTATGATAATATCAATGTTTGGAAAATAAATCCCTTAAATTGGTAGAAATCCAGTGAGTTATTGCAGAAGAGTAGCAGAAAAGGCAAGGATTGGAAGTATTAGTGCTCTTTTGGTAGCAGGCTTAAAGTTGAAAAGAAGTTTAACTCCAGGTGTGTCCAGGAGCAAAAGGAAAGTTTAATGCTGCACATAAGAAAGATGCCATTATTTATTTATTCAATCAGTTAGTAGTCAAATTTATATTGCTGTTCATCTCATGAAAGAGTGACTCTGGGCATTGCACAGCAAAACTATAAAACAGTAATATAAAAAACCAATTTTTATACATGAAATATCAGAACTGTGAATCAAGATCAAAGTAAAGTTGATGGGATAAAAACCGGAACACCAAATACTGAACACTGACATCCTGCTGCTATAATTGCTATTGATTAGCAGGCAGAATTACACAACCACTTTCATCTTTATTAAGACTTAACAGGCAAAAGTAATCTCTATATGTTAAAATCCTCTACCAGGATTTGGTTTGGATAATCTCTAAAGAGGATTGAATATATGAGGATTATCTATGCTAATGCAGCTCAATAAGGATGGAAATATTCACATTGTGACTTTTACTGGTCAGTAGTAATAATAACATCTGTAAAATCTTTATAAACTGCTCCATAAGTGGAGAAAGTTGAATCTTTTAGCATGAGGCCCAGACACATAAAAACAGTAATCTGACAGTATATAAGGAAGGAAATATATTGTAATATCTATTGATATTAGCAGACCAAAATGGACTAGAATTGATTCAAAGCAGATTTTCTGTTGATAAGAAAATCATAGAGAAATAGTGTAGCTATTGACAAAATGGTGTCTATCAGTGACTGAACGCCTACCTTCTTCTAACAGCCTAAAATATGCCTCTCTCTATGAACATAACCAGATGGGCCACAACAACATTCAATTGGCAAGATGGTCTGCAAGCAAAAATGGAGAGGCATTCTTAAGTCAACAAAAACATGAGCATCTTGAAAAAAATACAGCTTAAACTAAAATAAAAAACATCTGACCAACAAGATAGCAATAGTCCATGTGGTTATATGGTGAATGAACATAAAGAATAGATTTAACAGACTGAATCTGATAAATAGAATTCATGAAGCATAGAAAGCTGATATAGTGATATAAACAAGAGACAGCATAAATACATACATACAACTATATAAAATAAAATCCAAATTGGTGGTATGTATGAAGATTTCATAACCGAATTAGAGTCAGACATATTGGAAAGTGAAGTCAGTCTCTAGAAAATATTGCTAAGAATAAGCAGATGTTGAAATATCAAGATTGGGAATAGTGCTAGCAATAGGAAATATTATATTTTAATAGTAACATATGACTCAGTGGTGTCTCAGCTGATATTAGAAAAAATATATTCATAATAATAAAAAACAAAAATCAATAATTTCTATGTTGATTCCATGATGGTTGGCTTATGTTAATGAAATTGAGACTAATTTTTTCATGGTGTCCAGAAACTATTAATTATTTAATCCTTTATTTACTAAAAATTTCAAAGTTACTGATGCTTTTTATTTTATCGCATGATGCTTTAATTATTCAGCCATTGTAAAAGAAAACACTACACTCTTCATTGCTATATGTACATTCATCTGGAAGTGCTACTTAAGTATCTGTGTGAAGCAAATTTACTTTAGGATTCATAGTTGGCACAAAAGTTTTCTATTCCCTTCTGCATCTTTTATTCTGTGTAATGAATTTATACTTATTTTTATGTTCCATGATAATCAGGAATAGTTGATTTCCTAGGAAGCTCTGGGAAATAAAGCAGCAGAAGAGATCCTTGAAAAATCTCATTAGACACATGAGGGTTTTTATCAAAACCCAAGATTAAGGACTACATTGTGATGAAGAGAGGGCGGTATTGGAGATCTTTACATTACAGGTTTTAAACAAGCATATGTGTTTCAGAAGTCCCAAAATGAATCTATAATTAATAACTGGCCAAACAATTCATTAAGAAATCGTTGAAATTAAAGTATAAAGGCTATCAAATAAGTAGCTGACATTTTATATGGAATAAAGTACAAATATCTGAAACCAACATTCAAACACTCAAATAACAAACAGTAATAATTTGAGTGAGAGGCAAAGATTTCAGAAAGAAGCATATTTATTTTAATAGAAAAAAGCAGGAGTTTCAGGGAGTAACATATTTAATTCAGACTTTAAATTCAAAACTTAATTCAAGAGGAAAAATGGCCTGGAATCCAAAGAGTAGCACACTGAGTGCAGAATGAGATAAAAGCAATGATATAAGAAAATGGCATCAGAAATGGATTACTTGCCATCAATTCTTACTAACTATATAAAGATAATCTTCAACTTATGACCAAAATTGGGAACATAACTTCCATTACTAGTATAAGTGATGTGGTGGTAAAGCAAGACATCAAATGACAGCAATGCTTAACAGCAATCCCGGCACTTGCTGTTGCCATCATTAACTGAGAATCATGAGTTGTTAAGCAAGCACCCACCCCAATCCAAGCTATTCTCAGCTTAATCCTTCCCACTTCCAAGTCTCAGTACGGTAAGGAACTGGCTTCCACTGCCCCACCCTTGTGTCTCCCCCCTTTGGCTCCTTGCCTTCCTTGGCTCATGCAGTGCCAAGAAGTCCAGGCCCAATCCAGGACACTTGCAAAAAGCAGAAGCAAGCAAGAAGCAGTGCCAGATCCATGGGACAGTAGGAAGCCCAGCTCAGTGCAGGGCAAAAGGACTTCTTGGAATGAAGGGCAAGGTTGAGCATGCCTTGTCAGTAGCGGGAGCAAGAAAATGTTGAAGTTCAGAGTGGCAGGGGCAAAAAAGCATAGATGGAGGAGATGGGTGGGTGGGTGTTGAAGTGGGATGCATACCCATTTAACAACCCAACCCATTAGCCCAAGATTAATGATGATAACAGTGTCAGGATTGCTGTCGCTAAGTGTCTTGGTCATGTGATGTCTCATAACTGTATTTCTTAGCAATAGAAATCTTGTCTCAACTTTGGTCGTAAACCGAGGATTACCTTTTTATAGTTGGTAAGAACTGATGACACATCAATCATTTCCTATGCCATTTTCTTATATCCATGCTTTTATCTAATTTTGCATTCAGTGTGCTACTCTTTGGACTTCAGGCCATTTTCCTCTTGAATTCAGTTTGTTGTTCTCCAGACTCTGAATTAAATATGTTACTACCTGAAGCTCCTGCTTTTTTCTATTAAAATAAATATGCTTCTTTCTGAAATCTTTGTCTCTCTCAAATTATTACTCTTTGTTATTTGAGTGTTTGAATGTTGGTTTTAGATATTTGCTCTATATTCCTGCTTTTTGACTGCCTTTCTACTTTAATTTCAAAGATTACTTAATAAATGGTTTGACCAGTTATTAATTATAGGTTCATTTGGGGGCTTCTGGAACACATATGCTTGTTTAATAACCTCTAATGTAAAGATTCCCTCTACTGCCATTTCATTATCACAAAGTAGACCTTAATCTTTGCTTTTGATGAGAACCCTTCTATGTCTCATTAGATTTGCTCCCAGCTTTTTCATACATCGCTTTAAGGATCTGTTCTGCCACTTTATTTCTCAGAACTTCCCAGTAAATCAAGTATTCCTCATTATCATCATACATAGAAATAACTATAAATACATTGCCTAGAATATTGCAGCAATATGTATCATTATGGCAAAGATTTTATGATATTTTACAATAACACTTTGTATAGATTATAGTAGTGAATTTATTAGCAAACCAGTGATTGTTGAAAAGTAAAAAAAAGATAAAATCATGATCTCTGTATATAATTGAATTCTCATGGATTATTTTGAGGATAAACAACAGGTAGCTACATATTTATCTTTTTTAATGTTTTAGTTTTATTACATGTTTTGTTGTTTTATGTATTATAAAGAATTATGGTCTATTACATACCTCCATACCTGTGCCCTTAAAATTTGGATACAAATTTAATTTTGCCTCATTATTGAACAATCTCTGATTATTTTAAATCAGGAGGGGAAGCAATAAATTCCCGGTTTTGAAAAAAAAACCAAGATTGTTTATATACAATCTTGGACTTGATTTTTTTTAACTTTAGTATTGATTTTGGTTTAGTACTTTAGAATGTGTTCATATGTGTGTTCATGTGTGTGAACAGCTCCTACAATTATCCAGAATGGTATTGCTGACTGGGAATGTCAAACTTGTATTCTTGACATCTGCTGGGCACACAGTTTGGCTTTGGGAAAAGTTGTGCTAAATCATAAACTATGTATTACAAATTGCAAGGGAAAGACTGCATGTAATATTGTTGACTAGATAGTTGATTAGCATTTATAGGAATCACAACCATTGATCACTGATTTTATTTAAATATAATTTTGTTTACATGTTACTTAGATTTAGTATATGGAAGTGGAAATTGTAAGGGACAGTTTGGTGTAGTAGTTAAGGCATTGGATTAGAAACTAGGAGACTGTAAGTTCTAAGCCAGCTGAGTGACCTTGGTTCAGCCACTTTCTTTCAACCTTAAGAAAGAGCAATGGCAAACCACTTCTGAAAAACCTTGCCAAGAAAACTGCAAGGAGTCCAGGCAATCTCTGAGACCTGGACATGATTGAAGGGAAGAAAAAGAAAGGGAAATTGTAGTTTTCATTCTATCTTTATTTTTGAAAATAAAAAAGGAAGCTGAATTATAGTAGTTTCATTACAAGATGTTGGAGAGGTTACATCAAGCTAGGGCCTGCCCTCTCATATTTTGTTGGAATTTTATCTCATTTTCTCTACATTTAAATTACATTTTGAGTCTGGTCTACTGATGTTTGATATAATGTTTTTCTTTATAGTATAATAGCCTTTTGATCATTTTGAAACATCACTTTGCCACATACTAATTGAAAATTCAGCATTATAATTGGCTAGTCACTTGCCCTCAAATCTTACCATAAAACCAACATTGATCTGACTGATGTTTAATGAGCTGTAATTGCCATTCATTACATACAAGACCTTGTGAATGATTCTGTAGAGGTAACAGCTAGGGCTTTTCACTGTAACTGAGAAAGGAATAGTTTATTTTTCTGGGGGGGGGAAAGGCCAAATACCTTTTATTTAAATGCCTAAATGCAGATGATTTGTGTTGCTCTTAACAAAGAGGCAAAGCTGATTTGTAAATGAGCTTGAGGAAAAGCATCACCTTCTAAATGGGGTGGAATTAGTAAGGACGTTTTTTGAATACCTCTAAAAACTAGGCATTTATAGTACCTGACAAAATAAAGCTATTTGGGAATGCTGAATGATAGACATTAGCCATTGTAATATTAGATTAACTAGTATGGTTGCCTTAATTTTAATGGTATTACAAGATACTGGAAAGGTCACACAAGGTTATTAGTCCTAAATGACATGCAGTTACCTCTGCAGCACTTTTGCAGTATGATAGTTTCTCTGTCGTCTCTCCTATCATTTACCTCCCACTACTTCTTTCAAGACAAGGCTTTTCAATTTGCATCAGTTAGGCTGCAGCTTTCTGATAGAAAGTAATGCTAAGAGTACTAAAACAAACACTTTGCATAATTGGTTGAGCCAGTTTGTGGAAATGTTTTCTTCAAGCATCTTCCTGTTAGTTTCAATGTGAAGAAATTAAACATTCAGTATATTGCATTCTATAGTCAGTGTTTCTCACTACAGTTGTAATGTTTCCATTGTTTATTACAGAGGATTTTACTGTGAAGACAACCATGCTCATTCACCAAAGACAGGAGAAAAAAAAGAGGAAGCATTTCCTTGCTTTAAATCAGTTTCTGTTAAACTTTATGGCAGATACCATCAAATAGTCGCGGGCAAGATAATTTTAATGTTGTTATGATTTTAGAAGAAGTGTAGATACAATTCATAATGTTACTTAGTGTTAGATTCAAATGGTATTCCTTGAAAACTTTCAGTTGAGGTGTTTTATATTATTATCCTTACTTTATTAAAAAAAATATTGGCGGTCCAGGAAAAGTCACTACCATGTTTATCCACCTTTTAAAAAAACAAAACAGGAAGAGCAAATTATTTTTTTAAGCAAGTGTGCCTATTGAACTTAGTATTGATTAAGTCAGGGCTTAATCCACACATTTCAAAGAAATTACTTCTTACTCAAAATTGATGTTGCTTCTTGAAATGTTGCCTGTTTATTGATAAATAAATCAGTATGAAGGCAATATCAATTCTGTTAAAGCCTTAGTTCAACCAACTGCCCTGGAGTTCTTAAATTGTCCTTCTAAGTTGACCTTCCATAAAGTGACCCTGCAGGCTTAGGAAATCAGGCAAGATCAATAGATGTGGCCACCTGCACATTTCTCAGAAATAAGAACAAATAAACAATATAGTTGAGCCTGGTTCTGAATAAATTAATAATCTGATTAATTTCTTTTCTTTATAGGTGCTTTTGTCTGCAAGATGGTGCCATTTGTGCAATCTACTGCAATAGTTACTGAGATACTTACAATGACTTGTATTGCTCTGGAAAGGCATAATGGCATTGTTTACCCTCTAAAAATGAAATGGCAGTATACCAACAAAAGAGCATATACAATCTTGGGTAAGGTCCCAGACAATTTTGTTACTTGCTTTTATCTTTTTTTTTTTTTTAAAGAATACTCATATAATCAAAAAAAGAAAAAAGAAAGAAAGAAAATAAAAAAGAAAATAAAAACCAAACTGTTAAGCTCATACAACATTAGCGTAACAATGGTCTGCAAAGCTGAGTGTTGCCATTACTTTGGCTGCTGACTTTTGTGAAAATAAAAAATCTTGAGTTCCTTAACCAAAGATCCTTTGGAAAGCCATTTATTTGCATCTTCTACGACATTAATTCTAAATACATGTCTTATTCCTATTATACAATGGTGATAATATTGTGTAAAGAAGAGAAGAGGAAGAAAAATGTCTTAATGGTTTTATTTAAATATTTTAGTATAATCCAGTATTTTTAGATTAGAACTTCTTGAAATAATTCTAAATCTCATTCAGACATTTTGGCTAAGTCAGAGCAATGGGCCTGTTGACATTTTGCCCATACTCTCATCTTTAATTTCTCAGCCTTCGAGCAACAATTAATCTTGCTTTATCGGGTTCCCACATGCAAAAGGTATTTTTATGTTTAGGCTAATAGAAATAGAAATCCATTGAATCAACCTACGAAGTCATGAGTGATTGACAAGGAGCCAATTTGCACAGGGATTTGAATGAGAGCTAATGGATACAATTTTCCTCTGACTTTTAAAGTTTTTCCTATTTCTGCTAATGACTGGACTAGTAGTGTACAGAATAGAATGACAAATATTGACCAGCAATGCATCAACAATGAAGTAATAAGTATATGCATTCAAAAGACTTTGGACTACATGAGCATTCTTGTAAGTGCTAACACTGTCAATACCTTATCTTACTTAAGTAGCATTTATCTAGAATGAATTTTATTTCTAATGAATGAGAAATGGAGAAATACAGTACAGGTAGTCCTTGACTTATGACCACAATTGAGCCCAAAATTTCTATTGCTGAGTGAAACATTGGTTAAATGAATTTTGCCTCATTTTATGATCTTTCTTGCCACAGTTGTTAAGTGAATCACCACAACTGGGAAAATAGTAACACGGTTGTTAAGTGAATCTGGCTTCCCCATTGACTTTGCTTGTCAGAAGGTCACAGAAGGTGATAACATGACCCCAGGACAGCACAACCATCATAAATATGAGTCAAGTGTCTGAATTTTTGATCACATGATCATGGAGATGCTGCAATGGTCGTAAGTGTGAAAAACAGTCATGTCACTTTTTTCAGTGCTGTTCTAACTTGAAATGGTCACTAAATGGACTGTTGTAAGGTGAGGGCTACCTGTAATTAGAATTTCCATTTGAACAGTACTATTTCTCTTCCCCAAATATTTGTCTTTTTTAAAAAAAAAAAACATCAAATCTATAGGATTCTGTAATTAACCCTTCTTTAAATAAAGCTCATTGTTTTGAATCTTCTGAGAGTACATGAAAAAAGTTTTATCTCACCTTTCATTTTGATCATGTTTCATATACCGGCTAATGTTAAAAACAACTACCAAGTGCCAATGGCCCAAATATTATTTTAATTTCCTGTGTTGTTTTTATTAAATCACTAACAACTATTTACTTTTAGGCATTGTTTGGCTGTTGGCTGCTGCTGTTGGTTCACCAATGTGGCATGTACAAAGAGTGGAGGTATGGTTGTGTTGTACACTTGCACTTATTCAGGCTAGTAATTTGGGATGTTTTGTGTAATACTGTTTAGGAGCTGAATATAATCTGTAATAAAAATGTAAGGATCACTTTTCATGTCTGCAGGATTTGATAAATGTCAAAAAGAGGAGTGATTGAAACTCTACCTTTATAAAAATATGCATCACTTGTGCAACACCATAAAATGGACTGAGCTTTGACCTCAGCGTGGCGGCCATCATCTTGACGTTTCTGACTATATGCTGCAGACATTCCTGCTTTGTAGCACATAGTTAGAAGTAGCATTTATGATAATTATACATTGAATTTCTGCAGTATAAATCAAGTCAGTTGATGGAAATCATGGTATCACATAGACAAATTTAATTGGATTGGAAATATACACAGGTAATCCTCATTTAGCGATTGCCTCATTTAGTGACTGTTTACAGTTATGATGGTGATGAAAAAGTAAATTTACAACCATTTTTCATATTTATGACCTTCACAGTTCTATAAAGCAAAGTAAAGCTGAAGTCAGATCATGAGCACAGTTGCGGTTTCACTTAGTAAAAGCTTGCTGGTCCCAATTGCGGTTGCTAAATGAGAACTACCTCACATATGCAGATTATACACAGAGTAAAAAAGCCATTTTTGGTCATAAAATTACAGTTTTCTACAGATAAACCAGGTTTGCTTATTAAGTACAAAATGGGTGGCATGCATGCTTATTCCCTTGTTTTTTATTGATATGTATAGATAAGTAGTCCAAGCTTGGATGATTTAATATGAGATCCACATTTAGAGTTATAGTTTCCTATGGATGAACGTTCCATCTTTGGACATTTTTCTTACAGATAATATATTGAAAAAGGAATCTGTACTAACCTCTGCTTACTGTGTTTCAGAATAAATATGACTTCCTTTATGAAAAGAAATATGTTTGCTGCTTGGAAGAATGGCCAAGTCCTGTCCACCAAAAAATTTATGCCACTTTCATTTTGGTCATTCTTTTTCTTCTCCCATTGATGCTGATGCTGTTGCTGTATAGCAAGATTGGTTATGAGCTCTGGGTTAAAAAAAGAGTTGGAGATGCTTCTGTTCTCAAGAGCATTCATGCAAATGAGATGTCTAAAATTTCTCGGTTAGTATATATAATTTTATCTATATCATTTTGCTATGTTGAAAAAGTTTATTATATTGCTTCCTGTAATTTTAATATCATTTTTATATTACTTCTTATAAATTAATATTTTCCTATTCCCTAGGATTCTTTAAAAACATCAGTGAGCTTATGGAAATTGATTATTTGCTAAACAAGTTTTCCCTGAAGTCTATTTTTAGGGATTTATTTTTTGAATGAAGCTTTATAGAACAAAGCTACATGTAACTAACAAATATACCTGGAAAATTACTTAAGGCATAATTAAATGTGAAGAAGACGAGCACTCCAATAAAGCACTGAGGGGTTTTCTGTTTGTTATTTGCAATGTCTTGCTCATTTATATTATGATGTTCTTTTATATTAGTATGCTCATTCCAACTTCATGGACTGAAGAGTTGCAAGTCAAAATTCTGGGAAGGAGGGAGATAGGGAGAGAGTATGGATATAGGTGTGGGTATTTAAGTGAAAATCCAATTATTCCAGTTCAGATCTCCAGAGATGGCCTTCCAAAATGTTTTCCGAATTCATAGAGCCTTATGAACATTGTTTAAATTCCAGTATCAGATTAAATTATAGCTTAAATAAACTATGATGACTGGGCTCATGCACTGTGTGGATCCATAAATTATAATTTACAAATCACAGTGTCTGGATTCGTACAAAAGCCAAAATATTGCCACACAAACTATTTTATGACTTAACACGTGAATCCATCTCTTAATTACTTCTACTATTCATTTCAAAATGGCAGGTTTTTTTTGTTTATTATCCTACGTTGAATTATCCTGTACTATAATATCCTCAATACCATCTGCTTAAGACTTCCTGTAGACACTGCTACTCCATTACCAGCCTGTTGTTCTATAAGATTCAATGGACAGGGCTTTCTCCTTGTTCCAGTAGCTACATAGCATGACTGGTGAAAACAGATCAAGGGCTTTCTCAATGGCCATGGCACTTTAGGAGACCAGGATAAAACCGTCTCTAGCAGTTGGCCTGCCTAGTTTATTTACTTATTGCATTTGTATTTTACCTTCTGGGAGCTGAAAAAATAGATTTTTGCCCATGTTTTATCCCACTCATACCTCTGAAAGGTACCATATGCTAAAAGAGAATGATTGAACTAAAGTCATATTGTGACACTATGACTGATTGAGAACTTTACCTGGATTCCCAAAATTCATGTTCAATCTTTTAGCTCCTAATTTACTTAGTTTCATAAATGAATAAATATAAGCCATGAAGTCTAAATGATGGTAGTGGTAAAATCATACCATTAAAGTATTTTAATTTTGGATTGCCATATTGCCTGCCTTCCTGTTTAGAGAATGTTCTCAAGAAGGACAGTATATAATTTATTTTAAAAATAAAATAGTAAACATTTAACTAGATATATGAAAATAGGATGCTCTCCATGCAAAGTATCTTCCTTCTTACTGAGATCTAGTTTTTCCTCCTACAAATTATTTGTATTGTCTTCTATCAAAATGCTTTTGATCAACAGTTCAAACTATCTTTCTTTTCAGAAAAAAGAAGCGAGCAATCATGATGATGGTGACTGTTGTGGTTTTGTTTGCTATTTGTTGGACACCCTTCCATGTAATGCACATGTTGATAGAATACAGTGAGTAGTTTGTTTTTATTAAATAGTAGCAGAGAGAGGGTTATTTTGTTTAAAGAAAACAAACAAGACAATATGTTAAACTACACTAGAATATTGAATTTTATAGTGTGCTATTATAATAAGTGTATTCCAATAAAGACAATTTTTCATGTTTACTCGGATGTATGAGTCAAGCATAATACAGTTTAATAAATAAGTAGTCCCCTGCAATCTATTAAAAGCTTCTTATTTATATATAAAAACTATTTATGTTTGAGTACATATATCTATACACATAGAGAATGTGGAAAGTTGCCTGAGGGATTTCTGCTTAATAATGATAGTGAAACAATATGATTCATACTGTGGCTGTTTTCAGGATACCAGAATTTAAAAAAATATTGAAATATTGTATATGGCAATCATATTTTAATATTGTTTCATTTGATTAAATGTATATCTATTTAAAACAGCATTTAAATTCCTGTTGACAAATGCCTATCAATGTGAACATTTTACTAGGCAATGCTTGATCTTTAGTTTTATGCCTCCTTTTCTAGTGCACAAATTTAGTCATAAGTAATGGAAGATTAATAGTGCAGTTTTATACATATTATGAAGTAATAATGTAGGTGGATAATTAGACTTTTTCTATCATAGGTGTAAGAGAGCAAGTTTGGTGCGGTTGTTAAGGCATTAAATTAGTAACTGGAAGATCATGAGTTCTAGTTCTGCCTTAGGAACTAAGCTAGTGGGTGATCTTGGGCCAGTCATTCTCTGTTAACCTTAGCAAGGAGACAGTGGTAAACTACTTCTGAAAAAATCTTGCCAAGAAAACTGTAGGGACTTGTTCAGGCAATCTCCAGGAGTCAAAAGTTTACTTGAAAGCACACAAACACACAAAAACATAGGCATAGGCTTGTTTGTTTGTAAGGCGTGAGCCAGTTTATTAGTCATCAGCTTAAGTTATTCATTATAAATTATGCATTTGTTATGTATATGGCAAATAAAATTTTAATAGCATGCTTCTTAATGAATTTTGTGAACATGTCTTATAATTAATTTGGTATAAATTTCATTCTGGAGTAATTGTTTTTTTTAATTTCTACTTAACTAGTTCAGATACATAATGAGATAAATGATTGAATAGATAATTCATGTACCATTGAAGAGATGCTTAAATATATTTTTTTCTGTGTAGGTAATTTTGAAAGAGAATATGATGATGTCACTATTAAGATGATATTTGGAATCGTTCAGGTAATTGGATTTGCTAATTCTATTTGCAATCCAATTGTATATGCCTTTATGAATGAGAACTTCAAGAAGAACTTTCTTTCTGCCATTTGCTTTTGCATTATGAAAGAAAACTTGTCTCCATTCAGACAACACAAAAACTTGAAAATCACAATGATGCAGCATGAGGAAGGGGTCTGTAGAAGAGAGTTGGTCTCCCTGGAAGAGACTAGAAGAGAAGCATTCAGTGAAGGGAACATTGAAGTAAAATTCTATGATCAATCCTTTCCTAAAAAAACCTCCGGAAGACACCTCGCTTTGTCCTCATCAGAATTCACTGGGCACACTTCCCTGGAATCCTAGCAAAAATAGATCTTTGTGTTCCAATATTTGACAATGGTTTTTCAAATGTTATATTTAAAATGCTTTGCTAAATATACATAATACGAAGATGTTTTGTGTTTGCCTCAATTGAGGCTGCTATACCAGGTATAGATATGGTCATCACTGCATAAGGCAAATAGCCCACAATGGCTGATTTTCATTGCCTGAGACTGTTTTCTTTTTCCATTTGTTTTTTAAAAG
Source organism: Azemiops feae (assembly GCA_023970755.1). Classification (NCBI taxonomy): domain Eukaryota; kingdom Metazoa; phylum Chordata; class Lepidosauria; order Squamata; family Viperidae; genus Azemiops; species Azemiops feae. The sequence goes on from JALGBA010000018.1 coordinate 3,721,034, forward strand.
ATTTATGTCGCTTTCTCTTCTGTTTTATTGTGTGTTCATTTGCCAGATGAACTGTATTTGGACTATGTGGTGCCTTATTGCCAATCAGTGTATATAACAGAACAAATCGCAAAGAAACCTATGATCATGGATCATAGATATGAAATTATTTGATATCCTAATAGTCAGTATTTGGTTATTTTTTAAATGAATGTTATTTAATTATCTAAAGTTTCCATCTTGAATAACAAAGAAAAACAACTGGAAACTGCATTCTCTATGGAAGGAGTGCAGAGATGCATTTCTTTAAGCAACCTTAAAACCAATTCAGAAATCTTTCTTTGATTTTAGTGGATCTGAAAATCAGCTATTAATTAAACACAACATAACATAGTTGATATGGTGAAGTCAGTGTTAGTCTGATAAGGAATAAAACTAATCACACTGGCTTTCCAAGACACACAACAATGTTGATTAAAATCAATTCAGGATCTGGTATGGCAGATCTTCTCAACAGATTAGATTGCAAATACTTTTCTCCAAAAGTAAAGAAATTTGACAGTAAAAGCACATAAATGCTAATAAGTAGCAAAGTTATCACTTACCCTTCAGTGTTGAATTACTGCTATTGGCATAATCAGCTTTGAATTGTTATTTCACCCAAAAATAAATGCTGGAGAAGCAGGAAGCTTTGCATTTGCTGCAGAATGAAAAGGCAGCTTGCCAGCACAGCAGAACTATTTCTATTGTCCATAGACAAGGATGAATGTACAAATGGCCTGCAACTGAATTCTGATTTCAAAATATCCACTAGCTGATTTGTTTCTTTTTGTTAGAAATTCGTTGCAAAATAGCAGATATAATGTAAAAATGCTTCACGATAGTTTCTCCCCCTCTCTTATCTCTGAAAAGGTATGTGTTAACACACTTGTTTTTACAAGCTAGAGACAGAAACTATCACAAGAGCCTTTGGACATAAAAGCACATAATTCCTGTCTTATATGTTATCCAATGACCATTCAATAGTTTCTGCTCTTTACCTTATGGAAGTAGCTTTAGTGAGTTAGTTTGTACTTACTAGATGAAATTGCATCTGAATAATTGCAGCCCTGGCTCTTTAGTCATTATCCAAGATCTATTGACAACAATCTTTGTAGATTTATTTTGCTTATTATATTTATATGATGCCATTTTGTCTAGAGGTGAGGAGTAGTTAGATATGTAAATAAATATACTGTAAATATATACGTAGCCCCTATTTATAAACTATTTAATTGTTTTTTCTTCTTTGTTTAGCATCTAGACTTATTACTAATTTGGGTAAAGTCAAGTTTGGTTATTTTGTAACTTTCTACTTTAAAGATGCTAGAGTATGAACAGATGTTTAGCTTGATCAGCACTTTTGTTTTTATATTAACAATGCTGCTCTACTATTTTTTTATCCCCATCTTTGCTTAATGGAGACAAACAATAGTTTGTAACTTTTTATCAGTAGGAAAATGATACCTTTCTGCTTAACCAGAAAGCCTAATGAAACATGTAATTTTATCTATTCAATTCTGGAAGGTTTCTAAAGCTAAAGTTAGATCTAAAATATTTGCAAAAAAATGTTATCAATGCCATTTATAATTTTAAAAATAATAAAGTAGAATTTTATCCTTAATGGATGCTTCTGTAAAATGAACTGCTTTCATGCTTTTATAATGCAAGTTCCACTCCTTTTGTATGAATGAGGAATGTTATGATGGATCTACAAAATGGATAGAATTTGCATTGTATCAGCACCTTAAAATTGCTTTTATCATTTCCCTCCTCCAGGAAGATGACACTGCTACTATATTTTAAAAGTGATCAACAGTTCTAGAATTTTATTTTTGAGATACCTTCAACAAAACTACTGTTAAGATCAAATTTTGTGTCCCAAAGTTTTACTATTTGATACATGGAAAGGCTGCCATGGAGATACTGGTTTCATTACAGAATGAGTACAATCCCTTTTCTATTTTTAAGTTCACTATAAGTTGGTGATATGGAAATTTAACTTCTTGTTCATAGGCTAATGTCCCCGGAGGACACAATGTGTAGAAGACTTTAGGACCTGCATCTCAAATGAATCCATGACACACATTTATTTGAGTTGAGCAAGTCTAGGATCCCAAATGAACATATTAAAAATCACAAGGGTATGAAAAGCCTCTAGTGTGCATAAACTTAGACATCCTTGGTCTGCATTCAGTGTACTTAGTTTATTGCAGAATGCTTTGGCATTGTAATGAACCTAGTAAACAGTATAGATCAGGGGTGTCAAACTCACAACGTCATGTGACGTGTCGCGATGTATCGTGACTTTTTTTCCATTGCCGGCAATGGGGTGGGCACGGTTTCACTATCATGCATCTGGTCCGCAGGCCGGCAGTTTGACACCCCTGGTATAGATGAAACAGGATGTCTTCACTGGTTTCAGGAACATCCTTTCCTTCATATGTGTAAGAAGTCTGGAACTTCAATAGAAAAGCTGATGGAAACATAAAAATGAAGAATATATTTTTCTGATTTCACTGCATATTACAGAAACTGGGTGTAGTTATGAGCATAATGGAAATCATTTCTTTATTTTTATTATTAGTAACATCAATATGTTGCTGAAATGCTGCTTAATAAGGATAGGATAAGGTTGATCCAATAGGAAACTAATACATTCTTTCATGTATTTTAAGCTAAATTATTTGACAGATAGCAATACATGGTAATGACGAAAGCTTATACTTTAACATACATTAAAATCTGTAATATTTGCTTTTTAAAACTGCAGCTGATGTTTGAGAATATCTTATGTAGTTGTGATTAAATAGCACTTCTTGACAAAGGGTAAAAATGTAAGATAATTTTGGTTAAGTATCTTAATATTTTAAATAATTTTTGGTAAATTCCATTTATAGCAATTATGATTGTAAAGTTTCTTCAAGAAAAGAATAGTGAATTCTTAATGTTTATTATATTACATGTTTGAATTGAGAAAATAATATAAAATACATTAATAGAGTGAATCAAAGCTGGAATCGAAAGACAAAATTCATAAACAAACATTAAAATAATATCAGCATGTAATACCAAATTATATTCTAATGGATTATACAAAAAGGCCATAAATATGATTTTGCCTGATAATAGAAATCAAGGTTTTAAATAGACATTTAAAATCAAAAGGGAGAATAGATATCTTTGTTTAATACTTTTATAGACTGACAAATGTAGATTTAAAAAATCCATTGATCTTTACTATAGACCAGAGACCACATAGATTATCTGAATAACAGATATTTAAGTAGACACATAATTAAACATGTTAAACATAATTAAACACCTTTTGGTAGCCAATGATGCATTTCATATATAATTGGCTGAATTTGTTGTGACTTTTTTCCAATAAATGTATAGAGAATTATAGCCTAATGAAATAATAGAATGTTTAATTCTGTTAATTTATTGCAAACCTGCAATATGCTTTTGTATGTAACTTGGGACAAATGAAATAGTGTCTGGATACATTTATTAAACTGTAAGGTCCACAAAGAGTATAAATTCAAAGAAATTATGTATTCCAATAAATAAATTTATCATGTATTATAAATGCAAATAAATAAGACTAAATTATTTAAAGGCTGTTCCAAATATGTATCTGTAATCGTGCACTTGGAAAAGAACACATTTATTTAGTGTGTAAATGGATGTTCAATTTTTGTTTTTTTAATTTCCTTTTCTTTTTTAAAATAAACAGTTGGAACTATAGCATCTATTTTCCTCATGATTAAATTTGTTGATGAAAAAGAAGGGATTCTGGGATGAGGATTAGGTTTTATACAGGGACCTTTTTAATAGAAAGAAGTAGATATTATTAACAGATTAGCCTAGGGTAAAAATCATAGAGCAGAAAAATTATCTACATAAGCCATTTGTGTTTGTGTGTGTGTGTACGTTTATACATAGACTGTGTGTAGAACATATATGTACCTGACCAAATAGATTAAAACTGCTTTTGGTGATATATTAAGAATTTAAAATTTATAGCGCCATTGTTGAATTTTGATTTCCAGACAGGAAAGGTATTTATTTTTCTGTTCCTCTTCTATTGCACTTTGTATGTCAAACCAGTTCATGTAAAAGAATTTCTAGATTTCTAAAATTTTAGCATGTAAAATTTAGCATAGCTTACACTTTTGTTACCTACATATTTACTCTTTACTGCATTATCTGGAAGCAAACAGGGTAAAGCTGTACGTATTCTTTCTTTTTTAAAAATATTTTTGTCCTATTAAAATAAAGCCAGACATTTGAGTACTAAAATATTTTTTATAAAGCATTGTGCATAAATATGCATATGAATTAGTAAAACACTATACAAAGTACGTAGACAAAAAAGTTAATTTTTTTGTGCAAGTGTATGTCTTTAGTATATGAGCAAGTTCTAGCAATACACAAAACTTTAGTGTGTGTAAGTTCTAGCAATACATAAAACACCTTGGTAATGTAGACATGGAAAACAATGCAATATAATTTAAAAGTAAAGTTACCTTACTCTCCATTCAATTTTCAGATCTAGTACAATTTTTCTGTGCCAAATGGATCTTTTCTCTTGATAGTAAATACAAAGAAATCTCAAATAAAACACACACACACACACACACACAGAGACAGCACTAATTTGACTGCCAAGAGGGCATCTCTTTAACTTCTCATTTTATCATTTAATACTTTTGATTTGTGTTCTTTGTGGAAGTCAGAAATAGTGGACACTTCATATTTTACTTCCTTTGCACTTTTAAGACAAATATCCTTCCCAGTTCATAAAATGATAATCTGCTTCCTTTGGATCCCTAGAATTAGAAATCTAGAAGGTACCTCCTTTCCAATCACCTTTTTTTTTTTTTTTTGCAATCTTTCATCACTATGTCACACTGAGAAGTCCCATTACGTTGATTTGTAATCTGCTATCTGCCCCTGAAAAGTTAGCTTCTCAAGTTATTCTGAATAGCATGATAATTATGGTAACTTATATGCGACATTTATTCCTTGTTTCTTTTTTAAAAATATATTGGGGAATCCAATTTGGGGCATTGGAAAGAGAAATTTTAATTTGTCTCTACTAACCTTTCTACATGATATGTACATGATATGTCTTTCTACATGATATGTACAATGGATAGAATGGACAGCACTGAAAAACGTCAGATCCAATTTGGCCCTTCTAATGAATGGACTGCCTAACATGTCTGCACCAAATATTTTTCTTTGTTCTCTGTGATTTCCTTTAAACTGAATTCCTGTTTCCACAAATTTCTGTCCAGATGCTTCTTATAATATTACTCAAGTGGAAAGAAAAATATTTGACAAGCTGTAAATTCTGCTAGAACTGATGTTTGGTGACTTATCCTAGGCGGATTATAAAGTATGTTGCTGTTAGATAAAAATAAATCTTCAGTATCTGAACATTTTAGATACTTAAGTATTATTGTATAATTAAAAAGGCTTCCACTAAGGCATTCAAATAACTCTCAGAGCAGATTAATTGCTTGATTATTTGGTGTAGGACTGGTGACATCATGTGGTAAATTTTGAAAAATCTTTTTCCAAGATTCAGTATCATGTTCATGGTTTACTGGTAGCCTTTTTATCACTGCTGATCTAAAGGTATTTTCTATCACCATCCAACCATATATCTCAGACACTAGCTCTCATTTTCACCTTCTTAGGCCAGGGAGCCCAAAAAGAGAATCTGGAAGCAGAACATTTTGGAATATGGCTGAAATTCTGAGATAAAGCATTTTGCTATGTTCTGGCAGTGGAAGAAACATAAGTAGTTGTTTAATGGATTCTGCCGCATATGCTAAAATGGGTAAAACACCTGGTTTCAGTTTTAATGTTACACCAAATTTATTATCAGGTTTTCTTGGCAATATCTGTTTTGAAATGAAAAATAAGAGCATGTTTTTATCTTAATAGTGCAAGAATCAAATCTTTTTTTTTAAAGCCTCATGCACAAAACAGTGAAGAAGCAACTACCATAGATAATCCAGATCTAAGATGAAGGAGAAACTGAGGCAGACACTGGCTTCCGTTACAGGTTGGCAATGCTGATGCAGTTTCACATATGATATACTCATTGCCCATATAAGAAGAACTTCCGCTTCAGCCATACAGGTAGTTCTCGTTTTTACAACCATTTGTTCAGTGATTGTTCAAAATTACAACAGTGCTGAATGAAGGGACATCAAAAATCATTGCAGCACCCCTGCAGTCACACGATTAAAAATTCAGGTGCTTGGCGGCCTGCTCTCACAATCACAAAGGCCCTGTAATGCTCCTACCCTTCCATTTCCCACCTATTTATACTCTTTTGGCCCCCTGTATAGTGACACTTGTTAGCGGAAGTGCCAGAACTGGGGCCGAAGTAAAGGCTGGAATCCTTCAGTAGTTTCAGGCAACTGCCACTCCTCCCAGGCTTTGACTTCAGCCCTAGCACACCATTGCCACTGAGAAATGCTGCCCAACAGCCAGCCCCACCAACACCATTCTACCCAGCACCAATTTCCCCCACTGCCCTGTGATCCCAGGATCTACTGCTGCACACACCTTCAACATTTTTCTCCCACTGCTTACAGGCCTGCACGGCTTATCAGAAATTGCTCTTTTCTCTTAACTACTGCTTCATTCACTGAGATTCCAGTCCCAATTGTAGCCATAAGCTGATGAAGTTAAGGAAATATATGAAATGTACATACAATTTTACTACTGTTAACATTATAACCAAAGTCTAAACTATGACAACATTCATTTAGAAGTTCAAAGGCAGTATTAACCAATAGTAATAATAAAAACTTGCTGCAAAATGCAAAATGAAGGAGAAAACTTGGGGACTTAGTTAGAAGTATGTTCAGACTCCTGGATCTACAGTAAAGATTTGGTTTCTTAACAGTTTATAATTTATGGACCATAATGTAAGTAGTATTTTTCTTTAGTATTTTACTAGTATTAATGACTTTTTCTAACCATGAAAAATATATATAGAATATATCATTGCCCCTATATATATATATGTCAGTTGACAATCCAAAGTAAATGGAAATGCAGAGAACTGGGACTGTACTATTAAAATAGTACACTGTACTACTTTAATAGTTGCACTGTTTTATTCAAGATTTTAATATTACTTTAAGAATATATTAATAAATGCTGGATGCGTTTAAAAGTCAATTTGTAATCAGGTTTTATTGTTGTTGTTGTTGTTAGTTGCGAAGTCATGTCCGACCCATTGTGACCCCATGGACAACGTTCCTCCAGGCCTTCCTGTCCTCTACCATCTTCTGGAGTCCACTTAAGCTCATGCCTACTGCTTCAGTGACTCCATCCAGCCACCTTATTCTCTGTTGTCCCCTTCTTCTATTGCCCTCAATCTTTCCGAGCATTAGGCTCTTCTCCAGTGAGTCCTTCCTTCTCATTAGGTGGCCAAAGTATTTGAGTTTCAACTTCAGGATCTGGCCTTCTAAAGAGCAGTCAGGGTTGATCTCCTCTAGGACTGACTGGTTTGATCGCCTTGCAGTCCAAGGGACTCGCAGGAGTCTTCTCCAGCACCATAGTTCAAAGGCCTCAATTCTTTGGCGCTCAGCCTTTCTTATGGTCCAACTTTCACAACCATACATTGCAATTGACTATACGCACTTTTGTTGGCAGGGTGATGTCTCTGCTTTTTAGTATGCTGTCTAGATTTGCCATAGCTTTCCTCCCCAGGAGCAAGCGTCTTTTAATTTCTTGGCTGCAGTCCCCATCTGCGGTGATCTTGGAGCCTAGGAAAATAAAATCTGTCACTACCTCCATTTCTTCCCCATCTATTTGCCAGGAATTGAGAGGGCCGGATGCCATGATCTTGGTTTTTTTAATGTTGAGTTTCAAGCCCACTTTTGCACTCTCCTTCTTCATCCGCAACAAGAGGCTCTTTAGTTCCTCTTCACTTTCTGCCATTAGAGTGGTATCATCTGCATATCTTAGGTTGTTGATATTTCTCCCGGCAATCTTAATTCCAACTTTTGATTCATCTAGCCCTGCCTTTCTCATGATGTGCTCTGGCATATAAGTTAAATAGGCAGGGCAACAAAATACAGCCTTGCCGGACTCCTTTCCCAATTTTGAACCAATCAGTGGTTCTGTGTCCAGTTCTCACTGTTGCTTCTTGACCCACATATAGGTTTCTCAAGAGACAAATAAGATGGTCTGGTATTCCCATCTCTTTAAGAACTTGCCACAATTTGTTGTGATCCACACAATCAAAGGCTTTAGCATAGTCAATGAAGCAGAAGTAGATGTTTTTCTGGAACTCCCTAGCTTTCTCCATGATCCAGCGTATGTTGGCAATTTGATCTCTAGTTCCTCTGCCTCTTCGAAATCCTGCCTGTACTTCTGGAAGTTCTCGATCCACACACTGCTGGAGTCTAGCTTGTATGATTTTAAGCATAACTTTACTAGCATTTGAAATGAGTGCAATGGTGTGATAGTTTGAACATTCTTTGGCATTGCCTTTCTTTGGAATTGGAATGTAAACTGACCTTTTCCAATCCTGTGGCCACTATTGAGTTTTCCAAATTTGCTGGCAAATTGAGTGTAGCACTTTTACTGCATCGTCTTTTAAGATTTTGAATAGCTCAGCTGGAATACTGTCACCTCCACTAGCTTTGTTGTTGCTCAGATTTCTTAAGGCCCATTTCACTTCACATTCTAGGATGTCTGGCTCAGGGTCAGTGACCACCCCATTGTGGTTATCTGGGACGTTAAACTCGTTCTTATATAGTTCTTCTGTGTAGTTTTGCCACCTCTTCTTAATCTCTTCTGCCTCTGTTAGGTCCCTGCCATTTTGTTCCTTTATCATGCCCATCTTTGCATGAAACATTCCCTTCATATCTCCAATTTTCTTGAAGAGATCTCTAGTCCTCCCTATTCTATTGTTTTCTTCTATTTCTTTGTTCATTTAAGAAGGCATTCTTATCTCTTCTAGCTATTCTCTGGAATTCTGCATTCAGTTGGGTGTATCTTTCTCTTTCTCCCTTGCCTTTCGCTTCCCTTCTTTCCTCAGCTATTTGCAAAGCTTCCTCAGACAGCCATTTTGCTTTCTTGCATTTCTTTTTCTTTGGGATGGTTTTAGTTGCTACCTCTTGTACATAATTCTTCAGGCACTCTGTCTATCAGATCTAATTCCTTAAATCTATTTGTCACCTCTACTGTGTATTCATCAGGGATATAATTTAGTTCATATCTGAGTGGCCTAGTGCTTTTCCCTACTTTCTTCAATTTAAGCCTAAATTTTGCAACGAGAAGCTCATGATCTGAGCCACAGTCAGCTCCTGGTCTTGTTTTTACTGACTGTATAGAGCTTCTCCATCTTTGGCTGCAGAGCACATAGTCAATCTGATTTCTGTGTTGACCGTCTGGTGATGTCCATGTGTAGATCCGTCTCTTGGGTTGTTGGAAAAGAGTGTTTGCTATGACCATCGTATTCTCTTGACAAAATTCTATCAGCCTGTGCCCTGCTTCATTTTGTACTCCAAGGCCAAACTTGCCTGTTATTCCCGTTATCTGTTGGCTTCCTACTTTAGCATTCCAATCCCCCATGATGATAAGGACATCATTTTTGGTGTTAATTCTATAAGGTGCTGTAGGGCTTCATAGAATCGGTCAATTTCATCCTCTTCAGCACCAGTGGTTGGGGCATAGACTTGGACTACTGTGATATTGAATGGTTTGCCTTGGATTCGCACTGAGATCATTCTGTCATTTTGAGGATTGTATTCCAGTATTGCTTTTCCTACTCTTTTATTGACTATGAAGGCTACTCCATTTCTTCTGAGAAATTCTTGCCCGCAGTAGTATACCTGATGGTCATCTGAATTAAATTCACTCATTCCTGTCCATTTTAGTTCACTGATTCCTAAGATGTCGATGTTCAGTCTTGTCATCTCTTGTTTGACCACGTCCAGCTTGCCTTGATTCATGGATCTTACATTCCAGGTTCCTATGGAGAATAGATCTTTACAGCATCGGACTTTCCTTTCACCACCAGATGCATCCACAGCTGAGCGTCCTTTCGGCTTTGGCCCAGTCGCTTCATTCTTTCTGGCGCTACTAATACTAGCCCTCTGCTCTTCCCCAGTAGCATATTGGACACCTTCCGACCTGAGGGGCTCATCTTCCAGCGTTATATCTTTTTGGTTTTATTTGGTTTTATTAGAAGTAACTATTGGCTTACAAAAATATTGCAAGTATTTTACCTATAAATATTTCAACTCAAAATTTACAACAAATTTAAAATAATGCAGATGTGTGTATAAAATGCTTGCTATAACTTAAATGTGATTCTAAATAGAAGAGTACAGTGCACAAATATGAATTAAAAAATTAATTCAGTTTTCTAACAGAAATTCTGATACTTATTTTTGTGATCCACCAGAGAGCGCTAAACAAACAAAATGATTAACTACAGAAAAATAATCTTATGAATTGAAAGGGTAATACTTGGAAGTTCATTCTCACACAAAGAACAATGTAATAGATCAGAATATTTTCTAAATAAGGAGCAGACGGTGAAAGGTTCCGTCCTTCCCTAAACAGAGTTCAAGTAATCTGTTAATGTTAAGTGCACAAAGGAGGAATAAAAGTTTGAATACAGAATCTATGCATGGGGTTTGTGCTTGGAATGCTGTAGTTGCTGTGACTCTTTAGTTATGGCTTTATAACTCCTTATGAAAAACTCATACAAGCATTTATTTTTTTTATTTTTTAAATTTTTATTGCTTTTAAGGCAATGACAAAAAAGAAAAACCCAAAACACATAGATAATGATGATAAAAATTCATATATAATTAAGGAAAAGAAAAATACATATACATAGGAGAAGCTTGAAAAATATGAAAAATACAACAAAGAAAAAAAAGAAAAATGGTTTGTGTATCATTTTAGCAGTAAATAATTACAGTTCTATATATAGTTATATAAGGCAATTATTATTTGAGTACATATATATTTCTATTAATTTATATAACTATCATATTTTTAACCTACTGTATTTTTGTATAAAAGTATATTCCATTATACTTGTCCGTACAAAGTCTATGTGTATAGGCAATCCATTCATAAGTGGCAAGTGAAAGGGACTATCGTTCCAATGCAGCATTATCAGACTTTTGGATATACTGAAAGCGCAGAGAATCTATTGCAGTAGTCCAAGTAGTAAGTATGTAGTTCAAGAAAATAGTATTATCTGAAATTTTAACTTTTGTCACATGGTTACATTTATATAATCACTACCAAAACATAATAAGTGCAGGACATTGTAAAAATGTGTATTACATCTCCAACAAAATGCAGTTTTGATAGTCCTGCTCTATACAAATATAATGGAGTCCAATAAAGTCTAAATATTATTTCTTGTATAAATCATAATTTGACACATTGACACTCTTGTGAATTCATGCAAGATTCCAAAAAAAGAAGATATCTGTAGTTCAGGGTTGAAATGAAATGCAAGATTGCTTAATTAGTTTCAGTCTGTCTGCCAGTAGAAGTTTGACAGATAAAATGGATTTTGCAGTTTCTACAATCTAACTATCTATCTCTAAGGAGATATTCTTAAAATAGAAAGAATCCTTACTGAGTCCAGCAGACTACATTTTATACTTCTATTTTGGTTTATTTTTTACAAGAAACAGTATTTGCCAACAATAACCTCTTTCTTTACTAAAATCTGAGACAGTTCCATTATCATTCACGACAAAACCTTTTCTAAGTCTAACTAGTATGAAAGAACAATTTATTAATTCTTGCTTATTAGATACAATATTTTTCTGAACTAGAAGAAATTGATCATTTTTAATTTTGATAATAAATTGATTAGATTCTGATCCTTAACTTCAAATCACAATTATGCTACTCTTTGAATTAACTGCTGTGTATAATGCAGTATTTGGTTCAATAAGGTAGAATATGCATTTAGAGCACTTATTTTGAAATATACACTTACAAAAATAGATTTAAAATATATATTTTACTCTGAGATATGTCTTACATGTTTTATACAGATATATAAAATTTTAATACATATGTTTATTAGAAGATTATAACAGTGGAATTGTTTATTTATGTTTCTGCAAATATTTGTATACTGCCTAGTTGATAGGACTCAATGTGCTTTATCACAAAGAAAAATGCAAATATATAAAAACACACATAATCAGAATAAATCAAAATTCATTTTAGAAATGAATCTGCTCAAAAATTAAGTGACCAATAATTTAATTTATCATAGCAAAATATGATTTATTTCACATATAGCTTATTGAATCAGGCATAGTATTCTGGTTCAAGTAGAGGCTAAGCCTCTAAGTATAAATTGCCCTAAGTCAAAACCAAACAAATTACACAAGTGTTATCATTGGGACCATGGTATAAGATGTGCATTAAAAAATTATGGATTGGCTGGGGGGGGCAGGAAATCAATAGCTGTGTGATGAAGCCTCATATGTGTGGTCCTGCTCATCATTTTGATGTTGTTGACCCCATGAACACCTCTGATCATCCCAGTCTGCCCAGTCTTGCTGAGGCTATTATCTTCTGGAGCCTCATAGTTCTGGTTTGATGAGATGAAGCAAGTTGTGGAACTGTGGGGTGCTTCACTTTAAAAACAGAGTCAAGGCAGCCTGTCTTAACAGCTACTCTGTTAACTCTGTTCGAATGTTGATATGAAGAATGTGAACTGGTAGGCCAGGAACACGATTTTATTTCAAGACTTAGCTTAGATACAGTCCTTCACTGAAATGAAATACTCAGAAGAAGATGTACTCAGCTATTTTGTTCATAACCCTATTCTTAAACTCAAAGGAGAGAACTAGGAATACAAAACATACAAAACAAAGATTACATAACTGTTTTTTACTTCTCAACAGTCAGTATCTGGTTTTCATATTAATCTAGATGCTTGGTTTTATTTTTATTATGGCATTTATCTCCTGCTTTTTCTCTGAGAGCTGAAGAGGCACATGTGGAGTTTTCCCTCATTTTATTCCTGCAAAAACAGACCTGTGAAGTCAGGTCAGCTAAGAAAGAAAGTGACTGGCCAAAGTCACTCAATAAGTAGAACATTAAGGCAGGCAAAGAGGTTGAATCTAGAAACTCCTTAAAGTAGATTCATTTCCAGACAATTTATCCAGGGAGATGGCAAGCTGCAGTGCCAAAAAACCTTACATTTACCCAAGCAAATTTTATTAAATGGATTGATTGTGCAGCTGGGAGGAAAAAGTTATACTGCGAGTGTACAAAAAGAATGCAGCACTGAGTAGCTTTCAGTTTAAAGTGAATCTAAAGACTGATCATTACTTCTGAGTTACATGGGAAGGAAATGACTGAAAACCGCAGAAATGAACAGCTTCCCTTACCCTTTGACTAATTCCTCCTCTGAACAAACAAGCATTTGTTGTGCTGGAAGGTATGGGGCTTTCCTTATTAAAAGTTAATATGCACTGACGCAGGCTGAGGTTGTGCTAATAATAAGAGAAATGAAGGGGATTTAAGAAATGGCAAATATTTTCCCTAAATAAAAAAAATTAAATATCAAGACCTAATGATAGAAAACATGCAAATTGTCGGTATGCAAGCATGTTAGCAAGTCAGGCACTTTAATTTGTGATTCACACAGTAATATTGGCCTACTTCTTTAAACCTATGTTATCCTGGAATGTATTCTAAGTCTTCTACAGTTACCAAGCTATTCAAGAGCTTACAGTACATACAATAATTGATTGATGATGACTCTTAGCAACACATAAATTTTGTCCATGACAAACTGTCTCTCGTCTATTACTGAACTATCTATCTCTGGTACTCCATTTCTATTATTTTTCTATGGAGGCTTTAGTAAAATTCTTCCTGGTTATTATTTGGTGCATAGATTACTACTAACAATGTTTGTTTTTGATGTAGATATATTTCTACCATCACAATTCTTCCTTCTTTATCTGAGTAAACCATTTTAGAATCTATTGTCTCTTTAATATATATAGCAACACCTCTTTTTTTCTGATGCGCTGATGCATAATAAAGTTTCCCAATTTTTGGGTATTCCAACAGTTTATGATGTTTTTTTTATATGTGTCTCTTGCAAACAAATTATATCTATATTTAATTTCTGTAGTTTCCTGAAAATTTTGTTTCTTTTTGATGGGGAATTTAGTCCATTTATATTCACTGAAAAAATTCAAGAGCTTACATACAGTAATTGATTGATGATCACTCTTAGCAACACATAAATTTTGTTCATGACAAACTGTCTCTCGTCTATTACTGAACTATCTATCTCTGAATTACTGAGTTTGTATCAGACTTGAGAAAGTTGTAGCTCTCCTCAGCTACAACTTCTAGTAAACCCAGCTAGTGCAGCCCATGGTGAGATAAAATGGGAATTGTAGGTATTTATAGGAGAGGATGCTTACTTATTTTTTTAGTTTACAATGGTTGCTTGTGATTCTTCAGGTATTAGACAAGTATAGTATTCATAACTTTATCTGGATGTCCTGGGAAATTTTATATTTAAAATTCAAGCTTTGCTATTGAGACAACTTCTTTGCCCCACAATCCCACCCCAATGTCACTTAGGGGTGACATTGACAATCCCACTCCAGAAAGACAATGTGACTTTCCATCCAACCTTTTTAGTTAATAATCAATGCAATAATTATTTGGAGCATCTAGCTTCATACAATTGCTTAACAGGCAGCTTTTAATACTAATGGGAAGATTTATTATATGCCACCAAATTAGTGGTGACTTAGGCGTAATGTATCCCAGTGGTGAAAGGATCAGTACTATAAGTGAATATATCCACTGTGCTGCTGTCCTCCTTTTTTCTTGTAAAGACAGCTAGACTGTTTCATTTCCTGTTCTAGCTGCTAGAAGATCAGATATGGTTGATATATAATGACACTGGGAGATAGTGAAATCCATGCTGTAAAATGAAAAATGCCATATAGGTGTATAAGAATGGAGATCAACCTTTTAAACACTTAGAAGCAATAGAATAACAATATTATATATACTATACTTAGTATATATAGTATGATATATAGTACTCCAAATGCCTGTAAATGCTTGTAAATAAGTGACTCCTGTGCTATTTAAATGTGGCAATCTATTAATTTTACTAAGGAAGCAGAATTATTTCTTTTTCATCTTCTCTCTTGCTTTAGCTATGGTTCTTGTTTCTTGTCAATCTTTAGCACTTAAGAGCTCTAATAATTGTATGAGCAATAGCCAAGATATCACACAAGTCCTGTTCCTATTAAAAAGGGAAAATGTGAGAAAAACATCACAATGATCAATAATTAATTCATTTTTATAGTCTTCTCAAGACAAATTGGAAAAGTATCCTAAGCATTTCTGCATGAAATATTTTAATTTCACAAGCAAGAATGGAAAGAGAAGCACTGGAAATTTTTTTATCTCTCTACTTAGTTATAGCTTGTTCAGCAATTAATAATATTATTTTGACATTAAGTTATGATTACTGGACAAAGGATTGATTCAAATCCTCTAGGGCAGGGGTGTCAAACTCGCAACATCACGTGATGTGTCGCGACGTATCGAGACTTTTTTTTCCATTGCTGGCAATGGGGTGGGCGCAGTTTTGCCATGACGCATCCGGCCTGTGGGCCGCCAGTTTGACACACACCCCTGCTCTAGGATCAACAGAACACACTGTGGGCTTGCAGAATGATTTAGTTTTTCTCATGTTATTTCAAATTGGTATCACAGTTATACTGCTATGCAGGTGAGCCACTAAAATATAAAAATAAGTAAAGCCTGGAGGTTTTTTTCTGGCAAAATAATATTTCCACAGTATCTGCATTTAGGTTAACCAATTACTTGTGACCTAAATATCACTTGCTGCCTGTTAAATTTTGCACTATGGAGAGACTCCTGTAAATGTTGTCATTTTCTTTTTACTCTAGTATGAGGCTAAGAGAGTTAGTGAAGTGACATCATCCGTTCCAGCTCCTGTCTTATTTTGATTGATGATGAGTGGGCTAAATGGGAGTAATCAGAGTGCCACCCTCCCACACAACGTATATCAATATGTACATATCCCTATTCTGGTTCCATTTAGAGGTGGCAAATGACAGTTTCAGAATTCCCAGCCAACACATCTAGAAAAACTGCTTGGGCAGATTGACATATGTATAGTATAATTCATTTTTATTCCATGTTTTAAAAATCCCCAAATCTTCACATTACCAATATTAGTCTTAGAAATCAAATTGCATCAGTAATTAAGAACATTGCAATATTATTGCATGCAAAAAAGCAATTTTATTCATTGATTTAAAGCAAGTTGACCACATCCTCTGGCTAAA
Source organism: Azemiops feae (assembly GCA_023970755.1). Taxonomy (NCBI): domain Eukaryota; kingdom Metazoa; phylum Chordata; class Lepidosauria; order Squamata; family Viperidae; genus Azemiops; species Azemiops feae. Next base: position 3,737,455 of record JALGBA010000018.1, read on the forward strand.
AAAACTCTTCACAGCAGTAGTCCAATACAATCATGAACAAATAAGTCAGCATAATACTATCCTCCTAGGGTACTCCTAGGGCACTCTTGCGCTCCTGTAAACAAAAGTTTTTTCCTTGAATAGTGTAGTGTACTATATGCACTAAATCATCTCCACTAAAAAGCACTAAATGATCTTATGATTTTCACAGTGATGTTTACAGAGTGTGTTCCATAGTGATCCTAGGGAATCTTCATAAATACTCTGTCTTGTGAACTGATTTACAGTTCTTGAAGTTTCCCATTTTTCCATAAATTTCTTTCTTTCTTTTCAAAAGTTTTTTTATATGAGCCAAGAAAGTACCAGGGGGTGGGGTAGGGGTGAGTCTCCATGCATTTGACTACACTATATCCTTTCTGTGTTTAATGGCCAATATCTTAGATGGGGCTTCTAAGGTGGGAAAGCTTCTCCAGCACAGGGCGCAGAAATTGAGGGTGGACAAGAGAAAGGGAAGAGGAACAGCAGGGCTCAAAGAACCAAAGGTCTTTCTTTACACCTCAGTTACTTCAAATGTTCTTTTCCCTCCTGAGACAAAGGTGGGCAGCACTCGAATTTTCCTTAGTCTTTATATTTTCAACATAACATATTTCAGCTACTATAAAAAATCAACCACTATGTGATACAAGAACCAGCTTGGTCTCGTGGTTAAAGTACCAGGCTAGAAAGTAGAAGACTGTGAGTTCTAATCTGATTTAGGCATGAAAGCCAGCTGGGTGACCTTGGGCCACCTGACAGGGTTGTTGCTAGGTGTGTTGGATATGTTCACCATCTTGAGTTATCTCTAAAAAACAATAAAGATGGGATACAACTGAATAAATAAAAGTAAAAAAATAAAATATGGCAGTGAAGAAGCTGCCATCCTGTCATCATTTAGGTTTTGTAGATTCTTTATGCCTGTTCTCTTTCATAACATTCCAACATAAGCAGGAAGGAGGAGGAAGATAAGAACAACAAGAGAGAGACCAGCAGAAATACCAGGAAGCCATCAGAGACTGTGCTTGCTTACCACTACAAACATCTTTTGTACACCACCCAGAGTCATTCTGTGAATGAGATGGGAAGTCTCTAAATATGATAAATAAATAAACAAATTGCTGATGAAGTGATGAACGACTTGGGAAAGGCATCAGAGTAAGTAGTGGAAATGTTCATCTCATCCTCCTTCCCTCCTTTCTTCCAAACTGTTTCTGTTACAGCTTCTGTTGGCCACTGTTTTGGGCCACTAATTTTGTGCTGCAAAATTCTGGACAAACAGAAAACATGGATGCAAAATAATATAATGTGGTGGTGATTTGGATTTATTTGTGTCAAATATGGTAATTAACCTCAATATGATTATATAATTTGAAATGGATGCAAAAATGCAAATGAAATTGCAATGATTAGACCAATATGGTCCTATAAGAACCTTTATGCTAGATAATAGCTGAGAATTATCATCTCTGGCACATTGCATCCCACTCTTGCACACTGGTTACCAGTAGTTAGCAATATCATACTGCCCCATGTTAGAAGACAACAAGCTCTCTTTTGGCTATGGCGAAGGATGCTGAACACCAAGGCCCTCCCTATTCACCAGGACAATGCACAGCCCATCACAAGATTGAAATTCTGTAGGCCAGCATGGAAAACAGCTATTCACTTAACATCTCTCCAGTTTAACACCAAGAATGCCTGGAGAGAGGAATAGCAATAGCAATTGCACTTAGACTTATATACCTCTTCATAGTGCTTTACAGCATTCTCTAAGTGGTTTACAGTATCAGCATATCGCACCCAACAATCTGGGTCCTCATTTACCAACTCAGAAGGATGGAAGGCTGAGTCAACCTTGAGCCAATCAGGATCGAACTTCTGGCAGTAGGCAGAGTCAGCCTACAATATTACATTGTAAGCACTGTGCTTACATCACAGCTCAAGGTTAGTCCAAGGTACCTTCGTGTGGCCTGACTATTAGTGATCCCTCTACCAAACCATCTGCTTTTGATCTGCCTAGTCTGTCTGGTTGAAATTGAACAGAATTAGGTGTGATACTGGAAAAAGTGCTTCTGCCCTGTATCAGTGATTGTGATTATAGTGCTGATATGCAAACTGTTCTGTTCGCAAGGCAGACATGAAGGCGAGGCAGTTGGTGCAAAAGATGTTCTTTATTGAAGACATTTACTGAACAGAAGCATGGAGATAGATTGAACAGAACAGGAACATAAGCAGGAATCAAGCTACTAACTACAACTACCTTGCCACACTGGCCACTCCTTCTTATATTCCCTTGCAAGGGAATGCTCAGCCAATCGATGCAGGCTATTCTCCCGCCTCGCGCATGCGCGCGAGGCTGGAGACAGCCTGTCTGGGTCCCAGGCAGACACGTGGTCTGTCCGGGTCTCTGCAACGGTCCCGGGCAGACATGTGGTCTGTCCGGGTCTCTGCAACCCGTTTCCAGTCTTCCTGGGCCTTGCTGAATGACTCAGCAAGGCCCAGCCTCTCTGCAACTTTCTGAGCCTTGCTGAATGACTTCAGCAAGGCCCAGTACATAACACAAACTATTAAACATATTGTGCAAGCTTGCTCACAACATGCAATGTCTGATTCCCTAGAACAGAGGTCCCCAATCTTTTTGGTTTGGTGGCCCGAAAGGGAGGCAGGCACTGTTATGTGCACATGCGCATGCACAAATGGGCCGTGCGTGAGTGCATGCGGACATGCAAATGGGGCCATGTGATTGCAAGTGTCACAAATGGGATGACGCTAGTGCTGGTGGGATGTTTGGGGCAGTACTAGTGCTGGTGGGATGCTTGACACAGCACATTGCTAGTGCTGGCAGGACCTTGGGGCGGGCGATGCTAGCACCAGCGGGATGTTCGGGGTGGCACTAGTGCCAGCGGGACACTCGGGGCTGGCTGGTGTTAGTGCCGGACGGATGCTTGGGGCTGTGCTAGCACCGAAGGATGCTCGCAGCGGTGCTAGTGCGAGTGTGGGAGGTGAGTGCATGCATACATGTGTGTGCACTGGCAATCCCTTCACACAGCCCGGTGACCAAGAGGCCATGGCCAAGTAATGGGCCGCGGCACACAGGTTGGGGACCCCTGCCCTAGAAGATCTACACAAAGCAACACCAGAGGAAATCATAAGGATAGCTGAATTGGACATACAGTTATGAGGCCACAGTCATACCACTGTAAAAGTTTTGTATATAATTACGTTGATTGTGTATATATGTTATTATTTCTCTTCTGTCATGTTCTCATCATACACTAAATAATACACTAAATAATGGGTAGTTTTCCTAAAAAACATCCAGATTAAGAATAATTCAAATGTCCATTCCCCAGTATAATAAAAACAGGCCAGAACATTATTTAGAAAGTACTAATTTTCTTCCAATATGTATGTCTGTGTATGGGCATCTATGTAAGACTGAATGCATGTGCAATTATTCTAGAATCTTTGGTGAAATAACTTGCATTGATTGATTGGATGATTGAAATTATATCCATATCTCACAACAGTGACTTTGGATAACATGCAAAGCAAATGCAAATAGAAACCCAACAATTAAAAATAATGCATAGCAGTTTGGTTAAATAACACATTCCATTAATAAAAATACATAACCAACAGGGTTAGCCTAAGCTCCTGGACTAAATACCTGGTAAATCATCCAAGTCTTCAAAGTTCTATGAAAGGGTTTGAAGGTCAGGGCTTTTCCAGGAGGCCTATCTATTTACTGAAACTTATAAAGGAAACATTGGAGTGTTATCGCTTTCCCTGAAATGAAATGGCTTCTTACTATATGCTCATTGGCATTATTTTACTTATAGTACAAGGATTCCCTCATAATCATTTATTTGATTCAATTATATTTAATTTATTCTAATTTACCTTCCTATTGATACAAAAAGCAAGGTTTTTACACCTTTAGTTTTTTCACAGTGCATTTCATTGTTGAATAATTCACTATTTAATAATTCACTATTACTAAAATTATGACTGATATGTTGGGGCTCTATTTTATAACATCTTACAGAAGTCTACCATTCACTGAAGAAAAGGAAGAGGCTTTATCCCACTAATAACTGCTTCTGGTGGATGTATTAGGAAAGCCATTTGATTTAAAAAAGTGTTGGTGAACGTAAATAAGGTCTTTCCTAGCAGCCCTAATATAAATCAAAGCCATGTTTATTAACAAGCACTGTAAAGTCATATTTTTGTAAAATTAAAAAAGAAAAAGAAACCAATCTCAAGGAAGAGGCTGGTATCTACTATAATATATAAAAAAATAAATGTTACTTCATGATTCTTGTGGAAATAAAAATAATTCATGTTTAAAAGAGCTATGTGAATGAAAGAAAGAATTCAACATTTAGGGAAATCGCTAATCTTTTAAAACAAAGCATCATGTACATTTCTTGAAATGATTAGATAACTTACTCAATTTTACTGTAAACACTATACACTACTTTAAGACCGTATTCGGGTGGACTCCTCTTCTTGATCAACCTATTTTCCACCACAAAGAACATTTATTTCGCCCACGAAGGTCCCTTCAGATGAGGGGGAAGAAATATTTTGTTTTTTCCCCACGATCTATTACCTTGAAGAATGTGAGGGAATCCTTTCTGTGCTCTTTCACTTTGAATACTTTCTATTTAAGCTACGTAGGTTGTGATTCTGTGTGATATGATTAAGCAGCTTTTTTTCTGTGAATATTTTAAAACTGGATTTCCCTGAACATGACCTTTTGAGAGATTTGTGATAAGGGCTACAATTATCTAAGGAGCACAAACTCTCTATTTAGATAATGGTGAGTACTGCAGCAGTTTTTTATTTCTTTTATTTGATGAATTAGCCAAAACCTTTATTTAGATGCAAAAATGGTTTATTTTTATTAATTTTGTAGTGCAATTTCACTGATAACCAAAATAATGTAGCTTCAAAAGTACAAGCGGTCATGAAAAAGTGTCCTGAAACTGATTGTATTAAGGAAAACTATTTGCAGAAAATGTGTATGTTAGACAGAATTGTAGACAGACATTATACAAATGTACACTAAAATACATACAGATTATATTGTGATCTTTAAAAAAATAAATTCAATAAATCTAATAAGTCCAACAAATCAAATACGACTTACTAACAAACTTGGGTAATTGAGAAAAGTTAACAATTAGGTTTTTGCTTATTTCTTAAGCTAAGGAGTCCAAAACATAGCATTCCAAGCATATGGCTCTCCAGTATCTGCCTTATACAATGACACTGCAATCCTAGAGAAGAAAATATCTTTGTCTGAATGAAAAGTTGGGGTATAAATGACATCAAGTACAACACAGAATGAAATGCGTTCAGCCTTTTGGGAACTAATCAATTTAATTATACAGAATCTCAAATTTTAATTTCATTTTGTTTAGCATTGTAAGTATTGTAAACTATGTGTGGTAGTGGATACATTTCTAAATTTAAGCCCATAACATAAATCTACATTTGAAGATGCAGTCAGTGTGCTGGAATCAAAAAGAGCTTGCTTAGAGTGAGGAAGATAACCAAGATAACTGCTTTTTATTTATAATTGTCAGAATCATAAGTTAGCTCAAATCTAACTTTGTGGATTTTACAGTTTGTAGATATTAAGTATTAGCTTAAATTTGGTCTTTTTTAATGGAATTTGTTTGCTTTTTCTACACAGTTATCGTTCCAAATATATATTTAGATATACTACTATTAATAGTAGTATTTTAATGTAACATTATAAGACTGATCAGACTGAAATTTATGACATAGTGCTAAAGCAACATTATAACCATAAATCTTATAATTATCTAAACTCTTCTGCTGCACAGCTTGTTAACACTAATTATTATAATTATATAATTCTAAATTATGATGCAAGAGTTTATTCATGTAGGAAAAAGTTTTCTATAATGAGTCTGAGGTATGGAAAGTAAACTGATAACACACTTACTCCCTTTTATATTTTCAAAATGTTATTGTGAAGATAAAAATGTCACCTGATTTGCTTTAACCTCCTAAGAGACTTTTCTTGAGGGGAAGTAATGATATGTCCTTTTCATATATGTTTTGAAACATTTGTTTGCTATAGATGATAAATATGAAGCAAGACACCATTATTCAGAAATTAGATGAGTATGCAAAATTAGTCTCCCAAGATATGAGTATGGCTCAGAGGCATGAAAATATTTTAGGCCAAAATATAGATTTTCAAATCAATTATTGGCTTCTTAATATTTCTTTCAGGGTTCCTGGCATTTAAAATATTTTGGAAAACTACCAATTATAGAAATGTAATTAAAATGTAAATGTAATAAATGTACATCCTACATTTAAGTACAGTTGGGATTCCATAAGGGCCAGTCTTGCTTTATGCCATAGATTCATGATGTAGAACTACAGAAGATTCACTAAGCAGCTCTTGTTAACTCCATTTCCTAAGCACCTAGATCTGGCTTGTTCACGATCAGTATTATAGTTATTTATAAAAGGACCATTACTTTAGTGAATTCCAGTGACTTTTTATCAACATGGCTGCTTCCCTTGTGGTGTTTAGAAATTTTATTAAGACTTGACTGGTTAAAAAGACCCTAAGAGGGGAAAAAATGACCTTTGTTCCATAGCAGCAGAATTTATTTTTAATTTGAGTTTATTTATTTATTAAACAAATTTATATAGCCACACAATTTACACATAGGTAACTCCGGACAGCTTACAACATTTAAAAATTTTAAGTTGTTATGTTGTTCATAACATATGTGATATACATATGTAATTCATAACATTATTTTATTATTTTATGTATTTGTTTGTTTGAATATTTTGTTTTTTCAACCCAAGTTATACAGGACAAATCGCTTATTGTTCAGGGTGTGATCAGAGCAAAATACATATGCTCGGCAAAATAAATAAACATCACTGGCTGGAAAATATTGTGTTATTGCTATCTCAGGGATGAATGTATGACGATGGCAGCATGTATATTTATTAAATTATTACATATTTTGTGTAATGTAAATATTATTTCATTAACCATATTTTATTGCAAATTATACTTATTAAAAAAATACTTGCTGATTACATGGCTCAGTTTTTTTTCAGTTTGATTTTTAGGAGAAAATAAACAAAAAAAATCCCCCCATACTTTTCTAAAGTTGGTGTCAACTTCATGTCTCTTCTTCTCTTCTAGGAAGACAACTGGCAGGTTAAAACCAGAGGTGAAAGCTTGAAGAAGAAATGTGTTGATATGCATATCAGCCAGTCCTCTGATTCTGAAAGGTATTACGTTCTGTTAAATGTTGCCCATTTATTGCCTACAATCTGTCTAGCTACAGTCATTGTGAATGAAATGGATGAAATACAAACACTGGAAAGACAAATCATCCATGCTGGTTATCTAATATGTAATCCATTCCAATCCAAGCTTTCCTGGAAGTAATTCCCAATGAATTCACTGGAATTTAGGCTGGATCAGGCTTCAGTTAGGTCAGGGATATTGTCTGAGGCTGAGCAGACAAACACTCATAGTCTCCAGGACCTCATATTCTCTTTCTTTTGCTATCTCATAGTATTAATCTGCCTTTAGCTAGTGCTGCAAATGCAGAACATGCATTGCTGTACAGGGCTAGTACTACACAGCAGAAGGTTTACTTGGAGGCCCAGCAAAATATAGAAAATGCTGTGAGTTATCAGGCTATCTGGGTTTATAATGATTATGCTGGATCAAGTTGCTGAAGGTTGAGTACAATCATACCAGGCAGACTGAACACTAAGATTCAGCCTCAGTTACTGATCTCCATCTGTCATAATGTGTAGGCAGTTTCACAGTCACTCTGATTTGATTCACATAATATCAATAGGTAGATGTGGATATAACTATTGTCATGGTTCTGATAGATGAGGCCAAATAAAACAGAACTCCGAGGCTTGAGGTTTCCTCTGAGAACATGTTTATTGGATACAAAGTATCGGCACGGTCAAAAGTGAAACCAAGACTAAAATCCCCTCCCCAAAGCAACAGTAATACAAATTTACAGACCCACCCCGCTGGCTATGCAATCAACTATGTTCCCCAATAACACACCCAGGTGGCCTTTCTAATACTAAAAATATCTTCCCCAGCTGAGGGAAACAGAAATAACCTTGGTTCCCACGGAATAGGAAAATGTTTAGTCTAATAGAAAATGTCCCATCCCCCCCCCCAACTTGTGGCAATCGGAAACAAGGAAAATGGCTTCGGCCAGGTCTTGCAAGGTTGACAACTATATTTTCATCTATACAACCTGTCTTTGAACATAACATGGTAATTGATATCAAAAGGTGCTTAGAGATTGCACTTCCTACACAGGTAGACCTTGCTTAACGACTGCCCTATATTGCAATTGTTCAAAGTTACGCCAGTGCTAAAAAACTGATTTTATTGTGAATGAAGGCACACATATGTGTTCCAGATCCAGGATAATATTGCAGGATCCAAGCTGAGTTGGTTACTGGGACTAGAGGTTTATTCTTCCAAGCTTTTAGACTCATGCTGGAACCCATCCTCAGGGAACTTCTCTCTCTCCAGAATGTGTGCACTGGACAGTACTATGTGTAATATTTATATGGTGCCTGGTTGTAGGTGGCTTTTAAATGCTAATTGGGGTGTTGATGGCCAGCTATTAGGTCATTGATTGTTGTTTCCTTGTGCCCCTGTGCCCTCAACTCCTAAGCTAGTGGTAAATCAGCACTCCTGTTGACTGAGAAGGGCCTATGTTCCTATGTTCAATCATTTCTCTGGCTATTTTTGTCCCAATAATCTTAGTAATTGTGAAATTGAATGTATGTCCTTGTTCATTGCAAGGTGAGGCTGCCAATAAGTTTGGGTCTCCTCATCTAACCACTCGCTCTGCGGTTAGCTTCCTCCCTTTCTGTCCTACAATCACAAGGACAATCCATGCAGGGATTCTGGTAAATTACATTAGACGTTTCTCCCACTTCCAAACAATTTTTGTAGTGCATGATTTGTCCTCATATGGTAGCTTCTGGGCAGAGGGTGATGCCCACTTGCAGATCTTGGAAGTTGCATTCTACTGTTTCCAAAATGTTTTTATTAATGACAGAGTATATAGTTGGTCTTGTCTCTTCTTTCTTCCTTTCTCCCCTGCATGTTGTGCAAGCATCTTGTGATAAACGCTTGTGAGTACCCATTCTGCCTTAATTGTTCATGTAGGAACCTGCTCTCCAGTTGTTTGCTTGCTGGATACTACAGTGGGTTCTCACCCTGCCATATAGTGTTCTGATGCAACTCTCCCCACATAACCTTCTCAAACAGGTGGTTTCAGTGAAAATGTTTGCAACTATACAGTAGCTATAAAATGCTCATTTTGTCTTCTAAAAAGGTAGTGTTTGAGAAGCCTTAAAATAAAACAAAGTTACAGTATTAAAATTACAGAAAGATTCTTTTAAAAAAAACAAAACTACAAAACTGGCAACGGTTTGGCAAAAGAAATTTTTTTTCCTGAATATATCCCAACTCTTAATAACATTAGCTAGCTCTTGAGTAGAAAAAAAGATGACATAGGCAGCTGCTATATAATGAAAGAAAAGTAAAAAAATATTCTTTATTAGTTGCTTTATATTTACAACCTATTTGAGATGGAATACTTGTGCTAAAATGTCATTTCTGATTACTGAGTAGATTGTTTAAAACTTTTTCAAGACTTGATATTAAGCATTTACCCTTTTATTATAATTGAGCAGATACAGATGCAAATTTTGTTCATTATTGAGGCATTCTATTCCCCCCCCCCAACCCAGATATTTCCATGCTAAGTATTACTTCCTATTTTTGTTTTGGCTTTGTTATTTCTATGGTTCAAAAAAAAAAATAAGTAGAAGCTTTTAGGAAACAATTGGTTCTATCCACATTTAAAAATGTTTAGTTTTCCAGATGTGTGCCATTTTACAGACAAATAGCTGCTAGCTATTAGCTGTCCTTTAAAACACCATTCCTTTTTCATATGGGAAACAGAAGCACTAGGACATTTATGGGGTGACAAGCAGATGTTTTGATTGAATTAGAATGGAATGAAAGTGGTGTTTTTCTTTCCTACCTAATTTACAAGCCTATATGTTACTTAAATCTATATTTATCTACATTATGCCATAGCACCCTTTTCTAAAGAAGAAAGAATGATTATTTTCATAGCAACCTATGCACATTTTTGAATACAGACTCAGAAAAAGCTCCATCTAATTAGTGACTGCATCCATGCCGTTTTCTTAGAAACATTTTGTTTACTGTTGTTGTATTCAGTGTATATTTGCCAGCATTTCATTTTAGTGAATAGTCATAGGAATTTCAGAATACTTCCCATTAAAACACTAAATAGGGCTGACCCTTACCTTCTCAGATCAGCCAGGTGCTATACTAGCTGACGCAAACAAGAGTTAGACAATGCAAATCATTTTCTTGTGGTGGAGTTTTCAATTTATTTTCCATCTCTGAATACATGTTCAGATGCCTTTGGAACCTGGTGCTATCAATAAATGTTAAGAACTTGTTAAGTGGAAATTATGGGAGCTGTCAATCAAATATATGTGTAGGTTATCACATTGGATAAAGCTGGACTACAGTAACAGAAAGACAATAATGCTGTACTTTTTTTTCAAATGCCCTTTGATAAAAATAAATAATCCCAGCCTCAAATTCATTGTACAATATTATGCAAAGAGTTCACATGTATGTTAGATATGCCAGTTGATGTACAGAGAGTCCTCAACGTACGATCAAAATTTACTCCAAAATTTGTGTTTTAAGTGAGATAATTGTTAAGTGAGTTTTGCCCCATTTTATGACTTTTCTTGTCACTGTTGTTAAGTAAATCACTCCAGTTGTTAAGTTACTAACATGGTTGTTAAATGAATCTGGCTTTCCCATTGACTTTGCTTGTCAGAAGGTAGCAAAAGGGGACCGCATGACCCTGGGACACTGCAACCGTCATAAATATGAGTCAGTTCCCAAGTGTCCGAATTTTAATCACATGAGCGTGGGGATGCTGCAACGGTCATAAGTATGAAAAACTGTCATGAGTCACTTTTTCCATGCTGTTATAACTTTGAATGGTCACTAAACAAACTGTTGTAAATTGAGGATTACCTGTATTTTATTTTACAGTCCAGATTTTTATGAATAGAAAAAAACACTTATGTGGTTTAAAGAGACAAGGACCATATAGGTGAAGCATGAATTCGATTGCATATCAGATAAATGTCTACTGAAGACAGAGAAGCTTTATCAAATAAGTAATTGCCAGGCCTACAGTAGGGATATGTAGAGCATATTTGGGTTTCACTTCTGGACTATTATTCTAAAATTGCCAACTTTTTTTTTTATCAGTGGGATATATCTGTGCTATTATCTACAGTTGAAACTCTTTTGTGGTGATAAAGAGGTGCTGGAAAATTTTAAATGATGAATTTCTTTCCAAATTCTGAATTGTGGCTGAAAGGAAAAAAAACCTGCCAACATAAAAGTTGGCAATAGGGTAAAATGAATCTGGCAGGAGTGGGTAAATCTCTCCTACTTGCACCCTCTCTGCCAGACTCTTTCTGTGTATCATGCTGGCCACTTGTGAAGCCACTGCATCCTGCCCCAGGGAAGGAAGGAAGGAAGGAAGGAAGGAAGGAAGGAAGGAAGGAAGGAAGGAAGGAAGGAGAGAGTGGGAGAGAAGGAATCAAAGGAGGAAGAAAGAGAGGAGGAAAGGGGAGGGAGGGAGAGGGGAAGATAGGAAGGAACAGGGATCATTTCTTAGTTTCTTTGTCTGCCTGTTAATCACCTGTGGCCTTCCCCACTTTTAGCTGCTTTTTCTCTAGGCAGCATATCTTCCCCTCATCTCTTCAGGTTATTCCCACATACCAAATACACTATATAAGCTCAGCAGCAATTTGAATCTGATAACTATCTGAATGCTTTATAACATTGGTTCTGATTTTGAACCATTTCATTCTGGATAAATTTATAAATATTTAATTTTATTGCCAACAATATACTGAAAAATAGCTTGTTTTTCTAGCAGTTTGAACTAATGTTGGAGAACTGACATTTCAAACATAGCATGTATCATGTTCCAGATGATGCTTTGGGCACTTTTACTGCAAAGATATTTTAACTGTCTTTTAGCTAGATATTTTAGCTGCCTTGATGCTTGTCTTTGGCTTCCATTCAGGCTCATACTTAGACAGACCAACACACAATCAAATAGAGGATTGTATTAAAATGTCTAGCATATAAATGACGCACATTTATTTTTTAATAAAGTTATACTGAAGAGCATAGAGCTTATTAAAAACATGCAGAGATTAGAGCTGCTAAAGCAACAGAATTGGGGGCCTTTTTTGCTGGGGGTGGCAATTGAAGGAATATCAAAAAGTTTTTATTATTGCTATTTTTTCCCAAAGCATACAACAATTTAGTTTTGTCTCTATACAACCATGTTGTAATCCCAATATAGTATCACATTCTTGGCCTGTAACTGCTCCATAGCTAGAAAGCAAGTGAAACTAAATGCATTTGAAACAAGCTTCATCTCATGAAATTTTATTTGTAACAAAGCTATCAAAACAGTACAAATCTCTTCTGGTGGAAATATAGTATCCCAGAGAATAGTTTGCTCAGAGTTTTTTATGGGATTCTCCTTCAGACGTATTGAAACAAGACCCCCCCCCCAATTAAAAAACCTCAAAAACCTATTGTATCCTAAATTTGAATAATCTACACTCTGTGCATATCATCTTTTTCTTCTTTTCACATTCAGTTGTGTCTTCCAGCCTTGTCAATAAATTTCATCAAGCCATTTAATTTAAGATATGAGATGGAAAATTCACCAAAATGTAATGGTAAATTTGAAATAGATATAGTACAGATGAAATTAATTAATTAATTAATTAATTTCAGGAAGCCCCTTCAAAGTAGAAATGTGCATCATGTGGCCTATTCATGTTTCCATCATAGCTTTTCCCGGTAATTATCTTTGCTTAAAAGTCATTGTTTTCAAATAGAAATAGAAAGACTGTGGCAAAAGCAAGCAAGGGTAATACCAATAGTAATAGGTGCCTTGGGTGCAATCCCAAAACAACTGGAGCACCACTTGAATACCATTGGCATTGACAAATTCGCCATTAGTCAATTGCAAAAGGCAGCCTTACTAGGAACTGCTTCCATCCTGCGACGATATCTGTAATAACAACAAACATCCATATCTGCCTATCCCAGGTCCTTGATAAGGATTCGATAGGTAGACAAAATGCCAAATCCAGTCTAAACATCTGGCTGACTGTGCGATGATCAATAATAATAATAATAATAATAATAATAATAATAATAATAATAATAATAATAATAATAATAATAATAATAATAATAATAATAATAATAATAGTTGGAAGGGACCTTGGAGGTCACCTAGTCCAACCCCCTGCTCAGGCAGGAAACCCTATACCATTTCAGACAAATGGCTGTCCAGTCTCTTCTTAAAAACTTCCAGTGTTGGAGCATTCACAGCTTCTGGAGGCAGGTTGTTCCACTGATTAATTGTTCTAACTGTCAGGAAATTTCTCCTTAGTTCTAGGTTGCTTCTCTCTTTGGTTAGTTTCCATCCATTGCTTCTTGTTCTGCCTTCAGGTGCTTTGGAGAATAGCTTGACTCCCTCTTCTTTGTGGCAGCCCCTGAGATATTGGAACACTGCTATCATGTCACCCCTCATCCTTCTCTTCATTAGACTAGACCCGTGGTGGCAAACCTATGGCACGCGTGCCACAGGTGGCACGCAGAGCCCTCTCTGTGGGCACGCGCGCCGTCACCTCAGTCCTAGGCCTTCAGCTGGATTTTATAAAACCTTTTCAGTTTAGGCCTCTGCCGCCGTGTGCAAAAAAAAAAAAGATTCAATCAATCAATCAATTTCAACTTCTCGCGGGGAAAAAAAGATCTCGCAAAGTTGGAATTGATTGATTGAACTTTTTAGTCCCACCCAGTCTGCCGTTACCACTGCAGCCACGCCTACCCAATGGGCCATGCCCACCCGGCACCCGATGATACATAAGTGGGTTTTGGGTTGCAGTTTGGGCACTCGGTCTCTAAAAGGTTTGCCATCACTGGACTAGACATAACCAATTCCAGCAACCGTTCCTTATATGTTTTAGTCTCCAGTCCCCTGATCATCTTTGTTGCTCTTCTCTGTACTCTTTCTAGAGTCTCAACATCTTTTTTATATTGTGGTGACCAAAATTGCATGCAGTATTCCAAGTATGGCCTTACCAAGGCATTGTAAAGTGGTACTAACACTTCACGTGATTCTATCCCTCTGTTAATGCAGCCTAGCACTGTGTTGGCTTTTTTGGCAGCTGCAGCACACTGCTGGCTCATATTTAAGCAATTGTCCACTAGGACTCCAAGATCCCTCTCACAGTTACTACTATTGAGCAAGGTACCACCTATACTATATCTGTGCATTTGGTTTTTCTTGCCTAAATTAGAACCTTACTTTTTTCACCATTGGATTTCATTTTGTTAGATAGCGCCCAATGTTCAAGTCTGTCAAGATCTTTCTGTATCTTAAGCCTATCTTCTGGAGTGTTGGCTATTCCTGCCAGCTTGGTGTCGTCTGCAAATTTGATGAGTTCCCCATCTATCTCCTCATCCAAATCATTGATGAACATGTTGAAGAGCACTGGGCCCAGGACAGAGCCTGTGGCACCCCACTACACACTTCCCTCCATGTAGATGCAGTTCCATTGAGGACCACACGCTGAGTATGGCCGGTCAGCCAGCTATGAATCCATCTGGTGGTGATGCTGTATAATCCACATTTTTTTTATCTTATCAAGTAGTAGGTTGTGGTCTACTTTATCAAATGCCTTACTGAAGTCCAAATAAATTATATCCACAGCATTCATCTGGTCCATTAATTTTGTCACCTGATCAAAGAATGCAATAAGATTTGTCTGGCACGATCTGTTTTTGACAAACCCATGTTGCCTTTTGGTAATGACTTTGTTTGCCTCTAGGTGTTCGCTGACTCATTGCTTGATTATCTTTTCCAAGATCTTCCCAGGTATTGAGGTTAGGCTGATTGGTCTGTAGTTTCCTGGATCCATTTTTCCCCCTTTTTTGAAGATGGGAACTACATCAGCTCTTTTCCAGTCCTCTGGTAGTTCCCCAGTGCTCCAGGATCTTTGAAAGATATAGTTCAGTGGTTATGAAATCACATCTGCCAGTTCTTTCAGAACCTTGGGAACATATATATCCTTTTTCTAGTACTTATTTGTCAGATGCCAAAGCACTTCAGATTATGCTGTCAATATTGAAGGCAAAGAGATTGTTTTGATTGATAGTGATTTTTCTTTTTGCTAAATTAAGGGCCCAAATAGATCCATTGATTTGGCAATACTATTTCAAATCTTAACACCCCCTACAGTACCCTAAAACAAGCCAACAATTTTACCCCATCCATAATGTGATCTCAAATGTACATACACACACACACACACACACAGAGAGAGAGAGAGAGAGAGAGAGAGAGAGAGAGAGGAAATATAGCTCTGCTGTTCTGTACCCCAGCAATAATAATTTACCTTTTAATTCTGCTTCAATTACTTATCAGATAGTAGAAATAATCAAGATGTAAATAAGAAATGTTTCTAGCATATGAACAAGATATACTTTGTACTTTAATATCGCATATGTTTAAATAACAGGTCGTTGTATTTAGTAAAGCTTTGTTAATTATGAGTGCCCTCTAGATTTTAAAAAGAAGTACTGCAATACTATTTTAAACTGTAATTAAAAGTTCAGGAAGGGGAAGACACCAAGGGATTAAGCCATGCTTCATGCCTGATTTGTTTCTCACACAATTAATAACATGAAATAGCATGAAATCTCTATGCCAGATTGTCAGAGATCTAATCTGATTTCCAAGCTGTTTCCTAGAACAAATTGCACTCCCTGCAGGAAAATGGTAACTTGTGAAATTGTCCTGACAAGTTGGCAACATAATGTTATGCAAGCATTAGAGAATTTTTGCCCTCACAGTCCTGACAACATATATTCTGAATAGCTATGTGAAATTCAGCTTCTCTACTGCAAAAAGAAGACACCCAGGAAAAGTGCTGTTGGTTAAGGTAAGCAAAAGTCATAGATTTTTTTTGTTCCAACTGGTATCCAACAGCTATCTTCAGATGTTACCATTTACTGGTCATTTGGAGATCTGAATACTAAATACAGTACTCCTACTCTGTACAATAAAATGGGATTACTTTTATGAAATGTAAAAGCTGATGCAACCTACATATGTAAATTGGATGAGTTCACATAATGTGCTATACTATATATCACGATCCCCAAAATATAATGGTCTAGACCCAAACCAAACACATACAGTATGTAAACTGAACCAATGATTCTGCCAACTCACACGTAAATCAAAGGAATGAACATGCTGGAAGAAAAATCTGGTCCTGTTCCAAGCCAGGAGGAGCAGATTTTTCTTCCAACAATCAATAAAAGGAATGGAGCAATGGGAGCAACCTTGCAAGCAAATAGACCAATAAAACAATGTTGTCAATGAAGTGATACAGTAGTTGCTTGCAGAAAATAACTTAAAATCTGTGACTACAGCATGAATTTGGTTTAGCTTGTTGCTGATTTTAATATTTTATTAAGATATTTTATTAAGAATTTATCACAATAATACAGTTATTATAATTATAAAATTATACTAGTGCATGTAAATATAACAATATATGAAACAATGAAGCAATACTGTAACAATAATTACAACTGAACATTTATAAATAAGGCTGAATTTAGCATTATAAGAACATATGCATTAGTAGCATTTCTGAGATAGTAATAAACATTTTTATATTTTATTATTTGTAAAGGATCCGTTTTAACCTTCCTTTCTTTTCGGGAATGATGGGGAATTCCTGAAAATTCATAGCAATGTTATTTTAATTTTACTTATGGATTGTTTGAATTATACTGCATTTTCTGCTTTGTCAAAAACTTAAAACAGCACTGCTTAAAAAGTTCAGGAATATGTGACCTCAACACCTCTTTGTATCCTTGTTATTTTTAGAACTTTTACTTTTAGAGAACACATAGTTGCTAAATGTGACAATTTGCTGGCTCAGGTTTGTTGGAATGATGGGAGAAAAATTTACAGGTCTGTTGAAAGATGCTTGAATTATCTTCCCCTTCCAACAGAATTAGTTTCATAAAGTACTAATGTCCTTCTTTAAAGTACTAATGTCATCTCCTTCTTTCCATGAATGAAAAATCTTTACTAATTATTTCTGAGAAAAAGTTCCTTGTGCCATCACTTCCTTCTCATCTTCAGTCTGCTGTTTAGGCAGCCATGACCTGTCTTTAGTTGTCAGTCTGCAGTGGTGCTTTTCTCTGTCTTTCAACACCAAACTTGCCATACACACAATCTTGGGTGTCTTTGGAATCAGCTTGAGGATACCTATAGTCAGAGACATCCTCACATCCTGTTTTCAGAAACTAATATGGTTCCTAGGCCAGAAAATCTGAGGATAAATGCATCCTCCCTCATACCTCCAAACAGAGCACAGCAGAAATCTTTGGCATATAATGATTACTTGGTGTGAGGAAAAAATCAACCAAGACTCTGTGCTGGACAGAATAAGTATATTCCTGTGCTCGGATGCCCTACTATAACCCTAGCAGGAGAACATATCAACAGCAACCTTGTTTACGACTATATATTTGCAGGGCTTTTTTTGTCATAGAACGCCCAGAATGGAGTTCCGGCACCTTTTTTGGATGGAACCTTATAGGGTAGGCAAGGCAGGTTGTATGACATGTGTGAGTTCCGGCACCTTTTCTTTTTACAAAAAAAGCACTGTATATTTGTATTAATTGTGATAGATTCCATATCCTGTGTGAATGATAGTAGCATCAAGATTAAATATCCCATCAATGCATAAGAGAAAAACAACATGCAGGTAATTTCTACCCTTCCTTAAAAGTGTGTGTGAAAAAGAAAGAAAGTACAACTCAGAGAATCCAATTTCTAAACAGAGATTCAGTTGAATTACTCCAACAATTTGATTCTTATTCTAAGAATAAATTACCATGATCTCTTCCTTGGGGACAGGTTAATGTGTTTTATTTCTGTCCTTAAAATAAATGGCAGTATCCCTGCAGTGTGCCTATACCAGGCGTCAGTAACAAGGCTGAATAGTTTTGCTGCCCTCCTGCAATTTAATATGGAGTAGTTATGGCAGAGATTGCCATCCTTTCTCCTCCTACCCAATGTTACCTTTCATGATTGTAAGTCCCCAGAGTTACCTTGAGGTAAGATGGGTGGCCAAATAAATAAATAAATAAATAAATAAATAAATAAATAAATAAATAAATAAATAAATAAATAAATAAATAAATAAATAAATAAATAAGTAAGTAAGTAAGTAAGTAAGTAAGTAAGTAAGTAAGTAAGTAAGTAAGTAAGTAAGTAAGTAAGTAAGTACATACGTACATACATAAATTGCTTTCCTAAACATGTGTCAGGAAAATCATTTGTGCTTTATTTATTTGTTTCTTTGACTTAATATTAAGGAAAGGCTTTTTTGCCATTCCATTGGATCAACAGAAAGATTGCATGATTCTTTCCCTGTAAAGTATCTAACTTTGCAGTACCTAATCATAATTAGTGATCAAGATATACTTGTATTTGACAGCATACTAATTATCAATGGACAACTTTTAAAAATGTATTTGCTAGACTCCACTTTCCTTCCTAGAGCTCAGTACAGCTTCCATGGAGATGTCCCTTCATTTTATTCTCACAGCAACAACCCTGTGAGACTGTGGGGCTGAAAGAGAAATTGCACTACAGCAACTAAGATATCGTTATATCTTAGTTCCGTGCTTGTTTTCAAATCACCTGGTGCAGAAGTATCCATCAAGTATTAATGAACTGCCTGGATGTAAATTTGTATGTAAAAAAAGGCATTTTGTATTTTACCAGCCTGGTATACTCAAGATGTTCAACTGTAAATTTTGCAACTTGAAATGCAACATATTTGGGGAACACCAGATTGGAAAAGTGGATCTTGTTGACTGATAACTCTGGAACTGAATGAATTTGACTGTGAAAAAGCTGTTACTTCTGGGTCTGTGCCACAGCCATCAATCTTAATATTTAGTTAGTAGTCTGTATCTTTTGTTAAAAAGAAAAATTAAAACACGGCTCTGGAAAAGGTGTGTCCATATCTACAGAGAATTTTTTGTAAGCTTAAAATTTTTGACCAGCTGATGGAAATACAGTATATATAAGAAAAACTTCTGGATGAAACAGTGTAGAAAACTGGCCCAAATAGGACAAAGAAACCTCTTTAATTAAAAGGCTACTTGATTGGGTGGTCCTGTAATTCAAAACTTCTAATGAATATTTCATTGAAAACAAAGAGGTTTAAATTTAAAGAACTTTTCACATGTGGCCACAAAGCACTGTTGCAGCTATACAGTACATATGAGAACCATATTTTATGTTCCAAGCTGGAGATGTTTAAGCTTACTAGATCAACACATTTATATTATCAACTAATGTAGCTTCTTTTTTTAAAAGTGTTTGAGCAATATATATTTTATAAAACTAGTAATTAATTAACAGGTTATCTTTTTCTTGAAACTCCAATTAGTCCTGAAAGAATAATTTTTGGGAAATTCTTAGAATATGCTTAAAATATCCTTAATTAAATAAAAAGTTGAATTAACTTATATACATATATTTGTTGGCTTTAGAAAATAGGGCATCATTTTTTCTCTCTTCTGAACCCAGATGTGACAGTGTAGAACTTGATGATAAAATAAGGATTTTGATCAAGAAGAATGATACTCCAGAGTCCTGTAAAAAACCAGAAAACGGTGCCTTAAATGTAAGTAACTTTGTCATTCTTGACAGCTGCTTAAAATTAGTCAATTGACTTTCTTTTATGTAATTGTACAAAAACTTCCTTTATTAATTAAATAATGCAGCTACCTCCCTGCTCTCTGCAGTTGTTTCCTGGTAGTAGGAAGAACACTGACATGAGATGGCATCATTTGTATAGTAGAGTAAGACATCATTACATTGGTGTGGCAGTTTTTGGACATCAGATTTACAATAATTACTTCTGCAATAATCTATGAACTAATCTTGGAGGTTTGAAATCAACACATCAATGAAATGATTGCTCAGTGTGTAGGAATGAGATCAATACTTCATAGTTCCATCTTCTTGCTTCCTCATTTATTTTGTATTCTGTGTCAGAACTGTACAAAGACAAGAGATGGATATAGCAGTATGGGTTTCTTTTTAATAAAATATATTTATAATGGTGTTTTTAATCATTGGAAGGATGATCTTATTAGTATGCCTCTTCACTGTGAAGAAATGTTATATCATTATTCAGATATATAATATCACATGGTATTCAATCAGATACTGCACAGAGATTTGTCAGAAATACTTTACTTTGAATTTCATTACTGTGCAATGGATTGGAAATGATGACCTAAATGGCAGCTTCCAAATTATTCTACTCGCACTTTTTCACTTTGAAGATATATCAGAACTAGATAAAACTCATGATTATATGAAATATTGTCATGAAATATAAAATATAAGAGAAAATGCCACCTTTTCTTTACCAATCAGACTCAAAAATGGAGTTTCTTTAGCAATAGCTGCTAGACTATATTCTTCGTTTCCACACTGAAATCAGCTGTGCTTACTTTAGAGAGGAAAAAAAAATCCAAGAACATCATGATATACTGTATAACTAAAATAATATAGTTTTCACCTGTATCCAAAGAATACCGACTTAACAAACTGACATAAAGAACTGAACTGAAAGCATTGTTTTCTGCATTAGCTAGTTTTGTGTATCATACTAAGAATAATGAGTGTCGTATGGGTAACGACTAATAATTTAAAAACCTTACTACTTATTTTTCTCCTTTTTTCATTACTGGATATTTTTCATTATTCCTACTGCAATTATTTGTGTGGTGTTAGGTTAATGTGTGGAATGAGAAGTGAAAAGCTCTTGTTTCATATTCCCATTTAGACATTTTTGGCCAATAATGATTTAACAACACTGTTTGTTTAATTTATATATTTAATCTGAGTATATCTATAAAACATCTGAGCAGGAACCAAATAGGTGCCAAAAGAAATTCTACAGTGTGTTAAAACTCAACATTAAAAGATTGGTTTTCAATTAGGTAAATTTTAACTTGATATAATGGAATCACAAATTTAGATCTAGGAACACAATGACCTGGTAAGAATGTAAGTGGATCCTGCTTCTGCTGGCATCTGTTTTCTACATTATTAAAGTGATTGTCAATTTATTAGACATGTTGGAAGTTAGAGAAGTCCAGATGACTGAAAAAACAAGTTCCTGAAGGATGTCTTTCATAATGTCCACCCCATCATGTGCAGAATATTGCTGGTATTTTTGATAAACTCTTGACTATCCTCAGGAATGGTCCATGTAGACTTTGAAATATTGGCAGAAAATAGTAGTATATGGATGCAAAGTTGTTTATAATGAATATAAAATTAGGATTATAGGACTGAAAAACACATATAATTCCTCTATAGGATTCTTTAAAACAGTCCAAGGCACTTCTCGATTTTCTTACAGCCATCTCTTACAGAGTGCAAACCAAACTGGTAACATTTAGATTAGCCCTACCTCCCTGAAGTACTTGACTGCCAAAAATAATTTCAAATAAATAATAAACTGCATTTTTCATCTGTAACATTTGTGAGGCTCTTCTCTACAAGACTGAGATTCAAAGTGGAGAACCAATATATGGATGAGTGAGTGAAGGAAGGTGTCACAACATATATAACATTATATCTGTATTACAGTTCTTTCTTCATTTCTACCTAGCCATGATACCGATGTTTCCTGGCTATATATTTTTTTTACCAGTTGTGCACAAGTTGTCATTCATTTCATCTCCAGCCTAAATTGATGAAATTTGTTATGTTTCATTATTCATTACTTTGAATGGAATCAAATGAATAATAGTGACCTGAAACAGAAGCAGAATTTCTACTGATTCATGATGAGTGGATAGCACACATTTAGGAGACAGGAAAGACCAGAGTAAATTTTGTGTCCAAATTCCCTTAAATACTTAAGACTTCAAGATGCATCTTTCAGAATTTGTATAACATGATTAAAGGAAACAAATCACGGCAATATATCTGTTCTCTTATTTGTCCTCAAACTGTGCTATTGGAATATGGTTGATAAAACCCATTAAAAGCTAATGTTGCCACACCAGATTTCAATATGAAATAGATGTAGGTGAAAAGAAATGGTTATGACAAAATGAGTATTTTAATATATTGTACAAACGAAAGTGTACAATAGAGAAAATAACTATGTTTTAGTAAAAGCAAAATAACTTACAAATTTTGTCACCAGCTATATCACTTACTTTTCAAGAAATGCACCTTTTTGACATTAGATTGTATTTTGCAGCCTGCTGTTTAGTTTGGATGAAAAAGTAGATACTCTTGAGAAATAAGAGAATGTTAGAATAAGAAGAATATAACCACTAAAAGAATATAACCTGAGGGTGAAATGGTTTTTTAATGGTACAATCAAGTTAAATTTAATGTGGATTTTCAAAACCACTACGATAGAAGTGTCACATTAAGAATATGGAATAGATATAAACTCAGACTGTGCCTGAAAATACTTTTATAGTTTCAACACAAGACACATTTTATAGAAAAGAAACAGCAGGCAAAGTCAAATTGTTAACATATCCAGATTTGTTAATACAGGAACATGAGAATTTAAAATGAAATCAAGAGAACAGTTGAGTGCAGAGGGATTTAGTTTTCAATATTTCCAATAGTTTCAGTTCTTATATATACTTAAAAGAAAGATTTAAGGTACATAGAAAAATAACTGAAATTGAACAACATAAGGCCAAATTTGAATTGAATAGTGTACAAATGAACAAATAATAGCTAAAATGTATTAACTTTCATTGAGGTTTGAAATGGAAGAACAAGTTAAAGAGTTCATGATAAAATGGGCTAAGAATTTTGGTTATAATATACAGATGGATCAGTAGGAATGACTGTGGTTAAAAGGACTGAAATTTACATTGTGTTATAATTTAAGACAAGATTTTAATACAATGATGTACTGTTGGTATATGATTCCAGAAAAAAAAAAATCTAAGATGGATAAAAGTATTTCTGGTCAATGTTGGAAGTGTGAAAAGCATGGAAATTTTACCAAAACCCACAATAGATTGTGAAAATTTCAGGATTTGCAGAAATGGCAACATTTACCTGTTTGATCAGAGATAAAATAAAAGTACTTTTGTAAAAGACTGGAAGCCTTTTATGAACTTTTGCTAAAAATGGAAAAAGAAATCATATGGTGTTCTGATTTGCTGATTAAATAGGTTGACTATGGAATAGAGGAAATCCATGTGATATAATCTTAGAGAGAAATGAGAGATAATAAGTTGGTTTGTAACTGTTGTAAAGATAATTGGAACTTGCTTTATTAATTACCTTTTTCTTTTCTATTTGTGTTGTTTTTACACTTTTTCTTTTCTTTTTTCTTATTCTTAATTCTCCTCTATATTTCTTATGTTTATCATTTTTCACGTAAAAAATAATAATAAAATTATATTTAAAAAAGATAGCTAATTAACTTCAGTTTCTTTAAGAAGTGAAAAGAAGGCTATTTGCTACATTTTATTTTGAGAATAAGATGTGGCATATTTCTTTTAGCTTTTTTGTGTTTCTTTTGAAACCCTGTATTCATTTTCTCCAATCCTGTTTGGCAGCATAATATGTCTACATACCTTTTGCTAGTGTTTACAGTTTTTGCAGCAAAGAACTCAAATGACATCCCATAAACTGACATACCTACTACTAAGGCTCTTGTAAGTCTGTTTTCAAAACTTAAGTATAAACAAATCTCCTCTACTTCCATCCCTTTTTATACAAAACAGGAAAACTTTGTAGAGAAAATAAAACTGAGCTTAAAAAATACCACATGATTGAGAATTTACTAGGATTGTGAACATCTGCTTTATGCATCAATAATCACATCTGTAATAATTTTTCATTGTCTTATGTGCAATATTGTGGACTTTTCCTAAGACATGGTAATGTTAATTATTCTTACTTAATTTCAAAGGAAGAGTTAATTTCTTAAAATACAGTATTTGCCCCATAGGAAGACACCGTTTTTCTCCCTGAGAATTCATGTGGTTTCATATCCACTGCTAATAAAAGAAGAAGGTTTTGAAAACAAAGGAATAAAAAGACACTGCTAATAATCACAGATACTGCAGTCGGAAAGTGTAGATGCCATTACGAATTAGTCAGAGGAGTAGCTATTATTTGAAAGTTGTTTCTTTCCAGTGAATGCCTAACCAGGGCTTTTTGTAATGCCTAACCAGGGCTTCAGTTTGCTTTCCTTCCCTCTATCTGATTTTCATCCAGTTTTGTTTCCCATTCCTCTTTCTTTCCTGTTTCTCTTTCCTTCTTTTTTAGCCTTCTTTTAGAAAAAAGAAAGGAAGTGTGTCTATTATGTTTCTTTGTTTAACAATAATTTGGGTGTATGATACACAATGAGGTGATGATCTTTTATAAATGAGCTCCTTTTTTTATAGGTGCTAATGCACAGTTTATTCATTTGTACAGACTATTTCTCTCCTTTTCCCTCTCTCTCTCGCTCTCTCTCTCTCTCCCTCTCTCTCCCTTTTTGAGTGAAACTTCTGATGTACACTTTAACAAGTGTGACTTATGCATCTATTTATTAGGTTTGATTCCTGACACATCATTTAAAGATTATTTCTCCAATTTGTCTTGGCTGATGACTATGGGAGCCCAAGAAAAGCTTCTTGTAATCTTGCTCAAAAAGATCCAAAGAATCAGTAGATTAAGCTTGATATATCTGAACATCCATAAATATAGTTCAGCCTCTGTCATGGCTCTGAATTCTTGCAGAATGGAATTCTCGCAAGGAGCTTCAGAACTAGTTTCATTTTGATTATTGCCTGGCAGATTTTTCAAAATGTTTTTTCTCTATCACACATCTTAAGCGACATACCTCCAAGTATATTTCCTAACATTGACGGTACTACAAACCTAATGTATTAAATGTTTATCACATGATTTGTGGGACAAAATACACAAAAGTCCTGAATATTTCTCACAATCTATTTTGTGGCAGGGATTACTCAACTCTATTAATCCACTTTGCTCTAAAATCTGGGCCTGCCATGTTGCACCTATTGAGATTAGTGCACTCTTTGGCATCCTACCAATGTATTATATTTTTAGAAAATAAAGTTATTTTCAATAATTAAAAATAATTGTTTTAAAAGTAAAATAATTTTAATCTAAAGTTTAATTGCAAATTAGCATGCTGCAAAGCAAATATACAACTTCATGTCATATTTATTTTTGGTAAAGCCTCTGGGTTCTATACAGATACACTTAGCCTTTCTTCCTGCCGGTCCCGAGGGCTCCTTTGGATCAAGCGAATCAGCTACTGCTGGCCCACGATCTGCAAAGTTTCACCCTTTGGCTAGTTGCCTCTATGGGGCGACTTTCAGTCCTATTGGATTCCCCAGCTGGTAGAAATCGGGGACTTGGGGAACGGAGCTTCCTTCCCCAGTGCCCATCTTGCAGCGAGGTCACCGGAAACTCATAATTTCCAATTTTTAACTTGTATCAATGCTTGTCTTTGCTGTCTTTTATGTAATCAGCCAATGCATGCTTTTCTTCTTTACAGTTCGTTTGACTTGAAGTAAATCTCTGCCTCTATTTCTGTGGGGCAGGTATAGTTATCACTAAGGGATGTAATGTATAGTTAATAATCATTTTTCTTGCTTTTTGGTACAAACTATCCAGTTAATAATTGGTACAAACTAAGTTAATAATTTCTGCAGTGTTGATGGCTTATTATATTCTGCTGTTTTACATAGACAGTACTCAAAGCATATGGATTTAAACCTTGGTTTTCTATCCAGGCAGCAAGTAAACTGTTTCATATGTTTATTGTCTTTTAGAAATAAAAATATTATGCACTTAGGTGAGAAAATTTCCAAAGCCTATTTTCCTTATTTTCAATTTATAAAAAGTATGCCTTGAAAAATGTCATTACTTATTTTGCTTCATTCTGGTGTGGTCTCAGTATGATCTTACTCAACTTAAAAACAAAACAAAATATCCCACATTAATCTATTTCACAAGTAATTAAAATTGTGGTTGCAGTTCCTCATTCATTTATATACTGGCTTAAATCCAAGGAGTGTGTGCTTTGTGGATTCATAGCATCTTATTTTAAATAACAACAAGAAGAGGAAGATCAATAACAACAATGAAACAACAACAATAATGAATGCAACAATGTGTTTGCCTTAAAGCAAATAAAATACAGATTGAATTGAATTCACAACATTCAACATATTAACCTAATAATAGCTTCCAACATTTTAATGATAGAAAAATAAAATTAAAATATTTTAACATAGAATATACCATATTCTATCGTAACAAAGTTCAGTTATTAAACACTTTCAATGTCACATTTGTAAGAGAAATAGAAAGAGCAAGGGAAGACACTTCAGGGAGAACCTAATCTACATTGGAACAATATCTAATACTCAGCCTGATACATAGTTTACATTATTTAGCTGCAAATCTAGACTGGTATCTATTTTTATTTTACTTAGGTCAATGTAAATGGATTTGTTTTCAACTGAATCATTTTGTTTTTGTAGCGTATATTTACAACGAACTTAACAGACATATCATTGCAACAAAAAATTATATCATTAGAAAAGCAGAAGCAGGAGGTAAGTTGAAGCAATCTGAACCTAAATCATTAAGATTCTCCAAAACACAGTTTCTATACTTTTCATGGGTTTGTCTGCATGGAAGGAAACTACACATGAAGAACAAGAATAAAACTGCATGGCAGGCTTCTTGATGGTTCATTCCACTATACAGGCCTGCTTGTAGTTTGCCAGAAAAGCAAGCCAAGCAGATCACTGACCTAGCATGCATTTCTGGATGCCACAGAAGGTAATGTGCAAGCCAACAGTTACATTTGAAAATTCCTTTCAGAATCACCACATTGTTTATACAATAGATCTCATGTGACTTCAGGTTATATGTTTCTACAAGTGAGATGCTAAAGAGGCAATTAAATAATTCCTACAAAAAGGAAAATGAAAGAAATTTAAATAGTCCGGTGTAGATACATACAGAGCTCCCTAAAATCCTGATGAGAAAAAAGGTACATGAATAAGAAGTGGGATGTACAGACAAAAAAGAATGATCTCTTTAGGAATTTAGCCTTTGTCAGACTAAAGCACAGACTAAGGTTTGCAAGAGTCAACAAAAACAGCAAAAAATATGTCTTTGGGCATATTAGAGAAAAAAAACCAAAATCCAGTGATAGTGTTGATCCATTGCAAGGAGAAAGTGGTGAATTGGTAATAGAGAAGAATGAGATAGCAGAATGAGATAACACCTACTATACTTGGTATCTGTCTTTTAGGAAACTGCTCAGTCAAGCTTTCCCCAGGTATTTTGAACTGCAACTCCCAGAATTGTCACTGGGAACCCTGTAGGTTGTAGAACAGGAGAGCCAATATGGTGTAGCAGTTAAGGTGCTGGCCTAAAAACTAGGAGACTGTGAGTTATGTGACTTAGTTTTTCCCATATAATTTTAGTTGCATAAACTTTTACATTTTTCATGTAGGAAGTTATAGTTATGTTTGACTATATCAAGCATGTAGCTAAAAATTAGATGTGAGTATAATACTACCACATTGTGTGTAACTGAAACACATCATATATGCAGTAAATACACATAATATTTAAAGTTGCTTGTTTGAAACTCCTATTGGATATTTTTTCATTGGTGGTATAATAAATATTCAGACAGAATTTTGTAACATTCTCCTTTTTAAACACAAGTTTATTAATTTTCAAATCAAAATTAATTTTTTAAAAAGTCTTTAATAGAGACATTTTGCATGCATTTCCTTGAATATGTTTTATTTGCATACTTTTTCTCTGATAGAAATAGAAAAATAATAATAATAATTGTGTTTCAATGTGCACATTATTCAGGAACTGTGAATTACTGAAGGTTGATTTGTATTAAATATGCAACCAAATCTTTTGCCTGTAAGACTAGCTCTGCATATTAAAATACACAGAGTAATTGTAACATGACACCAAGGAGCTGGAGAGAAGCTAACTTTCAGAAATGTAAGGGAACCTGCACATCTTGGAAATTTCCACAGGTAGTTTGAAAAATTACTGCAGTAAATTTTGCTACAGTAAAATTTTGCCACTCTCAAGCTATTCTCTTGCCTGGCACTTATATTTATTTTTTAATCTCCTGAATTACAGAGTTGATTAAGTATTCTTAAGATATCTATAAAACAATGTAAACAGTCACGAATTCTACAGGTAGTCCTCGACTTACACTTCATTTAATGACCATGTTACAATGGCACTGAAAAAAGTGACTAATGACTGTTTTTCACACTTAGATCATTGCAGCATCCCCATAGTTATGTGATCAAAATTCAGGTGCTTGTCAACTGACTCATATTTATGACGGTTGCAGTGTCCTGTGATCACCTTTTGTGACCTTCTGACAAGCAAAGTCAATGGGGAAGCCAGATTTGCTTAACAACCATGTTACTGACTTAACAACTGCAGTGATTCACTTAACAACTGTGGCAAGGAAGATCATGAAATGGGGCAAAAATCACTTATCAACTGTCTGGGTCACAGAAATTTTGGGCTAAATTGTGGTCATAAGCTGAGGACTAGTATATAATGAAAAGGTTGGAAAAAGGTAGAATCCATAAAGCTTTAAATGTTTGAGATATCTGTAGTTTAAAAACGATATATTATCCCTATCAGCTGGTGATATTTATAGTTAAAGCCTAGATTAAATGTAAAATCTCAATATTGCCTATCCTACTCTCAAATATATATATATATATATATATATATATATATATATATAAAGAAGAGTTTTATGCCAATAATATTTGAAAAACTGCTTTGCATTTAATATAATAATGTAGAAGAATGTAAAACCCATAATAGCATAGCAGTTTAAAGATTATATGGTAAAATAGTGTAACATTATTTTAAAATAATGTGAAAACATTGTGTTAAGTATTGCTTAATCATTTCAGCTTTTGTCAGTGAACAATCAATGGGATCAATATTTCAGGCAGATGAAGCAGCGTTGTGAGAAAAAGGTAAAACAAATAACAACGATGCACTGTTGTTTCAAAGTATGATATATTTTCTACAATGTATAGATATTTTTCCTTAACTTAAATGATATAAAACAGTGTAATACCAAACAGAAAAGAGAAAATATGATTGCAGAGCACATAAAGGCATAAGAGTATAACCCTTTAAACTAAATGAAAATTGCCAGCTATTATTTTGCTATAAAATAGGCAGAAAAATCATTGGTTGGGAATATTCATAATTAATAGTAACAGCAGGTAAGCACAAGTCTTGGACTGGGATCACAGAGACTCAGATTCAGGTTCCCCTTTGTCCATGGAGCTCATGGAGTGACTTTTATCTAATGTTTTCAAGAGAAACCTTACATTTCTGCAACATTTATCACTTACAGAAAATAGGAATATACATGTAATAACAGTAACACAATAATGTCATCTTTTAAATTTGCTTTATTAGTGGCAGAAAAAGTATACTTTTATTTCATCAGCCTGCTGTAATTTTCTGCATTCCAATCTTAGGTTACTATACTTAAGTTTTCACCTTCTTTGAAACACAAAGGGCTGGGAAATAATAAGACAACATCACAGCAACTAGGGACTTTTGCACTACTTCTGTCGCAGGCATCAATTTCCCTCCCACAGTATCTCAGATAATATACCTTCAGGCACCTTGTAGGAAAAAATATGACATTTCTGCTGCTGGCAAGAAAATAGCAAACAAACAAAAAATGAGCTGACAATGTAGCAATTGCTGAACATCTTTCAAATGCTGCCATGGGCAGTGCTCAAATGACCTCATAGTGAAGAGAGATTCACAAAGCCGTGTGTTTCATTTCTAACCTAACATTAGAAATTTTAGTAAAGGGCCAAAAAATGGGAAATGATATTTGAGTAATTTAGTAACTCAAATGTTAACAACCTAAGCAAGTTTTCAATGTAATTTGCATATGACTTTTTAATAATCTCCATACATTTAAGATTAGGGTATAATTTATACTGTAAACATTCAAGGATTGAAGAGGACAGGCAGCTTGGGGAGTTTTGTATCTGAAACTAAGACTTTTCTTTTACAACACACTCATCTGGTTAGCTGTACATAGTACATAGCTGTACTACTTGCCTCTAGTATTAGTTGATTATTATATTTTGATCTGGTATCCTAGATCTTGACTAAAATACATTTCGTTGCCAGTGGTTTCCTTTACATTTTTGAGCGGACTGTTGTATTTTCCAATTGCTGCTTCCACATGGAACATCTTAGAATAAAAGAATCATTTCTACAGTCACCTTGTAGGGAAAATGGGTGGCACAAGAAATAAACAAACAAATAAATATATACATAGATATATCTTACAACGTAGTTTTGTATCATGTTGCAGATCACAGAAATGAAAGCAAAACTGGAAACTGTGCAGAAGATTGTTAGGGATCTTGAACGAGAAAGATATCAAACACAGGAAGAGTGCAAAAGACTGGGAGATCTGATGAGAAGCCGATTAGCGCAGGAAATGGTAAGAGAACTGGGCGTGTGCCAATGTTTTTATTAGGCCCGGTTTCTACAGTTCATTGTTTGAATGTTTGTTTTTAAATGTGCATCTTGCTTAGTTGAAAAGTGACTGAAATAGCAAGGAGTTACCTTTCACTTGGTCGCTATTGACAAAAGAAAACAAGATTTACATTTGTTATGCTGTCATTCAGAAATATTTTCACAATCATTCACTACTCTCTTTAATTCAAGAAACCTAATTTACTTTACTTTCTTTCTCATAAAATAGTTTTCAAGTAAAGTAGGAACAACCAGATAAAGTTTTTATAAACCCTTTAATGGAGTCACCGCCAGTTTCATTAAACAATTTTTTTTAAAAAAAAGAGAGTTTAAAAATGTGCATGTTAAAATTTCAGTTTAGATCAGTATTTCTGAACCTTGACAGCTTAAAATGTGTGGACTCTAACTCACAAAATTCCGCAGTCAAGAACTCTGGGGATTGAAATCCACATAACATAATGTTCAGTGGTGGGATTCAAATATGTGAACAACCGGTTCTCTGTGTGGATGCTGCTTCCAGAAGTCCATTCTGGGCCTGGGCAACAAAAAATTAGCTACCGGTTCTGCCAAAGTGGTGGGAACCGGCTGACTCCCACCACTGATAATGTTACTGAGGTTGAGAAAACATTAACACAGTGTTATTACACCAAATAAAACATTAGAAAACATTTGAAACTTTTGATAAAATATTCTGTCTCTTTAGTTGCAGCTGGTGCAAACCTTGCTAATATCCATAGCAGCATCTCCTTGTCTAAATTTATTAGTTATTTAATTTTATCTGAATCAGGCCAAAATGATTTTGATTACCAAGAGGGTTTCTAGAAATTTTCCACGTTGTGAAGTAGAAATAGGACAGTGCCATAAACAATGTTTATTTTCTTTGGAGCAAGGGCAGAAGCTTAAATGGGATTCTGAGAAATCGGTTTTCTCTAGTTGCTTATATGCCATTTGCAGGAACCATGGTCTTGTAAAAGCCTCTCAGAGGGATCGCACAGTAATGCACTTCAGATAATGTTTGATTTTGTTTTCATTAAGTGTGTGCCAAGGGGCAAATTTATTTTGTGATCCTTTAAGCAAATTTCTTTGGACAAAGACATTTAGCACTTTGTTTTCAACAATAGATTATTTTCATTGTTTAAATTTAAAAAGAATTCTGGAGAAAAATCAAAGATATGCATACGATTGCATTTTTTTTTTAAAAAAGGTAAACCTGTAAAAAGGAGCACAGAAAATCATTTGCTCCTGAAAGCTTCCGTTTGTTGTTTCTTTAGAGATTATAGTCCACAAGAGGGTAAATGTAATAAAATATACTGGAAAACTCATATAAATCTTGGCTGTTTCATCTTCCATATTCCCACAATCATAATAGCAATGAGTTATGGTATTTCTGGGGAAAGTTGTATTTACTATGAATTTGCTTGTCTCACATGGATATAGCTATTAGGCAGAGAAAATTTCAGGCTATTCCTTTGACGAATTCTTAAAGATAACAGTACATAACAAATGCATCTAGTTATCCAGCTAAAAAGCTCAGGTGATGATAAGTCTGAGACCCAGATCACTGAGAATATTTGATAGTAAAGTGTAATAGCAACAATGAATAGTGTAATCTCAAAAAATATTTTCTTATTTTTCATGTTCTAAAAATTATTAAACAATGTTATTTTACATTGGACGTTTGGCTTCTCAAAGAGCAAACTTATCTACTATCATGGCATCTGGAACATAGTGGAAATTAGTTCCAGTTTTGATAACGTGGATTTTGAACCAGTTGAAAATATTTTTTTCTTGCTGTTCTGCCAAAAGCATTATGTACAACAACAAAACATGCAATCCATTCTCGATTGCCTAATAGGATTTCAGCAGAGCTAGCAAACGCTCTGAGGCTACTAATCCTAATAATGTTTACTGAAGAAATAAGTGAACACCATTCTTTATGCATTTTATGGAGAGACTATGAACACGTGTTTTCACATGTCTTACATGCAGTTTTTCTTCTTGGCCTACCAAACAATTTTGGTTTTATCTTTTCTGTCAGCTGGTCATTTATTTTTGTAATGGTCAAATTTATCATTTGTCTTGTTTTTCTACTGATTGTGAGAATCTCCAATATCATATTTCTTTACAAGAAAACATTTGAGTTCCAAACTGATCATTTAGGCCAGTGTTTATCAACCTTGCCGACTTTAAGATATGGGGACATCAACACATGCTAAGGGATGGAGAATTCTGGGAGTCCACAAATCCTAAAATTGGCAAAATTGAGAAACACTGCTTTAGGCCTTCTTGGAAAAAAGTGTAAACACATGATCCAAGCCTGCCTCAAAAATATAAGCTTGTCCAGAAAGAGTTCTGAGGTACTAGAGAGATAGGGAGCAGCCTCATCAGATGGCTTCTAATGAATTTCGCTATCTCTATGCCCAAGATAATAACCACTTTGCAAGGGTGGCTTCAGTAACTCCTTAAAATTTGAGGTTTGCAAAAAGTCCTTAAAACTGCTTGCTGTTGTGCACTAAGTCTGGGCTAATTCATCATTCACATGTTGAATGATCCTCTTTACAAAATAATTGCCACAAATAGCTAGCAAGTCAGGAAGAAAGCTAAATTCTTTTTCTTGATAAATGTCCAAAGAAATGATTTGTATGGAGGAATATTTGATTGGATGAGTTTTGCCTTGTTTTGGGCTGTTCCAGACAAAGGAAAGACTGCTGGTAAGAATAATGTTCAGCCTCCTAATTTCCAGGAATGGAAGTGTTATATGCATATACCAAATAAATTCATCAGGTAAAATAAATTATCGTTCTAAATCATTTACATTATCAATTGTGTTCCCATGACGCTCAAATGCCATTTGTATTCCAAAATAAAAATGATGGAAAATTGGAGAAACCTTAGGACTTTTAGTAATACAAAAAATATTTCAGAAACACCTCTCAGGAAATTCCCTTCCTCTGAAACAATCCACTGGACTATGAGTACTCAGTGGACATAGAAGGGTGACTGGTTACTAAATAGAAAATAAGCAGCGGGGGAGAAATAAAGATACTATTATTTTGTACAAACTGAATACTTAACATTTATTTATAGATCCCATTTATTTTGCTTTTTATTAGTCTGCTTTGAGATTGAAGAATGATACAAGTTATATAAAAAAGTAATAGCAAGATTGATTTCCCACAAGCTATATTTCTTCAGTTATATTGCACCGTTTATGACATGTATGTTTCTGTCCTAGCCTATGTGAGTCCTTGTTATGCTCACAAAGAGAAACCCCTCTTCCAAGAAACAGGCAGGAACCGCAAGAAAAAAACCAACCCCTTTTATTTTCACAGACCTGAGTCAATGTCCAAGGCAAACAAACACAGTCCACAGAAGCTCGATCCTCAACATGAACGGTTGCCTTTGGCAACCAGCACCTCCCACACCTTCCCTTTTATAATTCAGCCAAGGCGTGGCTTCCTAATGCCTTCTCCTTTGCCTTTGTAGCCGCCCCATTGCATTCCTCTGTCCTAGTCTTTTCTCTTTCCTGCACATTCATGCGTCCGTGATTTGTCCCAACTGTTCTTCATCACTGTCCAACTCAGGCTCCCAGCACAGCTATGTCACAGCCTGAGCGCGAGAAGAGGGGCCAGGCTCCTCGTCCGACTGTAAGTCTTGGAGCTCCTCAGAGCCTTCCTCTGACTCTAATGTCATTCCAGGCCCCTCCTCCTCATCTGATTCCTCAGACTCAGCTGCTGGATCCACTGGCTAGCGAGGAATCACAACACTATGGGCCACAGAGAGCCCAAGAAGAAATCAATAGAATTTTATCACTCTTTACTGTTTCAAGGATATGCTATGCATCAATTTTATGTTATTTTGTTTCTGAAATGTTTGGCATAAAAACATATAATAATCTGTTAGGGAAAGGGGACAGATTCAATTATCTGTACTTTATCAATGTATTTATATATTTTTCGTTCCAGAAAGACAAGAACACATCGAGGAAAGAGAACAGTTTTTTGAAACAGGAAACTACCCTTACAAGTACAAAGAAGATGTTTTATGAATGTGAAATAAATCGACTCAACAAGGTAGGATTCTTCTTGTTTTAGTATTCATATATCTATGTTAAAAATCATACTCATGCATCTTTCTTATCTATTTGGCAATATTTCATTGTATAGTATGTGGATTATCATGGCTACATACAAAGTAATCATGCTATTATCATTCATGATAAGAATAAAAAATGTAAAAAAATAAGGAAAAGGAAACATAATTAAATCTAGTGGGACAGCTCCTCTTGGACGATGAGTTTTTCAAACACTTGTGCTTTAGTCATCTTTATCTACAATAGAAATGTGTACTATATATGGAACCCCTTTTGAAAATTATTTGGAGTCAAGCCCATGTAGTAGATCAGACCAGGAAATCAACTGCATATGGAGACTAGAACTACTTTATTGTGATTGGCTATAATAATAGAGTCTGATTTTGCCTACCAGCCTCCCTGGTAAACCAGACAAATAGGGAACACAATTAGATAAGCTAATTTTCAACTTTTTTGTAAGGCAAATTAACAGAATATTGCAACTCTGAAGGTACAAACTTCCCACGCCACTTTTAACTACCTGAATAATTATTAGAGTGGGTCCTTCCTCTGACAGTTGAGATTGGGGGCTCCTCCTTCTGTTAACTGATTATTTCCTAGGCAGCATTTCTTCTCCTTGTTCCTCACGATCATTTCCACAAAACATTACATCCTGTTCATTATGGTCCAGTGAGCCAGGAAGCCATTTTTCTGATGTGCTTCTGAATATTTTTTTCATTTTTCTAGGACTTAAACTTCTTTTGTATAGGTATTGGTCTTGCACATTTCCATCAAGGTCATCTTCCTTACTCTCTATTTAGCATAGAAAGCAGCAGCTACTTTAATATGTAATTTTTTGGTCATGAACAGCTAGAAGCCAATAGCTATCTGGATGTTACATATATGTAGCACTGGCAGTAAATAGATATATTTCCATCAGGAAGGCAGCAAAAAACAATGAATATATATTTAAAATAAAAATATATGTTTCCTGCTTAACCTGAAACATATTTCCTGTGGAAACGTATTTCTTGAAATAGTGTTCTAAGTTTACAGCTAAGAAATAGAGGTCAGAAAATTACCAAAAAATAAAGTTGTTAGATTTGGTTCACTATAAACTTGTAATGATGTGTAGATGAGATTTTAAAAAGTCAAAAAGTATAATTAAAATTCTTATTTATAATCTAAGGATATTTGAGACTCAGCATATAGAATTGGAAGCTTAAAGAACAACAAAATTGCCAACAATAATTTAGTTTGTGATTCTGTATTTGTGAGAACAGTGTTTGTCTTTACCTTTTTTGTATTCAAATGTATTTGTGGATGTTGCCCATGATTATGAGCCCTCAAATCTTTTTTATTTGAATGCTGAAATTTGTTTATAATTAATAGTATTTTATAAAGTATCATCTAAAAACTAAAATAACTTATGTTAAAATTAAGTGTAAGAACTAGTACATCTGCCATAATGTGGTTTGACTAAGTTTCCATATTGGGCTGAGATATAATCCTCAGTTGCTTGGCATGCAGATGACATTAAACCAGATGGATTTTGGATTAGTTGGGGAGAAATATATATATATGTCTCTTATTGTTATTTGTTTGCCTTTTGCTTTTGGGGGGTTAAATCCCTTTTGGATATCTTGAAACATCAAAATGCATCCTCACAGAGATCTCATGTTGAGGCATTGGATAGAAATTGCAACCAAGAAGAGATGGGAATGCAAATCGAACTTCTCTGGGAACAGGTATGAGTAGATAGAATATAATTCTTTTCAACATTCATTTAATTATGAAAATTATGGAAACAGCAGCATCTATGGGGCTGAAAGGTTATTGTGACTACACAGTTAAAATATGTACATATATTAAAAAGGGGCAGAACTCTGATTGTGTAACTATTCTTGACTTTTTTTCATGCATTATTGCAAATGCCCTTATTGGAGACTGCTTGTTCAGAATGAATGTGGGGTTATGTCACTGTGAAATATGAAAATATTTGCTTGTTAGAATGATAGACTAAACAAACTACTGGTAGCCCTTGACTTACAACAGTGATTTATTAACAATTACAATTACAATGGGAGTGAAAAAAGTGACTTATGATGTTTATGACTGCTGCAGCATCCCTGTGGTCACATGATCAAACTTCGGACGCTTGACAACTGGCTCATATTTATGACAGTTGTAGCGTCCTTTTGCGACCTTCTGACAAGCAAAGTCAATGGGGGAGCCAAAGTCACTTAACAACCATGTTACTAACAGAATAACAGAGTAAGCAAGTTGAAAAGGACCTTGGAGGTCTTCTAGTCCAACCCTCTGCTCAAGCAGGAAACCTATACTGTTTCAGACAAATGGTTGTCCAATGACTTCTTAAAAACCTCCATTGTTGGAGAACCCACAACTTCTGCAGCCAAGTCATTCCACTGATTAATTGTTCTCACTGTCAGGAATTGTTTCCTTAATTCTAGGTTGGTTCTCTCCTTGGTTAATTTCCATCCATTGCTTCTTGTCCTGCCTTCAGGTGCTTTGGAGAATAGGTTGACTCCTCTTCTTTGTGGCAACCCTTTAAATATTGGAACACTGCTATCATATCATCCCTAGTCCTAGTACTAACTTAACAACTGCAGTGATTCACTTAACAACTGTGGCAAGAAAGATTGTAAAATGGGGCAAAACTCACTTTAACAAATACCTTGCTTAGCAAGATTTTGGGCTCAATTATGGTCAGAAGTTGAGGACTATCTGTATATATGAGAAAAATGCATATAATGTTGAAGAAATGAAGATGGAAAAAAATACTGTTTAATGCGAAATGGTAATTACAAAAAATGTAATCAAGCATCATGATATGTTAATATTAAAAGATGAGGAAATTGATTTTGATGTAAATTAAAAAAACTGGTGAAAGTGAGTGAAAAGCACTAAAAAGGACTAAACAATAAAACTTCAAATAAGAATAATACAATTTGGGATAAAACTGATTTGAGGAACTGCTGCAAGGTATGTGAATATCAAACATGTTTGAAGATCTTTGTACTGAAAAAAGTTTGAAAGTCATTTTTGTTTTATATTTTTGATGTATTTTTGTCACTTTTAAACTTGTTCTGTTATTTCCCTCTCCATTTTCCCGTTATGTTAGTTTATATTTTAATGTTTATGAAATATAATAAAAAAGATTTGTAAAAAAGATTTTTTATGTGAACTCATGTATTTTTCATGTAAATATTTTGTTATATGACATTTATACCCTATAGACAGAAGTAAACAAATCTGCATTTTTGTGCCTCTTTTTAATTAATAATGTGCCTACATTAAATAATGCCAATTGTAGATTCAGATTTATGAAGAAGACTTAAAAAAGGAAAGATACGATAGAGAGAGATTTGGTGAAGAGAAGAAACTTTTGCAAAAACTTAATGAGCAGTCAGAGTTCCAGCTGAACAAATTAAAATTTCAGGTATGTCTCAAAACAAAAGTATCATTCCCAAAACATACTTTATTCTTAGTTTCTCACTTCCAGGATAACCCAAGAAATAGTATATCAGTAACTGACATAATATTTTCTGTGAGATCCTCACCTTGGATGAAATCATTCCAGACAGGAATCAGATACCATGAATGGTATTGCACCAATATGATACAAGCTCTGTGCCTTTTTTGCAGGCATCAGGATATTGCATACATTTACTGAAGGGTAGAGCTTGTGCTGTGACAGTACAACACTGCTTTCTGTTTAACAATATCTGCTTGTGATATTGGTATAATGTGAAATACAATAAATACTTTTTCAATAAAACAGTTCATAAATACAAATGATTTATGCGCTCTATATTGTATAAGAGAAATGAGTTGAATCATTGAGTACCAGGATAATCTGTACCTAAGACATCTTTGACAGGACTTTGTTCAATAGTTTCTTGATAATCATTGATAAATGGAAGTTTTCATGGCCCTTCTGAGTAATACGTGCTATTACATTGCATTTAGAACATAAAACATAAATCATACGGGTGGCAGGAACTTCAGTGGTCTTCTAGTCCAACCTTCTGCTCAAGATAGGAAGGAGACTTCTACCATCCCAGTCAAATGGTTAATAGATTTTCACCTTATATTCAACCTAAGGTAGCCTGTTTAGTTTATTGAAATGACTGCTCTTGACTGAGGGCTTTATTATAAGAAGTAATATATCTTTTTATTAACATTACATAATTTTATTCATCTTTTTTTTTACTTGGAATACAGTAAAAACAATCACATTTCTGAGTTATTAAATGATGCAGCAAAAGGACCACTAGAGGGCACAAAAAGTCTTCCTTTCAACAATTCTGAAATTTGCTTTTCAATAACTGCCTTCTCTTGGCAGATATATCTTTTCATGAAGTCTTGTTGGTACACAACTAATACTTGCTTCCTTATTGGATACAGGCCTGTGTTTCTCTGAAACCCAGCAAGATACTGACAAATGCTTATTTAGACAAGGCTGTAAGGCTTCTTTTTAAAATTTCATCTTTTAATAAGTTTAATAATTAAATGCCATTTTCATACAATATTTAATAGTTCTTACAGATGCAACTTCTTTCTTTATAGCTGCATATTATATGGTATATATTTTTACTTCATTGGCTGAATTTCTCCTCTTCACAGATTAAACACTTTCAGACAGAAAATGAACTTCTTCAGAAGCAAGTAAAACAACAGGTTTGTGTTTTTTGCTTTAGATTTATTTAGCGACTCCTAAAGTTGCAGACTATACTTTCAATATTACTATTATGATTAAGCTAAAATTGATTAAT
Organism: Azemiops feae; assembly: GCA_023970755.1. Taxonomy (NCBI): domain Eukaryota; kingdom Metazoa; phylum Chordata; class Lepidosauria; order Squamata; family Viperidae; genus Azemiops; species Azemiops feae. The sequence goes on from JALGBA010000018.1 coordinate 3,777,255, forward strand.
ATTCAGCTTTATAGTTACTGCTCCTAATAAACTAAAGTCTTTTTTAATCCATTATCATTCTTTATATAATTCAATATTTTTGTGATGCACTATATTAAAAGTATTTGGCTAGCATACATATATAGTTTAAAGCAATATAAAAACCAACAATACAACTCCAATAGTATATCCATAATTATAATATAATAAATTTAGAAAATTAAAGTCATAACCAAATTTAAGCTTTTAAAGTTAAATTCAGAAATTCTGGGAAGTACTTTGCAACCTTATTTTAGGATAATAAAATTTGAAAAGTATTTACAAAAAACAACACCAATTATCAGTATATAGATACCTGTACTTGTATAGTATATTATCTATACTCTGATAATTGGGGTATAAAGTCAGCTATAAGCAAATTAAGAGATCCCCCCCCCAGGTGAGGACAATGTGGAACTAAAAAAAATCTTACCTTTTATTAAGGTGTATTTTTAAGTGTTTTTAAAGATAGTTTGTACTGAACCAAAAACAACAAGCCATAAATACAAGAAATGCAAGTGTGTCATGTTTTTCCAAGAAAAATAATTCTTTCTATCAATGTCATTTTATGTCCATTTTTATATAGGCCCAAGATTTCCAAGCACTCACAGAAAAATATTTCTGCCTGCAGCAGTTGTTTGTTCCTTCTTGTCTGAATTGTGGGAATTGTGGCCTACTTCAGCCATTGTCTGAACCTCGAATAACATTGTGCTCATGTGCTAACAGAAAACAGCAGCAGCCCCTGTAAGCTGAGTCTCTGTCAGCAAAAAGGCTCAGAGATCAAACAAGTTACAACAAGATTCTGCAAGTGTTCAGTGAGAATTTTGTAACGTCAAAAAATATGCAACTCTACCAGCATGTCAGGTCCCCAAAGAAATGTATTTTAACCCTATGTCTATTTTCTACTTCTGTAGCCTTTCTTTGTGACCTGCCATTCTGTTACGGGGGGGAGCTTTTGGGATTGCTTTGCACTGTCTGCTATGATGCGCTTCCCCCAGGGGATGGAATGTCTCTCCGTTACCTGAGAGACGTTTTGCGCTTGGAGCCAGAAGAAATCGAAAGTGAGAAAGACCTTGAGGAGCCCACCGAAAAGACCAGTTACAAAAACACGATGCCACCTGTGGATTGGCTGGGATTCAAACGAACACTGGGGGGAGGAGTATTGAATTTTGCTTTTAATGTACTGCTTCGCAGGTTTTTCTCTCAGACCTCGCCTTGATCCCCTGCTGTCACTAGCCTCTAATAAAAATTCCTTTTGAGACAATGCCTGTTTCAAGAGTTCTGCTTTCTTGGGTGGCTTACACAGCAGTTTAATTTTATTTCACATTTCTTTCTTAGCTATCATTTCATTATACCCTCTTCCATCACTTACCTAATCACTTTGCTTTCTTCTGGGAATTTGATAAGTTTATTATGTAACAAGTAATGGACTCATTTCTATCATCTGTATTTCCTATACATCAATTCTAGAAGGCAAAAGAAAAAACATGTTATTCTTATTTTTTCTCTTGTACAGCTGTACTTCTGTATCATCATTTTAAAAAGTAAGTTCAGATTAGTAAAAAGAAGCATGCTTATTTTTCTCTACCTACAGATATATGTTATCTGTCTGTTCAGTTAGAATATATAATTTCCACTTTGATGGAAATTATTTTATGTATATTTTAATTTTGTAAACAATTGTACATTTATATATAGTAGCATAAATAAACTGTAGATAAAAATATTTTCAATTTGAAGTTATAGGCAGAATTTGATTTATTTTACTACCATTTAGTTAATTTTATACAACCCTTTGTAAAAGAGATTCTCAAGGTGTATACATGCAGAACTTTCCTTTAGCCTGTCCTGGCTTGGGTTGGGCAGTCATTATCAATTTTAAGAATATTTGAGATAAAGTACAGTCAAATATTAAGGAAAAAGTAAATGTGTGTGTGTGTGTGTATGCGTGTGTGTATGTATGTATGTATATATCAATATCAAGGCAGCATGAAATGTTCTGGTCTATTTCTGATCTTTGTCTTGTTTCTATTATTTATTTCTCAAGTCAATGCAATCACATGACTTCCTTTGCAGGAATGAATGGCAAAACCTAACAAATTTCATACATCTACCTGTCAGAATAAAGGGCGAAATACCAATTTAACATCAGTACAATAAAGGATAATATAAGTTTGTGTTGTACATTTAGGGACATTACCTAAAATGCATTGCTAGGATATAACTGTGCCACAAGAGTTAATAGATTTTTCTATTTCTTATATATTTATGACAAATTAAAAATGTATACATATACAGGTTTCTCAACCTCAGCAACTTTAAGACTTGTGGGCTTTAAGTCCCAGAATTCCCCAGCCAACATTCTGACTGGGAATTCTGGAAGTTCACATATTTTGAAATTGCTAAGGTTGAGAAACACTGATATAATACAAACCAAATTTGAATAATTCTTTTACTGTTTTTCTAACATGAATTTGGGAGAAAATGGTTTATACTAATGTTTTTAAAGTGAGGTTAATTAATTTTGGCCTTTATCCTACAGCTTTCACAATCTGGATGTTGAGCTGTGCAATATATTCTAAACAATTGTTTGTCTTTCTTTAGAAGAGAGTTTCAAGGATGGACTTGTTTGCTGATTGTCTGTTTTGTATTCTTTTCTGCAGTCTTTATGATCATTTTCTTATACAATCAAAGCAGATCTAACATGTTTTTCTTTATAATCTGCCAAGCAATTTATCATCAAACATAAAAAGTGTTAGAAGGGCCTCAATATAGGCTTAGCATATGGAATACAGCACAGTTACTTCATTAAATTATGACTTTCTATGTGCCTCTTTTGTATCTCACATTTAATATTTACTTTTTGATTATCCATGAAAACTTTTGTTTAGTCTGAATGCAAGTTCTGGCTCTTTATTCTTTGAAATAGTTTCAAGACCTAATTGTGAAAATGATGTTACTTGTTGTAATGCAGTGCTTGCACATTGCTGTTTGGTTTTTTTTGAATATTCAGTAGTTTCACATAGCATTTCATTAAAAAAACATTTATACTTTCAGTTGCATATTTATATCTTCACATCCTCATTTTATTTATGCTTTTTTATCCTTCTCTGCTAAAATAGATATGCTGGGCAATTTATCCCAATACTTGCTTATAGTTTTATAGTCTAGACAAAAGGGAGGGAGGAAAAATGGAAAAAAAAGTTGCCAAGGTTGAGAATCATTGATCCAGGTGACTGTTAAACCATAGAAAGTTCCTTTTTTATTTCAATGTGAAAATATTGAGATAAATGGATATTAGTTGAAGTTCTTATATAAATTGCCTAGCTGTGGGTACGATGCCATAATTCTACTCAGTTCAGCAATTTGTCCATTTAGGCACAACATCTAAAAACAGGCTGGATTAGAGCCCCAAATCCTACTTTTCCTGATGAAAACACATCAACAAACACTATATCCATACTGTAATCCTTATTATTCCAGTTCATACACCTGAAAAACAGTAGATAGAGAATAGATAACTAGAGTGCAGATGTTTCTCTATGAACATGGGCTGGCTTTAATTAGGAGGGAGAATGCCTGCTTTCCTTGCTGAAAGTCTGGGTTGTGACTATTGCATTTTTAGGACTAGGTAGATAGGACTAAAAAGCCATATATCTAAACTTGAGTGTTACACCAGGTTATATACGGTGTACTAAAAATCAGACTCCATAGGCCAATCCCATTTTTTTATTAGTTTATTTTTTACTCTGGGAAAAAAACTTTACTGTAATTAGAAATATTCAAAGATCATGTGTTAAATGAGTAGGAAGTGTTTAAAAGAAAATGACAACCAATTCAAACATTTAATTTAAAGTAATTTATACAAACAACTGGCTATTCGACACCCTTTAAATACAATGCTGACTGAAATATATCTTGATAGACAGAACATACAAAAGCTGTTATAAAGCATTTCTCAAGGAACAGTTACCAGAAGATAAGCAGTTGGACAATTGGTTCATTAGGTGTTTAGGTTAGGTTACTTCTTCTGTTATAGTGCATGTGTATCATGAAACAGTTATGAATGATTTTCATGCTATCATAATTAGAATTTGTGGCTGGCCTTTAAAGAAAATCTGCTATTGTGTTGATAGCTGCTTGAGTAATGTGGATCAGACATAGTTTTTCCTCAAAGGAAAGATAATCCCTGGGCAAATATAGTTTCAATGAAACCAGATATTTCTATAATTGCCACTAGTGTTTCCTAAAGTTTTCCTTTATTATCAGAAAGTGCTTCTTTAAATGTCTCTGATGTGATTGGGTAATAGTTTCATATCATACCTGTTTCATATCTGTTACCCAATTTTGGGTAATATACCCAGGTTTGGGAAGTACCACATTACAGAAATTCCATCCTTTTCTTGAATAAAAATTAAGTACAGGAAGACTTTGAATATAAGAGATTTGGCTTAGTGGTAATCTCTTTGTTGTTGACAAATTTTCCGGGAAATAATTTTGCCACTGGAATCATTCTGCAGCTTGTTCCTTTTAAGGTAGTTTTCCTCTGTAAGTCTAGCATTAAGTTTTTCATCATATTTGCATCTATCCAGGTATCATGAATTCAAATCAAATCAATCTTTATACAGTCCCAGATCAGTATACACTTTTAAACCAAGGACAGGGACTGTGAATTTCAGCTGTCTTAGACAAGGAGGCCAATTTTAAGAGTCATGGGATTAGGTCTAGTGGTCTATCACAACTTTATATTGATTTGATGTCCTGGTTAAAAGAGAATTCTAATTATAACAATAAGTTTTGAAACAGGTAGTACAGCACATAACATTTAGAATATAATGAAAAGTACTGTTCTGAAAAAACCAATGTATTACTTTGTAGATGAAGATTACTTGAAAATTCAGTTAACCATTTGTTTGTTTATAGCCTTTGTTAAAAAGAAGTATCATTTTGTACCTATCCAAAAGTGCATTGAGCTCTTTAATCTTGAAGAAAGCATAAATGTAGGTCCTCCTTTGATACCTGTGAGCTCCAATCTGCTCACTAACTAATTTTTCATTTCCAATCTGATTTTAAGAGTTTTAAATAGAAGATTGGTATGTTGCAATATAAATTAATCTCCTCTGCATCAGCCTTATTTCCAAGAATGTCTTTGGGCTATACATAAGTCCATAAACATTCTTAAAATAAAAAAGTGGATGACTTCACCACAATACTTCAGTATGAATGTTGTAAGGAGACATAATAAGGGACATTCTGAAAGGATAGTGTTACTTCTGATGTGTGTACTGTTGCTGATCACTCCTTCTGCCATTTTGGGACAGCACACAATAAAATGGATTCTATTGGAACAATTAATCAGTGGAACAACTTGCCTCCAGAAGTTGTGGATGCTCCAACATTGGAAGTTTTTAAGAAGAGATTGGACAACTATTGGTCTGAAATGGTATTGAGTTTCCTGGGTTGGACTAGAAGACTTCCAAGGTCTCTTCCAACTCTCCTGTTATTCTGAAAATTTAAAATATATCTATGCCTCCCACTCCATTGCCTTTTAACATTTTATTTCAGTGTTTCAATTAAGATCTGAAATGAATAGCTTAACTGAAATACTGCATGATTTTGCAAAACCTGTATTTTTTCTTACAGATCTATTTTTTAAAAAAATTGTAAAATCCTAACTTACTGCCATCAGAGGTGGGGATTAGAATTTCATCTGTTAGGTCAATACGTTTTAAAATAATTGTAACAAATGGCAAACAAGTTCCCTTTGGAACACCTTCACTTGTCAAACTGATGCATACCAGGTTTCTCTTAGCCTCTTCAGCTGACATTGAGTGTCGTTAGAGATCTAACTGTTTATGGTAGCATCAGGTGCATTCCATTTTGCCATGTCTTCATCTGTTCCTTTTCAAGGTTCATAAAACTCTCAGAAATCTGATTTGCTAACATTATTAAATTTTGTTTTGATTTAGGAGGTTTCACACAACATTTATACTAGGTCTATCATCGAAAAGACCGGAATAAAAATAAAAACAGCTGAAGGATTTAATCAGAAGAATTGTTTAATCAAAATAAGAGGGAGCAATTTAGGAGTAAATTACTTTGATATGACAAATGAAAAGTCTCACAATATCATTATATTTACCATTTATACTAAACTTTTGTTTGAAGTGTCTATGAAGTCCACATTGCTGTAATAATGTTTTATTGTTCTGCACAGCCAGACTATCAATGGTATGTTCCTGACTGGTTTCCGCCAGATGTGCACCACAAGAAAAATGGTAAGGCAGCAGCAAACACATATTTTAAGTATTTTCTTTTAATGGGTCTTTTTTTGAGGGGGAGGGTGATAGCTAATAAACTTTCATAAGCACTCAATGATTTGTATACAGCTCTATTTGTAAAACTACAATGCATACATGTGGCTAAGACTATATATTCTAAATATGATACAGCTGTCAGGCTTTTTATTTTAAAAATATGTTATACATTAGAGAATTGTGTAAATAATGATATCCATGGAGAAGAAATGGTCATATAAATATGTTAATCTGAATAGAAGTACCTCTTGACTGATCTTAAGCTAGATGGTTTGTAAAGGAAATAGCCAACTTGTTTTTGCATACTAGAGAGAAATTCACTGCAACTATTATGGAAACTTGGTGGGATGAAACCCACAAATGGAACACACAGCTAGAGGGATTTAAATTATTTAAAAGAAACAGACCAAATAAAAGAGGAGGTGGAGTTACTCTCTATATAAGAAATAACTACATCTCCACAGAAATAGAGCACAACAATGATGAAAACTGTCTTGAATGCATTTGGGTCAATATAAAAGGGGGGAAAATGACATTGCCATAGGTGTATACTATAGGCCACCCAACCAAACAGAGGAAATAGTCAGCTAACTAAGGTATGTAGGAAGCACATCACAATAGTAATGGGGGACTGACATCAACTGGGAGACAAACTCTGCACCAAGTGGAAGATCAAACAGATTCCTGACAAACCTAGCAGACAACTTTGTCTCCCAAAAAGTAGAGAAGGGAACTAGGGGATCAGCCACATTGGACTTTCACTAACAGAGATGAAATGATAGAAGGTGTTGAAGCCACAGGAACCTTGGGGGGGAGTGATCATGCAATATTGAAATTCAACATTATGCAAGCACAAGCAATAGAATATAGTTAAACTAGAGTTTTGGACTTTAAGAGAGATAATTTCAATAAACTTAGAGAGGGCTTGGAAAGGATTCCATGGATGAGAATCCTCAAGGGGAAAACAACTCAAGAAGCTTGGAAATTTTGAAAAGTGAGAATATAAAAGCCCAGTCTAGCACAATACCAATGAAGAAGAAAAATAACAGCTCTCAAAAGAAACCAGCATGGCTGCAGAAAGAACTCTCTGGTAAATTGAAAGACAAAAAGGACAAGTACAAAAGGTGGAAAGAGGGGTACATAACTAAGGCAGAACATCAGCAAATAGCCTGAGCCTGCAAAGATGAAGTTAAGGCTCAAAATGAACTAAGACTTGCACAAAAGTCAAAAATATTTTTTAAAAAAGCTTTCAACAAGTAAAAGAACAAGAAAAACAGTTAAGGAAACGATTGGTCCATTAGTGGGAGAAAGTGGCAAGAAGGTGACAAGCAACAGGGAGAAAGCAGAACTACTTAACTCATTTTTTGCATCTGTCTTTACACAAAGGGAAAAAACAGTTCAACCTATCAAAAACAATACTGTAAAAAACAGATTAGAAAGACAAGTTAAGATAGGCAAGAAAATGGTAAGTGAGCACCTGTTCACCCTAGATGAGTTCAAAACACCAGGATCAGATGGATTACACCTCAAGGTTCTGAAGGAACTGACAGATGTAATCTCAGAACCACTGAACTATATCTTTCAAAGATCCTCAAAGTACTTGGGAACTACCAGAGGACTGGAAAAGAGCTGATGTAGTTCCCATCTACAAAAAAAGAAAAAAATGGATCCAGGAAACTACAGACCTATCAGCCTGCCCTCTATACATGGGAAGATTCTGGAAAAGATAATCAAGCAACGAATCAGCGAACCTCTAGAGGCAAACAAAGTCATTACTAAAAGCCAACATGGGTTTGTCAAAAACAGATCATGCCAGACAAATCTTATTGCATTCTTTGACCAGGTGACAAAATTAGTGGACCAGCGGAATGCTGTGGATATAATTTACTTGAACTTCAGTAAGGCATATGATAAAGTAGACCACAACCTACTACTTGATAAGATAGAACAAATGTGGGTTAGACAGCATCACCACCAGATGGATTCGTAGCTGGCTGACTGGCGTGTGGTCCTCAAAGGAACTGCACTTACATGGAGGGAAATGTAGTAGGGTGCCCCAGGGCTCTGTTCTGGGCCCAGTGCTCTTCAACATGTTCATCAATGATTTGGATGAGGAGATAGATGGGGAACTCATCAAATTTGCAGACAACACTAAGCTGGCAGGAATAGCCAACACTCCAGAAGATAGGCTTAAGATACAGAAGGATCTTGACAGACTTGAACATTGGGCGTTATCTAACAAAATGAAATTCAATGGTGAAAAAAGTAAGGTTCTACATTTGGGCAAGAAAAACCAAATGCACAGATATAGTATAGGTGGACCTTGCTCAATAGTAGTAACTGTGAGAGGGATCTTGGAGTCTTAGTGGACAATCACTTAAATATGAGCCAGCAGTGTGCTGCAGCTGCCAAAAAAGCCAACAATACTAGGCTGCATTAACAGAGATAGAATCAAGATCATGTGAAGTGTTAATGCCACTTTACAATGCCTTGGTAAGGCCACACTTGGAATACTGCATCCAGTTTTGGTCACCACAATGTAAAAAAGATGTTGAGACTCTAAAGTACAGAGAAGAGCAACAAAGAGGATCAGGGGACTGGAGGCTAAAACATATAAGGAACGGTGCTGGAATTGTGTATGTCTAGTATAATGAAGAGAAGGACTAGGGGTGACATCATAGCAGTGTTCCAATATGTCAGTGGTTGCCACAAAGAAGAGGGAGTCAAAGCACCTGAAGGCAGGACAAGAAACAATGGATGGAAACTAATCAAAGAGAGAAGCAACCTAGAACTAAGGAGAAATTTCCTGACAGTTAGAACAGTTAATCAGTGGAACAACCTGCCTCCAGAAGTTGTGAATGCTCAAACACTGGAAGTTTTTAAGAAGAGACTAGACAGCCATTTGTCTGAAATGGTATAGGGTTTCCTGCCTGAGCAGGGGGTTGGACAAGATGACCTGTAAGGTCCCTTCCAACTTGTTGTTGTTGTTGTTGTTGTTGTTGTTGTTGTTGTTGTTGTTGTTGTTGTTATTATTATTATTATTATTATTATTATTATTATTATTATTATTATTATTATTATTATTATTATTATTATTATTATTATTATTATTATTATTATTATTATTATTATTATTCAGAATAGAGCTGGAAGGACCTTGCAGATCTTCTAGTAGTCCAATCCCCTGCTCAAGCATTTTAGATGGGTGGTTATCCAGTTGTTCCTTAAAAACCTCCAGTGATGAAGTACCTACAACTTCTGAAGGCAAGCTGTTCCACTGGTTAATTGTCCTCACTGTTAGGAAGTTTCTCCTTAATTCCATTTTGCTTCTCTCTTTGATTAGTTACCACCCATTGTTTCTTGTCTTGCCTTCTGGTGTTTTGGAAAATAAATTGACCCTCTCTTCTTTGTGGCAGACCCTCAAATACTGGAATACTGCTATCATGTCACCCCTAGCCCTTCTTTTCTCTAGACTGGCCATACCCAATTCCTGCAAACTAGCCAAAGGAAATGTGGTGAGACACTTTCTATGACTGCAAGATTGATTGAGGTGATATCATCCATCACTTCTAGAATGTACTTTTTTAGTTTTATGCCAAAAAGGTTGAAAAGAAATATACTACATTTATCCAACGGGATGAATTCCCCCCCCCCCATCAAAATAATAACCTTTCAATTTGGAGGTTTTCTTACATTCATCGACAACAGTAGAAGAAGCTGGAAAAATGAAGGAATGAGTGAGAGGTACAAAACAGTGCTGCAAAACATGGATGCCTTTGAATTACCCTGGATAAATTGTTGCTTGGACAGGTATTTTGTCTGGTGAATTTAACTCTTTTTGTATCACCTAGACTAGAGTTTCCCTTTCCTCCCCCCCCTGTTCTGTTACTATTTTCCCTCATCTTACTTTCCTTAGTGTCTTTCCTTTGTTTTTCTTTTCCTTCCATTGCAAGCATCTTTTAGTTTACTCTCCATCTCACATTTCCTTTGCTGATTTATTTTTTGCTGTTTCTGAAAGAAGAAAGGAAAGCCATGTGTGTGTGTGTGTGTTCTTGAGAATGTATATTTGCATTTTAAAGTGCTGCCTGTGAGACAGTGAAGATACATATATAGTAAATAGTTTATAAAACAGGACACCTTATTTTGTAAGAAATCAATTTTTAATTCACATTTAAAAATTCAATTAATATATTCTTTTGTTCTTCTCTATTGTGGAAGTTTAGGTTCTGAAAGTATGCGTAGATATTGTAACTATACACAAACTCACCTATGCACATACATATATACAGTAAACCAGTCTAATACACATTGCTGTGTGTTACAAGCACACATTTATGATGGATGAAAATCTATGGGATTTGTTTTAGCTTGTGTTAGCAACCCTAGGTTGATACAATGGTGGCCTTTGCAAAAGTTTTTCACCAAGCTTTTATTTAGGAAGATGGGATCATCTTAAATTCAAAGTAAATACAGTGAAATGGGCTGGTCACATAGCAAGAAGAACTTATGGCAGGTGGACCAAGGCAGTCATAGAATGGATCCCACTTGATAAAAAGCGTCCACAAAAGTGACCTAAAACAGGATGGATTGACAACATCAATTGGTCGATTTGGCAAAAGATGCTCAGGACCGTATTGGTTGAAAATATGCGGAAGAGACCTTCATCCTGCAGTGGATAGACAATGGCTAAAATGATGATGATGATGATGATGATGATGATGATGATGATGATGATGATGATGACGATAGTGATTATTTCATCTCATGCTTTGCTTATCTTTATGTATTATTTAAAGATGTCTTATCTGAAGGCTACCTTTGGAGCCAAACAGGACTTCTTTCTCTAATTTCATCAGATTCCTAACATTGTTTGCAATTTCTGTGCCAGCATTAATGTTGGCAGGCATTATGTCTTTCCCCCCCTCTCTTTTTAACTTAATGGATTTTTGTGGATACAAGAGATGGTAAATTACAAGTGGAATCCAGTAACATCTGGCCCCTATAACATTCCGTGAATAAGGCAGATTATATGCTAAAAGCTTTATCTGGGAAAGCAACCTCAGCATATTATATTCAAATTGTTGTTTCAGATGCTCACTTTGCTGTTCATAAAACTAAACTTCTTTAGAGGCAATGAATTGTTTAGTCATAAGATTGCCTGTTAACTCTTTGTATGAAAGCTCTGTGTCTCTTTATAAGTACTTAATAACTTGGATGTGTATGACTTTAGTCTTGCTGAACCAACTAACAGGAGAGACCAAGCTGGCTAGCTCCACATACTTGGAGCCCCTGAAGTGCTTAAAAGCTTTAGTTCATAAAGTTGAAGTTTTACATAGTTGTGAGCCAACTGTCCTCAAAGAATAAAAAGATTTGCAGACAAAGTCAGTCTGGCTCCAAAGTCTTGGAAAGAGTTGCTGGACAGTATATAAAAGTTTTACTTTGTTTACTATTTATTAAGATATGAAAAGAAATTCTGAACTGCCTATTTAAATGGGAATTATTATTTCATATATCCAGAAGTAGACTCTAAGCTAACAAAAAGGTTTGCTAGAATTTTTGATCTGGAAAAAACATCAAGATTCAACTAGCCTTAAATGGATAACATATGGTCCCAACATTTTCCCCATCATGGTGCTTGCTTTTCAAAACATATTTGGATTGTAGCTCCTATAATGGCTACCCAGCATTATAATGGCTACCCAATTTTAATTGACTTAGAATTTTGAAAAGTGCAGCTCCCAATGTATTTCTAGACTGGGAAAATATTACTGAAAGAATCACAACTATATTAAAATTAGAACTGGGTGAAAAAAATTCAAGATCTGAAGAGTAAATGTGGAGTAAGGAAAACAAATGATTGAATTTATCTTTCCTTTCATGATGTAATGTGTCACCGCAAAAGCTACTATTACTTTTAGGAAGGAAATTTCAATTAGTGCCAAGGATATTTCCTATAATTGGTACTAGCATCAGGAAGGAAAGCATTTTTTTTGATAAAGCAGTTTTATTAAAGATACAAAGGCAATAATAGAGAAAATAACCAGCAATGGCAGCTGCATGCCACAAGTCATATGTATGTAGCAGATATGAAGTTCAAATCATACATGCACCCTGGGAGTAGGTTGAGTCTTAGTGGAAATGACAGAAGATATCTATTCATTGTTGTTATGGTCCAGTCTGGTCTTGGGCTCTTGCTATCTGACTTTGGTCCTCTGGCTCTCACAATTTGTTTTGTTTCACTTCAGCATACTTAGACAGGCTCACTTTGCAGATCCCGGTTTGTATCTTAATGAATTATGTACAGCTAATTGTGATCTATTCAATAAAGTATGGGTAAACATACTGAGCACAGTGTATGAACCTAGTCAATGACTATATGCTTGTATGCCTCCTCTGGATATTGCCCTGGGAAAGTTTAAGTCCCAGGGTTTTTGTTTTGGATGCTGGTTTGTGATTAACTGGGCTTCTGAAGTATTAATCTGCATGCCCTCTGTGCACTATGGTTTTGATCCTAGTTGCCTTTATTCTCATCTGCTGTTTCCAGTAAAAACATTTCAACACCACTTAAAATGGTTAGATTTTTGTGATTGGTTTTGCTTTGTTTTGTTTTGTGGTGCCTTCAAATCTGTTTTGATTCCTGGAAACCATATGGACAAATCCCAGATTTTTGGAAGTTATTTGGCATTGTCTTCTTGCTTTGGTTGAGAAAAAGTGACTGGACTAAAGTCACCCAGCTGGCTTTATATGTATGGCAGTATTAGAACACCTGGTGTCCCTGTTCTAACAGTGCATTTAGCAACTACGCCAAAACTGTGTTTTGTAGTTTGATCTTAAATATTTTTCTAAGCAGCTTAAATGTTTGCAGTTAAAATATATTCATGCAACCACCTTGCTTCATTCACATAATTTTCAGTGGATCAAAATGGCATGTTTGCCATGTAATTCTGTATTTTTCTCCTCCTATTTTCCTTCTTTTCACCCAATGAATGAATTAAAAAAATCCACAAAGGACGGAAAACTGGAATAGCTGCCTAAAGATTTTTTTTTAAGTCTACTAGAAGCCTTCCATCTGGAACTACCTTCTGAGTCATTCTGACTCATTTTGGCCACAGAAAGTCTGTTATTGTAACTGAAGTATTCTAACACTGAATTCTATTCATTTTTAAAAAAATCTCCTGGCAAAGTTGGATAGCAAAGTTCCTACATGATAATTGCTAGGGAGGTAGGGGAAGTCCAAGAGGAAACTTTGTTTAGATGTTATTAATGCACATACTTCAACTTTGGCCTACTGCAGAATGTGTTTTAATAAGATCCAGAAATTAAGCACATCTACTCCTTACAAAAAGTGTTGGAGTGGAAGACAGCATAGGCTATGTCCAGCTTTAGACTATGGAGATAATTTAACAACCACTTAAAAGTTTATTTCCCAAAAAATTGATTCTTTCCTCCTTTAATGATGCATTTAATATTCTTGCTGTCCTTCACATATGCAGGTTATTAATTTATTTTCCACGAAACTTTTAAGTATAGAAATAAATGCAAGTCTTTCCTGATATTGCAAAAAGGGTCTTAAGCATTTTGTATGCAGATGAGCATAAAGTAATAATCTGTTCCTCTGCTCTTTCACTTCAACTTTCCCTTTCTTACTTACTTTAGGTTGCTCTGTCATAAAGAGAAGTTCAGCTTTAACCTAATGGCTGGAATGTAGGGTCAGGCCCCTGATCCCTACACCCAGATAATCTTTCCTAATAACTGCTAAGACCTGGGTGATTTCTCTGGCAATTGTAAATTTTTCTCAAAGGAAAATGAATCTGCCTTTTGCTGTGTCATTCCCTGTCTCCTCAACCCTACATGCCTAAAGGAAAATTCAATATCTTTATTCCTAAATATAGTGTTTCTGTTGTGCATCCAGTGAAACATCCTTTTCTGAGTCATTCTTTCAACCTGTCAGTTGTAAATCTACTTTTGATACCATCTCTATCTTGTCAGATAAAATCTGTTCTACATCTGTGATTTTTCAAAAACATCCTTGTACATAATCTATCCATAGAAGGAGATTGCTGACATTATTGTTACTGCAAATGCAACAAAAAATGAAATGCAATCCTGGCCTGCATCAACAGAAATATCATGTCAAGTTCAAAAGATATTATTGCTGCTGTCTGTTGTTTATTTTCCAGACCACATCTAGAATATTGTGCCTACATGGTATTTTATGAAAAATATTGACAAACTGGACTGCATCCAAAGAAAAGTGACTACGAAAATAAACAAAATGGACGGAAAAACACGCACGAATTGGTTGCTCACAGTTTATAAAAGCTTCTTTCTAGTATCATTCATATAAAGATGTCATGTCTTATTTAGCCTGGGACTATACTTGAAAGAACTCAGCAGTTTGCCTAATTATTGCAAATGTCCTTCCAAATATCAATCTTCTTATGGTGCAGGGAGAGTTAAAGACCCTACCTAGTTCCAGGATGCCTGGAAAACCCATAATGCAGCTATCATCCTGAAGCTAAACAGCTTTTGCTGTGATCAGTGCTTTACATGGGAGGTTACCTGGATTCCATGGAGGAGTTCCCATAATCAGTTACATCAAGGGAAAAAGGAGTCTGAACAAGTAAAAACCAAAAGGAATTATTTCAGTGGGCAAGAAAGCTTTCCAAATAACTATCCTGCCTGATCACATTTTTTGGCAATATAAACTCACTATAGATACAATTCCCAGAGCCACAAAACAAATGAAAACAATGTAAAATTAGTTTCCAGTGAGAGATAAATAATAAAAACCAGGACTATTTTTTATACATAGTGTTAGCTTCTCAGTATTATAAAGTTAACATCTGTATATATATTTGATGTTTTACATCTGTTGAAAGAAAAATCTTCAGGTCCAGTCCAAGCTGGGAATAAACAAGATGGAGGCTGTTTGGAATGAAGATTCAGTTTATTTAGTTGCCAGAAACTTCAGTGACACAGCATGTTTCTGGGGTGGCTGACCAAATGGAGCTGGGAGTGAGGGGTTTTTTGGGGTTTTTTGTCTTTGGAGTTGTTCCTGTTTGAGGTTGTTCCAGTTCCTGTGTCATGTACTTTGACTTGAGCATTTAGTATTCTAATGGTGGTGGGTTAATCCTATTATGTCCTAAAGGTCATGCTCTGTCCTTGGGAGTCTTTGTTTTTCTAATTCCATCAGCTCAAACCTTCTCTGGGGCTGTGGCTGAAGGCATTTTGCTTATGAATAGGTGGTCCAGTCTTTCTGAATAGGATTATCAAATCTGTATTACTACAGAGCTGGCCTGCTCAGTTTCTATCTGGGGAAACTTGGGCAGAAAAGCCTTTTAAGATTTCCCCCCCTCCATTATTCCTTTGGGGAAATATAATATTCTGCCTTTTTTTAATATCCCCCCAAAATATGTCCTTCTCTAGGAGGGTGGGTGGGTGCTGACTTCTAACACATCCTTATCTATTTGTACTGCACATTAAAATACAATGCTGTATGCTGTATTATTTCTATCCTTAAGTTCAAATTAAGCAACAGCTTTTTTGACATTAAAGGTATATGGTTCTTAGAAAACCTTCTATGGATACAGCATGCTTAATTTGAACAGTGGCATGATCTCAAATGTATTTGTTTCTTGGTTTATAATACATGCTCAAAGTGATCATAAAAAGGTCTAAATATAGTGATTATCTGATATAAGAGATAGGATCCATTGGGAATATAACTACGTATCTTCTAGTATCCTTGTCCTCTTTTTGCATTGTGCTTGCATATGGCATTCATAATACTAGCACTCTAGTAATATACTTTAAATTCCCAGATGTTAACAGGCTGTATTTCTCCCTCTCCATTGGCTACATGAAGCATTCTTTTAACATATGGGAAATCTTGGCCTTCTCATTCATTATCTGGAAGAGGGACATGAAATTAGTTCCACACTATTTGTTCACTAATATAGATGCCACAGTCTTGAAAGAGATGAAGTTGTAGATGTGAGTCTCTTCACCTTTTTGATGAAATAGGTGCAAATTGTTCTTTAAGTGCAATCTTCTTTTCTTTTTGGTTCTCTCATCTATTTTTAACTTTGCTAATCATACATACCCTCAGCTGCTAAGAAATGGAGATAATAATTTGAAGCCCAATTCTAATATTGCAGACATGATTTTCTTAATTGTGAGTGTCAATGAATTCAGTGACACCAATTTCCTAAAACATCTAAGATAAGTGTTTTGCTATAGCCTAATATCAGCTTTCTTCCTTATCACAAATTTCATATAAACAAACCTAAATGAACTGAGTCCTGCTCCCCTCCATCTTTCTAGTGAAGGGAAGATTACAAATGGAAATAATAAGCAAATAAATGATATCAGGCATTTTGAGGTCAAGAGGGAAATGTATGTAGTGCCTTAATCTTCATTTGATTATCTGGGCTTGCATTGCTAAACCTTTGATCCAACTTTAGCAATATTTTGTTAACTAGGATTTACTTTTGGCATGTGCTGTACTGTACAGTCATAAAAATAAAAGGAAGTTGAGTATTTATCTTATTTACTTTATCCCAATAAAGGATGTTGCAGTATACAGTATAATTTACATTTCTTGTATATTTGTATTAACTAAGGAAGTTGCATCACTACTTCAGCTGAAAAGAAGTTATTGAATAGATTATACATTTTCAATTGTTGGCATTAAATTTATACAACTGTTTATTATAGAACATCTGCAAGGTTTTGGAGAATGCCCAGAAGTGATAAAAGTAGGCAGATAATGACATAGTCTTCATTTTTAAGTTGAAGGGCATTGGAAAAATTGTGGAGAACTATAGCTTGCCTTTGCGAGTGTACCCTTGCTAGTGATTATTCCAACAGAGCAGCCTATATATACAGATATACACTATATATACATTGCCACCTCGTGCCAAAATTTCTAAAGCTCTTAGGAGCATTTAGACAGGATGTAAACAAAAATTACAATGCATTCAAAATAATTCGTAAGAAGCTTCATGTCCTATTTTGAAATCAGAGAAAAATGCACATTATAATAAAAAGAATCATTCTTCCAGTTAGATTCCAGTTAACAGAATTGGTGGAACTAAAGGTGTGTGCTGCAGTAGAATATTCTGTGAATTATTTGCAATTTCATTTTATGCTTAATTATCAGGAAAAATATTGGCCTGACTGAATAAACTATTTTTAAAATAAGATTCAGAAAATTAAATTTATGCTTATTTTTAGGCCCTGAAAAATAATACAAGTGCCCTTGGATGGAAAATGGAAATGATAGCCTTTTTATAATGGGTAGGAACTTGGCTTAAAGATCTAGAAGCAGCAGATAATTTAGCTAGCAGGCAGTATAGCCATAATATTCTTGATTAGTGATTTGGTTAATAAAAGTGAGATCATGGAAAATGCTAATATAGTGCCTTAGGGAAATCCAATTATAATGTAACTCAAGTCAATTCAAATGCTCAGCAGGTGATCAGTATTTGTGAAAAAGCACCTCAGACTTTAGACTGTAGTGAAAACTACAAACAGCAAAACTTCTGTAGAGTAGATATTACAGCCCACAAGCCTTATTTTGTTCACATCAACTTTTCTGCTCAACTAGGAACGTTGAATCTTCTATTTGTTAAGTTTAAATCATTAACATGAAAACTCATGAAAACTGAGATGCATATATGATGGCTGCTTAGAATAAAGTGATCCAGGAAGAGGATTTCAGATAAAATTTGGATATTTTGAAGTGTTAAAATAACTTTTTTATTTTAATGTCAACTTCTGTTTTGCTCTGTACTGCTGTCTAATCAAGCAAATGTTATCTGCCTAAATTCCAGTGATACAAATGATGAAATATTGATACTTTCTTCCAGTATTTGCTTAAAGGCAATTTGGTAGATATTTATATAAAATAATATACTTAAAGCAGGAATTAAAATTCTATTATCTATCTATCTATCTATCTATCTATCTATCTATCTATCTATCTATCTATCTATCTATCTATCTATCTATCTATCTATCTATCTATCTATCTATCTATCTATCTATCTATCATATATCTATCTATCATATATCTATCTATTATCTATCTATCTATCTATCTATCTATCTATCTATCTATCTATCTATCTATCTATCTATCTATCTATCTATCTATCTATCTATCTATCATCTATCTATCTATCCATCCATCCATCCATATCTATCTATCTATCTATCTATCTATCTATCTATCTATCTATCTATCTATCTATCTATCTATCTATCTATCTATCTATCTATCTATCTATCTATCTATCTATCTATCTATCTTTAAAGATTCTATACAGTCAGAATAATATTCCATTTATTTTATATCCATGTAGTAATAGTCTTAGCATTTAAGTATTAGTTAAAATCATTTTAGTTAAACTTACAATCAATCAATCTTCAATGTATCTGTTAGTCTTTAAGACATTTTGGGGCACTTTGTTGTTTTTGATGCACTTGAATATTGATGCTCATCTGGAAAGCATAATTTGAAAGCCACATTCTGCTATACCTTTTACTCTTACTTACTCACATCCCCTTCCACATGGTTGTTGGCTTCTCCCTTTGAAACCATTAATAGCATTTTTGTCCCACATGGTGCTTAGCAAGTATCTTCATCTTCCTTCATTGAAGCTCCTCAGTGAAGTTTAGTTAAATGTGTGGACTGTATTTTTGCTGTTTTTCTGCGTAGGAAAAGGTCCTTTTAAATTGATATCAGTTTTTTCTATAGCATTACAATTTGTTATGTAAAGTAAAAGGTTTTTTTACATGCTTATTAAGTCTGCCCTAACTTCCCTTTGAGGAGCATCAAAGGTAAGTCAATGGACTACTCTAATAACAATCATGTGAGATGAATTAAACCAAGAGATTGTGACTGGACCAGAACTGTCATGTGAATTTTATTTATTTATGGCATATTGCTGCATTACAACCTACTGCTGTTGGTCAATTTATAACTACTTAGAGATTTGAATCTGATATGTTCAGTTTTAGATTAATGCTATAGTGATAATTCATTAATGAATATTATTATTTACTCCTACTGTTGAAGAGCAAAATAGATGAGACTTAACCCACACAAAGTTTTTAGGGGGGGGGAGGAGAGCATGAGAACTTGTCATATCTCTTGTGAACTTGATAGAGACCTGTTAGAGATATTTAATACTTTCCTATTTTTCTGCTTTTTTGCGCATGCTCTATTTACAGCATTAAATCCAATACCAAAGATCCATTTGTCTTCCAATGGTGTAATTACTCCATTACTTATGCTGAAGCATAAGAAAGCAATTTAATCTTATCCTATCAATTCTCCCATGCTTTCAAAATCCTACTTCATAATTGCCCTCTTTCCTCTAGATAGGCATACAAATAATTAAGGCAAGGGCGGAAGCTAAGTTACATTAATAAATAGCTACTTTAGAAGAAAGAAGTGTGGATCTAAAATGGAGATTTCAAAGATCTGAGTGATTTCCTTCTAAGATGTTTGCCATTTAGATATTCCTTCTTCAGGCTCAGCTGCCTTTTATCTGACCATTCCCTTGGTTGCATTTCTTTGACCTTTCTTCCAAGGTCATTCCCACATACTATCATAGCTTCTCATATGGCTCCCTTTATCCCTTGCAATGGCACAAGTAGAAGACAATAGATACAAACATGCAACCTTTCGGTTACCTTTCTCTTGCCTTGCCTCAAAATCTACAGCCACGGAATGGGCAATCAGTACCTGAGCTTTTTCATCATTGGAGATGTAGATGCAGAGAAATCTTATCTTCCTTTCTTCAAACAGATTTTGTGCGTGATATAATAGAGGGATGGTGGTGAAGTGAGGAAAGACATCAACAGCATCTGGTTCTGTTAACATAATCAGGAGAGAAGTACTGAATTTCATTCATGTAATGCAATATTTTTATCCATCTGCCAGATTGTGTTTATTCTTAATATGTGAAGCAAAATAAGCTTATATACATCAAGAATTCATATAATGCAACATTTCTACCATCTGCCAGATAATATGTTTATTCTTAGTATGTGAGGCAAAACAAGCTTAGATACATCAAAATTTTTTAAAAAATATATTACAAGGCTTCAGGCTTACATTATTGGATTTAAAACTATATAGCTACATGATGCAAATCTTAACTTTCATTTGCAATTTTCTATATTCTTTTTATTTTATATTCTGGTTATCAAGCTCGCAAAATAGCTTTAAAAACACCACATAAATAAATAGGAATATCATGTTATGAAACAAAAGGTTAACATATTTGTTGCAGTTGGGTATGGAAAGGTTTGTAGGACAAGATGCCAAAGAAATGTGTTTCCTTAATTAAATAAAACCTTTTCTCAGCATGAATTGAAGGCATGTTGGTTGACTCTGCTGTTCCCATTTATATTGTCTGTGGCCCTTGGGTTATATAATTTAAAAAGATATAACCTATTTTTTTAAAAGTAGCAGGCATTAAAATATAGTGTATTTCTCTCTGTATTACAACCTTATAAAATATAATGCATTTACATTACAAATACATAACTTGGAAAAATATATAAACACAATTGTTAGCCATTTAGGACTTTCCTGAATATTTTTTTTCCAAATGACACTTAATGACCAAAGGGAATAACTGGTTCATGTGCACACTTTGCTTCTCTATGTTGGGGTTCTTGTCATGGCTATAATCTACTGCCAATCTTTTAGTTAAAATAACATTTAAGGCTGGAAAATTAAAATAAAACCACTACTTTCTGGTGTGAAAGAAGCAGGCAGTCCTAATATTACTGGAATGAGAGAATAATGATTCTGTTTGAATGTTCATTTAGGATAATGTTATCTAATTTATTTAACTTCTATATTCTTGTGTACTGCATGTCTGAATATGAGCAATGGTATGATTGTAATAAAACTGAACTGAACTGAAAAACACTGTAAAGGAAAATGCCATTGTTGATAGGAAAGTAACAGCTTTTTGACAAAATGTTGTATTTTAATCTATACTCTTGTGTTCTCCAATTTTGTTTTATTGCTTATTCTATCAAAACTATTCATAGAATGGTTGCCAGGAAGACTACGTCTATGCACTAATCAAATATATACTAAAGAACAAACTAGGTCTGTTAGATGCTCTGCATAATCACAGGCAGATCTTTGCAAAATTCAAAGTCTTACCAACACATTATTATTTTTTGTTAAATTTATTTCGTTCCTATCTTGCCATGGGACTACTTTAGGCAGGAAATAAATACAATAATAAATACTAAATAAATAAATAAAAAATAATAAATGAACACCATGATAAATGTTGATGCTTTCATTTGCAGCATGCCAGCTTTTAATTTAATTTTTGTACCCTTTTGAAATGTTGGATAGGGCACAAAGGCCTGATATTTCCCATCTTGGTATGTTCTGAAGGGCCTTGAAAGTCTTGTCTTGTCTCAGGCATTGGGTTAAGATGGCTGGAGCCTCTTGTGAGTTCTGTTGTTGGCTGGATTCATCACCTTTTTTTATTTGATTTTCCTTATTGTTTTTGTTTTGCTTTCCTTTGTTTTGCTCACTATGTTTTTGAACTGTGTTGCATTTCATTCTCTTTGTTAGATTGCAAGCCACTTGTTCCTTTGATTTTGAACTTTAAAGTAGATCTTAAATTATTTAAGTTTCCAATATGAATGCAAACCTAAATTAGTTAGAATGCTCAGGTTCATTAGAAATGGCTCTTTTCTCCATTCCACTAGGTGGAGATGTTGTTTAAAACGATGATTGTTCAAAATCAACTATTGAAACAAATTCGTTGCCATATATTCCTCTCACCTACTCCAATCTTACCTCATACTACACAAGAAAATGTTTTGATGGCTTGATTGTAATCTCAATTTTCTATAGGCAGTATTGCTTACTGGAAAGTTTATAATTCAAAAATTACTATATCAGTTTCCATAGCACTTTTCTTGATCCTTTATTGTCTATTTTATAAACTTTCCAGAGGTTACTATCAATAATATTTTTCACCATTATCATCACCTCTTTTTATGCATCACATATGTGACAAGTTAAGCACAACTTAATTATGAATGCTGCAGAAGAAGAAAATGTATAGTGTGCGGAGATGGCCAAAAACTTCTAATTGAAATGTCTGACAAAATACTAATAAAGCTTTCAGATGTGGCAAAGAAAACAAAGTTGTTTTAGAGCTGAATGACTTTTTGGCTTCTCTAAAAGCTGTTTTTTCTCCAACAGAGGCTAAGACAGCACAGCATCCAT
The DNA here is from genome assembly GCA_023970755.1 of Azemiops feae. Classification (NCBI taxonomy): domain Eukaryota; kingdom Metazoa; phylum Chordata; class Lepidosauria; order Squamata; family Viperidae; genus Azemiops; species Azemiops feae. Next base: position 3,799,875 of record JALGBA010000018.1, read on the forward strand.
GAATCTTTTTTCTATGACAGTATATAATTTAGCTTCACAATAGTGTTCTTTTTCCTCTGAAACATATTTAAAGATACATTTATAGTCAGTGGTGGGATTCAGCCAGTTCGCACCACTTCGGCAGAACCGGTAGCTAATTTTTTGTTGCCCAGGCCCAGAATGGACTTCTGGAAGCGGCATCCACACAGAGAACCGATTGTTCACATATTTGAATCCCACCACTGTTTATAGTCTATACAGATTTACAAAAGAGTAAACCTCAATCTAATCTAAACAGTTTATCCGGAAGTTATTGTACAGTATTTATCAACATGGGTGACTTTTGTAATGGAGAGATAGCCTCTTTACATGTCTCACTAGATCTGGAATGTGTTTCAAAACATAAAAAGATAATTACAGTGTTAAACACAGAACTACATAGATAAAAAAAAGTCTAAAAGTTTTATTCCTAATGGAGATTATTCTCACTTTCTAGAAGTTTTTCTTTGTAATTATTGTGCTCTTTCCTGAAATTAGCTCAAAGAATGTACATCCCATTTTATGATATGGCAATAATCTTAGGGTTACTTGTACTTTCAAGTAGAACAAAATGAAATTATCATGGGAAAAATCATCCCAAAAGAAATTGCTTTAGTTTCCTGATAGAATGAGGCAATGCAAGTCAGCACCTCTGAGATATATTACAAGGTGCAGCCATCTGTTAGACTCAGTAACAAACCAAAGGCTTCAAAGGCATTAGGTTGGTCACTATCGTGCTTGTGATACTGTTTTTCATGTGTATGTTTCTTGCTAATTTTAGCATATTGAGAAGTTCATTTCACATGTTATTCATAACTAAGGCTATATTTTACTCTCCAAATATGTGTCTGTGTTTGTCAGTGACAATTTACGCAAAACTAAGTATATGACATTTCCTTAAAACTTTCAATTTGAAAAAAAATATTGGGAGAACTACGACTGTTTGCTTCTAGGGCATTTTAAATTTGGATATCATTTTATAAGCTTATTTGTGTTCTCCAAGAAATAATAATATGCAGTTTTTCCACATGCAATTCCTCTGAGCCCAAGATGTACAGTGGCCTTCCTGCAAGCTGGCAAACATGTGTAGCTTAATATATGTAATATCCAAATATTCATCAAAGGTATTCATTTTAAAAATGCAAATTCCTCTTTTATATTAGTAATAAACTGACAGGACAAGCTTTGTCATGAGACAGGGCCAGATCCTTCTATCAGGGTGTGAATGAGACATTAAGGATTCCATTTGTCCACAAAAGTAATTGAAAAAAGACGGCAACTGACTTTTTAGAGCTGATTCCCTCTCTCTATCTGCTAACCACAAAATTCCTTTTGCTATTTGATCCATTGCCTTGGTATGAGAGAGAACCATTAGATGGCTGCTGTGGAGTACCTCTAAGTCCTTTCCAACTCCAGCAAATGTCAACAGTGGAAAGTGCCAGGGCATCTTTCTGGAGGACCAAGAATATGGGCCAAACCAAAAGCAATACATACTGGTATGGAATGCCATATTGTAGCAAACACAGAGGCTGGATCATACACTCATATACTCCAGGAGATGCACAATGCCTCAGTTCATTTGTAAAAGAAAAAAACTTGAAAAAAAATCTTAGAAGAAGTCCTATGTTAGTGGTTGAGGATATGTTGTGCCTGGAGAAGTTCCTACTTGTTCAAGTCAAAACCTTTTTGGTGGCAGAGGAGAGATGATTTTCTAGGAATTAGATTAGTTGCTGTCAATCTGAAAAAAAGAATTCTAAATAACCAATGGCCCTTATAGGTATATTAGAGTAAGGGATTAAGTCTTGTAACTGTCCAGAGCATGAAAGCAGGAGTTGTCAGTTTTAATGAGAACAGTCAGGCCACTTCGTCTTTTCTATGATCCCAACTCCCTACCATGAAACCTTTGTTGTATTGTAAAATTGTTGCAACCCAGAGTTTAATAAAAAGGCTTCTAGTTTCTCAAAAGTATGCAACTTCAAACAATAAAAAATATTTTGGCTAAACACCGAGTTGTGTAGTAACATTGTGGAACGAGAAGATAAACAAGGACAAGAAAAAAGAAGTCTTCTAAAAAGAAGACGTGGGAAGGCATTTATTTCATTCTCTGATTAGAGTTGTTCCCCTTCCTTTGCCTTATTTGCCTGTTCTTTTTCCAAGAAAAAGATGCTTAGACATCCTTCCTTTCCTAGATTTGGCAGATCTGAACATTAGGCATGGTTATCTTTCATGCCCATGAATTTCTGTCTACTAATCTATCTGAAGCAATCAGAATATTTAAATCATATTTCATCTTTTAACGCTTTAGTTCAGTTTCTAGTTCAGTTTTTGATTTCTCATTTGTAGACCGTATTGATAATAATTTTTGTTTTATGTTCTCAAGGCTTTAGCTGATATTCCAATGCATTCTCAAATACAACCCTACAGAAATTTTATGTACAGCCTGACAAATTCACCGCTCTGTAGATTCTCCTTAAAAATACAGCCAGGATTGATCTGAATTGTTTTGAACCTTGCAGATCTTTCCAACTGTTCTGTGTGCACAGTATCACAGGCTAAGGGAGTGGGATTGATATTGACAATTATTCAATTTATCCTTTTGATACACAGAGTACCAGGATACTTTGATTCCCACCTCTCTTTTGATTACGTAGTAGGTGAACCATTATTTTTGATAAATTCTTCACATTATGGAAGACAGAATCTGATAAACTAAATAGTGAGGGTGAAGGTTCATTCTCCGAGCCTGTGGGTTGGTTTCTGAACGTTTCGTTACCAGGCTAGGTAACATCTTTAGCGCCACTGAAGATGTTACCTAGCCTGGTAACGAAACATTTGGAAACCAACCCACAAGCTCAGAGAATGAACCTTCACCCTCATCCTACACCCGAGCTATAGATATTCACCACTATGGCAACCTAAACAGTCATTACTTTCTTCTCTATGTTAGGCATCATAAAGGGATCCTATACAGGCAGAAGGTGCATTTCATGGAATGTTAAATCAGCATGAAGACAAGTAATTTTTAAGACCTCCAACAATGGATTATCTGGGGAAGATATGAATAAGATTTCCAGCACCCAGCCCTTTCGACTCTCTACACGCAGAAGCCATTGAGACACTCTTTGTTGCTTTCACTACCTCACAATTGGAAAAAACTAGCTGAACAAATGCATGTCTGGTAAACCATAAGGGAAACTTATATCACTTGCACTCCAGCTTTTTTATGGCTTCTTTCATTAAAAGTTTCTGTTTTATACTTATTGTCACCATTTCTTTTAATTATGTTAGTTTTATTCTTCGGCCTATTGTTAATTTAAGCTTTTAATTTTATTTTTTTAAATTGCTGTTTTACCTTCTGTTAGTTATTTTAATCTATTTAGTCCAGTGTTTAGGGCATTATAATATTTGCTTTGGACTGGCTAATGAAAACAGTAAAGACCGATTTTATTTGTTAATCCAATGCCAAGTAAAGAATCTTGTAGTTTGTACCAGTTTCAAGATGTTTCTTAATACACAATTTTTCTATGGCCTACATTAATTTCAAAATTTATTCCAACTTGAGTCAGTTACTAAGTTACTAAGTTACTAAGAAACCAAATGGACAAAGCTAAATCAAATCCATATTGCCCAATTTATTTACCCAGGTCCCAAGTAATACAAAATTGGCTCCTTCATACAGAATTGAGTTATGGATGAGTAGTTTAAATTAATCTGGCCTTTAGCAGTATAACATTACAAAGCAATCATTTTAGATAAATAGCTATACAAATCCACTGAAGTTGTAGATTGCTTTATTAGATTTTGTAAAATTATTTCCAGAGTAGATTTTGAACAAACTTGGCATATGGATATGCTAGAAACTTTATTCTCCCTATGCTTGTATCTTTAAGATACAGCTGTGTTTATAATGTTGAGGCATGTAGTGAATAGCAGAAGTGTGCATAACTTGAAAGAGTTGCTTCATTTTGAAAAAAGTTTTGATCAGAACACACTTTAGAAATGTTTTGGAAAAAGAAGTCTTCCTATCAATTCTTATAAGGTGACATGTTGAGACAAACCAATCATCTCCCCACTTGTGAAGACTAGAATAAAATAGACCTCGCCTGTCCTGGCATGTCATGTTTGCTGAGATGACCCATCTATAAATAATTACAGGTCTGTGGCTAAAAGCCTGTCAGACAAATTATTACCCAGATATTTTATAAATCTCTTTTGATACCTTTGAGTAAGTTGGAATCTTCTGGTGACAATAGTGTTGTTCTAATCATCAACCTCAAATGTATATATATTTTTTAAAAAAGTTTTTTTGCAGGGAGGGAACCCACAAACATTTATTGGAATAACAGAAGCATTTTGGAGACGAGTTTAACTTCTGAGTACGCTCTTCTGATTACCCTTTTGTGAGTGACCATGATAATTTGGAAATAGGCAAGTCTTCCACAGTACTCAGCCTTTCAACATTCTCAGTGTGCTCCTGAATCAACAAAATTGTCTGTCTCTTATTATGTATTGCTTAACAAGATAGTAACAGTTAATATATGACAATCTAATGTAATATCAACTTTATTTCTAGGTCTAGATATTAGGCCTGTGCAGTACTTCATCTTATTTTTTTTAAGAACTTTGGAATGTATGAGAACATGAAAGTAACCTCTGCCTTCAAGTTTTTAAACCAAACTTGCTTTTACCAAGTTGCTGATGTAGGAGTAAGCCATATGATCCCAGAAAAATATGCTTCTGCTTTAAATAGTTGCATACAATGTTACAGCTCTGTAGTATCTTTTCTAAATTATTTATAAAGAGTTGTATTCTTCTAACAAATACAAAACCACTAGAATGCAACTTATATTCTTATATTTTTTGCAGCTTTCAAATTTATTGGTTTGATGTTTATATTGTCATCTCACCAAAACTTTGTTTATATAACTATAATCTATTTAGTTAAGTAGCTGGCATCTGTGTATTTCTACTAGCCATCTATCAATAATCATATACAGGTGTATTTACAAGCATACTCAAAGTAATTAACCTTTGAGCAGAAACAAAGAGGATTTATTTTCTGCCTTTCTCCTTTCCCCAAAACAGACTCAATTTATGATATTCCTTTCCTAAATATTAATGTATTTATATGCTACCTTTATCCAGGTCCAAAATATCATACCTTTGTTCATATTATTTTAACCAATAGTGCATTTATTAGAATGACAGTTTGAAATAGATAATCAAAACACACAATGAATCCATTTTTACAATCTGCTAATGATTTTGCAATGAGCAATAGCTTTATATCTTACAAGAATGCCTAATTTAATACTTGGAATTTTATTTAAGCACACTACTCTTAACTACCATAACTTCATCATGGGAAGAGAGAAGCACAGCAAACCACTTGGGACTCAACCAGGTGTGCCAGGATGGAAGTGTTGAAGGAAACTATAATATCTAAAAATATAAGCAGGTAGTTTGTAGGTAGCATGTATAGATTTAAATCAAAGGAATTTTTTCATGAAGGCAATCCAGAAATCCACTTCAGGATTTGGATACATTGTCACAGTGTTTCAAGAAGCAACCAAATGACTGAACAGTTGCATCACTACAGAGTAAGCAAACTGTGTGCCAATCCATCCTGACTGGTTTTTCTCTTTGAGCATTGTGTCTTAGCCATTCCAACTTATTCATCTTGTCAATTTAAAGAAATGTGGCAGGAAAGCCAAGACAAACTGCTGATTGTTTGCTCTTTTTCACTCTGATCACAGACAGTATTTTGAAGCGATTATATACTCAGTTTCCAGACAGATAGCTCTGTTAACCGTTTACAGCAAAACCTACAAAGAGTCCTCTGGCATCTTAACCCCAACACATTTGTTTTTATAAGCTCTTTTCTGACTCTTCGGAAGTTATAACACTCTTTATTAAGATGTCACAAGACTCTTTATTATCTTTCCATTCATCGGTAAGACCAGGGGTATCAAACTGGCGGCTTGCGGGCCAGATGCGTCACATGCAGGTCACGCCCACCCCGGCTCTGCAAAGGCAAAAAGTGTCACGTGATGGGATTGAGTTTGACACCCATGTGTAAGACAGTGTGCTTTTGCTAATGTAATTTCTCAGACCTCTTAGCATATACAGGACAATTTCCAGTTGGTTTTGCATATAACTCAAGAGATTAAGATTGCATACTTTTTATTTATGTATTTTAATCATATACAACCCATCTACTTTAATAAGACTTCAAATTCTTGTCATATATGATACATGTTTCTACACATGTTGAATGCAAATGTTTGTATACCTTGGTATTCCATGATATTCCATATTTAAAAAGGGGCTTATGCACAAACACATGTGCATTTTTCAATGTATATGTAAAAACTAGTCTAACCCAACTGTTACACAGAGACTTCTGCCTCAGACAAGCTGCTTTGAACTGAAAATATAGCCTTCTGCTCGGATAAAATATTTTGCATTTGTTCAAGTTTGGATTGTTGAGTATATGCTTGGGAGTATTGCTGGGACTAGGAATCTGATCTGAGCAAATGTTTTGCTTTCTGAAAAACTTGGTGATTATGATAGACCCCTTCAAACTGAACATATAATTTCAGAATGTCTGTATCATGTAGAAACCTTGAGAAATATGAAATTAACTTTTAACGATTATAATATATTTAATCACATAATGTTTCCAACATGCTGCATGAGTTTAACAGGGCCCAAAGTGTCTTGCTGCTGATTTTCATTTGTACTCAGTTTCTGATGCATCTGGCTGCAATGTCCAATAATAGTCTGCCAGTATTGATGGATTCCCGTTGCTCTGATTTTCCATTGTGGCAATATCCTGGTGAAAACTTTCATCTTGTTCATCACTGACCGCACCTAGATTTTCAGGAAAGAAGTCCAAATGTGAATGCAGAAAATCAATCTTCAGTAACAGGTTGCACATGTATCCTGTAAGAAGTTGGTCCACCAGCTGAAGGTATATTGGTGCTTTGTAGTTGTCAAGAAAATTCTCAACAACATCTGTTAATGCTTTCCAGGCCATTTTCTCTGGCCCCACTAGCAGATTATTGAACTGCTTGTCATTGATGGTATATCTGTTCTGTGGAACAACAAAATGCCTTTCTTAATCTTGGCATCACTTATTCTTGGAAATATCTGTCTCAAAAAATGAAATCTTCACCCTCCTTATTCATTGCTTTCACAAAACTTTTCATCAGTCTGAATTTTATGTGAAACAGAGGCAAAAAATACCTTTGTCAGGTCAACAAATGGTTCCTTTGCCATGTTCTTCTGTACTGGAACCCAATTCTTTTGGACTGAGCATTTCTTTTTTTCTTTTTTCTTTTAAACAAGTTTTATTGTTTTTTTTTAATTTTACATCAAAGTGCTTAGGAAGCATCATGGAGATAGGGTAATCAATCATCCAAAAATAAAAAAAAACATAGTCATACATGTACAATTCAGGTTAATTCTTTTAAAATTCCCTCTCTATTTCCCTCAATTGCTATAACATAATCAAATTAATACATTTCTAAATAGAATTCAATCAATCAAAAACAAATATCAATAATATTTCACCTATATCAATCCAAATCCTGGTTTTTTTTACAGATTTGATGAGTTCCCCATATATCCCCTCATCCAAATCATTGATGAAGATGTTGAAGAGCACTGGGCCCAGAACAGAGCCTTGGGGTACTCTACTGCATATGTCAGTCCATGTAGAAGCAGTTCCATTGAGAACTACACATTGAGTGCGATTGGTCAGCAAGTTATGAATTCATCTGGTGGTGATGCTGTCTAACCCACATTTTTCTATCTTATAAAGTAGTAGGTTGTGGTCTACTTTATCAAACACTTATTGGAGTCCAAGTAAATTATATCCACAGAATTCTCGGTTCCATTAATTTTGTCACCTGGTCAAAGAATGCAATAAGATTTGTCTGGCATGATCTTTTTTTGACAAACCCATGTTGGCTTTTGGTAATGACTTTGTTTGCCTCAAGGTGTTCACTGATTCATTGCTTATCTTTTCCAGAATCTTCCCAGGTATTGAGGTCAGGCTGATAGGTCTGTAGTTTCCTGGATCCATTTTTCCCCTTTTTTGTAGATGGGAACTACATCAGCTCTTTTCCTTGGGTTTTCCATCAGTTTCCTGGTGCTCCAGGATCTTGAAAGATATAGTTCAGTGGTTCTGAGATTACATCTGTTATTTCCTTCAGAACATTGGGTTCTGGTCCATCTGGTCCTGGTGATTTGAACTCATCTAGGGTGGACAGGTGCTCACTTACCATTTTCTTGTCTATTTAACTTGTGTTTCTAATCTGTTTTTCATGGTACTGTTTTTGATAGGTTGGACTGTTTTTTCCCTTTGTGTAAAGACGGATGCAAAAAATGAGTTAAGTAGTTCTGCTTTCTCCCTGTTGCTTGTCACCTTCTTGCCACTTTCTTCCATTAATGGACCAATCGTTTCCTTGACTTTTTTCTTGCTTTTTACATGTTGAAAGAAGCGGGTTTTTTTTTTGTTATTTTTGACTTTTGTTGCAAGTCTTAGTTCACTTTGTGTCTTAGCTTTCCTCACTTCCTCACTTCATAGTTTCAAGCCATTTTTTAAATAACTGAAAATATATTGTATAAATTATTCATATGTTTAAATAACACATCTACTCTTTACTCCTTTGGGTAGAGTATAATTAAAGTTTGTAAAAATTATGTTTGGAGTAGAAATCCTGTTTTTCATTATTTTGTACATGCAGTTTTACATTTTTACAATAAGGTTCTTCATCTTTATCTTTCATCTAATTTTATAATTTCATAATCAGATCTGGCACATAAAAAAAAAATGTTGGTATATTTCCGTGTGATGTTTTCACCATTTGAGCTTTTTTTCTTATTTATGAATCCAAACAAAAGATAGAGAAGAAAGAAAGTTCAAGAATATTAGAATATGATTCTACTATAGGAGCAAGAAATAGTTTTATTATGCATATATTATGTATTATATTTTCTGATATATGCATTCTGCATATATTATATCCTACATATATGCATATACAATTCCTTTAGCATCAAAAATCACTGTTAATGATGCCCAGGTGACAAATGTAATATATGCCTATTTTATTTTATTTATTTATTTGTATCCTGTCTTTGTTATTTTCACAGATAACCTAAGGCAGCTAACATATCCAACACATCTTCCTTCTCTACAACAATCCTGTGATGTAGGTTTGGCTGAAAGAGAGTGATTGACCCGTATTCATGCTGTCTCTCTGCCAAACAAATATGATGTTAGGCTCAAAAACTGCATGTGTGTTTCCTTTTTTAATAAGAATGGAAAGTGAAACATTGTATGACTATAATCTATTAGAAATTCTGCATAAAATTAGAACACATCCAATTCCATGGAACTCAGGCAAATGGAGAATTCCCACCTCAACCTAACATTTTGATCTTTGGGACAGATTCAAAGTATTTTTAGCATTAGCTGTCCTGCCACAGCTAAGCACAATTTTAGTATTAAACCAGGTGCTAAGAAGGTAAAGTGAAATACATAATCTATTGCTTCCTTCATAAAATTAATTATCTGGTAAGAGATTAGTTTTAGAAAAGATTGGTGGATGTGGAAGCTAAAGCTAAAACTGGTTCTTGCTAGACTCGTGCAAATGCCTTCCAGAAATGTAGTGATATTGTTTGCTTGCCTAGTTATAAAGTCAGATAAACTGAATGAAGGTTAAAAGAGAGATTTAACCACTCTCCCTATTATAAGAGAGGAGAGGTAATTTGAAAAGAGGAAAAAAGAGGCGAGGCAACTTGAAAACTTGTCTCAAAAAGTAAAGGGTCTCCTTCTTGAGCAGGGGCTTGGCTAGAAGACCTCCAAGGTCCCTTCCAGCTCTATTCTGACTGATTGATTGAGGTTAGAATTAAAAATATCATGTACATGATTTTGATAATCTTCATCAACATATTGCAAGACATATTCAAATGACAGCAAGAAAAGTGGCAGACTGCAGGAATCACCTATGCTTCAACTTAGTTGGTACATTTGAATGACTCTTCCTAACATACTTGCTCAGACTGAAGAAGCTGCTTGGATGGGCAGTGAAACGTCTCAAACAAAAAATAAGTCCAGCTGCCATGACTCAATTTTCATACAACTCTACCTGGACGATTGAAAATCTTCATTGAAATATCATGTGCACTAACTAGTATCTCCAGATATGTCTGTCTGTGAAGTACGATAATTATATTACAACAGAACTAAAAAATGTCAGACTTAAGCTTAACTGTATCATGATACTTGCCATTTATTAGAATTGAAAAACATGAATTATGAATATGCCTGCAGATGTGAGATATGGATAAATTGATTAGTAATGTTAATCCTAAATATGTGAGAAGGCTCTGGACTTAGGGAGGAGGGGAAGTGGGAGAAATTATGAAAATCTATAAGGCATAAAATAATCACTGACTATAGAAAGGGTTAAGTCATATGCAAATATTAGGTCAAAGGAATAAACAGTGTATAAGGCAAACTTAGCAAAAACAAAGTGTAGCAAAAATAAATTTTGTGGATGGATTTTATGCATGAAGTTTTTGGCAGTGTTAATATTATGAATATTTTCAATTAGCACTGTTTCACAAAGAAGATTTCCCAGAATTATACTCTAATTAAAGAGTTTTCAAATTATTCCAAGCTTTACGAACTTTGGTAGCTTATTTTATTTCTTTTCATAGAAGCTATATCTCTTCTTTTGGTTAAAGAAAAAAAGTTTGGTTAAAGATTTTAAAAAATTTCAGTCTTTTTGATTTTTCTAATACAGGTGTACTGGATTTTTTTTTAATTCAGTTAATTCCTACACACAGAGTCATGATGTTTCAAATATTACTAAACTACTATCCCCAGCAATCCCAACAGTTGGGGATAATATTGAGAGTAAGGGTTAGAATTTTTTAGACGTTTTCAGATTCATTTCTTATGATATACACGTTTATCTAGGGCAATTTTAAGTGAACATAAAATTGCACCATCAAGTATCACAGAATAGCCCTAGATGGACTGGATTACAGTGCAATGGAAGGCATGAAAAACCAGATAATCCCAAAGAAAATCTTTCTGTTTGGTTGTTAAGAGTCAACAGCAATGATACATACATTCATATCCCCTTACATATTGCAATTTGCTAATAGTATCCAAGAAAAAACTTAGAAAGGTTTGCCATATTCTTACCAATTAGAAAAGCAAATATCTGAAATCAAGTAATTCCATGATGGTCTTTTAACATATGTATCTAAATTGTGTCTAGATTTAATTAAATTAAATTTGGTCCTGATTTGGATTAGGTAACAGTCCAGGAAGAAATGGTGCTTAACCTTCTTTTCCAGCTGTTCTTATAATTGAAATCTTTCCTACCAAACCAAAAGCTAATCTTCACTGGAGGAATCGTTTCTCACTAGCAGCAATAATTTTAACAACAATTTTAATTAGGAAGATATTAACTTGAGTTTTTCTCCATCCCAGCTGCTTTTTGGCTAAAAACAAACATTGGGAAATCCCATCACACTCCCACAGAAACACATGTAATTTGGCATTTAGTATGTTATATAGAGAAAGAAGTATACAGACTAACAAATGTATTTGCTATAAAATGTATTTTTTGCAAAATAGCACATTTTAAACAGCATCATCAAGAAATATTTTCAGTGATAATGCAACCTGTATAATTAAAAAGGTATGCTGAATATGATGATATAAACAATAAAGACATACTTTAAAATATTTTGGCTATACACATTGATATTAAAAAGATATTTAAATTATCAATATATTGATGTATAATTCAATAATCAATATGAATTATCAGCATCATTAGTAAGTAATCATGTGTTTTGTTCAAAGATGTAGGTAGCTTTAAGATAAGAGAGACATACTGATTAGTAATTAACAGGTAAACATTCTTTTTGCAAGAAGTGTGATAAAGGTGTCAGTGGACCAATAATATAATATGGAGTGTGATTATGAATAAATGCTCTCATAAACCACTTAATACTTGTTATTAAGCTATAATTGGAAAATAACATAATTAACTTTTCCATGATCAATGATACTTTTATGGAGGTATACTAGGAATCTTTTTGCTCAGAACATCATGAAAATATATAATTTGATCATTCATGATTTTGCCTGCAATTTTAAGGCTAGCTGTGCGATCCTAGGTGAGCATTAGCACCATATTTTTTGTCAGCATAGATTGTATGTGAATTTGATGATTGCAGTTGTACTAGGCAACACAAGGTAGAGGACTTTTGTCCTTGCTTTCATCTTCTCCTTTGCCAGTTTTACTTCGGACAGCATCCCAGAAATTGAGAATTTTTCTCACTGTATTGCTTTACTTTGTTTGTATCAGGAAGCCTGATGATCTAACCATGAATGTTACATGTTTTTGATATTCTAGCAGGAACCAGGGAAGATGGAAAACTCCTGAATCAAAGATTTCTGCTGTCTCTGCAGCTGTTGCCTCTATTGCCTAACCAGATAAGTGAGAAATAAATGGCAAACTTAGATATTTGGAGAGTGACCGGGAAAGGCATGAAGAAAAGGAAGAGGGTTGACAGAGCTGCAAATAATCCTATAAACTGAGATGCATATATAATACATACAGACTCTGGAATATTTACTCTACGGATATACTGTATGAAAATACCTCACCTTACTATTCCTTCATTAAAAATACGTCCATTTGTAATAATTTTCCAGACATTTTGCCAAAACATCAAATCTAATTAAGTTAGAAAAATATAATAAAAGTGGAAAAATCTGCAGAAATTAACATCTTTGGAAAGTATTTTGAAGCTGGTAACTAGAGGTAGTCTGAATATGAAACTAATCATAAATTGTGTGTGTGTGTGTAAACATATGTACATATACTATGAAAAACAAACTTTTTAAATTTGCTTTCAGATCACTTAGTACATTTGCATGTTACAATGTAATTTGTTCACACTGTTGAAAATGAGCTGAGAATTTTTATTTTACAGGTATTTTTCTTACATTGTGAAAGCAATTCTATGTTTGTGTTCCATTTAAATATTGCTCATATAAATAGAACAAACTCCTATCTGTTTTGAGGCCAAAACATCCAAATTATATAGTTATGCAACTAGAAATCGGATTCTGAAGCTGAAGCTCAAATAATTTGGCTACCAGGTGTGAAGAGATCCTGATTAGGGAAAGACTGAAGGCAAAAGGAAAAGGGGACAGCAGAGGATGAGATGGCTGGATACTGTCATTGGCACAGTGGGCATGAGTTTGGGCAGACTCCAAGAGACAGTGGAAGATGGTGGGGAGGGCTGGCATACTGTGGTCCATGGGGTTGCGAAGAGTCAGACACAACTTAGTGACTGAACAACAACAAAGAAATCATAAGAGGCTTAATGGACATCGCCCTGAGTATTATTTCATTTTTTTCTTTCATTTTTCTGATATTAGCAATACACATACCTGGTATAATGACTAATTTTTATGAGGATGGTTCAATATCAAAACTCTGCCCCAGAAGTTTTTACCAAGTGATAAATAGACCATTTCACAAAGTAGCTAACTAATATGGATAAAGAGGCACTAATTCAGAAAATGTCACAAAGCAAAAGTTTTCCAATATATGGTCTATTTTGGTATGACAGCATTGTGTCACCTTGCAAATTTGGGACACCAGGTATTGGAGTCATAGTTATTTCTTTTTCTCTGACACTGCATGAGTGTGAATATTTTAAATCATAAAACTGTTAGTAGAGTGACACTAATAATGACTTCGTTTCTGTTTGGCTTGAAAAGTGCTTGTTTTTCTGGATGACACAAGCATAAACATCTTGTTTGCGTTTAGTGCTTGTCAACTATACTGTTTGAGGTTATGCAAAGTCATATTCTGGGCTTTATATTTTACTTTGAGCATATTTTGAACATATTTTGGCTTTAAGACTTGTGTGTGTGTTTGTGGTTAGTCTGAGATTTGCTGAACACTTTAATTTTAAAATGGAAAATGATTAAGACAGTAGATTTCAGGTGGTTTAGCATAAAGATTCAGTTATTTGGCCTGTTGTTTGCAATACCAAAGTCCAGATTCCTTTCCAGGCGTCTCCTTGTAAAAAACATCATAGATCAGTGCTGAAGAGGAAGATGACAGGAATTTCCTTCACCATTAAAATCAAGATGATGTTGCTAATGAAGGGAAGAAGAGAAACATCGAAGCTGATCAGATGCAAGTGTAATTAGAAAAAGCTGGCTTGTACTGTGTTTCAGTCCTGTAGCCATAATAACTCCTCTTCAGGTCCTGAGCAGGCATGTCCCTCGGTTGGTTATATATCTTAAAACACCTGCTTGCAACCGGTTGCCTGGGCCAGAACACTGGCATTGCAACAAGTTAGCACAGGCACTACAAGAACCGTTTTAGTAAGAGGCAAAACTAATATTTCTTCGCCACAGCATAAGAAAGATTTTCAGGAATTCTTTCTCCCCGCCTGAGGTAAGCCCGCCTACAAACCTGTGCGGGGTGGCCCCCCCTCTCCCGAGACAATTGGCGCGGGAGAGAAAAGGCGCCCGTGACAGGACTTCGCCGGGCGTTGCACAGGCGCCTGGTTGGTGTTCGGCGGCCCTGCGCGCGCTTTGTGCGCGCGAGGGAGCGCGTGTGGTGGCAACGGGCCGGGGAGAGAGAACAGCGGGGGGGGGGGGGCTGTGCCTGGGCTGGGAGGAGAGGCTCTTCCACGCTGCACTCAAGTGACATTCAGGGCGAACACCACATGTTTCACTCAGCCAGCCGGGCAGGCAGCGAATTAGAAAGGCGCCCGGACAAACGCCTTTCCCTCGACTGGCCTAAACGTTAAAATAAACTCATTGCTGGCCGTCGCTCTCAGGCTCCCAAAAGATCCTCTCCACTCCCGGCCAGCGCCAATTTCGCCTCAGTCTCTTTTACCTTTGGAGAGTTTTTCTCGCTTGAAGAATGGAAAGAATATAACCAGCCTTCGCCTGCCTTCCTTCTGCCCGCTAAAAAAGAAAAAAAAGAACAAAATCAAAGAAAACGAGCGGCCGAGGGCTACGACTTGGAGGGAAAGTCTTTCGTTTTCTTGTCCCGCTATTCGTGGCAGGCAAGGAGCTCCGGGCGAGCTCGGTCCTCCTTCGGAGCCAAGTCTCAGCGCCTGACGAACTTGGGGCAAGATCGGTACGGGCCAATCAAGGCTGGTCCTTCAGGTAAGCGGGACGCCAGGCAAGGTTTTCCGCGCGGCCACGGCGGGTGAGGGAGTGTCGGCTGGAGGAGGCTCGCTGGCCACTGAGGTCGCTCGCCGAATTGGGGGCGCTCGGAGAGTAGCAGAGAAGCTTTGGGCCATCCTAGCTCGCCCGGCTTGTGCGGCTAGGGAATTCTGAGCCTCTGGACAGGATCTTACTGATGCTTTAGAATAGTTGAAGTTACTATTGATTTGCTTCGGCGTAAGGAGAGCCAGGTCTGCTCCGCACCTGATTCTCTCTCCTGAGTCTGCGGAGGGGAATCTGGGCTTCTGCTTCGAACTCTGCCCAGACTGCCCCGGTAGCCGCTCCAAGAAGTCGTAGGAGCCCTGCAGATTCCTGAGAGGCTGCGCGCGGGTGAGACATAAGATTTAGCATCTTTGGAAACTTGTAATACATGGGTATTCTCTCTCATCTCTTTGTTTTCTCCACCTTCTTCAGTTTTATAATCGCAACCAATTAGTTAGGTTGTTTGCCACAGTGGACTGACCAGCATAAAATTCTGAAAAAGATGGCATGCAGTAGAGCGTGGAACTTAAAAAAGGACATTCTAATTTCGATAGACAAGGTCCGATCTCCCTTCGGAACTTAAATCTGTAAAGTTTTATGAAGCCTGATTTTTTTTTTCCCAATCGCAGGGTAAGCACCATTTCTCTTTTTATGTTCTTGTAGTTTTTGTTGGCTTTCCGCAATCTTTTGATGAGACAAATCTGCCTGCCAGTTTTAATCCTGTTTGTCTTCGCTTGGCATGTGTACCCTTTCCCTAACAACAGTGTGCCTGTCACTGGAAAGGAAAGAGAAGGAACAATCAGAGTTCATCTTTTCCTCTGCCACTTGGTGGTGTGGGACCGTTTCAATGAGATTCAACTTCGCAGAGTTGTTCACAAGGTTTCATTATTTTCCTTCACTCCAAAGTTACTTTCTGTCTTGTTCCTTCCCATTCCCTGTTTATTTGATGTAACACCTGAGGAACTGAGCAAAGGCTCCCTATCAGACTTATCAGAACCAGTAGAAGTTAACTAACTGCAATGAGTTTGTAGAAGGTTCCTGTCTAAAAGCTTTTCAATTTTGGTGCATGGAATGTTTGCTTATGTTGGTAGGTTGGTTCTCTTTCAATCCAACAGTAACATATCCTTTTTTAAGGTGGACCATTTAATATTTCTACTGCAAAGTGTTTCACAAAATACAGACCAGACTTATGTGGCAGGTTTGCATTCAGAAAGTTGTTGCAAAGGGGAAAGCAAGAAATGCAGAGTAATGAAGAGGAAGAGGGATAGATAAGAGGCAGAGTGACCTTTATATCTAATTTAAGTTCTTACCATTCCATCTATGAATGTAGTTAATTTCTTCCAATGTTTTGTGCAGCCTAACTGCTTAAACGTTATTGCCTCCATCTATATCATCATCATAGCCCGTCCAAGCAAAATCTAAACTATCAAGCTCAAGTGTAATCAGTTATTTAAAAACACTGTCAGAATATTTTCAGCGATGTAAATTTTCATTTTTTTTCAATCTTTGGTGTCTTTTCCAAATTTCAGTAATAGTTGGTCCTGAGGATTATTTTCAGTTTTATCTTCTACTATGTTTAAAGTGCTTGATATTTATATGTATGTGTATCATATACATACACACACACACACACACACACACATACACATACACATACATATACATAATACAAAATACATGCAAATAAACAAGAAAAGAAAATATTTTCTTTAAAAATATGTCCTGTTTTGAACAGACCTACTGCATATGATTATTTATTATTAAGCATACATTCTGCAGAAATAAATATGCTTTTTAGATAATTTTAAAATGGTTTCACTGCTGCATTTCTGGAAATTCTAGTGGAATCGCTTTGCAGTTGATTTTTGCAATAACCCTGCTTTAAATTGTCACACTTAAAGCAAAGTAGTAGAAGAAGTGAAAATTAATTACTTATGCCGGGTATTAGACATTTTAGTTCACAGAATTGAAAGCATGATTATGAAACATCTCTTTATTATTTGTAAATGGAACTTTTTAATCTCTCAAGTAATATATAATTGGTGAATATCTGTATTCTTTGTTCTGGACCTCTTTCATACTTCCGTGATTAAGTATTGTAACTTTCTTCAAGTTAGATAACTTAGTGATACAGATCAGTGCAATATTTTGCCAATGCTATTGAAAAATGGGAAGGGGTGGAGAGACAATGCTGTCTTTGAAACAAGTGGAAACATGGGCTAAGATAGGGAACAGAAGATTCTGTTTATAGCTTTTCAGCTCTGTTGTTATTCTTGACCACTTTTTAAAAACAAACAATGCACCAACACGAATATGTGAAATTTTCATTCAAAAATAATATAGATATTCACAATAAAAAGATTTTGAAAAGATAATCTGTTTATTTTGGAATCAGTAGTAGTGTAGGGGAATTATAATGTTAATATTAGATCAAATTCCAATCATAACATCTTTTTCAAGGATTTGGTTAGTTACTCTCTGTGCTCAACTCTGTAAAAATGATTTCAGAGTCATTTGAGTGGCTTAGATTTTCCCTTTTTTAATCTTGATACCTGAACCAAAATTGATAGAATCAGATTTTATCTCAGATATTTTTCCACCTCTGTTTGACTAGTCCATTTGTGTGAATGTCTGCTCAGAAATGAGTGCCACTGATAATGGAATTATTTCAAAACAGGTCTTAGACTGCAGTCCTATGAACACAGCAGTTTTATTTCTGAGTAAACTTGTGTAAGTCTCAGTTGCATGTCTAATATTATATGACATTAAAGAAGTATCCAGAAATGTATTTAGAGGTAAAAGATAATTGAAATATGGGATAATTCTATAATATTAAACTTGCTTTTTGTTAGAAAACTATAGCCCTTAAAATTGATTTAAGTGTTAGGCAGCTTTGAAGGCAATCTTTAAATGTTTAATAAATTAGTGCAAATCTGGCAATCCATGATTTAGATATAGTTCTTGTCTTTAAAAAAGGAGATTTGATTATTGGTTTAATGCTATAAATTCCATGTAAAATGTGTATCTTAAACACAAAAGTCTCTTCAAAATGAATGATGCTGATGTATTTACAAATCTATTCTGCCCTTTTAAAAAGTGTATATTAGTTAATAAACATAATCAACAATTTCATTTTGTAATTATATTCAAGATCAGATAAAAAATGTTTTAGACTTGGCTATTATTTTTAAAAGACATGCTAGGGAAAACAGTCCAAAAATCTAATTTAAACTGAGGTGAAGTAATGCCACATTCAGTCTGTGGTGCTTTCTTGGAATGAAGTGACAGCTTTAACCTAAGAACATCTGAATTCTAGCTTCAGTTACAATAGAGCTTTTTTAGAAGAAAGTATGCCTTGTTTATGCATTCATTTAAATCCATTGAATTTTTCATTTTTTAAAATTGCATGATTTTTTTTGAAAGGACTGCTTTTAGTCTCCTATTTTAATCGTGCCATTAAAAAGCTTGATTTAATTATTTAAATTTAACTTATAAATACAAATGTAACATATTCTATTATTGTATTTTTTGTAACTCTGGTTACTTTTATAGAAGATCATATTGTAATATAACTAATGATATACACAAAAATACTATCAATATGAAGCTATTTTGGATTGTCTTTTGGAAAATAAAGTAAATTTTGTTTGTTACTTTTCATGTGATAATCATACTATGGATTATAAATCCGTAGGGTAATATGATTAAAATAAACAATTCTTTTTTCAAATGCAATACATTTTAAGAAAATTTATTTCTTGAGGAGTATTTGATTTATCTTTTGGTTTAAAAATAAGAAATGGTGGAGTTTTAAAATAATGTGTAATACATTGCTTTTAATTTAATGTTTGGAAGTTGTACAATTAGTACCATGTAACAGTGAAATTCTACGTTTCAGAATATTTTTGTGGAGTTTTTTTAAGCAAATACAATATTTTTATAACCTGATGAACTAGAATAATATAAATGAAGGGTATTTATTTATATTTATATTTATTGATCAGCATGATAGATATATATTCACCTTTTCCTTGGGAGCTTAAGGCAGTATACATGGCAGCCCCCAATTTATTACGATCACAGACCAGCACAAAAGTTAAACATCAAAATAAATATGTTCTCTAAAAATTATTGGAAAACAACTAAGCAAAGTAGTAATATGAATAAGAATCTTTAGTTCTTTACGTGTTTTTTCCTGCAGCAGTACAAACTTTTGCTACTGCATGATGGTGGCTGGAAGGAGATGGTTCATGTAGAAATTATCTGATCTCCCTAGAAATCTCTCTAATAGAGGGAGAATATAGTTGATCTGATGTCCCTGTAGAACTTGCAGCACAATAGGACATGTGAGATATCTTCAACTTCCTCATTGCCATGTGTACACATTCACTCAGTTATTAGAGTTTTATCATACCTGCCCCTATTTATCAGACATTGTCTAATTATAAAATTATAGATGTTATAATTAAACATAGGAAATAATGTCTGATCTTGATGTATTTTATCAGTCAACTTAAATTTAATCCAAAGAAGAAGAATACTACCTGCAACATTATCCATGTTTTATAATTGGAAGTAGTTAACCATGGACTTACCTGCCTTGCCTAGTTTTCCTACAGAACACAACAAGTAGGCAAGACACACTAGAACTACTGATTCTATGGGACAAAAAGCAACAATGACATTTTTTTATTAATTTCCTATTTACTATTCAAAGCATAGGGCATGTTCTTCTGCTCCACTACTAATGTAGTGTTTTTCTCCTTAAGGGCACATATTCACTTCATTTAGTGTGCTTCAGATGACTGCAGATTAAATCCAGCAGTTAATTTGCAAAGGATGAAATGAGTCAATAGCTTTGCTATTTTTTAAAGTTACACTTTATCATAAATTTACAAAGAGCTAAATGATTATAATACTTAACTAAATGGAAGGCTGCTGATTTGAAAGTCAGCAGAAGCATTTTAGCCTTTTTTAAACAAGTTACTGTTTTTTATTGCATGAACGCTCCACTTTTCCTTATACTTTTTTAAAAGTTTAAAAAAAATTCAGTCATTTCAGGTATAAGGGTTAACTCACAAATTAACAAAACTAACCCATGTGCTGTTGGCAAATTTGTGTTTATAAAGCCAAATTTGTTAGCCATTATCTTCAGTAACTAATGTTATGCTAAAAAGCATTGGTAAAAGAAGAATAAGAAAGACTTTTGGTTTAAGTTGCTTGTTTTATCTGCATATGCGCAGTATATAAATTTTGATGCTTTAAATTTGTGTATGCATGCATATATACACATGTGCCCATGTATGTGTCTACATACAAGAAGCCATTCCCCCCCCACACACACACACACACCCTCATATAAATTCCAGAATGGAAACTTTTGCTGGTTTCTATCATGACTATTTCCTACTTGAATGATAATTGTCTCCAAAAGTATTTTGTAATTAGAAGAGTTTTAATAACAAAGACATTTAGGAAGAAGTGTTTTTCAGCAGAAAAACAATGAGAATGGAAAGATCAAGATCAATTTTGTATGGTTTTTCTCTCCAAATAAAAACAGCTGAATAAAGCATGCTTGTTTAAATGCAGAAATAATGCTATGTATAGTATGACTTTAAAGGATGTAACTTCATGCATAATTATATGAAAGAAATGTTTGAATAAACCTGTATATGATCAGGCTGCATATAAGCCTAAGATTGTAAATATAAATTTTAAGAAAAATGTGTATTTATGAGGAACAGCTGCCTGAATAGCAATTGATACTGAAGAGAACATATAAACAATTCCTTTGCCTTGATGAAGTAAAGAAAACATTTTTAATCTTCTTTCATCAGTGGGGTTTTATTTATGATTATAAATGAGTGTATTGCTGTCACCATTCTTTCAATCAAAATTCCTTTGTATGCACAGATAGCATATTTAATGAATTCTACACTCTCTGTTCAAATGCTAGGAAAGACTCAAACTAAATAGTAATAAAAACACAAGAAGATGATTTATTATTTTAAAAGACTGCAGTAGGCTATTACTACAGAGATTTTCTCTTAATAACCCAGGGGAAGAAATCAGAACTATTGAATATGAATGCTTCAGAACTGGATAAAGTCAGATGTATATATGAAAAAAAAAAACAAGGGTGAGAAAAACCTAATATATATTACTTAAAGGATCAATTTATTATTTTCAGAATACTGTAATTATTATTGCAATTTGAAAAAATTACTCTCCCCAAGAAATGTTATAAAGTAGCTGTAATTAGTTGCCACTGAAATTAGTAATATGAATTTGCCATAAATCTGAGCCACTGTAGGTACAACTATATTTATATGATTAAATAAATAATGAAGGTGATACAAAAAAGGAAATTGAACAGTGTGTTAAATGTGGTTGGCAGGCATTTGGCAAATTAAGCATAATTTTCAAGAACAACCTCCCCCCCATACCTGAAGAGAAAACTTTTTGATCAGTGTGTGCTACCTGTTCTAACATATGCCAGAGAAATATGGACATTAACCTCACAATTAATACAAAAACTACGAGTGGCGCAAATAGCCCTGGAAAGACACATGCTCGGCATCACAGGACAAGATAGAAAGACTTGCACATGGATTAGAGAACAAACAAAAATATATAATGCCATCAAAAGATTAAAGAATTGAAATGGAAAGGGGCTGGTCACATAGCAAGAAGAACTGATGGCAGGTGGATTAAGGCAGTCATAGAATGCATTCCAATTGATAAAAACCATCCACAAAAGAGACCTAAAACAAGATGGAGCAACGACATCAGCAAGTATTGCAGGTCCAACTGGCAAAGGAAAGCTTAACACTTCATTGGTTGGAAACATGCAGAAGAGGCCTTCATCCTGCAGTGGATAGACAATGGCTAGAATGATGATGATGAAATCAATAATGAATTGATATATGCAACAAAAATCACTGCTTATTGCATATTTATATTTAATGATATTTTATGGAAAAATAATTAGAGCATAATATTTCAACAAGAAGAAAGAGAAGCAGAAGAATGATTTACTGTAATGAATACAACTAAAAGTATTAGTATGAAACACTTAGTATGATACTGTACAAGCTCTTTGTTAGAAGTTATGCATACATAAAATTACCTGTTTTGCAAAAGTTCATATTAGTGTCCAGCCCTATTGACATTTATGTAACAATATGACTTTGGTCTTAAAATCTCCATATTTTGTCCAGGTGACAAAAGCTTGCTATAAAATAATATTGCCATTTTCATTGATTTGATGACAGTTTTCATTGACTTGATCACAATACCTAAAATGTCTAAAAAGCTAATCAGGATCTATTCTGGGGTAGTATTTGATAGGCAACAAGAACATCCAAGGGCAGTAAGCTAAACTGGAACATCCTAGAAGACAATTCAATTCAATATTGTTTCCAATAAAAGAATATGTGGAGGAGAACAAGAAGTAATGGCAAGATAATTATTAGGGATCCAAAGGCTATAATGACTATAAAATGTGGATTCAAATATCAAGCGTATATAAATTGAATACACCAGATTCTTAATAAGGTTATATGAATATAGTAATGAAATTATCTTTATCAGCTGAGACATCTAAGACGTTATTCCTTGTGTTAGTAATAATTTACTGTTATTGATGTGATGAATATAAATAGAATTTGATCCTGTTTATTTTTTTAATACATAATGTTGCATTAGATAAGAATAGCTATTCATGTATCTTCCAAGGATATGTTCTATATTTCTATAGTCCTGCAAGCTGAAACATCATGAGGTTGGATGTAATTTCTTCCTTATTCTTTATCTGCTTGCTTACAGAACTTATAATAAAGCTTATATATACAGAATTGTGTCCTCTTTTGCTACATGGCTGCACTTCCACATATATACATAATTAGATTACATAAAGTAACAGTGTTTGAAATTCCACAGAATTGGGAGCATGGTTACCACCAGCTTGATATATGTTAAAAATACAACTTTAATATTTTTAAACTGTGAAATATTGAAACATCCAAGCTATGGGAGCACTTTACAATAATAATTATGAAATTCATATTGGACTTATTGGTCTGGCTTTTTATCTTAGTCTGTGTCACTGTCAACAGGTATGGTGTTTAATTTTCTACTTTTTGATTTACATGTGTATTTGAATTCAAGAGGAAAGTATGTTTTTCTAGTTGGATATATATTCATAACTTTGAAAAACTGGAAAGAAATATGCTATAAGCTACGTTTTCTTGTTTACCCACAGGCTTTAAAAAGAGTGACTATAAATGCCAGCATTTTGCATTTGATCTCCAAAATCTGATTCGGTTGCAGGAGTGAAAATGTAGCCTCTATTTTTAAAAATGTGTTCCTATTCCTGTAATTGGATGGTAGATAGTTATATGATCTTGAAAAAATACATGACTACTCTAAGGTATTACAAATAGATGCCATATTTGCATTCCTGTAGATTGTGAAGCACACTTTGAAGACTGAATCTGAAGAATTGCACAGTCCTATTAAGAAGCAAAGAATATTTGCTCTGCCATTTCTGTTAAGGTAACTGTGAGAGGGATCTTGGAGTTCTAGTGGACAATCACTTAAAGGTATGAGCCAGTAGTTGCTGCAGCTGCGGCAGCTGTCAAAAGAGCCAACACAGTCCTAGCCTGCATTAACAGAGGGATAGAATCAAGATCACGTGAAGTGTTAATACCACTTTTTAATGCCTTGTAAGACCACACTTGGAATATTGCATCCAGTTATATCCATGATATAAAAAAAATACAAAAATATGTTGAAAGAGTGCAGAGAAGAGCAACAAAGAAGATTAGAGGACTAGAGGCTAAAGCACAGGAAGAATGGTTGCAGGAATTGGATTTGCCTAGTTTAATGAAAAGAAAGATTAGGGGTCTTTCTGATAGCAGTGTTCCAATGTCTAAGGGGCTGCCACAAAGAAGAGGGGGTCAACCTATTCTTCACAGCATCTGATGGTAGGACAAGAAACAGTGGATGGAAATTAAACTAAGTTCTCCAAAGATGGGCTCCAGCATGAGTCCAAAAGCTCAGAAGAGTAAATCTTTGGTTCTGGTGACCGATTCAGATTTGATTTTGCAGCAATATCCTGGGACATGTATATTTGCCTTCATTCATAAGGAGAGATTTCCTGACAGAACAATTAATCAGGGAACGAATTGCCTCCAGAAGTTGTGCATGTTCCAACACTAGAGGTTTGGACAACCATTTGTCTAAAATGGTATAGGGTTTCTTGCTTGAGAGTTGGACTAGAAGACCTCCAAGGTCCCTTCCAACTCTGTTATTCTGTTAAATGAATAAGAAAATATAAAGTGATTCCTTTAACTTAAGTCCACAATGGTTTCTTCAGTTTATGCATTTTGTATGTATGTATGTATGTATGTATGTATGTATGTATGTATGTATGTATGAATTGATTTCTTCATTTTGTATAGTTGCCCATTCACCATATAACTTCAGATGCTGAAGAATTAATTATTTTTTTTAAAAAAATCAACAAAATCTCCAAACCCATTATGCCTGGGGCATACCTACACTCACACCAACAAGCCCTCCAAATGCTTCAGTAAAAATTGTTAATGCCATTAAGGTCAGAATATCTGAAATATTTTATTTTACAAGGCAGGTGCAGAGAACTTGTAAATGAAACAAATAATAAAATTAAGTATCAAGTATGTGAAAAAATAAATATTTACTAGTACATTAAAAAATCAGATGCTAAATTATGTTTCTCCTTATTTATTAGAAATTTCTGGAATACTGACAAAATTTAAGAAAACAAATTCTTTTAATTTTGCCCAAATAAAAAAAATAAATCTGATATTTTATTTCTGTTTGACATACCATTCCTATTGTCTACATATTCATAGACACATACTGTTTGTTCATTAATTAACAGTACTTATGATTGGGGTAGCATTCAACAGCAAAATAAAATATCACAATAAACCACTGATTTGAAAGAACAAAAACTTTTCCAGATTACTTGAAAGCAAATGTAACTGAGCTTTATTTGGCTGATTAATGGATTGCAATAACAATTGTCTTGTATCAGAAGTTTGTTTGCTTTGCAGAAAAAGAATTTCACAATGTGGTCTCTTCTGCCTTGAGAAAATATGACTTAGTGACTAGAAACCTTTTATGGAATTTTTGCATAAAAAAGAAAAGAAATGTAACTTAAGGTTTTGATTAGAATAGAAAAGAGTCATGAAGTAACTTTAGAGAGACAAGTTAAGGTACAATTGTACTTACAACTGCTGTGAGGAAGCCCAGATGCCACTTCCTTATATCTTTATATTCTTTTCTCCTATTTTTCTTCTACTTTTTTTCTTTCTGCACTTTTAGCTTTTTCTTTTCCCCCCCATTTGAATTGAATCTAATACTTTATTTGGCCAAGTGTGATTAGAATTTGTCTCCAGTACAGAATCGCTCAGTGTATTTGCAAAGCAACGGAGATGATGATGATGATGATGATGATGATGATGATGATGATACAGTACCAATAAAAGGTAGAAGTGAAGAAAATAATAAAAATTATAAATAATAATACTACAGCCACACTATATGGGTTAACAGAACTGCGTGAATTAGGTGTTCAGCAAAGTGATGGTATGATGGGAAAAAACTGTTCCTGTATCTAGTTGTCTTGGCATATACAATGCTCTATATAGCGCTGTCACAAGGAAAAAAGTTGAAATAGTCTATACCAAGGATGTGAGGAGTTTGCATATATCTTCTCAGTCCTCCTTCTGACCCATGCAACATACAGGTCTTCTACGGAAGGCAGACTGGTTGCAATTATTCTTCTGTAGTCTTGACTATCCGTTGGTGTCTGTATCTGTCCTGTTTGGTTGCTGTATCAAACCAAACATTTATAGACGTACAAATAACAATTCTTCTCTAAAACTGTGTCAGCAGCTCCTGAGGCAGTCTGAACTTCCTGAGTTGACGCAGGTGGAACATTCTTTGTTGTGCCATTTTAATGATGATTCTTATGTTAAGTGTCCATTTCAAGACCTGGGAGATTATAGAACCCAAAAACTCTACTGGTAATACTGTGCTGTCAAATAGAGTAGGAGGGGGCTCTTCCTAAATTCCATTCTCATTTCTACAGTTTTAAGTATGGTCAGCTCTAGATTGTTATGGCTGCACTACAAGGCCGGTTGTTCCACCTTCCACCTATTGTATATGCAGACTCAACACTGTCTCGAATGAGGCAAATGACCATGGTATCATCTGCAAACTTCAGAACTTTAACAAACAGTTAAACACTTCCTTCTTTTTCATTCTAGTTTAGTTTTTATTAGTTTTTATTATAGTTATTAAGACTTTCAAACAACAAACAGAAAATATGATCCACAAAGATGGAAACATGCATACTTGTGAAATTACATTAAATAAATATTAATTTATTTTATTCCATTTAAAACTTGTTCTTTTGATGAGCGCTGTTTTGAGGAACTGGGCATACATATTTAATAATAAATAAAATTTACTGTCACTCTATTGTGTATTCAGTCAAAGTCAGATACAGTTTGTAGAGTGCTTGAGATTTGAATTTGCATCCAGCATGAATGTGCATCACCCTAAGAATTTGGCTAAAATAAATTTAGATTCCCCCCCCCCCCTGCAAGCAGTCCCAGTTTGCTACAATTTACAAGGGATTTTATTATAATTTAGATGGTGCTAGGAGACCAAATACAGACTTTCAAAATTAATTGTAGTTTTCTCACTAATAGAATGTGGAAAAATTTAATGTCAGCTATTTCTAAATTGCTCTTTGATTAGAAGCTCAAATGGTATATTTCAGCTTTCAGTTTTTTCATAAAATCCGCTCAGTTTTGCTTCAGATTTAAAAAGAAACGAAAGCAATATTAACTAGGTTACAAGAAGAATAATTTTTCTTTAGCTTGTTTCTCCTAAATTGTATCATGGATTTGTCAATTTTCTTTATTAATTACATTTTTGGAAAATGCCAAGTTATTTAGCCAATCATTTGCCACATAATATATTGTATAATGTTTAATTATCTGAAAACTAAATTTATTTAATATTTGATTATTTCATTGTAAAATGCCTTCATTAACAATGCTTTCTGCTTGTACTGTAAGTAATGTTCATCTATAGATGACTAATAAATCTTTGCTAAGCCTCTTTGCTTCTGCCTCTCAGAAGCAGGCTATTGGGTTTCTAATACAACTTAGGGTATTCAGTTTAAAAAATGAAATTTCCTTGATGCACTTTCCAAACTCAATTAATCTGGAAATAATAATGCAAAACAGGAAAGCAACTGATGCAGGCATCCTTTCTCAGACATTTTTACATATGTCTACCAAATCCCCCCGAACATCCAGAAGCACGAATATTTTGAACTCTGTACTAATTACCTCTCACCCTGAAATATTGTTTTCTTATTCCGCTTCTAAAATTTAGATTTAATTCTCACAAAATTGGCATTGTTAACAAAGGATTGTTGATATGTTCACTCATTTTTGGTTTCAGCCTGACCTACGTTCCTAACTATATAGTATCTTTTTTCTACAATAGCTAACTTTTCCCTATATGAACACATTGAACAAGCAACCAAGCAATTAAATGCTTTGGTAATTTGATTTTGATAGAACTTGTGACTGTTATTGTATTTATCTTTCTCTTTATCTCTGTGTGTTTTCCCCTCCATTATTATTTTTTTACAATTTCAGAATGCATTTTTAACATGTAACTACAAAATTACTTTAGTAATGCAAGTATTTCAGAACATTAATAGACAATTTTGCAAATGAAATTATAGCCTGACATGATGAACTTATTCAAATTGGATTGTCAATGGAGATTCTATAATTTAAAAATTAAGTTTGATAAACTCAGCATTATATCTGGATATGGATTTTGTTATCCAGAGAATGATTCTTCTGAACATTGAGCCTGCAGTCCACATGCATACTCGAACATTTTGCAACCTTGAAATGCATGATTGACATTTGGTGGCATTTCTCCAAAAGAAGAACAAAAATTCACAAAAATGTTGATTTTATGTCACTATTTAATAGTAAAAAATACATGAGTTAAAAAGGAACATTAAATTGGAAATACTTAGGGATGTTGTAAAACATTCTGTGCATGAACTATTCTGTGCAGAGACCATGCAGTTTCAGTTGGAAAGTTCCTGAACCAAAAATGGATTTCAGATATTTGGTTTGGACACAAACATAAATAGGATTTTTGTTTTGGAGTTGTAAGTGATTTGAGTAGCGTTCTGGGTGTTCTGTTTTGTTTCAGTTGTTGTGATTAGATGTCTTACTTACTGTATCACTGGTATAGTTTTATATTTATATTTATTTATTTTGGATTTTGCATCCAGAGAGCAGGACCTTAGGCTAAGAGTTTGGGTGTGTGTGGAGTGAGGAATGTTGAGATTTTCATGAGGGTATGGAGCAAAGGATCAGAATTCAAGTAGATTGCACAGGGAGAATCATTCTGGATCTGACTAATTGTGGAAAATTCAGGACAAAATTATTGCCAGCGACTATTAATTTTAACATTAAATGTATGCTTCTGCTGCTGAAAAATATCTGTCTTCCTGCCAACACAATCCAATCCAATATTACTTTAGGTTCCCACCTGCTATTCTTTTGCTCTCAAATTAGGCCCTTTTGAGTTCTATGTTAATGAAAAGGTTGAACTAGAACTAGGGAAACTTAAGTTCAAGTCCATTCTTATGCCTGGAACTCATAGTCACTCTTCTCTGTTCAGTGTGCGGAGTGGTTAAGTCTAGTATTGCAGACAAACTGCCCATAGCCTAGAGTCTAAGGGGGCTCAAGGTTGACTTAGCCTTCCATCTTCCAAACTCGGTAAAATGAGAACCCAGATTGTTGGGGGCAATTTGAAAATGATGCTGATATTGTAAACTGCTCAGAGAATGCTATAAAGCACTATGGGGCAGTATATGAGTCTAAATGCTATTGCAATTGCTAATGTATCTCATAAGGTTGTATTGTGGGGATAAAATGAAAGCTCTATATTCTAAAAAGTAGAATATAAATTTTACCAGATAAATAAATGAATAAAATCATTTTCCTTTCCCTATCCCTCCATAAAGTGTCTTTGTTTATTTGGGGAAAATAATTATTCCAATTAGTGTTTTATGTACTGTTACTACTGTTTGCTAGATGTGGATGCATATTGAACAACCTTTTCTGTTTTAGAGGGCAGTCCATTGCTAAGGCTTCTGCTCCCACCAGAGACACACTGTTCTCCATTTTAGGGCTAGGTAGATACGTTTTCCAAATTATATTGGTCTCTACCTAAAAATTTCACCAAACAAGCTATGACTAGAAGAACTAGACAAGTTAGAAGGCTAGACAGAATACTGTATGTCAGTGCCAACGTTTGTTGGTCAAAGAGGCAAAGCTGCAATAAGGAGGTTTGATTTTAATACAATGGGCCCTCCTTCTGCTGATGCTACTAATACATATTGTTTGTAAGGCTGAGGAAGAGCCTAGGGCTGGGGAAGAAACATTCCCCTGCATAAACTGGAGAGATGATGATATTGATATCCTAGGCATTTACTATTGTACTCTGTTGTTAAGAGTTGAGGGTAAAGAAAGAAAATAAATTGAATGCTTTTTTTAAATGTCTGTGACACATAATGGTAGCAGTTAAGAGGCTGAGAGGCTGTCCCTTAATACCAAGATAATATATTGTGACTTCAAGGATTTGTAGTGAAAGGACATCAGGCATCTTTCAATTCTGAGGATGTTTAAATTTGTGTTTATACATCATCTGAGAGGTCTTCTAACCTTTGGTAGCACGAGGTAACTCGTGTTTCTAACTAGAAAAAGTTACCTGTTTTCAGATAAGGAACACAGCTACACATTGGTTGAAGCAGGTGTAATACATCAATGTGATTCAAAGCATCAGATCTGATATGTGTGCTGTTGCATAAGATGATTTTGGATTACCAGCTATTCAGAATATTTGGATTAACTGATTCTAGTGCCTGCTCCATATAGTTGGCCCAGATTACCGGTTCCTTTCACTTCAAAAGCTGGTGATACTTCTCTATCATTGATGTCATGAACAAGTTTGTGGACTGCTGTAAGCAACAAGTCTCAATGTTTATGTCCACTTCATGCCAGACTTTGAACTACTTCAGTTAGAGTGCTGTATCCATCAGGAAACCTTGTTTATCCTAATTGGCACTGTACCAGTGCTCTTATTTATGCACAAGTGCTATAAAGCTATTGGTTATTTCCACCAAAAGGGGAGGAAAATCCTAGCATCATATCAAACACGTTTACTGGATCACTCAGGATGTTCCACCAATAGAACTTTGCCTACCTGTGGTTCAAATGAAGCTGGATTTTATGTTGATGGGTTAATGTGTATCATACTTAAAAGAAAAGTAGATGGAATGCTAGAAGTAACATCAAAGATGTGCGCTGGTTTTTGAGTATCCTCTATATTTCTAAAATTCACACAAAAATAGTGTCAAATATATTAATACATCTTGGTTTAATTGCTGTTTAGTAGGGACATGTGCTGTGGATTACTTGTCCCCTGAAGATATCTAAAGTGATTTTGGTTGGTTGGCTGTTGGAGATTTGACTATGACTATGCTGTTTCCATCATTTTTAGTTAGTGTCATTAATCAAATCCTGCACCTTCATTAAGCATGATGTTACGTGATTGCCATTTGCAACCTCCTGCCTGTTTCCCCATTTATTTTGTTTGTCAGAAGCTGGCACTGAAGGTCACAGATGGGGATCACATGACTGCAAGATGCTGCAGCATAATTAATTGCGAGTCTTAAGCATTAGGATTGCTATCATATAATTGGGGGGGAGCAGAAATAGTCAGAACTTCAAGAATTGGTTGTAAGTACCACTTGTTTTTTGAATGGTTGCCATTAAGTAGCCTTTAAGCAAGGGCCACCTGTAAAGTTTAATCTTAAGTGTTGGATGGAAGAGCATGGATTATAATTCTTTTTTAAACCAAAATAATTTCTAAGTGATATGTTCAAACTCCACATCTGATATTCAAGGTTTTATAGGTCTTGATCATAAATTACATATAAAAGTGGAACACAAGGATCATAGTAATTTACAAGTGATAATCTAAAATATACTTCTGATGGTATAAAATACATTTGACAGATATGGATGCTCCATGGTTCTACATGTAAGGGATACGTAAGGCCAGGGATATATATATATATATATATATGCTAAGAATATATATACTTAGCATTTAAATGCAATATTTTTATAGAGTTAGAAATCATTCTATTTTAAGTGATCTGTTACTTAACAGTAATTTTTTTGAGGGAGTATGAAGCTAATTCCTGCTGCTAAGTTTAATATCCTCAAGCATGAGGTTGTTTAATGGAATAATGCATAGTCCCCAAAGTCCAATTTTAGCTATGTTACATACTCTTTGATTCTTAAAGGTTACAGTTAAATTTTATCCTGCAGATTTATTATCAAATGGGTAATTCAGACAAAACTAAATGCACTTACATTTAAAAATAGGATTTGAGGGTTACAAAACATTCCCTGCTATGGTTAAAGAAGTATAGCACATAAATGCCTGTGGCAAGCTGTTCTTTGAAATTATCCTCATTAAATTATAATCATGCATTTTCAACTCTCTGTAATTAAACATTTAGATTTATTTATTCCAGATGTGTTTGCTTCAAATAAATCCAGAACTTTTGTTGTAGTACTACACCTTTTACAAGTCTCAAGCATTTACAAATTGACAAAAAATAAAGTGAATTGTCTCATTTGATTTTGTTTGCAGTATGTCCATTGACAACTGCATTTTATGCTATTTTGGAAAGGATACGGAACATGTTTTTTTAGGGCATTTTAGAAACTACTGGTTTCTTTTAAAGCAACCTAGTGAATCTGAAAGAGAACTACAGAAAAGCCATATTATTAAAAATGATCCATATTTTAATTTCTGATTTTGAGGAAACGTTTGCAGGCTCTGCAAATTATCCCTTTTAAAAAATATGGATGAAACCTAAAAAACAGTTCTTAAAATTCCCCATAAGAAGGATTGGGTTAATTCTTTAAGTAATATATTCTAATTTATGACATACAACTATATACATTATATTGTTTTGATATTTATGTAAATACTATAATTGTATTTACAGTAAGTCTGGATGTTTCATTATGTCTGAACCTTCAGTTAAAAATTCTCCTATTGTAAAGCTTTAGATGATCCTTTTGACATTATAGAGATATAGTCATGCGAAAAAGAAAGTACACTGTCTTTGAGTTCCTTGGTTATACTGGTATGTATGAGGACATAGTCAAAATCATCTGGTCCTTAGCAGTTCTTAAAAGTAGGTAAATACACCCTGAGATGAACAACAACACAGGACATGTTACACCATGTCATCATTTATTTTACAAAAAGAAAGCCAAAATGGAGAAACCACATGACTGTGACTGATTTTAAGACCTTTTGCATTAAGTAAACATGGCTCTTGTTCTGTTCTTGACACAGACATGAAGACGAGGCAGTTGATGCAAAAAGATGTTCTTTATTCGGTACTTGCACTAAACAGAAGCCAGAACAGAAGAGAGCAGAAGAGCTTGCTGAAGAGAGAGAAATAATGGCAACATGCCCTTTTTATACTTCCCCTGCAAGGGGAGGCTCAACCAATGAATGCAGGCCATTCTCCCGCCTCGCGCATGCACACGAGGCTGGAGACAGCCTGTCTGGGTCCCGGGCAGACATGTGGTCTGTCCGGGTCTCTGCAATGGTCCCGGGCAGACATGTGGTCTGTCCGGGTCTCTGCAACTTGTTTCCAGTCATCCTGGGCCTTGCTGAATGACTCAGCAAGGCCCAGCCTTTCTACAGACTTTCTGAGCCTTGCTGAATGACTTCAGCAAGGCCCAATACATAACACCCCTCCCCTCTTGGATTAAACAATACCTACATACATTGTTTAACACTATATACACAACAATATCAATCAGGCCAGATGGCCGGTCTTACAACATCCTTTACTTTACAATCCTTCCCCAGTTCCTGGGTGAATCCACGTTCTTTCCCCTTTTAACAAAATGTACACCTCAGGGACCTCCATGATCTTGTAACTGTTTGGAGGACCCTTACTCATTCTGCTGCGTGGAAACAGACTGGGTTAAATTAAAGTTATACTTCTCTGAGGTAGGTGTTGCATAGGCATAAGTGCCTAGATTGCCTGTTAGTTGTTACTATAGGCATAGGTGCCTGGAGTGTCTGCTAGGTGTTTCAATACCCCAGGGCTTTTCCCTCAAAAGCTCAGGTGTTCCCCCTGCCAGCTGACTGGCTGGATCCGCTAGACCCAACACCAGAGTTCCTTGGGGGGGTTGAGTTCCCCCAGTCCCTTGGCGGGGTGAAGTTCCCCAGAATTCCCTGGGACTCCTCTTGGGAGCATTGTCCCTTGAGCCCAAGACCAGCAGCAGGAGTGCCTGAGTGGCCCATGTACGGGGATTTGTCCCTAGCCAGGGACCTCCCCCATCTGGAGCTGTCCCTAGCCAGGGACTTCTGCCAGAGCAGGAGCCGTCTCCATGGCAAGACCCCTCTCATCTGGAGCTGTCCCTAGCCAGGGACCGCTGCCAGAGTCAGGAGCCTTCCGTGGCAAGGCCCCCATCTGGATCATTAGAAGATGCACCCTCGTGGGGAGACCGTGATCCTCCAATCATACTTGGGGTCCCCCTCCCCCCCGAGAGTGGAGCCAGGGGAGGAACCGTGCCCTGGAAGCCGCCAGCATAACTGGTGGATGTGGCGTCGGAATGAGCCACAAGATGGAAAAAGGACTTGGATTTCTCCCAATGAATGAACACCCTATGACCAGAATGTGTCACTATCGCTTACACATCCTGAACATAGGAGCAAGAGGAGAATGTATGATTGTGCAGGCATGCTTACATGAGGATTACATGTAGGGTTTAGCATCTGTAGCCTTAGCAATGGTTGGTACACAATGCAGCATTCTAAGTTGGAATCATACATTTAGCAATGGTGAAACCCTTGTTTTCCTCATGACTTCTCTGATGTGACTCTTTACAGTGACTACACATGTACAACATAGGCATTCTCTTTGGGTACAATAAGGAGATGGTTTTCCTTCACAGTGATATGATACATACAACCAAGTGTTAAGGTAACCCCTTTATTGATGAAACCACTTGGAGTCCCAAAGGTGCTTGCAGCCGCGATGCCTGTGCAGCCACCCGGTCTGGGTGCAGCCTGTCCAGCTTCATAATGCATCTGCGACCCCCAGCAGAATTCAGCTGGGCTCTTCCTGTAGTCATGCATGGTGTGGTGCAGTATGTGAGAAGAAAATCAGCTAACCTGTGGTGCCAGGGTCCTTGAGTGATTCTCTTGCATGTATCTTTGGTGGTGCGCACCATGCGTTCAGCCTGACCGTTGGTGGCAGGATGAAAAGGAGCAGATGTGGCATGCTGGATCATGCTGTCTTGGAGAAATGCCTGAAAACTCAGAAGAAGTAAATTTTGGACCATTGTCTGAAACTAGAACATCAGGAAGGCCATGGGAAGCGAAGATTCCTCTGAGCACCTGGATGGTCCTGGCAGTAGTAGTAGAGGACACAGGAACGACCTCTAGCCATTTGGAATGGCTATCCACAAGGAGGAGGAAGAATTGCCCCTGAAAGGGCCCAGCATAATCTACTTGGACACGTGACCAAGGAGTGAGTGTCTCCTCCCACCTATGTACAGGGGCCTGGGGCATTTCTGGTCATGATTGCTGGATGTCCCTCATGAGGAGAGAGCAATACTCTAGTCCTCAATGAGGCCGGGATGACTACTCTGTTGCCCCACAGGATGCACCCCTTGAATGTGGACAATTCGTGCTTCCTGCGCCAGAAACTCTGGAATTCAGCACCAGGACACGTGTCAGGCCATCCTGACAACACACATGTCAGCACGCGTGCAAGCGTGTGATCAGTGGCTGTTTCTGCAGCCACATCCCTAGCATTGAGGGCAGATTCAGGTAAGTCCTGAATAGAAAGAATATGTACAGCAGGAGCAGGGTCTGCCTCTATTTGTTTAAGAGGTAACCTATTCGGGCCAGCAGCGTGGCCCCTCTCAGTGCCTGGTCTGTGAACCAGGGTGTAATCACAAGCTGCTAAGAAAATAGAGCATCTCAGCACTCTAGGAGATATAATGTGGGGGGTTGTTTGTAGTTAATAACAACCCCAGCAAGGCTTGTCCGTGGGGACTGTTTGTTAGTAGTAACAACCCCAGCAAGGCTTGTGTGTGGGGATTGTTTGTAAGTAGTAACAATCCCAGCAAAGGCTTGTGGTCAGTATAAACCATGGAATGGCGGCCATCGCATTCCTCACACTGAACTCTTAGCGTGGCCTTCCCTTGCACTCTGATTCTTGAAACCTGAAGGTCAGGGAGGATAAGCTTGGAGGGCCTGAGCTGGCCTCG
Organism: Azemiops feae; assembly: GCA_023970755.1. Lineage (NCBI taxonomy): Eukaryota > Metazoa > Chordata > Lepidosauria > Squamata > Viperidae > Azemiops > Azemiops feae. Next base: position 3,835,665 of record JALGBA010000018.1, read on the forward strand.
TGAGCCACTCCTGGGACAACCCGTATTAAGGGTGTCAGCAGCAATAATAGGAAGAGCGGACCTTGCTTCCAGCTCCCTGGCCAGGGGAACTCCCTGCAACTTAACAACCATGCGCAGTTGTGTCTTAAGGGGCCTGTGAGTCCCTGTTTTACACACACCCCTACGGGATGCGCAGAAGCCCACCCTGGATTGGCTGGGGACCATGGTACCTTTCAGAGGCAACTCATTAGGGGACCTGTGTATCTGGTGACCCAAGCAGGCTGAAACATCGAAGGGATGCAGGCGGTGGCCCTCTGCGCTCTTGCAGTCTTCTTGCCGCCACTGGTTGAAGTCTGTCCTCGGATTCGTCTCCGGAGGCCTCTCGCACAACTTCTCAATGGACGGGGACTGCAGCTGGAGGGTTCTTGGTCGCGAGGTGTTGGACAGTGCTGTACCACATCTCTCGCTGCAAGGAAGAAGGAAGGAAGGAGAAGGAGTTCCACAAAGCCAAGCCCACCTCCAGCGTTTGCGTACTGGTAGGCGGCTGCTTCTCCAGGACGCCGCGCTTCTCGGAGAAGGGGTCCCACGAAGCCAAAAGCCCACCTCCAGCGTATTCGTACTGGCAGGTGGTTGCTTCTTCTGGACACCGTACTTCTCGGAGAAGGGGTCCCACACAGCCGAGCCCGCTTCCAGCGTCTTCATACTGGCAAGCGGTGGCTTCTCCTTGATTCCTTCCACTTCGAGGCATGAGAAGGGGTCCCTTGAAGCCGAGCTCACCTCCAGCGTCTTCATGCTGGCAGGCAGTCGCTTCCATCGGACGCCGAACTTCTCCGCTCGTCAGGCCTTTAGATGAATAGGCCTAACAGCATCGTAGCAGTCTTCTGATGCGGCGCATCCCACCTTCGTCGCCAATGTTCTGTTCTTGACACAGACATGAAGACGAGGCAGTTGATGCAAAAAGATGTTCTTTATTCGGTACTTGCACTGAACAGAAGCCAGAACAGAAGAGAGCAGAAGAGCTTGCTGAAGAGAGAGAAATAATGGCAACATGCCCTTTTTATACTTCCCCTGCAAGGGGAGGCTCAACCAATGAATGCAGGCCATTCTCCCGCCTCGCGCATGCGCACGAGGCTGGAGACAGCCTGTCTGGGTCCCGGGCAGACATGTGGTCTGTCCGGGTCTCTGCAATGGTCCCGGGCAGACATGTGGTCTGTCCGGGTCTCTGCAACTTGTTTCCAGTCATCCTGGGCCTTGCTGAATGACTCAGCAAGGCCCAGCCTTTCTACAGACTTTCTGAGCCTTGCTGAATGACTTCAGCAAGGCCCAATACATAACAGCTCTTGTTAAGTGTTAAATGAGAACTGTAATTATTAAGCAAACCAATTGTACCCAATGAACTTTTTTTTATTGGAAATCAGAAGTAAATGCCAAAACCAGCAAAAAACATTGAAATTTGTAGTAAAGTAACCACGGACATTGCAAACAGCTGTAAAGGTGAGCTGGTTGCCAAGTGCCCACAATGCAATCACTTGACCACAGGGTGTTGCATGCAGCTATTATAACTTCAAAATTGAGTCATAAGTACTTTGGGGGGTCCATCATAACTTTGAACAGTTGTTAAGTGATAGTTGTAAATCAAGAACTACCTGTATTTGTGGAATTTTAAAGGAAACGTGGAGTTTTAAAGGAAAGTTTTAAAAAAAATTAAGATCTTTCCCTATATTCTCCCTTTCTGTTTTGAAAAGCCTATCTTGAGTGTTAGAGGAACTTTCTATTTATTAATGATCTTCTGCTCAGTGCTTCTTATACACAGAGCAGCCAACTTAAAAGATTCCAGTTTGAGACTATGGAAAGATATAGGGATAAGAAAAAAGCAGTAGAGATTGGTGGGCTGTTTGGATAAGACAGGAAAATCAATTTATCAATACTACCACTTCAGTTAGTTTTTCTCTGGGGTTAATAGTCCTAATACATTTACAATATGATTTACAGTGCATCATTTTTATTTCTCTAGGATGCTCTTGATGAGATGCTCCATATTCTACCTTTTCCTTCTGCTACCATTTAGCTCCTGGATGCAGAAACTACCTACTAGAGATGAAGAACTTTTTCAGATGCAGATCCAGGACAAAACCTTTTTCCATGATTCTTCAGTACTCCCTGATGGAGCAGAGATCAGTAGTTATCTCTTCAGAGGAACACCCAAACGGTATATTGATTCATGTAACGTAAAGTTAAGAAGATATATATGTCTCTGTTCTTTCAATCAGTCTTGATTTCTGTAACTGCATTCAATTTTCTCAGCAACACCTTTTTTCAGAAGTTGTTTGCCATTGCCTTTTTCTTAGAACTGAGAGAAAGGAACTGGTTCAAGGTCGCCCAGTGTCAACTTTGTGAGATAGACCAGGCAGGAAACATGGCCAGACAAGCTAATTCTACTTCATTGTAAGATTACATTAACAGACTCTTGAAATCTGAAAGTATATTCCTTCCCCCCATCCCCTTACAGTACAAGATATTAGGGAGGGTCTCTTCTGAATCTCTTTCCCTGACTACATTCCTGCTGCAGGCTAAATTGCCTTTTATTTGACTTCCTTGACTTCATCTCTTTGCCCTGTCTCCCAGGGTCACCTCCACATAGTATTATACTTTGTGTCTAAGGCAGGATAAGCCCACTGCTTTTTATCTGCCACAAATCTTTAGTGATTGCTAGCAGAACTCATTTATGAACACTAAATAGCAATCAGAAGACATGAAAATTCCTTACTCTCATAACACATGGACAGACTCAACCATAATTTTAACTGGGAAACTGTAAGCATCCTAGACCAAGTAAAATCCAAAAAATTCTAGGAATTTCCAGGAAGCTTGGCATTCAGACAATCAGCCATCATTAGGCACATAGAAATAAACCACATTCATATACCATTCAAAGGAGACAATAAAGAAGCTAAGAACAGGAAACAAGATCAGAATACATCTTCCCCAGCAGTCCATAGCCATATAAGCAGGAATTAACATCAGACAAACCAAATCAAACAAACCAAATCAAGCAGAAAACTATATCCTTATCAACCATCTACCAAGGACAAATCCACATCCCACCAATAATGGCAGGACAAGCTACAATATGGACTGCCATATGTCAGAAATGGTATAGGGTCTCCTACTTGGGTTGGGTTGGACTAGATGACCAACTCTGTTATTCTGTTAATATGTAAATAAGGAACAAATGCCACAATCACTAGCACTGATGATGTTCCCTAGTTGGGAATGAAATGAAGTGAAATGAAATGAAATTGGAAGCAAACAACCAAGCTCAGAGAGCCCTAAGGACTCAATATATGAGCTACATATATTCTGTTCTCTGTGTGTCCTTAATGTTATATTGTGAAGAAGGTCATGCTTTTATTCATCTTTCCATAGGTTTTTTTTTGTGGTAGAGGAAGATAATACGCCATTTGCAGTTACAGTGACTCCTTGTGACACACCTTTGGAATGGAAACTGAGTTTGCAAGACCTCCCTGAAGAGTCAAGTGGAGAGGGCTCAGGTAAATTACAGTAAAAACCAAACAAAGATTGTTAATTTTGTTAAATATGAATAAGCTGATGTAGCAAATATACTAAAGTCCATCAGTAATTGCTGGTTAAAAAAATTAGTGAATAAGAATTAATTTTTAATAATTGAATGATAGATTACATGTTTCCCTGGCTCATCACAAAGTCGTTCTGCTAGTTGAAAATTCTGAAAATGTTGCATTAAACAGGCAAAAAACTGGAGATAACCAATAGAGGAGGATATCTTATTTCACCTATTCCTCTCCTGCACTAATCTAAAGTGTAGCCATAATTCTTTATATGTACTATACGTATGTACTAATATGTACTAATAAAATAAGCAAGCTTTTACATAACTCGAGCAGAAAAAGTATAGGTAGTCCTTGACTTTCAACCACAATTGAATCCCAAGTTTCTGTTGCTAAGTGAGACAGTTGTTAAATGAGTTTTGTCCCATTTTTTATCTTTCTTGCCATAGTTGTTCAGTGAATCACTACAATTATTAAGTTAATAACACAGTGTTTAGTGAATCTGGATCCCCATTGACTTTGCTTGTGAGAAGGTCACAAAAGGAAATCACATGACATGAAATCACTCTGCAGCCATCCTAAATATGAGTCAGTTGCCAAGCATCGGAATTTTGATCACATGACCATGGGGATGCTGCAACAGTCATAAGTGTGTAAAATTCTTTTTTCAGTGTTATTGTAACTTCGAACAGTCACTAAATGAACTGTTGTAAGTCGACAACCTCTACAACAAAGCATTCCACCATGCTTCTCATGTGGATTATATTCTACAACTGAGCTGCCTGTCTAATTTAGAACTCTAATTTTTGAGATGGGAGGCTTCCATTAGATAGAGTTTTCCTCTACATATTGGAGGAAAAAAGTTATAATGAGGGGGTGTGGTCATCATTGCCAATTTTTCTTTTGTAAAAGGAACGTGTATTTTTTTTATAAATAAAGAAGCTTGTATGATTAGATATCTTAAAACTAATATTTTCAATATATGAATGTTCTTATTTGGATTTATCTTTTTCTAATAAAAATAGAATATTATTTATATCACCCTTAAAAGCTAAACATAAAAAAAGAAATGAAACAGTATCAACTAAAATATACAAAATCACAAAATACTTATATTACAAACTGAGACATCTCTAATTCTAAAGGAATTAAATTAGATAATATAAAAACTATTTTTATTATAACTAATAAAATACAAAAAAAGTCAGGAAAGCCAAGGCAGTCCAGAAGCTTAAATCCTCGATCTCATGAATACCACTATTTCTCAGAATCCCCCCAATAATTTTAAACTTAGATTTAAAGATTAAAAAGTCGTCTGTCATCCAACGATTAACAGAAACGCATAAGAGTAATGCGATTCCAAGGCTGTGGAACTGGGTCCTGAAAGGTCCTATAGCTTGAATTTGTTATTGGAGCCTGGGAGCAGCCCAACATTTCAGAGTCTGAATAGTTGATTTTGTGGGAATGTAACTGCTCAACCATGAAAATAGGAAAGGGGAGGTATTTCACCACAATGTCTATAATAAACAATAACATTAATATAACACAGAAAAATGCTATCCTAGTAATTGGGGACTTTGTGCAAGGTAGAGCAATGACCTCAACCTGCCCTTTCATGGTAACTTGAAAGGCTTTATTTTATATATAAGCAGTATTGTATATAATAGCATCATTTACCTGTGCAATGTTTGAAATTATTTATTTATAAAATTAATATGGTCATCTATTGCAAAGACTCTGGGCAACATACAAATTAAATGTTTTATTGCACATCTTACTATTAATATTATTAATAGTAGTAATAATAGTAGTATATATTTAATTTATGAGACTTTTGTCCTCAAGTGTATAAATAACTGCATAAAATTCTCCTTCACTTGGGACTGCTGGCACTATTTGTTGTTTTTCCTAATGTCTTTGGCTGTCCTGAATGCTGTAATATGAATCCAATATTATTTATACAATAACTAAATGCTTTAAAAATATGTCCATTTGTCACTTTATAAATTTGTGTCTACAAGTTGATTTTAACAGTTTAGTTTAGGTTTTCATATAAAAACATCTTTTTCCAAACTATTTTGTAGTTAATTGATTTATTGTGTTATGAGATGCAAATCATACATTATAAAATACATATATTAGTGGGTACAACAGTATTTGTGTAAACTATAAATTGCTAACTATTAATTTAGATTACTTAAACTATTTTTCAGGAACAAGGTTGTTAACAATGTTAACTATAATTTTGAATGTTAATGAACATAAGTTGCACGAATTGTACAACTAAATATTTTTATTATTTTGTAATATAATAAGATATCTATTTTCAGTTTTATACTTAATAGTGAGATCTGCATAGTATTGTTATATATATAACAATATATACATACATATACATACATACATACATGTATGTATATATGTATATAAAAAATAAGAAAATCAGAAAAAAGAAAAAAATAATTAAAGCTGCTTGGGAAAACAGATAACTTTCCCCATCTTTGCATTCTGATTGATCTGCAGCATTTATAAACATTTTGTAGTGGTATGTGAGAATGAACTGAGGAACAAGGGAAAGAAATGCTGTAGATGAAATGATCAGACAAGGGAGGAGAGACAGCCTAGTGTGGCTTAACTTTCAGAAAAAGAAGCTTAGGAAGGACCCACCTTAATAGATCAGGAAATTAAAAGCAGCAGCAGGAAATTTGTAACTTCAGACTTTCTTTTAATATAGCCTTACAGTAAAGTCGAATTAGTTCATCTAATATTTTTTGACTGGTTTTCTTAGGAGGCCAATACATTTAGACCCTCCCTTTAAAAAATATACTGTGTTTTGTGTTTGCTTTGTTTCAAAATCCCTCATTTTTGTCTCTTCTAGGTGACCCAGAGCCACTTGAACAACAGAATCAGCAGATTATTAGTGAAGAAGGCACAGAGCTATTTTCATATAGAGGAAACGATGTTGAGTATTTTGCATCCTCTACTTCACCTTCTGGGTTATACCAGTTAGAACTCTGGTCAACAGAAAAGGATACAAACTTTAAAGTCTATGCTAGTACAACTCCAGAGTCAGATCAACCATATCCTGAACTACCTTATGATCCAAGAGTTGATGTCACTTCTCTTGGTCGTACAACTGTCAGTTTGGCATGGAAACCTAGCCCTACAGCTTCAGTATTGAAACAGCCAATACAATATTGTGTAGTTATTAATAAAAAACACAATTTCAAAAGTTTCTGTGCAGTTGAGACTAAACAGAGTGCTGATGATACATTTATGAAGGCTCCTAAACCTGGTCTGGATTTTAGCCCTTTTGATTTTGCCCATTTTGGATTTTCTTCCAAAAGTAATTCTGGGAAAGTACGCAGCTTCTTAAAACCAACACCAAAGCTTTATTCAAAACTTTATTCAAAGCCTAAATTTGATCTGGAAAAGATATGCATTGGAAACAAGAATATATTTACTGTATCTGAACTGAAACCTGGTACACAGTACTATTTTGATATATTTGCTGTAAATGTCAATACAAATATGAGTACTGCCTATGTTGGTACTTTTGCAAGAACTAAAGAAGAGGCCAAACAGAAGACAGTTGATTTAAAAGATGGGAAGGTTACAGATGTGTTTGTTAAGAGAAAAGGCACCAAGGTTTTGCGGTTTGCTCCTGTTTCATCACATCAAAAAGTTACATTTTTTGTTCACTCATGTCTTAATGCCATACAAATGCAAATCAAAAGAGATGGAAAACTTCTGTTGTCTCCAAATGTTGAGGGCGTCCATCAGTTTCAACTTAGGGGAAAGCCAAAAGCCAAATATCTCATTCGACTGAAAGGAAATAAGAAGGGAGCTTCCATACTGAAGTTTTTGGCCACAACAAGGCCCAATAAGCAATCATTTCCATCTCTTCCTGAAGATACAAGAATTAAAGCCTTTGATAAACTTCGCACATGTTCCTCAGTCACAGTGGCATGGTTAGGTACACAAGAAAGAAACAAGTTTTGCATCTACAAGAAAGAAGTAGGTGATGATTATAATGAGGAGAAAAAGAAAAGAGAACAAAATCAGTGTCTGGGACCAGACTTGAGAAAAAAATCAGAAAAAGTCCTCTGTAAGTATTTTCACAGTCAAAACCTACAAAAAGCAGTTACCACAGAGACAATTAAAGGTTTAAAGCCTGGCAAATCCTACCTTCTGGATGTTTATGTCATAGGACATGGTGGATACTCTGTCAAATATCAAAGCAAATTGGTGAAAACAAGAAAATTCTGTTAGGAATCTTTTACATAAAAATCAGCAGAACATTATTGGATTGACTAACTACTTATACAGAATAGAAGTTGTAAACTGTATTGGTATTATGTATAGGAAATATTAGCATCTATATTTATGTTTACAGAAGTAATTAAAAAAAGACTGAGATTAGTGCTCTTCGTTGGTATCTGACGATTGCATTATCATGCATCTGGTGGTCTATGTTTGATGATCAGTAAATAATGAAGACAGCAGGGAATATTGAAGAACCTGCCCTTTTTGGCTTCCATATTGCATGAAGTGCTTCTAAATTATTTTATCATATCAAAGGCTAACACAAATCATTCAGTAGGATATTAGTCAAGGCAAAGACAAGAATCAAAACTTCCATCCAACCTCTTTTCATAGATTACGGTTTATGTAAATTATTTTTATTGTCTTGTTTAATATATCTATGTTTCTATGTTGTAAACTATGAAAAATCTTTTCCTGTTAAAAGCATAGATTTAAATTAAATATTAACTGGGATTTCCAGTTTTATTGTTAATATAAATTCCTATCTGGTTAATTTTAAATGCTTAAAAAGGTTATGTATTTCATGTACAAAATTGTCAGTCATTATATTCCTGTACATAAAATTAAAATATTATATTATACATTCCAATTCATATTAATGTTTCATATATCTACATAGCCATATATATATACATAAATTTGTATAATTGTGAATGTATTTTGAGCATCTTTAATTAGTAATTATCTGAACATCTTTAATTATTAAGTATATTTCAAATATTTTAGCACAGTTGATAATACACAAGTGGAAGCTTTTTCAATTTGTCATTGAAACAATAAGATAACCTACTTGTGCTTAAAATTGAAGAAACTGATATGAATACCTCTTTCTTTTAATTCATGGTAATAGCTTGGCCTATCATATAGTAAGCAAAATCCAATGCATAATCAGGCTTCCTTAGTTTTTGCTGATTTCCATATATATTTATATCATTATAATTATATTTTGGATTGTACCATGTGACCTACATATTGAACACTTCAGAGATAACAAATGAAAGGAAGGCAAACATGGATTATTAATAATGTTTATTTTCTGCATTTTCATAGAAATCAGATTAAAAGTTAGATCTTCATCAAGCAGTTCCTTTTATGTTTTCATTTGTTTTCCTGAAAACAAAGCAATTCTAGCAATTGTTTTCATAGTATTTTTTAAAACAGAATAATATCAGAATTTACCCACACATCTCTAGCTTTAAATTTTGAAGGCAGAATTGAATGAAATACTGTATATAGCAAAGGTAATATTTTTTTAGTGGAGATAAAGCCTGATAAAAGATGCAAAGCTGATTAGGATAAAGAATAATGTGGGCATAAGGTGTGAAAAAACTTTTCTGATCAAATGCTGGCCAATGGGCAGGACTGCCTTTGTAATAATATGAAAATGAATATATGTGAGCATATACTTTATTTATGTATGTATATATTGTATGTGTGTGTGTGTGTGTGTGTGTGTGCACACACACACACTTGTAACTCTCTAAAGATCTAGTTTCCCCTTTTTTCAGAGAGTTTGGGTACCTCCTGCTTTTAGTTTCAGAGCAGAAAGTCCAACTCATTATGGTACTTTAATTATATAGCAATTTTTTGGGAGATGAACAGAAGCAAAATGGGCAGAGAAAGAATTAGCAAGAAATGGCAAGAAAAATTATATCTTTTCTTTGTAACATGTCCTCTTTAGAGCAGGCAGGACTAGAATTGGGAAAAGCAAAGTTTGGGTTTAGCAGATTGCTACTATACTGACTATTTCATGGCACTTTGACAGTTCACTGTATAAAAAAATCTGTTTTAATAATATCCATTCACTACCCTACTCTATGGTTTTCAGATTCCCTATTTTTCTGGTGATCAAGATGTTGATATGGGAAGCTATGTTAGAGAAGCAATTTATAAAGCATGTAAACAAAAATAGTTGACATTTCCAACAGCTTCCTGCCTGGTTGTGAAACCATAATCTGTAATTTTGCAGCTGGATCATTTTTCCAAATATACAAATTCTCATTTGAATACAATTAAACTCGTTTCTGAAATATTTCTGTAGATAGCTGTATGGTTAACATTGTGCTTGATTCATTTTATACTTCCAGAGGACTGAGAATAGTGCATATTATTCCGTCATATTCAAATTAAATATTACAGCTTTTATCATATATAACAAAATCACATATTCAGAATCTTTGTGACATAGGCTTGGTAGGTATCTATGCAAGAAAATATAAAGGGGGGAAAGGTTGGAATGTTATTGTAACTCCAAATTTAATATAATAAGGATTTGATCAGCTCTAAATGCAGATTAAAAAATAAATGGAAGGAAATGAGAATACGCAACAATGCCTTCAGTTACTTTCATTGTTCTTGTGGATACCTATGTTTGGACTGGATTTAAGACTGGAACAGAACAATAACAACAAATTAAATGCATATGCCATATGTCCAGTGACTGAATATTTATGGATGGAGTGACATTTCTCATGGTTCTAAAAATTTACAACTTTGTGTCAAGCTTCTCAAGTGTTTTGGCTAAAGACAAAAAAAAATGACTTGATATTACACATTCACTGTAATATATAGCTTGACCTCTTAGGTAGACAAGCAACATTTGTAAACCAGTGGGTTACTTGGAAATTTGAGAGTACCATGAACACTTATTAAATTAAAGGAATTGAGATTTTACCTGTTCATACAATGGTAGCTTTAGCCAGAATGCTAATTCCAAACTATTTATTAAAATGTATGCTTTTGCCTCTTTAGCATTACAAAATGTTTTGTTTAAAAATGTACAAAATGGTCAATGTATTTTGTTTCAAGTTTGGAACAAAATAGATTCATTGAAACTTTTCATCAAGAAGGATTGAATTGGCTGTGTTCTGATGGACCAATTCTCAAAATAGCTTCAGTGTTTTGTTTTGACCTTGAAACAAAATTTTCCAAATGTTTATATTTTTGTTTGGAGGCTGTAATACTCAAAATGGTAACTGTGATTTAAAAAGTACATTTGAAACCTTGCATTACCTTTCTACTTATCTGAACACTGTTCTCTCTATTTTCCCCCTGCTCCCCCTATACAGTGGCAGCATTAACAGTTTTTCATTAAAATGCAAAAAGAATTTCATAGGGTTTTCAAAGAAGATATATTATAAACCTTAGCATGCTAATGTTAACAGAAGGTCCATCTACCGATTGGGAAATTTAGTAAGGACAGAAATATTTCTTAGGAATTAAGTTCTCTTATTCTTTAGTTAATTTCATATGTTCATACTGTTCTTATTTGGGATAAGCAAGTAAAGTAAAGCAAGTAAAATAGTGAAGTAAAAAACTGAAAGGAAGAAAAAGAAATATAGCTAAATTTAGTCTACAGCAATACTACTCATTAAACTCCTCTATATCCTTCTATCCTTGCAAACCATTGTGACTTTAAACATATCAATGTATTCATTACTTTTATAAATTACAATTTATTCATTATTATTTTTTTATTTAAATATTTGCCCCTTGTTTTAAGGATCATTAATTCTGTAGAACCATGCCTTCCTTAGATGGTCAATTATTATTCATTTGAACCTTTGTTTCAATCTGTATATTCCTATTTTTTACTTTTTGTGAATTGATCTTCAGTCTGTCTGGATGACAGAGTTCTACCTCAAATGTACTTCTTTTCTACTGTAGCTCACTTTGTTGTTGAATCCTCTTTCATTTAGTATGTATAAATTCTTGACTGCATTTTTATTTTACTACACACAGTTCTTAAATATCTATTCCTAATTAATTAAATTTACTTTAAAATTTCTCCCTACATACTGAAATCTTATTTCCATATAAACAAAGAAACAACAAACTGGGCAAAACCACTCTCTCATACACAACCACTTTCATTCTTTCATTCATTTTCATTCATAGTTTTTGTATGGTTAATGTGAAATATCTTTGTGGTTAGCATGCTATTCTAATGATTTGATTATAGTTTATATCAATTACAACTGATTATTAGTCTGAAACTTTTCCTTAACATAGATGTGGTTAAAAGATGACATTCCAAATGTCTAAGGAATTATGGCATATTCAGATGAAGGGTACTCAGACCTTTGTAAATAATCCATGAAACTCAAATCAAAGAAGACTTTCTGCTTTATTCCCAAACTATATAATGTACTTCCTCCGAAGTTGTATTTAATGACCACCCCAAACACATTGTTCTGCTTTTAAGAGTTGTGTTAAGACCTCAACCAGATATTTTAATTTGCTCTAAAACTTCTACTGAATCTTCAGTGGGGAAAAATGTTAAATAAATAAGACATTTTTTTCATTTCATAAAATTTCATATTCCAATCTATGATTATGATAAAGATATGAAATATAGAATAATTAGTCTTTTATTAAATAACCCTTAAAGAATTTTTGGGTATAAGATGTGGCTAACTGGGAAAATTCATCAATCAACAATTGTTACTATTATTGCGAACTTAGATCTTCAACTGCAGGAAAGTTTTGATGTTTTTGTTTAGTTTTCCTTTGCAATTAGTAATATTTTTATGATAGATTATCACCTGTCTTGAGTATGTTAAGGACAGAAACACAAGCTAAGTGGAAATTGGAAGTCAGAGAGGCAAGCAGAGCAGTGGCAAGGTGTGAGTTAGGAAAGGGAGAGCAGAGACATAGGTTTCTATGAATTTGTTACTAATGTAGGAATTGCTGTTTACTATTACCCTTCGTTACTATTAAAAATTATTTTCCAAACTGACAAGTACTGTAATAATCTGACCATCATAGATCATTTCAAAAAAAGAATTGGTAGAAGCTCTTGGAAACTCTTCAGCATGTGTTATGAAAGGGAACATACTCTTTAAAAGGATCAGTCTTATAATTGCTGGTGCAGTGTTATTCTCTTGGGATAACTTTGCTTGTAATTTCAATCAATGTCCTGGCTTAAATATTCCAGGAATGCAGGCTCTTATATTCTTGCAAACTATATGGGGGGAGAGGGGACGGATAGTAGCCTCTTCGTGTTTTCCAAGGGTTGAATGCATTATTGGGTATTTTTAAAAGAGATATAATTTTCACATATTATAGTCAACCTGGATACTGAACTAACTCATTTTCTGAGAATTAAACTGGGTAAGCCTTGGAAAGAATTAAAAGTATATACAGCTTATGTTTGGATATTTAATTTATAATGTATATGTTGTACTTATGTGCAAATATATCTAAATGTATAGGTTTTACACAATTATTAATTGCTATTTGGTACTGAATGAATGGGAAGTATGATTTTAGCTTTACTCTATATTTTCAGTTATGTTGACCACCAGAAAACATCACATGATGAGTTTTGCATTTACAGGGACTCCTTAGATATGAATAACCTATTCTATGGATTCAAACCTCTAATGGGAATTGAACTTGTGGACTTGTCCCCCCCCCCCCCCACACACACACACATCCCACAGTGAGAATAAAGGCTTTTATTCAAACCTGCAGTGGTTCCAAGATATTCCACACGACAAGCTCAGCAAGACGAGTGATACAGGAGTTCTTGACGAGACTCAGTCCATGAAGACACAAGACGCAGTCCAAAGTCAGCCCAAAGTCCAAACACGAGTTTGAGAAGCAAGACACACAGAACAGGACATTTGTTGCAGCAACACCCATCTTTTTGGGCCAGATTAAATAGACAATATCAGTTCTGGCCTTCACAATGAGTGAGACTGCCTCCTCACTGGCATTTTGCCTTCTCCTCTCCGCTGTGCGCGTCCTTGGATTGAGAGAAGTGTGGACTCCATCTCCTCATCTTTGCTGACCATTGGCAGCTGCTTTTGTTCCTCACCCAAAGCTGCCAGGCTAACCTGCTGCAGCTGCGGCTCTCTTGCCTTGGCTCAGCCTGCTGCCCATCCACTGATTCAGTAGAAGCTATCAATATGGTATACATGGCCCACTTTCCCTTAAGTTCTCAGAGAGACATACATGACTTACTGGTATATTTGTACCTGTCTCTTCTGAAAGTTTAAGGTAAGGCAGACTGTGCGTACCAATCTTACTTCTTTTGGTAAACTTTCATGGCAGACTGTAGGTTTAAAACTGAATTTCCATACTCTACTTCTATATAGAAATATACTCTAAATACTTAGTAGTATATATAAATATACTACTCTATGTTGTTTGTCAAATAGGTTTCTAAGAGTAGAATTTTATTGTGTATATAAAAGCAGCAGTAGCAAAATGTTACATTTGGTGTTCATACTGTACTTATTGTACATATATACATAGAGAGCCAGTTTGGTCTAGTGGTTAAGGCTCTGGGAGACACTGGGAGACCATGAGTTCTACTACTACCTTAGCCATGAAAGCCAGCTGTGTGACTTTGGGCCAGTCATTTTCTCTCAGCTCAACCCAAGTCACAGGGTTGTTGTTGTACGTAAAATAGGAGGAGAAAGGGGTGTTGCATATGTTTGTCACCTTGAGCTATTTGTAAAAACAATAAAGGAGTGATACAAATAAATAAAGGTATAGTACAGTATACAGCAGCAGCAAGCAATTGTTATCTCAAAATAAACAAGCTAAATTGCTGAGAACTAAATGCTGAGCAAAGTTTACAACATTTGCGCATAGGAAAATATGTATTCATTTAAATGTAAAGTGACTTGATAAAATTTATTTCTAGAGCAGTTAATTTCTTTTTACATACGCTCTCAAGTGGTTGTTTTGATCTAGTTCTGCAGGATGAACACCGCAGGCAGGCATTTTCGGCAATGCATTTTAGTTCTTTATTTTGGCTCTAGGCTTTGCTAATTTTTTTCAGTAGTTTTATGTTTATAGTTGCTATCGAAGGAAAACTTTTATTTTCTTCTTTGGCAGCAATACAGATTTTACAGGCTATTTAAAATCTTAGGGGGGAAAAGCCCAAATGTCTGTTTCGGTTAGCAAGTGGCACAACTTGAAAACAGTCCAGCCCACTCCTCAAATTAACCTTTAAAGTGTTTATAAACACTTAAATCAGTCTAGTTCACAATGCAAATTCATGCTTTGCATGAAATAACAAACTATTTGAACACCAATTGTCTATTCTCGTTTCAGTTGTCAACTGTCATGCTTTTTGTGCATCTGGCTCTACGTCTAGAAAAGCAACTTATGTCAACATCCTGTGATATTCTACATTTGAGAGGAAAGAAGAAACTTTTATGTAACAATGTTTAGTAAATAAGGCTAAACAATGCTACAACAAGATTATTATTGTTCTGGTGCAAATAATTACAGTTATCAAAGTTAATAACTGATATGAAGCTTTAAAATAATATCTAAAAGACTATGAAGAGATTGCTGATATTTGGCCAACTTGCCAGCTAATACCAAGTCACTTGTGTGGTCAGTGAAATGAAATATAATTTATACACCATTAAAATAAATATGTATAATTATCTTTAAAGAAGTGCAAGAAATTACTTTCCTCTAGCGCCTTATTAATGCAATGCGCTACCATTAAGTTATGAAAAGTTCATTTCCTCTCAGTGCTACTTGTTTTGACTTTCTTTGAACTGTTCTGTAAGAAAAAGGAGGTAAGATCTCCAAAAGGCTCTTCTCACACAGCAGCCAGCACAGCCTCTCCAAGCCGAATATAAAAACTAACAGATAGCTTACTTATTCTTGCCCTCTGGGTGAACTTTGAAGGATTTGCCAATCCTTCCTGCTTCCCTGAGAACTGTGAATTTTCAGGGATAGGACTCTGAATGCTTCCTTTGGAAGACTTCCCTCACTGCCTGAAAGCATTATGTAAAAGTTTGCTTATTTGAAAAACAAAAAATACAGAATCTTATGGAGATAAGTGTCTCACAGTACAAGTTGTGATACAAGTTATCAAGTTCTATCAAGGATTTCAGTTCATGATATTTTCTTTTTTCTGAATCCTTAGGATTTTCAAATGGGCTGTTTTCAAATTTTCTATACAAAAGCAAACAAGCATTTTGTAACTACTTTTTTGTAAGTTGTTATGGGAAAGAGAGCAACCTCCTGAACCATCTCAGTATGTCCTTCAATGCAATTATTTCTTGGTGTCCCATCACTCTTAAGAAATATTCTCATTATTTTATCAGTTACTACTATACTTACTATGCTTTCTATAAATGTTATATAACTTTTAGAATACAAAGGTCTAGGACAAAATCCTTAATAGTCTCTGCATTTGAAACAAACAGATTTTTTTCAGATGCCCAACAATATTCAATCCTGTAAAATTTTACTTGCATCTTGTGTATGTAAATGTTCTTAACTGATGTCAACTACTAGACGGTTTCAACAGCTGGCAACGTTGTTTGACCATGTTTGAGCTCACAAGGGTGGGACCCTGAGTAACCATCCAGACTGCGGTCAAACAAATAAAAAAGAAGAAATGGACATAACAAACAGATATTTTATCACACCAGCCTGGCTGCCATCATGATTTTTTAAAACTGCACCCTGAAGACATACCTGGCAGGCTTTTCCTTTACTTTATTTGATGAAGCAAGATTTTTTTTTTCTTATCTATACTACAGAAGACTGTCTTTTTTCAAACCTCTATTTTAATTTTCATTAGTTACATCCTTTCCTCCTCCTGCTCTATTACTGAGAAACAAACTGAAAAAGAATTTATAGAGTTATCTCTTATGAAATCTATAAAGCAAAGAACAAATGCTTTATTTGGCATTGGCGAATGAAAATGATCAATTTTCATTAAAATGTGGGTAGCAGTTTCCATAAAGATTTCAGCAAATGTGATATAGTGCTATGTAAGTTGCCAAAGCAGACATTTATTTTGGAATACATTTTGCACACCCTACCTTAAGAATTTTACTAAAGCTATAAGCCATATGTCTGCATGAGCTATTTAGAATAAAGATGAAGAAAAGAGCTTCTAGAGTTAATGTTTATTCATGGCATTCATCTGGATGTACCATTCATGCTTATAGACAAAATGAAATGTTAATAATTCTAGCAACCAGTTGTGTTTGATGCAACGTTTGTAAATAGAGGTTTCATACACCTTTCCAGGATAAAAATCCACATTCTGCACCCAGATCAAGACTTACTTAAGGTATTACCAGGGATACTTTGTACTTCCATTTAATGGTATTTGTATAATAATAAATCTAGCAGTCTCCATTGTAAGGGACTATAATCAACACTTTCTCCAATGAACAGACATCTCTATCTTCCATGAAGCAGGTAACTGCATCAGCTTGCCCAATATGGCAAGAACTCAGATTCAAAAACATTGTCTCTATCACTTTCTCCATGATGCTTGAAATGTGAATCGTCAGGGACTGAAATTCAAATGCAAAGGTCCTTCCTTCCTTCCTTCCTTCCTTCCTTCCTTCCTTCCTTCCTTCCTTCCTTCCTTCCTTCCTTCCTTCCTCCCTCCCTCCCTCCCTCCCTCCCTCCCTTGTATTTAAAATAGATAAGGGCAATGTATTGGCATGCAATATATTTATTTCTAAAACCAATACTTTAAGATGTATGCATGCCAGGCAAAGAGGTAGTTTGATATAATGGTTAAAGGTGCTACACTAGGATCAGGAAAAACCTGACTTATCATCTTTTATTTGGTAGAAAACTAGCTGGATAAGTTTAGGCAAATTACTCTGTCTCAACCCTAAAAAGTGGATAGAAATTGTGCTAGAAATGATTTCTGAAATTATTGCAAAGAAATATACAATATGTCAAGGGTTGCCACATAGAAGAGGGAATCAAGCTATTCTCCAAAGCACCTGAAGGCAGAACAAGAAGCAACGGATGGAAACTAACCAAAGAGAGAAGCAACCTAGAACTAAGGAGAAATTTCCTGACAGTTAGAACAATTAATCAGTGGAACAACCTGTCTCCAGAAGCTGTGAATGCTCCAACACTGGAAGCTTTTAAGAAGAAACTGGACAGCCATTTGTCTGAAATGGTATAGGGTTTCCTGCCAGAGCAGGGGGTTGGACTAGATGACCTCCAAGGTCCTTTCCAACTTTATTATTATTATTAAAACTGCATGGACTTATCTATGTAATCACCAGAAGTGACTTAAAGGGCGATAACACAGAATGTTTTTTAGTTCTTGAACTAAACTCTCTTTAAGTGATCTCTTTAAGTGAAAGGTCAATTTCTGCTTTCTTTCAAAACTTATTTTTTTTAATTTGTGTTTTATTAGCAGGAACTGAGCAGCTCTTGGAAATCACACAAATTTCGATTCAGATCTAACTTTTGTTCATTGTTGAACAATTTAACAATATCAATATCTATCAATATCAATATCTAACTATCGAGAGAGGATAAAAACTATCAAACAAAATAATACAAAATAAGAAAACAAAGAAAGAAAGAGAGAGAGAAAGAAAAGACAAAAGGCAAAAGGGCAGAAAAAAAGATAAAAAGTAATAGAAAGAAGAAGCTCCTGGTTTCTTTTGCAGCAAACATAATTACAAAGTTACGTCTTACTCTCTAATTACAAAAAAACTCATTTTCTTTTATCATTTTTTTTCTAATCATCAAAACCACAAGTTATAAGTTCCCTTTTTCCTATTTCATGCAAAAAGTCTAGTCAATCATAAATGTAGATCAATGTAGAGATATAAATGTAGATATATATATTGTCTTTTTTCTAATCAAGGAAGTCAATTTAGCCATTTCTGCAAGTTCCATCATCTTCACCAAACATTTTTCTATAGTGGGTAAGGTTGAACTTTTTCACTTTTGAACATATAATAATCTTGCTGCCATTGTCATATGTAAAAACAAAGTTCCATAGCTTTTTTCTAACAGTCTATTACTTCCAAAAGAAAGTTTCTGGTTTCAATTATACATTAATCTTTAAAATCTTCTGAATTGTGTATTTATTTGTATCCGACTTTTTTCAAAACTTTTTTACATATCCACCATACACGATAACATCTCCCTGCCTGTTGGTGACATTTCTAGCAAAAAAATAAAGTACCATTATACATTCTAGACAATTACTCTGCTGACAAATATGAATGGTATATCATTTTATGAAAATTATTTTTAAAGCTAAAACAGAATAAAAATATCAATCCTTTCAACTACAAATTTTCCTATGGGTCCATTTGTATATTGTAAGCAAAAGGTTTAGGCCATTTTATCATACATTCTTTCATTTATTCCTCTTCTGTTTCATATTACAGCAAAGGTTTATACATTTTGACAATAACATGTTCATCATCTATACATAATTATATTTCAAATGGCCCAAATCCACCCAGCCAACTTTCATGGCTAGGATGGGACTAGAGCTCATAGCCTTCTAGTTTCTAGCCTGATACCTTAACCCAGGGGTCTTCAAACATGGCCCTTTTATGACTTGTGGACTTCAACTCCCAGAATTCCTCAGCCTTAACCACTAGGCCAAAGTGGCTGTTAATTTATTCATTCAATTCCTTTTAAAGAATCTGCCAAAACCAGAACTAAATTAGCCACAAAAGTTCTTAACTTATATAACTTTTTAAAAATCTTTCAAATATTAAAATGGCCCACAATCCTCTTGTCTTCTCTTCCTATTCAAGATTTCAAGAACTAAAATAAACAGAAGGGGGGGGAACCATGTCTACTTCGTGTAACATCTTCCATAATGGTTGAACTGGATGCAAAGAGTTGCAAGTGGTTGGGAACATTTATTCTTCCAAAGTGCTACCGCATTCTGAGCAGTGTTATAATTAGTGGTATAGTTTTTGTCTTTTGATTCCTTAAAGAGTAATGTAATAGGTTGGACAATGGTAAGGGTATGATTAGATTTCTAACGAGAGGAGGAGTTGAAAAAGTTTATATCTGGGATATGAGGGGGCTGTACATATTTTTTCAGTCCTCTTTCTGGCTTGTGCAGTTATACAGGATGCAAAACCCAAGCAAACCAAATCTAATATTTATACTCCTTTATGCCATACATAAAAGTACTTCTTAATATAGGTACTGTACCTCTTTATATGGTTAGTTTTCCTCTTCTCCTTCTTTTCTCCCATTGCTTGTTTGTGGTTAATGTAAACTCTGATGATATGCTGTGATTGAACAAGGAAAAGCGACACACTTTATTAGAACACTATTCCAGAAAAGTAAAATTTGCCAGGTTATCTGAACTACAGGTAATCGCCTTACAACAGTTCACTTAGTGACCATTCAAAGTTATAAGGGCACTGAAAAAAGTGACTTATGACCATTTTTCACACTTATGACCATTGCAGCATTCCCATGTGATTTACATTTGGATGTTTGACAACTGACTCACATTTATGATGGTTGCAGTCCCAGGGTCTTGTGATTACCTTTTGCAACCTTCTGACAAGCAAAGTCAATGGGGAAACCACTTAACAACTATGTTCCTAATTTAACAACTGCAGTGACTCACTTAACAAATGTGACAAGAAAAGTTGTAAAACAGGGCAAAACTCACAACAAATTTCTCACTTAGCAACATAACTTTTGGGCTCCATTGTGGTCGTAAGTTGACGACTACCTGTACTACTCTACTACTGAATTGCTTAAACTGATGGAAATAAAAAATAGCTTACATGCTTTGTGTTTTTGAATTTATATAATTGAATTTTGAATTGATTTTTTTTCTGCTTTTTTTGTTTTTAAAGAATATTCAAAAGGAAATTATTAGGGCAAGACAGAAAGCTCTGCTGTCAGGTTAGTTTACCAGTCAGAAATTTATCTGATTTACCCAAAGTCTTTCAATCTGATTTTGATTATCCAGTCAGGATGAACTGACGTGAGAAAAAAAGAGCTTTTTTGTTTTCTATTTGTTGTAGTATGATATCAGGTACAAGGTTCAAGGAACATAGGCAATTAGGAAAAATCCTAAGTCATTGGAACACCTATAATCTGGCTCATAAACTTTTTATTTTAGAAAAACTATACAAAATCCAGAATGAATAAGCAGGAGAGAAGAGTGTTCTTTTGGGAAGGATCATTAGAAGATGCTGTCAGTGAACAATAGTTTGAGAAATAGCAGGGTTCTGATGAGCAGAAGATACATACCTATAGAATAGAGGAGAATTGGAAGATATTGGCAATGGACTGACAAAGATTCCAAGCAAATTGGCTGGAAGGACAAGCAGAAAAGGAAGCCAATCAGTGTCAAGAAAGAAAACTCTATAAGCAGCTAGCCTCCTCAAAGTACCATTGCAGGGCAAAAAGATAGGATGTTGATAGTGATGAGGGAGTTTCAGTTAGTAAGAAAGTGTGACCTTCCTTGCTTCCTTCCTGTCCAAGACGTTGGTTCCTTGGAAGTGAAAGTAAGGCTAGCTAAGGAAGGAATTAACATTTCACACTCTGCAATTAGATAAACAACTGTTGGAAAGGGGAAGGCAACAGTGGATCTGACACTCAAGAACCTTTAAAGAACTTTTAGGAAGAACTTAATAAATACACAAAAGGTATCCCTGTTAAGCTTATACCTAGATACTCCCATGTGCTTTCAGTCAGAAAAGAAATGGGACATTACATGTACATACTAACTGCAATAGTTCTTTACTGTATGCCTTTGAAATTGGAATAAATATTACTTCGATTAACATTTTATCTCTCTGTGGGTCTAGATTGGGTCTTACCCTTGCCCACTCCTCAATAATCCTCCAGATTAAACAAGAATCTGTGAAACAATATGAGAAACAGAATGTGGGCCAAACTGCATTTGCAAGTTTTCCTCCTTGGATTTAAGGGAGTTTTCATAAGGGATGCTGAAATACATCATAAGGAATGCATTCTGCATATCTATAAACAAGCTGAAAGAATATCACAGATCTTCAGAAGAGCTTTTTTCAATATTCTAGAGACCATCAAGAATGTTAAAATATATATCCCACATTAAAATACCTTAGTATTTTAAAATGGCTTAGCAGTTTCTATCTAACAGGTACAAATTATAATGCAATAAAAAAGGGATCTTATTTGAGCCAGGGTTTTATTTCATCTTTTGGAGGATGTGCTCCAGATTCAATCATAGTATGTGAATAAGAATAGACCTATTCTGTGTGGAACATTCTCCCTGATCAGAAGCCTTCTACTTACTAGAGAAAAATGATCCTGGGTCCTTTCTGGGATAAAAAGAAGCTCAATGATAGTTTTACACAGCATTTTGGAGATACTTCATCACAATTTTCTCTGTGGTGGTGCCCTACCACTAAAATGCTCTTCTTAGTTGATGACAAAACTTCTGTCATATTTCTTTCTTTGTTTAGATTTAGATTGGAAAATCAATTTGCTTACTTTGTGTCATCTCTGTTCATTTAATTTGCTTTGTATTTTTAAAGCTTTTAACATTCACACTGTGATACAGCATTATGATTTCTCTGGATTAGTGTATGTCCTAGTTTATGTTTTGTGATTCCTACATCCTGCCTTTACATCTGACTGTAAATAATGGATTGAAAATATTTTAAATGGCTAAAATAAGTACAATAATATTTAACTTAAACATCCCTCAGACTTGATGATCCTGGCAGTATTTCTAATGCTTGAGAATTTTTGACTTTTCTGCAAGGACTAAATTCTTTATGCTACTGTACTGTATTCTGAATCTTTTGGGAAAGTTGCTACTATAGAAAAGATGAAAGAGAAGAAAAGACAGGCCTGAAAACCACTCTTATGGTTTTCTTTATGGAGAACAATAAAGGCGTTTTTTATTTCAAGCATAATTTACATTTGAATGGATGGAGGGCATGCTAACTATAGCTTATGAATAAATTGTGAATGCCATTATGTCATTTCACTCCTCTCCACCATCTGATAGGAAAAAGATAGTAAGCTTTTTTAAAAATCCAGATTATTTTAGATTTGTTTTCTGGTTAGCATTAATAAAAGTTCCAGGGAGATTGGTGTTGGTGAACCATACACACTATATTAATTTGTCTGGCAGAAAAATAAATGTGTTATATCAGAGCAAGAAAGAATACTTAAATACAGTTCCCTATAGGACCATCTCCTTCTTAATTTCTACTATTATTAAGGAGGTCAGTAAAATGAGGACCCAGATTGTTGCGGGCAATATGCTGACATTTTAAACCATCCAGAGAGTGATGTAAAGCACTATGGGGTGTATATAAGTCTTAGTACTATTGCTAAGTGCCATCTATACTTTCACAGAAATATCCATACATTATGTTAATCAATACGTAGAGTAATATGAAAGATCCAGCTGATAGAATTGCATATTTTCTTGGTAACCTAAGTAGTCGGCAACTACTTTTTATTTTTTTCCCTAAAGAAGAAATGAACTTATACTAATGTATTTTTGTTTTGCAAAATTTACTTTGTTACATCTGGTCACTGCGGTAAGATTGATCCACTCAGTGGCATCTTCAGATCACCTTCTTGTGATTTTGCCTTGTTTTATACAATTTCACATATTTTCAAGCCTTGTACCTGTATTCTGGTATAAATAACCACACATTCACCTTGTTAATAATGCAACTGGATTTCTTACTGATCGATAAAGGAAATGTTTTAGAGTGTGATGAAAATGTCAGTTAACAGCAAAAGGTTTTTAAAGAGTCACCTTAATTTAACAAACATGATTCTTATCAAAACAAACATAAGAATTATGGTTTTAGTGATATTGAAGAATGAGCAGGAAATATTTCTAAATCATTATAAATCTAGACAAAGCAAATGACATGATATATTTGGAAGAAAGAAGAAGAGAAAAGAATAGTTAAATATGTCACAACAGCTACTTACAGTAATTGTTCAGGCAAGTTGAACATGCCTTTGATTTCTTGTAAAGAACTTACATTTAGAATCAGTAGTGCAACATCTGTTTCATATTTAATTGATCTGAATGCAGTTTGTTCTGGGTCCCTGTTTCCAACTTTCCTCAGCCCTATAGTAACATTGGCCTCAGAGAAAGAGAAGACATGGTGAATGTCTAGTGTGATATAATGTATAAAATCTTGTAACTTGCTTTGTTCTTTTGGGAAATCCAATGACTTTTTGAAATATTTAATTCTTATATATTTTATGTGATTACCCTATTTGCTTTGATGCTGTCTTCAGCAACATGGTGCCTCTAGTACCAGATCATCATCCACATCATTTCTGTATACAGTAGGACACTTTGACCTTTTCGAAATAGCCAACATTTTTTTTGCAGAGTACGAAGCAATCACAAAATTGACAGTATGCATCCATAACAGAAGTTTAACCAAATTTAAGCAGAAATGATTTCCTTATACATAACACATAGCAAGGTAAATTTAAATTTTTGGAAAAAGTTTTCTATACAAGATATATGAGGCCAATCAAAAATAACAGATGAAATGATTAAAACAGATTCTTGCAACAATCTTCAGTGTATATTGTTCAATGTAAAGTACAAACATTTAGATTAGTAGTTAGAGAAATAAATGGAAAGAGAAAAAACAAATTTATTCATGTTTTATCAGTAGATGTTTCATCACCATCCTTCACTTTCTTGTTCAGTGTAAAAGGAAGCACAGAACAAGAAGAACTATACTTTCAGTTATATGATGCTGTATTATTTTAATTAAAATCCTCAAAGGGGTTTAAACTGAATAGTTATCCTGATATATTGATGAAGCATGCATGAATGGCTATGGCAATGGCTATGTGGTAAGTGCAAATTCCTCCCTCCCTTCCTTTCTTCCTTCCTTCCTTAAAAAAAGAACAGCAGAAACTTGTGAATATTATATTCCCAATTAAGGTTTCATATGACTTTTGTCTAAACAGTGTTAGATACAAACAGCCAGGCACTTGTCTGGATTTATTCTTTCCATCTCTTATGTCACACCATTACATTATAAATCTAATTTTATGTATTTTAAGACATCAGTAATATGAAATAGTGGCAGAAATTGTGTCTATAAGGAAGAAGTAATGCCTTGGAAGTACCTTTTCTGTCACCTTTTTTTTATATAAACAGGAAAAGGCTATCCCTAGACTTACAATAGTCTTCTGAGAGGTAAGTATGGAAGATGAAACCTAACATACACCAGGCTGAGGAAGTGCAGACATTAATTCACAGCTAGTATAGTGATTCATAGCAGGAGAAAAGTCCTAAGTGTACCAAGTTTTTCTAGTATTCTAGCTGTCTTATCTTTTTAAGGGGATACAAGAGCTTTCAATCCTGAACTTGAACAGCATTATTTCTCAGTTATCCTAACCTCTGCTTTTAACATAAAAGCTTGTAGTTTTAAACACATAAACTTGGGAGTAAACCCTACTGAATTCAATACGAGTTTCACTTATCTGTCTAGGAATGAGCTATGAAATATCTTCTCAGCAAATGATACTGTTCAAACTCAGGAACATTAAAAAAATTAAGATTTAAATAAAAACAGGAAACAAATCAAGACTTTAACAGTTATGATCTTAGTCTGGGTGGCTGTAAAAGAATTTAGATCTGTAGCTAGAAGAAGAAGTAGCAATGTGTTCCAATGACAAATTCATACTAAATTAATCCTTTTCTTCTAGGTCCCAGAAGAAATGAGTTGGGGATTTCCAAATGTCATTTTGCAGTGTTAAATTAAATTATTATAGTGACCCTGTCAATTACAGGAGACAGACCAATTGTTCTTATGTGCTCCACATTAAAGAGCATTCCGGCTTTTAAATGAATCATCCAGTTAGTTGAAAAATAATAAATGAAAAAGTTCCATTTAAAAAGCCTAGCAATAATGCATAATAAATCAGATAATAGGTGTTTTATGTAATATTTAAGTCATCGAAAAAGTGTGAATATGTCACAATTTATTTTAATATGATGGCAACAATCCAGCACTCTTTCCCCTGCTATTTGGATTACTACTTCATATACGTGGATGGTTTGTACAGTTGGTTAAATCTCAAGAGGCTTGTCTTTCAAAGACTGAATTATGTACTCCTGTTTTTGCCTTTGACTTGAGAACTCTCAAGGATCCCAGTTACTAATGACTGTAACTGAAGCAGTGCTTTCTCAAAATGACAATGCAAAGAATAACATAATTATATCTTTCGCTTTCCAGAAAGGGAGCAATATTAATAAGGGCCTTTTTAAACATAGCATAACCTGAAAGAACAAATTCACTGCAGCTAGTAATTAAAATTATAAGCAGTAAGTATCCAGATTTAAATATAGGAGTTTAAATACTGGCTGGTTTTTCAAATTCTCATTTGCTTTTTATTGTCACTTCTCCTCCCCCAGCTTTTTAACATTTGCAAAAGCATGTTTTTTCTTTCAGCATTATAATCAGATTTAAACAAAAACCTCTCTCCATGGAGGAAAAAAAACATTTTGGCTAGCTCCAATCTGCACTCTGATAAACTGTATGGAGTCTAAATTCATCGTATCGTGGATTAAATTCCCACTTAAATGGATCTGTTTAATAAAGGAGAGTTCACTTTCAGGTCCTCCTGTCTTTCAGAACATACATAATATTAGCAAAATAATCAAAAGTGATTTAAAGCTTTGTGTTCAGAATGGTACTAAATATAATATTATTTAAAATGAAATGTTCCAAATGGGTGCACTTTGTCTGTTACTATATAGAAGTAAATACTGGGCGGAAAGATTTTCCACATTATTAGAAGTTATTGAATTCTAAAATAATATGAAAATTGAAATGATAAAAATATCTTAACAACCAATGAATAATTAGTCAAGTGTGTGTGATACATACACATATACACCCACACATGCATACAACTGTATAGATGATGATAATAACATAAAATATATATTCATGTGCTTGACCTCCTTTATTTATTAGGAATGTAATATGAGATGGAGAGAAAATAAAAGTTTCCTTAGTCATGGACAAATCATTGCCTGGTTAAGTGTGGTAAGATAAGGTGCCATATTTGATACTATATTTCTCCCCAAAAGCTTGAAGATAATGTTTCTTTTGTTTGCATGCCAGATATAGTACATTTCTTTAGTTACAAAAGCACCTCTGGAAGGATCCTGACACCTAGAATGGCTCCAAAATGGCACCTATGTCTTTGTGTAAAGGGTTTAAAATTTCACAAATGGGAGTTTTTCTTTCCACATACAACACAATAGGAGAACACCTGTAGATTTATCTGTTTGCTAAATTCCTGGAATGCCATTGCATTTATTGATTTAGCATAGTTTAGGATATTCACATTTTCCAAGTTGAAACTATGGTTGAGTTTGTCATGTATTGTGAAATTAAGGAGTTTTTTATATAGGCATAAGCCTTTTGACTGCTACTAGGTGGTTCATGGATGTGCTCCGCTAGTCTTCTGCCAGTCTGTCCTATATAGTAACTATTACTGTCCTTACATTGTATGTTATATATGACTCCTATTTTTTCTTCTTCGGCTACTGGATCTTTTGGGTTATTTAAGATGTTTTGGAAGATTTGTGTGCTACAGTGATGACATATAGTTGTAATAGTGTGTTGGTTGTTTCTGAGATGTTTTTGATATATTATTGTGTTATTGTTTTCATAACTTATGTTAGTTGTGTTGTAATGGGTTCAGTGATCAGGCACTTGGGTTGGCTTGGGCAATGGGTTGAAAGATAACAAAACTCAACCCTTTTCTTGAAAAATGTATGGGCAGTCTGTTTAGGTAGCCTGCAGAACATTTTTACTTATCTGAATAATGTTCTTACACAGCTCTTCTTGTGGGAGGTTGGGTTGCTGCTTTGATAATGGAGCACTTAGTGTAATTGTTTAGAATGAGGATCCAGGAAGGGTAGTGTGTTGTTTTCTTCTTTCTTTGTGACATGTATTGCTTTGAAGATGTTATTATTTCATTTGTCTTCTCTAGATGTTCCTTTTTATTATGACAAAAGTGTTGTCTACATACCAGATTGCACGTGTGGGAATGCTATAGTTTTCAGATGCTATAAGTCCTGAGATTGGTGATCCAATGGGTGATGATTTCTTGGTGTTTCTTGGTTGCCTATCAAAATAGTGAGGCAGAACCTGATGAGGTCCATAAATCTGGGTATTTTAATGTATTTAGTGTATTTGTCTAGGTTGGATGTGTTACATAGTACTGCTGCTATGGATTCTTTTGTTAGTTCTAGATCTATGGATATAAAAGTGCTGTGACATTGATTTGAGACCATAACAGCATCTTCTTCTATTTGTAGATGTTTGATTTTCTGGATACACTGTAGTTGGGAGTTGATAGAATATTCACTCTCTTAATAATAATAATAATAATAAAGTTGGAAGGGACCTTGGAGGTCATCTAGTCCAACCCCTTGCTCAGGCAGGAAACCCTATACCATTTCAGACAAATGGCTGTCCAGTCTCTTCTTAAAAACTTCCAGTGTTGGAGCATTCACCGCTTCTGGAGGCAGGTTGTTCCACTGGTTAATTGTTCTAACTGTCAGGAAGTTTCTCCTTAGTTCTAGGTTGCCTCTCTCCTTGATTAGTTTCCATCCATTGCTTCTTGTCCTGCCTTCAAGAGCCTTGGAAAATAGCTTCACTCCCTCTTCTTTGTGGCAGCCCCTGAGATATTGGAACACTGCTATCATGTCCCCCCTTGTCCTTCTCTTCATTAAACTAGACATACCCAATTCCAGCAGCCGTTCCTCATATGATTTAGCCTCCAGTCCCCTAATCATCTTTGTTGCTCTTCTCTGTACTCTTTCTAGAGTCTCAACGTCTTTTTTACATCGTGGTGATCAAAACTGGATGCAGTATTCCAAGTGTGGCCTTACCAATGCATTGTAAAGTGGTATTAATACTTCACGTGATCTTGATTCTATCCCTCTGTTAATGCAGCCTAGCACTGTGTTGGCCTTTTTGGCAGCTGCAGCACACTGCTGGCTCATATTTAAGTGATTGTTCACTAGGACTCCGAGGTCCCTCTCACAGTTACTGCTATTGAGCAAGGTACCCCCTATACTATACCTGTACATTTGGTTTTTCTTGTCTAAATGTAGAACCTTACTTTTTTCACCATTGAATTTCATTTTGTTAGATAGTGCCCAGTGTTCAAGTCTGTCCAGATCCTCCTGTATCTTAAGCCTGTCTTCTGGAGTGTTGGCTATTCCTGCCAGCTTGGTGTCGTCTGCAAATTTGATGATTTCCCCATCTATCCCCACGTCCAAATCATTGATGAAGATGTTGAAGAGCACTGGGCCCAGAACAGAGCCCTGGGGCACCCCACTACACATTTTCCCTCCATGTAGATGCGGTTTCATTGAGGACCACACGCTGAGTATGGCCGGTCAGCCAGCTATGAATCCATCTGGTGGTGATGCTGTCTAACCCACATTTTTCTATCTTATCAAGTAGTAGGTTGTGATCTACTTTATCAAATGCCTTACTGAAGTCCAAGTAAATTATATCCACAGCATTCCTCTGATCCACTAATTTTGTCACTTGGTCAAAGAATGCAATAAGATTTGTCTGGCATGATCATTTTTTGACAAACCCATGTTGGCTTTTAGTAATGACTTTGTTTTCCTCTAGGTGTTCGCTGATTCGTTGTTTGATTATCTTTTCCAGAATTTTCCCAGGTATTGCAGTCAGGCTGATAGGTCTGTAATTTCCTGGGTCCATTTTTCCCCCTTTTTTGAAGATGGGAACTACATCAGCTCTTTTCCAGTCCTCTGGTAATTCCCCAGTGCTCCAGGATCTTTGAAAAATATAGTTCAATGGTTCTGAGATCACATCTGCCAGTTCCTTGAGAACCCTGGGGTGTAATCCATCTGGTCTTTGTGATTTGAACTCGTCTAGGCTGGACAGGTGCTCACTTACCGTTTTCTTGCCTATCTTAACTTGCGTTTCTATTCTTTTTTTTTATGGCACTATTTTTGGTAGGTTGGTCTGTTTTTTCCCTTTGTGTAAAGACAGATGCAAAAAACGAGTTAAATAGTTCTGCTTTCTCCCTGTTGCTTGTCACCTTCTTGCCACTTTCACTCACTAATGGACCAATCATTTCCTTCACTTTTTTCTTGTTTTTTTCTTCTGTGAGATGTCCAAGCTTTTTTGGAAATCCTTTGTCTATATTGTATATTAGGGTCGCTGGTAATATGATGAAGAAATATGTAAGGTTTGAGGTTGTATTATTTTGTTTTAAAGCTTTTGGAAGACTGCGTTTCCAAATTGTCTTACTTCCAATATACAATTGAAAAAGTTGCAACATATACAATCGAAACATGTATTAGCTAAACATTATGTCCTATAAGCATGAGATATCTCCAATTGTTACTTCTTTAAGAAATGCTGCGCATGAATGGAAACCAACTATTCAATTATGTGCAGGATGAAAAGATGAAATGAAGGTTAGCATCAGATATATATTTGATCTGTGGAAGGAAGAATTGAAATATCCAATTCTGGAAAATCACTGGGACCAGGTATTATAAAATGTGTAATGTCTTGCCTAGGATTTTAAAATGAAATCTTCAGAAGAGATTATTTTGGGTCTATTAGGCTCCTCAAAGGATATTTAAAAATGGAACTAGTTTCACTTTCTTATGCTGGTAATGTAAGACCAAACTCACGTTTTGGTTTTGTTCTGTTGTAGCTTTTTTTAAATTTCAGATGAATACATATGTTAATATAATTTGTGGAAGAAACATTAGATTTTAGGATCAGTGTGATGTTGAATCATACTTGTAAAATATGGAAGTCTTCATGTGCTAAAAATGAAATGGTACCATAGAATGTTACTATATGATCTAGACCAGTGATGGCGAACCTTTTAGAGACCAAATGCCCAAACTGCAACCCAAAACCCACTTATGCATCGTCGGGTGCCAAGTGGGTGTGGCCCATTGGATGGGTGTGGCCCATTGGGTGGGCGTGGCTGCGGTGGTAACGGCAGACTGGGTGGGACTAAACAGTTCAATCAATTAATTCCAACTTTGCAAGATCTTTTTTTCCCCACGAGAAGTTGAAATTGACTGATGGATTGAACCTTTTTTTTTTGCACACGACGGCGGAGGCCTAAAGCGAAAAGGTTTTATAAAACCCAGCTGAAGGCCTAGGACTGGGGCGACGGCGCGCGTGCCCACAGAGGGCTCTGAGTGCCGCCTCTGGCACCCGTGCCATAGGGTGCCAGATCTAGACTCTAGACTTAGTATTAAAGGTTATTAAGTTAGATTCATTTAGGCATTTATACCAAATATCTTTTTGTTAACTAGATTGTTTGGAAAGCATATTTAGTTCATTTAATCACTATATTTAGGATTTTTTTTTTACTGTATAAGCATTATTTAAAAGTTCTTTTGTATTTCATAATTTCAGTAAATTTACTTCTGCCTCTGGGATCAAAAAAGTTGAACTAGCTCTCTAAGTACCAGCCTAAGTGCGAAAGGCAACCAGTAGTCGAATTAAAAGTACAGAGATAGAAATGTATTAATCCTTCCTTTATACTTGAGTCTTGCAATGTTTAACCAGCACCGTAGAGCCCGTCGCCCTAGGTAGAAACAAAGAACCATTCCTAATTCGCCCACTCGGTTTCTCACTAGTGACCCGGAATCCTCTGCCTTGCTGCTTAATGGAATCTCAGTCCCCCCCCCCCGGCCTTAGATCTCAACCAACTTTCGGCCAATCAGAGCGGAGCTTTACCCGAACTGTGGCAGAAGAACGGCGCCGCCCTTACTTTCCAGGAGGCGGGGGCAGTTGGAGGGGGGGTATTCTAGCAGCAAGAGCTCCTTCATGGGTTCTCCTCTATCCCCCTTGCCTTTGCCATTGCAATGCCTCTCGATTAGCCCACAGGTAGGGCAGAATGCTGGGCATGTACGTGCCGGACAGGTTCGCCCTGAAGTCATCTAAAATTCAAGACGGGATGGGGCTCTTTACGGCCCGGAGAGTGAAAAAGGTGGGTGATCTTTGTTACTGCCCCATTAAGGCGAGGGACACGCAGAGGAGGTAAGGCGCAAGCGAGGCTAGCAAGGTGGGGAACGGGCAACCTTTAGTTTTAAAAACCTTTTTCAAGCGCCCCACCCCCGCCCAGCCCCGGTTAGTTCCCTGTATTCTGGGAACGCCTGCCACGTATTACAGACTGCTTCCCTGCTTCTGCCTGCAGCTTTAAGTTCTTGTAGTCCCAACCCCTTCGCCTTTTCTCATTTCTCATCCCACTTCCGTCTGCTTCTCATCAGTACGTGCTGATGTTTCGCATTCTGAAACAAACAGAATTGTTCCCTGTCTTCTTTTGGTTCCTACTTTTTTTTTTTTTTAAAGGAATATTTTTGATGGACCAAAAGTTAAGAGGGTCAGGGAGAAGCAAGATAGCAGAATATAGCAACAGAATAATTCTATAACTTTGGATCAATTTCCAGGGAGTTTAAATGTAGCCTGGAGCAGGAATGTCCCGAAAAAATTTCAAAGATGAATTGAGACCTTCAGTTGTTCACTTTCATTGCAAAGTGATCCTTGTTCTATGTACTCGGAACCAATGGAAATTTGGAGTCAAATGAACTTCATGGAAAATATTCAGAATTTTGCTTTCTGGTTCCTGTTTCCCTTACTCCACTATCTTGCATTCCTTGATCAAACTAATTTTTAATTCACAATTCTTGTTTCTTAAAATCAAGGTATTCATACACTTGCATATATGAAGAACAATAGATGCCAGTTTAAGAGAAAACTACTGTTCCTGCATCTCCTGACTCCCTCCTCCTTTTTTTTGTAACAGTATTTACATTAGGTTACATTAGTCTGATTAGGTAGTTAGGTTAATCTAATTATGCATAGGCAGCTTATTCGGAATAATACAGGAGTCTATATATTGATGGCACCAGTAGCTATACTGGCGGTTCTGGCAGTCCAGAAGTTTTGGAATTTTAGTTTCCAGAATTCCTAGATGGCATAGCTTTCAGGTGGGAATTTCGGGTTACATTTGGTATATTTGGAAGGTGTGAAGCTGTGGAAGATTGTCATATGTCAAGACCAGAGTCAGTTGGGGGCAATCAATCATGATCCAATATGAGCCTGGGCTATGCACTTTATCATTAAAGTCATGCAATAATTGTTAAAAAGTCCTTGCCAACTGGATGTACAATATTGACAGAGAGGCCTTAGTAATTCTGCTTCTCTAGGCTTCTGCTACACCCCAGATGTGCTATTTAGCCTGATTGGGAAAACAAAAATTTAACAAATTAATCAAACCTGAAACACAGCATCAGATACTATGCAACATATCTCTTAATATTAGCTCAAATGGAAGTTTTGTGGAGAGTGAAATTATTTGCTATGGATTTTTAGAGAATGGGTTATTCCCTCTTTCCTTGCATTGTGTTTCTGATATTATTACTTATGCTTATTTGCACAGTCAAATTGATGGCATTTTTGTCTGCCTGTCAAATCCTATCCAAGGACCTGGGATAGGCAGATGTGGATGTTTGATGTTGTCACAGATATTGTCGCAGGATGTAAGCTGTTCAAAGTAAAGTGGATCCAATGGTTTCATTGCAATTGACTGATAGTGAATTTGTCATTACTGATGGTGTTCAAGTGGTGCTCCAGTTGTTTGCACCCAAGGTGCCTATTGCTATTGGTACTACCTTTGCTTTGTTTTTTCACAGTTGTTCTGTTTCTATTTGTAAGTCTTTGTATTTTGTTACCTTCTTCAGTTCTTTCTCTTCTATCCTGCTGCCTCCAAGGCCTGCCACGTCCACTATCCAGATTTTTTTATCTTTCTTATCAATAGTTTTACATTTGGAGTATTATGTGGCAGCTGCTTTGTTTGAATTTTAAAGTTGCGGAGCACTTTAGCTCACGGGTGTCAAACGTGATCGCGTCACGTGATGTATCGTGAAGTATCATGACATTTTTTGCCTTTGTGGAGCCAGTTTGACACCCCTGCTTTAGCTTCTTCATTTTCCATTGCTTTCCCTATTTTATTGTCCCACCAATTCTTGCTTCCAGGCAAATAGTATTTTTTGCAGATCTTCCAATGCACCATTGTTGCTACTTTGTCATGACATTGTTTGTAGTCAGTTTGTGCAATGTTTCTGTGCAATGCTGGTTTGTTGCACAGTTAACTAGATATTTAGACTAGATCCAGAATTTCTCTCCACCACTTATTAAGTCCTTCCCAAGAACTTGGGATTGTTGGATTTTTATCCTGTCTTTATGACAAATAGCTCAAGGTGGTGTACATACATACTACTCCTTCCTCCTCCTATTTTTGCCACTACAACAACTCTGTGAGGTGAGTTGGGCTGAGAGAGAGTGACTGGCCCAAAGTCACCCAGGCAGCTTTCATATCTAAGGTATGACTAGGTCTCCCAATCTTCTGGTTTCTAGTCTGGTACCTTAACCATTATATTAAAGTGACTTTATGAATTATATGAATTCACCCTTAGTTTTATAGCTGATAATTGAGCAGCAGAAGATGGACATACAAATATTTTTGTTCTTTTTGCTTGTATTGTAAATTTGAACATATAGTTTGATTTCAGCAATTAACAGTACCTTTTCATGAGCAAAAGATGCCAATTTTGTTACTGTTGCTAGGGTGAAAAGTTTGGACCATTTGCAGGAGAAAAGCGAATGCCACAGGAACTGGATGAAAACACAGACTGCAGGCTAATGTGGGAGGTAAAAATTCTAGCACTTTGTCTAAGAAATTTTCTTAAGCATTATTTATTAAAAACTAGAGCAGCAGTTGTTTTGGGGCAATTATGAGGCATGGGATTTCTGCTGCTTTATTTTTTTCCTAATATTGTGTTGATTGAGTACATATTACACCAGTTACACCAGTAAGGACAGATGGTTATACATAAACTTGACTTATTTTAATGCAAGCTATAATTTAACAAACCATATTTATGCTATAATTAAACCATGGCTTAGCATGACTTATTTATCCATTTAATGTTTGTACTGCTAAAACATTTTATGATGTAGAAGAAGGACGTACAGTTGTGGAAGATGTTTAGTTCTCAAATGTCTATGCTGAAGAGATAGCTGAGCAACTATAAAGATACTACTGTAGTCACTAACAACTTGTAAATATAATGCAATTTATGTGCTTGTCTAGTATTCATTCATTCATTCATTCATTCGTTGAAAGAGATGAACATCCATAAAAATACAGTGCTATGATAATTAAGCATAAGGAGGTGCTTATGCAAGTAGTTATTTTAAGATTAAGGCTGTGATTTGCTAAAGTGCTTGAGAAATTCTCAGAAAGTCATAGCAAATAAATTCCATCCACATGTTCCAGTGTTAAGCCTTCATCAATTATTTTTAAACATAATTTTACTTTAAAAAATTGAAAAGGAGTAGAATTAAATGTCATCAAGATATAATTGACAGGCTTCCGGTTTTGGATTACGGCACGCGCAGTCGCACGGAGAGAGCCGTCTCTCCCACTGGCTGCTTTCCCTTCGCCGGTAGACCCTTAACCGGGTCGAAAGTCGCCCCGTAGAGGCGACCACCGCTTGAGGAGGCTCCTGCTTGACTGGGGAAGAGCGGCAGCTCTCCTTAGTTCGAGCTATCTCCTTAGGGCCGTCGGAGGAAAGATCGGCCAGCAAAATGGACGATCACTTCGTCGCACCAGCTGAAAGCCAGAAGAACAACTAAGCGTAAAGAACCCCCGTGGAGAATCCGGGTGAGACCTTTCCTACCCCTTCTTTCCCTAATTACTCTCCTGTCAAAAGCTTTTGTGTTTGAATTACTTCCCTGCTGTGAGGGAGCAGCGTTTGGGCATTCGGGAAAAACAGCTTTGGGAAAAGAAAAAAAAAACCAGTTAATTTTTATGGACTACTTAAATTTTGGAATACTGAGGGGACCTGAAAACATTTTATTCTTGATTATTATTGTTATAACTACGCATCTATTACTTTGGAGAGGCCTTTCTTCATCTTTTTCAACACGAAAAATAAAAAATCTATTAATTTGGAAAGAAAAAAAAGATTTTATGGTCTGCTGAGGACATCTTGTGTCGAAAAGTGGTACTGCAACTGTATATTTTTTTATGGCTGGGAATGGCTATGACCTTCAAAAGATGATAAGCATAAGATAACTGAAACAGCTGGTCTATTGAAAATTGGAGGTGAACATTTGTTTGATTTCTACGAAATAGAGCCTTCTCTAAAAGATTAAAAAATCTTTCTACTACTGATATGGAACCTAACACACAGCTGGACTATGAGCTCATATTGGAAAAAATTCTGGAAGCCACAGAGGATATGAACTCTTACTTTCAAACTTTGACAGATCAAATTATAGACCGAAAGACAGCGCAGAAGAAGCAGATTGGCGCCAAAGAGATTAGTGAACAATATGTACAACCTAAAGAGGAACCACGTCAACAACTCAACTATGAAACTACACAGAGAGAAACTGTGAAAACCAAAGAACAAATTAACTTTATACAACTCCAAACGCAATCTATGGAGAAGCCTGACGATCAAAGAATAACTTTAACGGAGATGTCTGAAGCATTAACATCAACAGAGACTGACACTCAGATACAAGTTATTGAAAATTGTGAAAAGGTGGATAAACAACTGGCAAATATAACATGGAATAAAACGGCTTTTACCATCCAAAGGCTACTAGAAGAAAGGAAAGAGAACTTTGACCAATTTGAAGCGTTAAAGAATATGGACCTTTTAATATTGTGGTTTGATGATGCAGGAATTTTATTATGGAAACCGTTATGGCACAGAAAGAAACCTAGAGTTAGATTTAAAAATGTATTTTAAAGTTTTATTTAATGGGTTTAAAAAGGCTTTGATTTTTTGACTGAGTTAATAACTAATGGAGCACGTGAAATTTCTAAGAGGATACCCTTTGTAACAATACTTTGTTTTAGACATGATAATTACTGGAGAGGTAAACTTTATTTACTGGTTTAAAAAGATTTTCATAGATATAGATGAATTGATAGAATATATACTTAAATTAGATAGAAATCTATTTGTTGGTTTGATATTTTTACTTTAAGATAATTATTTTGAAATAGAAGGAGAATAAGAGGGATGGGTGACAAGAGAAGAAATGGTATTAATGAAGAAAATATAAGAATATTACTGCGGAAATAATACCAGATATAATTACTATGTAAAAAAAAAAGGATACCCGAAGTGTTAATAATATGTCTATCTAAGGCCAATTGGAATATGGTAATTGTAAGTTAGTAAAGCTTAAAAACAGGACCTGGATCTTTAGAATTGAAATGTGAGTGATATTTGATAGGATTGTCTGAAGCTTATATAGAAATGTATTAATTTGAATATGCAAGACTAAATGAGGGAATTAGAGAGGGAATTTTAAATGAATTGATTTGGGCTATATATTTGTGATTGTTTTTCTTTTTTTTTTGGATGTTCAATATACCCACCTCCACGGTGGTTCCTAAGCACTCTGATGTAACCCTTTTACCCCTATAAAAATCTAATAAAATATATTTAGAAAAAAAAAGAAAAAAAAAGATATAATTGACACATCTTCCCAATTTACTATATAAATGCAGTCGTCAGTTCCATAAAGGATAAAGGCAAGGCTTGGCATACTACAACATACCAATCACTGGAAAGAACAAATGTCCATAGCATTGTATTCTTGAACTAGTAGAAATAGATTCAGAGAAAACGTAGCCCTGTTGAGGACTAAGAAAGGAGTACAACAAACCTATTAAAAATTTGCATTAGGTTGTAAAGGAGAGATGAGATTATAGAAAGATAGAACAATTTACCAAACAACCTTGTGTATTAAACATAAAGGAATAAAGGGGAAGTGGTTTTTTTTTGGGGGGGGGGGTTGTTGCCAAATTATTTGTTGTCTGTAATAGACTTGAACCAGCTAGCAGTAGCTAAAAAAATTGCTTGCATTAACTTAATATTGACAGTTACCTAGCATTCATACATTAAATATGTTTCAACATATTTTAAGTCACATATTTTAGCTACTGACTGCTTCCTTTCTTATTTTATGCTGTCATATATTATGAATCGGTATGAACATTTCTTGAATGTTGAAAACAGGTTACCAAAATTTATAATATCTAAGTGGCTGACAAGTAACAATTTGATATCTTTGTCATTGGCTGTAATTTATTAAAAAAAGAATAATTGAAAAGTTTCATACACTGTCCAGGGGTACGATGGCACAGTGGTTAAAGACACTGAGCTTGTCAGCTGGAAAGCTGTCAGCCTGGGTTCAATACCTAAGCATTGTGCGATGGGATGAGCTGCCATTCCTTGCCCCAGCTCCTGCCCACCTAGCAGTTCGAAAGCATGCAAGATAAATAGGTACCACTGGTGCGCTTTGGCATATAGTCCTGCTGGCCACATGACCACAGAAATGTCTTTGGACAACGCTGGCTCTGCCAGTTAAGAATCAGAGATGAGCACCGTCCCTAGAGGCAGACGGGAAACCTTTACTTTTATATTCTTCCTTCCATATAATGAATAGTATGGGACTGTTGTAATTCTGAAATTCTAGATACTTTCTGTTTTCATTTGCATAGATTGCTTTAGAGGATACACGAAATGCATCTTGAAAACTTCAGCTCTCATTTTTGAACAACTTGAAATACCCCAGTGTTTTATTAGTAACATCTCAAAAGCTGGAAAAGAATAATGCAGTCTTCCAGCACTCAGAGGACGTGGTGTGTTCCAGCATCATTAGATCCTTGTAACATGTTCTTGAAATAAACAAAATCAAGCACATAAGCTGTTAAGAATTGTGTTAATTAATCATTTTGATTAATACTCTCGTAAGTATAGTGCTCCTCATATTTCATTGCTCTTTGTTATTTAAATAGTTTTATTTTGCTAAAAACCATGGGGTGTCTTGAGAACTAGAATCTTAATATTTTTTACATGGTATAAATTGGTTATGGTCTAATAAGGATGTGTAGTGCATTTATTCAACAAACCATA
Organism: Azemiops feae; assembly: GCA_023970755.1. Taxonomy (NCBI): domain Eukaryota; kingdom Metazoa; phylum Chordata; class Lepidosauria; order Squamata; family Viperidae; genus Azemiops; species Azemiops feae. The sequence continues at coordinate 3,874,347 of JALGBA010000018.1, forward strand.
AAGTCGGGTTTTATAAGACTGGGCGCAATATCTTAACTTTTCTTTTCCCTGACCTAGTTTTGGGATCATGCAGAGATTGCTGCATGCCAGCTTTTTGAATGCTTGAATCTAAGCAGCTTATATTTAAATATGATTATCTGAATAGAAAAATTGTAAGATATTATAAGTCATGTTGTGAGTTCCACATTTATTGCTAGGAGTATGTAAAGTAGAAAGCAGCTGTCCAGTTTATATAGATAGTCTCTCCAGAAACTATGAAGACAAATTCTGTTTGCCAAGTTGGCATTTGTTTCTACAATATTTATTATTAATTTAGCCACATTGAAAACATGTTTCTATATTTGATTAGATATATGCAAATACAGAAATAAAAGTATAGGTTATTGAAATCATACCTTGCTAGGTAAGCATTTAGGTAAGTAAACATAAACTTAATTTTTTCAAAGTAGATTTGAATAGCATGTCTGATACTAGGGATATGTTGATCTACAGTACAGATGCTCTAAAGACTGATCATCACACTAGTTCTGTCACTGCGCGATGAAGAAATAGTATTATCATTATATAGGTGTAACAGTTTTTAATTATTTTACCATATTCACTTGAAAAGAAAGATTACTTCCGCATGACTTCAGTACGGAGAACTTGTTTGTTTGTTTTAAGAAATTTATATTGCTGTCCATCTCACTCATGGTGAGTGGCTTACAAAGTAAGATCCCAAATACAAAATCCACTATGTTCCTACCTCCTTGGTGACAACATTCAGACAAACTACTTGATGGGTTCTGAATCAGGCTGGGATTCGCAGATCTGTTGGTGAAGCCATGTTTTCAGTCCTTGTCTTCTTTCATTTTTTACATTAGCTCGGAAGCTGTTGAAAATGAATGACTATCAGTGTCCCATCAGAACACTGCAAACTTATTTATTTTTATCCCACCTTTATTATTTTTACAAATAACTCGAGGCAGTGAACATATCCAACACACCTTCCTCTTCCTATTTACCCCACAACAACTACTCTATGAAGTGAATTGGGTTGAGAGAGAGTGACTGGCTCAAAGTCACCCAGCTGGCTTTCATGGCTAAGGTGAGATTTGAATTCATGATCTCATGCTTTCTAGCCTGGTGCCTTAACCAATAGACCAAACTGGCTGAATTATGATTTTCAGTTTCTGAAAAGGTTATTACATCATGATAATTTGCCAATATTTGCCATATTTCTTAAAGTTGCTACTTGATTGTAAGCACTTAAGGTTTGATTTATGTCACATCAATTAGGAATTAGATAGCCAACTAACTATTATTATCATGTTTAATAGAATTTGTGGAAACCAGCTTTAGTATAAGAACACTTTTGTCAGTTTATGATGCATGAATTGGGCCTTAATAACACTGAGAGAATGGGATGCCCCCGTGGTATTTTTCACAAAATTGTGAGCTCCATATTTTTAAAAACTTGAGTTGAACCTTTTGAGAAAGTATTCTGAGGTTTTCATATTTGCCATGGCATTTTATAGTTGTAAAATAACTATATAAATATAGACAAAGTACAATATTTTTCAAGTGCCAGCCTAACAATTATTGCCTCTTTTAAAAAGTAGGGGGACCTTTGTCTTTTCTTGTTATTTTTCCTGTGACAAAGAGGTTATGGTTGTAATCTTTGAAAAGCCATAATGGAAAATATTCTTGTAATATCAGTAAAGGTATTCATCAGCATAGTAATGGATATTTGGGCAAGTCCATGGGTTAGTCTTCTGTCAATAGATTTTACTTTAATAACTGTCTTTTAATATTTTTATGTTTAAGTTATTCTACGTCAAGAACTTTTATATGTAGGTAACTGTGGTTAAAACAAAAATCTTGTTCAAATTCAACATCCTAAATTTTCAGACTCTTTTAAATATTGGTATTCAAATGTATGCATTTCTTGTATGCATGTTGTTTTGTAATAGACATATTTAATCATGTTTACTATTTGTGAATTATAAGACTTCTGTTTCTTTACCATTCCAATTAATGTCTTTAGCAGATTCATATGACCTAATTTGCATTTTCTGATTGAATGCCAGTGGGATTCAAAGCATCCAATAATAGTCAGAAGTACAACAGTGAGGTTCAGCTCATAGAAAGAAGCATTAATTTGGGGTTTTGATCATACACATGGCAACTGTTCACTGGCAAATTTCTTTGACGTGAATGTGTGAACTTTCAAGACAATTTTTTTGTTCTAGCAGAAGATTCAGGTTAGCTTCCCATTTATACAACTATATACAACTAGAATAGGATGTTTTATGCTGAATTTAAACATGCCTATTTAGGATTCTTTGAAGTGACAACTAGTTTCAGATGCAGCTGTTCTTAGGTGCTATGTTCATATTCCCCACCACCACCACCTTTCAGATATCAGATCTGAAGTTCAATACTGTATAAGAATTGTGCTTATATGGAAAAATTTACTCCCAGATAGATTAATCCAAGATAAGACTCTTAGTATTTAATGTTGATTATATGTTTGGGAGATAATAATAACAGAAATCACAGTAAGTAAGTAAGTTGCATCCCTCTTACAGTGTTAAGTTTGGTCATGGTTCATGGAAAAGCTCCTTCATAAATATATGGAACCTGCAGTGAATTTTATTACTAGGATGTCAGCAAAATAAAGACCTTTTAATGGGTTCCTGATCCTTAAATCATTTCTTCTGTCTAAAGTTTGTTTAAGTGAATACAATTTTCTATCCCATTGGTTTCAAGAGCTACGCAAAACTAATGTTGAGCAGTACAAGGCTTCATATGTTATGCTTCAAAATTAAATTATAGTCTAGTCACGGAATATTTTTTCCTTGCTGTTTATATGGTTTCTTGCAGTTCTTATTTAATAACAATTCAACAAATGGTCTTCAAAATTGAAAGCAATGTGTTTACTGAGTGCAGGAGAGGAAGCCATCTGTTTAGCCTCATTGTTGTGCTGACATTTTTCCTGACTGGCTGCAAAGTATTCGACTTCAATTCATATTCCTGTGTCAAATAGTGCAACAAAATACATACCACTGTGTAATATCTTTAGTCAAATTAAAATGTGATTTCATTTTACAGTCACAAGAAGGAGAGAATCATCAAGCAAGTTACCTGAACCATGTTGGGAAACATGCTCTTAAAGATCTTTATAGTTCTTTTCCACCACTGCAATTCATACAGAATAACAGAGATGGAAGGAACCTTGTAGCTCATCTAATCCAACCCCCTGCTCAAGCAGGAGACCATATGTTATTTTGACCCTTGTTATTTTGAAACAAATAATTTCAAAGATCATGTTTATATTGTTTGATAAATGTAACTTCTTCAGAAGAATTTTAAACCTGGCCATTAATGTCTTATGTATGCCAGTGGGCTTTAAAAATTTAACAGTTGACATACTGAAGGCAGTCTTGAGGAAAACAATCCAAATATTTGAAATTAGAAAGTGCAACAAATCAACTAGAAAAGCTTTTTTTTTTTTTAAAGATAGCCTGATTGCAAAGCAGAGATTGAAATTACATGTGGAACAAAGTAGCAGCAGTCTAACTTAATAATGTTGAATTTGAACAAGAGTTTTGTTTTAACCACAGTTACCTACATATAAAAGTTCTTGACGTAGAATAACTTAAACATAAAAAACATAAAAATATTAATGAGCTATCAAGAAAACTAAAAAAGATATCCTACTTTCTTCTACATTCGTGGTGTTTTAAGCAACTGGATTGTGGTCATAATGTTTTCCAAAACAAGGTTCCAATGTCAATGATTTCATTACTTGTCTGCTTAGTATAATGTTCAATTTTGTGTACTCAAGCAGCCCCTTCAGGCTTTCAGATCATTCATGTTGAAAACACAGGATAACCTATGCTGTTGTGGAAATGTCAGTCTTTTTGAAATGTGATAGTTTTAATTTCATCCATATTCATGTCGGAATTAACACTGGCTTTACTTGTCTGTCTAAAGCCAAATGTATCTAAAATAAAGTTCTATATTGGTCCGGTGAGTTGCATTTCTATAGTTACCTCTTTAGTGAACAAATTCTTCTTTATAAAAAGATTAGTAAGTTTAACTCTTGCTAAACTTCAAGAGTTGGCTCTTTTTCTTCCCCTAAAAAGGATTATTTTAGGCTATTTAGTTTGGACATTATTGAAATAGCATTATCACATCTATAGTGTTTACTATTCCACAATCTCAACATTATGACCATTTTCGCTGATAGTGTTAAAGTTGAAAATATTTGAAGTGTACTAAATTCCAAGTTGGGTAGGGCAACCGGATCTGGAGTACAAAAATCTGCATGACCACTAGAATGGCAGGAAGGAGTTAGCATATGCTGTGCCACTTTGCTGCCATTTAGAAGTCATCTGGATTTTTTGAGCACCTATGTAGTAACCTAAAGATGGAAATCAGAAACTTAATGTATTTACCTATCACCTGAGAATTAAATATCTACCCACAATGGCAATTATTGATAATTTTGGTCCCAGCAGACTTTTAAGAGTTTCAATTAAAAAAAAATTAATAAAATAGAACCTAAGTGTGATTAAGCAAATCATGGCTTAGCAGGTTATGTCTGTTCAGCCAATGCTTTCCTCAATGTTCCCCTCTTACATTACACAGCTATTTCTTGAACGTTACACTGTTCGCGTAACCCTTTGCACATGAGTTCATGGGATGTATTTAATCCTACAGATGCAAAATACTAACATTTTCCTAACGTTTGCTCATTCCCATTTGTAAGAATGCAATATATATGAAAATGTAGCTTTAATGGATTAAATTCTCCTTTTTCCTGAGTAATTTCAATATCATGCTAAGGAGGAATGATATTTCGGAAAGTAAGTTCATTTGCAATATATTTCATTGCCATATCATACCTAATTCTTAACTTTCCCAAGAAAATGTAAGGTAGAAGAGCCAAATGAAAATATATAAAATCTAATGTATTAATAAACCATGCCATTTAATATTATTAAAGCATAATTTTTCCTCTTTAGAGGCCCTTAAAAGAGGCTCAATTTTTTACTTTGTAATATAAAATAATAGAAGGTATAAATTTTCAAGCAGCAGCTGGAAAAATTAGGTAGCTACATGCTGTGAAGAACAATGATGTTGTTTTTAAAAGGCAAATGAAGGGGAATATGAGGAGCTGTAAGTGCTAATAGGAGCCCAGATGTGTTTACCTTTTCTCAACTTATATTTTAAGTTGGGCAAATTGCCACTCCTGCAAATTTTACTCATTTTCATAGGAGCAGAGCAACCCACTGTCATTCTCTGTAATAAATCTAGCTCTGACACTCTTTAATCCCTGCTTTGGATTTTGGGCCAGCCTGTTGTGTACATTCAGCTTTGTGGTTTGTTAAACACTGTTTATGGTTTAGTGTGATATTTGAACTCAATTATTTTGACTTATTTAATAAATCAAATTTTCACATGATACATGAATCCAGCCAAAGATTTACTTCTATTAGAGAATAATCAAATAATAAAATGAAAACTTGAGGGTCTTTATTTTTGTAGCGTTACATTTATATCTTTTAAGTTTTTCAAAGCTTTAGCTTTGCTCAAATTTTATTGCCTTTTCAGGTTCGTGGAAATAAAGGTGAAGTGCTTTATGTTCTGGATGCTAGCAATCCAAGGCATTCTAACTGGTTGCGTTTTGTACATGAAGCACCATCTCATGAACAAAAGAATCTGGCAGCTATCCAGGTAAATTTGTCCAATTCTTATTAGATTTCCAGTTCAGTCTTCCATGTCTACTCATTATATGGTATAGCTTATTGTCTAATAAGTGACTGTAGGATGGCGGCCATAAACTTAGCAAAGTGGTAAGCCACTAATGGTATCTGTATACCATTAGCTCACATCATACCTGGTGATTCCTGAATGCTACTTGAGAATAACAGTGCTTAGAATTGAATATTTTTAGGGACCACAGATTTTGAGAATTGGAGTCTAGTAACATTCTTGTGTTATAAGTTTCTGTCCCAGCAACATAGAATTCAGTTTTATATAAGCAAATAGGGATTAATTAAGTACAGAAATATTATACAGTATGTCCTCTAAGGTTCCTGAACAAAGAATCCTTGCAGGGGGGAAAAAACCGGAAGCCATGATGGGACAATTTTTTATTTTTGAGTAAGTACATGTCACAAATATTCAATATGCAGGATATTATATGCTAAACAGATTTTAATTTGTGCTCCTCTTTTTCCAGAACCAATGTAGGAGACATTCCTTGCATCTCTCACTGTGATTTCCTTTTGGTGTCTTTTTGTTATTGTAAATGCTATTCTGTTATTCCAGGTATAAATAGAGCCACTGGAACAGAGATATAAGACCTCAAAATAAATAATTTGGGAAATTATTTTACAAACAAGGGTCAATAATACTGTATTAGGAGTGGGGGGGAGTTTATTCTAAAATGTTTTTGTAATGCTTAAAGTATGTTGGACCAGGATTTTTGTTCTGGCTATTTCCATGTGTATTTTTATGTGAGAAACTGCAAAGCACTCCTTTTAAACCTACTAAATCTACTGTGCTACCCCCTCGAAAGAAAATAACAGATGGTAGCTGTGACCTAAAGGGCCTTTACACACTTTTGGTTGTGGGCCAGTTGTCCCATTCCTGAGGCAAGAGGTTCTTCTCACTGTCATTCATGCTCTCGGACATCTTGTTTGGACTACTGCAACATGGTCTACATGGGGCTGCCCTTGAAGAGCTGATACCGAGTGCTGCTGTATGTGTTGTAAATGATGGTGACTGTTTGGTACATGTAACATCATTGCTTCATGGTTGCCAATGTGTTTCCGGGTGCAATTCAAGGTACTGGTTGTCACCTTTAAATCCCTGAGGGACTGTTTTCTTCCTTTCCTTTCCCTTCTCTTTTTATCCATCCAATCCAGTTAGCAGAATAGGCAGGTCCCATCAGCTGGCAGGAAGAAAGAGATGTGCATTGTCTGCCATAGCCCTGCCCTCTGGAACATCCTCCCTACTAAGATTAGAATGGCCTTGACCCAGTTGCCTTTCAAAAGGTCTTGAAGATCTGGTTATGTGCCTGGGCCTCTGGACCTAAGGGTGTTCAAAGTGATAGAATGAGGAATTCAATAGGTCAGGATGCTCTCAGATTCTGAGAATCGCCCATTTCCAGAAATTAACTTCCAGGGAAAATTATCATTCAGACAATCATTTGCCTGAAATGGTATAGGGTTTCCTGCTTGAGCAGTGGGTTGGACTAGCAAATCTCGAAGGTCCCTTCCAATTATGTTATTCGGTTATTCATTCTGTCATACAGTTTGTTCCCCCAAAATCAAAGTATGCTAGTGTGTTTACCCATAAACAAATTGCATTTATCATTGGATGTTTATTGAATTGCTATTATGATTTTTTAGCATTCAGTCACCTTTAGTTTTGTCTTGCTTTTTTTTTTTTTGCTTAATGTAATATGATTGTTTTCTAAAGTTATATTACTATGTTGGTTTATATTTAATCCTGTAAAATAATTATAAGACAAAGGCAAAAATAAAAGTTGTAATAATTTCAATGTTTTAATTGTTTCTTGGTGATTCAAAAAACTTATTTGTTTTAGAAATAGATTTAATAATAATGAATTTCTAAAATTCTTTTTTCTCTAACAGGAAGGAGAAAACATTTTCTATCTAGCTGTTGAGGATATTGAAACAGATACCGAACTTTTGATTGGTTACCTTGATAGTGATATGGAAGAAGTGGAGGAAGACGATGAAGAGGAAGCCATTATTAACCAGGAAGAAGAGGATAGCAACAACAACAGTAATGGCACTCATAAGGATTTGCAACAAACTAATGAAAAAGGTATGGATGAATAATTTAAAAAATCCATTTCTATTTAAAAATATATCTTGATTAGAAGAAGAATTAATGGGTACTGAATGAATGTGAACTGAATGCAAAAATGAGTGACCAGTACAAAAGATGTATGTTGAATCGGTTGGGCTACAGACAAACTGAGCAAGATTGAAATCAGAAAGCAAAATTTCAGAGAAGAGTGAATGGGTCAAAAGAAAATGGAAGAGCAAGAGAATTGTGTTAGAATGGAGTTGATGCAATCTAAAAAAGAAAGAGTTCAGAAGTTTAAAGAACAAACCTTAATATATGAATTGATATATGAATATGGTGGGATCAAGAATGATTTGTAAAGTCAGAAATATGTAGAAAGTTATAGTGTATAGGGCTGATACAAACTCTGCTTACTCCATTTTTGTTCTTTTTTTCTTAATGTGACTTTACTTTTGATAAATGTTTCTTCTTTATTGCTCTTTGCATAGCATATAGTGGATATGAATGTACACGTTTCTGTACAAAAGTTATTATAAATATTATCTTCCTCCATCCAAAAATGATACTTCTAGAACCTTAAGCTATTTGCATACACAATATTATCACCCAGTTGTAATTCTTAATAAACACAATGGGAAATTATGAAAGATATAGGAAGCAATCATATGAAGTTGAATTTCATGACATTTAGCTTTTGTCTTGTTTTCACATTTGTTTTGCAGTCTTGTCTCTGGCACTGTGTTGATCTCTGCATGATAAAAGATTGCCAGCTTTCTCTTAGAACAGAACCTATTGCAATGTTTTCACAAAGAAATATTTCCTTTCTGGAATTTCTGTCTTTTCTCTACCATGTAGATTGTTCCACCTGTAAAGAGGACCATGCTTGTCCAAACTGTGAATCCAGTTTTGCAAGCCAGGAAATATTAGCTGAACACCTTCAGACACTGCATCAAAAGCCCAGTGAAGAAAAAGAATTCAAATGCAGGAATTGTGGAAAGAAATTCCCAGTAAAGCAAGCTTTACAGAGGCAGTAAGTCTGTGGCATTTGAAACCATAAAGTCAATAAGACCATACAGACGTATTTTTGCCAGTGAATGGTTTACACACTAGAGCAAATTTTGTTTTTTTACTTTACTAGGTGTTTCATGCACATGTATAAACATGTAATGTGAATGGGACAAAAACTATGTATACACAGAACATCATGAAGGCATGTAACAAGCTTAATCACCATCGCTTCATTGTAAGCTTATGACTCCTGTATCAAAGCCAATGTAATATTATCCATTATTGTGGATGCTGTGTTGTTAAGTGCGCACAGCAGTAAAGAGAATGAGCAAGATATTTTCATAAGTGAAATGCACCAGTGTATATATTATAAACAGTAAGCATAAAAAATTGATAGTGACATTGGGCTGTCGGTTTGATCTCCGAGCTTGGCGATTTGGCTGCAGATGTTTCATGTCCATTCAGGGGGACATCTTCAGTGTGCTTTGAATTGATAGTGACATTTTGCAAACATTCAAGTTATTTTAAAAGTTGGGCTTGGGAATATATTAATGTTTTTGTTTTTTTTTAAAAAATATTAAATAAATAATCTTAACATAAGTGTTGTACATTAATTCCAGGAAATTATGCAAGTCATACAGCAGGATCCCTTACTTTTGGGGGAAAATATCCTTTTATTTACAGTCTGAGATGTATCTTTATAAAATACAAGTTTTTGAATATCGTAGGAGCTAAAGTATTTATAGTTTTAGCATTTCATTTTTAACAGTTTTTACTCGAACTACTTTCTTTTAATTGAACTACTTTTTTAAAAATTATTAATAAATTATTTTAAACTTGGTATCTGGATTTGCTATTAATTATGAAAAACCAGTTGTATTTTGCATAAGTAAACAAATCAAGACCATGCCCATTTTTGAATATATGACAGGTGGTCCTCAAGTTAGGATGATAATGGGGCCTTTCCATCATGGTTGTAAACCATGATGGTTATAAATCAGGTCACCCATGTCAGTGACTCAGTTTTGTATATATATAAATACTGTAAGCATTTTTGTATAAGTAAAATGCAGAATAGATATGTGTTTCTTTAAATAGGAGCAAAATCAGCCAGATTGCAAAAACAGTTGAAGATTGACATGTTTGACTTGAGATTTCTTTTCTCTTTCCTAACAGTGTCCTTCAGTGCACAGAAAATGCGAATCCAGGAAATTATTCAAGAAGTTTTCAGTGTTCTGTTTGCAACATATCCTTCAGCTCAGAATTGAGGTTCCCTGTCTTAATTACTGGACTACTCTCATCTTGCTGCTGACTCCTCTTTGCATGTTTGCTTGCTTTAAGATTTTGTAGTTGCCTTGTGAACACTTAATTATGTGAGGTGGAAAATGCTTTTGTCCCAACATGCAGTAAGTTATGCATGAAGTGGACTACAGGTCTGCTGCCCAGCATGTGCATTCAAATACCTGTCAAGATTGCATTTCAAGAAGTAGATTTTTTGATGCCTTATTTTTCTCTTCTTCAATCACCTGACATCAGTTTTGAACAACACAAAGAAGCCTGCCGAGGTGATGCTAGGTTCGTATGCAAGGCTGACAGCTGTGGGAAGAGGTTCAAGAGTAAGGATGCCTTGAAAAAGCACAAGGAAAATGTTCACACTGGTAAATAACATATTGGAATTGTCATTATTTCATCAGTTTTAGAATGTATTAATATATAGTTAAGGAAAGATTGTGGATTTTTTTACAATTGTGGGAGCTACAATTCAAGGTTCAAATTCAGAGGAAGAGAATTCTGCATGCTAGTTTTTGTAAGAAGCCATGAGAGTCCATTATCATCATCAACATCATCTTCAAGGGTGCACTTGTGATGGTTGAGCAGTTGCTGATACTGAAGCAGCATCGCAGACTTACCAGCATTTATATCAAGGCCTGTTCATCCTTCTACATGTGGCCAAATGAACAGTATGGGCTAGAAAATGAAAAATGGAGGGCAATTTCCCAAGATCTGTTTCTGGGAAGATAAACCTGTGGCAAGGTTTCTGCTCAGAATAATAGGTGTGTGGTTGCTCACCTTCCCCACTTTAATATGGGTCTGTTTATGATTACTATGTGTTGTTTTTACACCCCAAAAGTATACAGCTAATTGATTACTGAATATACAAATCAGATGATTTTAGTGTTTGTGTTCACATTTTGAAATTGTTTTTAAAGAACCTGGCAAAAACATATACAGTGCCTTTATCAATTAGTCATGTGCAAGTTTCAGATGGGGATATTTTCCCCAATTCATGTTTCATTTGTGAGCGTAATGTCACAGTGCAAGACCTACTTCTTTTCTAAACAATATTGTATGCATACCTCAAAGGAGAAAAGCTTGCAGCATGAAACTGCATTCATTAGGCTGATTAACCTAGCAAAAACATACAGATGCTGAGTTCTTCTTATAATGCTTTAGAAAAGATTGAGTGACAGCCTCCTGCTGAATAAATGGAAATTGTAAGGAGTGTAAGGCAGCCTGGCTTCAGGGAAAAAGCTCATGGAATGAATAGACAGGGAGAGTTAGAAGTTTGCCTGTGATAGGCACATTTGTGTTCTTGCTACCAAACAATGCAGAAAATATGTAAATGTGTAGCAGTCCTTGAACAAACTTCAAGGATAGGAGCAACAAGTAGTAATATTTCAGTTCATGAGAAAGGATAAATGTCCATCAACCTAAACAAAGGGTTCTGCAACAAAACGGACAGTGAAATCATTTATCCACACACAAGAAGACACAGAAATACCGGAGCAAGCCCAATGAATAAAGTAACAGCTAGAAGCTGATTACATGGTGATATAGGCTTTGTGTACTTGGGAGAAGGAAAAGACAGCGTGATTGAAGGATGCAGAAGATTAAAGGATGCAGAAGACAGATAAATCATGGCAGTTTGTAGTTTTCTATGAGGAATTGAATTAAAAACTGCATGCGAAATGTGCTATCTGTGAAAGCAAGGATCAAGAACATGAAAGAAGAATGTCCGTAATCTATCAAGTCCAATGACAAATGTCCTTTCCTGTGTATAGCACCATGGGGGCTAAGATGGTAGCGTTATCTGTTCCTGCAATCAAAAGAAGAGGACCAGAAATGGAAGTAATATTGGAAGTCAGTAACTAGCTACACAAAAGGTGTTGATACATTGAGATATTTGGTTTCAGGGACCATAATTCTGTCAACAAATACAACCAAGAAAACTAGATTCTTGGAGCCTTTTTAAGCAGTTTTTTTGAAAGGGAAAACAAGTCATTTTGGGTACAGCAATCTTGACAATTACATTTATTTATATTTTATATATCTGTTAATTTTGTTAAAATGGAGATTTCCCAATCCTGTTAACTGCCTGTTGGTGTAATGGAGAGTTGCCTCTCATTTTCTAGATGAAAAAATGTGCAAATGTTGTGATCTTATAATATTTTTCAAACCTCTACTATTTTTTCTGGACTCTGGGAAATTGAGAAATTTGTTAGATCGGAGGTATCTAAATGATAGTCTGCTGGTGCAAAATATGTCAGTCCTACTAAATAGAACAGACCAAGGAATCAATTCCACAAGAAGGATAACATTGCTTTTATGGAGATTGGCTGTAAAAACAGAATCTTGCAAGTCTTCCATGCAAAAAATGATAAAACTGAAGATGACTCCAACTTTAGACAACGGTAGAATGAAGAACTGGCTACTCATAATTCCTCTCTGGAAAAGGAGAGGACATGAGATTGCCTACAAGTGTTCCAGACAGTTGCAATTTGCAAGGAGGCCACAAGACAGTCTCTGATGGCTTTAGAGCAGTGGGAGATGAGAGAATAGCCATCTTACTCAAACTATAGTTGGCACCTTCAAAAGGACATTGGGTTCACATATTTCTTTTTGCTTGTTGTATTTTAAGAAAATGTGATAAATTACTAAAATTGTGTATATTGTGATGAAGGGGAAGTGTTTCTCTTTACTATATTTTTCCGTACCTATTTTTTTTCTTTTTTTTAGTTTGTATTTTTTATCACTGTCATTTTTAATAAAATTACTATTAAAAAAGAATCTTGCAAGTCTAATTTTGCTGTACTTTCTCTTCCTTCTTATACATTAATGAATTAGGGAGATGCTTTCCCTGCTTTCCAATGATATATCATTGTTCTGGATTTAGAAATGTTTTAGCCCATTTTGCCTATGTAATGGTTCATACATATTTCCATCAACATCATCTTCCTTGATGATCTTACATGTTGTACATGGACTAGTAAAATGGCCAAAAATATTTGTAAAATCATTTTGCCAAAGCATGGTAAGGTTGATTAGAAGGATTTTAATTTGAGCTCTGTTGAATTTGTAAATTCAAAGACTTGAATCCTGTAGAAAGAGTAAGCTTTTGAAACAACCCAAATAAAAAGTTAGAAAGAATATTAAATACTGTAGTATGCATACTACAGTATAGGAAAGAAACGAGATGAACCTGAGGTCAGATAAGATTTCGTAGGATTATGAAGACATTGTGGGATGATTCTCATTGCTGGAAGATAGCAATTGAGGATTATCATTTGCTCAAATGGAACAGAAGTAACTATAAATGAATGAAAAGTTGCACTGTATACTAAGTATCGATTCCTGCTCAGAAATCCATATGAATAAACTTGACAACGCAATATATAATATTTGGATTAAATAAGAGAAGAATAAATACGATGAGTACTGTTCTTGCTGTTTAATATCATCTCCCTTACTAGGAGTTGTGAATGATATTTTCCAAAAGCAAACTGCATATACTATAAAGAGGCATAAAGTAGTAGTGATGGATACTTTAATTACCCCATCATGTTTACGTGACAGACTGCCAAGCTTCATCCTTCTAAGATCTCCTGGCTTTTCTTTCCAACAGCTTTCTTCTTGCGAGATTAGAAGAGTGATTGACAATAATAGATAACTGATTAAATCCTTAGTTGAGTAACCAGGGGTAATAGGAATATCAGGGTATCAAATTATGTGATGCTGGAGTTTCTCATTTTAAGGGAAACTAAAACTAAGCATAGTCAAACGTATCACAGACTTCAGAAAATTGGATATAAAAAACTTGGCCCTGGTGTTATTTATTTATTAAACATGTACCCTGTCCCAAGGAACTCACAGGTAGACAATATAACACAGTTAAAAGCTCATAAAATATCTTCCTAAAACCCTAACATAAAATAACAAAAATAGAAATGGTGCAATGCATTAAATCAAGAGAATGCCCTCTGAAATAGTTTAGTTTTTAGTAATTTCCTCAAAACCAACAGAGGGCTGAGTCTTCTCTTCAAAGGGTTGACTTGACACAGAATAGCGTTTTTGCGTCTCAGAAGGGCATATATATCCAGCAGCTGTTCTCCACAATATCTAACTGATTGGGCCAATTCTGTGATGTACTCCACTCGTTAATAATGTCACCTCCTGTTGTTTTCAGTCTGGTAATATATAAATGTAGTAAAATAAATTCAACAAATGACATAAGAAGCTAATGGGAAAAGAAGCTTCAGTTTGATGGAAGTTTGTAGAGAAATAGATACTAAAATCACAAATTGCAACAATTTTAGTAAGGACAAAAATACAGAGTCCCACAAGAGAAGTCTCTATGCTTATTTAGAAAGCATAGTAAGAAAGATCTGAAAACAAAAGGGAACATATATGGAAAATGAAAAGAAGATCATGTCAAAAAAGAGTATGTCCATGTAGTCTAGAACTGAAAGACTGATGTCCAGAAAGTGAAAGTTTAGAATTTGTTCAGGAAAGCAAAGATTGTGGTGAAAAGAAGCTTCTTCAGTTAAGTTCATGATAAGCTGAATAATGTAGATACTCAGCTCCTACTTTATTCAGTCTTCTATAACACATACACAAAAAATCTGTTCCATCAGCAAATGTTGAGGGGTACAATGAAGAGACAAGATTACAATTTCAGACTGACAGAAACATGGTCCAAATGAACCTAAATATTCAGAACTATACACGTTATCTCAAAGGGTACTGAACCTGTTGAGATAGCACAGGGTTTCTCAGCCTCAGCAGTTTTAACTGGATGGAGTTCAGTTCCCAGAATTCCTTAGGCAGCAGAGTGGAAGTCCACATATAAAGTTGATGAGGTTGGCACACACTACTGTGGTTGGGAAACACTGGGCTGGTCAGTCCCTTATCTCTTATGTTTGAGAAATCTTCAAGAACTAGAGGATTTGATAAATGCCAAATAGCTAGAAGAGAGAAAATATTCTTTCCATCTATCTCCAAAAATGGGTAAAGGGAAGACTGAACAATCAACAAACTGTCTGATATTGATACTTAGGAATATTCTAGTGTGAATTAAAAAAAAGATCTGTAATTTCACTGTAAATCTGTAAATTCATTGCAGTTGATAATAGCACTGTACTATACTAATACTATATTAATACTTATACTAATACTGTACTATACTGTACTAAACTTAATCTAAACTAAATTAAACTAAACTTGGAGCACTATGCTCAGATTGCTCACTGATAGTTCATTAAATTGGAGTGAGACAAGTTGGGTGCAAAAGTTACATATTTTCATTAACATTTGAATGAAGAGGTGGAAGGAGAGCTTGCCAAGTGTGCAAATGATACAGATATGCAGAAGATAGAAGTAAAATTCAAAATTATTTTGATAGGAAAAACAATTAAAAATAATATGAAATTTAAGTACAAACAAAAATAAGTACAAAATCATTTGGAAAATAAAAATAAAATACACAAGTATAAGATGAGGATACTTACTTACAAACTGATTATGAGCCAGCAGTGTGATGTTGTTAAAAGAGGGTAAATACAACTTTAGATTGAATTAAAATTATGCATTAAAGGCATTATTATTATATTTATATCATACAGTTTTCTTAAAAAAAAAATTTTTTTTGGCTATAGTAGTTCCATCTGTTCTACTTTGGTCAGACCCTACCCCAAATTTTTTTTTTTTTAAATATATTTTATTAGATTTTATAGGGGTACAGGGGTAACATTAAGGTGCTTAGGAACCACCATGGAGGTGGGTATATTAAACATCCAAAAAAAGGAAGACAATCACAGATATATAGCTCAACTCAAGCTTCCCTCTCTAATTCCCTCATTTAATTTTACATATTCACATTAATGAGTTCTATATAAGTTTCAAACAGTCCTATCAAATATCAATTACATTTCAATTCTAAAAAATCCCAATCCTGTTTTTAAGCTTTACTAACTTACAATTACTATATTTCAATTAGCCTTAAATAGACATGTTATTAACACTTCGGGTGCCCTTTTTTTTTTTTTACGTAATTATATCTGGTATATTGTTCTTACAACAACATTCCCATATCTTCTTCATTGATACCATTTTTTTTTTCTCTTATCACCCATCCCTCTTATTCTCCTTTTATTTCTAAATAATTCTCTTAAAATAAAAATATCAGGCCAACAAATAAATTTCTATCTAATTTAAATATATATTCTATCAATGCCTCTATATCTATAAAAATCTTTTTAAACCAGTAGATAAAGTTTACTTCTCCAATATATATCATATCTAAGACAAAGTAATATTACAAAGGGTATCCTCTTAAAAATTTCACGTATTCCATTAGTTGTTAAGTCAGTCAAGAAATCAAAGCCTTTTTAATCCCATTAAATAAGACTTTAAAATACATTTTTAAATCTAACTCTAGGCTTCTTTCTGTGCCATAATGGTTTCCATAGTGAGGTTCCTACATAATCAAACCACACTATTAAGGGGTCCATATTCTTTAACGCTTCAAATTGGTCAAAGTTCTCTTTCCTTTCTTCTAATAGCCTTTGGATGGTAAAAGCTGTTTTATTCCATGTTATATTTGCCAATTGTTTATCCACCTTTTCTCGATTTTCAATAGGTTGTATCTGAGTGTCAGTCTCTGTTGATGTTGGTATTGGTGCTTCAGACATCTCTGTTGAAATTGTTGTATAGTCATCAGACTTCTCGATAGGTTGTGTTGAAAGTTGAATAAAATTAGTTTGTTTTGTGGTTTCCACAGTTTCTCTCAATGTAGGGAAAAGAGAATGAAAATAGGAGCTCACATCCTTTGCAGCTTCTAGAATTGTTTCCAATATAAGATCATAGTCCAGTTGTGTATTAAGTTCCATATCGATAGTAATAAGGCTTTTTAATCTTTAATCTTTAAGGAAGGCTCTGCTTCATAAGAATCAAACAAGCATTCACCTTCAGTTTTCAATAGGCCAGCTGTATCGTTATCTTGTAATTATGGCTCTTTCAGGGTCATAGCCATTCCCAGCCATAAAGAAATATAATTGCAGTACCACTTTTCGACACAAGATGTCCTCAGCAAACCAGAAAATCCTTTTTTTTTTTCTTTCCAAATAATAGATTTTTTATTTTTCGTGTTGAAAGAGATGAAGAAAGGGTTCAAAATAATGAATACGTAGTTGTAACAATAATAGTCAAGAATAGAATGTTTTCAGGTCCCCTCAGTATTCCAAAATTTAGATAGTATCGAAATTAACTGGTTTTTATTTATATATTTTTTTTCCAACGCTGTTTTTCCCCATTGCTCAAACGCTGCTTCCTCACGACAGGGAAATAGTTCAAAGAAAGCTTTTAACAGGAAAGTAGTTAGGGAAAAAAAAAAGGGGGTAGAAAAGGTCTCACCCGGATTCTCCACGGGGGTTCTTTCGCTTAGATGTTCTTCTGGCTTTCAGCTGGTGCGACGAAGTGATCGTCCATTTTGAAGGGCGATCTTTTCCTCCGGCGGCCCTAAGGAGAAAGCTCGAACTGGGGAGAGCCGCCGCTCTTCCCCAGTCGAGCAGGAGCCTCCTCTAGCGGTGGTCGCCTCTACGGGGCGACTTTCGACCCGATTAAGGGTCTACCGACGAAGGGAAACCAGCCGGTGGGAGAGAGAGATCTCTCCGTGCGACTGCTGGTGTCGCGATCCGGAACCGGAAGCCAGACCCTACCCCAAATTTTAAAGATTTTAAGAATAGTTCAGCAGAATTACCTGAGATCCAAAAAAGGATAATAAAGACAATTGAAAGATTAGAATGTATGAAGAGAGCTTAAAGAATTGGATATACTAAGCCTTGAGAAAAATTACAGATAGTCCTCAACTTACGATCAGTTGCTTAAAGACTGTTTATATTTCTGATAGCCATGGAACAGGTACTTTATGGTCTGTAAAACACCCCCTGACTGTCACGCTATAACCCCTCCATGGTCATATGACTATACATTGGATGCTTGGCAACTGGTCACCTTTATGACTGGTCGAAGTGTTCTGTGGTCACATGACCATAATTTGCAATGTTATTTGCCTGTTTCTACCATTTGTTTGCTGGTTTCTGGCAGAAATGCCCATTTGAATGATTTCCACTTCTGACCACTGTGTTTGCTTAATAACTTCCACAAAAAATATTGTAAAATCACATCCAGTTACATGGATGCCTCAACTAGCAGCAAAAGGTTGTCACAAAGAAAATGAGTGGTTGTGCAAGATGTAGAATATGACTCTTTGTTTAATTAGTAATAGTTAGTTCTCTTAAAATTCTAATTAAAGCACATAAGGATTTCATAACATATGTTAATAGGAAGGATGCATCCTTCACTCTACCATTAAAGTAGCTGCAACCTTTGAAGAGTCAAATGTTTGCTTTGAAGACTTGCCTGGATTTTATATGCATCATGCGGCTCCACAGACAGTACTTCTGCAGAGATCACCATTGAACCCAAGCTTCTGTTGATGAATACAGAGATATGAAGGCAGCTGGGGATACCTCTGAAGTGGCAACATAAGCTTTTCAAAGGACACAGCTGCTTTAACACTTGGAGAAGATATGTTTTTTGCATGCTAACTTACTTGGTTTTAGCATTTTCACCATCTTTACTTGTGATACCAGTTGCTTTATACCACACAAATTATTTAGATTATTAAAGAAATGATTATGCTGTGATATTTTCAAGTTGTCAGTGTGTTTAGTTAGTGAGATTGTAACTATGTTTATAATACAGCTGGACACACTTTCTGAGTCAGATATTATCTGGAATTAGTTACAATATAGTGATGTTTATCCTGCCAATGCTGATTCAGATTTTATATAGTTATAATGCTGTCTTGAGAATCAGTTTGGTGTAGTAGTTAAGGAACCAGGAGATTGTGAGTTCTAGTCCTGCCTTAGGCACAAAGCTGGTGACAGTCACTTTCTGTCAGCCCAAGAAAGGAGGCAATGACAAATCAGTTCTGAAAACTTTCCAAGAAAACTACAGAGACTTTGAGAATTGGAACACAATTGAATGATGATGATGATGATGATGATGATAATAATCATAATAATCATAATAATAATCACTGTCTTATTAGCATGCCTTAATGCTGAAACCCATAAAACTAAATCAGAGTAACTTTTGAACTTTCAGTTTATTCTTTCCTTTATGCAAATATTTTATGATATTCCTTGAAAACAGTAATTACTGTGTGTAATCTATGTGTAATCTTATGTAGGCATACTTTCGCGTTCATGGAAATATTTCTTGTTCTACACAGATACTATATTGGGTTGCTTTGTTCAGAGAAATGAAACTCTTCTTGGTCTACAAAATCTTTGGAGGACACCTACAGAGTCTGTCTTGTAACTTAATATGTTAGAGATGGAGTAAGAGTGTAAAATTCTTGTACCCATTAAATGACCTGTGAAAAATGGTGCAGGCAATGAAAACATTTAGCCCTGTCCTTTGTACTTCTTTATTAAATCTGTCGGTGGTATTTTTGTTTCTGTTTTAGGAAACTCTAGGAAGAGGCTGATGTGCTCAGTATGTAATAAGAGGTGCTCTTCAGCAGCAAATCTTCAAGAGCATCGAAAGGTCAGTTGAATGAGAGTTGACCCCCAGTAGGTTTCAACTTTTCTAGGGTAGAGGCCAGAGAGATCAGTCCCTTGAGAGCTGCTAAAACACAAATTGTCCAGGTTTTTTTTTCCAGCTGACAAACACAGTAGTCTGAAACCAAAGTATTTATTTTCATTACCATGTTAAATCAAAGTTAAAGCAAAACACTATTGTGTATTTCTTTCCTGTCCTAGAGATAGCAATTTAGCCTTAGGTATGTATTACATTTTACTGTATAGTCTGAATGCTTAAAATTATGAATAGATGTAAATCCATGAGAATAATTTAATGGCCACTTAAATCAAATGATTTTTCTTTTAACAAAAGCCTCTCTTGTACTATTTGTTTTACTAAATATTATCAGCACTGTCAGTCATGCACTTTAGTGCATTTATCCTGCACTAAAATATTTATGTTTAATTTTCTATGAACGTGATTTGAAAGAAGCCAAATTATAGATCTTAAAGAAAAGAAGTATCTGTTTCACCCCTGTCAATCATAGAGAAACATAAAGCAAAAGTAAAGGTAAAGTTTCCCCTATTCAGTTATGTCCGACTCTAGGGGGCAGTGCGTATCTCCATTTCTTAGTTGAGGGAGCCAGCGTTGTCTGAAGGCATCTCTGTGGTCATGTGGCCAGCATGACTATATGCCGAGGCGCACAGAACACTGTTACCTTCCTACTGAAGTGGTACCTAATTATCTAATCACATTTGCATGTTTTTGAACTTCTAGGTGGGCAGGAGCTGGGGCAAGCACCCCATTGCACAGCACTTGGGTCTTGAACCCAGGCCATCTGCTTTCCAGCTGATAAGTTCAGTGTCTTTAACTGCTAAGCCATTGTGCCCCTGCTCAATTATGTATTTAATTATCTATTAACAATAATTGAAAAAAGAAGACAAATTATAGATTTTAACAAAAAGAAATATCTGTTTTACCACTATCAATGATAGAGAGACATAAAGCATGCAGGATAAAATATCTGTTATTGTGGCTGACATTTCACTAGATGTTATCCACACCAAACTACAGCTCTTAAGAGTACTGGCAGTCCTTTCTTCATGATTTCACACACTTGTGTCAGTTTTGCTACCCATGAACTTTTAAACTGGATATATCATAGACTAGATCTGTCATCTCAGATGTGTAAACCCATGTTCTAGCTCAGAATTATAGGCTCTTCGTATAACACGTATGACATGTATGCAAAATAATAATTCCTTGGAGTACAGACTTGTGATGAGTGAAGCATAAGCGCCAGCAGGATAAGATTTATATTACCGTATTTTTCCGTGTATAAGACGCACCCTTGTATAAGACATTTTCACATGCGAGTTCCAAGCTTCCAGCAAACAAATTCAGTGCTGGGAGCACCCGTCTCCCAGCACTCTAAATAGACGTCTCCCGGCCGGCCCCACCCCCCACCCAGCTAACCAGAATCCGGCACGATGAGCATGCATAGTCAGTTCATAGCAGCAGCCTTCCGACCCTGGTAAACAAACCGGCGTGAGTACCGGCATGACAGCAAGGCAAGGGAAGCAAAGGCAGATTTTAAACTCCCTGCCGTTTCTCTGCGCCGATCAGCTATTCAGTGGAGCACCGAACAGCTGAGCTGGCAAATTCGGAAGTTCGGCCGGCCGCTATTATCGAGCAGGATGGCCTCACAGCTGCGTTCCACAGGGTCCCCGGCCAGCATACAGGTATGAGGGAGGGAAAGGGCTGTCGCTGCCATCCATGCTGCTGGTCCCATCCGCTGCCTCCGGACGCCGCCATCTGATGATCTTGCCCCCTCCCCCTCCCGTTAGTGGCAAGCCCACAGGAGCTTGACACCTGCACCAGGCGGCATGGCAGCGGCATGTAAAGAACCCACACATGCATGCCCTGGGCTGCGGAGGTTACCGTTGTTTTTTCGTGTATAAGACTCAGCACTTGTATAAGACGCACCTGATTTTTGAACGGTGTTTGCAGGAAAAAATAGTGTCTTATACACGGAAAAATACAGTATTATATAAAGAAATATGTTTATTTCCAGTGCAAATAGAAGTTTACTGTAGGCTATGTCCAGAGTGTCCATAGGCATGAATGTAATCTTTTATAAAAAGCTTTGTACTTCATGAAATCTAAGCAACTTCATTTCAAGGCAAAGTATTGGCCCATGTTCCATAACAATAAGAAGAAATTTTTTTCCACAGATGTTGAAGTACAAAGCTAATTCTGTCATAAACTCCAAGTCTAGCCAAGTATTTAGAACTGTCTTTAAAGATCAGATCACAGTGCTTGAATTCGATAATCTTTTTAGAGGCTTATAGTATTAAGGAAAAACTATCAGCAAGTTTATGGACTATATATCAACATTCACCACAAAGGAGCCTGACTGAGAAATAACATTTCTATGGTTCATTTACTCCTTTCTTTCTCTTTAAAATATTATTTTCTATTGTTTTATTTCCAGATCAGAAAATGTTTTTTTATTAAGTCTCATACATGCAGCTATATCAAGCTAAGTATGCTAAGTATGCGCCTCAATAGTTGGCAGCAGCACTTGACTGAAGCTAAGCAGGTTTATACTTGGTAGTACTTAGATGTGGTGGAGAAAAAAAATCCCAAAAAGGTAGCAAGGTGATATATTCAAGAGGACAGCAGGACTCAAGATCACTTCTTGACTTTATACAGATAAGGAATCCCTTTGTGTTTACCAAATTAGTTGGATAGGACAAAACCAGATGTGACAAATATAAGCTTACGGCGTGTTCAAAACAAGTGATCTTATTGAAAAAGCATAAGGAAAGAGGCATCTGATCCTCTTTTGGGTCTGATTATTTCAGGCAGCTTACTTCATTCAGGACTAATTTTCAAGATTAAAGTTGGAAAAAAAGTCAGGTATAGCAAAAAAAAAAAAAAGACACTTAATTAAGCTTCCTCTAAAAGTAAAACCACTATTTCTACAGTATTGTATATGTAAATAGGGTATACATAGGAACTGTAGGTCTATCTGTTTTGCTTCTTCTAAATAATCAGTTATGATACAGGATATCAGGATCACATTCAGTTTTGTGACAGGATATTGAGTGGTAATTTGGTAGGATGTTCACACAAGGCATAGAAACTCATAAACTAATAATCATTTCATTATTAGGGTGTTAAAGTGAATACCCCTCAGATTCAGCGAAAGGAGAAAACAATTATTTTCTGCAACATGTTTCCAGTTGATCAGGTTCTCCAGTTAATTTATTGTAAATTGCATTTATTTGTTGTTTACATTAGGATTTGTTTTTATAATTTTGAAAAGCAGGTTATTTATAATATAAATGATGAAGATTATATATGTGCAATGTACTGAATTAATATTAAATATTCATATTGCAGGTTCATGAAATAGTGGAGTGTCAAGAATGTGACAAGAAATTTATTTCAGCTAATCAGCTAAAACGTCATATGATAACTCACTCAGGTAAAAGACTTCTTCTCTGTCAAATAAAATACCTCAGATTATTTAAAATTGTTTTTACATTAGCGTTTTAAAAATTTGTATGGTGTTAAATGCTAATAAACAAATACATCATAGTGCCATTACAGCCTTTCCTGGCATAACAAATTTCAGATACACACTACAACATATACACTATACTTGTCAGAATTCCTTTGGCCACACTATTTAATAATTCTTGAAATGTCATCAAATTCATCTGTAATGTGAAGGTTGGAAAAGTAGAACTATCATATAATGAATACATAGCCTAAATAACTTCTTTTTTGGCGTGCGATTCTTTTGATAAGAATGCCTTGTATTTCTAAACAGTATATTTTCACACTTTTTTTGAAAGAGTATACTTTGAGCAGATAGCTGCCTAAAATGATTGAGATCCAGAGACAGGTTTTAATGGCTTTATGAGTTTAAGGCTACATATATAATTCTAATGCTTTACCATTAATTGGTTGTGCATAACCTCCTAGAAAGCAATTCTATCCCAATTACAGCTTGGACACTTTTGCTAACATGATCATTTTCTTAAAATGTTATTAAACTGTTTTTAATCATTTGATTATTACCCTACTAGTATCATTGCATACAAGTGATGCAGAGATGAACCTTTAATGATAGCTATTTTTGTGGACTAACACAGGGCACAGAAGGCAAAATGCTTCTGTTTTCCTTAAATCAAACCATATCTTCCATAGGCAGTAGAAATTCAATTATGTTCTGTTTCCTTTACCCCCAATTCTTTTAAAACAATTTCCAGCGCTGCAAAATAGTTTTATTGTTATCTGCTATCTTCATCTCACAGCTTCTGGTTGACTGGGTTAAACAAAGAAGCAAAATGAATTTCAGAAACTTTTAGATGTTTATTGAGGTTATGGATTAGAATGGGATAGCAGTAAGAGTTCAGCTAACAACTAAAAGCTGAAAACTTAAACATATCAACTGAATTTTAATAGAAATGAATATGCTACCGTATGTGTATTACTAATTAAGTTTTAAAATGTTTAAATTATTATGCCCTCTTTCTCATTGTTAGTCTGGCAACAAGCTTTGCCTCTTTGAAGTCATTCTCTTTTGATTTAAGCTAATTAATCAGAGTTTAGTTTTTGCTGTGATTGTTGCAAAGAACGTGCCAATTTCTCAAGATGCGCCATGGCTTATATTTTGGGAAGCGACTTAACTGTATAACGTAAAGAGCATAAGATGTCTTTCTAATTGGTTTAATCTTAATTGGGTTGACTTCATTGCAGACATCTCTGAGGAGATGAATGTTTCTGCCTTTCATCTTCTAGCCCAATATAAACAAGAGCTTAAATGTCCCCCCACTCATTTTCTACAGAAAAACGCCCTTACACCTGCGAGGTTTGCAATAAGTCCTTCAAACGACTTGATCAAGTGACTGCACACAAAATAATACACAGTGAAGATAAACCCTATAAATGCAAGCTTTGTGGAAAGGGATTTGCCCACAGAAATGTTTACAAGAATCACAAGAAGGTAAAAACAACCCCAAAACATTCTGCTGTTGTTGTTTACAGCTCTGCCAGGCTTAGATTTGCAGCTATTGCTCATTAACACTGATGGATCAGTACGCTTTGGCATGCTTAGAAAGCTTTAAATCTTGCAAAATATTGTTACGTACATTAACTTACAGATCTAGCAGGTTCCTGGTTATTGTTTGGTGTTTCTTTAATTGACTAGGAAATTTTATTCAAAGAAAGAAAGAAAGAAAGAAAGAGGATGGAAGGAAGGAAGGAAGGAAGGAAGGAAGGAAGGAAGGAAGGAAGGAAGGAAGGAAGGAAGGAAGGAAGGAAGGGGAAACCTCTAGTAAAATTGTAGTCATTTTATATCATTATGACTACTGGGAGAAATATTACAATTTGTACTGTGTTCCAGTTAAAAGAAGGAACTCTGCCGTAAAAATATAGAGGAATTTCACTTTTTAGTCTACATAGAGACCCCCGGCTGTGTGATTTAAGCGACAATCTGCCTACCCTAATTTAGATAATGCCTGTCATTACTTTTGACCCCGGGTCACAGTTTCAATGGGCTGGCTGCACCCTTGACTGTTGCTTCTTCTACAGAATGGTAAGACTGTTGAGAAAGAGAGAGAGAGAGAGAGAGAATTTCCTGCTTAGCATTTGGGATCCTTTGCTCTTTCTTTCCCCCCTCCCCATGCCGCCAACACTTTGATGAAACAGATATACCAAAACTTAGACATACTTTTCACAGTTTGGCTCATGTTATATGTCATCTGGGAATTTGGCACTGAATCTTTGCACCATCTTTTGTGTTTTCAGCCATAAATCATATGAAAATAATAATCAGAATATTTTTTGCATGGTGAAACAATTGTAACTATTCTTTCTAAGACAAACAAGATACACAAGTTCGGGTGAAAGACAACTAGCATACATGCATATCACAATCTAACTTAAATATATAAAACCTTTTTTAAAAAATTAACTTGAAAGTGATTGTTTGTAGGGGAAAGCATCTGAAATATACTCGCTTTTATTTTGTTTTTCAAAAAAATTCAATTGTTATATCCTAAATTGAGGACATAGATAAAAATATTGATTAAAATGAGATGGAATAGGAAGAGAATTGAATATAAACATTGCTGTTGAAAAGGTTTACAGATAAGTTTGAGAGATTTGCAATAATTTGTGGAAATGTATTTTCAGGTTTGAATTGTCAGCTGTTGACAACAGAGCTGTTGACCTCTGTTGAGATTCTGATCACCTGAGATTGAAGTTTGTAACTTTACTATATCTTATAGATTATAGATGGACAGCTTTCCATTTATATAACAGTAAAGGAGGCAGGTGTGTAAGGGAAAAGTAGGAAATGGGAGAAAAGCACATGCACCTTCATTATAGCTTGAATCTGCAGGCCAAAGGTGACAGGGCTGATCTCCTTTGAGTTGATTCAATAATCTTCCCTTTAGCTTCTTAAACAATCACATAGAGGAAATGCTATTTGGAGTTTCTTGATAAAATGAAAGATCTCTGGATTGGAAAGTACAATGAAACATTAGACAACAGGCATGGATGTTAGTGATATGATGCATATATGGAATCTGGATGGCAGAATAGGTAAAGGAAGATAAAAAATATGTTTAGCATTGAAATCCCACTTGAATAGGATCCCTTTTTCAGAAAATAAGTAAGGGACCCTGTATGTGCTATAAATTCAGGAGAGAAGTGGTACCAGAAATGTGGAAATTCCAGAAAGTTTTCCATATATGTGGTAGTTTGGGTGGATGGAGATACCAAAATATAATTGTATCCACCATGAATGGTTGCATCTAAATATCTTTAGAAGCAATAGAGTAGCTCAAATAATCAGACAGGCAGGTCAAAGGTCCATTTCCCCATCTTATCATAATGCCAGTTTGGTTCTCACCAGTTCAGATGATTGTCCAAAATACATGACAGATTTGATTTAAACATCTCATGAGGACTGATGGCGTATTCAACAAACTATAGAACATGATTAGGTATTTAAACTTTAAACTGTGTCATAGATGGTTTGTGTTTCACATGAACAAGATAGAAACTATCTAACTCAGCACAGTTATAGGATTAATGGGAAAAGAAGGTTATCCTAAGCAGCATCATAAACCTCTTCTTTCTTAGACAGATCAACCTATACAACATATTAGGCAGATGGCAGGAAAATGTCCTTCTGAGATGAAAGGAATGGCTATGTCAGGCCTTGGAAGCAATAGATTTTGCATGCTAGGTAGTCAATCTCAGTGAATATAGGGATTATGGGCCTGAAGCAGTCTATCCCAATATTATAGGAAAATTCAAAAGGAAAGCCAGTTGCAGATTTTAACTAAGGCATCCTACCTAGATGTTCCAAATGATGGAATTTATAAACAGAGTTGAGAAAGAATTCAAAGTATTTCAGCGGTGGAACTTTCTATTCAACGTTCTACTTCAGGCATCACTGGTTGAAATAGATCTGGTTTAAGTTTCAATTAAACCAGAGATGGGCAGTCTTAACATTTGTTTTTCCTTTTTGTGATAAGTAATGAAAACTGATTTGGTGATGAAAAATGGATAGACTGTAGCACATAGGAATGTTTATGAGAGAGTTCCCAGTTTTTTTTGGGGGGGGGGAAGGTGTGAAATTTCTTTCCTCTTCTGTCCTGTTTTGTGTTGTATTAGTACTATTTTGGGGTTGACACTACATTTAGTGTGTCCCCTGCCTTATAACAGTGGGAAACAGCATCACTGATTTGTAGCAATCATGTCACTGTACTTAATTAACACAAAGTGAGGCCACACACACAAAAAGGAGCTTGCACTGCATGTGTTCCTGAGGCCTTAGATTGCCTATTCTTGTAGCAAAAGCTTTGACAAGCAAACTCAGTTTATTTCTGGTGTGAAAAGTCAAGCTGTGAATTGAGGTGTATATCATGTTAGATAAGAAGAAAAATACCTTGTTACTAGATAAGACTATGGATCATTCTGTTTAATTTTTCAATACCTCAGCATGACTCTATTTAAAAAACAACAACTCATGAATTTAATTCAAAGGTATTTAATGTTCAATATTAAATAAGGGAAACTAGAATCTAGTAGAGGACTTGTAGAGGGTGTTCTATTCCACTTTTCCAACAAAAATTATCTGAGGAATCAGAGTGTTTTGATGGTCTTAAATCCAGATCTGAATCCAGACTAAAACAAGTTTATAAATACTAAATATGATTGATCTTTCTTAAGTGTGAAATGCTGGCAAGCTGAGAAAACAAGAACCATTTAGAATTTTGGAAAAATGTTTATTGCTAGTAGATTGATTGATTGATTGATTATTCCAATATATAGATGGATGTCGATTTCATAGAACACAACTCTAGATGTCATACAACAATCTGATAAAACAATAAAATAAATAAAATAATCATTACTTAAAGCCATTATATAATCATTATTAACTATAAAAGTAGAACCAAAACAGGAAAAGAGAATAATGGACAGAGAGATGTAAATACTAATGGAGCCACCACGAGTTTACCCAGCTCCTGAAGTCCCCAGGCCTGCTGACATAGGTCTTGAAGGATGTTCAAAAGTTCAGGAGCGATGAGACTGACTTCACCTCTGGAGGGGAGATGATTCCACAATGCTCCAGAAAAGGCTTGCTGCCTAGGGCCTATCAAATGTAGCTCTCTAGAGAATGTAACAGAATCTTGAAAACTTCTCAGAGTAATTTTCTTGCACACTTTATACCAAAGTTGGTCTGTTATAATATGCCCTATGGAAGGAATTGTGGTACAGTATGCCCTTGTTTACTACATTGATCCAGAAACATACAGTGAAACAAAGGAGTACTGTATTAGAACATTTTTAAAATAACACAGAATGTTAGAAAGATAGAGAATGGTTGCCCCACAAACCTTTGATTCTAGCCCCAACATAGATATGCAGACCCCATCATTATTGCCAAGGGGCTATAGTTCTTATTTTATTGATTTGAAACTTACATAACAACTCAACTTTATGGGAATAGTAATTATCCAGGTTGTGTGTTGCTGCTGTGAAAGACCTATATATATATTGGCAAACACATAGAATGAGAACCTTTTTGACTGTTATTCAATTTTTTTAGTGGCTTGCAATATATAGGCTGTTGCATCTAAATTGCCTCATTCTGTCTGTTATTTTTATAATGCTTAGATCAGTAAAACTTCAGGCAAAATCTGTTAAATGGTAAAGAAAAGGGAATATTGGCAACTAAGCAGACTAAATAAATACATAAATAAACAGAATAAACTAAGGCTTTGTTTACCTAATCAGAAAAGAGATGGTTTGTTTGAAGGTTGATACAGCTAAATTAACAGCTTTGTAGGCAAAGAAGATATCCAAACCTTTATATTCAGTTTTGAAATTTTATGTTTTCTTGCACATATTTCACCAAACTATATCCTAGGTAATATTTGTGTTACTATTTCAATCATTTCTTGACATGAGAGTCAAATCAGAGATTCCTAATCAGTTGGATGAATGTTCTGTACTTAGTATACTTAGCGTTATGCTAAATAAGCAATATTTTTTTTAAAATTCAGAAGTTGTTCAAGGAGTTCCAAACCTAGGATAGCCACTCACCTAAGTAAAATCCTAAGTGTTTTTATTAAATGGGGGGAAATTTTCACTCATGCATGTGCCATATGTACAGCCCTAGAGACTGAACCCTTATATTTATCCACAGAACAGGTACAGCACAATCAGCAGCAGTGCAAGCTTCCCCACAGCAAAGTCTCATCCAAATGTCTCAGCCCTGTTCTGGAGGATACACCAGTTGAGGTGAGAAGGTAGCTCAGTCTCTTTCTATTGAGAAATTATTTGGCTTTTCTTAGCAGCAACCCTATTATTGAATCAGACTTTGTGTAAAAGCATTCCGAGCTTCTTTACAAACTGCTTCCAGAAGAAGTCTAACATCACTATTCACATAATGTTTGCTTATGTAATTGAGAGACAACTTGGAAACATAGCACAATGCACTTTCTGCATCAGAAGTTTCCAAGTCACTTTCCAAACATTAGCAGAAAATATCAGCTGAGAAGAATGGAGCACCTGCTTTTGCTGGTCTCCTGATTCAGTCCAGAAGGCTGAGAAAACTATAAATCTCATGGTTCTTCTCAGAAATTATGATCTTTTCATTGCAAATGGGCTATCAGAATTAGGGCTGATTCCTGACTGGCTGTAAATTAAGAATTACATGCTTTCTTTAAAAAAAAATGAGCAGAAGACCTGCCCTTTCCTCCTTCCCCCCCCCCCTTCTGGAGAAACTGGGGACGTTTTAAAAATTAAAACAATATCTTCTGGTCTGGGCACTCTCCATATCTGTTAATACAGTGCTCAGAATCCTTATCAATGGCCATGCTTGTTGGGGAATAGAGTAGAAAGAACGCAAAATTACTAGAGTTTTCTGATAAGATGTTGTGAATATAGAAGTGGAGTTGTGGACATAGAAGAAAAACACAGTAACAAAGATACTTGAGAAAGTGCATCCATGTGTATCTTGCCTGGAGTTTTTTTCACCCTAAACAGAGAGTATTATTTGCAGTTGAGGGCAGGTGGCAAGGTCTTGTCTGCTTCTAAAACAGGGTCCTCAATCTGTTTTAGATAAGGGGCACAACTGACATTTTAATGGCACATTAATTATTGGAGGGAGGGTGTTCATTCTCAAAATGATTATGAAGAAGGGTGAGCTAATCATATATATCCTATCCAAAGGTAAATAAGAGTGTTTTCCCGCCACACTGCCAGTCCTCTTATAATAAGCAAATCAGCTCCCACCTTACTGCTATTGGTGGATCTTTTTCTTTTTCCGGTGCTGGTAATTTACAAAGCCCTGGATTGCACCCATTTTTTATTCTCTAAAAATTCCTATAAGCCTATGAAGAATTCATAAATGTTCTTGGAAATAATATTGACACTGAAGCGTAAAAAAGCAGCATTGGAATTTAAAAGCTGCAGGGTGGGACAAGAGCCTGGTAGATGTTCATAATATTCCCTGGCACCTTCCCAATATTGTACTTGGCTTTGCTTTGTTATGCCTCTTCTTTTTCGTCTTCACCTCAATCTCTATGAAGAAAAAAACTCCTTTTATTTGTCTGTTTTCTTGTCTGTTGCTGTTGTTGCAGAGCTTCCAAAACCCACACATCTTCTCCCCCAGGTGTTTCAAGGTTGATCTTTTATAAGCAATTGTGTTAACATGGGGGAGAAGTCTCAAATAAGAGGGCAGAAAGACAGCACAAGTGCCTGAAATTTTCTCAGCAGCCTGCTCTTCTACTGTGGAGCTTCCACATTCACTCAAATCTAAATGTTTGTTCAGTATATATTTACAATCTGTGTTCCTGAAACTAGTCTGGATGAATCTTAAATGACAATAGGAAGACATTTGTTGTATAATCCATAGGCAGATATGACGGTGAAGTGATCTGCCAGAGCTGCCTTTAAAAGACCTTCCAATCTATTCATTAAGAATGACATGGCCATTCCAATTCTGGAACACTAATAGCAACATTAGACTTTTACTTAAGTATGAAGAGAGCAATTGTGATTCATTTCTTGATGCAGTTCAAGTGTTGATCCTTTTGTAATGTATTAGGAATCCTGCAGTCAGATTTGGAGACTCTTGCAATCTTCTCAATACTTGTATGAATATGACTGATTGAGATTCAAGACATGGCAGTTTCAGTCTTTATGTTACAAAAATCTGTCTCTAGAGAGGTTTTATTTGGTTCCATCCCTAAGCTTCAGCTGAGCTGGTAAGCATTATTGCATCATCACGTTTTAAAGATTTTTTTTGAGAAGGTGTTGCCTATTCACCTTTTGAGAAGGTGAATAAACTTATTCACTAATAATAGAGACCATATTTGCCCAGTTTCCATTTAGTCAACTTGTCTCTGAAATCTACTACATAGGCTTGAAGAATCCAGTAGAAAAATAGAAAACTTTGTTTATTTCTGTTATTTATTACCAGGTGTCATGGTAGATAAAATCCTTTGGAATTTCTTCTACTTATGATTTCATAAACTTAAGGAGGAGGAGCCATGGTGGTGGGGTGGTTAGAATCCAACATTGCAGGCTAACTCTGCCCACATCCAGGAGTTCAGTCCTGATTGGCTCATGGTTGACTCAGCCTTCCATCCTTCTGAGGTTGGTAAAATGAGACCCAGATTGTTGGTGGCAAGATGTTAACATTTGTAAAACGCTGAGAAGTAAAGCACTATGGAGTAGTATATAAAGCACTATGGAGTAGTATATAAGTCTAATTGCTATTGCTATTGGTTATTGGCTATTGCTATTTTAATGTAATTAAGCTTTAGCAGCTTGGTATTATTAAACTCTGTTTTCTTTTATTTTCCGGACCAGACAAGTGGGACTTATTTTTCTTATTTTAGTTATATATAAATAGGGTCTTGTAGATACATCTGTAAGAATGAATCAAATAGGGAAAAGCTTTTAATAGCATCTCACAGTTCTTTCTTTTTCTTTCTTTCTTTCTTTTTTCTTTTTTCTTTCTTTCTTTCTTTCTTTCTTTTTTCATCTTTAACATTACTTTTCAATATAAGAATTCAGTATATACTAACTGCACATAGCCTTGTGATAACATGGTTCCCTTAACTTTTAAATTCTTTAATGTTAAAGTAAAGTGTTAATACATTGAATGTTTAAAATAATAGGAAAGGGGTATTTTGTGACATACACATTTATCATACACTTTAAAAGTAGCAGATGGGAATCCATTCATCCAAACATTCCCATTTTAGTGCCAAATAACTTTGGATTTGTGAGATTAGAATTTCATCCTAAATTATTCTATGTTTTAGAAAGCAGGTTAAACTATTAACTAAAAATTAATAAAGGATTGCTTTATGTGAATATCTATAATATTTAGAGGACCTTTGAGGTTTGGCATCTTATGAAACACCAAACAAAGCCTATAGTGAAGTTTATGGCCTTTTAATGCATTCCTGTGTATATTTTATTTATATGTATTTATTAGATTTATCTGCTCAAATTATTAACTTTTCATTTTTTTAAGCATGCGGAATTAAATCTTTTGTTTTTGTTTGATCAAATAAAACACTATCTTTTCTGACTGCAGTCAGCAAGCTTAGCCATAGTTATATATGTTCTTTATCTACAGACACATTCTGAAGAAAGACCATTTCAGTGTGAGGAATGTAAAGCTCTATTCCGAACACCATTCTCTCTACAAAGACATCTTCTGATTCATAATAGTAAGTAGAAATATAGATGATAAAGCGGTTCACAGATCATCAAAGTCTCAGTACTTGCGAGAATAATGCATTCTTAATTTCCTGATCTAACAAAACATCCTTATCAGATTAGAATTTTATATTTTATATAAAATGTGTGCACACTTTATACATATACATCCACCTACATCCACACAGATTTGCACCCATGGACATGGTAAACAAAATATAAATAGTAAAATTCAATTAATATGAAATCTGCATTTAGTTTGTAAGTTAAGGATTCATTGCATCTGTTTGGTTGAATAGAAAAATGGTCTTTAATAATGAATATAATATGGACAATAGATGTAATTATGTTTAGGAGGCTGTGCAACACATGTAATGTTCAAGGTTTTTAATGTTTAATGTTCTAATTATTTTATATTGCTTTTTAATGATGCTATAAAGTGTCCAGAGTCATCCAACAGTGAGCTTGGTGACATATAAATTTAATTAATTAAACAAATAAAATAGGGCAAGCTTCAGAGATTATTAATGATTTTTTTAGTGCTCAAAATTATCTAGCCTAAATAGTCAGCTCCTTGGCTGTTTAACCTAGAATGATAAGGTTTGTTCCTTTAAATTTTCTCTCTATAAACACATTGATAGGTTGTACATTTGAAAATAAGTTGTCCATGTAAAATAATACCTGTTCTGACCAAATTATGTAGAACTTTTCAACAAATGAATTGTGGTCTTTCTTTACTATAAATTATTTGCAGTTGCTCGCATAGGTTTTTAAAAAACTGGGATTGATATAATGAATGGTGATACACACACATACACAAATTTTGTTGCAAAGAAAATAATGTTTATGATAATATTGCATAATATAGTACATTTAATTTTAATTTTATATATAAAGTATATTTTTTATTGACAAATATCTGATTATATTTCTCCACTATAAAATTCATTACAGGCAGTAAAGTTCTATTGATAGTTACTTGGTAGTTGTTTCTCTAGTTCCAAGACATTATACAGATAGTCCTTAACTTACGACCATAACTGAGCCTAGAATTACAGTCATAAGTCATTGAAAATGCATAAGCCCAAGTTCAAAGATCAGCTTGTGGCAATAAAAAAAAAATTCCCTCAACAACACAAGGCATTCACATTGGTTCATAGAGTAACAGCTCTGCAGTGATAATTTTTAGCAGTTCAGTAGCTGCAATGGAAGACAAGAATCCATATTGCATAACAATCACCAGCCCTTCTGTCTCTTAAGTGTACCATTACTCTGTGGCCTAATGAGATTGGGGGGGGGGAAATCTTTCAATAAATACGTTCAAATTTCTATTTACCCAAGATAGAAGAAATTGGCTTCTTTCAGCCTAGTGAGCAGAATTTATTGATTTATTTATAATGTTCAATAGATAATATTAACATATTTTTTTCTCTTAGGTGAAAGAACATTTAAGTGTGATCACTGTGATGCTACATTCAAACGGAAGGATACTTTGAATGTTCACATACAAGTTGTTCATGATGGCCATAAGAAATATAAATGTGATCTTTGTGACAAAGCCTTCGTCACACCATCTGTTTTAAAGAGCCATAAAAAAGTGAGTATAATAAAAAATAACTTTACAAAAGTTTAAAAAAGGAACATAATTATTTATTGCACAAAGTTTATTTTACATAATTCACATTTAATGTATAAATTATTAGAACAGAGGTCCCCAACCTTTTGGGCACCAGGAACCGGTTCTGTGGAGAGAGGTTTTTCCATGGACCGGAGGGTGCGTGGTTTTGTGTGCTGCCTTTATCTTTGCTTGTTTGTGCAGACCGATTGCTGGCATGCCGCGGCCCGGTACTGGTCCATGGACCGGGGGTTGGGGACCCCTGTATTAGAAGACAATTCTTTCACTTTTTATTTCAACCAATAATTATAAATAAAAAGAATTAGGGGCAGCTATAAAGAGTATACTCATTCAAATGAATAAAAAGGTTCATAACATTTCTATAACATATATTCCATTTTGACTGGCTTCTAGTGGTAGAAATTGGAAAGCTTTGTTAGCTGATGTTCTCTTTCCCCATCAACTACAGCTTAATCCCTAAAAGGTTTTATATAAAATTGGAAATTTTCCTGCACCACATGTATGCTGGCCATACACCAACTACTTTTTTTCTAATGATTTTTTTTAATTCAAAAAAAGATAAAATACAAAACTCTGAAAAAGAAAAAAGTTCACAGAAACAAACAAGAAACAAAACAAAACAAAAACCATTGAAAAAGTACATTGGAAAAAAAAGACACAAACACATATATACATACTGTATTATCCACCTAGTTGAATACTGATAAACATATTACAACATTATTCTCACTCTTTGCAAAACAGGCCTGATTTTTTTTTCAAATTTCTAATTTGCCTACAAATTATTCACCTGTCATCTATTATATTAATGGCAAAATAGTAACAGGTAGAACAACAATCAATCAAACAAACAAAAGGCAAGAGTAGAGTATCAAAACCTTCTGTTAACAAACTATTATTATATTCAACTCATAGAAAGCTTACCATGGCTTATGTATCCCAAATCATCCCAACTGTTAGCTATGATTTGTCTTGGATCAAATATCCACAACTGTTTCTTAATACCATATCTTATGAATTGTTGTCTGGTTAAATATAATAGCTCCATTCTACAAAGTTGATCTATATTCCCCCAAAAGTCCACTTAAGTTGTTTTCGAGTTCAGTATGATAAATCCATTCCCCAATCTTTTTCAATCTTCTTAGGGAAAACCAATGTATTACTTATCCATTCAGTCAGTTTTCTGCTGCTGTAAAGGAATGCAAGCCTGAACTTCAGGAAGGCATTTTAA
This sequence comes from Azemiops feae, assembly GCA_023970755.1. NCBI lineage: Eukaryota > Metazoa > Chordata > Lepidosauria > Squamata > Viperidae > Azemiops > Azemiops feae. The sequence goes on from JALGBA010000018.1 coordinate 3,910,196, forward strand.
TTTCCCCAGTCAGTTCTAAATCTGTAACATCCATATCTCTTTCAGTCTCCTTCACTGAATCTATTACTTTAAATCAAATTCCTTTTGTGAATCTGATTTAACTCTAGTTACTTGCATTTGGACATATTTTGCAACCTTTATTAATTTGTCAAATAGTTTTAAAAAGATTTCATCTTGGGTTTGCATATTACACACCAACTCCTTTTGCTGATCATGTGAGTTGGCACTTTTACCTTTTAATATGGCCGAGTCATGTGGAGATAATGTATATATGAGTAATGTATATATATGTTATGGAGTTGCAGCAGCTTCACTATAGAGCAAGGCTTTTCAACCTGTGGTACGCGTACCACTTATGGTACATTAATGAGTGGCAGGTGGTACGCAGCCCTGCCTAGCCAAGTGTAGTGGGGAAGGGAAAGAACCAGCACAGGCAAAGACTTACAGTGAGAGAGTCCTCTGGAGCTGCAGATTTTACTTATGAATGGAGCCATTTGGGGAGGCTGCCTTAGCCGGCAGCCAGTACTTACATTTTTTCTTCTTCTTTAAGTGCCAGCTGGGCTCCTTACTTTCCTTTCTAGCCAGTAGCTAATTCTTAAAGGGGAAGTGCCTTTTTAAGCTAGTTCACTCAGCAGCTTGTCTTTTCTGTCTCTGGAGGCCTTTCTTTGTTTGATCAATATATGGAAGAGGGAAAATATGGGGGGGGGGTTCAAATTCTTCCTTCAGAAGGAGATGGGAATGAGAAAAAGGGAGGCAGGGAAGGGAGGGAGGGAAGGAAGTCCCGCCTTAGCAGTTGGCCACCAGCAGCTCTGCCATTGACTTTGCTTGTCAAAAGGTTGCAGAAGGGGATCACATGACTCTGGGACACTGTGACCATCATAAATATGAATCAGTTGCCAAGCATCCAAATATAAATCACATGACCCTGTTGCTGCAATGGTCATAAGTGTGAAAAATGGTCATAAGTCATTTCAGTGCAATTGCAACTTTGAACAGGTTTTTTTTTGTCACCAAGTTTTTGACACCTTGCTAGGTGGTACTCGAATATTGCCATATCCTAAAAGTGGTACAATCGGTGACAAGGTTGAAAAGCCCTGCTATAGAGGACCCTGGAAAAGGCATATTTCTTGGCTGTTTGAATATTGGTTTAGAAATTTTTATATCACTGTTGCAAGGTGAAACATTATTAAACTTTTAAAGCTTTTAAAACCTAAATTTAATATCACATTGTACCATGTGACATAGATGAACGATTAAAAAAACTTGGAAGAATAAAATTTAAAACTGAAGAATTAATTTTGCTTTCTTTTGCAAGCAAATTAACTAGTTATATTTCTCCTTTATAGACTCACACAGGTGAAAAAGAGAAGATTTGTCCATACTGTGGGCAGAAGTTTGCAAGTAATGGAACTCTGAGAGTACATATTCGAAGCCACACAGGTACAGGCTGCTCAAAAATTAGTACCCTTTTCCTAGTGTGAACTGCAACTATTCCTTATTTTGTACGAGACCATACTCCAGGTTTGTACTTTTGTGTTAATGATGCATTTATTTCATATCTGTCTTTCATGCACAAATATGAGGTTTTGCTGATGTTTAAGATAAAATTATTTGAATACACAGCACCCTTTGTCCCAAACAACTTTTCTTGGACTTAGAAATCAAGCAGAATCAGATGGGAAACCCCATGAATGTCAGGGCAATTGGCCAGACTGGAAACTCAGACAGCAAGCTAGAAAAAGGCAGTGGCAGACCATTTCTGTATGCCTGCCAAGTAAATGGCATACATAAAGTCACTAAACTCATTCCAAGGTAATTTTAGTTTACCTTTCTTTTAGAGTTCTTGTAGTAGATCTTTGTATCCTAATAACTTAAATAGTAATATAAGTATAAACACACACACACACACACACACAATTAGAATTTTCTTCCTTTGATAGAAGTAGAACTGAAAGTGATCTAAAAACCAAGATTCTTCTATTAGACACATGCCAAAAATTATTTTAAGAATAATTTGCCAGTTTAGAAAATTATATTAGATTAAAAAAAGAATTTTTTTCATATCTTAGATGTTTCAGTTACTAATCACTAGGGAAATTTCTTTATAAAGGTATTAAAATAGGAAATATTTAAGATTTTAATTCATTATAAATTTTGTTCAGATTGGAGTACTTTTCTTTCACTTTTTCTCCAAACTGTGTCTCAGAGATCTATTAACTAAAAGTATTTTTTAAAAAGTCACATCCCAGAACAAATATGAAATTCAAAAATAGCATCCATATATGCTTTACAGAAAGGGCTTGAATTTTACAGAATAATAATACAATGAAAGTATATTGGTTGGAAGAAGTAATGAAGGAAAAATAGCATTGTTGGAGAAATAGCAGTTGTCAGGCAATTAGCATTTTAATAAAGAGCATTGAGGGAATATATCAATAAAAAACTGAAAAACTCATGAAATACCAAATGGAGAGTAGTTAGTTGAAAATAATACTAATGGGGGAGGTAGCAATTATCAGGGGAATAAGATTCAATGCAGAAAACTAAAAAAAAACAGAGGCAGAGAGTGGGTACAGCATATATTCAATGGGTCCAATACATAATTTGATATAAGGGGGAAAAGGAAGAATGTGAGTTTTGGTTTGGTTTATTGGGTATTGAACTACATGTAATCCTTGACTTACAACTATTTGTTTACTGACCATTCCAAGTTACAAGGGCACTGAAAAAAGTGTCGTATGACCATTTTTCACACTTATGACTGTTGCAGCATCTCCATGGTCACATGATCAAAGTTCAGACACCTGGCAACTGACTCATATTTATGATGGCTGCCATGTCCCAGGATCATGTGATCACCTTTTGAGACTTTTTGACAAGCTAAGTCAATGGGGAAACCAGAGGCACTTAACAACCGTATTATTAACTTAATTTCAGTGTTTCACTTAACAACTGTAGCAAGAAAGGTCATAAAATGGGGCAAAACCTACTTAACAAATGTCTCACTTAGCAACATAAATTCTGGGCTCAATTTTGGTCATAATTCAAGGACTATCTATACAATATATCAAGGGTTATTGCAAAATGTTTTGTAATATGTCACTTGTTTCAATTCAATTTTTTCTAGTTCCTCAAAGATTTTCTTCTGTTAGTACTTGTTGTTGGTACCATTATCTTACCAAACCACTAACTATACTTGTCTATGTTGCCTAACAGGAATAACTACAACTAATAATTCATAGCTGTCATTGTACATAGCACAGAAATATTTCCAGAGTGAAATAGATATTCTAAAGCATTCTATTCACCACAGACTAAATATTCTAATAATTGGCAAGCTGCTGAATGTTTTAGTGGTGCTGGTTCCCAACTTAAAAGAGGAAGAATTGGCATATGACATATAAAGTGCTTGTTAACAAATAGCCTTTCTATGACATTCTGTTCATAAATAAATTTGGCTTGTGGGAAAATGACAGTAAATGTGCAGTTAATCATTTGTTTGATAAGTCTTAATCAGTTTCATCTCACATGACCACCTGTTAAGATTAGAGCTGTTTATTTGTTCTATCCTTTTTGTAATTCTGTCTAGATCTACATTACTGAGAAGTAAATCTGAAATATTTGTATACCCTGTATGCTGGTACAATCTGTCATGTTTATAACACTCTATTGCAATAGCCTTTATTTTACTACTATCCTTTTAAAATAAATAATTCACTATGCTAACCTAGCAACAGCATTGTAACCACTGCATCACCAAGGCTCATTGTAAGTAAACTAACATAACATTGTAATTAAAAGCAATTCTCCTCCAATCAATCGAAAACTTTGGTCCACTTCTTCACTTTGTCAGCACTCCCTCTCCCTTTGAAGTTTTCATAAAATCAAAGAATTATAGAATCATATATTTTGGAGGAGCCATTGAGTTCAATCTCTTGTTTAAAGCTTAGAATAAGACTCAAAATTAAAGCATGCCAAATGATTGGCTAGCATCTCCTTGAATATCTCCACTAAAAAGAAACTCTGAGAAATAGCTTCCATTGTCTAAACTTCTGAAAAATGGAATTATAAAATATTAGCTACAATATCAACTATATATGATGTCTGCTTCAATAAAGGGACTCAAACAATGTTATTGAAGAAATAACAGATGAAACAGTTGGAAAATAGAACAAATTAGTCCCACCTTAGATACGAAAATCAGGCTGGATGACCTTGGGTCTGTCATTCTCAGACCAACCCACCACACAGGAAAATAGGGGGGGGGATATTATGTATGTTCACTGCCTTGAGTTAATTATAAAGTAATAAAGGTGGAATAATCTAATCTAATAATTACACATAGACACAGTTATATTGTCAGAAAGTAATGAACTTCAGCAACGAAAACTAAAATAAGCAAAACTCTACTGGTTAATCTTTCACTTAATCAGAACCAAACTTTGTCAATTGTCGTATATTCAGTATAGCTTAAAGCTAATGCTTACAATTCTGGATAGCATTTTTCTGAAGGTAATTTCAGATAGTAATCTATGTTAATATTATAAAACTGTAAAAAATCAGTTGATATTAAAATGTTGAATTCTTTTCATGATTTATTCTGATTACTGAGTTCAGCTAGTCACAGTACAATTTTATATACTGTAAAATAGATTTTCCTGATCTTATTACTTTAGTAAGAAACCCAAAGGTAATATTTCCTCCATTTTTTTGAAGAATGTATCTGTTGTCTATAAAAATGCTGTCATTATAATAAACCAGACCACTTTATGACTTCTGCATTCCTAACCTATTCAGGTTGTTTATCACTGTCTAACTTATCTCTCCATGACAGTTAAATTTTCAAAAGTGCCTGTAAAGTTTCAGGAAACTGTCAGCCTCCAGTTAGTTTGCTACTAGTGGATGAGAGATACTCATAATTTCAAAGAATATCTTGCCTGATTACCTGTGACTTCTTTAGAACAGTGAATAACAACACCTAGTAGGTTGATGATTGGGAGGAAGTATAAAAACAACTAGCACTCCATATGGGTCAAATATTCTAAAGCTTTGTGTGTGCAACTGATTTCTTTCTTTTAAATATACAAGGGCACAAACCAACATAGAAATATGCTTATGTCCATTAAAGTTAATAGTTTTGAGTACTTATACACTGTTTTAGATTACACCCCAAAATACAACTTTGGCTCTTAATCTAAACAGATGACAGGTAATATGAAAATAAATATTTGATTTTTAAACAAATATGCATTTGACTGAGGTGCCAAGTGTATTCCTAGCTCCATCAAGTTTTGTTACTCTTTATATTTCTTTAAAATCTTTCTCAATAACTGGTATGATTTATCCATAGTAAATAGCGAGTCTTGAATTGGACCATGATTGCCTTACAGATGATTTTATTACTTCATTTATTACTGAACTCCCAGAGTTCAGTATTACACCATACACTTGATGCCTATTTTTAATGCATCTAAAAAACCAATACTCTGCAAATTCTTGAGCTGTAATACCTGCACTTCCTAAATCTGTTCTAAGGCAAAAATTCATTTAAGACTCATTAGTTAGCTGGAATTGATTTAGATTATTTATATTTGGCTTGTAAAAATAGTCTTAATTGAATATTATTATATTTTCCACTGATCATTTTATAATCACTGTTTGTATAATGGGTACAAATTCCTTATCTGAATGTTATTCCACTGACCTGTTTTATAATAGCAACTTTTATGTCTCATCTTTTGATTTCCACATCACCTATACTCTTGATATTTCTAGGATAAACAAGGAAACAAGGAAATTATTAGATAGCTGGGTTAAGCAATAGTATGATTAAAATGCACATAACATAGAGTACAGTAGTAGATTATAATCATTTGTTTACATTATAATTTTATGCTTTTTAAAAAACTTAACTATGAAAATAGCTGTTGTCTAACAACTTGTTCATTTGTTATTTTTCTTCTCTCTCTTTCTCTTAAAAAATATACCATATGTTATTTAGCAAATTTCTTCATGATTGTCACAGAAGCACCATTAGCTTAATTGACTTTTCTAATCTCTTTGAATATATCTTCATAGTTTACAATGTTATTTGCTTTTCCTTTAATCATGCTGCCTGTTGTGATTGCTACTCACTGTTGTCAATTGGTCACACTATCTCTGCTTAGAAAAACCCTCTTATAACTTCTTTTGTAAGCTGTTGCATTGGTCATCTGGCAGGAAGCATTGAATGTGCAATCCAGATGGCTTCTTGACAGTCTCACCTCTCCTGACCTCATGCTCAATAAAATTATCTTGATTTTGCAAATAAGGTGGATTTTGCAAACTCCAGTTGGAATTGTTGACTTTTTGTAATGATAGAGTACCAAAGAGTTTCTTTTTGCCTTAATCTGATTTAGGACATTTGAGGATTTTTATTATATAGTTTCTCTCAGCAATAATATATATTGGGAGTGATGAAATGAAGCAATATCAAACCATGTTTAACAATCCCTATAGAAAATATATTTAACTGTCTCTATTATTTAATTATATATCAAAATTATAATCTGGTTCATCTCAGAGGAAATGAAACAGCTAAACACATTTTAATTTTGGTCCATCTTGGTGTTAATGTTGGAAATGAGCTTAAAGTTATTATCCAAAATACTAGGAAAGATAATCTATTTAAATTAATGTCTGTGTACTTGTATGTTTTTCAAAGTGTGGACAAATATTTAAATGCACAATCTGGATGTAAAACCATAAATTAAGCTGCAAAAATGTTTTAACAGCTGTAAATTAATTTTAAAAGTTGTTAAAAACTAAAATAACTTAAATCAATCTTTTAAAGCAGCTCTATCTTTTTATCCAATATGCTTGAAACAACTGAAATATTACATATTCTAACTTGGAAAAAGCTTTTTACTGTAACCTTCATAAACTATATAAGCTCTAGCCATAAAGATTAGCCCAAGTAATGAGGTGAAAAACTGAATCCCTATTCCTAATTCCACAAGTCAACAGAACGATAGATTATTCTTCCTTCACTAGTGACAGAATCCTTTATCCCTTCTGAGAAGAAAATAGCATATGGATATATATGTCCTTTATACAGGGTACAGTTATCTTATTTTACCTAACTTTAACTTAGGGTGTGGTGGTTATTTTGAAAATATCTCTGATTGTGATCTACTTTAGCACAGTCAATATTAAAAATAAACTTTGTCTCAAAAGGAATATTTTTGGGTACAAATGGCCATCATCAAATTCATAGCTAATTAACATTGTACTAATTGAAGAATCAGTGCCATATGGAAGCAGTATTCGTAAGATCAATGGCTTGAATGTACTGTCACAGAATTGTAGCAATCATATTCATGGAGATGGAAACAGCTCTGTTTATTATCAAAAGTGAAACGGTCCTATGGAATCTCCTGGTCTTATCATGCTAATTAATTAAAATGCTTCAAATGTGGCTATTTTCTGGGCCTTTTAAACATAGTACACAAGTAGTACAACATGTATACCATATTTTTATGCATATGTTTCCCCCCTTTTTTATCCCTTCCCCACCAAATTTTTCCCTTTTTATATTTCATATTTTTTAAAAAAATAATAAAGTTGATTAAAAATAAACAATTATGACTCAACAAATATATAAATACACACGAACATGGATGGCACCCACCATATGATTAATTAATTAACTTTAGAATATAATTTCTGTATTGCCCCAGTCTCACAATTCTGGAAAATGTATAAGAATTATCAGATAGCAATCTTGAAATGCAAGCCATACATCAATTAAAATTAAGTTTTTTGCTCAGACAAAAGAACTAAAATTTAATTAAATCCACCTACATTGATAGTTTCTGTTTCATAATCTAAAGCAAGTCTTACTTTATAATTAGCTACCAAACTATCTCTTAACTACAGAGCTATATTGGTGTGGGTACAAACTTCCCTTCTGTGAATAAAACAAAATCAGTGGGGATGGGACTTTCTTGCTTTTCTTTAAGCCTATGGAAATTTGCTGCTGGGAAATGGAAAAGCTATTTCCAATTGTATATGACTGATTCAGAGAGACAAAAGTAGAGTTGGGAATGTTATGATGTGTCCCTCCTTAAATAAACAGAGAAGTAGCTTGTTATCCAGACCATATTCTTTAATAGCTAAAAAGAGCCTAAGTCAGTTCTTTAAAACAAGGCTCTTATCTATCAACAAAGAATAAAAGAATGGGGAAGGTCTCAGAATTAGGCTGTCAGCGCTCCATTGTTTCCAAACATTTCTAAACATTTTTTCTTGAAGTGCAAAAACCAAACAACATAAAAATGTCAACTGGATTAATTAAATGTTTGAGTCCAAACAGTTCCTGCAGTGTCCAAAGGATGACAGCATGGTTTAGTGACATTGGGGGTCATGAGAGATAGTGTCACGTTTCAAACAGATGTGGAATTAATAAATCAGAGCATTTGGAACAACTTGCAGACCTTGTTAAAATGCTTGCCTAAACCTTTACATTCAGAGTTAATGAGTTAAATCAGTGAGAGGAAAGAAAGAAACAATTCATTTGGCAAAGGATACTGCAGTTTGCCCTCCCTCCACCACCCTGTTTGTTCTATTCCCAAAGTATTAAAATGTTTCTGAGAAGCTCCATATAGCATGTTTACAGTATATTTATGTCTAGGTACATAATAAGTAACTGATGTAACAAATATACTGTATGTAAATTATATAGTAAAATGGTTTTAATGCCATCTTCTTCAGAAAGATGTTTGACACATAACCTGAACATTTGAATTTTAAGAACCCCTAGAGAAGTACTAAAGAAAATGGGTATGCAAAAGAATACTTAAAATGAAATAAACATGTCAGCATGAAGTCTTGTCGCTTTCTGTATTTCAATCTATAGATGATAAAGCCCAAGATGATAGGTCAAAGTCTATTGACAGAGAAGGAGGAGGAAAAGGAGAAGGAGGAATGGAAACATAAGCGGGAAATTTGATAAACTGCTGAAACATTGTCAAATAATCCAGACGAATACCATTGTCAGAAGATTTAACAAGATAACAAGACACCTTTTTTCCAAGTGAGAGATAGAACAGGCTCCTGTAGCAGTTTGAATGTGAAGAAAACGAGGGGAAGCATGCTCAGAGTCAGTAACTCTGTAAAGTAGCTGTGCTGAAACTTGGACTTAGAATTCCGGACAGAGAGCCTTTTGCGAAGGTGTTACCAACAGGCAGTGTATACTCCAAAGTAACTCCCTTGCAACTACTATTCCTGACACGATTGTACTCGTGTCAAGCTATCCTGAAGAAAAACAAAGCAAAACATGTGAGAAGAAAGAATGGGATTAGGGCAGAGTTCTTCAAGTCATTTTACAAAATAGCAATAGCAATACCACTTCATAGTGCTTTGCAGCCCTCTCTAAGCAGTTTACAGAGTCAGCATATTGCCTTCAACAATCTGGGTCCTCATTTTACCCACCTTGGAAGGATGGAAGGCTGATTCAACCTTCACCTGGTCAGGATCAAACTATTGGCTGTAGTTCAATACTGGTTAGAATGCAGTACTGCGCCACCACGGCCCTCCATTTTCTATGAATCTTATGCGCCATCTGTCACTTCTGAGTGAATTAAATGCTTTATAACATGTTAGATCAGGAGAGCAACTCTTTTTTTAGTTCAAAATCTGAATGGAGTATGTGTTAGGAGTTATATGCCTTTAACTCACCAGAAAAAGAACCCTAAATTTGCTCTTATTTAAAGTAATAAAAAAAATATTTAGCATAATTATCCTCTCATACATTTAATAATTTTTCTTGGGTAAGAACTTACAGAGGAATTCTAGAGGTCAAAGAATTTCAGGCCCTGAGATCTTCTTCACCTCTGTATAATGTGAATTTTGGAGAAGTGTTATTTTTTACTTTCTTCTTCTTTTTATGGTAGAGACTGTTACAAACCTTGTGTTATTTGGCCACAGATGAAATAATTTCTTCTACTGTAAATTTATTTTGGAGATAAACGGATACAATTTAAAATCTTACTGCTTCCATTTTGTAATAGTTTTCTCTCTAATTAGTTCTTTCTTTTACAGCAGGGGTGTCAAACTCGCAACGTCATGTGACGTGTCGCGACGTATCGTGATTTTTTTTGCCATTTCTGGCAATGGGGTAGGCACGGTTTTGCTATGATGCATCCGGCCCGCGGGCCGGCAGTTTGACACCCCTGCTTTACAGCATAGCATTTTAGGTGGCTGGCAGGAGAAGGAGTATTAAATTCTAACTTATTTACTTAGAGGACCAGTTGTTTTTAATCAGTTAGAACATTTATTAACAACCACATCTCATGGACAATATGACAAGTTGTTTCTATTATAAATACATGAACAAAGGTGCTTATTTATAAGTGATAATTTACTCTTTAGAAGCGTAGGCTTTCCTTCTTTTTATGGCCTTCCTCCTCAATTTCTCTCTTCTATTCTTAACTCTATTTCTCTTTATATAACTCCTTAGCTTAGTACAATGCAAATATTCCATCATTTCATTACAAGTTTTTTTTTATAACTGATGTTGTTCCCATCTTGTGGTCATCTACATTTCTGTGGCTTTGATATAGTAAGATTAACTCCATTTATCTGGGAGAGTCCAATAAAATTTTTTTAGATGTCACTCAGTAGTGGTAGAATTCAGTTGATTTATTTTAGTTAAGTGAGATACATGGATACAATTGATTGAAGTAATTAAATTATATAAGGGCATCAATTGCAATGATATTTAACTGTGCAGCCAGAAGTACACAATGTATTTTGGGAACACTTAATGGCTGTCCATAAGCATGGCATATCCTGAATACATGTAGCTATGAACTGGTTTGAGATAGGAAAATAGAATGCTGACTATCATGTTAGACTCTAGACTATGGTTGTCTAACATTTTGGCTTGCCTGGGGAGAACTGAATGAAGAGGAATTATGTTGGGGTACATATAAAATATATATAGTTAATGCATATAAATAAATAGCAAATGTCCTTTATTTATTTATATTTTTATTGTATTGTGGGGCCACATTACTAGCTGTCCAGGCCCACATTTGAGCTGGACAAGAGTATACTAGAGTACACTAACTTGCACCAAAAGACCTTTGCTTATATGGGATATTTATTTACCACATTAAAAATTAAAATTGACACACTCACTACCGTACTGCTCGTCATGATTGTTTGATAGGTTTTAATACTATATTGTTTTTCAACATCGGCTGGTAAATGGTTTTGATTTTGCAGATCACTGGGAAGTCCTTGGGAGATTCCAGGGTTCCTAAGACCACACTTGAAGAAACACTGACATAAGCCCCCTTGGGTAAAACTTGTGCTTGTGGCATAGTGGCCAAAAACTCTTCACAGATGTTGCTACTCCCAGAATATTTGAGTTGATTTAATTTGCCACTGGACAAATGGCCAAAATATCCATTCCTATCTTTGCATCATTATACTGCAGAGTCAACCAAACCCTTACTGATACCTGAACAGAAGTTGTGATAGATCTTCTGGCATGAAACACATCTTCACATCAGCCCAACTTAATTTATTAAGACAAATTACTCTTTGGATCCCACCATCTAGAGGTGTGTTTGTTTGTTTGTTTGTTCGTATAGTTCATTCATCTTTGTAGGCTGTAATTCACTCTCATTCCAGTCTCTGACTTAGCATCTCACTCATCACCACATACACAGGACCCAAAGTATAATAGTTACTTTCACTTGCTTAACAATTGTTCAGTTATTACACGCATAAAGAAAAAAATCAAATTTATAAGCTGCCTAATTCTTTCTACTAAAAATAATTAAAATAGAATTTATAAGATGCTTTACCAGTTCATCCCTTGGTGAATGAGTAAGATGCACAGTAGATGGCCAGCAGCATTCTCAAAATGAAAGTAGCTGGGAAGATGTTAGGAGCTAGGGTACAGTTCTGGAGAAAAGTTTTGTAATATTAAGCAGAGCAATATATTTAGACCAGATGTTTTAAGTTGGTTAAAATCAGCATTATTGAAATATTGTACACTTTGGGGAAGACAAATATTGGAACTAGTTATTTTTTTACTTTTACAAGAACATTATCTTCAGATTCTGGCCTTTCCATAATACCATCATCTAACATATCATAACATAGTTTAGCTACTGCGATCTGTGTCTTATTTGTCACATTCTTTCAACCATTCTACTCCCATCTTTGACACAATAGTGCTAGCCTGAGAAGGAATATCATCTTATTAATTGTTGCATGACTTTTTTTATTAGTTATGATTCTTGCATGATTTTTCATTAAATGAATCATTAGTAATGCACTGAATATTCGCCAAAAATAAGCATGCTTTTAGTTAAGATCTGTGTATCCTTTTATATTTTTTTTATGGTAGTCCATATACCATCCCAGCAAACATTGCATATCAAAAAGCAATAGCATGTGTAAAAAATAGCTACAAATTGAGAACAATAAAAGACATTTAAACCAGTAAAGTTGTTGCTAGAATAGGGAGTAGATTATTCAAAATTTGTTAAGACAGCATTGTTGTCCTTTTGATTTTGTTTTATTTTTCCAGGGAAGTAACTGCATCGGTCTATCGCAGCAGACATAATTCTGGGCAACTTAACACATTTAGTGCTGCTTATGATTACATGGATAGTTTCTTTAAAGCTTGGGATTCTTCGGTCTCTGGTCTCCCGCAATACAAAAGCTCTCCCATGAAAATCATTTCAATATGGTGTAGTTTTGAAATGCAAGGTGCATGTGTAAATAGTGCCAGTCAGCTGGACCTTTCCCATGCATTTGGCAGTCTGCTGGTAACAAGACCTTCTTTGTGTGAATAGTGGCCCACAGAAAGATTTGTCTCTTGGAAAATACACATGCTGTTCTACTTTGATGTTCTTTTTCTTCAGGCAACATTAGACCCAAGTAAAGGTTTGAAAACATATAACAATAATGCTGTAGCTAAGCAATTTAGGGCTTCATCACTGCCTATTTGGGCAATCATCTGAAAAGTCCTGTGTATGCCATAAGATATTAACAGAGTGATTTTACTGGTCTTGTTTTCAGGTGAACGCCCTTATCAGTGTCCCTACTGTGACAAAGCTTTCAGCAAGAATGATGGATTAAAAATGCACATCCGTACCCATACAAGAGTAAGTAGGATCACTTAATGATTTTGCTATGATTTGCCAATTTTTAAAAAAAACTGGTGGAAAGAAAAAGAAAATGATGTTTCTAGGCAGATTAAGAACTGAAACATCTAAGCTGAGGATGAATTCATAAAACTGCTCTAGTTGAGCAAATGTGAGATCCTTTTTTTATGTAAATATGAAACTGTTGGCATACCAGCATGTATATTTTAATTCAGTTTTGTTATCCTGGGTGTAGAATAACTGTAATATTGTATTGTTGAGCTTGTATTGTAAATGAAATGTACCAATTAGGTGTTTCACTTTGTTCATGTATACATATAATTTGATCCTCCATCTGAACAAGTGATCTATTTTGCCCAATATTTTCACTGGTTTATTGTTTCTATTTCCCAATAATTGGGAAAATGAAAGGATTATTTTTCCTTTGGCCAAGCAGGAACAAGCAGATAGTTTTTATGGATTTCTTGGAATAGAGAGAGCCCTAATACCTTACTATTGGGTCCTCTAGGTTTTGGGAGATTAATACCTAACCACTAATACCTACATTTTATGCAGATGTTTCACCATATGCCTCTACAAGTCTTCCTCAGTGCAACAGTTCAGAAGGGGAAGTTGCCTTCTACTACCGTAGTCTGCATCACATCTGAATGGAGTGGTGATGGTGGTAGCCTTGATTGGTGATGGGAGGTTTCCTGTGGAATGCCAATCAGTTGATTCATGGGAGTCCTTTTAAAAAAGAAGTTGTTGTGTGTGTGTTTTTTTAAAAACATAGCTGTATAAATCCAATTCCTGATAGCAGTATAATTTCTTTATAAATCCTTTGAACAGTTGTCATCCTTTCAAATCTACCTATTTCAAGTTTGAATATTATTGCTTTGAAATGTCTGGCTTTAACGCATTCTGCTTATGCTATATATCCTTGTTATGCTAGCCATGAATCCCCGTTAATGGGAGATTCATTTTTCCTTGAAACAGCTTGTGCAGACAATAATGACTGGGAAACATCTGCTGATTTCAGTTACAAGAACTGCTATAATAACTAATATTATCCAGATTAAATATAGGCCTTTTTCTGTCATGGTAACAGTCTTCAAAACTGATTTCTGTAGAAACTACTACTGCTACACTCTTTTAAAATGAGAATATTTAAATAAAACAAACCATCAAGAAGTATCGACTTAGGCCATCAAATTCATATCAATATGCAAACTGTAAATGAGTAACAATTTGGCCTGGTATCCTACGCAACATACTACATATGTGTTCACATATTCATAACAGCCATTCACAGGTGCATATACTCCCCTTTATCATATACCATGCAATGTACCTTATTTTGCCTTTAGGTACAACATATAGTATTTTCTACTATGTATGGTGCCAGTAATACCAGGATGTTTATGGTGGATAGTGCTTGTTAGCACCATTTTCCATGGGTTACATTTCTACATCGAATTTGGATCTTGGCTGAAAATTGGAGCAGCAGTGTCATGGTTCTGATAGATGAAACTCTTTAAAAGAACTTTGGGGCATTGTTTACCTTAAAGAATCTTTTATTCGAGAAACAAAGTATCGGCATTACATAATTGAAACCAGAAACTAAATTCCCCTCCGCTGGATACAAAGTAACAAAGTGCAATTCCCTCCTCCAATAAACAGTCATAAATCACATTCCCCAATTAGCTTGAAGCACGGGCTTTCTCCTCAGCTCTCCAGCCCACCAAAACACTATCAGCTCTGGGCTCAATGTCCTTGGGTTCCCACAATTAAGTTATTATTGTTATGACTAGCTGAACTCTCATCCACATTCCCCCTCCCAGCAGGAACTAATCATAAAAGCAATAGAGAAAATGGCTGCATTTCCATCTGTTGTCAAAGCAAGAACATCCAATGTTAGCAGCGTTGACAAGCAACTTAAAAAAGAAATTATGGCCACATCCCCCAGGAAACCCTTTTTTTACACTATCCAAGTTAAAACACAGAATGTAATTAAGCTTCTGATGATATGATGCTTCTCCAATATTGAGTCAAGAAGCACACAGTGATTTATCACATAACAGCCATTGCCAAAGTTATGTAGAGCATGAATTTTGTTTTCTAATGAACAAACTGTTGCGTTTACAACATGCTGGATAGAAGAAATCAACATGATCAGACCACCCACTACCACCAGACAAATGATATTAGATTAAATTTGTCATCCAGAATGCATTAGTTTAATAGCTAAATAGTAATCCATGGACAAGAAAGAGAACATTTTACAATATCTTCTGACTGAAAGGTAGATTATGGTGACTGCTTTTAGAAATGCTGTGGGTTTGTCAGATATATATTTTGAAGTCTAATTTTACAGATTAAAAGTTCAGTCTTTTTCTCCATCTACTAAAGTAATCGTTAGACTTTCCAGTCTTCCAGCTAAAAGTAAAACAGTCTCTCACCAGGATTTTTTTTGGATCTTTTATTGCCACTAAATGTTAAAGTTCAAGGAAGAATTTCAGGATATTTTGATCATTTTTATAGCTCATTTTTTAACTGACAATGGGAAAAATAGTGACCTCATAATATAATCTTCATATTGTAAAGAAAGTCATATGTGATATATATAATGACTTCTTTCCATGTAATGGTAATTAGAAATAGAATGCAGCCCTTACAGCAAATCATATATTACCGCAATCCTAATTTGAAATTCTAGGATTAAACCTGGGATATTTTTCTGCAATTATGTTGTATTGAGGTTTATTCCCAAATTGGCATGTGGTACGAGGTCATAAAAACTGTATGCTGTGCGTTAGAGTAATTATTTCAGTGGTAAAAGTATTCTGGTGGAGTTTCATAGCTGAAAGCTCTTAGCATTAGCACCTTAGCGTTGTTTGCAGATACTAGCCTGTTTCAAACCAATATTACCTAAGCTGACTGGCTATGCAAAGCACAGAAGAAAAACAAAAGCAGATAAATAAAAAAATAAACAGTGCTACTTCTATGATTAGTGGGAGATACTGTCAGGAAAATGAACATTCATAATATGAAAATGTTGTTATATGTTCCCTGCTATTGTAAATATACACCAAAGATACATATAAGCTGTAGAAAAGTTTGAGAATCAACTAAAGCCATTTTGATGGGAAAGATACTGAAGGAATCAAAATAAATATGAAAAAATAAAGTAATACAAGGGAGGAAATGGTTTAATTATCAACAGTCATTTGGAAAATTAAGGAAAAATATTTCACAGGCATTGAAGAGCTCCTGGGCTTGTGAAGGACAACTTGTTTATGGTATATCTATAAAATTAAAGAAGTAGCAGTCTTCCAAAGTAAAATAATAACTACATTTATTGAATGCAAAGACATAAAAATAGGTTGGGTTATGGGTAGTTGTCCTTGTCAATATATTTATCAAATTTACACACTGTCTATCTCAGCTTAGTGACTCTGGGAGGTATGCAAATAAAAAAATATGGCAATGTAAAAAAAATTCAAAACAGAGTTAAAAACAGAGGCAGGACCTAAAATTAGAGGTGAAAATTTAAAGATTAAAAACTTAAAGAGGCACAGGAAGTCTTCTTAAGTCCCAACCACCCATAGGGTTGCATATCACTCTTAGACCCCATGTCTTGATGCTCTTTGGGAGCAAGATGTTCCATAGGGCATGGGGGATCGTGGAGAAGGCTTTCTTCTTAGTGGTTAGACAGCTGAATTATCTTCACTGCTTGACCAAATGGGACAGGTCAATGTCATTGGAACAGGATGGTTCCTCCAGTAACCTAGTCCCATGCCATGAAGGGCTTTAAACATCTTGAATTGGTTGTAACCTACTGATAATTCACATTTTGATTGTATATTTTATTTGCAAAAATCTTCAAATTATCATTTTATTTGCACAATAGAAGGTTATTCTAATGAAATGGTTTCTGCACAATAGGGTTTCTGTTTCTCACAAAGGGACAATAATTGGTTCAAGGTAACAGAATTTAGTTTGCATATTTGAACACAGTGCTAGGTATGACCACAAGAAACTAAGATTTATTTGTTTTTTATCCCATCATTGTTATTTATACAAATACCTTAAGGTGGCAAACAATACAACTTCCTCCTCCTATTTTCCCCACAACAACCACCCTGTGAAGTGGGTTGGGCTGAGAGAGTGACAGGCCCAAAATCACCCAGCCAGCTTTCGTGTCTAAGGCAGGACTTGATCTTCCGGTCTCCTGGAGCCTTAACCACTAGACACAGCTGGCTACCTAAGATGAATCTTTGTCACTTTTGTGAGACTAATTGGTATATTCACAGATCAGTAACTACCAATAATAAAACAAGGAATAGTTAAGAAAATGGACAATCTAGACTCTAGATCAGTTGCAGGTTTTTTATCAAACATTTTTAAGAACATCATGACTGGGAGCTAATGCTCTATTGAAACACAAGGTAGAAATTGAGAGCTACTAATATCAATAAATAATAATAATAAATAAATAATAAATAAATAATTGTGTGAAGCACAGAAATTTTACACTAAGCGTTTAATGTTGGAGTATTTCTTTTTGCTTCCACAAGTTACCAGTGGGTCAATACCACACATAGCATCAAGCCCTGACAAGTTAATTATTGTAAACATAGGACCAGTGACATCAATGACTAGCAAAAACCAGTGAAATATAAGTGCTTTCTTTCCATTGTCCCAGGCTACATGAATGTTTTCTAGAAGTGAAGTCATTATTTTATTCAAGGACTTTCTCCTACAAGTGTTATTTCTTTATTAGTCACTTATGACGTATAAAAACCTGGTAAATCATTATTGAGAATAAACCAAACACCATCTTTGAATGACAGCCCAAGATCCCTAAATTAAATATTTGTAATGATCAGCAATTACATAGCTGTGATTTCCTATACAATGTTTATATTTATCAATATTTCCGATATGGAACTATTTTGATTTATTTTCAACTTTCCACTGAACATCACATGCACATAATAAAATGGATTTTCAGAGGGCTTACAAAATGTGGTTTTCATAAAGTACAATGCAAAACAAATTAAGGGTGTGTTGTGAATTCCTGTTTTTCATATGCTGAGACCTATACTTCTGTAAAAATTACAGGGGGCTGACATGGAATATTTTTTCAATTCATAGTCATACACAAAAGAACTCACTGATGTGAATATTTAAAAGGCAGGAGCCGCAAGTTTCCTGATTAAGAGCCCTATTGTGTTTGTTCCTTAAAATAAAATAAATATTTTAAATGCACAAAAGGGGATAAACATTTCACAGGAAAACTGACCATGCAAAAGAGCTCCACTCGCAAGACTCATTGGAGATCACAAGGTATAATTTTGATGCTCTGTGTATCCATTGTCCTTTTTATAGTGTACTTGATAAATTTAAAACCAGCATTAGACAGCTTGGAGTGATTTTTCTCCATGATATTTCAATTATTATTTGCATAAGGGTATCTGCAATCTGAAAGACTTTCCACAATGCCTTTTCACTGTGCAAGCACTGATATTTGCCTTTTAAATATGTATTTGGGGAAGGTATTGTATTTGTGATTCTTAGTCTTATGGCTAAGAAGATTAAAAATGGCTTTGATCAAAATGTAATATGTTGTAAATCAAGCTTCCAAAGATGTCATGTTATTTAGTTGTTTGTAGCAGGGGTTATGAAAAACAGACACAGATCCTTCCCCTCAAAACACTGCTTCTAAAAGGGAAAAATAATACCTCTATGTTAAAGCAGAAGGTGCCAGCCCACAATTTTCCCACCCACTTTTAGTTCATCTTTCAAGAATTATTTTAACTAGCTTTGTTCTGACATATGTCTCTTGGAGCTGAGATATAAAGATACATGATCCTGTGTGGAATTCTGCTCTGTTAACAGCTTGTGTTCTGCATTGGCTTACCTCCACTCCATCTCTTCTTCCTGTGTTACAGGAAAAGCCTTACCAGTGTTCTGAGTGCAACAAGGCTTTCAGTCAGAAACGTGGCCTGGATGAACACATGAGGACACACACAGGAGAGAAGCCATTCCAATGTGATGTGGGTTAAGTTTCCTTTTGATCTACTTATGTTTAATTTACAAATGAATCCCAAAGAGATTTCCCTTTAAATTGGGATCCTAAACGTACTGACTTCTTAGTTGTAAAGCATTAGGATTTTCTTCCGCTAAATATTTCACTGCAACTGCAGCATTTGATATTGTTCCATAAATGTTCATGATTTTCAGTCCTTTAAGATCAACTAATTCAGCATTAAGAGGTTAATTATGTTAGCTCAAGGTTTGTTTGTTTTTGTTATGCTATGGACAATCTGCTACATATATTTATTTTATGGCAATCTTCCCTAAAATATTGTTTGCAGCACAGTAAATGGAATTTGGATATTTTAGATTATTTGAAACAGACCTCACTTTGTATTGAACATAAGTTGCATTATAAGAGTTGAGTGAATCTGAACAGATAATTATTATTTTGCAATATGTATGAAATATACAGTAGTATTCTTATGTTTGTCCATTCAGAACATTTATTAGTTCTTGTTGGCCTTGCTCCCAGGTAAGTGTGTACAGGGCTGCACTTGTATAACTTATTTGAAAGAACTTGAACAGCTATATCTAAATCTACTCTTATCAGCTGATTTTTCAGAGATTTTGAAATATTTTTAAACGAATAAAAACTTTCATTCTCAAATAAAGATTCATATTATCTATCTATCTATCTATCTATCTATCTATCTATCTATCTATCTATCTATCTATCTATCTATCTATCTATCTATCTATCTATCTATATCTATCTATCTATCTATCTATCTATCTATCTATCTATCTATCTATCTATCTATCTATCTATCTATCTATCTACCTATCTACCTATCTATCTATCTATTGTGTATTATCTTTGAGCATTTTTAATTGATAATCTTTTGTAGCAAAAAATAACAGTATTCTTTGATGTTTTACAGATATTATGATGGCCCACTTTATTAGGGTAATTGCTAGGTAATAGTTGATAGATAGATAGACAGACAGACAGACAGACAGACAGACAGACTGACTGACTTAGTTTTTAGTCTTATTTAAAGAACAAAATGAGTACAAAACATCTTTAAGGGAAGATAAGCATCTTAAAGAAACTTCAAGGGGGTATTGGCCTCAGTTGGGTTCTTTGAGAATACTAGCTTTAACCTAAAGAGACTAATCCTATAGAGAGTTAAATTAACCTCATTCAGAGAATGGCCGACTGTAGGGTTTACAAACCTTTATCCAAGTAAGAGCCAAATGCAGAGTCTCTCGCTTTTGTTAAAACAATGAAACAGTGTTACAATGCGAGTTCTACTACTTTTACATTATATCTGCATGGGACATCACAATGTACATGGGAAGTTGTGGAATGTACACTGCTCCAACTCTGGATTCATCATTCTCCTCCCCAACCACCCTCAACCCCACCCTCCACCCCCACAGATGCTTTTGACCAAATCGGTGCAAATGGCCTATCAGTAGGGTTTCTTTAAGGTAATGATCAATTATTTAATGACAATAAAATACCAGCACATAATATGCATTTAGTTTGTTCTTTGAAATGAGTTTATAAACCTTCATTTTCAGATTATTTGTAAAACCTGTGTCATTTTCCCTAAATAATTTTTGTAAAAGTTAATGTCCATAATTACATGTATGACATCTGTAAATATGCCAGGGATATATATTTGGAAAAATGTTTGTGAGATTGCATCATGTATTGGTTTTTTAAAATCTTGTTTTCTTCTGGTTGAGCAAGAAATTACTGTCAAGCTGTGTCCATGAAAAAGCCTTGTAAAAAGGCCTTTACTAGACAGCAGAATTTTAAAAGATATTTGAATATACTATATTTCTCATTGTTTTTTCTTTCTTTTGAATAAGCTAAAGATAATGTAATTCTATCATTTCTTAAATCCAATTATGATCAATAGATTATTCAATCTTGTAGGCCCATGATGTGGTTGATATTTTGTGGAAGTCATAATAATAGTGACAAACTAAATATTGTCTCACACAGAAACCCAAAGTGAAGAAAACTATTTTTTTAAAGGGGGCGGATAGGCTTATTATGCATATACAAGTTACAAGTGAGATAGATTACAAATGTCTTAGCTTTTTTAAAATATATAATTTTACTGAACATTTTAAAAAGAAGAGTAAAAGTTAATACAAACTAAAATAAAGTAAAAAGAAACACAAAGAAAAACAAAAAGTAGAATAAAAATAGGAAAGAAAGAAATAAGGTATAAAGAAGTGGCCTCTATTCTTTGTTATACCAGTAGTAATATAGGAAGATATTGGAAGTGGATGACTGCTTTATTGACATTGGCAAAGGCATATTTCATATTGTCCAGGAAAAGGCAATAATAACCCTCACCTGTATTTTATTAAGAAAACCAGATGACTAGACAATACTAAATGACTGATGATATGGTGCTCAATTATGAGTCCTTCATATTGGCTGACACTCAACTTGCTACTTAGGAATAGCTGAGGAATTTTTGGAGTTCTAATGACATGACTAGATTAAAGCCTTAAGGGCATATATTTGCTGATTGTGGCCTTGCATGAAAATAAAATACATAGCTGCAAAGACAGAATGATAATGAATACATAGAACATACAAAGCATGAGTGTGGGAAAACTCAATACAGTGAATGAGTAAATGAACTGACAGTTATTGATGAGTTGAAATGTACTGAAAATGATGCAGGAAAAGACAATGTTAATGAGTTTTATGATCAAGTTCAAATAAAGTCAACATGTAAAGAAGATGAGCTACTTAGTTTTGGAGACTAGAATGCTGAAGTTGGAAATATTAAAGAGGAAAGCATAGTTGGATTGGGTGGTCTAGGATAAAGGTCCCCAACCTTTTGGGCACAGGGACCAGTTCTGTGGAGAGAGGTTTTTCCGTGGACCGGAGGGTGTGTGGTTTTGTGTATTGCCTGCATCCTGCAGATGGGGCTTTGCTTGTTTGTGCGGACTGGTTGCTGGCATGCCGTGGCCGGTACTGGTCCACGGACCGGGGGTTGGGGACCCCAGGTCTAGGGAACCAAAATGAAGTAATCACTTATTTTTTGCTAATCCAATGATTACCTCATTGCTAAACAGTCTTTCAGTGACCAAAACAATGTCTCTATACATATACATCACCCGACAAGAGTACATAGATATCAAACTGACTTTAATATTGGTACAATGAGGTGGAAGAGTTCAGTCATAACAACAAAGACATAGCTAAAGGCTGTGTCAACCCTGCAAAATAGACCAAATCAGGAAACTAGCTTCACAGGAAGATAAGAACTATATTTTATTAAGAGGCTATAGTGGCAGAATCTTACAAGCTTATCCATGGTTTCTCTTCCACCCTCTTACATCACATGGAGTCGGGGGAAGACAGTCCTTTTCTCACACTTTTTCACTTTGACTTCAATACATATTCAGCATCTGTTTTTTCCTACTGGCTTCAGGATGTCTTCTTTGAGATCTTCGCTGACCTCTCTGAATAGTTCCATACAGACTGACTGTGGAACAGATCACAGACTGTTCATGTTCAGACTGTTCATGTTTCATTGCCAAACCAGGTAACATGATCAGTGCTAGAAGGGGGTAGGGTTTGCTCTTATTTTTATATACCAATGGCTTGCCCTGTCAGTATGAATGGGAATGTTCTTGGTGGCTCCTTGATTAGGGTTTTTTTATTGTTAGCTTTTTGTCTTTGTTGGTAGTTCCTTGATTGGGATATTGTTTGCTTCTTGATTGTTGGTCTAGTGTTAATCTCTGCTTACTTGGGTGTTGTTGGTGAGGAGATGTTTTGGCCTTTTGAACCCTTTGATTGTCTTTTTTCCATGGTATGTAGATGTTGTTTACCTCTATGTGTCTGTTAGTGGCTGCTCCAGGAATTCTCCAGGAATTCTTTGGCATTTTTGGAGTTGGCTTAATCTAGGATGCTCACAGTTTCCAGTTGAAACTATGGTGGATGTGTTAAAAAAATTAAGGAGTTAATTAATTAAGAGAGCACCAAAGACCTTACAGTTCAACACTGAGCTATAAATATTCTCTTCTATCAGTATCACTTTCTGATTCAGTCCTGAGTCTCATAGATAGGGAGCCAAAGGAACAAAAAGAACTGTGAAATGAAATCAAAATTGTTTAGGATGAATATGAAAAAAGACTACTAAACAGCAAAGGAAAGAAGAAAACAAACTGGATGCCAGCTCAAATTGGAAAATACAAAGAAGAAAAGAAAAGACAAAATGACAAATATCTCAAGAATGAATATAAGAAAGAATTTCAGAGAGCTGTTAGAAGAGCAAGAGGCAGTATCATTAAAACTGTTGGCCTATGGTGCATCGTTTCACCCAACGTAAGGTTACAAACATGAGAGTTTTAGGAGTACAGAGATTTTACAGTCTCTTCATGCTGCTTTTTTGTTTTGTTTTAACCTTGGCAAAGTTTATTTATTTGCAAGCTTTTGAAATGTTACAATCATAGTATATTAAGAAGAATTTATCACTCAGTAAGGAATAGGTATTAAGTGTGCATATGCAAGGAGTTTATTCTTCGTGTTTTGAAAAGATAATGCATTATTGTTAAACTTATCACTGTGTGATTGAAAGTCATTAAAGACCGCTTACTAGTAGCAGAATTTGACATAACCATCTGCTGGAATGGTATTCTTAAAATGATTTCCAGTAAAATAAATGAGGCATCTGTGATGTTCATACATACATATATATGCAAATATGATTGTCTATAATATTTACTGAATTTTGTATATTTATTTGTAGGAGTTATAGTTTCATGATTTTAATAAAAGGGAAATTTAGGTATGGAAATCAGTATGGTCTAATCGTTCACATGGTACATTCGACTATATTGAGAGTATCAACATTGGGAAGATGACACATTCTTAATAATTAATATACGGCCAGTTTCTGAACCTATACATGGCTGAAGGTGATATATATTGGTCTGTGTTTGTTTATATAATAGTCATCCATCACTGAATTATTATTTTTTTAGCATTAGATCCTCCCATGCCATGTAGAATATCGGGCAGCAAGGGATCTCCAACAATTTTGGTTTTGAGTGGGTACTTCAGCCTCTTCACATGTGATGTTTAGAGTCTTTAAGTCTTCCATGAATTTTCTTCGCCATGTATTTCAAGGGCAACTTCTTGGTCTTTTGGGGGTCCATTCATTGCCATCTTGGGAATTCGACTGTTCTCCATGCAGAGATTGTGATGTGTGAGTTGGACTCTTCTACATGTGATAATTTATGTAATTTACAAGAGACATTCTTTTGGAGCACTTTTTTGTTAGTAATATGGTCAAAATAGTGAAATTTAGGATTCAGTGAAGGCATCTTTGTTGGAAGATGTCAAGTCTCTTGTTAATACTGCTGATGCCTTCCAGGTTTCACTGGCATAAATAGCTGTCGGGGTCACTATAGGCAAGCAAATGGAAATTTAAGATTCAGTGATATAGATGATGAGGATCAGATTTTATTCAGGGCTAGCAATCTGTCCCTGTAAAAATTATAAGCACTACAGCAGAGTTCCTCAACCTTTTGGCTTTGCGAACTGGCAGGGGGGGAAGAGGGGATGGTTCTGCATCTGTGCATGTGCGCACAGCTCCATTTGTATGAGCAGCAGGCATGCACGCACACCACTCGGACAAATGGATCTTGTGCACACTTCCACTGCCCAGTTCCGAAAGGCTCAAGGCCCGGTAGTGAGCCATGGCCTACGGGTTGGGGACCCCTGTGCTACAGAATCATCAATTACCAAAAAAAAAGAATCATCAAGAAGAATCTCATTGAATTAAAGAACACAATAATTGCTTTTGCGGTTTGGCTGATGATCTGTATTTGTATTTATGTTTCAGATATAGAACAGCAAATTACATTATGCAAAATTGCTCATTGTGAATTGCAGAACTGCCTTAATGTTCATACATTTATGTTTATACAGGCAGTCCTTTATTTACAGTCACAATTGGGCCCATAATTATGGTTGTAAGTCATTGTAGTCATTAAGCGAGGCATTCACATGATAGCCTTACTTAATGACCACAGTCCTGGCTTTATTTGTTGTGATTGTTAAATGAACATGTGCATCATTAAGCTGTGCATAGGATGCCTCAGAGCTTGAGGGAGGCCCTGGGAAGCCTGGTGCAGGCTCAGGCAACATCTCTGAGGTATCCCTTGCATAGCTTGTTCCTCGCTGGTTCCCACATTTTGGGGTCTCCTCCCTACACCATCAGGCCTTGAAAAGATTCCCTTTTCAAAAGAACACCCAGCCAATGCAACATGCAGCCTTCCTGCAGAAGCCACCTCGAGCCATCCTGGAAGTGGGCACCATTCTCACAATCTCCTAAAAAAGAGATTCTGAGAGATTGTGAAAATGATATCCACCTCCACAATGGCCCAAGGTGGCCTGTATAAAAAGCCATGCATCATATTAGTTGATTTTCTTTTGGAAAGGCGGTTTCCGAAAATTGCCTTTTTGAACAAGAATCAGCTAATGCACCATGTAGCCTTTTTATACAGAAGTTTCTTTCCTTCCTGGAAGTGGGCACCATTTTGTATAGGAAGGCTGTGCAGCACGTTGGCTGATTCTCTTTCAGAAAAACAATCTTTGGAAGAGGTAAGTGAAGAAAGGCATGACAGGGCAGAGAGGAGGCCCAAGGGTGTGTGTCTTCGCTGGGTTGAAGAAGGACGAAGTCCTGTGGACCCAGCCAGGCAGGAATCAGGCCCTAGGGACTCTGAGGGGCAGGTTGGACAGGAAAGATAGGCAAGGGGGGACAGTTACAGTGTCTCTGGTCAATCATAAGGACAGGCTAATTGCCAAGCATTTGAATTGTGATCATGAGACTGTGGGGATACAGCAACAACTGTAACTTCAGATGCAGGTCATAACTTCTTTCATTCAGCACCATCATAATTTTGAATAGTCATTGAATGAATAGTTGTTACGTTGAGGAATACCTGTGTGCTAGAAACAAGTGCCTCTCTTTTACAGCTTTAGGGGAACAATTTTCTAGAATCTATATCTTGGCATCCAGTGTTAGGTACAAGTTTTTAATTTTTTAAAATCAAGTTCTTAATTTTAGGTTCAGTCAATATGTTTAATAGTACTTCTACCTCACTACTTCTGTACCATGTGAAAATCTTTTTAATCTCAAAAGATAGTAGGATAAAGTATGGAATTAAACATTAAATCATAAAATCACTGTGATTAACTGAACTAATTATTTTCATACTTGAAAGTTTCCCAGATCAGTTCTTGATCATGAATGGGGGCTTCCTCATCCAGAATGATCACAAATGGTACACAAGATGGATTTGTGTGAAGGTCCTTCGGCATGGCTGCTGCCTGCTCATTTAAGCAGGAACTGAGAGTCCAAGAAGACCCCCCTAAGAAGCGCTGTCCCATCCAGAACTAAAAAATAGAAAATCCTATACCAGGAGCCCCCCCCCCAAATCCATAGGCATTTGGTTAAACCAAAGCTTGTTTTTTTTCATCCAGCCTCTGAAAGCTTTCAGACAGATCTTGATGGCACCCCCCCAAAATCAAGTGATGTTTATAGTCTATATTTTCATGTCAGAAAAAGATTTCCTTCCTTCTTTAGCAATGGGAGAAGTCATCTATCTTAGTTCCTTGCATGAAATTTTTGGTTAATATAAATGAACATGAATTACTAGCTGTAAGGTTTTAGTGAAACAGGTTTCCTTTTTCAGAGATTTATAAAATCAAATGAACTTGGGATATTTTTGTAATTACAGACTCTTTGTTTTTCTGTGTTTTTATTTGTTGTGTTCCAGTTTTTTTCTTTTTTGGAATGGTGAATCGTTCATTTTTATTTTATGTGTATTTGTTTGGTAATGGACTGCCTTGTATAACGTAATAAATTAAATCAAATGTATATGTAAAAGTTGCAGTTTACATCAGTCTAGCTAGCAATCCTTAGATGATTATGGGAAAGAAAACAATTTAAAATGTCTCAATTTCAGAAATGACATAGAAGATGGTCATTTGATTTATTCAACATTATTCATAATGTTAGGTACTGGGAGACCTATAATATGAGTTGTTTAAAAAGGTCTTTAGTAATTAATGACTTTGTTTTGATTTTTGCTCCTTTTTTTTTTTACCCCTGCATTTTAGGTTTGCGATTTGTCATTCAGCCTCAAGAAAATGCTAATCCGGCACAAGCTGACTCACAATCCGAATCGGCCCATGGCTGAATGCCAGCTATGCCACAAAAAGTTTACAAGAAATGACTACCTCAAAGTACACATGGAAAATGTCCATGGGGAAACTGACAGCTAATTTTGGCTTAAACAAGACAGTGTGTAGTGTTTTCATTGGATGCGTCTAATCCAGAGTTCAGTTAGATCAGTAAATACACTATATAGACTGTATATTTAAAAAAGTGCTCATGTAGACACTTCTTTTCTTGGATTTTCTATGCAAAGTAAAAGTACTATATGTTCGGTTAAGGGGGAATGAAAATAATTCATGTCATGGTGAATCAAAACATTATTTTTAATTGGGAAGATTATTACTAAAATATGTTATAATTCTATCATAATTATTTTTTCCCCTCTATTTCGATATAGTAAAACTTTAATTCAGTCATAGGCACACGGCTTAGGGTAAGGTCAATTACTTTCAATATGTAGCATTTAGCTACATTTCTCAATAGAATGTATTTTTTAGCTATACATGCAAGGAAGGAATGGTATAGCTTTGATTCTTATTTTGAGAAAAGCAAAGCTTATTTCCCATTATGTCACCCATTCCACATTCATTCTGTAGAATAAGCAACAGGCTTTTATTGAAAGCACAGGATTTTCAGCATGACATGGTTTTGAAAGAAGACAGACAACTTAAGGTTAGGACAGATCTGGTCAAATGCATACCCGTTAGAAAATTTGTTAGCACTGCTCTGTTTGGGCATCTGCTTTCCTTAAAGGGGAAGGCTGTGATGGACAAAAGTCAAACCTATGTTTACAGATGCCCCATTTGAAACCTCTGCACGCCCTTCTCTTTTTGGCCACTTAGTATCCATACCAAAGATTAAAATCACATGATCAACATGATCAACAGACCGAGATGCAGTATCTCCAGAGTATCTCTTGGCTGCTACAAAGTGTTCCTGTTTATTTGTTTATGCTTTAGTCTGTTTAAGGGAACCGGTGCATAGATATCAGTTCTTTGTCCTGATTCTGGTATAAATTCACTGAAAAATCCTAAACTAGCTTTTCTCAATTTCGCACTCTCAAATTTGTTGGATTAAAGTAGGGAATGTTGTTAACTATGAATTCTGGGAATTATAGCCTAATACACCAGCAAATTCAGATTAAGAATGATTTGTCTAAACATTTTCCCATTACAACTATTCCTGTTCAGTAAGGTTTTTTAAATGGGCTGGATTGATTGACTCTGCAGACATTTCAGAAATATAAAACTGGAGCTGTGAGGCACTTAAATTTGATTTCAATTTTTTTACTTTGGGCATTGGGTACAAATGTACTAACTGTATGAAATTCTTAAGAGCAGACACATATATTTCAGGAAAAGGACAGATATACAATCCTGGAAAAAGATGCAGCTGGTTTAAATAGTTGAAGACAACATATGTACCACCAAACACTGTGAAGCAGTTTTTTGGTACTGATGCTGAAGCACTGCATAGTTCTGAAAGAGGATATATTGTATTCTGTGTTTGCATCTGATAGGTTGGTTTCACAATGCAAGAAATTCTTAATAAAATTGTGACTAGGATTAATTGACTTTTATTCAACTAGTCAGCATGATTTTTCAAGCAACACTTACTATTATATGTTAATGAACTCAGAATTTATATCAAAATTAGAATATATTTCAAACAGCACTCTCTTATCATAGCATTCCAAGGGAGATTTACAATCTTTACTGTTCGAATGTGACTGGAATTACAATATTGGTTGTTACTGGACAAGGCAAAACAAAAGCAGTCCTAAGAAAGATCTGTGTTAACATACGCATTAGTGCTAATACAGTATTTGTAAATGTTAAATGAAAACTTAATCTCAGAATATTATCCAACATTTGATTAAACAGAGGAATATATAATTATATTGCTAGGATTTTTTTTTAGCCTAAATGAATTTATGCAATTTTGAATAAGACTTGTGAAATAAATTTCTCATACCTGTAAAAAAAAAACCTAGTATTATGAAGACTAAAAGTGAGTTAAGAATAATTTGTTAACATTATTACCTCTTAACGTTAGTTCATCTTAATTAGCAGAGTAATTCCTTGAATTCTCATGTGTGGATAAGAATGTAGAGTTTGCATGAAAAGACGATTCATGATTGAAAATAAAAGATACCAACCTATATTCTCTAAAGAAAACAAATCTGTTTTTGGAAAATTAAATTATTTAAGTAATATACAACATAACCAATGTGCTTTGTCTTAAAAGTACTAGTGCTTGGCTATAGCAAATCTTCTGTATCCATACAGATACAGAAAAAAATCTGTATTAACATCCACATTTAACTTGATGCAGGATAAATATTTCCACTATGCTTGTTCTGAAACACTTAGCTCTCCCTGACTCTAAATAATTATTTCAGAATGGAGCTGATACTCCAAGCTTTCTCTTGCAACATAGATATTAACTCATTTCTAAAAGGCTTACTTCAAAACCTAATCTGAAATACCCCAGAGCAGTGAAATATGGCAGTTTGCCCACAAATTCTGATGCATATCTTCTAATACCTATAAACTTTTCCAGAACCAGACTCTAATCAAAACTAAACAATTCTCTATTTAATTTCCATAATAATATAACCAATAGATGCATTGGTTGTAGCATTCAGTCTTGTTTTGCTGTTATTGTTGTAATTGGTATTTGCTTTACATAAATGGGCATTGATGTGTTATCTAGCCTGCTTTGGGAAAATATTTGATTTGGAAAATGAACTGGAATTTGGTTTTTATGGAGGGAGAAAGAAAGGAAAATGGGGCTGTTTTAAGATGAGTAATTTACATAGACTTGTTTATATATATTTATATAATGCATATATTCTAAATTTCTCAGAACTTTCAAGAGTTTTAAGATTATCTTAATTATGAGGAGAATCCAAGACAATAAGGTATAAGATGTGAACTGAAGTATGTTGTATTGGTGAAAAAGTGTGACAAAACTGGCTGTACTGCTTTTCCTGCTTGGTTCTTTCATCTCTTCTTGTACCAATTGTGTGTCCTAGAGATTTAATGTTATTAGCTGATATTTTTATTGAAGAATCTCTGTGCAGAACCTTCATACTGAAATCTGTAATTAATAAGTGTGCTTTACATATGCATATAGATACATATGTATGAACAGCACTAGTTCCTAAATAGAGGACCCACTATTGTCTCCTCATTCCTGACTCCATCATAATCTTGATAAAATGTTATAAGGCATTATTTCAGGACAATCCCTTTCAGTCAAGCCTCTGGCTCTAGAATATATACCTTAATGCTGTTATCCATAATAACTTCTTACTGAAGTGTACTATTTATTCATCTCTCTGTATGATGGAGGAGTTTATCAATGAATTGTTGTAATTATTCATCCAATTATATGGAATGTTTGAGCTTTTTCTGTAAGTGAAGTATACCAATATAAAATGGACCAAAGATATATTAAAGCTACTGTTTATACATAGAAGTAATTTGAGATTCCCTACTTTTTCAGCCCAGCTTTGAGATATTCAGGAATGAACATTTAACTGGTAATTGCTTTTACCAGCACACGTGGGATTACTACTTTGAAAAATTGATAGCAACTGACTTCATTGAATAATTCATTTGAATTTAGTAGATATCACCTGTCATTATGTCAGTAATAAGTCAATTACTTGGCTCTGTGGCTTTGAAATAAACAAAGCCAATTGGACTGTTCAAATTATAAGGCAACAGAAAGGAAGGAATTATAGTCTGTAACAGATTTTTTTTAAAAAACAAAAAAACATACCCCCAAAGAAGACTGGGTGAATTCATGTTGTTTTGAATGAGCATCAGCAAATATTTTAAAACAACCCAGTGAAAAGTAATAGACAATGAAGTTATGCTATTTCCAGAGACAATATGGTATCTTGTTCAGACAATAAAAAAGAAAACATAAACCAAAACCTCATGTTTTTAAGCCCCATCCCCACCTTAACATTTACTTTCCTATTCCAAACTATTAATTTTCTCAATCATGCTTATACTATTCAAAACTTTGTAAAATTCTGGGATGAATTGTTCTTTCCAGCTACAGTTCATGGCTTTGATCCTCAATGAATTACTTGGAACACTCTCAAGGGATTAACCCATTTTGAAGTTAGTGGTGAAATGCTCATGGCATTTTGAAGGCAAATTACAGATAATTCGTAGTACACAAGAGTTTTCTGTTGCCACCTTTGCATCTACTGATGACATACTTGTATTTCAGATGAAGTTCAAGGGTTTGGCTCAATGTTAAACTGCATAAAGGACTGTGCTTGCCTCTTAAGCAGACTTTCTGTGCAAAGTGTTGAGGTAACCTTGTGCAAATACAAAAGCTTACTTATAAATGTTAACATAATCTGGTTTGGAAATAGTTGTACCATGTTTTCCTGAAAGTAAGACCTAGCTTGATTTTTAAGGGTGGGCCTAATATAAGCACTACCCCAAAAATAAACCCTAGTTTTGGAGCGAGGCGTATGCCTAAAAATCAAGCTAGGGCTGATTTTTACCATTGCAGCCAGGCCTCCCATCAATCAACACCTGCCTCACCTCGCTGGCCCACTTCTTCCGTTCAGCATCTTTTCTAGCCAAGTATGTATTTTTGTCCAATATTTCTTTGCTTTAACACATGTCCACCATACATGATAATAAGTACCTGGTTTATGATTACATTTCCAACATTTATCCAACATATTTTTAAACATTTTTGCCAATCTTGCTGGTGGCAAGTGCCATTTATAAAACATTTTGTATACATTTTCTTTATAAGAAGTTGACATTGTCAACTTATAATTTCTTTCCCACAGACTTTGCCATTTCTCTAAATCTATATTATATCCAAAATTCTTTGCCCATGTTATCATTGTTTCTTTTACTTGTTCATCTTCCATTTTTAAATTTAATAGAAAATTATACATTTTCTTAATTGGTTTTTCATCAGAGATTGATAATATCTGATCAAACAGCATCTGCTATTTGTAAAATCCATACAATTTAATCTCTTTATCATATCTCACTTGCATCTCTAAATGTGACCACCATGATAAATCAATACCCTGATTTTCCATCTCTTGTCTAGATTTTAATTTCCCTTCAGAGTTTAGAATATCTTTATATGTCCATGTTTTCTCAAGGCTAATTAGATTTGGGTGTACAAATGCTTCCATTGTTGGAAGTCATCCTAGAATTTTCAAATATATTTTGCATTTCATTTTTTCCCATGTTAGCAATAATGCATTTCTAATATAGTGGTTTTGAAAATATTTATGAATTTTATTTTTCCCATGACATAAAAAAGCATGCCAACCAAGTTGTAAGTCATGTCCCTCTAGATACAACAATCTTTTATGTCTGAGGGTTATCCATTCTTTTACCCATGTTAACACCGATGCTTGATAATATAAAACCCAATTTGGCAAACCAAAGCCTCCATTTCCCTTAGCTTCTTGTAACATTTTCAATTTAATTCTAGCTTTCTTTCCTTGCCAAATAAAATTTAAAATTAAGGAATTCAGATCTTCAAAAAAAAATTCTCTAGTTTTATAGGTAGCGTTTGAAATAAGAAAAGTATTTTTGGTAATATATTCATTTTCACTATAGCAATTCTCCCTAACATCGACAATTGCAGATTTTTCCATTTTTCCAAGTCAAGTTTTATTTGGTTTAGTAATTTTATATAGTTATCTTCTTTTATCATTGAACATCTTGCTGTCAAATATATTCCCAAATATTTAACCTTTTTAACTATTTATAAACCTATTTTTTCTGACAATTTTTTTTTGTTTATCTGTAAGATTTTTAATTATCACTTTAGTTTTTTCTCTTATTTATCTTCAATCCTGCTGACTCTCCAAACTGTTCTATCTTTTCAATAATTTAGGAATCATCTCTAAAGGTTCCTCTAAAATGAATACCAAATCATCTGCAAATGCTTGCAATTTGTAGCTTTCACCTTTAATTCCTTTAATTTCTGAATCTTGTCTAATATTTCTTTTTAAAACTTCCAAAGTTAAAATAAATAACAATGGGGATAATGGGCATCCTTGCTTTGTGCCTTTTCTTATATCAAAATTCTCTGTATAATCTCCATTTACAATCACTTTTGCTGTCTGTTTATAATATATTGTCTTGATCATATTTATAACATTTTGTCCACAATCCTTTATTTTTAGTTGTTGAATCATAAATTGCCAAGAAACGTTGTCAAATGCCTTTTGAGCATCTAAAAATACTAATGCCAATTGTTTCCCTGGATGCATTTCATAATATTCCAATATGCCCATTATAATTCTTAAGTTATTTTTTATTTGTCTCTTTGGTAGAAATCCATTTTGATCTGGGTGGATAAATTCAATCAGAAATCTTTTCAGTCTCTCAGCTATTATTGAAGTAAAGATTTTATAGTCCACATTTAATAGTGATATCGGTTTATAGTTTTTTATCTGTGAAATCTGAATCCTCTTTTGGTATTAAAGTAATATTGGCTTCTGTCCATGTATTTGGGAGTTTAGCCTCCAATAAAAGTTCGTTACAGACCTCCTTCAACGCTAAACTTAGTATATCTTGTAGACATTTGTAAAACTCTGCCAGGAGCCCATCTTGTCCTGGCATTTTGTCATTTTTTTGTCTTTTTATAGCCTCTGTCAATTCTCTCATTGTTATTTTCTCATTGAACATAGTTTTAAAATTTTTTGGGATTTTTGGTTAGTTTTTTTCCATATATTGAATCATTTTCTCCCATGAAATTTCTTCCATATCATACAGTTTCTCATAATATTCTTTAATTATCTTTTTTATTGTCTCATTTTTAAATTGTAGACAGCCTTTTTCGTCTACTAAATTATTTATCAGTTTTTTCTCCTTCTATTTTTTGAGTTTGTAAGCTAGCCATCTTCCTGGTTTATTTGCATTTTCAAAAAACTTTTGCTTTGCTCTTTTAATTTGTTGCGCCAGTTTTTCTGATTCTATTAAATTTAGTTTATGTTTTATTATTTCCATTTGTCTGTTCAATACTTTCTTTTGTGGATTTATTTGTAATTCTAATTCTAATTTTTTAAATGCTTCCCTTAACATCACACAGCGTTGTCTTTTTTCTTTTTAGCCATATAAGTTATAGCTACACCTCGAAAGTATGCTTTGGCCGTATCCCATACGTTTTTCAATGTTGTATCTTCTTTTTTATTTTCTTTAAAATAAAATTCATTTCTTTTGTTGCTAATTCTATAAATTCTTTCTCTTTTAATATAGATTAGTTCCAGGTCCATCTTGGTTTTTTCTTGTGTTCTTTTCCACATCATTTTTAAAGGATTATGGTCTGCCCAAGTGCCTAATTCTATCTCAATTGCCTGCATATTAATTCATAATTCAGGCATCATCCAAATCATATCAGTTCTGGACCAAGATTTATGACTGTTCGAGTAAAATGTGTATTGTAGCTTTTCTAAATTTGTTTCTCTCCAGGTATCTTGTACACCAATTTCATCTATCATGTTGGAAAAAGTCTTAGGTAGTCTCTTTCTTCCTTGTTTTCCTGTTTCGCTATTTTTATAATCTAATGTCCCATCTACTGTTGCATTAAAATCCCCTACTAAGCAAATGTTTTGATATTCCATTTCTACTATTTTTCTATGAAGTTTTTGATAAAATTCTTCTTATTGTTTGGTTCATAAATTACTACCAAAAGTATCTGTCTTTGATTTAGAAATATTTCCACCATTACAATTCTTCCTTCCTCATCTGAATAGAATCTATTGTCTCTTTAACATATATAGCTACTCCTCTTTTGTTTTGTTGCGCTGATGCATAGTAGAGTTTCCCAATTTTTGGACATTCCAAAAGTTTATAATATTGGTTTTTTATATGTGTGTCTTGTAGACAGATTATATCTATGTTTAATTTCTGCATTTTAAAAAAAATTCTTTTCCTTTTTGATGGGGAGTTCAATCCATTTATGTTCACTGAAAAAATGCCATTTTCCTTCTCCATTTTTTAAACTTATATTTAGGTCTTGTCAATCTCATGGTTCTCTGCTCTCTTGCCATTCCTTCACCCTCTTGGTAAATCTTCTCTTTTTCTTCTTCAATTTGTACAATTGTTTCCTCTGCTGCTTTTTCTATCTGTTTCTGGACTTCTCTAACCTCTTGCTGGTATTATGTTCTTTCTTCAAGAGATGCTCTATTTTTTTCATAGAAGTCTTCTGCCTTCCAAATTGAGTCCAATCGATATCTTGTGTTATTCCAGTTAATTAAGATCCTTCTGGCATTAACCATCTAAAGTTTACACCTTTTGCAATTAGCTTTGTAGTCAGAAAATGGTATTGTTTTTGGGTGTCCCTTATTCTCTCTCTTTTTTAATAATATTTATTAATTTTCCAATTTTACATTTAAGTATTTAAAAAGCAACGTGGTGGCTGGGTTAGTCAATAGTTCAATAACAAAATCTAGTGCAAATCTCAAGTTACAACATCAAATATTTCCTCTCTTTTTCCCTTAACATTTACTGTCTCGTATTTAAGCTAATACAATTCTTATTATATCAACTCAGTAAAAACATCATTATTACATTTATCAATAAATTTTTAGCTTATACGTATCTTAATTATTTTTTACATTCAATCTTCATAAACAATCCATATCCTGTTATTAATTTTTCCCCAATTTTTAGTTTCCCATCAATATTCCAATTTAACCTTTGATATTTATAATTTTCAGGCTTTAGGTAACTAAGATTTCCTTATCTCAATTCATAACAGAATCTAATATCCAAAATACACATTTTATGTATTTGAATATAATCTTGTTCTATTTTCTAAAAGTTATCTATTTCCCACCATATTAAATCATCTACTTAATAATACAATATCCCCTTTAATAAATCAAAACCATTATATATATTACTTGGGTTAATCAATAAATCAAACATATTCATAATAGTTATTTGTTTTCTTTTAGGTCTAATTTTTAAATATTAAACAAATAAAATCCTTATTTTCAACTAATTTCCAAATATTTTAAATCTAATGACCAGAATTCCCCTTATCTCAACTTCTCCCTTTACCCTCTAATTAATAATATGAAATCCCCTCTAATAAATCAAAACCCCAATTTTCTTCAGCCTTATTTTGGCTTTCTTCCTTTGCCAACTAGGCTTCCATATCAGTGCTTTTAGATCATCAAATAGATCTCCCTCTATTATTATATATGTTATTTGAAATAAAGGAGACAATTTAATTGCCATTTTTTTGGAAGGACTAGCCCATTTGTATTCATTAAGTTGTCTCCCTATTATTCCAACTCCCCATGATTGCCCTGATATGTTTATCTTCCATTCAATCTGTTCTTCTTCTTTCTCAAATTTCTTCTGATTTATATAGAAAGTCTTTTCCATTTTCAGTTTGTCACTCCCTTTTCTGGATTTTCCATTAACTGTATTTGTTGGTCAATTGAGTCCTCTGTCTTAATATTTGATTGTTCCACTTCTTCTGTTATCTTCTGCGTTGTTAGTTCTTTGGTTGTAGTCAAAGTTTGGGTTTGTGTATCTAAGCTGGTGTCTTGATCTTTTATGTTAGGTCTTATTTTATCACAAGCTGAAAGAATGGTTTCATGTATTGCTTTCAACATGGAAAGGATCTTTTCCTGGTCTTCATCCATCTCTTTCACATGTTTATAAATAGTCTTTATAGTAGAAATCGTTTGTCAAGCAAGATTTTATGTTGTTGTTAGTTGCGAAGTCATGTCCGACCCATCGCGACCCCATGGACAACGTTCCTCCAGGCCTTCATGTCCTCTACCATCTTCTGGAGTCCATTTAAGCTCATGCCTACTGCTTCAGTGACTCCATCCAGCCACCTCATTCTCTGTCGTCCCCTTCTATTGCCCTCAATCTTTCCCAGCATTAGGCTCTTCTCCAGTGAGTCCTTCCTTCTCATTAGGTGGCCAAAGTATTTGAGTTTCAACTTCAGGATCTGACCTTCTAAAGAGCAGTCAGGGTTGATCTCCTCTAGGACTGACCGGTTTGATCGCCTTGCAGTCCAGGGGACTCACAGGAGTCTTCTCCAGCACCATAGTTCAAAGGCCTCAATTCTTTGGCGTTCAGCCTTTCTTATGGTCAACTTTCACAGCCATACATTGCAGCTGGGAAAACCATGGCCTTGACTATAGTCCAAGGTATTTCATCATCTCATATAGTAACCAATATTCCTCAAATAAAGTGATAGGAAAGCAATTCCCCACATATAACTCTGAAAGTCAGTAAAGGTTTACATTCACAATTCAAGTATGCCGCCAGTTATGCCGCCCAGCTGTTCTCTTACAGCCGAGTTTTTCACAGGTGGTGCCAAGCCAAGTTCAAAAGAGTCTTATCTAAGATCTGGGCTTTGAGCCAAGTTTCTTTTAGGAAATAACAAGTTGTAATACCAAACCTCACCACAAGATGTCACAAGATGCCGTTTAAGGTTTTTTAAGTCCAAAATTTTTATAATCTTTTTTTCAATTTTATTTCTTTTTTGTAGATAAAAGCAAAAGTCTCCAATAAAAATAGGAAAATTTTTGGTCCCTAAGTTTCAGCAACATATAAATCCAATTAGATTAAAGTTGTTCTTTTAGTGCTTTAATTCCCCTGGGTAGTCAGTCGCCACTATTCTTAGAGGGTGGGATAGAAATTCCCTTCCTTCTCTCCTCACAGGGGGAAAGATACTTCAAGTAGCTTTTACAGGAAAAGGAAGTAGTTAGGGTAAAGAGAAGATCGGATCTCACCCAGTTTCATCCGCCTTGCTTTCAAAGTGGTGGTAAGTTTGACTTCAGCTGTCTGCAGCCTAGTGATGGACCATATTACTATGGCCAGTCTTTCCTCCGCCGGTTTGGAGGACTGCCCCAGATCGAGCGGAAGGGCTGCCACCCTCCCGTGATCAAGCAGGGGTCCCCTCCTTACTCGTCGCCCCTACAGGGTGACTTTCGACCCTTTCCAGGGTCCCCCAGTGGAGCGAAACCGAACACAGAAGATGGAGCTCGCCTTCCAGCGTCCGCAGCAGCCACGGCAAACCGGAAGTTGAGTGTCCCTTATTCTCTTAGGAATCTGCTTCAGCACCACAATTTCCCTATTTCTATATTGTAGTGGATCATCCCTGACTCTTCAGTATCTCATCCCTCATTGTTTTCTTTACAAATCTTATGTGAACTTCTCTAGGTACTTGTGTAGTTTGAATTCATTCTAAATATCTCATCAATCTCCAGTTGCATCTCAACTCTTGCTATTTTCAGGGCCTCAGCCAATAAATTAATAATCACTTACGCTGTATCTTCCTCCTTATCTTCAGGTATATTCTGAATCTTAGATATGTATGGCTTTCTCCATTTCCAAGGCTGTGGCCGCCAGTTCTAAGCTTTAATTTGCTTGTCCTAGTCTTTCATTTTCTTCCATTAATCCCTCCATTTCTTATCAGTTTCTTCTAATTTATCTTCCACTTTCTGAATTCTTTGTTCATTTTTAGCAATCATTTGTTGATGAGTATCAAACTGTTTATATCAAGCATTTGCTCATTTAGCTTATCTAAATTGTTTTTTGTCTCTTCATGATTCTCCTTTATCATTTCTTAAATTAATTGTAATGTGGTTTGCATTTCTTTTTGAAAATTGTTTGTTTTTTCTCATTGTAACATTGTTTCAATGGATCCCTGACTTGCTGGGCTAGATGTCCCAGAGGAGAGTGCTGAAGAAGTTTTTTTTGTAATTTTGGTAAGATTTGGTGCACTCATTTTTCAATTAGTCAGGTTTTGTAAATCCACAGAAAAAATAGAAAAATCTATTTTAGGCTATAGCAAGTCAGGGATCCAACCATGAAAAAGGCCAACTGCTTTAGGCCAATCCAAATATTCCTGTCAATTCAAAAGTATAAAGAGCCTTCTATCTCCAAGTAGTTTCTTTAATAGTTGTATCCAGAGTCAGGAGATATGATTGTACCAAACAATAGGTGATGTTTTAATGCAACTTGAACTTTGCTCCTTTTTTAAAGTTGATTTTCCCATAGATTTATGAACTTTATGAAAATACTAAAAACTCAAATCACAAACTTAAGTGAATACATTTTGGATTGATCTCATAATGTCAGAGTCTATCATTATCTAAACTGTTAGGAACTACATATTCCACTAATCATTCTCTGTCTTTTTTAAATAATGCTGGATATTAATAATATTGCACCCAGTCAGATTTGTCTGAGAAGCCAAGGATACTTTGGTGTAAAAAACATTTAATCTGTCTTGCACCAGGAACACTAAGGATTACTGTTAATAATACTAAGTTATTATATGTTTCAGAATTCACATGCAGAGAAAAGCAAAACTGAAACAAAGTCAGTCAAGCGGTACTGGATGATAGTTGACATAAAATGTCACTTTCTCTGTGTCTTGTTAGTTCTGCTTGTTTGACATCTATCTTTCAGGCAGTTAAGGTGATGCTTAACCCTTGGTCACTACTTAGGTTACAAAACAGTAAGATGACAGCCTTTGCATGACATGCATTCTATCATCACCCTCCAGTGACAAAAGAAATTGGGCAGAAAACCCAGCAATCCAAAATGATAGAGGCCAGCCAGATGCTCCCTGTTCTGCCATGAGTTCTCTCTCAAGTAGATGAGAAAGCATTCTTACACTTCCTGATCTCAGTCTGGCAGGAGATTAATTAGTTTAGACCAACAAGCCAGGCTGGAGAAAAGGACTGCAGAATACAAAAGTTTGTATGGCCCAAATTCTGTTGGGCTTTCACAAAGCTGTGAAAATTTGGCTCTCGCTCTGAAGTAGCTACTGAATTTTTGAAGAAATGGCTAACATAAATGAAAAAAACCAAGTAAACTACTTTAATCATATATACTTTGGAAAAGATTTATTCAAGAGGTAACTGGTGTACATCATCATAGATAATATCTTACAATATGGACATCAAGAAAAAATCTAACTATGTCAGAACTGAAATCCTCCCCCATGAGGGTGTATTGAATGGACGAATGATCCTTTTTCTCCTGCCGACGCACAGCTGATTTTGCTACCAAAGCTAGTTATTTGGTGGCTTTGCTCCCTGTTTTTTGAAGGGTAGATTAGGAAGGGACTTAAGATGACCTTCAGACAATCTTGCACCAATGAGGGAGAAGAGGGGGTCTGGATGCCTGCAATTCTTGATAAGGAATGGTCGGGAGGTCTAGTTACTTGCCACCTTTTCCCTTCAGCTGCTCATTTTTCTTAAATACACCTGGGTTTTAATTGCACTTTTTGAAGCTTTACAATCTCTTGATTTATGACTAGTTGACTTCTGACCTATTTTATAACCCTTTGATGGACTTTAATTTTTTTTGGTCTTTCATTGTTTACTATTAAATTCTAAACTTTTTTAGTCATAAGGAAGTTTGTGAGGATATTTACGTTTACACAGGATTATACTACAATTTTTGCTCTCTAGATTTTTTTCTTTTTTTAAAAAAAGTTATTAAATTTCTAGCTTTTCTTCTTTTTTTTAAAAGAGAGCATTTATTACAACAAGGCAATCCCATATAATATAGACTATATAGACTATAGAAAAATTCAAATTCTGGATAAGGTACAAATCAATATATTAAGTTAAAGTTATAACTGAATTGTATATAATTGTAAGATATGAAGTTATTCTGGGTATTAAAGTATACTTCTGTAACTTGTTTAACCATTCTTCTGAGGAAGGAATAAAACAGCCTTTCAAGTAAGAAGCATATATAATATTCTTATGATAGTAATCTTGTACAAAGCAAGTCTGATAAACTTTGAAATACTGAACTGATATATGAATTAGTAAACGCTAATAAAAATTGTGGATTGAAATTGTAAGTGAAGTTTTAACCTTGACATTTGTAACCTTGACAGATATCAGCTGAGAAGCCCAGCTGTGTTCTATACTCAGTGACAAAAATCTTTTCTGCATTTTCTGATTGTGAAGCTTTTAACTTTATATACTATTAAGAGAACATGGATGAAGATCAGATACAGATTCTCTTTATGTTGAAAGCACTTTATGAAACTATTCTTACAGCTACTGATGAAATAAGAAGTTACAGAAAAGAACAAGATGTCAGCCCAAATATACGAAATCAAACTTTGATTACTTACACAGAACATAATAGAAAAAGTGGAACAATTAAATACTATGACAGAAAATTCAACTGATCAACAAATACAGTTAATGGGAAATCCAGAAAAGGGACTGACAACATGGAAAAGGGAAAAGACTTCTTATATAAATCAGAAGGAACCTGAGGATCAAGAAGAAGAACAGACTGAAGAGAAGATAAACAGTTCAGGACAACTACGTCAAGATGGAAAAATAGAGAGACGATTTGTTAGTCCTTTCAAAAAAATGGTGACCGGATGGCTTTTTCTACTCCAAGCAACATACATAACAACACAGAGAGATTTATTTGATGACTTAAAAGCACGGACATGGAAGACGACTTGGCAAAGAAAGAAAGCTAGAATAAGACTGAAGAAAATGGGGGGTTTGACCTATCAATGAGAATTAAAATAAAATATACTCAAATAGATAATATGTGTACTTTGAATACTAGATATTGTTATGAGTTGAGATAAAGAAAACTTTGGCCATTTAAAACGTGGGACTATAAATATTAACAGTTAAATTGGAATATTGATTTGCTTATAAAGGTTAAATAAAGGTAATTAAGATATATATAAGCTAAAAATCTATTGATGAATGTAATAAACATGTTTTTACTTAGCTGTAATAATAAAAACTATTAGCTTAAATATGAGATAGTAGATATCAAGAGAAAAAGAGAGGAAGTATTAAATGTTGAAATAAGAGAAATTTTGGTTACTAAATTTAAGATATTTGGAAATTAACAGAAAATAAAAATGTTATATCGCATTATTAATTAGTTGATGTAAGATGGTGAGAATTCAAATAGATAAGACGTGTATCCCGAACATTAGATCTCATGATGAATTGTGGTAAAGGGAATTGGGGTTACTTCAAACTTGGAAATTATAGATATTAAATGTTAAATTTAAATATTAATGGGAAACTAAAAATTGGGGGAAACTAATTAGGACATTGATTGTCTATAAAGATGGAATGTTAAAATAACTAGGGTATGTATAAACTAAAAACTATTGATAAATGTAAGAAAGTTATTTTTATTTAATCGTTATAATAAGAATTGTATTAGTTTAAATAGAGACAGTAAATACTAAGGGGAAAAGAGAGGAAACATTTAATGTAATAGTCTA
Organism: Azemiops feae; assembly: GCA_023970755.1. Taxonomy (NCBI): domain Eukaryota; kingdom Metazoa; phylum Chordata; class Lepidosauria; order Squamata; family Viperidae; genus Azemiops; species Azemiops feae. The sequence continues at coordinate 3,952,896 of JALGBA010000018.1, forward strand.
AGATCTGTACTAAAGATACTTGTATGTTATTGAATTATCAATTAACCCAGCTGTCATGTTCCTTTTCAAAAATTGAAATGTAAAACTAGAAAAATCAATAAAATTTTCTTAAAAAAAAAAGAAATTGTAAGTGAAGTTTTAAAATGGCAATCATAAAGAGTAGTTCCATAATTTTCTAGTTCCCTGGTCTTTTAGGAAGACGCAAAATATGAGAGACTGGAGATGAAATAAGTGTATAAAGAAGTGGAAGGTTCCTATCTAAAATGCTGAGAAAACCTGAAGAACAATCAGCAGCCACTGCTGAAGAAAACAAACCAATAGTCTATTCAATATATGGCAATTTCCAAAACATGGTGTTCTTGTCTTCACAAATCCAATGAAGTCAGTAAGAGTAACCATAAGAGAGACATCCTCTTTTCAGAAATATTCGATTCTTCCAGATGGTATAGAAACTTGAAGTCAAGCTTCAGAGAGCCATAAAGTAAAGTTGAGGACTAGGAAGAAGTTGCAGACAACCTTGGATACTTTTAAGGGCTCAAGATACAGTTATCTCTTCTAAGCAGGAAGGTTTCTAATTAAAGGCTGAGTAGGGAATGGGGTCAAAGTTGAACTAAGTGAGCCCATTCTTTTAATGAGAGAAAAATACTTAGAGTAAAAGGTAAAATAGTGGAAGATAGTAGCACTGTAGTTCAGTATGTAGTTCTATTGCTCATAGATCTGTCTTCTATTTATTCCCCACAACAGTCATGTCTATAAAACTAATGCAAAATGCTAACTCTTTATAAAAGGATTTTAATGGTAAAGTTCACAGATTTTAAATGATTCTGCCATAATGAAGGAGCCACATGATTTCAGAAATAAAGCATTTATCATTAAAGTAATACTTTATTATATTAGATTTGTCCTGAACACATCAGGTTTTTGCTAAGATTAAAGTAACAGAGAACAAGATGGAAATTGCCTATTATTTCTCCACTTGAATTGCTGCCAGGGGCAGAGAACAGTTCAATGTATTAGAGTGAAACAAGAATAAAGGTTCAAGACAAACTACTCTGTGATGATTTGAAGTGTGTGAAAGCTAGCTGAAAGGTTAATACAATTCATACTTGAATGAGTATCTCATCTGGATTGCAGGTCAAAAAAAAGGAACATTCACATTTTTGTTTTCCTCACAATCCCCAGTGATACCTTCAGCAATAAGATCCAGAGATGTATGAAAAAGAGTCCTTTTCAATAACAACAAGGCCAAGACCTGCTGTGTTTTTTCACCTTTTTCATTGTTTTGAATTAGACATTTATTCTAGCCAGGCAAGATGAGGGCAACAGTCAGGACTTCAAGGCTGTCATTCATGTTGTCATCAGAATGTCAGTGCTTCAAAAGCTTTCTGCTAAATAATTGGAAGAGGGTAAACACAGCCCCTTCAGTTGGGTATGCTTTCCTGAAAAATTCAGAACAGGCCCCGGCAGCTTTTTGCTTGCTCCAAGTGGCCTACAAGAACAGACTTTGTTTACTGCCAAAAGCTGAACATTTCTAGCTAGCTAGTGTGACTGGCCTTGGCTATTCTTTCTCCACCCAGAAGCCCTCCCTTGTATCAATTTGAGGAGAAACAGAGTCACAAAAATACACATTTTTTTTCCTTAAAGCCAAATAAAAATTGATTACAGATGGCTCTTAGGATTTGTGTATTCTCTTTCTGATTTGTTGTAGGTAAATCCACAGCTGCTCTTGATTTTGGAACTAAATTGATAAGCATGGCTTTAGTGCTATTAAAGACAGCAGAATGTAAATATCTACATAGTCTTACTATTTTTTTTAACAAACTTTATTTTTAAAGGAAAATGCCCTTGTTTCTCCAAGTTAATACCTAATATGAACTTCCAATAAATCCATTTGTGAAGGGAGTTGTTTCGTTCTATTTTGTATCCATCTACTAAGTTTCTATGTAGTTTTAGGCAACTAATCTTTATCTTCAAATGTGGAAAATAAAAACATGAAAATTGACTCTCCATACAAAACTTCTTTGCTAAACCTATGCAAAATCTTTTTGTCCCATTTGCTGTTTTCACTATGTCTTTCTGTGCTTTTGAGTCATTGTTGACTCATAGTGACTGCATGGACTGTCTGCAGTTTTCTTGGTAAGGTTTTCATAATTAATTGCCATTGCTTCCTTCCTAAAACTGAGGGAGAGTGATTGGCCCAAGGTCATCCATTGTGCTTAAAGTGGGACTAGAATTCACAGCTTCCTGGCTTTTAGCTCAGTGCCTTAACTAGGACATCAAAATTGTTCTTATTTTATCAGAAATATATTCTTGCATTTCCCAACTATTTAGGCCAACTATGTAGGGATTTCATCCATAGTATTAAAAAAAATAGTCTAGAAATTAATTACCATTACACCTTGCAAAATTAAAAAAAAACAATCATTTTTGTCTCTCAAGGTTCTCAACTTTATTCTGGTAATCTTCTGACTCGCTCATAGCACCCATCATCAAGATGTGCTTTACAAAAAAAAAAAAGTGCTTCTAGACAAATTCCAGTTTATATTCTTGAACATATTATCAAATCTGTAAGACTATCAAAAACTTAACATAATCCAATTAAAGTAAGGATGGAAGAGCGAGAATCTGCAAATCACTATATTTCTACTGCCTTTTGTCTTCAGATCTAATGGTACATTTTGAACTTACTACAAAGTTTATTAATCCCATTATAGTCAATTAGCCATACAGCTTAATTCATTTATATCAGTCAAAGTGTGTGTGACTGCTGGAAGACTTAAGTAACTTCCACTGAGTTCAAAGGGACTAATTCCCAATGAAAATGTGGTTACAATCAGTGTGTTAGGAGGAAAAAAGAGGAAAACATGAAAGATGGATATATCTATCAACTGGGAAAGGAATGAGATAAGAAAAATAACCTATATGATACAGAAATAACTTGTGGAACTGAAGTTGAATGATGTGAAAATAAAAACAACCAGGATATATAGAATGGGTGCATAGAGTGAAGTAACTATATTATAAGTATAGTTAATTTAATATATATATATATATTAGAAAGGAGAGCAAAAAGAATGGAAGCTTAACAAAGAACATGGTTCACAGATATCTTTGATTGTTTCAAAAAAAGGAGGCACATAAACTCTAGCCATGTTCTATTCCAAACAGCATTACAGAATTAACATATAACAAAAATGCTGCTCTGTTAAAATATTAATAAAGAGTACAACTCCTTTACTCAATGCATCTATAACCAAAATCATCAGAATTAACTATTGAATTCTGCGATTCCTTTTCTAACAAAGCTAAGCAATGTAGCCACTTAGATAGAAGCAGATAATTCTAAGTGACCTGAGAGATGAGCAACTACATAGTGGCTTAATGAATGCAGAATGTTTGTATACAGTCAACCATTTTATTTTAAATTGGATGAGAAGATTTTTCAAGGACATTTCTCAACTACTGAATTATAGTAAAATTCATTTTACTTCAAACTATTTTATAAAAGATCAAAACACCAGATTTTCCCAATAGTTCTCTAGACTCATTTCACCCTAGTCCATGGAGGTGGAAATTTATGATCCCTATGTATGAAGATAGGGTGGCAGATTTTCAGTACATGCACCATTAATGCCAAAAGACTTCCATAATTGCAGCATACTTCACATGTGGTGTCTTTTTGCATTTCCACTAAATCATTCCTTCAGCAACTTCTTTTTATGTTTTCATTTTCATCACATTGAGATAATCCAAAGGATTTTGCTATTATATGAAGTGTTTTCTTGTGAGATATTAATATAACTCTCTTGTCAAGATACCTGAAGTGGAACAGTTTGTTCTGTAGCACCAATAAAAACAGATGGGAGAAGACTGTGCATGATGTAAGATGTATAGAAATGTGGATCTTGTCAATTTATCATGTGAAACAGCTGACAAAGAAATGACAGTAATTGATGAGCCTCTTGAGATGCAATCTGGAAGTGTTGAATCCAGAAGAGATACATTCATTGCTGAGTTATTAATGGATAAATTCCTTGTTTAATTAATTCCCAACTATACTGTTTTAAGGAATGATAGAGACAAGTCTGTATCTGAATTAATTATATGTATTTGGCTATTACCTGCTTTATTGCTACCCAAATTATTTAATTAGTTATTGAGTACTACTTAATGGTGTAAGTAGTAAACAAATGACAGGACCCACTGTATAGGCAATATAAATTGTTTCTAGATATAAGAACAGAGCTTGCAGACTTTCCAGAAACAATTGTAGTAACATGATGCTGGACTGATGGCTCATCATCTGATTCAGCACAGTGGTCATCTTATCTGCCTCAGATGATTCTCATTGTGTTTCTGCCCTTTAATGAAGCATAATGACAATACAGTTCAAAAATATCCACTTAGCGTTAGGGTCCTTGAGCTCAATATACCTTACTCCATAGAATCTGAATATAAGGTTGTAGTTTCATCATGGCAGATAGTTTTCTTACTGTGTTGCATTGGCTATCATACCAAGCAAATTCAGACAATATTTCTATATAGAAACACAGATAGTCTTGTTATAGAGATCATTGTGAAACATTAGGGTCAAATTACTAAAGGTTTACTAAAGGAAGAGATGGAGGGAGAATAAACAGTGTCAGAAACTGGCAGTGATCATGAGCTTGGTCTTTTTGATGTATAGAAATAGACCAAAATTCTCACTTTCTTCTTTAATTTTCTTGACCAAATGTTCCTGGCCTTCTTTGGTTTCTAAAAGGAGAGTATATTGTCAGTATATTAAAGACTGTTGATGTTTCTTCAATTTTTGATTCTTCAAGATCTAGCTTCCTCGTGATCATTTTGGCATACAGGTTGAATAAGAAAAGAGAGAATACAACCTTGTTGCATTGCTTTCTCTATCTTAAACCATTCGGTGTTGTCATATGGTTTTAGCACAGCAGTTTCCTGATTTGTGTACAGTGATTGCACCAACTTGACCAGATGTGCTGGTACTCCCGGGTCCTGTAGGGGTCTCCATAGCTTCTCATGATCAACAGACTTGAAGGCTTTCTTGTAGTCAATGAACCACATTTTGTGATCTTTGTATGTTTTTATATTCACAAGATTTTTCCATGATCCAGCGCAGATCTGCAATATAGTTTCAGGTGTCATGACCCCTTCGGCAGCCAGCCTGGACATCTAGTAATTCCCTTTCAATGGTGCTAGATGTTGTTGTATAATTTTAAACAGAACCTTGCTGATGTGAGGGATGAAAGCAATTGTGTGATAACTGGAGTAATCTTTAGAGTCACCCTTTTTTGACAGTGGAAAGAATACTGAGCATTTCCAATACTGTGATCCAGATTTTATGGCACAGGTCTCTAATGACTCTGGATGGTGCAGGTCTCAGTAATTCTGCAGGGACAGTGTCAACACCTGGAGTCTTGTTGTTTGGCAGTTGGTTCATCGCCCATATGGTGTCTTCCTCAAAGATGGCCAGTTCTCTTTCTACTTCTCTTTCTTCATCATTCTGAAGAATGGGCCCTTTTGCTATCTGCGAACATCATTTCTGTATATTATTGCCCTCTGTTCTTTATGCCTTATTGGTTGGACATTTCTTTCCCTTGGTTGCTTTTAATGATCCCTCAATAAATGGTGCTCGGATCTTTTTGACTTGCATAAGTGCATTCCTGGTGTGACCCTTCATGTAGTCTGTTTCAAGCTGTTTACAATACTCATCCCAGTAATCCTTATTATCCTTCCTTGCTGCCCTCTGGAAAGCTGCATTCAGTTTTGCTTTTTTCATTTGCCTGCTGCTTTGGCTACTTTTCTTTGCTCAACTATTTTGATGGTTTCATCTGAGAGCCTCTTGCACTTTTCTTTGGTTTCTTGTGTGGTATGTGTTCTTCTGCAATTTCAATAATGGTTGATTGAATTTCCTGCCACAGTTCATCAGGCGTCTTCTCAGCAGTGTCCAGTAGGTCAAACTTATTTTGTATATGTTGTATATGTAATAGGGATTTTGATGACATCAAACTTTTTGGAGGCACTGCCTTTTTGATGGTGCATAATTTGACTTTAATATTTGCCACAAACAATTCATAATCTGAACTGCAATCAGTACTTGGATGTGCCTTAACAGCAAGGACTGAGCTGGTCCATCGATGACTGCACAGGACATAGTCAATCTCTTTATGGTAAAGTCCATTTGGTGAGACCCAAGTATATAAGTGGAGCTTGTGCCATTTGAACCATATGTTCATGATCCTAAATCAGCTTTCTTGGCAAAATTGAACCAAATAATCACCTGCATTATTCCTCTCACCTAGTCCAAAATGAGCAGTGACGCCTGTCTCCTCTTCTTTGCTAACTTTTGCATTAAGGTCACCCAGGATGTAAACAGTGTCTTTTTTGGGCACTTGTTTCGTAGTTTCTTGGACCATGGCATAAAAGCCCTCTATTTCAAGCTCTTTTGCAGCCGTCGTTGGGGCATAAACTTGGAAAACTGTGATGTTGATGGGCTTGGCATGAATTCTGATGTCATAATTTTGTCACTAACAGTTGAGAAGTTTTCCACTGCTCTAGTAAGTTTCTTACTTACAATAAACACCATTCCATTTATTTTCCTGGTATCATGTCCTGAGTAATAGACAGTGAAGTTTAAGAAAAAGCCATTGTCTGACCAGTGTAGTTCACTGACACAAAGGAGATCAATTTCCAACCTGATTGTTTTACACTTGACAATATCTAATTTACCTTGACTCATTCCTCTGACATTCCATATGGCTATCCAAAGTATCTCTGTACAACGCAGACATTTGTTTCCACCAGTGGCTGCCTCAACTTGCCTTCCAACTCTGTTATTCTGTTCTGTTCTGTGTTTCATGGATACTCTTAGTCTGGCTCCCACTGAGACCTGTCTGGCTTGGGTGACCCTTCTGGTATACTCTCTGGTGTATATCTCCAGCATAGCTCTCAACCTCAACAGAACACACAAGCTTCTCCTGCATGACAAGGGGGCATCCACATGGAGTGGAAATAAATATTACGAGAGCTAAACTACATTAGTATAAAGTGGGGAGGCCCACTTCTTTTAATTCAATACACACTTGTGGTTTTTTGAGGCATGTTGAGGACTGTACTTCAAAATGAGTAAGATCAGAACCAATGGAAGTTGTGAGAAGTCTAGAGTTTTTTAGGAGCAAGTTTGTTGGCTTCAGCCTTGAAAAGGTAAATAATATTAGTTCTTAAAATCCCTCCAAACTTCCCAAATTAAAAATAATATTTTTGGTCTTGTATACTCTGGCAGTCATAAAACAACAGGTTAAGGACTAGAAAAGGATTTCACCCATAAAGTATAAAAGTACTTACTTTTAAAAAGCACACATAAATTGTTACTATGAAATTATCTGCCAGAATGTGAAATGGATTGTGGTATTGCCTATTCTGCAGTTCCGCAATAATAACATGGAATCAAGAAGACTGCAACATGTTTGGACAGTAAACCTGGATGCAGTGCAGTTAAATAAAGATGTAGCAACCTGAAATGAATAAGTGTAAATCAGGAGTGGAGAATATGAGTATTAATACTATGCACACATATAAGATGAATTTTCAATAAGCCAACAAAATGATGTTTTTTATGAAAAAACTGATGGAAAAACAATCCTATAGTCAATGGTAAGGCCATGGTATTTATTTATACAATTTTATATAACATGTGAAAACTAAAAATTTGCAAGATGATTAGTAACTGACTATATTGAACTCTATACTATACTTGTACTTGTAGTCAAGAATAGAATGTTTCTGTATAATGACTATGAAATCATTAGGTAAATTTATTTATTTATTTAGCTTATAGCCATTATGTAAAAATAATCTATAAGAAGATAAAATATCAATAAATGTAGCAGAAGAGGCAAGCCAGATGCTGGAGAAAAATATTACATTTTTTTTTTGAGTAACCCTGGTTTATCATAATTTTTCTACCATGAGTAACTTATAGTTTCCCGGAGTGATTCTACATGCACCTGATTAGGGTAAAATGAATTTGAAAATTTTAGAGCTTTTTCACATGACAGTTTCAACATGTATAAAATTACCCAAAGGAACTTCTGTTATTGTTTGATAATAATGATGAAGCTTTCAGGCACTTGATTTCATCTGTGAAGAAACCACAAGTCAAGATGTCAAAAGCTTATGAAAAAGGGTTGCGTGAGAATATGGTAATTTTATCCAGATTTACAATGAAGTACAAATTAATGTCAAGGCTTTCAGAACTAGTGCAGTTATTCATGGTATTTTTTTTATTAATGTGGGTCCATTCAGAGATGTGAAATAATACAGCAGATTGCTTAATAGAGTTCCATATTGTGGACTGTTCACCATTTTCCCCATTATTGAACAACAACAAAAATGTATCATTTGTATTACTAGTGAATTTTAGGATCCAATCTGGGTCGGTCACCGGGACCTGAGGTTTAGTCTTCCCAGCTGTCACTCGTGCTGGAGCCCCCATCCTCAGGGAACTTCTCCCTAGCCTCTTAACCTATAATTGTCAATCAAGATGGCAAGACGATTAAGATAGCATCACTTTCTTCATTATCTGCTAAATCAGCACTATATAAAGTGAGATTAACTCAAGAGTAATGTCATTCTGAATTGTTAAAACAGTAAAACAAATGGTTTAAACAGTAATTTAACATTCTACCAGGAATTAAAAGCACTTCCTGCCCTATTTTTTTTTTCCTACTTGGATGTGACACAAGAAAATGACACAAGAATCATCTTGCAGCGAGATGGGTGACAAACAAGTTTAATTAATATTTTATTAATTAAAATATTTTTTAATATTTTTTATTTTTTATTTAATAATAAATAAATAATCCTTGTACAGACTTTCTGAATGGTATTCTATCTTGAAAATATTAATAGCCAGCCATAAAGTTGTATTCCTAAAGTGCAGATTTTTTCATCATTAATAGTTAAGAGTGATGGTTTGGGTAGTCTTGTCTTATCTAATGATTTAAATAATGCTTTTCAATTTCCTTATTCACTTATTTGATTATCATTAAGTTAATGATAAGTTTTGTAATTAAAATGTAAAATTAAACAGAGTGAACATCAAAATTTGAAAAAGACTTATGAAAGTATAGGGTTTCCTGCCTGAGCAGGGGGTTGAACTAGAAGACCTCAAAGGTCCCTATAAGTTATAAGTAGCACTATTAATATCTATTTAAAGTATTTTATGACTATTTTTATTTATGCTGGTGATATATATTTATTTTAAACTCTGAAGAACAAAAGATTGTTTTGCACATTTCTCTTTTTAGTCATAAAATATAAACTACCAAAGGTATTACCATTTATTCCAATGGAAGACAGCATTGCTTTCTTTACTTTCTCATAGAAACTGAAGAATGTAGATTTGCTTAACTTTGTCTGGATTATGCCTGCTGCAATTTTTAAAAATATAAATACTAATTTATTTGGAAGTTAGCTTGGAAGACTGGATTCTTTTTTATTCTACATACTAATGACTTCCTTCTGTAGTGAAGAAGCCATATACTTGTAAAATTTGCACCTGTGTAAATATCCTATATCCCTGTGTACAGAACTTTTCAACAGCCAAAGCTGAATAGATTCAGAATGTGTAGGAATATTTAATGCTGTATTTGCAAGAAGGGGCATGTGTACTAAGATTTCCTTTTAATTCAGGATTTGAAAGTAACATTATGGGATTAGAAAATATAATTTAAAAGCAATAAAACGGATCTGATTTTCAAACTTAATTCAATAAAAGATTCAGGTTTTTGCAATGATCTTCCTCCTCCTCCTCTTCCTCCTCCTCCTCCTCCTCTTCTTCTTCTTCTTCTTCTTCTTCTTCTTCTTCTTCTTCTCCTCCTCCTCCTCCTCCTCCTCCTCCTCCTCCTCCTCCTCCTCCTCCTCCTCCTCCTCCTCCTCTTCCTCCTCCTCCTTCTTCTTCTTCTTCTTCTTCTTCTTCTCCTCCCTCCTCCTCTCCTCCTCCTCCTCCTTCCTCCTCCTCCTCCTCCTCCTCCTCCTCCTCCTCCTCTCTTCTTCTTCTTCTTCTTCTTCTTCTCTTCTCTTCTCTTCTTCTTCTTCTTCTTCTTCTCTCTTCTTCTTCTTCTTCTTCTTCTTCTTCTTCTTCTTCTTCTTCTTCTTCTCCTCTCCTCTCCTCCTCCTCCTCCTCCTCCTCCTCCTCCTCCTCCTCCTCCTCCTCCTCCTCCTCCTCCTCCTCCTCCTCCTCCTCCTCCTCCTCCTGACTGGATAGCTTCACTGGGTCTATTATAATATATTTTGAAATAGTATCCTTGCATTTCTGGATTGCCAGCTTCTTCATATGGTTCAATCTGGGAATTTGGGGAGATGAAGTCCACTCATCTTAAAGCTTTCAAGTTGGAGAAAACTGTTCTAGTGTTTTTGGAGTTATAGCAGTCCTCCATAACTGTTACCCTCTAAATGTCAAAAGACTACAGATTCCCTAAATACCCTAACTTCTGGACCATACTGAAGAGGAATTATAGCAATAGCAATAGCACTTGGACTTATATAGTGTTTCATATTGCTTTACAGCTCTCTAAGCAGTTTACAGAGTCAGCATATTGCCCCCAACAATCTGGATCCTCATTTTACTGACCTCAGAAGGATGGAGTCTAACCATTGCACCACCACAGTTCTTTATTGCATATATGAACTTTATATTATTTGATTATATGAACTGTAACCCCAATTTATCTAAATAATATAAGAATATGTATGAGTAAGTTATAATATCTTATTGAATTAGAAGAAATACTTAGATTAATATAGATGGGGGAGTATATTTTTAAAATTTTAAAAGCTTTTTCCTATCATTTGATATAAAAATGTATACTTTCTTTTACTGGATGATAATCAACTCAGTTTCTATTAATTTTCTGAGCTGGGCCCAATGAATCATTTTGTAGATTACTGGGTTGGTAAATTGTTTTTTATTTCTACAAATTTGGACTCCAGGGTGGAGGAACTGTTTAATGGACACAACTTTATAATACACAACTTTATAATATAGAATCCTTATCTCACTATATTTCTATATGTTTAAGAAACTTCAATTTCCTAAATTGAAATATGCACCCTGCAATTCTTACATGTTGGTGGTGAGTAAACAAACTGCATACCTACATTATTTACAGAATCAACATCACTAAAGTCTTAAGGTAAAAGTTATAGTTTGTTAACCTATAGGTGGTCATTTTGTAAGGTTTTAGATAGCAGGAACTGAATAACTGCAGGCATTCAACAACTTATATATCTTCTGAAATATCATGCAGTCATAGAAAAATAAAGAGTAAATCTCAAATGTTAAAACCAAATGGTTTCAGATATTTGACCTTATTCATATATATTAAAAGAGAATTGGGGAGAAAACCATGGAGGTATTTTTTTTCTTTTGTCTAGTCTATTGCATTTTCTCCTTTTCAAAATCTTTCAGCATTAGTTTTGAAAAGGAGATGTCTCTGAAAACTGAAAAATAAATGAAGGGCCTGGATTCTTGAGCAAAAATAACACCACAGATATTTGGCGTTAAGGAGCAAAAGATATTATTTCTCCTATAATGTTTCATTGAAAACTTACATATAGTGCTTGAAATAATTCAAACAGTCCTTGAAATAATTTTTGGTTTATGCTGGTGTGGAAAGCTCTTTGAAACCATACCAGGTTGTAAGCATGTAATCTAATGATGCATATTCATAAATCTTGTTTCAGTCCCTTTTCAATTTTAGAGAGATTTGTACACATTTTGAAAGTTGGGATAACCCCCTTCTCCTCACTCTGAAAATCCCATTTCTGGATTTAATCTGAGGGAAGTGGAATGAAAGCCCTTTTCAAAGACCTGATCCATGCTCTTCCTATTTCAAGCCCTGCATGTTCATCACATATGACCTTGGTTCCTGATGATCTGGCACAAAGCCTGAGCACACTTCAATGATCCAGTGAACAGCTTGATTCTGCCATGTGGGAGACAATAAAAGAGCATGTGGCATCAATTATCCTTCCCCTACTTCCAACAAAATTGAAGCACCAAACATTATATGTAAGGTCTGGATTTCCATTAACTAGAAACAGTTGGTATAAATAACATTTATGTAAACTCTATGGCCAACCTTAGGTAATATACATTCTTCTTTTTTGTTTAATAGTGTGATGGTTGACTTTTATAGGTTTGAATTTTCTTCACCTGAAAAAAAAAATCTGGCAATTGGATTATGGATAGCATAATAAAGTGAAAGAATAAAAAAATGGATACAAATGTTGAGCAAAATAAACTGTCTTTATAAGTATAACAACCTGCTGAGCCAGAAAGATTCAGGTTCCCAAAATTTATGAAATTATAGAGCTTCACATAGTTGGAAATTGGTTTTTAGGTCCATAACTATCACAGAAAGAAGCAATCCTGTTCTAGATTCACAGCTTTGTTTTTCTCACATGGTATGAGGTACGAGCCCAGATATTTTTGCTTTGTTTTTAGGAAACTCTAACATATGACTTTATTGTATCTAACCCCCCCCCCAAGTTTTTCAATGCTGTGAATTTTATAAACTTCTTCTCTTGTTAATTTGAGAACATTGTAAGGCTTACATGGAATTAACATGTAATTGCCACTGAATATATTTAGGAGTGAACTCTTGTAAATTACATGCTTAGGATTTAACAAGCAAAAGAAAGTAGTGTTATTTGGATTTGTAGAATGTATTGAACAGCATATAAACCCTAACTTTAAATTATCTCTTTTAAATTAATAATCTGACATATACTGTATATGCATGAGAAAGCTCTGGGATAATTGCAATTCTTAAGAGATTAAGAAGGAGTAGGGGTGTTCAGCTTCACAATACAGTTGAGATGCTTCACTTGTTTTCCCTCTGCTGGGAATTGTAGGCATTTCCAGACATGTTAATTTGCAAGCTTCCCAGTTAATCCAATTTTCTCCCATTTTTCATTCTTAACACATTTACGGACAAAACACACACACACACACACACACACACACATCAATGGAAAGATGACAGTTTAAATATCTGCATGAGGTATTTTGACTGATTGCACCAGGCTCTGCGTTTTGAAGCAAGGTAAGCCATAATAGCTCATATATGGAGAAAAGAAGATTGCCTATAGTTCTCTCTGCTCAGAACAAAGATTGAAAAAATCATCCTTTCACTTCCATTTTCTAATTTTCAAACTGTAATAGCCACAAGCCATGATGAAAATAAAGATAATTAAAAGCTAAGAATACACAAGTGAAAATGAATATACACATTATCAAGAGAAAAGAAATACATAATTCAAGAGGTTTGGTGGCGCAGTGGTTAGAATGCAGTATTGCAGACTAACTCTGTCATATTGCCATGAGTTCAATTCCTTCGATCCTCATCAGCTCAAGGTTGACTCAGCCTTCCATCCTTCTGAGGTCAGTAAAATGAGGACCCAGATTGTTGGGGGCAATATGCTGGCTCTGCAAACCGCTTAGAGAGTGCTGTAAAGCACTATGAAGAGGTATATAAGTCTAAGTGCTCTTGCTATTGCTAGTTAAGAATGGTCTTAGAATGGTCATCCAAATCTCCCGATTTCTTCAACTGTCTACTGCCACCATTCTGTTCTCCAAAGCTCTAATTGTCATTTGCTTATGAATAGAGACAGGAGTGCCTCAGGTTGAACCCTGTGTTTTGGTCCTAAGAACTATCAATTGCCTTGCAGTGAGATGGATGGCAAACAAATTTAATAAACAAACTAGGGAATGGAGTCTTGCTATAGAGCAAAGTGGTTAGTAGCTATTAAGATCTCAGCAGGTTGGAATAAAGATAGAGATCATTTTCTTTTTCTCATTTTTTAAAACCAAGTCTTGAGGGCCTTTCAGATTGTCAAAAGAGATGGAACTAATCTAATTTGAGGGAAGGAATGTTAGGTACACTCCATAGCAAAAAAAATGCATGTCTTCTGGGACCCACCAAATGCAAGTTATACACCCATGCATACCCACACATACTTATGGCATCTCCTTAGCACACTATAAAAGCAGCTATGTTTTCAATATGTAATTAGATAATATGAAATACAATTGATTTACAATAGTTTTGGTGATGTTTACAGATACACAGCTATTCATTATTTCTTACATCAGACCTGACTTTCACATGAAATAGAATTCCCCTGCAAGAATTTCTTTTGATTCAATCTCAGGTTGTTAATATTCTGCCAAAATCTTCAGAATGCTAGTTACACTTTATATACCAGCAAAATTAGTGGGAAAAGTCATAATGGTAATACATTTGTCAAGAGAAAATCTGCAAGATGATCACATTAATAAAAGGCGAGGTGAGAAACATTCAATAGTCTGCTGGTTAACAGTTTATATTCTGCTTTATTGTGGGAGCATGAGTGTCTACAGATAGTACAGCAGTCAATAGTGCAGCAATCAATTATTTAAAAAGGTCTGGTGAAACCACAGCAAGTACTTCAATATTAATGGTTGGTGGATATGAATACATAGTCAAGTAATTTACAAGAAATACATAATATATAAAGAAGAAGTAACAAAAGAAACATGAATATCCTATCCTATCCTATCCTATCCTATCCTTCCTTCCTTCCTCCCTCCCTCCCTCCCTCCCTCCCTCCCTCCCTCCCTTCCTTCCTTCCTTCCTATCTTCCTTCCTTCCTTCCTTCCTTCCTTCCTTCCTTCCTTCCTTCCTTCCTTCCTTCCTTCCTTCCTTCCTTCCTTCCTACCTTCCTACCTTCCTACCTTCCTACTTTCCTTCCTACCTTCCTCTTCTAAACAACTTTTAGCATTGGGTTATAGATGTAACAGTAGAGACTTCAGGCCATATGCAAGCCCTGAAAAGTTTAGAATCCAAGAGCATAAATTGTTATTTTTAATATGACTAAGCATTAAATATATAATAACAGAATAATGTATCTTTTCTTTTACTTTGTATATAAATAAAGTGAAATAGAAATTATCCATCTACCCACTACTCATCTACCCACTACTTTGGACTGCTATTCCCAACATATAATTATAAAATATCCAGCGATGACCCTCAACCAAGAACATAGTTATATATACTGCATCTGGGACATGAGAACTGTTTTTTATTTGAATAAAACTTAATTTTTCCTGCTATGCTTTGGATTTGCAAATCCTCCTTGAGTAGTCAGAAGTTTATGAATAACTTTGGGCCACTGAATGCTGGCTGGGTGAAAGAAATTATAAACAGCCATTTTTATGGGTTTTAGGGTCTTAATTTTTGCTCTCAGAAATACAGCAGTAGTTCGTTAGCCAGAATATCACTAGATAGGTCACTATCAGACATGGAAGATTGCCTTTCTCCTGAAATAATACATTTCAGTAACCATAATTATGCTATTTTACCTAGAACCAATTCTCTTTAAAGGTCATAGAATGATTGTGACATTTTTAAGCCCCATAAATATCTAACAATAAACTATGTAGCTAATGGAATGTCTAATGAGATTCATTGTAATGATTTATACACCAAATACACCTTATTTTTTCTGTAGTGAGAGGAATGGGAATTCAATCTGTAAAATATAATCAAGGTTCAGAAAGTATAACCATCAGCGAAGAAAAGTCCTTAGGCTAAAACATGCAGTTGCTTAATGCAAAGTACACATATAAATGAGAATGTGGTTATTATTATTATTATTTTGACAAAAGGAGCATAGTTTTGGTTCTATAGCTGTTATCTATAGTAAAATAGAGAATATTAATTTAAATAAGTGTAGCATGGAGATTATGTATCACTAATTTGATCAACTGGCCTCCTGTCTACATTTATTGGATGCCACAGGAATCTTTAGATTTAGTTAGTGAAATGGAGTTTGCTTATCTATTAGCACTTTAAGATGTAATTTGCATAAATAAAGTATACCCTGGTTGTACAGCCAAATCTTATATGCAACATTTTACAAATGCAAATTATCCTTGGCAGGGTTAAATTACCAACTTTGGTAGCAGTATATATGAGAGGTTTCACTTTCCTCAATTTTTCCTATTTTTAAATCTATTACATTATCATCGCATACAAATTCAGTTCTAGTGTCTTTTTTTAAAGTTGTTTTTACTTTAAGCAATAACAATGCATGATATTTTACCAGTTTAGTATCACAATTTTCTACTTACATTACAGGTCATAATTTAATTTCCACTTTCCTATAAGTTGACAGGCATTATTATTTTATTTATAAAACAAATACAGTCCCTCCAAATGCTGTTATAAATATGTAATACGTTTCCTGAAATAGTAGCACTTATCTTCATCAAATATATGTAGTAGTTCTGATTTAATTATTTCCTTAGTTATGACAATTTTTCAAATTTCCTTTCCAAAAGTTCTGTTAACTTTTCGCATGTCCATCAAAGGCAGAACAATGTTCCTTTCTGCTTACAATCTTTCCAACAGTTTGCTGGATAAATATGGAATATTTCTACAGCTCATGTGGGGACTAAACGCTACTGATATAACTTTTTAAGTATACTTTCTGTTTTCCCAGATCAGTTTCTCAAGTTTCTTTCAAGTCTATAGAGGTTTCTTACATGTTTTTCCAGTAGTAACATAAAGGACATTATGCCTGTAAGTTGAAATGTGAATATAATATTAACTTCTCAAAATTGGTTGATGGGTAATTTGTAAATGTCATTACATTCCTAGTATATAAAAATGAATGTTTTTAAATCCACAAGATCCATTGTACTTTTAATCCAAATTTATATTCTATCTCTTCGTTATTATTCTGTAATATTGCCAGCCTTAAAATGGGAGGAGAAAACGGAAATAAATCAATGGGATATAAATGTAACAGGAATAAAATAGATGCATAACTGGTTGATATGAGAGGATAATAATAAAACAAATAAGTAAATAGATACTTTCCATGCAGTACTGGTAGAATCTGGAGCCAATTTATAAAGAAAATATCTAGGCATTAAAGTAATTATTACTAATTAATAATAATAGGATAACATATACCATGACATTCAAATTCATAACAGGCAAACACTGAAATTTACTAGTGCCAACATAGCTTTGTAAATTGGTTCCACATAAACAATAAAATGCATTTTTAAGATCCCTGTGTGAGTCTGCATCACACATGGTATTTTTATGCACATATGTTAAGATTGAAATATAAACTGGCATCGTGTGTGTGTGTGTGTCTGAGTGCGTATGTATTTCTGACCCCTCCCCCCCAAATTTTCACCCATCTGAGAAAGATTTGACATGAAAAACAGAACTAGGTGAAATGTCATATCTATGAAGATTAGGAACTGGGGTACAATAGTAGCTCTTCTACTCATGGTTCTGCTTGTGTGCTTTCTACAAACATCTGATTGGCTACTCTGAGGAAAGAAAGCTGAAATCCCCTGGTTTGTGTTCTGCTTCAGTAAGATTCTTCATATGGTCTCTGTTCAAAATCGGCCTGGAAACGTGTTATGAGTCAGCACAATTGAGTTTAATGGCAGTATTTACATTGTTTTAAAAATAGTTTCATATATTAAAATATTACAATGGTCTTAGGAGTTCTTAATCTTTGGAACCAGTGAACACATTTCAACTTTGTATTATGCACCATATGTTATAAGCACTTTTGCTAACAGGTTAGTGGGATGGGAAAGGAAGACTTACCAATTCAGAAAGTAACCAATATAGGGATATAATGAGTTGTATATCACTGGTTTATCAAATCTTATGCCTTCCTGAAGCACAACATGATACTCCCTACTGCACCTGCATATTTTCTCCTTTCTTCTGGAAGGTGAGCACAAAGTTTTTTGCTGGAACGTTATCGTTATGTTTTCTAAAAAAGTATAAGAGAAATCATGTATGGCCCAGAGAGCAGTCATTGAAGTAGCCGTGAAGCTTGAGGTAAATGCTTTGCTTTTTAGTACATCGTGCTATCTTTCCCATGCATATATAAAGGGTCATGTAGGAAAAGTTGCCAAAAAGGATATCCACACTACAAGACTATTTCTGTTTAGATTAGGTTGCAGTTCCTGGGTCAGTGTTAGACTGATGGCCTACATGTATTGAGCAATACTGATGAATTACCACCATAGTAACTGCAAAAAATAATAATGACAGCAGTGAATAAGAAATTTTGTTTACTATAATTAAATAAATTATCTTAAATATTAATAATTCATTATTACATGCCTTCTCTGCATGTTTTGTAATTAAGCATTTTTGTTTCTCCTTCCTTCCTTCCTTTTTTTTCCTCTTTCCAATAAATAAAAATAAAAAATGAAGGTTGCAATTTAAAACAAAAGAATATTCCCATGTCATAGAACAAGGAAGCCTGGGTCATCAATGATAGACACAGTACAAAGAACACTCCCAAATTATAACTTTGTTCTTTGGAAATGTTCTGTTACCAAAACAGGATGAATACCAATCATACCAATCTTCCCACAAAGAATAATCTTGACATATTGTTGTGAAAAGCAAGCCTATGACTTTTAAAAATCACAAAGTACTACGAAAAAGTATACTAAAATTCTTTATAAAAATAGGACATCAGAAAAGATTCATTCATTGATTCTTTCATTGATTCTTTTTTATTAAGATTATTTATTATTATTCGTTCACTTCTATCCTGCCTTTATTATAACTAAAGGTGGCGAATATATCCAACACCCCTTCCCCTTTCACACCTTTACTAATTTTCCCACAACAACAACACAACAACTTGGGTTGGGCTGGGAAAGAGTAACTGGTCCACAGTTACCCAACTGGCTTTCGTGGATAAGGCAGGACTAGAACTCATGGTCTCTGGCTCTCTAGTCTGGTGCTTTAACCATTAAACCAAACTTCAAACTGCTACATTCAATATCTAGTAGGACACGTTTCAAACTGTAACATGCAAAAAGATTTGGAAGATTTTTTATGGTAGCTATTTATATCCTAAGCACCTCCATTACCAATCAATCCATAAATGGCATCAAAAAATGGAAAGAGAATGATAGAAGGGAGAGAAAGTTGAGCCAGTCAAACACAAAGCTTGAAATAAAAGTTTTGAGAAACAAGTTGGGGACCTTTGAGACCTTAATGTAAAATGTAACATCTTGTACCCACTAAAATTTCCTTATAACCACTATTTTAAAATGTTCAGATGCAGACCAGCTGCCCTGGTTAACCTTCCAGCTTTAAGAACAGTATTAAGCACACAAAATTGTCAGCAAATTTTCACAGACACATTTTCTATCTGCTCACGTGGTACCCATCTGTAGATAGTCAGACCCACAATGCAAACCCTCTCATTTTATGCTAGTCTCAATGTTCAAGAACAGTGTTGTTAAGTCTTTTAGAGATAAATTCTAAGTGTCCAAAAATATCCAGTAATGCTTTTGCATTTCTAACTTTGGCTGCATTAACAATATAACCATAAATGCAGCTCTTGCAGAAATGTAGGCATTTAAGAAAATGCAAGAAAGACTTTCTAATAATTTTCACATATGGCCTCTATCTTGTATGTTTTACATTAATACTCAAAATGTAGATTGCCAAGCTAATGCATGTAGATTGCAGAACATCTGTGTTAAATAATTTCATGCCAATCTATAGATAAAAACTGACAAAGGATCTGCCCCTAAGAGAAATTGCTCATGTTAGATACCACTTTGCAGGCTATGTTGTTCAGGTTATAACAATGACACACAGGAACCTACTGGATTTATAACAGTTACATATTATCTATTAATAGAAAACTTGTATAATTTTATATGGTGCCAGAACTTAAGTATGAAACTTCTCTCTGTCGTGACAGTACATATGTGTGTGGTGTGCTCTTGCATGCTATTTAACAAGTGATTTTCATTAGTAAGCGTGTCCATGAAATGGGAGTGTATTGTATCACTTTTCTATAAACAAAGAATGCTTAATCTCATAGAATAATCCAGAGATTCACTCTCCTTAGAAGGGCTTCTGAATCTGATTTAGCTGTTTAGTCCCTTTATTAAAGCAAGTCCTTAAAACTTAGCATGCAGTTGCCTCTAAGTGAGATGGCCAGCAAAAAGATCTACTAAATTAAAAAATATGATATCTGAACATCTAAATGAAAATTACATCTTACTATTGCAGACTGAATAGCTTATCTTTGTTCCTTTAATAATAGTTTCCAGGGATAATAGCCATACTAGTCTGCTTTCATAAAAAATAATTATAAGACGTAGAATTTAATTTTTGACAATAATCATTATACCCATTCAAAAAGTGTGTGTGTGTATGTGTAGTAGATATAGTAAGAACTAAATATCCCGTGTAAGACAAGTGGAGTAGATTCATCTTAGCATGCTTGTAACAATTACACTCCCAATAATATGCTATTATACTACTTATAGGAATCTAACCTTGCCTGTGGCATGGATAGCTTTGTTCAATTCCACACTTCACAGCTTGACCTGATAGAGTTCCATGGCACCAGATGTTATAAGGTTAAACCAACAGTTGTAGCAGACAGCTTAGAATGCTACAGCACTACTTTAAATATGACATGGGGTTTTTGAGCTTTTCCAAATTCCCTGGGACATGCCTATAAACCCGAAAGGCTTCAACAAATTTTAATATAGCCCCAAAAATTATTGAAGAAAATCAAAACCAAATAATAAGAAAGCTACATGTTACATTTCTCCTTCATGGATTACTGCCTTGTCGTGGCGAAGGGGCTTGCGTAACTCAATGAAGTTATGAGCTATGCCGTGCAGGGCCACCCAAGACGGACAGGTCATAGCAGAGAGTTCTGACAAAATGTGATCCACTGGAGAAGGAAATGGCAACCCACTCCAGTATCTTTGCCATGAAAACCCCATGGACAGTACTAAAAGGCAAAAAGATATGACGCTGGAAGATGAGCCCCTCAGGTCGGAAGGTGTCCAATATGCTACTGGGGAAGAGCAGAGGGCTAGTACTAGTAGCGCCAGAAAGAGTGAAGCGACTGGGCCAAAGCCGAAAGGACGCTCAGCTGTGGATGCATCTGGTGGTGAAAGGAAAGTCCGATGCTGTAAAGATTTTTTTTCCATAGGAACCTGGAATGTAAGATCCATGAATCAAGGCAAACTGGACGTGGTCAAACAAGAGATGACAAGACTGAACATCGACATCTTAGGAATCAGCGAACTAAAATGGACAGGAATGGGTGAATTTAATTCAGAGGACCATCAGGTATACTACTGCGGGCAAGAATCCCTCAGAAGAAATGGAGTAGCCTTCATAGTCAATAAAAGTAGGAAAAGCAATACTGGGATACAATCCCCAAAATGACAGAATGATCTCAGTGCGAATCCAAGGCAAACCATTCAATATCACAGTAATCCAAGTCTATGCCCCAACCACTGGTGCTGAAGAGGATGAAATTGACCGGTTCTATGAAGCCCTACAGCACCTTATAGAATCAACACCAAAAAATGATGTCCTTATCATCATGGGGGATTGGAATGCTAAAGTAGGAAGCCAAAAGATAAACGGAATAACAGGCAAGTTTGGCCTTGGAGTACAAAATGAAGCAGGGCACAGGCTGATAGAATTTTTGTCAAGAGAATACGATGGTCATAGCAAACACTCTTTTCCAACAACCCAAGAGACGTCTCTACACATGGACATCACCAGACGGTCAACACAGAAATCAGATTGACTATGTGCTCTGCAGCCAAAGATGGAGAAGCTCTATACAGTCAGTAAAAACAAGACCAGGAGCTGACTGTGGCTCAGATCATGAGCTTCTCGTTGCAAAATTTAGGCTTAAATTGAAGAAAGTAGGGAAAAACACTAGGCCACTCAAGTATGAACTAAATCATATCCCTGATGAATATACAGTAGAGGTGACAAATAGATTTAAGGAATTAGATCTGATAGACAGAGTGCCTGAAGAACTATGGACGGAGGTTCGCAACATTGTACAAGAGGTAGCAACTAAAACCATCCCAAAGAAAAAGAAATGCAAGAAAGCAAAATGGCTGTCTGAGGAAGCTTTGCAAATAGCTGAGGAAAGAAGGGAAGCGAAAGGCAAGGGAGAAAGAGAAAGATACACCCAATTGAATGCAGAATTCCAGAGAATAGCTAGAAGAGATAAGAATGCCTTCTTAAATGAACAGTGCAAAGAAATAGAAGAGAACAATAGAATAGGGAGAACCAGAGATCTCTTCAAGAAAATTGGAGATATGAAGGGAACGTTTCATGCAAAGATGGGCATGATAAAGGACCAAAATGGCAGGGACCTAACAGAGGCAGAAGAGATTAAGAAGAGGTGGCAAAATTACACAGAAGAACTATACAAGAACGAGCTTAGCATCCCTGATAACCACGATGGGGTGGTCACTGACCTCGAGCCAGACATCCTAGAATGTGAAGTGAAATGGGCCTTAGGAAAGCTGAGCAACAACAAAGCTAGTGGAGGTGACAGTATTCCAGCTGAGCTATTCAAATCTTAAAAGACGATGCAGTAAAAGTGCTACACTCAATTTGCCAGCAAATTTGGAAAACTCAACAGTGGCCACAGGATTGGAAAAGGTCAGTTTACATTCCAATTCCAAAGAAAGGCAATGCCAAAGATGTTCAAACTATCGCACCATTGCACTCATTTCACATGCAAGTAAAGTTATGCTTAAAATCCTACAAGCTAGACTCCAGCAGTATGTGGATCGAGAACTTCCAGAAGTACAGGCAGGATTTCGAAGAGGCAGAGGAACTAGAGATCAAATTGCCAACATACGCTGGATTATGGAGAAAGCTAGGGAGTTCCAGAAAAACATCTACTTCTGCTTCATTGACTATGCTAAAGCCTTTGATTGTGTGGATCACAACAAATTGTGGCAAGTTCTTAAAGAGATGGGAGTACCAGACCATCTTATTTGTCTCTTGAGAAACCTATATGCGGTCAAGAAGCAACAGTGAGAACTGGACACGGAACCACTGATTGGTTCAAAATTGGGAAAGGAGTCCGGCAAGGCTGTATTCTGTCGCCCTGCCTATTTAACTTATATGCAGAGCACATCATGAGAAAGGCAGGGCTAGATGAATCAAAAGTTGGAATTAAGATTGCCGGGAGAAATATCAACAACCTAAGATATGCAGATGATACCACTCTAATGGCAGAAAGTGAAGAGGAACTAAAGAGCCTCTTGATGCGGGTGAAGAAGGAGAGTGCAAAAGTTGGCTTGAAACTCAACATTAAGAAAACCAAAATCATGGCATCTGGCCCTCTCAATTCCTGGCAAATAGATGGGGAAGAAATGGAGGTAGTGACAGATTTTATCTTCCTGGGCTCTAAGATCACCACAGATGGAGACTGCAGCCAAGAAATTAAAAGACGCTTGCTCCTGGGGAGGAAAGCTATGGCAAATTTAGACAGCATACTAAAAAGCAGAGACATCACCCTGCCAACAAAAGTACGTATAGTCAAGGCCATGGTTTTCCCAGTTGCAATGTATGGCTGTGAAAGTTGGACCATAAGAAAGGCTGAACGCAAAAGAATTGAGGCCTTTGAACTATGGTGCTGGAGAAGACTCCTGCGAGTCCCTTGGACTGCAAGGCGATCAAACCGGTCAGTCCTAGAGGAGATCAACCCTGACTGCTCCTTAGAAGGCCAGATACTGAAGTTGAAACTCAAGTACTTTGGCCACCTAATGAGAAGGAAGGACTCACTGGAGAAGAGCCTAATGCTGGGAAAGATTGAGGGCAGTAGAAGAAGGGGACGACAGAGAATGAGGTGGCTGGATGGAGTCACTGAAGCAGTAGGCATGAGCTTAAATGGACTCCAGAAGATGGTAGAGGACAGGAAGGCCTGGAGGAACGTTGTCCATGGGGTCGCGATGGGTCGGACACGACTTCGCAACTAACAACAACAACACATGTTACATTTAGAATCAGTTGTATTTATGGAGGTCTTTGTTGGTTTCTGAAGTAAAAAATTGGTATGAGCAAAAGCAAAGATTTATGTGGCAAATAATAACAGAATCATAGAATAACAGAGATGGAAGGGACCTTGGAGGTCTTCTAGTCCAACACCCTGCTCAAGCAGGAAACCCTGTACAATTTCAGACAAATGATTGTTCAATCTCTTCTTAAAAGCTTCCAATGATGGGGCATCCACAACTTCTGAAGGCAAGCAGTTCCACTGGTTAATTGTTCTAAGTGTCAGGAAGTTTTTCCTTAGTTCTAGGTTAGTTCTCTCCTTGATTGGTTACCATTCATTGCTTCTTGTTTTGCCTTCAGGTCCTTTGGAGAATAGGTTGACCCTCTCTTCTTTGTGGCAGCCCCTTTGATATTAGAACACTGCTATCATGTCACCCCTAGTCCTTATTTTCATTAAACTAGACACACACAATTCCTGCAACCTTTCTTCGTATGTTTTAGCCTCCAGTCCCCTAATCATATTTGTTCCTCTTCTCTGCAACTCTTTTCTGTCGCAACGTCTTTTTAATATTGTGGCGACAAAAACTTGATGCAAGATTCCAAGTGTGGCCTTACCAAGGCATTATAAAGTGGTATTAACACTTCACATGATCTTGATTCTATCCCTCTTTAATGCAGCCTAGAACTATGTTGGCTTTTTTGACAGCTGCAGTACACCGCTGGCTCATATTTAAGTGATTGTCCACTAGGACTCCAAGATCCCTATTGCAGTCACTACTGTTGAGTGTATTTTATACCTGTGCATTTAGGTTTTTTTACCTAAATATAGAATCTTACTTTTCTCACTATTGAATTTCATTTTGTTAGCTAGGGCCCAGTGTTCAAGTCTGTCAAGATCCTTCTGTATCTTGAGTCTATTTTCTGGAGTGTTGGCTTGGTGTTGTCTGAAAATTCAATGAGTTCCCCTTCTAGTCCTTGTCTAAATCATTGATGAAGATATTGAAGAGTACTAGACCTAAGATTTAATAATAATAATAATAATAATAATAATAATAATAATAATAATAATAATAATAATAATAATAATAATAATAATAATAATAATAATAATAATAATAATAATAATAATAATAATAATAATAAAAAATAATGTTGGAAGGGACCTTGGAGGTCATCTAGTCCAACCCCCTGCTCAGGCAGGAAACCCTATACCATTTCAGACAAATGGCTGTCCAGTCTCTTCTTAAAAACTTCCAGTGTTGGAGCATTCACCGCTTCTGGAGGCAGGTTGTTCCACTGGTTAATTGTTCTAACTGTCAGGAAGTTTCTCCTTAGTTCTAGGTTGCTTCTCTCCTTGATTAGTTTCCATCCGTTGCTTCTTGTCCTGCCTTCAGGCACTTTGGAAAATAGCTTGACTCCCTCTTCTCTGTGGCAGCCCCTGAGATATTGGAACACTGCTATCATGTCCCCCCTCATCCTTCTCTTCATTAAACTAGACATACCCAATTCCATCAATCTTTCCTTATATGTTTTAACCTCCAGTCCCCTAATCATCTTTGTTGCTCTTCTCTGTACTCTTTCTAGAGTCTCAACATCTTTTTTACATCGTGGTGACCAAAACTGGATGCAGTATTCCAAGTGTGGCCTTACCAAGGCATTGTAGAGTGGTATTAATACTTTGCGTGATCTTGATTCTATCCCTCTGTTAATGCAGCCTAGCACTGTGTTGGCTTTTTTGGCAGCTGCAGCACACTGCTGGCTCATATTTAAATGATTGTCCACTAGGACTCCGAGATCCCTCTCACAGTTACTACTATTGAGCAAGGTACCCCCTATACTATACCTTACATTTGGTTTTTCTTGCCTAAATGTAGAACCTTACTTTTTTCACCATTGAATTTCATTTTGTTAGATAGCGCCCAGTGTTCAAGTCTGTCCAGATCCTCCTGTATCCTAAGCCTGTCTTCTGGAGTGTTGGCTATTCCTGCCAGCTTGGTGTCGTCTGCAAATTTGATGAGTTCCCCATCTATCCCCTCGTCCAAATCATTGATGAAGATGTTGAAGAGCACTGGGCCCAGAACAGAGCCCTGGGGCACCCCACTACACACTTCCCTCCATGTAGATGTAGTTCCATTGAGGACCACATGCTGAGTACGGCCGGTCAGCCAGCTATGGATCCATCTGGTGGTGATGCTGTCTAACCCACATTTTTCTATCTTATCAAGTAGTAGGTTGTGATCTACATTGTCAAATGCCTTACTGGAGTCCAAGTAAATTATATCCACAGCATTCCTCTGGTCCACTAATTTTGTCACTTGGTCAAAGAATGCAATAAGGTTTGTCTGACATGATCTGTTTTTGACAAACCTGTGTTGGCTTTTAGTAATGACTTGGTTTGCCTGTAGGTGTTCACTGATTCGTTGTTTGATTATCTTTTCCAGAATCTTCCCAGGTATTGAGGTCAGGCTGATAGGTCTGTAATTTCCTGGATCCATTTTTTTCCCTTTTTTGAAGATGGGAACTACATCAGCTCTTTTCCAGTCCTCTGGTAGTTCCCCAGTGCTCCAGGATCTTTTAAAAATATAGTTCAGTGGTTCTGAGATCACATCTGCCAGTTCCTTGAGAACCTTGGGATGTAATCCATCTGGTCCTGGTGATTTGAACTCGTCTAGGCTGGACAGGTGCTCACTTACCGTTTTCTTGCCTATCTTAACTTGTGTTTCTATTCTGTTTTTTATGGCACTATTTTTGATAGGTTTGGGGTATCCTACATACTTTCTCCCCATGTAGATGCAGTTCCATTATTTTAGGAATTACAGTATATAGAGTCTATTTGTATTGCTCAAATGTTAAATAAATTATGTGAGAATAAATGTTGTTATAGGGAAGAATAATATATTTTTAGTAAAATAAAGCATTAACATACTCAGCCAGTTCATTCTTGGTATGGTTGATCCAACTGCTGATGCTGAACCACTGGATTTCATATGCATCATCTACTGAACATCATGTGGCAATATACTAAAAGCTCTGCTGAGTGTTATGGAGGCCCAGATGGAACTAGTGGTATGGCTCCTTTCTTCTTCAATTAAGTCATAATCATTTCTTACCCAAAGGGTCATATGTAAATCAAGACAATGAAAGAAACTAAGCTTTCCTTTTCAGAATCCAGCTTTGAAAAGTTCTGAAAAATATTCTATTTCTGCTTTAAGCCAGATCATGACTGCAGTTTGGATTGTATGCTGGTGACATGCTCTGAAGCTTACCTTGAGCAGCTTTTTAGAGAACCGGCCTCCTGCAGTTTTCATTGATAGAAGCTGTCAGCACACCACATCATTTTTATGGACCTTTTACTCACAGGAATCTACCTTTGTAACTTTTCCTTTTCTGGGAATAATTACAAAGCAATAGATCAGAGAAAGAAACATATGATACCCTTCTTCTGCACTGGTGCATGAAAACACTGGAGTAAGGATTCAGCAGTAGAAGATCAACATACAAGACTGAAATTATATATTTCTCGTGTCTGAGGTTATCTTTGATCAAGACATTCAAAGCATTTCTGCATCAGAATTTAAATTAGGTCAATTTTAAACACTGAGACTGCATAATTAAAACAGAAAAGAATTTCTGCCTTTTATAGGGAGCAAATCAAACTGGAAAATTCTGGAAATTCTGGAAACATTTTTTCTCAGGGGATAGGAATAGAAAATTTGATGGGAGACTGGATTTTGAAATAGGGAATCTTCTGAGGCATTTATGAAATTAATTAAGAGAGAAACAAAATATCGAATTTTATTACCTTTACTGTGTATTTATTACCTGAAGAAAGATATTTGTCTTTATTTCATTTAAATAAAGCACTTTGAAGAATACTTCAAAGAATATTACAATGACAGCATGAAGGCAAATTCCATTCTCCTGTTCTTATAGTATTTAAAGCTATAATCCAATTTACCATATTATAGAAGTTCAGTTTAACCCCAGGCACTAATGTGATGTGCATTAACCAAAGTAAAGATAAATTTTGCAAGACGATTGGAGGCTGGAAAACCCCAAGATTTTGGAGGTGCCAGCTATTGCATCTGAGTAAGCATTGGCTTTATGATAGAGAAAATGATATAAAGAGATAATATGTTTTCTCAGTGATTGTTTCTGAACTGATTGCAGATCTTGCAACTGAGCAACAGGCATAATTATTTCCAGTGCCAAGATCTTACAAAGTTTCAGCTGGTTCTCCTCAATATATTAAAGTATTTTATTTTCACACATGCTTTATATGCATGCGTGTGGATAAAAATTAGGAAGCTGGCAAGGAGGTTTCTGAAACATGCATATCTGCATAGATTTTTATTAAAAAAAACAGAACTAACTCAGCATATATTCCCTTGAACTTATGATCAGTTTTCAGGGGTGTCAAACTGCCGTGGGCCAGAAGCGTCACAAGGAAACCGCGCCCACCCCATTGCCGGCAATGGAGAAAAAGCTCCGATACGTCGCGCGATGTCACATGATGTCGCGAGTTTGACATGTCTGATGTAAATCATATTATATCAATTGTATTTTGATTCCATTTAACTTAAGGTATACTATCATGAAAACAGAATAGATCTCTGAGTCTGTCAATGCAAGGATGAGGTAAGGTGAGGAAACAAAACTTCTTTTGAACTAATGAGCCTCTACAAAGTTTTCTTTTTAATTACCTCCACTGTGGTGGATTGGAGTAGAATACTGGGAAACAATTCCAGAAAATCCTTCTTTTCACTTTTACATTTTTCCATGAATTGTTGAGCAAACTCTGAAGAGAGGAACTTTCTTTACTTATGGAAAAATCTTAGAGTAGCTTGAGACCTGACTGTAACCAGTGATAAATAGCAAAAGAAATTATATAACCTCTGTGGACTAAAAGTTCTGTATAAAACTCATTAAGGAATAACACATTGAGAAATAGCTTGCAACAGAAGTATTGGCCTTGGTATTGGTCTTAGTAATTGTAGGAGAACAGCAGGCAGAGCTGGAGAGTGGAGTTAAATGCATCATCAGTTTAGAGGCCACAAGATTTTCAAGTCCAGCACCACCACCACCCCTGAACTTCATTGACTCCTATCTAGCACCATTTTAATGCTGACTTTTGTTGACCAGATTCTTGTGTATAGGTTTGGATAAATCTTCTGTTCTGCAACTTTAGGAATAATCCTGATTCTTTGCACCTAACAGTAACATATATATCTTGAGTTTTTTTAACACCAATATTAAAATAGTTGCATTGACTACAGTTTGTAACTAAGACAAGTTGATTAATCAATAAGTCTTTTCCACTGCTATAATTATCACGGGTGCTCTTTGTCATGATGGATACACTATTGGTATAAATCAAAGAAAAGGCTTTCTGTGTTGGGGTTTCATCCAAGAAAGTAAGCAAACATCATTACTGTTGAAATTTATGTACATGTTGAAAATATGTTTTGATATTTTATAATTATGAATATAAGGATATATACTGGCATTACAGTCATTTATTAGAATGCATAGTTAGGTAACTAATGGTATTTTTTAATTTAGTATTTTAAAATATTGTTATGTTACAGCTTGCTGTTGTTCTTGGCTGAATATGTTTACATAAAATAAATATAAATATTTCAAATAACAAGGAAGTATTGGAATACTTGGAGAAGTATTTTTGCTTTTTGTAGAATATTTTGGTACAACCTCAGATATGTATAACTCAAAAATGTCACAAACTTCACAATTTTTATGCATACTATCCCTGCCTGATTCATGCTTATTTTAACTTTTTGTATTAGGCAGTGAGGCATGGAGCATAACAAAGGAAGAAACGAGTGTTGTTCCTGGCATACATGAGCTAGAACATAAGGAATTCTCACTAAAGTTCAAACAAAACCACTAATTGGAAGTATCCTTTGGTATTTGCAAATAAGGAATTCTCAGTAAACTTCAGTCAAAACCACTAATTGGAGATATACTTTGGTATTTGCAGGAACATTAGATGTATGTGCTACTGTATGTGAACTCAAATTGAAATGTCCAAAATGACCATGTGAATATAGGTACATTTAGACTGAATACAGAAGAAGAAACAGATTATTTAATTTTCTGGTTTATATGGTATTGATGATTCAGCCCTATAATGTACTAGCCAGAAAGAAATCCTAAATTACATGCATTAGAAAATGAAATGTTGAAACCTTTTTTTACAAACTCTTCTTTTGGGAAGGCAGAATAAATGCAAATGCTTCAAGCTTTTTCCTATGAAATACAAAAAAGCCCTTAAATCCATAACTTATTCATTGGACATCATTCTTTTCTGTACTGATTTTATTATTGGCAATATGTGTCTTTTCTATTGCTGCATCTGTCCTGCTCCCTGAGATTAGATTGGCCCCTTAATACCTGGCTGTTCTCCCAGGTATGGAGATCAGGAAATTAAGTCAGCCTGTGTGTTATAGTGATTAGTGTTGATAGTCTTGTCCACTATGTTTGTATTTTTGCTGTTTATTGCTATTTTATTCTGTTTTTATCTCTCTCTGTCACCCAGAGTCACTTGTGCAAGATAGATGGCCATATAAATTGAATGAATGAACAAATGAACAAAAAAAACTATGTAGCATGGGCATCTGCAGTGGCACGGAACTGTAGGCATACTGTAGATATCCTGTCTTATTGTTTTTTCTTTTGGTGTAAAAAAATTATTGGATATCAGATTTTTTTTCGTATCATAATATTCATTATAATTGTTGCCAGTTCTGATTCCTTATTCTCAAGTCAACCCAAAAAAGGATTTGACTCAAATAAGTGGTCATTTGTGTGGATTTATAAAAACAGAGATTAAGAAAGATTGTGGTTATGTTTTTTTATGACTTTATTAGAGGTTTTATATCTTATTCCAAGTTGTCAACCATCTAACTAGCAAATTCAACATAGAGGAAACTCTATGGCTTTGAGGTGCCATAAAAGATAAACTTTATTAAATACACATCTCGGTACTGAAGAAGTAAAATCAGCTCTAAGTTTCCCGCACAAAAATATTTTTAGTTAACAAGAGCTCTCCATAACCCCCATCCACCAAGAGTTCACTTTGTCCAATCACACTTCTTTGGTTTGTTACGAGAACAATCCACTTCTCCGTCAGACACCTGCTTTTGTGACCTTGTTTCTCCCAGTCTGTGGATGGCTTCTTAAAAATTTCTCCCAAGCTTCCCCTCCCCCCGTTTCTATGGCAAATTGAGTAGCAACAGAGGTTAGCAAGCATTTTAGCAATTCAATCTTAACACCAAGGTGTGGTAAAAATTCAATGTATAGAAGTTGTAGAAATTTAGATTTTGGGTCAACTTGACCAAGAATGCTCTTTTACATAAGGAAGTCAATCCTAAAGTAAACTTTCTACAGTGGTTGTAAAACAGCTTTTCTAATTTTGATTCTAAGACACTAATGAATTAGATAAATTTTGGATTAAAATGGAAAGAAAAAATATAAAGAGTGAAACAAGAATCAGTGACTACTGTGCTAGAGAAGTGTTGCATAAACATGATCTGATGCTTCAAGATATTGGCCAAATATCTTGACTTGGAAAGATGGAAAAAATAGAATAGAATTTAAACCTAAGAACATTCCTATAAAATGACTTTGATTTTTGTGTATTCTAGTGGACAAATATTCGGTATCTATATAACTTTATTTTGATCTGCAATAAAGAGTGTAATCTTGCAGAGTCAAGCTAGTGGGCCTTATGCCAAACCAAATCTGAAAAGGGAGTTAAGCACTGGAAGGTGGAGTCATGTCTGCTGTGTGATGTGACAAAAAGCAAGCTAGAAATTTAACAAAGATAAAAGCCCTGTGTGTCAGTGAAATATTTACATGTCCACAGTATAGAGCTTATCAAATGGAATTGGTGGTAGACATGACTTTCACAATAATCTGTTGACAAGAACTCACAATGATAATGTTCATTTTGCCATTTCCTTCAGTGTTCATAGAATATTCTGTACTTTTCCAGTTTATTGTTTCTTTCAAGGGAGCAGATAAGTACAATTTCAAACAAAGTCCAAAACTGGACTTTGAGATAATTTTTATCTCATAAGAAACCCATTTTCAGGCACAGAAGCATCAGGGTAGATACTGATGTCAGAGACTGGAAGTTC
This sequence comes from Azemiops feae, assembly GCA_023970755.1. Classification (NCBI taxonomy): domain Eukaryota; kingdom Metazoa; phylum Chordata; class Lepidosauria; order Squamata; family Viperidae; genus Azemiops; species Azemiops feae. Next base: position 3,984,970 of record JALGBA010000018.1, read on the forward strand.
ACTTTGTAACTTACTGGGCAGGAATCCTGTTAGGTATCCAGGAATGTATATATGATGCCTAACTCAAAAGGTTGATATTTCCACTGCTATGGTTATACATTTATTGAGCTTTCAGAATGACAGTTTTAACTATAAACAGAAGAACAGAAATACTTAGGATGTTTTATAGCACTCTTTCAATGTATGTTGTTGATTGGCTCATTTTCTTGGACATGATTGCAATGTAGTCTTTTATAGTTCTCATGGGATGTTGAAAAGAAATAATGCTGTCTTGAACTTTACCAAATGTGACACTTACTTGGTATTTGATACGAATGTTGACATTACTGCCAAGCCAACAGTAATATAACACAATGCAATGCAAATGGCACTGTACGCAATATATTTATATAACAAATACTTGGTATGTATTTCAGTTAAATGTATTGGAGTTGAGAAATTAGAAAGCTTTAGTTTGTTTATGTGAGTGGAGCACCCCTTGTCTACAGCTATTTCACAATTGCTTTACATCCGTTGATTAATAGTGATTGCTTCAGTTGCATAAACTGTAAGGTATTTCAATTCATTTTTATTGAAATCTAATTCTACTGATCTTATGAACATACAAATGAAATAATACATTCTACCAGCATTCTACACATTTCTATACATACACTCTGAAGAAATCAGTGGTGCTTATTACAGTATTATTATTTATTAAAGGTATATGTCAACCCTCTCACCAATAACATGTTAAATATATATGCCTTAATATTTGAACACAGCATTAAGGGAAGCTGACTTATGTCAAATCATATTTTGTCATTTATCCCAGATAGACATGGTCTTCCATTTCATGCCTCCAGATTCTTTAACTGGATTTAAATTAGAATTTCTACATTCAAGATTATGCTGTCACCATGTTTCTCTGTAGATTTTATTTCTGCAATAAAACTTTTAACTTTTTCAGCTCCAGAACAATTTTGCCTCATCTCCATTCTGAGGCAGTGAATCATTATTTAATTTTTGTTGTCTTTAGCTATCCTAGAATACACCATCACTTCAGGGAGAATGTTTAATAATACATATTTAATCAGAAGATGGAAAACTCAAAATAAATGGGCATGTAGAACAAAGGAGAAGGGCTTCATATTTCCCTCTACATCCAGTATAATTTACTTCTATACTTTGGTGCAAATTTGATGGTGATTTTCTACAGAAGAATAACTTTTTACTAATTTGTTGGAGGAAGCAAAATAAAACTCTCTGTTGGGCTTAAAAAGTTTTTTTTAATTATCTTCCAAAACTCATTTTAATAATGGGCCCCAAATCCTTTCCCATACCTTGAGTAATATAATCTGATAATACAAGCTGTTAACTGTTTTCCTTACTTGTCCAAAAAATAGCACCCCTCCCCCACAATTTACTCACTCTAATGTATTCTATTGTTTTAATTATTTTATATGTTAATGTATGACACTTAAACAATCACAACAATCATGTATAAAAAGATGTGGATGCTTTAAAGTGGTGTACTTCTTGTTTATCAGCATACTTTTAAACATGTCTCCTGAATAATTTGAAAGATGAACAGAACTACTCTATATCTTTTCAGAAAACCTATTGATTGGACAAGTTAAAAATATAATCAATAAAAGGATAAGACAGATATATTATAAAATTCCTTGTGTAGTTCATGCACAACTATACAATTTCTATTGGAAAAAGTAAGTTTGTGTATTTTGTTATATGAGATTTGCCAGGGCTGGGAGTCAAGCTATTCTCCAAGGTGCCTGAGGGCAGGACAAGAAGTAATGGATGGAAACTAGTCAAGGAGAGAAGCAACCTGGAACTGAGGAGAAACTTCCTGACAGTTAGAACAATTAACCAGTGGAACAACCTGCCTCCAGAAGCGGTGAATGCTCCAACACTAGACGTTTTTAAGAAGAGACTGGACAGCCATTTGTCGGAAATGGTATAGGGTTTCCTGCCTGAGCAGGGGGTTGGACTCGATGACTTCCAAGGTCCCTTCCAACTTTATTATTATTATTATTATTATTATTATTATTATTATTATTATTATTATTATTATTATTATTATTATTATTATTATTATTATTATTATTATTATTATTATTATTATTATTATTATTATTATTATTATTATTATGTACTGTAAATACTCTGCAGCACAGCAATCAATTCTTGCTAGCCTCTGAAGTTAAAAGACCAGAAAACTAGAATATTTGATTCACTCAGCTGGATTTTCTCTATCTTCCTTCACTGTGGGGAAGCAATCATCTTCTTTTGAAACTTGTTAAGTATATGATTGTGCCATTTAGGTCATAAAAAGTCATGCAAAATTGAAATGGTAATGATGGGAAGAACCACTTGGCACCCAGCCTTGGTTTCATCAGCTAAGAAGGAAGTAGTCGGTAGACCTCCGTACTACAAATAAACAGAAGATTTGGGTCTCCTCTGGCTGACTGGGTGGCTCTTTTTGAAGAAAGAGTTGTGATTTTTGGCACACACTGGCAACACATGGTAATACTAGTGGAAAATATATAGCAGTCCAGTTTGAGACTCAGCTGTCAGGAATACAAATTTCCAGTTATATTCTTTACCAATATAAGTTCTTACTTGTTTATATAGTCTGAGTTCCAATTTAGTTTCAACTGAAGAAAAGTTGATGCTTCACTGATGCTCCATGAAAAAATGCATAGGTTGTGTAATGTTCTTTTTTTTCCTGGGGATCACATTTTGTAATTCTCAGTGTCGATATTATTATTCTATCTATCTATCATCTATCTATCTATCTATCTATCTATCTATCTATCTATCTATCTATCTATCTATCTATCTATCTATCTATCTATCTATCTATCTATCTATCTATCTATCTATCTATCTATCTATCTATCTATCTATCTAATCTATCAAATTTTGCTTCCATCCACTTTCCTCACAGAGGGACTATTATTGAAGTACATCAAGTATTTTAGGATGCGTTCAGATGGTAATGCTGATGCCACAATGGAATAGATTTAAAATTGCATCCTTACTGGTTATGTAAATATTTTTCATCTTCAGGTTTGTTTATTAAGGCGTCATCACTAAAAAGTTTATATTTCCTCTTGTTCCACTCTTGACTTAAAGAAAAGATTTAACCTTTAAGCAACAGCATCCTTTTCTGTAGTACAATCTTTCACAATTGACCTTAGTATATATTTTAATGCAATAAATCATTTGATGTGTAAATTGCAAAAGGACGCAGACAATTATACAAAGAAAAAAAAAAGTACATTACTTCGATCTCCCCTCCTCCACTATACAGCCCTTTAATTTTTAAAACGTTCTTGAGCAGAAACAGCTTAAATGAAATCTTATCTACTACTAGATTATTATATATTAACAAGCATCCACCTTTAAAAAATTGTTTATATATATCTTGCATTACTGTTATTACTGTTAATATTGAGAGTATATTTTGCCTGGAGAGACAAAGTTCCCTAACTGAGAGGAGTCTATCTAGAATATATACAGCTCCTTACCATCCATAGTACAATAATGTAAACTTTAAACTTAAGGCTAGCCACTCATAATAATAAATACAAGAAATATATGTATGTACAATTATAATATTCAGTTGGCAGAACAAAGATCAGCTAAAACCAATACAACAAATAACTACAGGATAACAACTATTTTAATTAAAAAATAACAAAAAGCAATTAGATGTGAAACTATTTGAAAGAACTTCTCAATTATCCTCATAAGAAACATTTTCATGGCTTCCGGTCCCGGATCGCGGCACACGCAGTCGCACGGAGAGATCCGTCTCTCCCACCGGCTGTTTTCCCTCCGCTGGTAGACCCTTAATCGGGTCGAAAGTCACCCTGGAGGGGTAACCACCGTTGAGGAGGCCCTCGTTTGACTGGGGAAGGGTGGCAGCTCCTTGCTCAGTCCGAGCCAGCTCCTTAGGGCCATTGGAGAAAAGATTGGCCAGTAAAATGGACGATCACTTTGCTGCACCAGCCGAAAGCCAGAAGAACAACTAAGCATAAAGAACCCCCGTGGAGAATCCGGGTGAGACCTTTCCTTCCCCTTCTTTCCCTAATTACTCTCCTGTAAAAAGCTTTTGTATTTGAATTACTTCCCTGCTGTGAGAGAGCAGCGTTTGGGCACTTGGGAAAAACAGCTTTGGGAATTGGAAAAAAAAAATAAACTAATTAATTTTTTATTGACTATTCAACTCCTGGAATACTGAGGGAGCCTGAAAACATTTCTATTTTTGATTATTACTATTATAACTACGCTATTCACTATTTTGGAGAGGCCTCTCTTCTTTATTTTTTTAATGTGAAAAATAAAAAAGCTATTAACTTGGAAAGAAAGACCTTATAGCCTGCTGAGGACATCTTGTGACGAAAAGTGTTACTGCAACTGTATATTTGTTTTTCATTGCTGGAGGATGGCTTTAACCTTCAAAGGATGATAAGAGTAAGATAACTGAAACAGCTGTGTGGTGATTTGGTCTACTAAGAATTGGAGGTGAATATTTGTTGACTTTTACGAAATATAGCCTTCACTAAAAGATTAAAAGATCCTTTCACCACTGACATGGAGGTACTTAACACACAGCTGGATTATGAGCTTATACTGGGAAAAATCTTGGAAGCCACGGAGGATATGAACTCTTACTTCCAAATTTTGACGGATCAAGTTATAGGTCGAAGAACAGTGGAGAAGGAGCAGAGTGGCGCTAAAGAGACTAGTGAGCAATATATACAACCTAAAGAGGAACCATATCTACAATTCAACTATGAAACTACACCGGGAGAAATTGTGGAAACTAAGGAACAAATCAACTTTATGCAACCCCAAATACAATCTATGGAGAAGCTTGATGATCAAAGAATAACTTTAACTGAGATGCCTGAAGCATCAACATCAATAGAGACTGACACTCAGATACAAGTTATTGAAAATTGTGATAATGTGGATAAACAACTAGTAACTACAACATGGAATAAAACAGCTTCCACCATCCAAAGGCTACTAGAAGAAAGGGAAGAGAACTTTGACCAATCTGAAGCGTTGAGGAATACTGACTTTCTAATATTGTGGTTTGATGATGCAGGAATTTTATTATGGAAACCGGTGTGGCACAGAAAGAAACCTAGAGTTAGATTTAAAAATGTGTTTTAAAATTTCATTTAATGGGTTTAAAAAGGCTTTTGAGATTTTGACTGATTTAATAACTAACGGAGTACGTGAATTCTGTAAGAGGATATCCTTTGTAATAATATTTTGTTTTAGATATGATAATTACTTGGAGAGGTAAACTTTATCTACTGGGTTAAAAAGACTTTTTATAGACATAGATGAATTGATAGAATATATATTTAAATCAGATAGAAATGTATCTATTGGACTGATATTTTTATTTTAAATAAGATAATTATTTTGTAATAGAAGAAGAATAAGAGGGATTGGTGACAAGAGAAGAAATGGTATTAATGAAGAAAACATAAGAATGTTATTGTGGGAATAATATACTCATTTTAGATATAATTATTATGTTAAAAAGTGAAATGAAGGACACCCGAAGTGTTAATAATATGTCTATTTAAGGCTAATTGGAATATGGTAACTGTAAATTAGTAAAGCCTAAAAACAGGACTTGGATTTTTATAATTGAAATGTGATTGATGTTTGATAGGATTGTTTGAAGTTTATTTAGAAATGTATTAATTTGAATATGCAATACTATATGAGGGAATTAGAGAGGGAATTTTCAATGAATCAATTTGAGCTATATATCTGTGATTTTTCTTTTGGATGTTTGATATACCCATCTCCACGGTGTTTCCTAAGCACCTTGATGTAACCTTTCTACCCCCATAAAAATCCAATAAAATATATTTTTTTTAAAAAAGAAACATTTTCATTCCCTCTTTATTCCCACAAGTTGTGAAGTATTTTAGACTAAAAGTTTGAATAATCCAAAGTACTCTATAAGCTTCATAACTAAGGACTTTCAAGGAGAGGATTGTTAATTCCAGGACAGAACTCTGAAACTACAGCACAGAGATTCCTAGCATTGTGGTGCATCCTTGTCCCTCTGAGAGATCAACCAACAGAAGAAGAACTTACTAGATCAGGTCAGTATTCAGCATCAGAAGGTGGATAACCAAATATATTTGGGAAGCTCACCAAGATGGATATAACATGACATTCATCTTTTGAAGTTGGTATTCAAAGCACACTATGATTAGGGAGGTAGGATATATTATTTTTAAAGCCATATAAATTAGTGAGCATGATCACATCTGATGACAGCAACTTCTATCTTAACTATGGATTTGTCTGAAACAGAGTTATTTCATTTTCTCAACCACATAATGCTGTAGTTGGGAGAACATGAAAAAAGTGTTTAGCTTCACATTTTTTGAAGAAAGATACAGTATGTGATTGGAAGTAATCAAAAGGAAAGCAAACTTAAATTCTCAAAGCAGAAATTAAAGTGTTAAATTGCATTTTTATAAATAAGTTAAGTTCTTCAATATGAACCTTGATAAGTTCACCTCCTACAGGGAATAAAGGAGATGATTATATGATACACAATTCAGGAAAAAATACAATTTAGGTGAGTAGAAATGCTCAAAATAAATATAGCTAAATATGTATTCAGGTAAGTCTAAATAATAACAGGATCATATCTATTAGAATTACTATAATGATTATGCAGTGAAATTGGAAGACAATTAGAAATTCTATAGTAAATTATTGCAAATACTGGCTTCAGTAAATAGAATTTTTCTTCTCCAGTCTCATTTACATACAATTTCTTTTAATTGTTTATTTAATTTTCTTCCTTTCTTCTGAAAAGTGATAAATTAGTAGCTTTTCTTTTGTAACAAGATTAATATAATTTTTACTCATAACATATTGATTCAATAGTCATGTAATTAGATACTGAACTCCTCATTTATTGTTCTGGTCATATTGTTCATAATGATGTAAAAGCCAATCATATCACTGTTTAATGGAGTGACACTAATTGAATATATAATTCCTTGAAAAAACTAAACTTTAATAACTGAATAGTTGAAACTTTTAATAACTGTTGATATTAATAATTAATTAAACTAACCAGGCTGATCAAGGAAGAATTTATGCCTTTAAATTGTGCTGGCATAAATTACAGTGTATACCACAGACAGCCAGAGTAACTAACAGAGAGGTGTTAAATCATGTAAAACCAGACATATCACTGGAAGCTAAAATCATAAGACTACGTCTGATTTACTTTGCCCATGTTATGCATGCAAATTCATTGGAAAAGTCAATGATGTTAGGGATGGTTAGTGGACAAAGAAGAAGGAGCAAGCAAAAACAAGTTGGCATCAATTGTTGAACATCCAGCAATTGAAAGAAGCTGTGCTTGACAAGATAGAATGGAGAGCACTAGCCTATAAAGTCACCAAGAGTTGGACACGACTAAATGGTAAAAACAACAAACTAATCATATAAACTTTTAAGTGTAAGTTGATGATGTAAGAATTATAATTATTATTTAATCAGTCGGTTGGCACTATATATCTACAATGCTCAGTCCTGGTACAATTTTATGACCAGCTTCCTCTGAACTGGTAGCTGATAGCACATAGAATTGATCTTGCCAGGGAGGAGTCATTTTTCTACAAGGAATAAAATATTTATTTCAGTCCAATTAATAGTAGTCTAAAAGAACTTACCATAATATATTCCACCAGGGTCATATTACATTGAAAAGAATTACAAGATTTATCTTTAAAACAAATGAAAGAATTTGAAACACTTTTGCAGAAACAAGACCACCTACTAAGATGCATATGCAAATTGCTACTAAAATATGACATGGAGAAAGAAAGAGTAAAAATCATACCATAAACTGAATACATAATTTTAAAGTAGCAACTAAAATTCAGCATTGGGATGAATTTATCCCATTCTATTACTAAGAGAAAACTGATACAAAATGCTTTACAAATGGTACTTAAATCCACGTTATTGCAAAAATAGATAAATCATATAATAAAAATACCAGAAATGTCATATGTGGTGGTCATGAAAAAAATACTGGGGAAAAAAGGATAATATTTTTTTAAGTCTTAAAAACAAAGTTCAATTTACAACTCTTTTTTTAAAAAAATCAAAAATTGTTGAAAAACACATAAAAAATCACAGTCTGTTAATATTTATGCTGATGGATATGAGGACAAATCTAGCTCAAAACTAGAAAGGAGTCACTTTGCCAAGGATATCAAATTGGGGAATATGCAGTAAAGGCAAAATTAACAATATGCATCTCAAACAGAAGTTTGACCAAAACTGAGCAAGAATAGCTCTCCTATAGATTATGTGTCACAAAACAAAGAAAAATCGTGTCCTTAGAATACATCTAATACATTTTGATGTAAATCTGGGTCAAGGTAAAATGGGAAGGAATTTTAAAATAGTTTCCATTACTGTTTTTAATTCTTTTTCTTTCCATTTCTTCCTCTTTTTTTCTTCTAACATTTATCCTTGAAATAATGATAAATAAATAATAATGATATTAATATTGTGTCTGACATTAAATTTCTTGTTATGTTTTTAAAAAATGATGCAGTAAACTTAGTTCCATATAATTTATTAAGTAAATGATCTTCAAATTTCATGACAATTGTATTTTATTTCTTTATTCTTTTATCCACTGAATTTCCCTTCTTTCTTTTTGCAATTTATTCTTTTTTTAATATAATCAAAAAAAGAAAAAAAAGAAAATCCAGATATGGATATTTAACCTTGTTCTTTTATATAAAATATGATAAGCATTCTTTAATGTTGGTGGGTCTAATATAGAATAGAATAGAATAGAATAGAATAGAATAGAATAGAATAGAATAGAATAGAATAGAATAGAATAGAATAGAATACTTTATTTGGCCAAGTGTGATTAGACACACAAGGAATTTGTCTCCAGTGTAGAAGTTCTCAGTGTACTTGCAAAGTAACAGAGTAATAATAATCACAAGAGGGAATAGTAGAGAAGATGAGAAGGATAATAATAATATTACAGCCATACAACATGGATGAATATCCTTAGACTTCAGACAGTACTGTGAGGATTAGGTGTTCAGCAGAGTGATGCATGAGGGAAAAAATGTCCGTGTCTAGTTGCTTTGGTATGCCATGCTCTAAAGCGATGTCCTGAGGGGAAGAGTTGAAAGAGTTTATGTCCAGGATATGAGAGGTCTGTAGTTATTTTCCAGCCCACTATCTGACTTGTGCAATATAAAGGTCTTCTATGGAAGGCAGTAACTTACCACCAATAAATTCAGAAGAAATACCACTAGAAAAAGTTGAAAGGATCACGCACCTCGGTTCTAATTTACATGAAAGCTGGGACATGACCGCTGAAGTAAAGACAAGGATAGAGAAAGCTCGAACAGCATTCTTCAAAATGAAAAAGGTCTTCTGCAGTCACGACATAAGCCTAAGACTGAAAATCAGGCTTGTCAGATGCTATATTTTTTCTATCCTGCTCTATGGAGTAGAGAGTTGGTCTCTGACAGAAGGCCACCTGAAGAGACTAGAAGCATTTGAAATGTGGATTTACAGGCGGCTGTTACGTATAAGCTGGGTGGACAAGATCAGAAATGAGGAGGTTTTAAGCCGCCTGGGAAAGCCAAGGGAAATCATCAAAACAATTAAAAAACGAAAGTTAGAATATTTCGGACATGTGATGCAACACCCAGAAAAATACGGCATACTCCATTTAATCCTCCAGGGAAAGATTGAAGGCAAACGAGGTCCAGGCAGAAGAAGAACATCATGGCTTCAAAATCTAAGGGACTGGTTTGGACAAAACTCAGCAGCACTTTTTTGTGCGGCTGCTGATAAAAACAGGATCGCCAACATGATCGCCAGTGTTGATAACGGATATGGCACAAGAAAAAGAAGAAGATGGAAGGCAGGCTTGTTGCAATAGTTGTTGCAATGTACCCGTCCTGGTTTGCTGAACCAAACTAGATATATTATAGAAGTACAAATAACAGATTCAATAATTTCCCTGTAGAACTTTATTAACAGCACCTGGGGCAGTCTGAACTTCCTAAGTTGCCAGAGGAAGAACATTCTTTGTTGTGCCTTTTTGATGATGGTTCTAATGTTAGGTGTCCATTTCATATCCTGGAAGATTATAGAACCCAAAAACTTGAAGGATTCTACTGCTGATACAGCATACTATGCTGTCGAATATACAGTAGTAAGAGGTGGTAGAATAGGAGGGCTCTTCCTAAAACCCACTCTCATCTCTACAGTTTTAAGCAAGTTCAGCTCCAGATTGTTCCAGCTGCACCACAAGGCTAGTTGTTCGACCTCCCATCTATATGCATCACCCATCTATACTCATCACCCTCTTGAATGAGACGAATGACTGTTGTATCATTTGCATATAGATAGATATAATGTATATAACTATAGATGCATACTATAAATCTAAATCATATATAAGTCTACTCAAAAGTAAATAATACTAGTATCAATAGTGCTATTTCCATAGACATGGCTATAATTCTTTAGGCTTAAGTTATCCTGAGTTCATGATTTTTGAAATAAAAGAAATAAGTAAGGTTCCTGGACATCTGACTTGCTTCTGTTGTAATTCTGTACAGGTGATATGTTTACATCATCACATACAAATGAAGACTTCAGCATGAGTTGGAACTTTATAGAATAGGATTCCAGTTCAAATAAAATCCTTTACATGTATGTAAAAATTCCCTGTTGCCAATAGGTTTTCTGAACTTATGACAAGCAGCATCACTGTCTTTGTGATGCAACTTAAGAAAAGGATGGGTGCTCACTGATCCTTGTATGTTGAATTACTTACTGCAGCATTTATATCTGTAACTATTTTCAATGGCATTATTTACCTATAAGTGTATTCCCATTAAGGTAAAACCATTCCACAGCAGCTATTTAGCATTGGTCACTTACTTTATGAGAACAATGCACACCAACAGTACATCAACCCAATTGACACCACAAGAAGTCATGATAACCTTGAATGTTCTCTCAACACTATCAGCCTCACACATTAATGATGTCAATTCATTATCTCCCAAGAAGGTCTGACAAGTGAGCAGAAAAAACAACCATTTTGTAATTGGAATTTAACTCCTTTGGCTAGTAATTGTCTTCAAACAAAAGGAGAGCTATAATTAACACTGGTGGGGGGAAAATCAAGTCTGCTTATGGCCCCAAACAATATGTCAGAAATTATCACATTATTAATGGATTGATGTGCCTTTAAAAACTTGAATTTAAACCAGTTGCTGCTTCTGTTTTCCAAAAGGGTAATATTGTCTCTCTGTTTCATTGGTTATAGGGAAACACAAGATACTAAGAAGTCTGCTGGGAAATAAGGACTGTCCAGAAAAAAAGCCCATCCTCCTTCCCTTTGTAAAGTATGGGATTAGCTTGTCACTTCTTATAGTTGGAGTACAAATGTTGTGCACTACCCTGATTTGCACTGGAACCAGATTTTTCACCTACTAATTTCAACAATGATATTGGAAGGTTATTTTCTGGTGCAAACTGTTGGGAAGTGTGTTGATAGGTCCCTTGAGCCGCATCACTAATAATCAATGATGGGCTGGAATAGTCAAAAATCTCCCAGCTTGCCTTTATGGTAAACACTAAAAGAACATATCAGCTATTTGATTGCCCTTGGTACATATGGATATTCCTCATGTCTGAGCATAACTTCTAGAGGGGTAAGGCTTTTTGTCTTTGTTTGCAAAATGAATTGGAATGACTGAATGGGGCTAATATGCATTTTTAAAATATGGAGAAAGTACTTTTCTGTGACTGAATATATAATTTGAGGTTTATATTAACACAGTCACCAGTATTTGACATATTTCATGCAGTTTCCTATAGAAACAGTGGGTTCCTTAAATTATTTTCTTATCATGTTATTCTGTCTCAACAAATTATTTTGCTTACAAGATACTTCCTTTGTCAAACACAGCTTCCTTTTTTGTCTTGATATGAAACACCAATTAATATTACTTAATTTTCAAACAACTGATCATAGTCCTCATACTCAGTGATTTAATGGAAGAGATTTTAGTTATTAGTATTAGTTTTTAAAATACTGGGACAATTGACTTTTCCCTTTAGGAAAAAATGCACAGGCATTGCCTGTTTCATGTCCCTTATGATTTGTAAATCAAACTAATATCTTTTTGTCCTACTATGATCGCTCTTAATTTTTAATGCCTTTTGCCAGCATTCCATACCTTTTGCAAAGCACTGAGTCCAAATGTCTGGAAACATGTATATTTTTTGTAGATATTATATACAGTAGTAGAATTATTTTTCACCAAAAATAAAGATAGGAAAAAAATAGAATAGAAATACTTAAAACAATCAGCTATATTTGTTATTCAAAATGTGAAAAACATCTGTAGGAAATAATACACTGCTTTTATGCAATGCTGAATCCACAATCTCCTTTTAGAAGGAAAGTTTGTCTCATTTATTATTGTTGATGTTTTGTTATTAGTGGCAATAATAAGAAACTGGTTATTTATGTTACTACTGTGGATGCTTTAAATTTGTTGACCATTATTTACCTGGATGTTTTCCTGTTGAAAACGTCTGCTGCTACCCTCATCAATATATAGATGGAATGAGTGAATGAATGTTTTATTTAATTTATCCATACATTTAATTTTCTTAAGTTAGTACAATTGCTGTCCAGTCCTGAATTTAATAATCAACCATTTTCTTCTTTTGTTATATTAAAAAAATTCAGAGTGAAAGCAAAATTTGGAAATTTGGGGGGGGGGGCGCAGACCTAATAATTTCAAGTGGCAAACTAGATACATTTATGAGATACATAAAAAAGGATGTAAAAGTCTTAGCAAAAATATATATTGAGCAGGTGGGTTTGAAATAGTCTTAACATTTAAGATAATTTGTTTTCCAAACAATGTAGTAAAAATAAATAAACAATATGCAATTGCATATGTGACACATGCATTTATACATTTAGAAGCTTAAATTGGTTATTTGTATACTATCTTCCTAAATTCTTTTTGGGGGGTATACCAAATTCAAACCTAATTTCTCACAGAATAGAGCATCTAAGAGCTTCCTACAAGAATCCTTTGTGGAGAATACAAGTTCTTCTATTCTTGAAGTTAGAATCATCTGCAAATGCTCAGAGGGAAGCAACAGTTTAACCATTTTCCTGTGAAAACTGTTCAGCTGTTGACACAGAACTAGATTTGGCATGTTGAATATGTTTTCATGTGTCACTTCTAATAGGTTGCAGATATCAGGTAATCTGAGATAATTTCAACAGATTTTGCTTGAGTAAGGTGCAGATTGCTTCATGAGAAGCAGAATGTCTTTTAAAAAAAAATATTCTGAAATATATGGTTCTAAATGAATGGTAGCTCTCTGTAGATACTATACAAGAACACAAGTACACCCAAGGTACATACACAGAATAATATATTCTTAATATCAGAAATATGTGATAGAATTATATGAATGTATCAGCCTCAGCAATATGTATGCTAATTTCTATGGTATTGACAAAGTCATGGAAAAATGGACTGAAAATGACCATTTGGCACCTGAATATTACATCCTGAATCACTGCAGTATGCCTTACATAAATGCTGTGGGAACCATCAGAGGAAGAAGACCATTCATTCTCCTGTTTGTATACTGTAGATGTCATGATGCAGCTTATTAACCCATTTGATACACAAAATAATGGACTAGATTGGCATTATTTAATATAGGAAAGGACAAAAGTATTTAACTTAGCTTGGTGTTCCATAAATGACTGCAGTTAAAAAGTATACCTAAGTTACCTTTTATAGTCATAAAAACATTTACAATATCATTTATTTCAATGCTTATTATTGCAAGAAACTAAGCCTTATGATAGCAGTGTCTAAAATAACAGGTTAAAAATGATATTTTATTTTAAACTTGTTTGGATTGGGTTGTATATCTGTCAGATGATCCTAATAAACCTAGAGTGATCAAACCTTGGCTACTTACATGTCAACTAGATTTATGAGCTTGTCCACAGCTGAAAAGTGATTTATATTATGAGAAAATGAGCAATTTGAGCCATCTTATTTTTTAAAAAGTGTGTTCTCTGGGGAGGTGTGCTAAGCTGGAGCCTTTCTAAAATTTAGGTCAAAGGAAGAGTAGGAAATAGAAAAGTAATAGATGGATTTTTTAACTTCAGGCACTTCATTCCATTTTTTTTCCAGTTGCCATACAACTTTTTCATTTTTATCCTTTTAATTTTACTTTTGATAATTTGGTTGGCATTATATTTATTCATACCCTTGTTATTTATGTGGATGAAAATCCTTTTTCAAAGATGACCTAAAGCCATCTTGGCTTGAGATAAAAGTTTATAAGATTACTTTTGCTAAAGTCCATAACATCAAAGAACAATAGATTGTATATCAGCCTTAATCTGTTACTCTTCATTGAAGTGGAATTTTGGGAATTACAATTTCAACATATGAGACAAGGCTGAGGAAGCCTAGCCTAAATATGCAGTTTATACTGTGAAGTCTAAGAAAATGCTTTCAGATGCTAATTGTGGCATAAGATCCTTTAGGTCAAATGATTAAATATATTGTTAAAACAATTAGGAATTTAATGGTAATATTAAACTTTATCTTCAGTGCAGAACAAAAAAAAATGACATTGAGCTTAACAAGTGTGCCAGAAACATTCTTAAAATATGGATAGAAATGTATTCATAGTCATTAATATATTTTTAAAAGATGCCCCTGAAAGGGGAAGCATTTATATAGGAAGGCAAAGTGATAGAAGAAGAAATTAATGCTGCTGAAACCACAAGGTAGAAATGAAAGAGGAGATATATGAGGAAGAATTTGAAAACATAAAAATGAGTGATACAGAAGATGGAGGGAGAAAAAATACCATTGGTTGATTGGCAGGAGGCTGAAGATTAACTGAAAGAAGCTGGATTGTTACAACTTCTAGAGATTAACACAAGGGATGATATGAGTGGCAGAAGTGATAGGCAGGAGTGATAGGTGGATTATTTTGTTTCTTGAGGGAACAACTTAAGCAGATAATGCTGAATACCTGCTTGTCACTGCTGCTATGGACACATATATATATAGAATGGCTTAACAGTTGGGATGGAGTGATGATGTCTGCCATCAGAAAGAAAGAAAGAAAGAAAGAAAGAAAGAAAGAAAGAAAGAAAGAAAGAAAGAAAGAAAGAAAGAAAGAAAGAAAGAAAGAAAGAAAGAAAGAAAGAAAGAAAAAGAAAGAAAGATAGATAGATAGATAGATAGATAACCTTTATTGTCATTTTTTTTGTGATCACAATGGCACACATTAAAAATGAAATTTAGTTGCTTGCTCTTAAAGTGTACACATACACAACACACATTTAAACATGCTATATACAACATATGTATAGACCTACACCCTTACATATAAGTAACATATAAATATTAATCACTGTCCATCTTGAATACATAATGGAAGAAGGAAGCTTTAGAGTTCACAAGGTTAATAGTATATGGAACAAAACTGTAACTGAATCTGGATGTTCTGCTTCAGATACCATGGAGCCTCCTCCCAGAAGGTAACAAGGAAAACAGGTCGTGAAGAGGATGTGTAGTGTCCCAGACAATCTTACAGACCCTGCTCAAGCAATGCTTATGTGCTGTGTCCTGGATGGAAGGGAGGGAACTGCCAATAATCTTTTCAGCCATCCTCACCACTCTGCACCGCCTTCCAAGGAAACATGACCAGATGAATTAATCCAATTTTATTGTAAAGCTACATTTATAGACTCTTGGAAGGACTCCATCCCCTTTACAGACCAAGAAAATAGGGAGGGTCTCTTCTGAGTGTCTCACCTGTCTGACATTCCTGCTGTAGGTTCAGTTGCCTTTTATCTTACACTTTCCTTCATTGTGTTTCTTTGCCCTGCATTCCAAAGTCATTCTTGTATGCCATCACAAATGATCAGTAGATGGCCACTATTAAATCCATGTTGTGGAAGCATGTAGTCACTAGATTTATGGAAATGGGTTGATTACAACCCCTGCAGTCTTGCTGCATTTTTTTTTTCTGACAAGAAGAGAAAGAGAATTAAAAAAAAACCCTAATTGGGAAGAACGTAAAATATTGAACACTTGGAATTTGTGTGTGAATATGCTTGGGGATAGTTTAAATGGGTGGATGGTTGGGAATTGATCCCATCTGCTGCAATCCTGGTCACAGGCTGTCCTATCTGACTCATCAAATTGGCTAGGGAAGTGACTGGAAGCCAGATCTGTTTAATGATGAATGCTTCTTTGGGAAAGGGGATGTCAGGAAGCTATCCTTTGACCCAGATGCTTTGGATAACTGTCTGCCTATCTCCAGCATTCCCTTTTTAGGCCACTGGATTGGCTTAATTGTTTTCAGTTGGTAAACAGGCCTGGGTAAGGAACTAAAACATTTATAGTTAAGTTGTGGTGGAATCTGGGCAAGTGGAATATGAATTTCTTTATCCTGCTGGATCTCTCCATGGTTTTTGATATATAATTGATTTTGGTAGTTTTCTGGATTATATTTAAGAGTTGGGAGTAGATAGCACTGTTCTCCTCCTTTCTGAGTGACAGTTCCAATCAATAAGGGGAATGAGAAATTAAGTGAGATGTTTTAGGGGGTCAGCTTTGCTCCTTTTACTGTTCATGACTATATGGAATTACTGAGTGGGCAGTATGCTCACATGAGGTGAGGCATCATCAGGATGCTAATGATAGTTTTATATTTCCATCCCATGTTTACCAAGGGCTACAGCTGAAGTTCTTGTTGCTTAGAAGTTGTTATTGTCTGGATGAGAGGAACAGATCTAAGCTTAATTCCAACAGAGTGAATTTTGATTCAAAAGTTTTCTGGTTCTAAAACAAATGAACCCATCTTTGGTTCTGGATGGAGTTGTGTACCCCACAGAAAAAGGCTTAAAATTGCATACATTCCCTTGAAAAAGAGGTAGAAATGAGCTAAAATTTAAATATTCTAAGTAACTATTATTGTATGTGACATTAGTAACAAATTCAATAATCACAAAAATGTCCAGATCTCTACCCTAACAGCAAGCAATATACCTAGCCAGAATCATTAATCTCTTTGAAAAGTTATATTCTGTCATTTTCTTTTCTGTTTGAAAAAGGCTGAAATATGTTCACTGTTTAGCTTCATTTATCAAATGTCACCGTTCCTAGACCAGTCCCAAAATAGTTGCAGCTGTAAGTCATATTTGGATGACACCCAATCTCAGATAGTGTTTAATGTGGGTGAAGAACAAAGCAATCTTTATGACAATGGAAAATATCCTGCAGGTAAATAAATCTGTAAATTTTAGCCCAAGTGCCAATATTCTTTCAAGAATAACTGGCAACGGGCAGTTTCTTAAGGTTAACTAAGAAGATTTCCTTTGGATATTATTAAAATGTACTTGTATCATGGACATCCATGGGCTGGAAAAAGGAGATATTTGGTGGTTGATATGAAGACGCATGCCTTTATTCTCATTTTTCCTGGATGTCTATGGCATGTGTGTATACAATCCATATTAACAACAAACTTTCTGTATACACTACTCAGATTTTGTTCTACAATATTTATATTCCATACAGTATTGGGAAATTCAAATTAATTTGAACAACCATTTTATAACAAAATGATTAAACTTTACCAGAAAAGGTGATTTGTGCAGAGAACTCTTTGGATATGCTTACAACATAGGTACTGTAACCTTCAAGTCCCCTTAGATCGGTGGACTAAAAACACATTCACACGAAGTCATGGGATATGAAGAGCTGTTTCATTTTTCTTTTAAGTTGTGTTCATGTGTGCACATGTGTATAAATCAATGCTTTTCTTCTTATTGTTTGGAAGAGTAGGCATATAAACATACAGTTATTTATTTCCTTATACTTAAAAATGATGTTCAATAAACAGTCAAATGAAATCCCTAATATAGTCATTAATCAGATTTATTTTTCAGTTTTGAACTGCCCATATTCCTCAAAGAGGGACTCTTTAATGTCACAATATCCAGCTGCTCAACAAAAGAATAATTTCCATCAATTCAAGAGAATGTAGAGAATTGATCAGCTTTACATTTCCTTTCTGGCTTCCACAACTTCCTCAGTCTAAAATAATATTAGGGTGGCATGAGGGTTGCTGATGACAAGGATCTCTTGTTCAATAAGTGGACGTCTACTTTACCACTTGGATTTGATGTAAGAAACTCACTGAAAGATTAGTCCAAAATGGTAAATGAAATATTCAATTTCAAAATGTTAAAACTGACCATCCTATTCAATGGCATCTTATTAAAACAAATCTACCCTTTATAGAAGAGTTCTCCTGTGAATGTTATAAATACAACATCATGTGGACCAGCATAAATAAATCTTCAAACACTTCCAAGTGTTAAGTTTCATTAGAGAACAAGGTATTAATTGCTCTTTACCTCCTTTTTCTTTATTTACATGCTTTTGCTCTAACTCACTCTTAAGATTTGTCACTATATATTTTCTTAATATAGCTTTCCTTGTTATTCTGGAAAGAGACAAACTATAATATAACACTGTGTCAGCATGTGGGATGCAGATAAAACAGAATACCTTTCATGGCTCAATGAAAACAAACAACTCAAAGATTTCAGTCACACGGAGCTGATTATAGGATCAGGGGCTAAGTGTGAGTCACTTTAAGAAATATCCTAAAAACAGTCTATCAAGAAAAAAATAAACTTCTTCAGAAGACCAAGAGAAAGAAGCAATTCCTGCTTATTTATCCCACTATTGTTTTGTAACCCAACTGTCTACAAACTAATACATATTTATTCTTCTAAAGAAGCCTTTCTGTAGAGCAATATTTCACCTTATTTATTTTTAGGCTTTTAATATATTCCACTTTGTGAAAATGCAAAGCAGTGTTAGTCTTTGGTAGCCAGATAAAAGATCAGTTCACATAAAGGTGGTCCACATATGTGCAGCACCAAAGAAACAACTTGTCTCCTGCTTTATTTGGAACCATAAAGCAGATTCAGTATTGCAACCAGATTGGCAGGTGTGTTAGGAATACAGTAAAAGGATAAGCAGTTGCCAATATAAACACATTTCATCCTTTTTCCTACTCAGTCATGGATATTATTGATCCAAAAAGAATATTACACATACAAGTGCACACATATGCCTGCACACAGGGATAGAGAAAGACAAATAATTGTTTTGAAAGGTAAATCAGAAATGAACACTCAGATTTTTCTTCATCTATATACTACTAGAATTTTCATTGTCTTTATCATTAACTAGGTGAAATGGTGCATTGTAGGACAACAATTTTTGAACCAAGGTATCTCAAATGGGCTAACGTACATATCATTTTCCAAGCTGTTTTTTTGATAAGAAGTTCTTTCTTACATATTACTGAAGGTGGAAATCAAGGTGTCAGGTGTAAGAAAAAAATACCACAAATTCCAAAAACTCTATAAAATCTTGCCACATGTAACATTGCAGTTCCGTTTATTTCATGATCCATTCTTACTGTATACGTAACATTCTGAGTTGGTTAATAAAACATTTTCAAAATTAGAAAACTAGAATTTCTCAAATCTGACATCCTACATGTTAAGAACCACTTAATTAAGTAAACCTAATAAAGTAAGATTTGTCACTATTTCTTGCATATTCACAAGTAAAAATATATTTGAACATTACTGTCCTTAATTTGTTGAGACTTCAATAAATAATGTTATTTCATTAGAGAATCAGCGAACTGAAGGGGAGTCATGTCGTGCTTGTTTTAAAGAAGATATTCTTGAGAGCATTGTCTATAGCAAGATTAGGGAGCCCATAATTACCCAATTGTTTCAAATCATAAAATAGAAAAAATTACCATTTAACTGCAAATTTAACAGAATAATAGAAAAACAGAATAACAGAGTTGGAAAGGACCTTGGAGGTCTTCTAGTCCAATTGCTTGTTCAATACCATTTCAGACAAATGGTTGTCCAATCTATTCTTAAAAACTTCCAGTGTTGGAGCACCCACAAAATATGAGAAATAAGCTCATAATAACCTACATACCTTATTTTGCTTAGGAGAAAATGAAGTAGACAGAAATCGTGACATGTCTTCAAGATTCTGTTATTATATTCTGCAGTCACAAAAAACATTTCTGGAATGTCTGCTGTGCACATCACAAACTATCCCCTTCCTGGTTTCCTATTTTCATTTTTAAAAAACCTAGAAACAAAACAGAAAACAAAATGCTTCCATAGATTAAAAAATGCATCAGAACACATTAGTAGGCTACTCCAGGCATGTGATATCTCAGTGGGTCCCCAAAAAGAGCAAATAATTTGTGCAAATCTAAAAACTCCACACCCCACCAAGATGGAATCAATATCACATATATAGTTAACTGCTTGGATAGTACACAGTGCTATATAGGACAAACAAGATGCCAATTATATCAATGAATTAAAGAACAGTAAATTGCAAGAAAGGAGCAAGACTGCAAATACTCAACAATTTAAACTAATTACATATTTTACTTGGAGAATATTGAAATTATAGATTAGGCAAACAGCTGAAAGTCAGAGAATGCTAAACTCTGGTACTCCAACAAAACAGCGGTTAACTGATTCACTGAGGTGGATATCACCTACAACCCAGGCAGGTACTGAATCCAAAACAGCCAGAACAAAGAAATGAGGCAGATCAATCAAAATGGAGACATCAGCATTCCCAAGACCCAATCGATTGACACATCACAGGAAATCTCCAGTTTCCAACCCCTCTGAGTTTAAATCCTATGCAGAATACAAATATCACAAGGTAACCCCCTCCTTCTGAACCTTTGCAATGAGGAAGCCTCTCTGGAGACGTGGAGTGAAATAACTGCAGAACATCTTATTAATGTCTCAGTGTTAATCCTGATGCCAAGAGAACCCAACTGTAAAGTACGTTGAGATGTGTTTGAATATTAGTAGTTCAGGTTGGTAGCTGGGCTGTTGGTTTCATCTCCAAGCTTGGCAATTTGGCTGCAAACATTTCTTCTCCATTTGGGGAGACATCTTCAGTGCGCTTTGAATTGTGCTCATCTGTCAGAACACTGGCCTTTTAAATACCTTTTTGTGTGATGTAAATTGGTGTGGGTGTTATTTGTCCGGATGTTGCTGAGTCATGGTTTGGTTTTGGGCTGTTTGATTGGTTGTTGTTGCTAGGCCATAGTCATTGGTGTTTAAGTATTGTCTGTGTGATGCAAACGGTGTTTTTTAATTTGGTTACCTCGAAGTCACGGTCTGGTTTCAGGTTGTTTGGATGGATGGCTATTGTTGTTGAGATGTAGTCTGGTTTCTTGTGGGGGGTTATGATTTTTGCTGTGTGGTGGGGTGCCTGATTGTTTGTTTTAAATACTGCCTTTGGGATTGCAATTGAAGTAGGTTTTTGGTTCTCAGCGGTTGGTAGACTGGGTCGATGTCAATGTGTCTGTTTATTGATTTATTGGTGGAGAACCAGGCTTCAAGGAATTCTCATTCTCCCCTTGATTTTGCTTGGGTTACAACTGTGGTCCCAGTTAGATTAAACTTGTGTCCTTCTGAGTCTTCATGGACAGACATGAGGGATAGTGGCTCATGTCTTTTGATAGCCAGGGAGTGCTCGTGCAGTCTGGTAGACAGTTTTCTTCCTGTTTGGCCCACATATTTCTTTTCACAGTTGCTGCACTGGATTCAGTATATGACGCCTGATCTTTGGTTTGTTTCTGTCTGCTCCTTAGGTTTTGACAGGGTCTGTCTGTGGGTTGAGGCTGGTTTGTGGGCTTCTGTGAGGTCATGTTGGTGTAGTAGTCTTGCTGTCATCTCTGAAACATTCTGTACATAGGGAATTGTGATTCGTCTGGTCATTGTTGTTCCTGTTGTAGTGTTGTGTTGCTTTTGGTGTTTGCATTGTTTGTGTGTAGGGATCTCCGAATGAAGTTTCGTGGGTATCCGTTTCTCTCGAAGACTTTGTATAAGTGTTTTTCCTCTGATGATTTCGCTTCCGTGGTGTTGCAATGGGATTCCGCTCTCCCGAACAGTGTTCTGATGCAGCTTTGCTTGTGGCATTTGGGGTGGTTGCTGTGGAAGTTGAGGATATGATCTGTATGTGTTGCCTTCCTGTACACAGATGTTAGAAGTTGGCCATTGGTGGTTCTGGTTACAAGGACATCCAGGAATGGCAGTTCGTTGTTCTCGGTTTCAATTGTAAATCGGATGTCTGCGAAGATATTGTTGATTCTTTGATAGGTTTGGCCGACCTGGTTGCGCTTGATTATCACGAAGGTGTCTTCCACTTAACGTACCCATAGATTGGGTTTATTTGTGGAAATACCAACCTTTTCGATTTTCTGCATGATGACTTCTGAGACCAGGCCAGATATAAAGTACCTGGGCTACCTCTACTCCAGTAAAGTCATAGAACCAACAGATGTTCTCTCTTTTTCATCATTGGTGTGACTTGTGAAACAGAGTCCCATTATCTGTAGAGTAAGAGGTGGATTGCAGGTAGTTCAATGTGACATCTGTTGTGGGACAGGAAGGAGGAATTTGTGATTGAAGTATGTACAGTATATGATATTTGGACCATAATTCAAACCTAATGATCAACCCTAATAGAAATCCTTCAATGAAAATTAATGTTATTATGTTATTATACAATATGGAAAGAGAGATACTCACATAAATATACAGAGAAAGGGATAATGTTATACTGATATGTTCAATACTTTATTTATTTGGAGTTTTTAAATCCCTCATTTATTATTTTTATAAATAACACAAGGTGGCAAACATATCTAATATGCCATCTTCCTTTTCACCACAACCCAGTGAGGTGAGCTGAGAGACAGTGCTGGCTCAAAGCCACCCTGCTGAATTTCATGCCAAAGGCAGGATTAGAACTCACAGTTTTCCAGTTTGTAGTCTGATGAATTACCGGCTCTCTTTTGCTTTACTGTAATCACAAACATAAAGATGAAAATGTCAGAATGCAAATGACAATAAATTTTCAAGGAGAATTTGCTAATAAGGGCAGATTCCTGGCTGTCAGTCCCCATACAGTTTACTGTTTTTAAATCCATCATTAATTGCTGTACTCTTGTTAGATATTTTGGGCCAGTGCCCAGTAACACCTATAGTCAAGAGTTTCCAGCTAAAACAACAGCCTCCACATCTTTATCTTCTCATCCATCAGGACTTGATACAATCTTGGTCTAATTTATCACTACCCCCATTTAAGAATAAATAAAAAGATTTGATAAATAGTTTAATTAACTGGCTGAAAAAGAAAAAAAAGCTGCCAACTTGGAGCTGAGAAAACAATATCTATGAGATTTATTAGGCAAAAGTATTGTTTCTCCAACAAGTATCAAGAGAATACTCAGCTGTAACACACAAGTGAAAGTGATGATAAATAGAAAAAGTCTTAAGGAAGCTAACCGTGAAGAATCCATAAATATCCTAAAAGATGAGTTAGTGATTCAAAAAAAGTGAGGCAAAAAGACTTGAGGAGCAGATTGCCATAGTGAAAAGACAGATAATAAAGATTTTTCAAAGACATTAGAGGCAGGAAGCCAGCCAAGGAGATCACTGATCCCTTGGAAGAGTTAAGGCTGTATTGAGAGGACAAAAGGAAATTGCAGACAAGCTGAATGAATTCTTTGCTTCTGTCTTCACAGAATTAAAATGTATCCCTGAACCATAGTGGTAAAGAACTAGTGGGCTTCCTTATGCAGTTAGTTGATCACTTGGAGAACAGACTGCTGGACTAGATGGGCCAAGGTTCAAGCCAGTGATAGATGATAGATAGATAGACAGACAGACAGACAGACAGACAGACAGACAGACAGACAGACAGACAGACATTAGGGAATTAATCCCAAATTTACATTTGGGTCCTATTTTCACAGTGTTTTTCAGTCTGAATATACTACTGTATTGACACATACTGTATAATTTAATGACATGTAACATGAAAGCCATTTGGTGTAGTGGTTAAAGCAACAGGCTAAAAACTAGAAGATTGTGAGTTCTAGTCCTGCTTTAGGCACAAAGTCAGCTAAGTGACCTTGGGCCAGTTACTTTTTCTCAGCCCTAGGAAAAAGGCAATGGCAAACTGCAGAAACAGGTCCGGGCAGTCTCCAAGAATCAGACACAATTGAATGGAAGATAGACAGCTAGACAGGTAGGTAGATAGATAGACAGGCAGGCACACATAAAATTTCAAGCCATATCACTATTTCTATAGCAATTTTTGGTAGGAAAACAGTTCAAGAACAGGTTTAGCTGAGGGTACTGGGCCACTTCATATTGGATGTTACTGTAGCTGGCTTTTGTTAAGAAAGGATAGTGAGTGGTTTTTAAACATTCCATTTTAAATGTTTTTCATGGAGAGCGCTAGGATTTTGCAACAAAACCAGAGTCTTATCTGAGATGATGGTTGGGCTTCACTTTAATATATGGTAACAAAAGTTAGCTTTGCATTTGAGTGCACATTTGAATGTCAGCGCATACAATCAAGCGTGCATGGACATTATCCTGAAGTATACTTCCTCATAGTGTGTTACTAAATTTCTCATGGTCAGTTCATAAAAGGAGAAGCTGGCATCCAGGCTCAAAAAAAAAAAAAAGGTAATGTGCTCCTTTTTAATTAGCCTCACTTTTAACTTAAAATACTGCAAACTTCAACTGTAAATTATAGATGTAGAAATTGTTGTAGACTAAACGCAGACATCTAATCAATATCTGCATATTTATGTTTTTCCTATGTGTGTCTTTTGACATGAGGTTGATCATTCTTGGTGTGAGATTTCTTAATGAAGGTTTTTAGAAATTGCAGCCTGTCTGTGCAATTTTGATTTTCTTTTTAACAGAGTCATTTACTGAGTCTCCCGAAACTCTTCCCTAAATTGTCATATACTGTATATCTCTTATGGCTATCTTATGTATATCACTTATTGATAAAGATGGAGGTACAATAAGTCTAAAGCAAAAGCATATTTCAGAAACAAAATGTTAGCTTCCAACCAAAACTAAGATTACTGTGCAAAAGGCAAATAGATATTAAGAATAGTTCAAAACTTGGTGAATATTAAATGCCAATATTAGATGACTTAGAGTACAGAACATACAACTTTCTTAAGTACTGTTATAATTAAACAATTATATTTGGTTTATTGGCAGCGAAAGGCTTTTGGGTGGTGTCCATCATGGAGGTAGTAAATAAAGTTATGGTGGCAAACATTAAAAAGGGGCTGTCACATGCCTGGGCTGCCAACTTGGCTTTTTTGACCATCTTCACTGACATCTCTGAGACTTTTGCACTTGAAATTGTAAATACCAGAGAAGAAATGAGGTGAAATAATGCCATACAACCTTTTTCTTTTCCTACTC
The DNA here is from genome assembly GCA_023970755.1 of Azemiops feae. Taxonomy (NCBI): domain Eukaryota; kingdom Metazoa; phylum Chordata; class Lepidosauria; order Squamata; family Viperidae; genus Azemiops; species Azemiops feae. The sequence goes on from JALGBA010000018.1 coordinate 4,010,510, forward strand.
CGCAAATTGACAGTACAGTAATTCTATTCTTATTAAATAGTAAAATAATGACTCGTGGGAATAAAATATAAGAAATATTAGATTGATTCCTAATATCTTCAGTTACTACTGAAATTGTATATTGTGGTTGGTCACAGTAATCCAGATGTTTAGACTAGATTTACAATTTTATCCACTCGTTGAGTCCTTCCCAAGGACCTGGGATAGGCAGATGTTGCTGTTTGATGGTGTTCAGAGGATGTAAACTAATTTAGCTAAAGTTGCCTTTTGCAATTAACTGATGGGGATTTTGCAAATGTTGAGGGTGTTCAACTGGTGCGTCAGATGATTTTGGATTGCACCCAAAGCATCTATTACTATTGGTACTGTTTTTTCTCCCCCCCCCCCCACAATTGTTCTACTTCTATTTGCATGTCTTTGCATTTTATGATTATTCTCCAGTTCCCTTCTATTATGCAGTCTCCAGGTATTGCAATGTCCACTATCCAGACCTTTTATTATTATAGATGGTGGCATAGTCAGCCAGATGTTTATACTTGATTTTGCATTTTTGTCCAGTTATTATTATTTTATTATTAGAATTTCTTTGCTGTCCAACTCCTTCTGGGAAGCAAAAGTCCAAAGGGCCATGAGATGCCAACAGAGAACAAAGACATACAATAACAATAACTATTTGCTGCCATCTAGTGACATGGCATCCGGCCCTCTCAATTCCTGGCAAATAGATGGGGAAGAAATGGAGGTAGTGACAGATTTTATCTTCCTGGGCTCCAAGATCACCACAGATGGGGACTGCAGCCAAGAAATTAAAAGACGCTTGCTCCTGGGGAGGAAAGCTATGGTAAATTTAGACAGCATACTAAAAAGCAGAGACATCACCCTGCCAACAAAAGTACGTATAGTCAAGGCCATGGTTTTCCCAGTTGCAATGTATGGCTGTGAAAGTTGGACCATAAGAAAGGCTGAACGCAAAAGAATTGAGGCCTTTGAACTATGGTGCTGGAGAAGACTCCTGCGAGTCCCTTGGACTGCAAGGCGATCAAACCGGTCAGTCCTAGAGGAGATCAACCCTGACTGCTCCTTAGAAGGCCAGATACTGAAGTTGAAACTCAAGTACTTTGGCCACCTAATGAGAAGGAAGGACTCACTGGAGAAGAGCCTAATGCTGGGAAAGATTGAGGGCAGTAGAAGAAGGGGACGACAGAGAATGAGGTGGCTGGATGGAGTCACTGAAGCAGTAGGCTTGAGCTTAAATGGACTCCAGAAGATGGTAGAGGACAGGAAGGCCTGGAGGAATGTTGTCCATGGGGTCGTGATGGGTCGGACACAACTTCGCAACTAACAACAACAAGTGACAATTTATATTTTTACAGCCTAAATAGGGTAAGTAGACCTACCAGAAATAATAGTGATATAATGATGCTTAAATATTAACCTCACTGTACAATAGATTAAACTGTCTAGTTAATGTTATATTTGTTTAATGGAAGTTACTTGTATGAATGGATTGTGTGAGAATTCATTCAAGCTATTTTAAACATGATCACCATATAACCTCCCTAGTATTTGTTGAAGAATAGTGAAATGTTCCATTATGGACAAGATTAACAGATTTGTTAGTTCAAAAGACATATTAACTTTAAGACAAAATTCTATGTGTGAAATGGTATTGATTTTCATATTTAATGATCAGCTATTCAATTTCTATTATTTTGAGTAAAACTTTAAGTGCCAGAAAGAACAAAAGATAGGCAAATTATTAACACAGCTTTTTCTAAATTTGGCTATTAAAGTGATAAAAATATTGATGTCTACTGCACCTTGTGAATATCTGACTGGAAATTTGATTAAGGTAGGATAGGAAGCAATTGATAAATACCTCAATTGCTTGACTATTCAGAAACTCAAATTAAATTCAACAATCGTACGAAATGTACAGTATTTTATAAAATTGGAGCAAGGCACTCAGAGTATCATTTCCTGTATTACATTTGGATATTATTAAGCAGATGGGTCATTTACAGTTTGGCTGATCATGTTGTTTTGCACTGAGTCACTTTTGTTATTTTGGTGATTCTGTTGTACTTGTTAAATGTTTTTGATCATGTCCTTTGAACAGTTATTACCCACAGTACATGAATCACATCTGCTGGTAATGAAATATAAAAATGATCATAATAAAAATAATCTTAAAGTAGAATGGAAGCTTAATATTTTACAATAACAAACTGTATGAGAAAATCATGCCTTTACAGTAAGATTTGCTGTTTTAATATCCATGAAAACCACTATTTCAACAGTTCATAGGATTCTCTCACTCCATCAAAGTCAGGCTCATATTGACCTTAAAACTCCAGTAAACTAGTGGTAAAAAAGAGATCAGATAAGGCAAGAAGAGGTAACAACTTCTTTTGCTTTTAATGATGTACACATTTCAACTAAATGTTGTAATTAAGAACATAAAATCAGTTCTGCTGGATTATGCCAATATCATATTGTGGCCAACCAGATGTATTCAGGCACAGAAATAGGATAGAGGATAATAATACCCTTCCTCTGTTACTTTCCAACAGTTAATATTTAAGTTTGTAACGTGGGATACAGGAAGTACAGTCATCCAACTTAGTAGCCATATTCTCTATGAATTTGGTCCTTCCTTTAAAAGCATATAAATTGGTCACTCCTCCTTGTTAAGGAGACTTGTGCTATTAGCACAAGTATTTAATTCCACTTTAACTAAACACTGTGTATTTCTTTGCACATTGAATATAAAATAAGGCACCTGACCCTTATAGGTAGCTGGGAAAAGCCTGCTTATGTTTGAAAGGTCTTGATGGCTCTGCAAGATTATTTTGACAGATATGTGAAATAGCTTCACTGTAATTGTCTAATTCATGAAAATGGCTGTACAGCTCATATGTTTCTACCATTTTATACTTAATTCTGTTTCTTTGCCAGTTATGCCTTTTCATTTATTAACCCTGGAAATAATTTATACTAATTTTTGGCACCGGTTTTCTGCAAAATATGCTTTAAAATATCAAGTTGTTCTTGATACTGATCTTTCAAAAGTGAAAATGTAAAAAGTTCCCTACTTTTTTGTTCTGGTTGTTCAGCCAACTGAAATCCTTGGCTTTTTTAAAAATGCATTTCTACCTTTTAAAAGGAAGAATTTCAAACAAATTGCAAAGTTGACAGATTTCCTGATATTTAATGTGCACTCTATGTTATAATATGGAGCTTACCATAAAATCCAAGAAAGGGAGTAAGAACTGACAAATAGCATTTAAAATGATTAGCCATGAGAGGTAATAATCCTGCATTCTGACCATATGTTTTCATGGTTTCTTTGAAGTCATTCATATTCATTCAGGTACTGATGCCAATTTGGTACAGTCAAGTCAAATGGAAGATGGTATGTTGCAATGTCAGCTGGGATTTTGACCTTGTGGAGACTGAGAGGTTTTCTGCAGTATGACCATAACCGGTAGGTTGAATCCATACTCCTTCTGGTTGCTTTGCACTTGCCAAGCAGGATTTGTTCAACTGGATTCCAAAGTTGCTTAATGAATTATCTCTGGGAAAATATGAATAACAATAACAGAGTTGGAAGCGATTTTGGAGGTCTTCTAGTCCAATCCATGCTCAAGCAGGAGACGCTATATTATTTTAGACAAATGGCTATCTAGTCTCTTCTTAAAGGCCTCCAGTGATAGAGCACCTACAACCTCTGAAGGCAAACTCTTCCATAGGTTGATTGTTCTGAATGTCAGGAAATTTCTCCTTAGTTGTAGGTTGCTTCTCTCCTTAGTTAGCTTCCATCCATTGCTTATTGTCTTGCCTTCTGCTGCTTTGGAAAATAGGTTGACCTCCTCTTCTTTGTGGCAGCCCCTCAAATATTTGGACACTACTATCATGTCACTCCTAGTCAGTGGTGGGATTCAAATATGTGAACAAACAGTTCTCTGTGTGGATGCCGCTTCCCGAAGTCCATTCTGGGCCTGGGCAACAAAAAATTAGCTACCGGTTCTGCCGAAGTGGTGCGAACCGACTGAATCCCACCACTGTTCCTAGTCCTTTTTTTCACTAGACTAGACATGCCCAATTCCTGCAACCATTCTTCATATGTTTTAGTCTCCAGCCCCCTAATCATTTTTGTTGCTTTTCTCTGCACTCTTTCAGAGTCTCAACATCCTTTTTATATTGTGGTGACCAAATTTGGATACAGTATTCCTGAGTGAAAGTCCCATTCTATTAATTTTCTGGAACTTTCAAGTTTCCCTGCAAGGGTTGGAAATCAGAAGGTCTACCTTACACTGGTTTAATTTAGTTATAGGGGAAGAACAAGCCCATTATTGCTTCAGTATGGAGCATAAGAGGACTTGTCCTCTTATCCATGATCTGTATATTTATATAAAATCACTGGGAACTATTATACTACACTAGTGATATTTAATGATAAATGTGAATTTAGACTGGGGCAGACTATTTTGCTGTGGAAACTATAAGAGACTGGATCTGGAGGGACTGGATGGGAAGTAACAATGACAGATTAACCTAAGAAAGTAATTTTCACAAAATTGGTTGATAGGGGAAAAGAAAGAAAAGAAAGAAAGAAGCCATAATTTCTATCTCTGTGGATTCTCTTCTTTGTGAAAGCACTGGCGGCTTTGCTAATTTGGAATGTTTCTTGGCAATTTAAGCTGAAAAACACCTTTTACCTTATCTTAGATTGACACAGCTTGCTGGCTACTGGCTGCTGAAATGTTTTATACATAACACAACACATAAACACAGTTTGCAACTATCAGCTATTATCGAACTCAACCATAAGGTTCTTTGCCATATTAGGTTATATGGAATTTCAAGGTGATTTGAAACACATTTGTCATTCATCTATGATACTAATTTCTCTTACTTTATAGACCAAAATATTTTCCATTTTGGCCAAAGAAATCTGAAGCAATTCTATTTTCTAAGTGAACCTGGAATAACAATTGTGAGACCTCAGGCTATAGAAGAACTATATCCTGCTCAGAGAGATTTGTTAAATTGATAATATTGGAACAGGAAGTTCCAATATTATTAGAAAGCTCAAGAACTCTTTGGGCATTTCTGACTATAGTACAGTAGCATTATTCAAATTTTATTTTCACAACAAAATCATATGGTCAGGGAAACACTTGTTTTGCATAATTAACATTGTATAGCTACTTGATTTGGTACCATTCAGATAAACTTTTTATATATTTCAATAATATATAGGAGACTGTATTTATATTTTAAAAGTTGCTTGAATGGTACCTAAGCTACATAACAATAGCTATACAATAAGTGTTTCCCTCACCAGATGAGACATAGTTTAGTGCCACTGTTCTTATTCATGATTTCCTCCAATTACTTAGAAGTTTAAAAGTTGTATCATATGCTGTGTTTGGCATGACACTCAAATATCTCTCAATTTAATATTTATGAATCTATACAGTAACCTTTAAGGCAACCTTAAATTCAGAGGAGGAAATTCAATGAATAAAAACAGGCTAGAACCCAGGAGATCATGAGTTCTAGTCCTGCCTTTGGCATACAGCCAGGTGGATAACCTTGGGCCAGTCCACTCTCTCTCAGCCCTAGGAAGGAGGGAATGGTAAATCACTTCTGAAAAACGTTGCCAAGGGAACTGCAGAGAGTTGATCAGGAAAAGACCCACTCTTGATATAATCATATTAGATAATTTCCACCCAGTGTCCATCCGTCTAGTTTTTAAGAAAGTTTATTGAGGAGACAGTGGAAAATCAGGAACAAAGTTTTTTAAAAGATGAAATTTGAGATCCCTTACAGTCAGGATTCAGCCTTTGGCATGGGATAGAAACATGTTCGGATGCTGCGGTGAGTGATCAGGCACTTTCCAGGAGACAAGACTGACTGAAAGGTGCTAAAACAACAACAAAAAGGAAATGTGCCAAAACAAATATAAAAATAAGAATTTGCTCAGCAATTGGGAGTGTCATTTAATAATGACATTTATTATTTTATTTTTAAAGAAAAAATGAGGTTGAATGAGAAATACTATTTAAAAATAATTTTCTATCTGGATTGAAAGCTGTATTTTTTTTTTAAGGATTAATAGATATGCATTAGTAGATTAAAATTAATTTGTGTTGCATGGTATTTTAAATTGTAGCAGACACCTATTGGCATTTGTTTTATCAGGCCGCAATTATCTACAGTTAAAAAATGGAATGACCAAACTTTTTTACTGTATTGAAAATATTGAAAATATTGAAGTTGATTTATAAAGGGCTAAACAGTCCAAGTATCTATTAAAACAATTTTCCTACTATGTGCTTTGGGATCTCTAGAGGAACCCCTGTGCGCAGTTCTGCTGCTTGCCAAAGTTCACAGAAAAGAGCTTTTTTAACTGTGTTGCCATTATTAAATGATAAGGAACAGGTTGTGGGATCCTTGTGGGATCTCCTGTGCCCAGTATTTTCTGCTTATTCTGCATATACCATCAGATTTGTTTGGGTGGGTGGGTATGCCCCAGGTCCTCTTGGCGAAGCAATATGTCATCTGATGGGCGCAGGAAGGTTCTCTTTTATGGCACCTGTCTTATGAAACAGCTTTTCCATGGGAGATATGGACACTCCCCACTGCTGAGCTTTTGAAAAGCTATGAAGTTCTTCCCCAGTCATTGGGACCAGGATGTTCATTCACTGAAGCTCTGATGTGTATCTGTATGTTATATGTGGGAACTGAGATTTTTATAGGGAGCTTTACCTGACTTCTTTTCCTGTTTTTTTTAATAGGTTATATTTATTTTATTGTTATTCACTGCTAACGCAGAAATGGGTGACCATATAAATCAGATTAATAAATACATACATAAATACAGTTATACAATTTCCTTCCTTTAGAATACATCTTTGAGCCCTTGCATTTCTTTGTTGACCTATAAATGTTACATGAATTAAATACTGTATACAAAGCAAAACAGAATCAAAAGTATTGTTTTTCAGTAGAACCTGCCACAATTTTTTTTAATTATTATTAAATTAAGCAGGGACATCTGCAACAAGCCACAATGACATCAAAACGATGCCAGGGTACAACTTCATCTTTCTTGTCTTTATTCTATGGTATCACCCAAAAGTAGGTTAGGGACAGCGTGTGCATCCTGATGCATCTTTTGTCACTTGCCCTCCACATTCCATTCATGAAGCAAAACTTTTTGCTATGGGAAATGTTGAAGGATTGAACAGGAAGTGAAATGGACCTCACCAAAAAAAAAAAAAAAGCTTCCCTGTTCTTGTGGTCCCTACATCTTTTGTTCTCACATAGAATAGCATGGCTCAGTATTATTCTTTTACTTATTATTTTATTTTCTATTTTATTTTTATTAAAGAAAGTATTTTATCGAGTAAAATATTTGAAAAATCATTATGGATAACAGCCTCTTGCAGAACAGCTTCTGCCTGGAAATCAGATTAACCCCACATATTTGACTTTCTGTAAGCTTTTAAAAGCTGAATTATTTAGAGAGCTTATGGAGAATGATGGCATCAGTTTATTGTTTTTACTTGTATTTTATTTTGCAGTTTTGAAAGTCACATTATCTGCATTGCATTGTAATGTATTGTTGATTGCTTTAAAGCTTTGCTAATGCGTGACGATTTGTGGGGAATAATGGAAATAATTTTATTTAAAAGATCAATGTATTTGGATTTATGATGTTATTTGCAATCTATAAGCTAGGATGTATAGCATGGTCACTAACTCTAATTGAAAAAAAAAGGATTTTGCAATCCATTAGCACTACGATGAGAGTGATAGAGATGTTTGGACTTATTTTATCTCAGTACATGCATTTAAGTATTCTATACAATTAAGTATCAGTTTTGCAGAATGGAAACTGCTTTTGCAAATCATGTATTGTCAATAGGGAAATAATTTTTATTAAGCACCATAGAATTTTGCTTTTAAACATTAATAAATAGCTGCAGAGGCAAACTCTCTGTAATTCAGACTAAACTCACTGAAGGAGAGAAAATATTGTAGGAATACCCAATTTACCCTCAGTCAACTTAATGCTGATTCCGAAAATATATTGAAGCCAGATGTAAGGGTAAATTGAGTCATACAATATAAAACCAGAGCTAGTCCAGTTATTTATGGCTGAGTTCCCCCATTCATGGTTATTGTTAGCCAAGGAAATGGAAAATCTGAGATTTAGCTCAATGCATATTCCTGTAATTTTTCACACTAGGAAAATTTACTTATTCCTTCTGCTTTTTACCTTTATTGACATAATGGCCAACTATTTTGGGTACAGCAGCTGGCATATCTCCATTTATACAAAATATAATATGGAACACTTTTATACTGTAGCTGTAAAAGGCTACTTAAATAAAATATGTGAACTATAAATGATATTACTATTTGGAAGCTATTATTTTGGATAATGCTGATGAAATTTTAGAAGATGAAGCTGTAATTTGAATTGGTACTGTACATCTGTGTCTTGTAGCATTGAGTGAAAAATATATCACTAAATCCAGAACATATTTTTTTCAATCACTTTATTGATTTTAAGTTTGCATGTTATTTTAGACATCTAGTAAAATTTGGGATTAAATTAAGACCTCTGTCTCTTTCTCTCTTTCTCTCTCTCTCTCTTTCTCTCTCTCTCTCTGTCTCTCTGTCTCTCTCTCTGTCTCACACACACACACACACAAACACATAAACACACACACACACACACACAAATATTTTTTTTCAGATTCCAGATAGCTAAATTTCAAGTTTCTAGCCCTGTTCTAATCCCCCAAAATAGTATGTCAGATGTGATTTCTACTTCATGTTAACTCATTGATGAAATATATAAGAAGGATTTGGAGAATGACTTTTACATACACAGAGGGTGATATAATAGTATCACATATGCCACTTGGCCCCACAAAGTGGTGAAGGCCCTTGATCAAAGCCATTTTGATTCCCAACTTGTCATTAATCATAATAAGAATATACATGTGGACAATTAATAATTGTAATATCAAATACAGTGGTACTGTACAGTACTTGACTGCTTCAAAACTCGTCGAATTTGGTACTCAGTGCATTTTGATGCAAAAATGTTGTCCTGGTACTTGTTGTTTGTTTGGTACTCAATGTGCTGCAATAGGAAAAAAGGGTGGTTGAGGAGAATGGGCAAGAAGTCAGCCATGCTGGGAAGGTCTCTGCAAAAGGAAGAGGGGAGTGACCGCAGAGGGTGGAAATTGGCGATACTGGAAGTTTGCTGAGATAGGAAAAGAACAGGCAGGATGTCCTTCCCAACTGAAACAAAGGGTCAAGTGATAAGTCATGTAGTTTATTTGGTACTCATTGTTTTTAGTACTTGTCGCACCTCCTGGAACCAATTAACAAAGAGTACCACTGTACCTGTAGAAGACATCCACATCTGTCTATCCCAGGTTCTTGGGAAGGACTCGATAGGTGGACAAAAATGCCAAATCCAGTTTGAACATGTGGCTGACTGCAAAGAACCATAGTAATTAAAAAATCTTTTGTTGATAAGACAAGTTTTACTGACTAAAGTATAAGACAGTTAATGAGAGATTGTTCTAAAGGAAATGAAGTAAGATTGCCACAATGACCTTAGATGATTTGCAGCTAAAATGCTTTGCTTCAATAGATCATGACCAATTCAAATTTCTATCAGTCCTATTACAATCGCTGTGATGTATAGCCAATGGGATATTTCAGATGGAAATATAGTCTTGAAGAGTACACTAACTGAACTATTATCCTTTACACTGAGTCTTTTTGTTCGTGCTGATGGTTTCCAGTCAACTTGGAAAGAGAGGGTTTGTGTAAAAATACTGTCTTTCTTATTATTTATTTATTTATTTATAAAATTTATAAAATTTATAGGTTGGCCATTTTACCTCAAGGTAACCCTAGTATCTTACCAGAATTTCTGATATCCATGTGCTATGAAAAGACTAATAACTCTTTATACAATGCATCACAGATGTGGAATGTAAATCAGTCTAGCAAGTGATTCCTTAGATAATCAGAAATAGAAACCAGTGCAGCTAACCAGCCTGCTATTTTATGACCTTGGCTATAAATAATGAAGAGCTTTCTTTAAGGTCTGAACTAATGTCCTTCCATCAGCTCTGCTAAAAGACAAGTTCACTAACATCTCATATATTGAACATTCTTTCCCTGTAGGTTGGGCAGTCAAAACCATTGGATATGTCCTTTTATATTGCTGTTTATTTAACAAGGGTCTTCATATGAAATCTATTTTACATTTCTTTCTATCTCTTTTCATCCAGCATCTTCCCATGTTTCTCTTTAGGGGACAAGCACCTAGACAGATAAGCAATCAGCAATATATAAGAATTAGTTAATAACTAAGGTTATATAATTAATTTTTTATCTTTATGTCCTCCATTTTTTATCAAATTTCTACACCATTCATGACACTAGTACGGTTTATAAATAAATCATACAAAAGCCCTAATTAAAACAAAGTTAAAAACAAGCTTAAAAGAGAAATAATGGCAATTGCAAAATGAAAAGGCAGAGGGAGCACCTTTAACTCACCAACTGCCCCTAGAGTTGCGGGACATTCTTAGATCCTCCCAGGCCAGTCAGCAAAGCCAGATTTTGATGCTGTTCCAAAGACCAGGAGATTGATGGCTTGCCTTGCCTCTGGGGCAAGTTGTTCCATAGAGCGGGGGCAATGGCAGAAAAGGCTGTCTCCCTCAACCTTACCAGTCAAAGCTGTTTAACTGTGGGATCTGTCCCTCTCTGCCAGACCAGGTAGAACAAGTCGCTGAAATAGTACAAGATGGTTCCTCAGATAACCTGATCTCATGCTATGAAGGGCCTAAAAGTAATATCCAACAATAATTTTAATATATTTGTGTGAAGTTCAGTCATGTTGGTCATGACATTCCAGAACAATAATGAAAAGTGAAACTGAATATTTTCATTTACATATGCCATTCCTGTTCATACAATCTTGATCTTATATCTGAATTTTAGTTTAATTAAATTAAACAAAATTAAAGCCAAATTATTACAAAAGGTAATATTGGAAGACTACATTTTTTGAAGCTAAATTACAATTTAGTAGGCCACACTATACTTCCATTTTAGATTGTTTCACATACAACTTTTCTGGCAACATAGAAACACAAAAATAAAGGTATGGTCTTCGCTTCATTACAGGACTATGTTGTTTCTCACAGGTTAATTATAAGCATGCTACCTCTTTGATTTAAGAAATAGGAACTACCATAAAACAGATAGGCCAAGATAAATGGAAACTCATAACAGCATTCCAATTCCTTGATAGGGTGATAAACTATAATACTTAACACAAGAAGACTTTTTTTACTGTTGTAAGATTGCTATCTAAATTTCTAAAATTGAAATGGCTTTCTTTTTTGCAATTTGAAGAATGAATAAACCTCTTTAATTTTATTTGCCCACCACATATTTGCATTCTCAGTTGTGTTGTTCTGCAAACATCTTTTACATTAATTTTCAATCTGTTTACAGAAAATAATGGTTTTATTTTCAAAATAGTTGAACATTTGTTTCTAATGCAGTAGCCTATTTTTATTTCACATTACAGTACTCAACATTGTTTACACCAGCCTTGTCCTGTTCCCATCATTGTAACATATCTACAGGGCACAACATTAGAAAAGACTGATTCATGTTGTCATTTGACTTTCCCAGCCTTACTAGGGAAGGATGAGATTTTATGTGAGTGGATTAAATCTATAAATTATGTTAATATTTTACCACTAAATACGCTTAGAACATTTTGAGCAGCCTTCCCCCACCCCAAATGTGCTTCTATTACAACTCCCTGGATTGTTAGCCACAGCTGTGTCTGGCTGGAATTTGGGAAATTATAAGTCCAGCAGGGAAGGCAGTTCTATAGTACGAACTCCTTACTGTAGAAAATAAATTGTTAATTTATTTACTATAAGAAAATAAATTGTTAATTTTTGTGAAATAATGATAGTAATTCAGTCAATTCGGATGCTTCAATGTTGATGATTTGCGACAAGATGCCGACATCGTTTTCAACATAATAAGTCTTGTTGAACCTTTAATTTCTCCCTAAAGGAAAAGAATTTTTTTTAGTTCATTTAATTTATTATTCCAATTCCTAAAACAAAAAATACAATTAAAAACAATAACAAATATAAAAAATGTCTTAAAAATCATAACATTCATAATGCTCTTAGCAAAGGTGATCCATCTTCCAATAACTACCATTACACTGAATGTGCTGGCTCTATCACACTATATAATCTATGCACTATTAAAATTCTTGTGTCTGATTGTTTGTAAGCTTCAGTTGAATGAAATTGTATATCGCAGAGCAACAGTTTTTAAATCAGCACATCTCAAATAGGCTACCTTAATGCATCCATGGATCTATGACTCTCATGGGTTTTCACTCTCATGGGTTTGAATTTGGCAAAGTTGTGGCCATTTCAATTCTGCTGCACTGCTGTGCTTACAACGCTGCCATGGTCAGCTGCAGTCATGTGATCATCTGTTTAGGTAAGGAAATATCTCTGAAATGATGGCCTGAAGATGGGTTACGGGTTTTGTAGTAGAATATAAACAGTCTAATGATTTAAATAATCCCAGAGGTTGAATAAGGTGACTAACTCTTAAAACCCCCAAAGTCACTAGGCTCACTAGCTGACCTCAGATTGTTATCTGTTAGTTGTCCCTTCTGCTAAGAAAAGATTGAGTAGGGAAATGAGTGAAGCTAATAAATGGAAGGGAACAGTGTCTTCAATAATGCTTGGCAATAATGCATTTACCTAGAATATATTAGCCCCCACACTCATCTAAAGAAAGATCTTTTAAAAACATGAGATAACTACAGTTAATATCATTAGCCAAGGTCCCTTCACAATGTTTATGTATGCATGTATTTAATTTATTTATTATTTAAATATATTATGGCTATCCATTACATATAGGTAGTCCTGGATTTAAGACTGGTCTTTTAGTGACTGTTCAAGTTACAAGAGATCCTAAAAAAGGTATTTATGACTCAGAGTCAAAGTTCCAACAGCTCCTCCCACCGCCCCTAGCAGTCATGTGATTGCATGTTGGGTACTTGGCACCAGTCCACCTTTGCAACTGTTTGCAGCATCCCGCAGTCATATCACTGTAATTTGCAATGGTTTTGCTGGAAACTGGAATTTACTTCTGGTTTCAGGCATAAAGCACCCCATATGGAACAATGGATTTGCTCAATGACCACAACTTAATGACTGCCACATTTGCTTTATCACTATTGTGTTTGCGTAATAACCACTGCAAAAAAGGTTGTAAAATTGGGTATGATTGATGACCTGCTTAACAACCATCACAACTTACGACCTTAATTGTGACTCAATTACGGTCATAAGTCAAAGACCACCTTTACATGTTTTTATAGCTTGACATCAGCTAAAAAAAAATTATTTACTTTTTTATCTTCCAGGGCAAGCCTTTTGTTGATATCAGTACAGCATTTGCACCCATAAACAATGGTTTACAGATCAGACACAGATTGCCACAGGTTTGTCTTCTTTTTTAAAAGTAATGCCCTCATTTTTAAAAAAAATTCTTCTACATTACCTCTGATATACTGAGTGTTCTGAATTTACTTTTCTCTTGAATTAAAATGTGAAGGAAAATGAATCTTCTTCCAGTTTCAGGATATCTGAGAAAAATGACCTAGATCTGCATGTTTGTCATAAATGGGTATGCAAAAGACCACCATAGCCATCCACAAACTGTATTACTTGAGGCTAAACCCATGTTAAATATTATACAGAGTCCAGTGTTTTACCAAGCAGGTCACTTTAAATGATTTATCAGTATTGCCTCAGGACTGGCTGAAGAGATAATGGCTCTACACAGTTTTTGTAAGTCAATGTACAATAGTAATTATCTTTCCCACAGGGAAATTTAATCAGACAGAAGGTCTTAAAGGACCCCTGCGTGCAGCACATAATTACTTATACCTTTTAGAGATTAGTTCCAACTAATAAGGCAATAACATGAGACTCCAGGTGATCACTGTCTCCAATAAGAGCTTAAAAGTAGTGAACTTTTAAATACCAAAGATAGAGAAGAGGTGATTTATAACAGGCAGGAAGGGTATAGCTCGCAGTGATGAAGTAGGATAACTGTTAAGACAAATTATTTTCTGCATGATAGAAGAAAATACATTTATGAAATATACAGACCCTTGACACAAGCCACTTAAAAATAGACAGTGTCAATACGTAAGCTAATGGCTTGCTAGACTCACTGGTATCAGAAATCCTTTAACCATAGATAACTCAATTGACAATGTAATTGTGGAGTACAAGTAGTCATTTTCAGGTGACCTGGAACTCTGCCAGTTACTTTTATAACTTGGACTGTAATGTTATTTGATGGGGAAACATGTGTTTGTTGTGTGGCAAATCCCAGGTTCAGTCACTTGTGGCATCTCTGGACAAGCCCAGAAAATATTACTGTTTGTAAACCTAGAGAACTGATACCAGTTGGAAGGTACCAAAGGCAGGCAACTTGGGATCCTCCAAATATTTGGCACCTCAAACACATGGTACTAGTTATATGCAGACTGTAAGGATTGCTAAACATACATACACATACACACTAATTTGGATCATATCTATTAGGCTTGGGTGCAGTGTCCAGGATGTAGTATTTTATCTCATAGAGTTGTGTTGTTCCCTCCCAATGCTTCTAACTGAAGCCCTGAGTCAGAATTAATTAGCTTTAATTACAGGGGCTTCTGCCTATGTGACAGGCATGGTTATATGTGTGTTAACCAGAAAGTTATCCTATTCTGATACTTAGAAGTTTCAGCAAAACTCTGACCAACTGGTACATTGTTTTGATGTAGTGGCTCCCTCAGATGCTGGCTTGGATGATGAGGAAGAGCCAGTTCCAGCGACATTTGAGAAGGACTATGGGAAGCCAGGGAGACATGGAAGTCTCTGTGGCAGAGTCAGATGGTTGAGGCGAAGCGGTCCCAGGAACGTCAGGGGAATCCAGAAGAGAGTGGCTGGATGAATAACTGACTGTGCAGTATGGAGAAGGTGCTCAGCTGCAGCCAGTCAGCACAGGTGATCAACCGGTTGTAGTCTGGAGAAGAGGCACAGCTGCAGCTGGTCAGCATAGACAAGGAGGAGTTGTTGTTCCCACCCAATCCAAGGTTGCACATAAATGAGTGGGAAAAGATGCAATGTAGGTCAGTTAGGCTACTTGTGAGGAGGCAGCCTTGTCCTTCTAATGAAGCACACTGGTTGGCGCCTATTTACCTTGGTGTTTTGAACCTGATCAACCATCAGTAAACCATTTAATTTGTCTAATGAGTCGCTTTTGACTCATTGCCTTGAACTTGTGGAAATCGTATTGCTTTTCTCATGCTTTGGAACCACTGGAGCCAGGCTGTCTTGACCCCATTGAAACCATGTTGCCTTCATGATGCCTGGGCCCCAGAGAATTGAGTCTTTTTTTTAAAACAAGTTTTATTGGTATTTTTTAGTTTTACATCAGAGTGCTTTAAGAATCCACCTGGAGATAGGGTGGCCAATCATCCAAAAAAATATATATAATCAAACATAAATAATTCAATAATTCCTTAAGAGTTCCTTCTCTAATTCCCTCAATTGCTATAACCTAGTCAAATTAATACATTTCTAAATAAAATTCAATCATTGTAAAAAGAATATCAATAGTAATTCACTTATATCAATCAAAATCCTGTTTTTAAGTTTAACTATTTTACAATTACCATTTTCCAATTTGGCCTAAAATGAACACATAATTTACATTTCGGGTCTCCTAATTTCCCATAAAACAATAATTATTTCTAAAATATACATATTATATCAACTGTTATATTTTGATACTTCCCAATTATATTCTATTTCCTATTCTACTCTATCAAGTATATATTTTATAAATCAATCCATATCTCTAAAAGTCCCTCCATTGCTTTAACATAATCAAATTAATACATTTCTAATTAGCGTTCAATCATTGTAAAAAAAAATATCAGTAATGTTTCACCAATATCAATCCAACTCGTTTTTGAATTTAACTAATTTCCAATTTAGCCTTGAATAAACAATAAGCTACATTTCAGATCTCTCAATTTCCCTCATAAAACAATAATTATTTCTAAAATACATATTATTACCATTATATTTTCATACTTCCCAACTATATTCTAATTCTTATTCTACTCTAAAATTTAAATCCCATCTGTTCCCCAAAAAATATTTTCTTACTTCTTTTCATATCTATATTCTATTTCTCATTCTATTCTTCTTGTTTACCAATTCCATATTACCATTCCAGACCATAATCAAATCAATAATTTTCATCTCAGTAGTATTATCTCAAACCAAAATCTTAAGCCTTTTTAACCCTTCAGATAAATTTTTAATTCTCATTTTTAAATCTAATTCTAGCTTTCTTTTTGTGCCAAACAGGTTTCCATAAAAGAGCCTTTAAATCATCAAATCTCCATATTTGATTATATATATATTCCTGAACAATTCAGTCTGATCATATTTCTTTTCTCTTTTTTCCAATACTGTCAAAGCTGTATAGTTCTTTTTGTTCAATCTAATAATTACTCGTTGATTATCCATATTATCACAATTCTCGAAGTCTTGTATTTGCAAATCAGGTCCCATTGCTTTTAACTTTGTAAATGTTTCAATGGAAATCCATCTTTGATCATCCAGGTTCTCAGTAATACATTTTTCTACATTGCTTTGTTTTTCATTTAGTATTTAAGTTGTAGAGTAGTCAATTGAAGTCTGGAAGTCATTTTGAAGTTTTATAATGAAGGCATCTAGTCTAGCATTCACTCGCTCATTGAATTCGTAAATTCTTCCCAATATACATTTCCAAATCGATTGTGAATGGGATTCTTCCATCTCTTTAAATTGTATAGGTTGCATGCAAGCCTCTTTAAAGTTGGTGTTCTTCCTCTGTTATTCCTTGTGCTGAAAATTAATAGTTAGTTCTGGAGCATCATCTTTAAAGTTTTTTCTAGAATAAATCCAAAGCCAAGCTGTAGGTAAACTTTGTATTTGTAATCCAAAAAAAAAGAGCCAGTCCATATGTCTGAGAAAGCACTTTAAAATCAGGTTAGAATAATAGAAAAGAAAGCAGGGAGAAGAAAAAAAAGTATCTTCTTGCGGTCAGATAGGAATGTCTGGGCGTGGAGCCAAGTCTGGGGGTAGAGCCAAGTTTAGGCTGAATACACACCGAACGCAAGGCAGTAAAAGTTCTCAACGCGGATACTTTGTTACTAATTTCAAACAGCACAGAAAAAAAAAACCAGCATGAGGGGAAAAAAAGTTTTAAACTGAACAATATGATTAAAATGGGTTTTTCAAACGTAGCAATAAATTCAAATAGAATAGCTTAAGACACCTTATGTACAGAAGGGGGGGAGGAATAAAAAACACTCCACCAGCCCCTCCCTAAAGGTTTCCGCTTAAGCTAAGACAAGTAGGCAGAAAGAAGCAAAGTTTTTTCAGGATCCCCGAAGTCCAGCAATTGAAATAGTCAATAGAAATTAATTGTTTTTCCAAAGCTCATTTTCCCACATATCCGAACGATGCTCTCTTAAAGTAGGGAAATAATTTCAAAAGCTTTTCACAGGAAGGTAGTTAGGGTACAGAGAGGGAAGGAAAGGTCTCGCCCGGATCTTCCACGGTGGTTCTTTTTGCTTAGCTGTTCTTGTGGCTTTCGGCTGGAGCAGCTAGGTGATCGGCCATGTTAATGGCCGATCTTTTCCCCGTCGGCCCAGAGGAGCTGTCTCGGATCGCGGAGGGAGCTGCTGCTCCCTCCGCAATCAACGAGTGTCCTCCCCAGCGGTAGTCACCCCTCCAGGGCGACTTTCAACCCTGTCCAGGGTCTACCGGCGGGGGGAAACTGGCCGGCGAAGAGAACGGACCCTTCGCACGACCGCAGGCGCTGCAGACCGAAACCGGAAGCCCCAGAGAATTGAGTCTTGAAATTGGCAGTTGCTGCCATTCTGCTCGGAATTCACTAGTTCACCTTGCTGTCATCCTGCCTGAAGTTCATTGATTCTTCTTGCTGTCATCCTGCCCAGGATTTTTAGTTCACTTTGATGGCATTGTCCCTGTGCCTTAGGCACAGAAGAGATGGTGGTTTGTTTTGTTCCCATTGCTTTCACTATGTCTGGTCAGCATTTTCAGAGTCACTTAAAACTGACTCTAAGGACTGCACGTGAAGAATTTGGACCTAAGGAATGACTATGGGGTTGGTTGTGTGAAATAAACACACTTAATCCCGCTCATGTGTGTGGACAGGCAGGGGACATTTGATAACAACATATCATGTTTGACTAACTAGCTTAGCATGGGTTCTCCCCCCACCCACAAATATAGTCCATTTAATATCCAGAGCTTGCTAACAGCTTTAACATACTTACAACTTGGATGTCTATGTATGATTTTAGGATTTTGACTACATCTGTCTTCTTTGTTACTGTCTCACCTTAAACTGAAATATGTTTCTGTTGGATCTTTGCCAGTCTAGACTTTGAGGAGATTATATGCTTGAAAACAGAACACTCTGCTGAAAGTTAAGCTTTTTATGTTATCTCATCATGCCTGAAAGTGTTATAAGATGTTCTGTTCAGAATGTGACAACAGTATGAAAATATATTAAATTATATTAAAACTCCTTTGTATGATTGAAGGGTATGTATTAATAAACAAAACCAAATGGACATTTTGTATTTGTCATTCACATTTTTCTTACTTTTATTTCACTATCATCTTCTTGAAACCTTCAAGGAAACATCTGTTGTTTAATATATAAAACATACATATTACAAAAAAAGATTTTTGAATTGTAAAATAGTATTGTCTGCCAAATTACAGTTATATCCTTCAAGAAACTTTACTAAGAAAAAATCTCTTGATTCTTTCAAACATGGTAATGTTATGTATTACTTTTCTAAATAATTCTCTGAAGATCAGAAATATTAAAATGGGACAAATTAGGCAAATTTACTATAAGTTGTCCTGGTCTTGTACCACAATCAAGACCAGAATTTCCATTGTTAAGGAAGATGGTTGTTAAGCGATCAATTTAAGCAAGATGGTTGTTAAGTGACCAGACCCAATGTTATGACCCTTTTTACCATGGCTGTTAAGTGAATCACTGCAGTTGTTAAGTAAATCATGGGGTCATTAAGCAAATCCACTTCCCCCCATTGTCAGAAATCAGCTGGAAAAGTCGCAAATGGCAATGAAAGAACTGGGATGCTGCAACTGTTGTAAATAAAAGACGGTTGTCAAGTGAACTTTGATCACATGATTGTGGGTATGTTGCAATGGTCATAATTGGAGCGCCAGTTGTAAATCACTTTTTTCAATGTCATTGTAACTTTGAACAGTCAGCAAACAAATGACTGTAAGTTAAGGACTACCTGTATTTTCCCAGTCCAGTCCTTATAAATTGTTCTCATTCTATTTGTTAGGTCTCTTCAATTATTTATTATGAATGCACAAAGAGACTGTGAATCCTTACAGGATAATTAAGCATGCAATGACATGCAATTACCTTGAATCAGCAGGAATACAACCTCATTACGTGCAGGCTTTTCAAGGGATGGTTGAACTTTTAACTGACCACAGTTTCTATGTCCATGTCATGTGTGGTCAATAAGAAAACCACTCCAGATATATCTCATTATGTGTTGACTTGAGAGCACTATCAATGTATCCGTGAGGCAACGTCTACAAAGCTGTACTACTTCAATATTAATGTGTCAATCAACCCATATTAAGCATAATTATTTATGTTTTGCTAATACTGTATTTCAATTACAAAATGGCAGGTCTTGCTTCAAACTTAATTGACTCAAAATATAATAGCAAATATCCTTATGTGAAGACTGTATATATTTATATATCTGCATGTTCTTCTTTTTACTTAAGGGCCAAAGACACAGATATATTGGAAACAACAGGATTAACTTGTTCCAATCCAAATCTCTAATTACTATCTGTTGCATCTTATAAAATCCAGAAATATTAGGTATCATTGAACCCATGAGAACACAAATACTTAATGCATGTGTTTCTTAATTTATAATGTATACTTGTATTTCTTGGCTTATCAGCTTGCTTATCAGTCTGTTTGTACTACAGTAAATTAATAGCATGATTATAAGGAAAATGAAGATAAATATTATTTCTACAAACTTGTTTCTCTTCTTTAAAATAGCAGTCAGCAAATCAATTTGCAAGAGATCAAAGAATATTTAAAAATGGAAGTTCAACAATCACTGTGATAATAAAATATATTTATATATATGCGGCTTCAGACTAAGTCTGCTCCAAGATTATGAGTAGGATTCCAAAGTAGGAATGCTAATGGTTCTTCCACAGCAGGAGATTCAAAGTAAAGCAAGAAATCAGTGTTTCTGGTCATAGCATCAGTCAGCTAGACTGGAATAGAGATGAAGCCCTCATTCTTCACTTCAAGCTGTGAAAATGAGATGTTCAAAAGGGTTTTTGAGGATACTTGTCTTTATGAATGCACCATCAGTATAAAACACAGTTGCATAACATGGATTAAATATTGAAAATCCAAAAAGCATCAGGCACAAGTAACCAGGAACAGGAATTGAGTTCAAAGTACTGAAAGTTTATTCCATGCTACCTATATAAAATAATCTGATCTACTAATGGTCAAGGCAAGTTGGCACTAGATGAGAGTCAATGGAATTCAGAGGGGGGGGGGTAGACTTAGGTCTCTTGTGGCTGCATAAGGATTCCAAACTGATGACATATTTGATGTCGCCTTTGGGCTCTGTCTGGTCATCTACTAAAATAAATATAAGACTGCAGTTATGTACCCTCTTACATAAAAAGTGATCTCTTTAAAAGCCATGTAGCTTTTTTCTGAACAGATACTGTTTATTAAAAAAAGATACACTCCATGAACTATATCTTATAAATGTACTTACTTTTGAATTTCTTCATACAATACTGGTAATCCTTGACCTAGGACTGTTTGTTTAGTGATGATTTAAGTTATGATGACCTTGGAAAAAGTAATTTATGACTTGTACTCAAAGTTATGACCATTACATCACCTTGTCATATTATTGCAATTTGAGGGCTTGGCAACCTGCTCACATTTACAGTCACATATGCTTGACATCGCAGCCTTGAGGACGTAGGAAGATGGGGCTCTGTCTTTCGCATCTGAATTTGCTCTGCTGGGGGACCCTGGAAAGGGTCGAAAGTCGCCCTGTAGAGGCGATGAGCAAGGAGGGGACCCCCATTTGATCACGGGAAGGCGGCGGCCCTTCAGTTTGATCTGGGGAAGCCCTCCAAACTGGCGGGGGAATGACCGGCCGTCACTAAGCTGCTGACAGCCAAAGCAAAAAGCACCACCAAGCAACTGTCAAGCAATGCAGATGAAACTGGGTGAGACCTGATCCTCTCCTTAAGGTTCTACGTTTTGTTTCCTGAAAAAGCTGCCTAAAGCACTCCCCTGTGAGGAGAGAGGGAAGGGAATTTTTACCCCACCCTCTAAGAAAAGCAGTGACTAACTACCCAGGGGAAACAGAGCAACCATAAGATTAATTTTAACATAATTGGATATATATTCTTTTGAAACTTGGGGACTAAAAGTGTTCCTTTTTCTTATTGGAGACTTTTATTTTTATTTTATTTTTTAAAAAATAAGACTTGAAAAACCACCATATAAGTTTTGAACCTAAAAAGTTATAAAACGGCATTGGTGACATCTTGTGGTGAAGTATGGTATTACAATTTGTTATTGCCTAAAAGAAACCTGGCTTGAAGCTCAGACTTCAGATAACATTTGTTTGGCCTTGACAGCTACCACCTTTGAAAAATCCAGCTGCAAAGAAGGGATTTCTGGGCAGCTTATCTGTGTGGCAGGGATGCTGTACTGTTTTGGAAGCTGGTTGAACTATGAACCTGCTTGAACTATGAATGTAAACTTTTACTGACTCTCAGAGCTATGCTTGGGGAACTGCATTCCTATTTCCCTGCATGAGAAGCATATATTATTACACAAGATGATGGAACACCTTGGATTATAAACTTTTACTTGATAAACAATTTCTATTATAAAGACCACCTATAAAACGTGAAATAGATGTCCCATATCCAGCTACAAAAGACACAAAAATATTTTTAACATTTGATTCTAAAGTCTTCAACTTAACATATTATCAAGAAAATATGATGAAGATCAGGAAAAAATCCTTTCCATCTTGAAATAAATACACAAAACTATTCTTTCAGCTTGTGATAAAATAAGAAGCAACACAAAGGAACAATGTTCTAGCTTAAATATACAAACCCAGATCTTGATTACAAGCAAAGAATTAACAACGCAAAAAACAAAAGGAAAATTGGAACAACTCAATTTGCCAGCAAATTTGGAAAACTCAACAGTGGCCACAGGATTGGAAAAGGTCAGTTTACATTCCAATTCCAAAGAAAGGCAATGCCAAAGAATGTTCAAACTATCACACCATTGCACTCATTTCACATGCAAGTAAAGTTATGCTTAAAATCCTACAAGCTAGACTCCAGCAGTATGTGGATCGAGAACTTCCAGAAGTACAGGCAGGCTTTCGAAGAGGCAGAGGAACTAGAGATCAAATTGCCAACATATGCTGGATCATGGAGCAAGCTAGGGAGTTCCAGAAAAACATCTACTTCTGCTTCATTGACTATGCTAAAGCCTTTGATTGTGTGGATCACAACAAATTGTGGCAAGTTCTTAAAGAGATGGGAGTACCAGACCATCTTATTTGTCTCTTGAGAAACCTATATGCAAGAAGCAACAGTGAGAACTGGAAACGGAACCACTGATTGGTTCAAAATTGGGAAAGGAGTCCGGCAAGGCTGTATTCTGTTGCCCTGCCTATTTAACTTATATGCAGAGCACATCATGAGAAAGTCAGGGCTAGATGAATCAAAAGTTGGAATTAAGATTGCCGGGAGAAATATCAACAACCTAAGATATGCAGATGATACCACTCTAATGGCAGAAAGTGAAGAGGAACTAAAGAGCCTCTTCATGTGGGTGAAGAAGGAGAGTGCAAAAGTTGGATTGAAACTCAACATTAAGAAAACCAAGATCATGGCATCCGGCCCTCTCAATTCCTGGCAAACAGATGGGGAAGAAATGGAGGTAGTGACAGATTTGATCTTCCTGGGCTCCAAGATCACCAAAGATGGGGACTGCAGCCAAGAAATTAAAAGATGCTTGCTCCTGGGGAGGAAAGCTATGGTAAATTTAGACAGCATACTAAAAAGCAGAGACATCACCCTGCCAACAAAAGTACGTATAGTCAAGGCCATGGTTTTCCCAGTTGCAATGTATGGCTGTGAAAGTTGGACCATAAGAAAGACTGAACGCAAAAGAATTGAGGCCTTTGAACTATGGTGCTGGAGAAGACTCCTGCGAGTCCCTTGGACTGCAAGGTGATCAAACCGGTCAGTCCTAGAGGAGATCAACCCTGACTGCTCTTTAGAAGGCCAGATCCTGAAGTTGAAACTCAAGTACTTTGGCCACCTAATGAGAAGGAAGGACTCACTGGAGAAGAGCCTAATGCTGGGAAAGATTGAGGGCAATAGAAGAAGGGGACAACAGAGAATGAGGTGGCTGGATGGAGTCACTGAAGCAGTAGGCGTGAGTTTAAATGGACTCCAGAAGATGGTAGAGGACAGGAAGGCCTTTATTATTTTATAAGTAATTCAAGGTGGTGAATGAATATAATACTCCTTCCTCTTCCTATTTTTGTCACAGTAACAATCCTTTGAGGTGGGTTGGACTGAGAGAGAGTGAGTAGTCCAAAGTCACCCAGCCAGTTTTCAAGCCTAAGGTGAGACTAAAACTTTAAAGTCCTAGTTTCTCCCCAACACCTTAATCGCTACACCAAACTGGCTGTTTTAGCTAATGTTAATAAATTGGCTCAGTTAGATACTAAGCATTATTTTATCCCACATTATGAACATCCTGGAAAACCACAGGTTATATGAATTAACAAATCAAATATGAGGCTGAGTTATTTATATTTTAAGTAGGCTAACAAAGGCTAATACAAATTTAAAGAAAACATATACAATTCAAGCTCTGTTTATACAGAAAAGATTTGGTTTCTCACATGATTGATAATTAGAGGATTTGTGATCCAATGCATCTAGAGGGGCCAGATATGGGAACACTGGTCTAGAGATAACCATAACAATTCTTGAGCTTCTGCAGCTGGAAAACTCTTGATGTTACTGGAAATAGTCATGGAGGACTTCATATGCCACATGTTGCGGCTACTTCTTAAAAAGTGTTGTTAAATATCTTTGTGCAGAATTGCATGAAAAAATGACTTGACAAAGATAAAAGAAAATAAGTAAAGAGAAAGAAATATTCAATCAATACTAATTACATTTTAGGATATCGTATTGCAAGTGTAAAACTATTTGACTTTTTCATCCAAATAATAAACGTTTCAGTTTTGTATGTAATGTGTGTGTATACGTGCAGGCACATGCACTCACATACACACACATACACACAATTATTATAGACATTTAAGATTCCTAAATAGCCAGACTGTAAGTGATTACATTTGCCTTGTTGTATATATTGGAACCATTCTTGTTTAAATTTCATTAAACTTCTGTTGTATATGTAAACTATTAGTTTTGCTGTTGTTGCAGTTTAGGTTCCCAATCAAATATTGTTGAGATTGTATATTTATTTTTTCTCATATATGATTCCTAATACTATAGCAATTTTCATATACATAAATATTATTTATGCATTTATTTGCTTGCTTACTTTTTAATATTTTCAATTTTTAAATTAAATATCTCTTTCCTTGTAGTTCTTGTTAAGACAACATTAATATTGTAGCTTCGTTAATAAAACTTCCTTTTATTTTTTTTTAATTTTGATTTGATTTATATTGTTGTTGGGGATTGAGCAGTGAAACTTTAACTCTGAGCCATCTGTACAATGCATGACACTTTTTAAGAGCCATTTTGGTACAACAAAATGCAGTGCAAGTGTTCCTGGCAAGTGTATTATCTAACATTAAGAAAATCAAATCAGGGATGAAATACATATGGACCATGTATTTTATCTTGAGACCCATATAATTTCTGAATCATAAATATGATTTTTCTATCTGACTCCTGAGTGAAAAAGAATTTTTAAACTGTATATGAATGTTTTATATTATATGTGACGTTTTATAATTCTAAAGGCACTGTGATATCTGCATATCAGCCAAAACTGTGTGGCTCTTGGGTTGCAAGCACATATAATTGCCCACTGAAGTAAGGCCTAGCACAAGTGTTTTAATGTAATCAGTTCTGGATTGGGAATATTAATGTCACCAAGAGATAGGCAATTTTCTGATACTTGAATAGAGAGAAATAGTGCAATGAATTAGAAGCAATTTAGCAAAGCCCTAAGCCCTTCAGATCTAGCCCTCTTTTGTGTTCCTTCATTATTTTCAGTTGATTTGGAAAAAATCCATTCATATGAAAATATTATGATATTTTGTTCACTTAAGTCTTGAGGGCTTCCAATGTGTAGGCCTTCTCAGAAGGCTAGAGAAGTCTTTGTGGGACACATCTATACACATGAAACTGCAAATTTCACAATATGGTGGGACCAAACCTACTGCATATTCATCCAACCTCAAAATTTATGGGTTTGACTCAGTGGTGGGATTCAAATATGTGAACAACCAGTTCTCTGTGTGCATGCTGCTTCCAGAAGTCCATTCTGGGCCTGGGCAACCAAAAATTAGGTACCGGTTCTGCCGAAGTGGTGCAAGCCGGCTGAATCCCACCACTGGTTTGACTCTCCCTAAATATTGAGCATTTATTAAGATCTGTACTAATGTCCCTCTATATATTGGGGATCAGGAAATCAAAACCACTGGATATTTGTTTTATATTGTTAGTTTTATAGAGATCTCCATTATAAATTCTGAATTCAATGAAAAATTATTTGTCCACTTTTACATTTTATACTTTTTTGCAAATATTTGCCATTTAATATAATAGCTTCATTACTTCATATAAAACAAGTTTAAGTGAATAAATAATACCAATGTTTGGTGCTTGTTTATTTAATGAAGGAAGTCATCTAATGTGTGATGTGCCAATATGAAAAGTTAATTGCCTTCTTAGACTTGGTAGCTGGTTCTGCCATTTTTAGGTGCAAGACTTTCAACCAAATGCTTCCCTGTAATTAGTGGTCAGTCTCTCCAAAGTTGATAGGAAATTTGATCCATCAATCCATTTTAACTATTTTAACCCAATAACATTCAAGAGTTTTTAACTTAATGTCTATGGAGATTCTCAGTCATCCATGCCCTGATTGTCCCAAGGGTGCTGTTTTAAAAGGAAGTGGATTTTGTTTCTCCTTGAACATGTTTTGCTTCTGAGTCAGAACTGAAGAAGCTTCTTGGATAAGAAGCAAAACATCTTCAAGGAGATGTTTCAAGTCCAGTTGCCTTTTAAAAAAGCACTTTTGGGACAGATTTTAACTTACTATTTCAGATCCTATGTATTTCTATGAGTCTGGATTTGGACTTTAATCTGGACTACTCCAAAACCAACCTTTTTGCCCACCTGTGCTCATTCTATTTCTCAATTTAGGTAAGGAAATATCTCTGCAATGATGACCCAATGGGTCACAGGTTGTACAGTTACAGTTAATTTTTTGTTAACTGTTTTAAAATCTTTCAACTAAAATATGGAAATCCAAATATTTTGTTAGTTTTTTTCTCTCTTTTTGCCAATTTGACTATATTCTAATATTGCTATATCTATGAACCATACTTTTTTATAATAGTAATATCTGGCAGGCTGTGTTTCAGGGGTTGGTCTGTCCATATTTTAAATCTAACTATAGCAGCAGCAGACAAAGTAGGGTTTTCTATTATTATTATTATTATTATAGTTGTTTGGTATTTTGCTATTTTAAAAAATGGCATTTGACTCTTTGGCCTGTTGCTTATAAATAGAAAAGTGAGATATTGTTGGGTTTATGAATTCAAGACTTCCCAAAACTTGGAAAATGTTACAGCATTCTGTCTGAACAAACATAAATTTGATTTTTGTCTGTACAAGCAGATTCTTGACAAGAGTCATGGTTAATATTTGAACAACAGAAATAGATATCTTCTTGTTCAGCTTCATGATGAGAAATAATTGCATATATTGTTTACTTTTATTTGAAGTCACTTAGGGGAAGCTAGGAGATTCATTTGTTCATCTAAAGAACTTATGTTCTCTCTCTCTCTCTCTCTCTCTCACACACACACACACACACACACAAAGACACACACGCCTATACACATATATACATATACATAGGTACACACATATCTGCACACACACAATTGGTTAGGAAGGGAAAATGGAAACAATTGTTATATGTGTTATGTTTGCTCTATAAAATTATTAAAACAGGGCTATGACTTTCAAGAAGTAATCTATAAATCTGCCATTTGCCATTAATACTCTATTACTTTGGAATTACAGTTGTCTTCAAAGAAGTAAACTTGAAATATTTGATATCTCATTGAAACAGAGGAACATCTGGAGAGGCCAACTGAACACGACAGTTACATATTTTTCCAAGTAATAATTCCATATTTCACTCTGTCCTTTATGCACATACCCAGATTGGTTCCAACATGCCTATCACCATGACATCAAAAAATATGGAAAGCTACATTGGTGTTTTGGATTTGCAGTCACTTTGTGGGCAGTATGTTTTTCTGTTGATTTGCTTTGCCATGTCTTTCAGTTCTGGGATATAAACCATTATACAGAGAAAGAATTTGGCAAACTTGTTATAAAACTCAGTCTTAACCCTTCTAGTTCATTTCTAGGTACTTTCAGAATTCCTGTAAAATCCTTGATTTTTCCTCATTTAATAGAGATTTTTAATAGCCGGTTTGAAATCTATGTATATCAACAGTAGTAAAAAGTTAAAGCTTCCAGCTCTCACCAAACTGAGTCTATTAATAGAAACAACAGGAGGAATGGCAGGGCTAAACAAGGTGGGTTAAGTCCCATAACTATGGATGCTTGTTTTGTTTTTTTGTTTTGCAGATAGCTAGAAAACAGTATACATGCATACATACGTACCATTTATAGAATACAATAAATATCAGTGGAATGCATCAATATTTTTCTTTTGTGTGAAATGAGGTGACAGGACTCTTTTTTTCAAACTTCTGATTAATCAAGAGGAAGGAAAATGAGTGGTGGTATTCTCAGTATTTTGAGGCTGGCAGGAGTAAAACATTTGAAGGTTTGCTTCAAACTGGTTTTTGAGGGAGAGGGAGAAGGTGTGGAATTGAAGGGGAAAAGCTGATTTGTGTGACTATACACCTAACACCTTAAATCACCACCCAAGGTTGGAAAATATATAGAACCTCTTTATGGTGTGGCTATGTTTTACATGTGCAATCTTGCATATTCCAAATAAATGTTTGCCTGGAATCCAAATCAATCATAATTCTAATATGTGTAGAGTAGAAATAATGAGTTAAAGAATTAATTAGGCATATTTGTTGGATTGCTGTAACTAGCCTACTAAGACATTTTGCCCAACTGAATTGTTTGCTATTTTTACCAGATAACCCAAGTTTAGCCTGACTCAACAGCATTTATTACAAAATTCCTTCCTTCTGTTTCATTCTATTTAGTCAGTCTTCCTGATATAAAAAATCCACATTCTTTGTTTAGCCTCAGTTAAATAAATCTCCTCCAATATCTATCTAATATCTATCTCATCTAGAGTTCAAGACATACATTATTAATCACCTAAGTAGCACATAGCCTTAAGCTCTTTTTCCAGAATGATTATCTTTCAGATGAGATATGTATAAATTACAGCTGTTAATTAAGCTTTTTGTTTACTATCTGAAATAAAAAATATTACAATGAGAAGAAACTGAAAAAAATGTGATCTATAATATAATTTATAATAATTCCATTTTGAGTGACATATGGTAAAAAGTGCTGTTTATCTGCCAGTGAAAACTCTGATAGAATTTCCTTTCCCTTGCATCTCCTATATTTATGTAGTAGGAAGAGGAAGATAGCTTTATGCATGCCTAATACTCATTATGGTCCTAAAAGCCTTTTTCTTGAATTGTTTACAATTGAATCATTAATGATTCACTATCATCATGTTTTTATTCTTTATTAATATGCATTGCCTTGCATTAGATCTTGGAAACTTCCTTGAAGGAGCTTATTTTTAAATTATAAGGGTTTTTTCATCAATTTTATAATATTGACAAAATAAAAATTAGAGCAATTTTTTATGGAGATTCTCAGTCATCCAGCTATGGTTGTCCTAAAGGTGCTTCCCAAAAAACAACTGGACTTTCTGGGGTTTTTTTCTTTGAAAATGTTTTCTTCTCATCCAAGAAGCTTCTTCAGTTCTAACTGAGCGGTGGAACTGAAGACTTTTCTTGGATGAGAAGCAATTTTTTTTTTTAAGTCCACTTGCCTTTTGAAAAAACCACCTGTGAGAGAAAAATTAGAGCAGTAAAAAATAATTCAGTCATTTAAATTGCTCAGATCTTTACCCATTCTTATGGTTTAAGAGCCTGCTGTTCAACACATTATACAGAAGGACATATTTATATCCAGCTCACTATAATAACAATAATACATACTAGCGGTGATTTGTATAAGATCTTTATGGTTACCACTTTGGTTCTTATTGTTAG
This sequence comes from Azemiops feae, assembly GCA_023970755.1. Classification (NCBI taxonomy): domain Eukaryota; kingdom Metazoa; phylum Chordata; class Lepidosauria; order Squamata; family Viperidae; genus Azemiops; species Azemiops feae. Next base: position 4,040,388 of record JALGBA010000018.1, read on the forward strand.
CGGTTAGTGCTGCATGTTGCAGGGGACAATTAAAACTGATAACTTAGTCTACACCTTCCCCATCTTATTAAAAAGCATATTTTGGATGATGATCAATATTTAGTCATTGTATAATAACAATAAATCTTTCTTCACTTTCTCAACATCCCAAATATATAACACAGAGACAGGGTATATGTTCAGTGTACAAATTCCTATGCCAATTACCTATTTATTGATAACAATGAATAAAGTGATTTTTAAAAAATCAGTATTTATATTGCTCTCTTATTCTAAGCTATATTGTATAAAAATAAAATATTATACTATTTCAAACCAATTAGGTTATACTTTAATTTCAATCCCAAATTAATATATGAGCAACCAAAGGTTGTAATCACATAATTACATTGCACACATACTTGAGATTTACTTCTGAGTAAACATACACAGAACAAGCTACACTCTATACAAAGAGTACATAAAGCTTAAAGTGCCTTATAAAAAAACTTATAAATTAGGATAAACGATAAAGAACTTCACCCAAGTAAATAAATGGATAAAATGTAGAATTAAAACAAGTTTTAAAAAAGGATTTGAAGATAGATATAGAAATAGATGGTACAGGTAGTTCTCGAGTTGCGACCACAATTGAATCCAAAATTTATGTTGCTGAGTGAAACATTTGTTAAGTAAGCTTGCCTCATTTTATGACTTTTCCTGCTACAGTTGTTAAGTGAATCAATGCATTTGTTAAGTTAGTAATACAGTTGTTAAGTGAATCTGACTTCCCCATTGACTTTGCTTGTCAGAAGGTCACAAAAGCTGATCACATGACCCCTGGACACTGCAACCGTCATAAATATGAGTCAGTTGCCGAATGTCCGAATTTTGATCATGTGACCACAGGGATGCTGCAAGGGTCATAAGTGTGAAAAATGGTCATAAGTCACTTTTTAGGGCTATTGTAACTTCAAATGGTCACTAAATGAACTGTTGTGTTGAGAATTATATATATAGATATGACTGTTATCATCACTAAGTTTGGTCTAGTGGTTAAGGCACCAGTCTAAAAAGCGAAAGAATGTGAGTTTTAGTCCCACCTTAGCTATGAAAGCCAGCTGGATGACCTTGGCTCAGGCACTCTCTCAGCCCAACTTACCTCACAGGATTTTTGATGTGGGGGAAAATAAGATGAGGAAAGTGTGTTGGATATGTTGGCCACCTTGAGTCATTTGTAAAAATAATAAATGTGGGATACAAATAAAATAATAAGTAACTTATTATTATTAGCACAAATATATATTTATAGCTTAGCTTCAGATTTATGTGTGTACAAATTATCTCTTCACTCTAGTCTTTCAAAGACTAGAATTGGGCTATTCTGCAAAATTGTGATGTGATGTAAAGGAAATGGGAAATCATCAGATACTAAATGAAGGCATCTTCCTAAATGTTCTAATTTATGGGAGAATCAGCCCCATTTTAGGGCTTTACATTTTAGAAATGTATTCATAAACAGGCTAAAGACCAATCTGTAACTGGTTAGATTGGTTACATAATTTTTGCGTTGCTTCCAGTTTATTTTCTACCAGCTGCTGTTTCAATTAATTATAATTACAAACCAACTTCAAGGGGTTCTGCATAAAATGTGTTACAATAATCCAAACAAGATGCTAAATACTGGAGCAAGGAAAACTATACAGAAGATCAAATGCTTATGTTTCTTATCTTTATTCCAATATTCAGAGCAGATAAGACTGAGAACATTTTTTGCTTAAATGGTCTTATTTAAAAAGATTTTTAAAATGTCATTTTATATAGAGTTTTTAGAATCAATAATCCTTCCTCTAGGTCTGTCCTTTTAAATATGAGGCCATCAGAAGGGGAATTACATCAATTAATTCTGACCCATTGCAGGATTACAAGGAAGAACAAACCAAGAAACTTAAAAGGCAGACTAACAAAAAGGAAAAACATAAATCCATGTGAAATATTTTGCATACTTCAAAGAGAATGCTGGTGGCTGCCAGACCCTCAGAGGTTGGTCTCTTGTGTCTAATTCTTTGCTAGTTTGTAAATTAATCTCTCTGTTCAGTTTTTTTCTATTTCTATTCCCACCCTAGTTACAAAACTAACAAGAGCAGTCTGTACCAGAACACATAAGTAAAGGATGGAAATTAAAACTACATCATACCCTCATTTGACCCCGTGGTACACTTTTATCTAAAAAATATTATTTTACAGGTCTGCTTCCCACCTATCGCCCTCCTAAAATGTGTTTTTCATTTGCAATTTCTGAACATTTACTTGACTTTTTCCAAAACAGCACATACATTTCTAAGTTGAAAGGCCATTAGTAGTTTCCATGAAGTAGCAACCTTTTTTGTCCTGGAACCGGAAAGAAAACAAGACTTCTGGGAAAATAACAGTTTACAAAGCATGCATGCTTGTTATGTTTTCAGATTTTAGAGCTGCTTAAACTGGTATTATTTTTAAAAGAAAGTATTACATAGTCCTTATCAATTCACATAATTATAGGTCAAGGAACCACTCTTTTTCTTTGATGCTTTGATGCAATTTGCTCATAATAAACAAATTAGGGAAGGGCTCTATTCAGTTTATATTGCAGTGCTTTGCCAATTGATGGAATTCTTCCAAATGATTCTTCTATGATGACAAATTCTCAACCATTATTTTAGCCCAGGCTTCAATTAATTAAAATTGGTCACTACATACTTTTAGTGCTGGTAGTTATAAGAGGGCACTGGGCCAGTGTTTCTCCATCTTGGCAACTTTAAGATGTGACTTGGACTCCCAGAATTCCCCAGCCAGCCTTGTTGGCTGGGAAATTTTGGGAATTGAAGTCCACACATATTAAAGTTGCCATAATTGAGAAACAACACACTGAGCAAGTACAGGGAAAGATGAGGGAAGGATGCTAGACCAGGAGAATGAATGAGGGCTAACAAGAATTGTAATGATCTCTCTGCCATTTGAATACTCATTGGAGAAAGAAGACAATCAAGAAAGGACATCAGACAAATTTGAGACTGGGGGACAGGCCCTAGTTTTACAGCTGAGGAAGAGTTAGGCCCTACTGACAATTCAGACCATAGCCTAGACTTTCAACCACTCAGCTGGTACAAATGCAATTGCTATAGCAAAAAATTCTCAAGGGCAGAATTATAATGATGAAGAAGGTTTATGATGAGGAGGATGGTCTATTTGTAATAGGTATTGGTCTTAAGTAGCCCACCTGCTGCAGTCAGAATTGATTCACACTAGGTGTGCCTAAATGGAACTTGGAGTATGTAATACTTTAATCTTTATTTATTTTGTGGCCAATCTTCCATACTCCATACCTTGTCTCCCTGTAAAACCACATTTGAACTTGAAATATGTTTCTCCCTTACACTCTAAATCAGGGCTTGAGTTAAGAAACACATTTACTAATCTTGTACTTAGGTTGCAGTTTTCACTCTACCTTGAACAAGACTATCAGATCTGCAATGCAAACAGCTGAACAAGCATTAAATTGTCAAGCATACAGATGCAGAAAACCCTAACCCTCTTTCTCCATCAAGTGGTTATCAGTTTGCTGCCTCCTAGATCTGGTAGTCCAATTTTAACTTTGGCTGTGCAGGCCTCTGCTAATTTATGACATGGATTTTAATAAAGCTTTACAAGCCAGGGCCATAGTATTGGCCAAAGGAACAAGCCAACATCCAAAGTGTTCTGTTCGCAACACAGACATGAAGACGAGGCAGTTGATGCAAAAAGATGTTCTTTATTTGGTACTTGCACTGAACAGAAACATGTAGATAGATTGAACAGAACACACACAGAATCAAGCACTGACAACAACAACCTGGCCACACTGGCCACTCCTTCTTATATTCCCTAGCCAGGGAATGCTCAGCCAATCGATGCAGGCTATTCTCCCGCCTCGTGCATGTGCACGAGGCTGGAGACAGCCTGTCTGGGTCCCGGGCAGACATGTGGTCTGTCTGGGTCTTTGCAACGGTCCCGGGCAGACATGTGGTCTGTCCGGGTCTTTGCAATGGGCCTTGCTGAATGACTCAGCAAGGCCCAGCCTCTCTGCAGACTTTCTGAGCCTTGCTGAATGACTTCAGCAAGGCCCAATGTTCGGGTCTCTGCAACTTGTTTCCAATCTTCCTGGGCCTTGCTGAATGACTCAGCAAGGCCCAGCCTCTCTGCAGACTTTCTGAGCCTTGCTGAATGACTTCAGCAAGGCCCAATACATAACACAAAGGACTTCATATTTTTCCCTCACGATGTTAGTTTGGTTCCCTTAAATCTTCTGAAATATAAAGATTTCAGAAATGTGCAATTGAACATGCTGTATCTGTAAATCAGTTTCTTTCTCCATTATTCATACTGAAAAGCAACAGGTCAATTTTCTTTTGGTTCTGCAACATTTCTCCAGCAAATGATTTCTTCGTAAATGATATGCTATTGCCTAACTTAAGAAAAAGACTGAGATGAGAACATTCCTTTAAATAATACTGCATGAATTAATTAAATCCTTATAAATATGCAGTGACAAAGAACAGTGATTGAGGATGTTCCCCCAGGGTTGACCCAGTAGAAGGTGGGAGGATGGCATTTAAGCTCTCTTGGTGAAGTCATGGAGTGCTGGGAAATGATAACAAAGCAAATATTTGGATGCTACCTGAGAGGATTTGGCCAGTCTTTTTGATAAGGACTCTTTGTGGATCTATTAAAGAACCTTAATGGTTTCAATTAATTTTTTGGGTGGTGGTGGTGGTGGGGTTGGGGATGCCACTCTTAGTGCAGAGTCAACTTTGGGATTGCCTAATAATTTATCTTGTAAAAGAATTGTCTGCTGCTGTCGGTTCTGTTCGCAACACAGACATGAAGACAAGGCAGTTGATGCAAAAAGATGTTCTTTATTTGGTACTTGCACTGAACAGAAACATGTAGATAGATTGAACAGAACACACACTGAATCAAGCACTGACAACAACAACCTGGCCACTCTGGCCACTCCTTCTTATATTCCCTAGCCATGGAATGCTCAGCCAATTGATGCAGGCTATTCTCCCACCTCACGCATGCGCACGAGGCTGGAGACAGCCTGTCTGGGTCCCGGGCAGACATGTGGTCTGTCCGGGTCTTTGCAATGGTCCTGGGCAGACATGTGGTCTGTTCGGGTCTCTGCAACTTGTTTCCAATCTTCCTGGGCCTTGCTGAATGACTCAGCAAGGCCCAGCCTCTCTGCAGACTTTCTGAGCCTTGCTGAATGACTTCAGCAAGGCCCAATACATAACACAAAGGACTTCATATTTTTCCCTCACGATGTTAGTTTGGTTCCCTTAAATCTTCTGAAATATAAAGATTTCAGAAATGTGCAATTGAACATGCTGTATCTGTAAATCAGTTTCTTTCTCCATTATTCATACTGAAAAGCAACAGGTCAATTTTCTTTTGGTTCTGCAACATTTCTCCAGCAAATGATTTCTTCGTAAATGATATGCTATTGCCTAACTTAAGAAAAAGACTGAGATGAGAACATTCCTTTAAATAATACTGCATGAATTAATTAAATCCTTATAAATATGCAGTGACAAAGAACAGTGATTGAGGATGTTCCAGGGTGACCCAGTAGAAGGTGGGAGGATGGCATTTAAGCTCTCTGGTGAAGTATGGAGTGCTGGGAAATGATAACAAAGCAAATATTTGGATGCTACCTGAGAGGATTTGGCCAGTCTTTTTGATAAGGACTCTTTGTGGATCTATTAAAGAACCTTAATGGTTTCAATTAATTTTTTGGGTGGTGGTGGTGGTGGGGTTGGGGATGCCACTCTTAGTGCAGAGTCAACTTTGGGATTGCCTAATAATTTATCTTGTAAAAGAATTGTCTGCTGCTGGGACCAAATTGATGTCTAATGCATATTACTGGGCTTTTGTAGTATTAAGCTTCTGAAAAACAACAAAAACTTGTAAAAAGCAGATGTTTGCTTTCCCCCCCCCCTGTATTCTTGTAATTATACTGTAGCTTTGCTTACTTACCTACATCGTGTGTTTTGTTTTAGTTTGTTGCTGGGATTTGTTTGAGGGGACAAACATAAGAATGAGTATTTTTCAAAAAGAAAAATATCTTAGAGACATTTCTTGTTTTAATATGGACACAAGGGGGTATCCTCATTTACATCTCAAAAGTCCATAAGTGGAAATGACATGCTTGAATTTCTCCTATGATGCGAATTTTCACATTTGTTATTTTACAAACTTTTTCAGCAAGTATATTAAATTATCAAGGCTAATTTTAATGCATTTATTCTCTGAATGTTAAAGAATGTTACTTGTTAATACAATATCCAAATAATACCTTTTGTGGTATTTCATAATACGTAAAATACCCATTGTTCTATTATTAAAACACAGATGGGAAAAATATTCAGTACATTCAACCACCACACACAAAGATGTAATGTAAGGAAAGGAAGGTCAATCTTCCCTGCTAAGCAAGCTGAGAAAACAATAAGAAGACAACTAGCTGGATACATAAACTCAGCACCAAAGCAAAAAAAGGAGGGGGGGACTCAACAGAGTTTCTAATTTTACTTTATTTTACTTAATCCAAATTTGGAATAAAATTGTAGGTTTCACCTCAAATGAAATATAGTATCAAAAGCATTTAGTTTGTCTAAAACTAGAGATGGGTAAAAATCTCCTTCTCACATAAAATATTAATGTTGGTCCTTCAATAAGTTTTGAGAAAGTATATGATTTTCCAAGTCTAGAAAAAGGTGAACATTTCAAAAAATATTGCAAATAAGAAGAGATGGCTATTTCTGTGGTACCAAGGAAGCAATTTCCACCTTCCACATTAAACCAAGACTTGGTTATAAAGAGAATCAAAGACATAAGAGGCTCCATTTTAATCTAGTTACTGATAAATGAGGGACAACATATAAATATCCATTTTCTAAGATTCTGAAACTGAAGTCCTTTTTTCTTTGCAGAAAATCAATCTAATCATAACTTGTGTAATAATCTTGTTTTCTTTGTTGTGAACTGCTATAAGGAGCTTGGTTTGTGCATTTCAAGAAACTCCAGACTGGAAACAAATTACCATTGGAACTGAAGAGGTTAAGATAGATATATTTTTAAACTATACCACTGAGCATTTTAGAATGTATGTTTTTATCTTGTTAAATGATCTAACCTTATATATTGTATACCAGGGATCCCCCAAACTCTTCAGCTCATCGGCCCATTCATGAAGTTTCAGATTGTTGTCAAGGAGAATGTAAAATAAAATCAAAAGAAGGACATGGCAGAGAGATATAGTTGTCAATGATTTTCCTATTTACAATTATTAGAAAAATTTAAAGTAGATTTTTTTTATGGTTTTAAATATTGCAAGACGGTTTAAAACAGAATTGTATACAAATGATAAACATTTAATAGCTAACATGTATAAACTTTTACTGAAATTTGAAACAGAAGAACAAATGTATGTATCATAAAGTGGGCTAAGATTTTGGTTAAAATATACAGATGGAACAATGGGAATATATATGGTTAAAATAATTGAAATTTGCACCATGTTATAATCTTAAAGAGAATTTTTGTAAAATAATGTTATCATGTCTAGAATGCATGTAGACTCTTCAAATGTATGTTGGAAATGTGAACATCAAAAAGGGATATTTTATGGATGTTTGATGGATGTTCAAAACAGCTAGAATTTTTTGGATTCAAATATACTGATACAGAGGATTTAAAAGATTAATATATAATTGTGATCAGATTTGGCATTGATGAACAAATAGTTCATAATAGAGCATTGTTTTTTGCAATGTAACTGCAACAAGATTATTGCATGCACAAGGATGGAAAGATTTGGCACTATGCACAAAGAATGAATGGTTGGTGAAGATGATGGAACTTGCTGAGATGGCTAAATTAACTTTTCAATTAGAGAAAGAAAAACAATTTCTACATTTATTGCTGACAAGAAACCCCTTATCGACTTTTTGTATAAAACAGAAAAAAATGGACTTATGATTTATGGTTTTGATATTAGACAGGACAGATTTTTATCTTCTAATTTTTTTAAATAAAAATTATATGAATTTTCAGATTGTTCACTGACCCTCAAACATTTTCATGAAAATAAATAAATACTTTTAACTAGTAGTACTATGAATAACGACAACAACAGCAACAACAACAACGATGGATAGCCCCATGGACCCTTGGGAATTGATAATGACAACAATATTTTTGTAATCTACCCAGATATTCTGAGATTAGGTGGCACATAAATTAACCTGATAGAATAGATAAACATGCCCCCAGGTGAAAGAAGAGGTTTCTTGTGGTTTTCACTTTGACAGCTTAATGCTCTTAATTTGTAAACAGCTATTGATAAACTAAATGATTTCTCCTTATTTAAATATTTTAATTTTAGTGACTATTGCTACAGCATGTTTTCATTCTGGATTAAACTCTAATTGTATACCTTTAGACTCTTTTATAATAATTAAAAATGTCTTGCATGAATGTAGTTTTAACCTTTCTTCTGTGGTTCTAATCTGTCCTTTTAATATTGCTAACAGTATGGGAGGGACAATGAGTTCAGGGTCTTCCACTAAGATACAGATAGGTTATGAAAAACTATTCAGTTTTACTTTGGAAATAATTATTATATATGAGCTGTGTTTGGACAGCTGCCCATTGTAGAACCATGTCATCTCCCAGGTGGTTTGACAGTTTCATTTGAAAATCACTGTTGCTGAAAGTAATGTTTTTATTACTTAACTTTTCTGGTACTGATTTATGTTAAAATGTAAATCTAATTTAAACTCAGGCAGTAGACTTTTTGTGTATTATGCACTTAGTATGAGAATGTAAAATAAATTCTTAATTTAATTTCAGTTTCTTGCTTCAGTAATCACCAGCCATCTGCAAATATTGTTGTCTAATATATAGCAGATTTTTATGCAAATGTAAAATATAGAGAGAGTTGCTTTAGTGGGCTGCTTCTCAAGATATATTGAAAAGGGATTAAATATCCCTAATTTGAGACCTCAAAAATTTGATATACATTAGTAACTTAAGCTTTGATACTACTTCAGTGGAAATAAGTAGATCTTCAGTATATTTTCCTAGAAGCTTGATCTAATTAAAACAGTTGTTCAGTAGATCCCAGTTAATCAGTTAACATATTTGCTTCTTGGCATGAGCATAAACTCCTACATAGAATAAAATATGTACTAGTTTACATATAGTCGTGCATTCAGCAGAAGATGTTTTAATAATATCCTTGTTTCTTCAGTCATTATTTTTTGAGGGGTGTTCAATTATCCATAAGATTGTTAATGAGAAATACACCCATATTTGTCATCTTCCAATTTAATTTTGTTCTTTTGAGTGCATTCTGGAAAAGTTAGGCTTAAATCTGAATGAGTATCTACTCAGCATTCTCATTCATCTAGAAAACACCAAGTCGTGAATCCCAAAGGACTGTTTCCATAAATACATATGTGGTGTAATTTGATTTTAAATAAATGATTGGTAATGGATTAGTTACTAATCTTATCAGTAACTAAAACTTTACTAGAATTAATAAAATGCAGGAAATACTGTGTTCCCCAAAAATAAGACCTATCCCGAAAATAGGCCCTAGCTTGATTTTTATGCATTTGCCTAATATTAGCCTTACCCTTAAAATAAGCTCTAGTTTTGGGGTGAGGCGCATGCGTAAAATGCTCAATTACATATTTATAGCAACCATAACAATGGGAGAACCTTTACAAAACCTGTATGTAGCAAAGCATGATAATTTTAGTTTGCAGTCATATTTCATAATGCTGCTCAGTTATAAACATAATTTTAAACAAAGAAAAATGTACCAATGAAAGATTTTTGTAGTTCATTTTTCTAACTTTCTGCTTAATATTTCTGCTTCTAGCCCATTTCCTGCCTAAATTATTGATATCTTGTTTTCAGAAGAAATAAAATGGTTTATCATCTAAGGGTGATAAAAACAGAGTGCAGCTAAACTATTATTGTTATTGAATTCAGATAACATAGTAGATTTGTATACTAAATTCAAATTAGTCACATGTGGCTTCATATTTTTCAGCATAGATGTACAGTATGTTAGCCTTGCTGATACTGTGTATTCCAGGGTCCATCATGACTCTTTCACAATTTCTTTTAAGTTTAAAAAAACTTCTCCTTTCACAATTTCGTTTTGCATCCTTTCCCCTTTTTTCTGTTTTTGATATGTTAAACAGTACCAAATGGGATAGTATAATTTTGATTCATTTGTGTTTCTTCTTCTAGATACTTATGACCTATTTTAAATTCCCACTTCTGTATGTATATTATTTGTCATTCTTCAGAGTATGCTTTTATTGATTAAATTAAATTATTAAAATTATTTATTTCACAGTATGGTAAACAATGGTGAAATATTGCTGACCTCTAGATTGTAAAGATTTCAGATATTTCTACAGAAAAAAGAACAGATAGTTTTCATATATTAATATTTATTTTATTTTTATTATTAAATTTGTTGCCCATCTTGCCACAGGGTAACTCTGGGTGATAATAAATAAATAATAACAATTTATTAATTTATTAATAATTAATAAATGTATTATTAAATGTATTAATAATAAATAAAAATGTTTATTATTTTTGGATCAAGGAAAATATTGTATATGTGTATGTAGGAGGAGAACATAGAATCTGTCTTTTGATATATAGAGATAAAATGAGAAAGTCCTTATCTGCTATGTTACATTTACTGTAAGTATGCTATTCTATTAATATCTCCAAGGACTATGTCAGAGTTTATCTACTGTTATCTAAACCTATCGTGATGCTGGTAGAATGTGAGATAACACATTCTAATGTCTCTAAGCCATTCTAAGTCCAAACCTTGAAGGGAACAAGAACAAAAAACATTTTATACCCACCAGGAACTTGATTAATTGGGAATGACATTCTCTGCCTACTACAGGTGATCCAATTATTAGATCATACCCTGAAGTCTTATGTATTTTCCAAGGACATCAGTAAAGAAAGCATGTTTAACTGATACCATTCAACTGCTGTTTACACTTTTCAGAGTCGCGGTTGATATAATAATGCTGGCAAAGGTAGATACAAGTTGAATTGGCATTTGAAGTGGCAGATAAATTGCCAATGGTCAATGCTGATGACAGAGTGCTGGAATGAAAATTACCAGTGACATTGATGATGTAATATTTCTGGCTTCTTATCATGAACTGAACAAATGTGGATGGTGGGGGGGGGGTTGTATTTCAGCTAGACTACAAATTACATTTTAAATCTATAATGTGGTAATAGAACTACATTAGGGGAGATTTATTTTCTCCTAATTGCTCTTAAATAAATCAATACAAAAATTATCATTTACGCAAGCCCACTGGGACTAGGACTAGCAAATACAAAGTCAATTAGCTTCCTGCAGCACAAAGTACTCAGATGGGAAAAGTCATTATATACAGATATAAATTGAAACTCTTTGATATTTGTTTCCAATACAAAAAAAGTTTAATATGGAACTCTATATTTTCAGCCTACACTGTTGGTAGATATTCCTTTTAACAAAATTAAGTGATTCCCTTAACTGATTGTCTAATACTTTTTCTTCCTGATAACAAAGCTTAGCAACTTAATATTTTTGATTGAATAATTATGACCTTAAAATCAATGTTGACACTTAGCAACTGCATAGTTAGATTTTTTTTTCTGGAAGGCAATTTAATATATTGAAACACAATAGTCTGATTTTAGCCTACATTGAAAATAAATATTTTAGTTGCTTTTTTTAATATACCAGTGAACCAAATTTTTATGAAATAAACATATATTATCATGCATGCCAAATAATAAAAATGTTATTTCATACTTCTTCTATTTTCAGTTTTGATCCACATTTTATATTTATCATACATGATATTTTTCTAAGAAATTTTCAATTTGGCTTATTGCTGAAAAATATCTTCTATAATCAGTAGAATAATCATTCTTTTTTTCTTTATCTACTGAGTTTATTATTTTTTCTGTTGTAACATCATTTCACATTAGATTAAAAAAAAGAAAAAAAGAAAAGAATCCATGTTTTAATACCTGAAGCGTCAATTGCACTTATCAGTGATGTAATGTATTTGAAAATAAATTATATTTTTCTTTCTACTTGTGCATAAAGAAACTGATTTTTAAATAGAAAATATAGTAAAGAAATATGGTACTTAATCTTACATATAACAACGGCAGCAAGAATAGTTTACGCACAGTTCTGGAAAAATGAGAATATACCATCAGAGGAAGAAGTGATAAGGAAAATCTTAGACTGTGCGGAGATGGACAAATTAACAAAAGAGATAAAAGAAAAGGAAGACACAGAGTACTATGTAATATGGAATAAGTGGTATGATTGGTTGGAGATTAGAAATAATAAATGAAAATAAACATGGAAAGGTCAAGAAAGGGAAAATGTGTGTATAATAATGTATAATAATGTATAGTAATAATATGTATTATTCTAAGTATGAAGTATAGTATGAAGGAAGAAAATGGAAATAAGAAACAATGGGACAACAAGGACAAATATTTTTTAAAGAAGAATAAGGGGGGGAAATGTAAATAATAGAAGATTACCGTTACAAAATTGCTGTTTAAAAAAAAAAAAAGGAGTATACACTGTGTGTTTATGTGTGTTATGTTTTGTTGTTTTAAAAAAATAAAAATATAATAATAATAAAAAAAAAGAAACTGATTTTTCCAATCATCTAAGAAAAAGCTAAAAATACCTTGTTAAACCATCTCTAATTTATGTAATTGTAGCCCATAATGTATTGCTGACCTAGGCAGAAGAAAGGTCTTAAATAGGGTGGCTGCATAATCCCTATAGTTTTTGGTTTTCTACTAGCATTATGTAGTCTTTGGGACACTTATTATTTTTTCTAAGTATAATATCTAAATATGTTATTTATCTATTATAATATAAATTATAACAGAAAAGTTGCCCAGAGTCATTAAGAAGTCAGAAGCTTTGAAATTTAATTTTAAAAATAAATGAATAAATAAGAAGTAAAATGGTAAACTTTCTTTGTTCCTAGAACAGCTTTTATTTTTAAGAATCCATAAACTCAAAAGACACTAATTAGTGTCACATTAAAATATTGTTTCCTTCAATTTGTCTTTAGATAAATCATGCTCCAATGACTCTTTTTGGTCAGTTTGGGGAGGTAATTCATGTGATTGGTAGAATTAGAGCAATAAAAAGCTTGACATTATAATTGATGATGACACATTTTTCAAATATTAAATACATCATTATCTCTTTTATAAACTGTACCAATGTATATATTTAGAGGAAATTTTATTTTTATTATATTAATGTCTGTATTATAATAAAGTCACAACAGTTTTTAGCAAGAAAATCCTATGCATGTAATATATTCAGAAGTAAGTCCCACTGAATTCAATACAACTTATTCTCAGCACGTGGTAAAAGACTGTATCATAAGGAGAGAGAAAACTGCACCTGCTTATTTGTAGTGCACAGCTCTTCAGGAGCAAAAGAATAAATACTACAGAAACATTATTTTATTTTTAGATTTTTGCAATAAGTTTTACCATTTTTGTATAAGAAAATTAAGAGAGTAATTATGAGAAACAGAATATATGATGTTTATTTCTGTTGTTAAACAACATGGCAGGACTAGATGGAAAGATTAGCAAGAAGCAGGAACTACCTGATTTTAGTTGATTTCAAAAAGCTAAATAGAGTCAAATCTAGTTATTCTTGGAAAGAAAAGCACCAGGAAATACCAAGGGTATGACTGGGAAATTTTAAAAAAATTATAAAAAAGTAGTGGCAAACTGTGTCTATATTATTGCCAAGAAAACTACACCTGAAAACATATCCATGTAGTTGTAGACGTTAACTAGAAGAAGGCTTCATTTTCAGTGACAGTGTCCTGAACTTTTTAATTGTCATAAAGTTAAAGGATGTAATATTAGTATATGCAATTTTAACTTAATTTAGTCGCAGACATGGCAAAATGGTCAAGTTTGCACTGCAGAATCTATAAATGTACTGAGCAATCTAAAACAAGAAAGGTGATTTTTCAGGAGGCAATTGGATTTTCTTTGAAGACGTTTCGCTTCTCATCCAAGAGGTTTCTTCAACTTTGACTTGATGGTGGGGAATGGAAGCATTTATATTCCTTGCAGACAGCTGGTCATTTGCATTCTTTTAGGCACTCTCTTTAAGTTTGTCCCCCTTTTCTCAGCTTTCAACAGGTAAATTAAAACCAGCATTGTTCAGTCCCAAAGACATTTCACACAAGGCTCCACACACATTTGCACTTCTCAAGTGACCCTGAGAACACAGATAAACCTCCAAATGGCCTCAACAACTCTCTAAAAATGCAAATGACCAGCTGTCTGCAAGGAATATAAATCCTTCCATTCCTCACCATCAAGTCAGAGCTAAAGAAGCTTCTTGGATGGGAAGCAAAATGTTTTCAAAGAAAAACAAGAAAGTCCAGTTGCCTCCTGAAAAAGCACCTTTGGGACTACCATGACCTGGATGACTGAAAATCTCCATAGACATCTAGTGGTGTTCAACATCATATGCAATATCCAATCATAATTTCACAAACATGATAGAGTAAAACAGGCAGTAACAACTGGATCATAACCAGTAACATTTTATTTCCCATCCGGCAGCATTGATTTAGTCTCTTAGCCTTCTGCTGAGGATTCTCCATTTTTTCACTGGGGAATAATGTAGTTAAAAGCTAAAATCTGATATTACAGTCTTTTCATCTTGAATTGGAACACAGGCAGACTTGACGTGATAGCAAACATCAGTGAATTATAGTATAGTATTGTATATGCATCTGTCACTGGGAGAACTGTTCCTTTGCTCAGTTGATAACTAAACTATGGCTGCAATAAATTAGAACTCTCCTCTCATTACAGTTATTCTTAACCTATATAAGGAAAATATGGTTTCATTTTTGCTTTTTAAAATATCATTTCTGCCATTCTGTAGAAATTGTGGCAAGATGGCTAGGAAGAAGTTGAGGGATATATTTGTACTCAGTACATCAACCTGATTTTGCAAACAGAAGAGCAAAATTTAACTTTTGCTTGGAAATCAGCCTGCTTTTCCAGAGAATTTATGGACTGGGAAGAGAGATAAAATAACTTTCCCTGGACTAAGTTTCTAAACCAGGGGTTCCCAACCTGTGAGCCGTGGGCCACTAGCAGGCCATGGCCTATATGCAACCAGGCCACGTGAGTGGTGGGCCAGTGCGTGCATGCACACAGCCCTACTCACATGAGTAGCAGGCGCTGGCACTTGCAGACCCATTTGCATGGGCGGTGGGCATAAGCGCCTGCAACTCACACAAATGAAGCTGTGCATGCACATGCGTGCGCCTGTCCCTCACACAAAATCATTCCTCTTCCCCCCTCCCCCCTTGGCCGCCAACTGGAAAAGATTGGGGGATGCTGTTCTAAACAACTTTAGAAGATTGGGAAAATGAAGAATCTCCCATTCCAGTCTTGTTTCCTTTTTTAAATTACCAAGATATTGGGAGAGCAATTGTTGCAAAAATGATCCAGAAAAATGAAGGAGTTATTTCTACTTTCCTTCTGTTCTTTGGGCAGACTTTTCAAAAGCTTACCAGCATGACAATAGGTTTTTGAAATACTCCAACAATTACCACTTTGTTCATCTCAATACACTACAAAACTCATCAAAATAATTGTGAAGGGAATTGTGGGGAAAAAACTTACTGTTCATGCCACTGCCATTGTGACTCTTCAGATCGGAAACTGATCCATTGATATTACTATTTTTCTTTTTTTTAATATATTTTATTAATTTTTAACATAATCACCTTAATATTTGGTAAACAGCATGTTGTCTGGGTTTATATTTACAAACAATCAATAACAATTAATTTCTATAATTCCATAATCCACATAGTAGCTTTCCTTGATTTTCTCTTCTTCCAATAATATTCTCTTCTATCAACCTTAAATTAGTACATTTCTTAGTATTTTGATAAACATTGAACATAAACATTTTTCTAGTATTTCTACAAGTAACAACCACATCAATATGAAGCTTCTTTTCTAATTAATCATCTTAATCACCTTGTGATTAAGCCGCCTGGGAAAGCCAAGGGAAATCATCAAAACAATTAAAAAAATGAAAGAATATTTCGGACATGTGATGTGACACCCAGAAAAATATAGCATACTCCATTTAATCCTCCAGGGAAAGATTGAAGGCAAACAAGGTCCAGGCAGAAGAAGAACATCATGGCTTCAAAATCTAAGGGACTGGTTTGAACAAAACTCAGCAGCACTTTTTCATGCAGCTGCTGATAAAAACAGGATCACCAACATGATCGCCAACATCCAATAATGGATATGGCACAAGAAGAAGAATCACCTTGTCATAGATCCTGTTTTCCAAGTTCTTATTTAAATTTGTTTTCCCAGCAATGTTCAAAAACATTCTTACCTCTTAAGATTTTCTTAGAATTAATTACACTTAAGTATTTAAATCTTTTTCCTCATACAAGCAATCCCAACAATGTTACATTTCTCATATCTTAAAACAAAAACAAAAAAATAGAAGGAAAAAAGAAGGAAATAGTGTACTACTTGAGAAACATGTCCCTCTTAAGCTAGAATACATTTATGTCCAAAAAATTTCTATTATAATAATAATAATTATAAAGTTGGAAGGGACCTTGGAGGTCATCTAGTCCAACCCCCTGCTCAGGCAGGAAACCCTATACCATTTCAGACAAATGGCTGTCCAGTCTCTTCTTAAAAACTTCCAGTGTTGGAGCATTCACCGCTTCTGGAGGCAGGTTGTTCCACTGGTTAATTGTTCTAACTGTCAGGAAGTTTCTCCTTATTTCTAGGTTGCTTCTCTCCTTGATTAGTTTCCATCCGTTGCTTCTTGTCCTGCCTTCAGGCGCCTTGGAGAATAGTTTGACTCCCTCTTCTTTGTGGCAGCCCCTGAGATATTGGAACACTGCTATCATGTCCCCCCTCGTCCTTCTCTTCATTAAACTAGACATACCCAATTCCAGCAGCCGTTCCTTATATGCTTTAGCCTCCAGTCCCCTAATCATCTTTGTTGCTCTTCTCTGTACTCTTTCTAGAGTCTCAACATCTTTTTTACATCGTGGTGACCAAAACTGGATGCAGTTCTTTTTAACCATATTCAAACAAATATTTAATCTTTAAATATTGCATCTAATAAATCCAATCAACTAATCTTTTAAAACTATTCAAAACATTCTTATTAATTGAAATTTTCTCAAAATCAATTACACTTAAGTATCTAAAACATTTCCCTCATATAAATCATCCCAACATTTTTATATTTCTCATATCATAAAAAAATACTATGTTACTTGAGGGGCCCATCCCTCTTAAACTAAAATTCATTTATATCCAAAATTTTATTTCTTTAACCATATTCAAACAAGTGTTTAATCTTTAAATATTCCATCTGATAAGTCCCATCATCTAATTTCTTAATTCTAACTTTAGCCCTTTTTTTTGCCAAACATCTTTTCTAATCAGTATGCTCTGTTGAACCATAGTCTTGTAGATATTGTTGTAGGTACAAGAGATGAGTCAAGTAAGATGTTTTTGTGGGAATGTTTCACCCCTTTGTATTAATTGAGAATCTTTTTCTTTCTTTCTCTCTTAGTTTCTCTTATCATTTTTTGTGTCTCAAGTTCTCATAGTTCTCCTGACAGCTCTATAATCCATTTTGTTGAATCTTTTTTCTTGTCCTTAGACTTATTTTGCAATCTTGAAGTGTAGGTTGTCTTTTCCATGTCCAATATTTCCTGCAAGTTTTTCTCCACCTGGGTTAAGTCATAATTCCTTCCATTGTTGGGTTCCATCTTTAAATCTCTTTCCTCTGGTTTATGTTCAGTTATCTGCTTTATTTGATCACTCTCTTTTTTTATTTTCTGAGGGTTTTTTTGTTGTGAGGTTAAATTGAAGATGTGTTCATTTATATTTTCAAAGTTGTTTTTAATTTCCTCGTGATTTGAATCATTGTCATTTGTATTAGTTGCAACATAGCATACATTTCCTCCTGGAAAGTATTTGTTTTTTCTTGATATGTTCTTTCTGCAGATCTCTGATGTTCCATGATAGCCAAACCTCAAAGTTTTCCTTTCTCTGCAAACAGCTTTAGAGTCACAGTTCAATAGGTATTTATAATCCAGGAAAGTCATTTTTTTCCCTACGTTTTATGGTTCTCACTTTGTAGATAGCCCAAAATGTTTTCTTTTCTTTGTTATAGCTGTTCTCTGTTTGGTTAAAGCATTGAAGGTCACAAAAACAGGTTATCTTTTCCTGGGCTTTCTGTCAGTTCCTGTATTAGAGCAACTATAATTGTATATTTTCATCCACCACTAGAGGACAGCACCAGTTTATTTTTCAGTATTCAAAACAGGCATTTGCTTTCTTCTGTTTTCATCAAGGATCTTTTGCCAAGAAAATCTTAACTAATTCCACCAATTTCACACTTATCCAAATTTAAGTCATATTCATTTTATTTCAGTATATTTCTGTCCCCCATAAAAGTTTAAATCGCCACTTCCATCTGTGGGAGGGTAGAGCAAAAGTTCCTCTCCTCCCACTTTGCTTCTTGGGGTTTTTTTCCCCCCAGGAAATCAATTATCAAGTAGAAGAGAGAGAACCAATATTTCTTACCCAGTTCCAAACACATTGTTTATGATCAAGCTTAAATTAGTACTTTTTGGCTTTGGCTCCTTGTAGCTTGGGCTAGACTCTGAAGTGAAGCTAGCCTTTCTTCTGCTGGTTTCTGTAGGGTTTCCCCCGGCAACTGGATTGACCGCCATCTCTCTATGGTCGGCGGGGCACCCCTCCTTCTCTCTCGCCTCTCTTGGGCAAATTTGGGCCCAGTTAGGGTCCCCAAACAGAAAGAAAATCAGCCATAGGGTGCAGAGCCCTGTGATCCCTTGGCTGCTGTGCTATTGCGCAAAACCGGAAGCCATATTACTATTTTTCTTAATATCCATGAAATACTTTCAGTTGCTTGACCTGTTTTTCCTCTATTATATGTTGCATTAAATCAACCTAGTATGATTAAGTCAGTGGTTTTAACCTCCATTTTTCAGGTACAGTACTTAAGATTTTGAACAAGTCATTTTTGAATACCATAAAGTAAGGAACTTCCCAATCCATAGAATGTACTTCAGGTATCACTCAGTTTTTCTACCTGTATATTACAGCAAATTGAGAATCACAGTTTTTTGTGTTTATACTTAAGGAAACATTAAAAGGGGTTTTTTAAAGAAAAAGACAAAGAAAAGACATTTACTTAATAACAACATAAATGTTATTAAGTAAAAGACATTTAATAACAGTGAAGTCACACAAACATTCACTATATACTTGGAAATAGGGACAGTTCAAATTTACTAGATTGAAAGATTACGCAAATAGACTATTGCAAAATCACTACTACAGGTTGGGCAATAACCTCCAAAGTGATGTAAAAATTGCTTCATGCTGTCAGAATCAGGAAACATACCAGTCACGACTTCCGGTTCCGGATCGCGGCGCTGGCGGTCGTTCGGAGAGAGTTGTCTCTTCCCTCCGCCGGTAGACCCTAAATAGGGTCAAAAGTCGCCCTGGAGGGGCGACCACCATTGAGGAGGACTCTCATCTGACCGCGGAAGGGCGGCAGCTCCTTCTGCGGTCCAAGGCAGCTTCTTAGGGCCGACGGAGAAAAGATCGGCCATTAACATGGCCGATCACTTAGCCGTTCCAGCCGAAAGTCAGAAGAACATCTAAGCGTAAAGAAACACCGTGGAAGATCTGGGTGAGACCCTTCCTTTCCTCTCTCTACCCTATCTCCCTGTGAAAAGCCCCTGGAATTATTTCCCTGCTTTGATAGAGCAGCTTTTGCTCACTTGGGAAAACAAGCTTTGGAAACAAAAGGAAAAAAATAATTAATGTTTAATGACTATTTCTATTCTTGGATACTCTGGGGTCCCAAAAAAAATCCCTACTATAGAATTTTACTATTCTATCTACTTATTAAACTGGAGAATATTGGTTTTTTTTACTTTTTTTTATTTTTTTAACTGGATAAAACTTTATTGGTATCTGGGAAAAGATTTTACAGCCTACTGGGGACATCTTGTGATGAAAGCTGACATTGCAATTGCATTTTCTCTTTGATTTTGAGGCTGGGTTTGACCTTCAAATTATCATAAAAGGGAAAAGATAAAGAATTTGAAACAGCTGGATGGTGAAATTAACTGCTAGAAATTGTGGAGGTGGATATTGGCTGACTGTTATTAAACATAGCCTCCACTAAAAGATTATTCCACCACTGAAATGGAGGAACCTTACCCACAGCTTAACTATAATCTCATACTGGAAAAAATCTTGGAAGTTACTGAGCAAATGAACTCTAGGATGAAAACTAAAGATGATATTCCAGAACTACAAACTGAACCCCAAACTTTAACCGATCAACTTATAGGCCAAGGAATAGCAGAGGAGGAACAGATCAACATCAAAGAGGCCTGTAATAATAATAATAATAATAATAATAATAATAATAATAATAATAATAATAATAATAAAGTTGGAAGGGACCTTGGAGGTCATCGAGTCCAACCCCCTGCTCAGGCAGGAAACCCTATACCATTTCAGACAAATGGCTGTCCAGTCTCTTCTTAAAAACTTCCAGTGTTGGAGCATTCACCGCTTCTGGAGGCAGGTTGTTCCACTGGTTAATTGTTCTAACTGTCAGGAAGTTTCTCCTCAGTTCCAGGTTGCTTCTTTCCTTGACTAGTTTCCATCCATTACTTCTTGTCCTGCCCTCAGGTGCCTTGGAGAATAGCTTGACTCCCTCTTCTTTGTGGCAGCCCCTGAGATATTGGAATACTGCTATCATGTCACCCCTAGTCCTTCTTTTCATTAAACTAGACATACCCAATTCCAGCAAACGTTCCTTGATATGCTTTAGCCTCCAGTCCCCTAATCATCTTTGTTGCCCTTCTCTGCACTCTTTCTAGAGTCTCAACATCTTTTTTACATCGTGGTGACCAAAACTGGATGCAGTATTCCAAGTGTGGCCTTACCAAGGCATTGTAAAGTGGTATTAATACTTCACGTGATCTTGATTCTATCCCTCTGTTAATGCAGCCCAGCACTGTGTTGGCTTTTTTGGCAGCTGCAGCACACTGCTGCTCATATTTAAGTGATTGTCCACTAGGACTCCGAGATCCCTCTCACAGTTACTACTATTGAGCAAGGTACCCCCTATACTATACCTGTACATTTGGTTTTTCTTGCCTAAATGTAGAACCTTACTTTTTTCACCATTGAATTTCATTTTGTTAGATAGCGCCCAATGTTCAAGTCTGTCCAGGTCCTCCTGTATCTTAAGCCTGTCTTCTGGAGTGTTGGCTATTCCTGCCAGCTTGGTGTCATCCGCAATTTGATGAGTTCCCCATCTATCCCCTCGTCCAAATCGTTGATGAGATGTTGAAGAGCACTGGCCCCAGAACAGAGCCCTGGGGCACCCCACTGCACACTTCCCTCCATGTAGATGCGGTTCCATTGAGGACCACACGCTGAGTACGGCCGTCAGCCAGCTACGAATCCATCTGGTGGTGATGCTGTCTAACCCACATTTTTCTATCTTATCAAGTAGTAGGTTGTGATCTACTTTATCAAATGCCTTACTGAAGTCCAAGTAAATTATATCCACAGCATCCTCTGATCCACTAATTTTTGTCACTTGGTCAAAGAATGCAATAAGGTTTGTCTGGCATGATCTGTTTTTTGACAAACCCATGTTGGCTTTTAGTAGTGATTTTGTTTGCCTCTAGGTGTTCGCTGATCGTTGTTTGATTATCTTTTCCAGAATCTTCCCAGGTATTGAGGTCAGGCTGATAGGTCTGTAATTTCCTGGGTCCATTTTTTTCCCTTTTTTGAAGATGGGAACTACATCAGCTCTTTTCCAGTCCTCCGGTAATTCCCCAGTGCTCCAGGATCTTTGAAAAATATAGTTCAATGGTTCTGAGATCACATCTGCCAGTTCCTTGAGAACCCTGGGGTGTAATCCATCTGGTCCTGGTGATTTGAACTCGTCTAGGCTGGACAGGTGCTCACTTACCGTTTTCTTGCCTATCTTAACTTGCATTTCTATTCTGTTTTTTATGGCACTATTTTTGGTAGGTTGGTCTGTTTTTTCCCTTTGTGTAAAGACAGATGCAAAAAATGAGTTAAATAGTTCTGCTTTCTCCCTGTTGCTTGTCACCTTTTTGCCACTTTCACCCACTAGTGGACCAATCATTTCCTTCACTTTTTTCTTGTTTTTTACATGTTGAAAGAAGCTTTTTTTTGTTATTTTTGACTTTGGTCGCAAGCCTTAGTTCATTATGAGCCTTAGCTTTCCTCACTTCATCTTTGCAGGCTCGGGCTATTTGCTGATATTCTGTCTTAGTTATGTGCCCCTCTTTCCACTTTCTATACTTGTCCCTTTTATCTTTCAATTTATCAGAGAGTTCTTTATGCAGCCATGCTGGTTTCTTTTGAGAGCTGTAATTTTTCCTCTTTGTTGGTATTGTGCTAGACTGGGCTTTTATTATCTCACTTTTCAAAATTTCCCAAGCTTCTTGAGTTGTTTTCCCCTTGAGGATTCTCATCCATGGAATCCTTCCCAAACCCTCTCTAAGTTTATTGAAATTAGCTCTCTTAAAGTCCAAGACTCTAGTTTGACTGTGTTCTATTGCTTGTGCTTCCATAATGTTGAATTCCAATATTGCATGATCACTTCCTCCCAAGGTTCCTGTGGCTTCAACACCTTCTATCATTTCATCCCTGTTAGTGAGAATTAGATCCAAAATGGCTAATCCCCTAGTTCCCTTCTCTACTTTTTTGGAGACAAAGTTGTCTGCTAGGTTTGCAAGGAATCTGTTTGATCTTCCACTTGGTGCAGAGTTTGTCTCCCAGTTGATGTCAGGGTAGTTAAAGTCCCCCATTACTATTGTGATGTGCTTCCTACATACCTTAGTTAGCTGACTAGCAAAAAGTTCATCTATTTCCTCTGTTTGGTTGGGTGGCCTGTAGTATACACCTATGGCAATGTCATTTCCCCCCCCCTTTTATATTGACCCAAATGCATTCAAGACAGTTTTCATCATTGTTGTGCTCTAGTTCTGTAGAGATGTAGTTATTTCTTACATATGTGTTCAACATCACGTACAACATAATGAGATGGAGGAACCTTATCCACAACTTAACTATAAACTTATACTGGAAAAATGTTTTGAAGCTACTGAGCAAGTGAACTCTAGAATGAAAGCCCTTGACCCAAAACTTCAAACTAATTTCCAGACTCCAATTGACTATTCCATAAGTCAAAAAACAACAGAAGAGGAACAAATCAACACCAAAGAGGACACTACACAATCCTACGTACAATCCACTGAGAATCTTAATGACCAAAGAGTGATTTTAATTAAAACACCTGTAACGTCAAAAGCAACAGGAATTGATCTGCAAATCCGACCTATTGAGAACTGTGATAACTTGGATAACCAACCAGCAATCATAACACTGGACAAAATTGATTACGCTACTCAGATGACAGTGGAAGAAGGAGAAGAGAAGTACGACCAGACTGAATTGATGACAAACATGTCTAACCAAACATTGAGATTCGATGATATAGAGGCTCTCTTATGGAAACCTGCCTGGCACAAAAAGAAAGCCAGAGTCAGATTTTAAAATGGGATTTAAAACTTTACTTAATGGGTAAAAAAGGTTTTTTAGTGATATTGACTGATTTAATACTAACTGAGATGAAAACTAAAGGCTTTTTAGAGATATGGACTGATTTAATGTTTAGGATTTAGATCTATAACTGAGATGAAAATTATTGGTTAGATTATAGTTTGGAATTGTAATATGAAAAAGGTTTTAAATGAGGAGCTATTAGGATAAGAAATAGAATATATACGTGAAATAGAGTAAGAATGTATTTTTTTGGAATAATATGTTTATTTTAGGTATGATAATTACCTTGTAATGGAATGAGAACAAGGAAATGGATTGTGACAATGGAAGATATGGTATTAGTAAATGAGGACTTATTTGAATAAGAAATAGAATACATTTGGGAAATGTAAGAATGTAATTGTTGGAATAAGAAGCTTATTTTAGACATTATAATTATTATGTTATGAAATGAGGGAAATTAGGGATACCCGAAGTGTAAACAATATGCTTATTTAAGGCTAAATTGGAATATGGTAATTGGAATTTAGTAAAGCTTAAAAACAGGATTTGGACTGGTATAGGTAAAATGTTATTGATAAATCCTATTGATTGATTGAATTTTATTCAGAAATGTATTAATTTGAATATGTTATATTAATTGAGGGAAATAGAGAGGGAATCTTTAAGGAGTTAACCTGAGCTATACATGTATGACTTTGTTTTTGGATAATTGATTACCCCATCACCAAGTTGTTTCCTAAGCACCTTCATGTAAAAATTGAAAAATTAATAAAACTTGTTTTTAAAAAAAGGAAACATACCAGTCACATTTTTTAAAAGATTAGCCTAGCTAAATCGCTATATTTGGTCAAAGAATACTATTTGAGGACATGTTTTTATTTTAAATAAAAGAAAAAGAAAAAACAAATAATCATCTATCATTCAAAATACAATATCAGTACAAATGGAGCCAAATAAAATGTACCCCTTCACTTTTTCCAAAGAATTCCAATTCTGTTTTATGGACTATGGAATAAAGAATAATAGATGCCATTTACTTGTGTCATTTTCAGTTTATTTCACCAGAAAATTGGAGGTGTACCAATACAATTATCTAAAAATGTTTATTTTGCTTTCCCTCTCAAGAAGGAATATTATATAATTTTAAGAAATCTTTCTTCAAAAGTACAATAAAAAAACCTTTACTTTATTTCTTTCTGAACATGAATTGAAGACAGTATTAAGAGACAACTCATACATATTGTGTACTGTACATACATGCTTTTCTGAAAAACAGTATCAGGACAATCAAGTAGCTAGAAATTGAATGATAGCCTTATAGAATTCAAAAATAGTTGTATTATCTATATAGTCTTAAAGTTTTTAATTCCACTCATTGATTTAGTTAAAATGATAAAGAGAATTGGGAACCTATTTACATTTCTTCTACTTGCAAAGTGTGAAATAAATATTTCTGGTGCATCATTTTCTCACTTACTCATATGTACCTACAATGTAATAGCAGTTGCTACTTTCTTCAAAATCCTTTTTTTTTCAAAGGGACATACTACAGTATGTTATGCTACTACCATCTACTGGACAATTTTTAATAAACTCTTCTTTTGCCTAGAAATTATCTACCCAAGCCATTATTTTCAAAGCTGAAAACGAAAATTTCTTAATGTTAGCTACGTACAAATAGATATCTAAAACAAAGCACAACATTTCTTAGGTATAGATCAGTCTCTGCACACTTTATTTCTGGTAACTTCAGTTCATAACAAGGAAATGTGATTAATATTAAATAAATATTTTTATGCATATAACAATAAAAATGTTTGAAATACTTCTAAAAATAAAGTTATAAAACAGCAAAAAGTGTAATTATTAAAACTCCATACATGAGAGGAACATTACAAAATTTAAGAAAAAGAAACAGTGTTTAGTGAGTTATGATGAATGAAAACAAAGTTTTGAAAACTGGTATACAGAAAATTGGGCAGATATGGCAAATTGCTAGAATATTCACTAGAAAAGTCAGGAAGATTAGAGCTTATTTTCAAATAAGTATAGAGTACAAAACAGTCTCCATATCGCTTGATTTTAAATAAAGACTTCCCCAAGCTCTGTACAAGATGAGTTCAGCAGCACTCTCCAAGCCTGAGATAGTGATAGATAAATGAGTATCACACACATATTGTGCTACTGAACCTGAACAGGATTGCCTCTGACAGTCCCATCATAAATGTATTAAAGAGCAAGGGGAGGGAGGGGACAAACAAGCCTTGCAGCATCCCAGCTGCAGTACCATTGAGCCAACATCCTTCACAGTGGTTCCCCATGTACCTCCTAATAACCTTTCCCCCAAAAGGAGATTGTAAAATGGCTGATAGTTGTCAGGTATAGCTAGATCTAGTAGAATTTCTTAACAGGGATTGAATCACAATGTCAGGATGATGACATCAGCTCCTCTCAAAGGGAAACATTAATAAATTAGAGAAAACAAAACATGCATTTTTTAATTCTTTCCGATGCCTTAAGGATAGTTCAGCTTTGGTTCACACAAATGGGAAAGAAGATAGTGAGGGGCAATGGAAGAATTGAAATGAGTGGTTGTAGATACCTATTTAAAATAGTAAAACATAGCTTGATTCCCTGTTGTTGTTGTTGTTATTTTGAATGAATTTTACAGTTTGCAGATGCCAGAATTTTTGGAAATTTGCTAGGATAAAAGTGCCTGAACAAATTATGAGTGATAATGGTCTGCTATTTTATTCAGAGAACTTTAGGTATATTGTGCAATGCATTATCACTTAGCACATCAGCTGTGGGCATACTACTTAACCACTAATATTTGTGCAACACTGAAAAGACTCTGAAGATCATGGTTAGTAAAAGCTGGCCCAATCATTATTAACATATCAGAATGTGTGATATGCACTACAGGTCAGCTACCCACAATATTGCTTGTGGGAAGATGTATGTTCTCTCACTCGTTCTATTGAAAGCACACCTGTGAATTTGTGTTAAAAATCAACAAGCTAACCAAGGATCTATGAAATGATTTGGTGTTTTCAACTGCTGACATCCAGAAATTATCCGTAAATAGACAAGTACGGATAACATCTAATACAGGTTGTAATGGCAGTCAGACATAGAAGTCAAATGTAATTCCAGACGTCCAAATGTAAATGAGTGTCAAGACAAAATTAAACTTGCACCCTGTTTTATGACTTAGAAACAACAGGAACAGCATGGATATTCCAGAAAGCAACCTGATGAATATTCAGGTCAGCTGAAATGCCATAGCCAATAATTGATCTGGACTTAACAAATCCTAAGGGCAATGTGCAGGAGGCAAATAGTCATTACTTGGGGGGAAATGCAAGGTATGTGCAAGACTCATTGTAATTTTAAAGTCTGTGTTGTTCAGATTGTTATGATTGTTCAGGTGGGTCGCAGATTTTAGTGAGTGTGTCTGTATATATAGACTGAATTTGCAGTTCTGTTTACCATTCTCAAATTACATTGAATTTGCTGTATTGTATATTACATAGTGATTCACACAATTAATGTGTCTGTCATATGTAATAAAAAGATTTGAACTGAGGTTCTCCTTGAATTTATGTATATCAGGCCAATAAATACACCATACCCATCAACAATGTTTTAGAAAGTAAAATCTTATTCTTTGTAGAAATCACAAGTTACTTGTAATTTATCACTGATCTAGTTCCATGGGTGCAATAAAACAAGTGGTAATTCATTGAAGCCTATCATGGAAGAAATATTACCCGAATAAATATCATAAATTATAGTACATAGTGCAATCAAATTCTAGGTTTTAGAATCTTAAATAGCTCTAAAATATGCTCAAAACCAATCCTCGATCAAGACCTAGCCTATAGATTTCCTTAGTAAGTGGCTGAATCTCTTTGTTTATATTAATATATTTCCACTGGCTTAAATATTTCCAAGATCCTTGAATGGAAAACTCCCATTAATCTCTCCATATGCAAACTGAAGGGAAAAGAAAACATTTGAAAATTTAACTTTTCAACACATTTAGAAACATGGTAAAGAATAAACCTCTTACTTTATTTTACAATAACAATATTTGTCAAGTATAAACCTCTTATCTTATAATACTGTTTATCGATAGAATATGTTTCATGCCTTTGTTCATTTTTCTAAAAAATATGTAATCATCATAAAATTATTCATTTACTTTTAAATAATTACTGGTAAGTGCAGAAGTACAGTAGAATATATTTCCAATTTTTTTTAGTATTTATATATGAAGATGTAAATGCAATTCTAAATTGTATTATTGTCAGTATATACCTCATTTATTTATTTAATTCCTTTGAGCCAGCATTGACTCCTGGTGACCATCTGGACCAGTCCCAGCAGTTTTCCTGGCAAGATTTTTGGAAGTGGTTTGCCATTGCCTTCTTCCTAGAGCTGATTATGAGTGGCACAGCTGATTTGTGCCTAAAATGGTATTAGAACTCACTGTTTCCTGGTTTCTAGCCTGATGCCTTAATTCCAAACTGAATCTATAGAACTCATTTACTCTAGATTAATCAATGTACCGTATGGGGTAATATTTCAGTTATAATTCCTTATCCTTTTTGTTTCCATCATTAATAGCTACCCCAAGTATGTACCCAATATGTTACCTGTTTTTGGAGAAATCAGTGTTACATTAATAGAAAAAAAGTGATAAATGTTTTAGATTTAAAAGACATCATATAACAGAAAGAAAAGGAAGCATTGCTAAAATAGTTTACCATTATAATTCATTATACGTTTCCATGCTTTCTTGGAAACTATTTTGGGTTTCCACATTCATGAAAGGATTCATCCTTTGACTTTTATTCTTTAGACTTTTTACTTCTATTCTTGCAGATTTGATCAACTCTATATAGTAATTGTCTTAGTCTTTCATATAGTTGTCTTTTATTTTGATTCTTATTCAACCTTTCTATATGAACAAACTATTTCAAAACATTTCTTTTAACTAGTCACTCACTTTTTGTTCATTTATTCAGAATCCATTCATTTTTAACTGTACTACATATCTTCTTTATACTGCACACAGTTCTTAAGTACCCTATTCCCATTATATCCAACTTTTGTTTCTCCTGAAATACCAAATTCTCACTTTCATATTTGCTTTTTTTCAACAATAATTTATTATTTATAAATATAATAGATACTGCCCATAGACTGTTTCCTAAAGTTGAGCTACTGATAAAAGTTGAGCTAAAAAAGTGATCGAGAAATTTAATGGTTGAAAAATGTAAGATAAGATGATATGATATGATATGATATGATATGATATGATATGATATGATATGAGGCGAGGCGAGGCAAGACGCAAGGCAAGGCAAGATAAGTTTTATTGTCATTTTTTACTGTGGGCACGACACACAACAAAAATGAAATTTAGTTCCCGCTCTCAAAGTGAACACATACATGACACACACCTAAACATACTATATACAACATATACATACTATATACAATACATACTATATACAACAATACATACTATATACAATATTGATAGAAAGATAGTGGATAGTGAGGATATAGTAATTAAATTTGCAATAATATCTTAAATTGATAATGAACCTTTAGCGATAATGCTGCTCATAAGTACTATATTTTAACTACAGCCTTAAAAATAAGCATAATCATTATATAATGCCTTCTAATATATTTTTTAACAGAAAACTGGAATTAGGTGCAAACAAGGACTTTAATTTTAAGAAAGATAATTGTTTACATCATAAACAAATAGTTATTAATGCAGTGTTCAGGAGATTGGAATATTATACAGTATGCTTCTGGAGATGCAATATATATGCCACAAATTGGCAGAACAAAGTATAATATAGCTCTTTTCAAATTTGAAAGGAATTCAATTCTATTTACAGAAATTCCTTATCAGAATATCTTCTATTTGCATTTTTTTCTGTTTCTTATAAAGGGTACAATATTCTTTTTCAAAAAAAGATTGTAACAAATCAATGATCAAATAACTAAATAATATGTTTGACTACATCAATGTTTATTAAGGTGGGAAACAGAGGAATGTTTCCTTCTATTGGGTGAGACTCAATGATTTGAGAGACCTGCTAAATATCAAGTTAAATTCCCACTTTGTTCAGACTGAGGTCCCCATCTCCAAAATAGGTCAGCAACTATTTTTTGAGGGCAGGAAAGAATGATATTGACCTATTCTCAACTCTACTCAGCTACCATGAATACATTTTCTAGAAACATGCTCTTGTTCTGCTTTCAGAGTATTTTTGTGCTTATGTTCCTCAAGTGTGGCCATCTGGTTTGTCTAGTACATTTTATTATATTTTGTTCAAGGCAAACCCAGAGGTTCATTGGCTAATGTGCAGAGTGCCAGAAATTCCCCCTCCACCTCAAGTCCATACTGCACAATTTGTATCTTGATGTTCAACCTCCAATCATTTGTTATTTGAGTAAAGGACTGAAATGCAGACCTTTAGTCAGCTGTCATTTCAGTGATGAATCAGTGAACTAAACTGAACTACCAATTCATTTTTTTCTTAAAAACAACACAACAAAGGCTTTCCTTATGAAATTTCAAAGTTGTATTCTCCATAACTGCTGCCGGGGTGGGGGTGGGGGAGGAGGTAACATGAGGCGTAAAATAGTTGATTGAATAAAGATTCTAAGAACAAAAAGTTGAAATGACAGGAATGGGTGGAAACACCAACAGAAAAATTATCAAAGAGGTGCCATGATATCTGCAGTCTGGAATGTACCCTTTTCAAAATATTGCCAAACAGTTCCACCATGGACAGGTTTTTCTTAGACTTAATTTAGCCTTAAGCTGCCCTTAAAGGAACAATGAAAATATGCCCTGGAAATGTATACCTGTATAATGTGTGGCTTTTGAAAAATGTAAAGGAAACAAACTAAAACTTTTATAAAAATATGACCTTGCTAAAAAAAAATGGAGCAAATAACAATTATAGATGTGTGTTTCATAGGATAACTTTGTAGCTTGGCCCCTGAGTCTTTCTAGTCACCTTGGAGAAATATTAATTGCCTGCACTTCTACAATGAGAAGTCTAAAACCCATGCTTTATTATGGAAGCCTCTATTTTTATATGGGGGACTTGGTTGCAATTACCAGTGAGGAGAAAAAAACTCAATATGCAGCTGTCAGGTGAGCTCTGGTCTATGAAACATTATTTTATTTTATAAAAAGATTATTAATTTATAAAATTAATTTCAGTTAACTGTACATTTGTAAGATTGTGTTGTTATCTTGCTGTATATTACAATTTTGGTTGTAAGCGTATACAACAGAATATTGCAAAGACCCATTTATTTGGTAGCAATTTTAAACTGTTTTTTCATTAGTTTTAGATGGGAAGTGCAATGCAAATTGTGAAAGAGAAATTTCTTATGATTATTTGTTTCTCCCTTATTTGTCACATTTTGTGTTGAGAACCAGGAGAACTTTATTTTTCCCACAGATAAGAAGTTATTGTGTCCTATTGCCAGAGACATCTTCAATAGAAAACATTTATTGCATGTTCTATCCAATATAACCAATTAGCAACTGTCTGTCAACTATATAAATGAATGTATCCTTGTTTACCATGTAAGTGTGCAGTGAAAAGCCTCGCTCTATTGTATATATGTTGCGGCTCACATGGAAATTATCACATGCAATGCTGACTTACCACTGCAGACAATCATACTCTAAGCACAAAGACCAAATCTTTACTTAGGCCACTAAGTGGGAAAGGCTGTAACTCATGACTTAGAAGATTCCATCATTTATTACATCAAAACAGGGCTAAGGTAAAGCAGCTATTTCTGGCTGCCTTTGTCATTTTCTGTATGGGATGAAAACTGGTTTTGCAACCCATGCAACATTTCCTGCCTGCTATTGATCATTTTTCTATCCTTTGTACTCAGTTATTTATTTTCCTGTAATGACTCTAAATGGGACATTCAACTGAACTGAGTTACAGTATTCTAATTTACAACAAATAAACATAAGGTTTCATTAAATTCAATTACTATGGAGGAATTAGAATTTTTCGGGGAGAGAAGGTAACTGACAAAACTGGATTTGTTATTCTGAGCTTTAATATATTCCTCATATGATCAACAGTTTAAGATGTTTCAAACTATCTTTAGTTGCTAACTTAACACATTTTAAACATTCAAATTCTTCAGTCTAATACAGATGGGAAAATTAATGCATCTGTTTTCAGAGGAAGTATTTTTAATATAAATCTTATGTTGAACAATTCCAAACACATTTCATGAAGTACTTTAAATCCATTATAATGTTAGAATTGAATTCATTATTAGAAAAATATAAAGAGTTGCTGTTGCACATTGTTGGATACACACACACACATATCACAAATGGAATGACTAATCATATATAATACATGAAATATAGTTTTATTATTAATATATTAATTTTTATATAAAATAATTTGGTGCACCTTAGACATTAATATATATATTACAACTGAAAACAGAGCATAATATAGCACTTTGGCTTATAAGAGATAGGATAAATACATATTCAAATCTTAAGGCAAATTAAAGAAGTAAGAAGTAGAAACTGACAGCAATACTGTGGTTGATTTTTTAACAATTACATTTTAAATATTTTGCTTTCTAGCCATCTATAATTTTTTTTAGCTGTTTCTCTACTTCTTCCACAAATGCTGGGAAGTGTTGATCCAATAAGCACAAGCGAATAAAGCTGCTTAAATCTTCAGCATTCCATGTGGATTTTTGATATGCGAGAGGAAGTTGATCATCTGGTATCAGCATACACTGCCAGAGAACAGAATAGTCAATTTTCTTTTAAAATTCCTAACAATTTAAAATAAAATATATTTAACTAATTTCATTTAATCAACATGGATTTGCTGCCTCTCTAGGAGACATAAATTGTAGCTAAATTTACTTGTTTTTATTAGTAAGAATTTCTAATGTTTTCAATCCCACTAAGGTTTCTTTGTCTTGATATTTAATTTACCATTCTGGACAATATTCATCCAGTTTCTAACTGTAGAAAGTGTGTGTTGCTTGTTCAGAGGACCCTGGAAGAACCAAATTATCTGGACCCCTTTTAGTCAAGGTTTGGGCCTGGATATGGGACTGAAAAGGCATTGATTGCACTCATAGCAGAAGCAGAATGGAGGTGATTCATCCATTCTTACTTGGTTCTTGACCTTGTGTTGGCTTTTGAAACCATCAATCATAGTATCTTTCTGAACTGGCTCTGGGAGTTGGGGGTGGGAAGCATGATATTGAGCTGGTTCTCCTTCCTTCCTGCCTTCCTTCCTTCCTTCCTTCCTTCCTTCCTGGTGAGTTCCATTTGGCGTTAATGAAAGGAAATATTCAGCCAGTGGCTTCTCCTTCATGTGGTGCCTCAGGGTTCAGGAATCTTTTCCCTTCTATTTAAATCTATATAAAGCCACTGGGTAAGGACATCCAATGGTTTGGGGTGAGTATGTTACATGCTGATGATACACAGCTTTATATCTTCACTCCAGACTGTCTGAGTGATGCTGCAGAGATTCTATCTCAATATCTGAAGGCTATGGGGCCTGCACAAAATGGAGGATGGATTTTTAAAAGTGTGTGTTAAAATATCTCATTACCCACCCTTTTATTAACCATTATTAACTGGCTGGAACGGAACCTCTATAAATAACAAGGGCTATTTCTGTATGGATTTTCATTTATAAATTTTGGTTCCATCTTTAAATGTTTTCTCTTACAAATATGAAATACCTTAAAAGTAAGAAACCTTTGGCTTCTAAAAAGTTATACTTTTCTACAGTAACAGATTAGACTTTCATTTCTACTAGATAAATATTAGGAATACCTGGGCTAGCTCTGCTATAGACATTGTTCCATGTGTTGGAGATATATTTGCAACCTAGAAAGGGTTCAAAATAAATTCATAAAAGATACAAAATGCTACCACAAGCCATTAAACAATTGGAATATTTCTACTTTATTTTATTTTCTATAAAATGCATATACTCTAGTAAATAAAATAAGAGATAATAGTTGTATTCCATAATATAAGAATAGCAAAAGAAATATACTTGGAATTTAAAAGAAACTATAGAGAATTTTATCAAAAGTTTTCAAGGAACACATTATATAGGTTGGCATTCATTGAAATTTGGACTTCATACTATAAAATTGTCTATGTGTGTGTGTACACACACGCACACGTATCTACTGTACATGAAATATAATATAATTTTAAAATGCATTCAAGAAATCTGTTCATTCCTAGACTGGCTGAGAACAAATAATTTCAGAACAAAACATTTTGGTTAAATAATTTTGCTGTTTTCATAATAAACTATTAGACTGTGTCAATATTGTTGCACATTTTTTTTTTCATTTCTTTGCCCAATCACTTCCACACAGAGTACATTCACCAGCTTACAGTATCTTGTAATGGGACATTTTGTTCTGTATCTTTCATTTGACTTTCATCAGTGAGAAGACAGTGGCTTTGGTGTAGTTCCTGCCTTATTGCATCTGTCACTTGAACTGGAATATACTCAGCTAGTTTCTGCATACAGTTATGGCAATGCTCTTCTGCCTCGGTTTGGGAGTCTCCAGTAAATTGTATACGAAACATACGATGTTTGCTCTAAGTTGAAAATAAAAACTAAATTTCATTATTGCTGCATATTAGTACTTAAACATTTGTTAAATTAATGCCTATTACATATTTCAGCTTTATTCAACTAACCTTTTCTATGTGATCTAAAAAACTACTTGAATTTCTAACCAATAGTTCACTTTTTAGATATTATCTTTTTAATGTTTTTCTTGTTGATTTGGTAATTCCTTGATTTTACTCATAATGCATCACTACTGCTTTTATTACATTTTAACTAGTATAGCTAAGGTAGCATTTTGTTCAAACAAATATTTCCATCTTCATGAGATGTCACTGTGCATCTCATGATGACCTATAGATATATATGATATATTACAAAAATCTGGTCCATACAACTCCCCCCCAGAACACTAAAAAAGGCATGAAACTAAGAATAGAAGACAGAAATGTTAAAAATGAAAGTAACATAGCATCTAGAATTGTGGGGAAATTTGGCCTTGTAAAATTACATCTTAAAACAAATTTGTAAGGACCTGCCCCATTAAGGTTGATCAAAAGAACTTTTACTGAGAGATAGTGGATGCAGAGAATTCAGGTGGAATCTGTAGGTCCCACTCAAAGTGCAAAGCAATTCTTTCGTTTTCCCCAAACCCAACCTCCTGACCAGTCCATCGGCAGCCAATATGATGCTATATTATGAGAAAACTGAGGTACTGGGTAGATAGCAAATCACTCTCAGGGCACGACAGCCTTGGAAGGAGTCTGTTTCTTCTCCGAAGACAATCCCCCTCCCTAATTCCCAAGCGGTTACAGCAAAAGCGAAAGCATGCAAGGAATGCCAGAAACCTCCCTCCCTCTCCAACAGAATGGCAGGAAACCTGCATGATGGACCTGACAAAATGACGCAAAATAATCAGAACACAAAAATACAAATATGATTATGTGGTAAAGATAAAGAATAGTTTTAATGGATTATTTTTGATAAGTAGGATAACTGAAGAATTTGGGATAGCATTCATGATACTATTAAAGATGATATTCTTTAAAAAAAAGTGTCCCAAAGCACAAGAAAGCAAAATGTTTGCTAATATACTGAAAATAACTGAAGAGTATCTAAAAGCATGAAAATAGAGGAAACTTTGCTTAATGAAACCCTCAACTGGGAGAATGACAAGAATAACAAAACAGAATAAATAACTGACATAACAAAACTGAGGAGAATCATAAAATGGGAAGACAAGCAGGATGATGTAATAAGGATATTATGAAAATCAAAGAAAATTTGAATATAAAAAAGGAATGATAGAATGCAAAGAAAACAAAGATATAGTGAAGAATGAAGATATAAAAAGAAGAAATGGTATGATTATATGGAAGAACTGTACAAAAAGATTGCAAAACCAAAGAATTAATCAATGAACTATTTGTCTGACAGTCTGAAAAGTGAAGTTAAACGGGCTCTTGAAAATACTACTAATGACAATGCTTCAGGAATTGGTGACATATGTCAGATAAATTTAAATCTTACAAGATGATGTAATTAGAGAGGTTTTTTATACTTTATAAGTGGATATAAAAAACATACCAAAGGCCAAGAAAGTTGAAAAGATATTCCAATATAATCAAAGAACAGTGCTAAGTGTTAACACTGCTAATTGTTTCAATTACAAAACTGTTGAAATTATTTCACATACTCATTAATGCTCAGGATTTTGCAAGCCAGACTTAATAAATGGAACGATAAACATGCAAATGTTGCAAAGGGTATAAATAGGATTCAGGAAAGGTAGTGCCTACGGGGGAAAAAAATCCTAGTATTTAAAAGAAAAGCAAGGGAATTTTTAAAAAGTAATTAATTACATAAAAGCTTTTTATTGTATTCACTGCATCAAACTAAGGACAACTATTAAAAATATGATTTATTTATGTATAGAAGAATTTTTATAATGACCAAAAACAACAGGGAAAATAGAATGTAGGACAACTAAACAGTTCATAATTGGGAAAGAATTATGCCAAGGTTGAATATTCTCACCATATTAATTTAATTCAATTTCAGAGACTTGTGAGCATCCAAGAGTGAATCATTGATCTATAATGCCTGAGAGGTAAGGCTATCAGATTTGAACTTCAAAAATCCAGACAGCAGTGTTTCATGGATTTCTTTGCTGCTATCTAAAGGTCATTCATTGCAGTGTAGACTGATAGCTCTACTGTGAGGTTTACTATATATTACATTACAACTGGAAAATAAAAATTTCACTTTGGTATGCCCTGATCTTTTAAATGCAATGTTACCTTCTTTTAGGTTCTGTTCAGAATAAACTTTGCAATGGTCTTTTGGAAACATTGAGCAACTGGAAACTTCTGAATATTAGTCTTACCCACCACTCATTTAATGAGCATTTGAAGTTATGGTGGTACTGAAAAAATAACTTTAGGGCCAATTTACAACCATTTATGACGTTCACAACATTCCTCAGTCATGCTATTATAGTCAGTACACATTGTTCTGTGCCTGACCTGTTTCTTTTTCTCCTCCCTTCTTGGAGAGCAGAAGGATTGAACAGGAAGGGATTAAAAGAAAGTAAGCTGTTTGGTCTTCTACACATCAAAAACAATATGGCTGCACCAACAGCTGGGGCTGAGAGCTATGCTATGCTTTTGAAATCTCTTCTCCAATTTTTCCACTTGTGGAGTGGGGGGGGGGGAAGGCAAGCAATTTCTATAATCTCTCTTTTGCCTCTCTGCCCTAGAGCAGAGAGATTGGAAAGGGATTGCAAGAAAGTAAGCTGTTTGGTCTACACATCAAAAGCAAAAATGCATTGCTTTCCATATGTACAAAGCAGTAAGCAGAAACCCAAGCATTTCAAATGGCCGCAGAGCTTTTAGAAGGCAAACAAAAGCTGAAGGTGTGAAATTAAGTAGTCTTGTTTCTTTCCAGTTGGAAAGCACAGTCATGTCATGAGATTTACCACTTAGTGATCCCTTTGCCTATTGGTGGAGTTGTTGGTCCAAATTAGAATTCTTAACTGAGGACTTCCTGTATGAAAGGTTTTACATCCAAAGATAGCAAACTAACACAAACAGAAAGAAAAGCTCTAGTACATCCAAATATACCTGCATAGTATGGACATCTCAAGCTTTATCAGGCATCCTTATTCTTTGCTATAACTTTGCTATTACTATACAATACAATGATACAAGAATCTTGTTCAGAATTTTAAGGTACTTATATCATACATATGCCTTGACTAATTTTAGTATATGAAAACAAGTCTAATAATAGAATGAGGAAGAAAAGAATAACCAGACCACCTTTCAGAAGAATAATTCAATGAAAAACATAAATGAAAAAATATTTTAAGTAAAATATTGACATATGAATAAGCATACCTTTAATTTTGAACCAACTAACATGCAATCTGCTTTTCGTACTACCTTTAACCACTGAGAAGCACCAATTAATGAAAATCCTTCCTGAAATAAATTGCAAAATTTACACACAGATGGGAAAGCTCTGAAAATCAGGAATAATTTAAGCGAAATAATACTGCTGCAATCCTTGGAATTATTAATATATAATTGAATAATAAATTTAGAAAAATTAGTAATAAACTTTAAAAAAAGAAATAAGTTATAAAACCTGGTGTAATGATATTTTCTATCATAAACAAAAATTATGTGCCACAATTTTAATATATTTTATTATTATTTATAGTTTTTCAAAAAGGGCTGAAGATGATGATGGTAATGATGACAATGGACAAGTTGCCTATTTCACAAGGCTATTTCAATTTTCTATTCCTTACACTGAAAACTATATGCTTCAAAACATTTTAATGAAAGTTCATATTCTCAGGATGCATAATGACTCTGCTTGAATAATAAAACTTTGGCAATTGCCTTGTATATCAATGGTTTTTTATTATAAATGGTCAATTTTCATGCTCAGTTTCAGGGAATTAGTGACAGGTAATAATATATTTACAGGCTAGATTTTTAAAATGGTTTATATTTATCATTTGGTTTACTAGTTTCATCTTTTTTTGTAACACTATCCAAATATAATGAATTAATGGTAATGCTTAACTAGATAAAACAAAAATACTCAAGATATAGATTGTTAATCTTAGTAACCCTTGATAAGGTACTTCTCTTCCTTTTCCTCCTCATTTTTCTCTCCTTTTAAAGCTAAAGTTAAAGGTTTCCCCTGTGAATTGTGTTTGACTCTAGGACAGACATGTCAAACTCGCGACGTCACGTAACGTCGTGCAACGTATCGGGACAGTTTTGCCATTGCCGGCAATGGGGTGGGCGCGGCTTCTGCGTGACGCATCTGGCCCGCGGGCTGGCAGTTTGACACCCTTGCTCTAGGGGGTGGTGCTCATCTCTTTTTTTAAAAAAAACAAGTTTTATTAATTTTCCAGTTTTACAAAAATCCAAATATTAAGGAAGCAGCGTGGTGATTGGGTAATCAATAATCCAATAACAAAATCTTTCGTACATATCTCAGGTTACATCATCAAAAATTCCCTCTCTATTTCCCTTGATTATTATATCACATTCAAATTAATACATTGCTAATTATAACTCGATCAGTTAAGACATTTATCAATATATTTTAACTTATATATATCCATATCCTGTTTTAAAATTTTACCTAATTTCAATTACAGTATTCCAATTTAGTTTAATATCCATAGTATTTAGATTTCGGGTAACCCAAATTTCTCTTATTTCATTACAAAATAGTTATCATATCTAAAATACATATACTGTTTACTTAAATAGATTCTTACTTTATTTCACAAATATATTCTATTTCTCATCCTAGTACCTCATCACTTACTAATAAAGTATCCTTTATTGTCTCAATCCAACTTCAGTATTATAATTCAAAACTATTATTCTAATGGCTAATTTTTATTTCCCTTGTAAATCTAAGTCCTAAATATTAAATCAATTAATATCTTTTAAAATCTCCTTAGCCCATTAAATAAGATTTTAGGCTCTTCCATTATAAGTCAAAAAATCCCATTTTTTAAAGTCTAACTCTAGCTTTCTTATTGTGCCAAGCAGGCTTCCATACCAGTGACTTTAAATCCTCAGGTGGATCTCCCTTCATTCCTACACATGTTATTTGAATCAAGGGAGACCATCCAATTATCAATTTTTCAAAGGGACTGGCCCCATTGTAATCATTGGATTGTTGGCCTAATAATTCAAATCTCCATGTTTGGTTTAGTATATTTGTCGTCAGTTCAGTCTGGTCTTCTTCTTCTTCCGGTTTCATCTGGCTTAAGTAAGAAGTCATGTCCAATGTTGTAATTGTTGTTTGGTTGTCTAGGTTGTCTAGGTTCTCAATATGCTGTACTTGTTGATCTTCAGCAAGGGTGGTGCTCATCTCTGATTTACACCCAAAGAGTGTAAATTTACACCCATTGACTGAAGATGTTTCCGTGATTATGTGGCTGGCATGATTATGCACTGAAGGCGCACAGAACATTGTTACCTTCCCACCAAAGTGATACCTATTTATCTACTTGCATTTAGAATACATGCTTTCAAACTGCTAGGTTGGCAGGAACTGGGGCAAGTAACAGAATCTTACTCCATCACAGAGTAATTAGGTCTCAAACTGCCAACCTTCCAGTCAACAAGCTCAGCATCTTAACTGTTTGGCCACCTCATTGTTTGTGAAATTTTGTTATAGAATTATGACAGAACTTTGAGGTAAATTCTACCTCATCACTGGATGAACAATTGTGCAATATTTTGTTGATTGGTTTTTGGATTATGGTTTGTGTATAAATTCTATTCATATAAGTTCTATTCACATAAGTGCTAACAGTGCCTAGGAACTATGCTGACTTAATTCACTTATTAGCGGAGATTGTTTTAATATTCCTTTAATGAAAAACACTATACCAATGAGAGAGGATATGTTGAAGAAACAAATATATATAAAAATTAATATGTCAATAGTTACCAGTACTTCTTTTCCTCTGGAAATGAAGAAATGGCCTGAAATAACTATACTGAGAACAAGAAAGCCAGATTCTTCATTTGACTCCAAAACCTTTTAAGAAAGAGAATCTGTCTCTTAACATGATGAAAATATAAAGGAAGTGGTTTCCATAAAATAAACACATGATTTTTTTTCTTTAAAAATTGCATACAAAATATGTTTATGTTGGATATCTATTTACAAGAAATAAATATAACTGTATTCATGATTATAAGCAAGGAAATAAGGAATAAGAATGTAATAATTTAACATACTTAGTTTTATACTATACATACATAGGGTATAGAGAATTTGTTCTGTTCTGTTTTTAGCTAGGATTATTTTCTTTGAAATTTCCTCTATATTTTAATACATTATTTTTTGTAAGCCACTTTGGATATCTTGTTTGGACTAAAAGAGGTATTATGATTTTTTTTACAAAAAAATGCTTCTAGTATTCTGCAATTCTAGATATTTAGTCAAACACAGAGGAAAGACAACTAAGCTTAAGAACATAGGAAATATTATACTGAGACAAAGAAATAATTGAATTCAGCATTCATTTTTGCACTTCAGACAAAACTAGAGATGCCAGATTAGGGATGCAAAACTCTGGATGATTACTAGATGGCAGATATTATCTCTTTTTATTCCATCTAGCAAACATAACTAAATATGGAGTATGTCTCAGAAGAAATTCACAAAGTATGTCTCAGAAGAAACTTACAAACAAAACTTGAGTATCATTCATGAAATTTAAATTTTTAGGAGCTGAAACAAAATGAATTTCTAGATGATGGCAGATCAAATACATAGCAAGTCCTAGCATTGCACCTCCTGATCTGTGCTGTCTAATATAGTGTAAGATGTGGGAAACTACGAGTTGTTGAAAAATATGAAAACGGCACATATTACGATGTACTCACAAACATTTATATATTCTAAGGAACAATATATAATTCTGAGACCTAATGAATACTTCTTCAAAGAAAGATTTGCTTCTGGCACAGCTCTTACATTAATTCAGTAACATGTAATTTCTCCCTCAAGACACAATGAATTCAGTTTACCTTCCAAGATCCTGAAGCAGTGCCCAAGGCTCCAGGCATAAATCGGCCATAACGCCGCAGCGGCCACTCTACAGCATTCAAGCAGGAAGTATCCCGTGACTGTTCTGTCATTTGGTCTAAAAGTGGCTGGTCTACTTCAGACCATGAAGCTGAATCACAATTATTTAGTATATGAGCATTACTAGTCCCTGTTGCCATTTCAAATTCTTCACAGAAAATCACTTAATATCTGGAAGGGAAAAATAAGTATGAAAAAAAGATTTAGCCAATAAATCCCATGAACTCCTTTTTCCTTATTTATACAGTTAGGCACATTCTTACAAGAAAATTTAACTATGAGCTTTTATTATTAAATGCATATCTCTTTGCACAGACAGATTTTTTATGCCAGCTGATCATGACCTACTAAGCTTGCTACCACATAGGTGCATATAGATTTGCAGACTTTCTTTACATTAAAAAACATTTCATAATTAAAATGTTATTACAAAACTGGCATAATTTTATTCCATAAAAATATAATATAAAATATAATACAATCGCACAGTAGCTAAGGAGCCCTCATAAACCCTCCTTAAATATTTCAAATGTCCATGCAAACACCACCCAGCCACTCCCCTTCCTAGTTTGGTTGAAATATTTTCGTGACAGAACTTCTTCAAAGGCATTATCAAACATTATACTTTTTAAGTAACATGTTTACAGTATCCAAAAATTTTGTCCCAGTCTTAGAGATATAATATTTAAGATAACAAATTAACGATCAAATGTATTTGGACATATGTGAATTAAACGGCTGGTTTCAAATCTACAGCAATTGTTTCTTTCAAGGTAGCTAAATACTACAGTTGGCCTTGAATATGCCTAATTAGTGGAGTGATGGCCTCAGCTGTGCAATTATATCTCCTTCTGAAATTATTACAACTTTTGGGAAGTCATATTATTAAATTGTTACTGACACTATTTATTCTTATCATCATTGTTGGATTCTGCCATTACAAGGTATTTTTAAAATTAAATTTGTAGACTGCCTTAGTCCAAATCACTCAGAAAACAATAATGTTTAATTGAAATAGTCAACCATTTCAGAAATAACAACGGAATCACAAACAACACATACAAAAGGATAAGCCAGCTACTGCCTTGCTCTGCTTGCTGGTGCAGACCTGGAGAGGCCTTCTGAACAGTCCTGGAAAGTGAATCTTCCCCTCAAGCAAATCTCTCAGTCTGGATTTGTCTCTTTATTTCCACAAGCTGCATTTACAGTCTCCCCTAGTGGCAAAATTGAACAAAGGGTGAATGAAAAAACTAGTAAACACAGACACAAAAACATACAGAGCAACAGGACTTAGTTTCCAGCATGAACCACTCAGGCCAAAAAGCCTCTTGGGAGTTTGTTATAAGATGGGCAACTATAAAATCGTTTTAAACAAAGAAAGAGCAGATGCCTTAATAATGGAAACCTTGCTATTTTACCTCACCATTGATTGTGAGAGAAACTGAAAAGGGGAAGTTGAATAATTTAAAACAAACCTTTTTCTTAATTTTTTTCTCTCTCAGGTCTTCTTTCTCTTTTAAAATGATGGAAGATTTCAAAAGAGCTTTTGTTTGAGTGGTTATATTTATCAATATTTTAAAAATTAAAATTGAGGCATTCACCTGAATTATAACCACAGGATGCTTCTGCTCCTCCCACCTGCCTCTCTTGCTGAACTATAGTGCTCCCAGCCTCAACTCATGTGTGCCTTGTACCAGGCCCATTCACCCCATGCAACACCCCTGCACTTCTTCCCCATTGTTTCCTGCTTAACAACTTGTTTTGGGTTACTGCAATTGGGACTGCGATTGTCATTGCTAAGTGATGTGATCATGTGACAGCACATTTTATGACTGAATCACTTAACAAGGGCAACCCCATTAATCTCATATATTAACTACAAGTGTATTCAGGTACAGTACAATAAGTATACTTGTACTTATATTATGCATCTAATGCCTATTCCAAAATGTTATAGGCCTAGGAATACCCTTTAACTACTGCAAAGAGAATTAGGTCTAGAATTTAGAAGTGTGTTTGGGACAAAATATGACTGACATGTACATTTTGTTTTCGCACAGGCACAGTATTACTCAGAACTAAACAAAGAACAAACACATGCAAATTCCAGGACTGTGTTCTATAGGTAAAATTGGTAAAATTTAAATATATTGGGAAATGTAAAAGACCAGGGCTAGATGATTTTTAAATCAAGATTAACATTGTTTTATATAATTTTTTTTTTAATTTAAAGTCTATAATTTAAGATCAGAAGGCACAAGTGAGAAGCGGTAACAAATACAACCAGCTTTAAAGGAAAATATGATTATATAATAAACTTAATATATAATAAATTATTAAAATATATTAAAGCAGAAATCAGTGTATAATTCAATACATAGAAATTGAATTAATGATTAATTCAAAAAAATAGGGATGAGTCTATGCATCCAAAAAATAGTGACTCTTCTCATACTGTCCACTTTTCCACATTGTGCTCCAAAAATACTGCATGATTGGGCAGAAGTTATTATTCAAAGAGTGTGCTTAGGAGACAGAAGAAGAAATCAAAGAAATTTCCAG
Source organism: Azemiops feae (assembly GCA_023970755.1). Lineage (NCBI taxonomy): Eukaryota > Metazoa > Chordata > Lepidosauria > Squamata > Viperidae > Azemiops > Azemiops feae. The sequence continues at coordinate 4,084,619 of JALGBA010000018.1, forward strand.
GAAACAAGGATTATGCCCTACTTATCAGGCAGTCTCAGATGACTTACAGTACAGTGTTTAGAAAAAGGATTGTGACCTCTGATTTAAATACTGAATATTAGTTTATTAACTTTTGAATTTGAAGATAATATTGTCAGCTAATCTAAACAAGTTATTCTAAGAGTTCAGATTTAATATTTATGAAAAGGTTCAATTTAAACACTAGAATACTCTGCTTTCAAATGAGATTCTTATAAATAGGCATAAGGTATAGGGCAGCAAAACACTATTTCTTCCCAAGTTTTCTAGGTAAAAGCATGTACATGTTGTGAAGACAAAGGTTCCTGTATCTGTTCACTTTTTTTAGTAATACAGTGGTCCTCACTGTTAGAGTGAGGAAAAAAAATAACAATATTTGCTCCCTCTTATTCTGGACACTTACTGTGTAAATAAAAACTAGACAACAGATCAGGTGTAAGATTTTTAATGGACTTTTAAATTTCTGACAGGATTCTTTTTCACATTTTGCTGAAGATCATAAAGGCTAACCTTAAAAAAGTTTTCTATACAATTTTGTTCCTCCAAGTAAACATCCCTTCCAAATAGCTTTTACTACTGAATTTCTAAAATATTCATTTCACACTGCATACATAAAGTAGACTCTCTCTGTAAAAGCCCAACTTTGTTGTATTGTGACATTAGAATAATAATGCTTATTAAAAGTACAGTAAATCTTATTGAGCAGGAGAATGATCAATGTTCTAACTTTATGTAAGACAGCTTATTTTAAAATTTTATTTTATTTTCAAAATAAAGTATTATTAAAATAAGACTGATGAGAAAAAATGAGCTATATTACTGGGAATAATCAACAGTAATGGAGATGAGCCATATGTATTGAAATAAGTTCCATGCCAAAACAGATGGGTTTTTTTTGCTAAACTTTCTAAATACCCTTGCAGTGAGAAATTTCTCAGTTTAGACAAAGTAAACACATGAAAAGAAGCATAACACTCCAGGCTTGTATCTTCCATTAGGGAAAACAAGATTCTTCAGCCAAAACCAAGTAAGGGTATTTAAAGATTTAAAAACAGACACAAAACAAAACTTTACTCTTGGGAATAAAAATATTGCAATTCTTATAAATCAAAGAAGAAAGTCTAGCAAAGGTCAACATTCAGCTAATTTATTAGCAAGGTCTATGTTTGGAAGCAAATACATGAAAGGGGTCCAAGAGTAAGTATTTTATGGGAAAACAGTCTCAAAGGCCTATCCACTGGAGGTTTTATTCCAAATAAAAAGCAGTTGAGACCTGGACCTGATAGAAATACATGAAATATTAGTTGCAAAAGCACACACAGAAACATGAGAGTTCTACTAAATATCCAAAAGCATGTAAACAATAAGAACAGACCTGATAGATGAGGCCATGTGGAATAGAGACAATGCACCAAAATCTCAGACTTGATGAGGTAATCTTCACATTAGTGCCTTTACATGACTAAAAGGCACCACAGGACATAATCAATAATTCATACAGGCATTAACACTTTATTAGTCCTGATCAAAAGCCCGTTTCTGCATAGGGGAGAGTGAATAAAGAATATGTTCCTTTACAGATTCTTTGCTAGTTCTCAAACTTGACTAAGCCTTAGACTAAAGACAATGTAATGTATAGGGATCCCATTAAAGAGGATTAATTTGTTCAGTGAACAACTTGGAGTCCTGCAGTGACATACATGATAATCACCTATATCCAGACAATAATTTTATTATGCATCACGTTGTAGCTTTCAGTAACCATTCTATATTTTTTTATCTATTTTATTTCCATAAAATTCATTTTGATAAAAAGATAAGATTATCTTTCCATGTCAATAAATAAATACTGGTAAGTAAAGAAATAATGATTTTCTTCCTGAAGAAGCCTGGCAATGCATTCCATACATGTTCCTTTTTAACTACTTGGTAAGTGAATTTTTTTAAAAAAAGCTTTTTTCTATTAGTTCATAATTGTATTCCAAAATATTAGAGCAAAGGCATCTTTAGTGTTAGTGGGGGTTAATAGCAACTGCCCTGTATCAAACAGATTGTACACATTTTTGCTTCTGTTCTAGTGTGTTGGTACAATCTACCTGTTCTTCATGACATAATAAATAAATATTATTATTTTTAACCATATTCTTATGTCTAAATAATGATTTGATGGAGCTTTATATACTCAAATCTTTTGGTTTTGTTTAATTTAAAAAAAATGACAACTGGTAATTACAGAGCAAGGCTTCCTTGTCTCAACAATTATGCATTGAAAGTATTTGTGATGCTTTCCAGAACAAGAAACTAAACTTAATTTAATGAATATGTATTTTGTTAAATATTATAAAAGCGATTGGAATTTTTCTGAATCTGAATCAATAAGAAAACATTGATTAGCAACATTTTCCAGGATCACAAGTGGCCAGAAAAGATCTGGAAAAAATCAGCTGCTGATTGTTTATAATCAAGAATTGGCATTCTCAGCAGGATAAAGTGACAATAAATAGTGCTGATTTCAGAATCTCAGATTGGTTTTAAAAGGCCTAAAAGTAAACAAAAATAAGCAATCTCTATCTGTAGCACATAACAAATTAGGAATGTAATCTTTACATTTCAATTATAGAATATTTTTGAATTTATATTCATGAATGAGAAATCACACATATGCTAGTTGCAAATTATGGTGAACTAACAGCCATGAAGTATATTGTAACTTAATACATGTCGATCTCTCTCGGCTTTTAGCATGGTACTAAAAGTTCCAATAGTTTATGTTATATACTTCATTATTTATTTATAAAATATTGTTTTTAACTGATGAAAAATAAGTATACATAAACTGTAATACATAAATATTTTGATAATAACCTGGAGGGGAAATTGCAACCTGGTTACTAGGCTACTCTATGTTGGAAGAGATTGTAGCCTGAGAAGGGGGAATTCCTAGGATCTATAGCAATGCCATCTTGCTGACCAGATGTTCCATTTGACTGTGTGACCATTGTAAGTTCTGGCTGTTGCATTTGGGTTTGTTATACACTGTAGGGATACTGTTAGCATACTGACTATTCTATTTCCTAAGTCTTTATAAACTATCAAAATTACTAGATTATTTAATTTCTTTTTCTGGAGGATTTTAATGTTCATACTGAATTTGTCCAGAGGAGTAGGCCAGTATTTCATGATGACCATGTCTGAGCTAGATTTTGTTTCCACACATGCAGCAGAATACATATTGGTATATTCTGTTCTATTAAAGCCAGTAATCTGAAGATGGGTATGAAGGCCAGATTATTTCCTTGTTGTCAGACATCTGTTGTCTCTCACTCTCGTGGTGATTCTCAGCACCGCAATGTGGCTAAATTAAATATGCAATTGCCAATGAAGACATAGTATAAGAAATGTACGATATGAAATTTAACAGAGACACAAGAAAAGGGGTTGTTGAGTTTGGATTAAATTATATAAAGGACCAGATACATTCCACCAATGATTGTCAACTTTGCAATGGCTACTGTAACTTTGTAACCATGAAGATTTAATTCTTAATCATGTTTTTGTCCCTGAGAAGTTTCAGCCTGCTTCAGACTTAAAGGACTCTGACAATAGTTATTTAAAATCAATGTCCTATACATTCCTATACAGAGGTGGATGATTGCTTAAAGTCTGAGTTAGACAATCCAAGTGCACTCTTATTGACTGTAATCTCAAATGAGTGATGCATTATATTCCTTGTTTACCCACATTATTTGGTAATATGCAACAAAGAATGCTTTCTGAGTTTAACCTGCAAATTTTGAGATTTGCCTAAAGTGAATTGAAGGAATAACTTTAAATTTATACACTGTTTTCCTTAAATGCAACAATAAAGCAGTGTTTTAAATGCTGCAAATGTAGTCTTTAATTAGCTGTAACAAGATCAGCATGCATGCTAATGAAAATGGTATCTAACATGACTATCAACACTTTGGGATGTGCAAATAAATGCCCACAGAATAGATGTATTTCAATTTCTTGAGAACAAAGAGTATTTCACCATAACATTGTCGCTGCAAAAAAGGTGTTAATTCAATGCAGATATAAGTTAGACATGTTTATTTTAATGCAGATACCTTTTCCCAGTGTGAAAAGAATCATTTTTTAAATCTTGAATATTCTACTTTTTGCTCCTGCAAAAGTAGGAATTATGCCTTTAGTTGAAAACTTAAAAAGTTTTAGAAATGTTCACTAATTTTATACAACATATATCAATCATATACATACGTCACCAATTTTCATACAAAGGCTGTTTTTGAATGTTGTTTTTAGACAGCTGGAAATAAAAGTTGGCTTTATTATAATACTCATATCCTAAAAATTTTCATTAAAAAAAACAGAATGGAAGGGATTTTGAAAGGGAAAAATGACAAAGAATTGTATTTACTTTTTGTATATTTAACATATTTTATTTTTATATTTTTTTAAAGTGAGTCGAATTTAAGGTATGTTTCTCTAAACTTTGAAAACTCTTCTAGCTAACTGAATTTGGCTATTTGTCCTTAAATTTCAGACAGGAAAATAGACACAAAACATTGCTAATCACAATTAATTTGGTGCCTTCTTAGTGAGTTCAGTGAGCATTGGGTTCATGTAATATTTCATAGCAAAACTTCTCATCTTTAACAAGGTGTACTTGTAATGGAAGTCTGCTTTGCTTTTGTAAGTCAGAGTTGATTATCACTTACACTAGATCATGATTGCAAGAATTTCTTATACTTGTGGAAAGTAATGTTTGCAAAGATGCAGATGACATGGTGTATCATGAATCAAATTGGATCATTACAGACATTCTCTTTTTGATATTCAAGGTGTAGTCTTATTTAAAAGAGCATTAAAGAGGATGTCAGAATTCTCTTTATAGTAATTAATGTAATTTCAGCCTTCTAGAATATATGGTAGAACAGAGAACTTTAAGATAATATTGCACTCTTGATATGAATATCTTTGTTTGTAGTTTTATTTTTAAGAAATATGTGAGATGCACTCTTCAAAAATTACAAACATACGACCTGAATGTCAAACTTCTAAATGAAGTTCCTATGAGGAGATCATTAATGAAATTGCCAACAGGCTCATTGTAGAGTTGACATCTAGCTCTCTTGGCCTGCATGAGAACCGACAAACAACAAGAGTGATGGAAAAAGTGATACTTAGAATAGGCATAGGTATTCAAGGTGCTGACCTCCATAGGTAGTTGAAAAAAAAATCCTGGAAGTAATGATAAAGTATTAAGAATTTACTTACTTAAATTTCAAGGCCACCAACCTCCACAATGATTCTGGGATTCACACAATTAAAATATTATTAAAAGAAAACAACATATTTCAGAGAAAAGGAATACAATTGAATGAAAATAAATATCAAACTGTAGTCACTAAAGCTTTTAGTCTTTGAAACAAAATGTTTAGATTTTGTTTAATTCTTTAATTCTGCATTTTTCTTAGATGCCTTGAGCACTTGCTACTGTTGAACCCTAACCCTAACCCTTTGGCATTAAGCAGAACTATCTATCATTTGCAAATGTACCTATTAAGAGTCCTTTCACATACTCACCGTAGTTCGGTTATAGAAGATGCAATTCAAAACTGATATATCTAGTTAAAACCAGGCCATTATCAGGTAATGTGTGGCTAGAAAATTCATATTTTTATGTTTTTTTGTTAAGATTGTTTTCAGCATATCATAATATGTAATTAACAGATGAGCAGTTGTATCTACAACCCTTTCAATATTATGAAATGTAAAGGTCATATTCAAAACTCTTTGCATCTAGATATTTCAACAGTTTCTGGATTTCTTCTCTCTTAAAAACCAAGCAAGATCTTCATTTTTTATCAGTGAACTTAAAACAGAGGATTAGGGTTATAAGAAAAAAATTGTATATAAAATATAATGCTGTTCAAATTAAGTTTCAGATTGCAGTCTGCAACTAACAATACTGCTACTTATTTCAAGATTAAATCAAATGGACAATCTATTTTATTTCCAGGAAAATACAGTACAGTAATACTTTTTTGTTTAAATTATTTACTTTGCAGCTTGTATCAACGTTTGAGGAAGTTTGAAGTCTATTTTGAAATCTTAAATTCAAAGTTTTCCCCTAACTTTTCTTCAGTTTTCCATAATGAAATCTCAGAAACATTTTCTAGGTAAGTACTGCCATCTTGTGGGGATTCATGTGCAAAGCTACCACCCTCCCTCAAATCTCTTGCTAAGCAATAGATCTTTGTTTGTATTCGGAAAGTTTACGTGTGGACTTTGTGAGGGAAACAAAAATTTAAATTTATTCATTGTAATAGGAAGTAGCTCTTTAATGTCCAGATTTATTAGAATTACAATACCCAGATTATAGTAGGCACTATGTCTATGTATGCTGAGTCTGCCAAACTATAGAATTTCAGTGATTCACCCTTTTCAGATATTGGAGAGATAAAAAAATATAACAATAATAAAAATTCATTGAAACTTTAAAATATCATACTGAAGAGATACGAAATAACTATAAGTGCATATTAACCAAGGCAATCCAACATTTATTAATCAGATAAACACATTGGTAGCTAACAAGTTACATTTAAGAAACAAATAATTATATGATTTATTATGTCTGCTTATTTATTTAAGTCAGTATCAGTGCTACATACATTTCAGTAGACTTTAACTTTTTGCTAGTGTTTTGGTTTGGCAGAGTGGCACTTGCTTTGTGGAATAAAATAAAGTATCACATTTCTAATTCCTGACCTTTCAGAATAGATGTGAGAATGGCACCTACCTAAAACTCTGGAGAGTCATTACCCTTACGAATGAAGGCATTTATTCAATCTGAGTTGAATAAATTTCCATTCTTCTTATGCTAAACTTTAGAAATGTCCACTAAAAACAAATCCCTACCTTCATGATGAATAAGGATCCCAAATAAATCAAGTTATTACAAAAAGCAGTTTCTTAAAATTAAAGCAGAAAATTATGGAAACAAATAAGCACTTGAAGTGCTAACTACATTGAAAAGCAAACCTAATTTGTAAATATTACTTAAAATTATTAATTGGGGGACTTCTAGTAAGTCCTGTGATAATTCAATGATTAAACAAAAACACTGGCAAAGACGCAGATCCTTTTCTCAATCTCTCAAATCACTAATTAACAAGAGAAAGTTACCATTAGACAAAACACAATACGAACAAACCGCCCCCTCCACTCCCTCCAAAACTAGCTAACAAATTTTCACGCTTGCGCATTAATTCCTATAAAATAACCCAGGCGTGGAAATTCATTCCTTGCTTGATACGTCAAAAAGGAGCGCGGACGGCCCCGGCTGCTCGGTCGCAGTAGCGTTAATCGCCTTGTACTCCCGCGAGAAGTGAGGGAGGTGGAGCTACATTTCAAACAGGTGGCGGGACGTCTCCGGTTTCCTGTCTGGGCCTGTAGCTTAAAGAAGGGCTTGTTTTTTTGTTTCAGTTTCGGCCGAATTCTGTCTCACTGTTCCGGACGCCGATGGCGAAACAGCAAACCCGGGAGCAGGGCATCACCTTGCGGGGCAGCGCCGAGACTGTGGCGGAGTTTTTCTGTAAGTAACCGGGCAGGTAGGGAGGCAAGCTGGTTTAAGAATGTGAGCCAGCTCGGTCAGAAGACCAGGACCCGCATCGTTCCTGCTCCCGTTCGGCTCTGCGAGGCTTATTCCCAGGGATGGTGCTTGACCACAAGTCCTTTTGTGCCCGGTGGAATTTGCCCTCGAATAAATGGGCTCGGAGGCGCCGGATTCGTCCTTTAAGACTCGAGGGGGAGGGAGGAATGACTCCGAGTTGCGGTGGGGGCTCATTGCGAGAGTGCTGCACTCGGTCCGTTCTTTTTCTTGGCTATCTTTTCCTCGTTCTATAGCTGCGAGTTATCCTTTTTAGTAACTGCGTCCGACTTAGCTCTGCAGAATAAGTGCAAAATGCTAGGAACTTAATTTGCAGTATAGGGCAAGAAAAATGTGCCCCGAGAGGGCCTAAAGCAGTTTGAAAGAAGTTCACTACTTAATTGTGTATAAGTTTATACTCAAACGTGGAAGACTATTGTAGGGACAGTAACTTCAGCTTCACTAGGAAAGAAATAAGCTTAACAAAAATGAATGTGAAGAGCAGATCTAATGGAGATTTGGGACACTCAATTCTGGGTCTGCATCTTGGCTGTATTGGAGTTCTAAGGCGCAGATTTTATTTCTTCCAAATATAGTAATTAGTTGTTAGATATGATGAGAAAGAAAGCCCTAGGATTTGGTGCAATATACAGAATCTGAAATTTTATGTACTATGCCTTGATGCAGGTAGTCCTCAACTTATGACAATTGAGCCCAAAATTTGTTGCTAAGTGAGACAGTTAAGTGAATTTTGCCCCATTTTATGACCTTGCCATATTTATTAAGTGAATCACTGCAGTTAAGTTAGTAACATGATTGTCAAGTGAATCTGGATTCCCCATTGACTTTGCTTGTCAGGGGACCACACGCCCCTGGGATGCTGCAATTATCAACTGTTGCAGCATCCCCATAGTCACATGATCAAAATTCCAATGCTTGGCAACTGACTCATATTTCTGATAATTCCAGTATCCCGGGGTCGTGTGATCCCTTTTTATGACCTTCTGACAAGCAAAGTCAATGGGGAAGCCAAATTCACTTGACAATCGTGTTACTAACTTAACTGCAGTGATTCACTTAACAAATATGGCAAAGGTCATAAAATGGGGCAAAATTCATTTAACAATCGGTCACAAGTCACTTTTTTCACTGCCATTGTAACTTTGGTCATTAAATGAACTGTTGTAAGTCAAGGACTACCTGTATATGCATATACCTGGTGCAGTGGTTAAGGCACCAGTCTAGAAAGCAGAAAACTGAGTTCGAGTCCCACCTTAAACATGAAGCCACCTGGAACTCCAGGAACATTCTTATCTTTGGGGAATGTTATTCCAGAGGATGAAGGCTGCAACAGAAATCACACTTCCTAAGTCCCACAAGATGGCAACATATAATGGAAGGGACCTAGAGAATACCCATGGATCATATTGGGCAGGCAGAAACAATTTTTGAGATAAGCAATCTCTCAGATATCTAATCTCTATGCCATACATAATAAACACAGTATTTATAGCCTAAAGTTGCCAGATTGGGGAAGACTTAGGTAACAGACAAAATAAATATTAAAACAGAGGTCCCCAAGCTTTTGGGCACCAGGGACCAGTTCCGTGGATAAAGGTAAAGGTTTTCCATGGCCGGGAGAGTGTGTGGTTTTGTGTGCTGCTTGCAACCCACGGATGGGGCTTTGCTTGTTTATGCGGATCTGTTGCTCGCATGTATTGGTCCATGGACCAATACTGGTCCATGGACCGGGGGTTGTGGATCCCTGTATTAAAACAACACAATAGTTATGAGTAGTAGACCATCATAAGGTCTCAAATGCCAAAATAACTATTTCAGCCATGTATCATTTGTATTAAATTTTATACCTTTGAGCTTGCTAATGTTAATTGACATGATTCTTTATTATAATACTTTTAGATAAGATACAGTACTGTCTGTATATTTTCTTTTAGCCTATGGTATCAACAGTATTTTATATCAACGTGGGATATATCCTGCTGAAACATTTACAAGAGTTCAAAAATATGGGCTTACCATGCTTGTTACTGCAGACTCTGAACTTAAAAATTATCTGAACAATGTTGTAGGACAACTGAAAGGTATGTTTTTTTTTATCAAGGGTCAACAATTTTCATATGCTCTGCAATGTTTATATGAAGTTACAATATAACAGGCATAATACAAAAGGAATAAGAAAGCACAAGTAATTAAGTACATTTAGATGCTGATTTTTAAAATATGGGTCATTTAACTTATCTATTGCATTTTCCATATAATCCACGTTGTCATTGTAAGGTTAAATGGTAGTGTATCTGTTCAATCCTAGATCTGTTTTTTGGAGCACTTTTGTATTTTCTCAAAGTTGGCGATCAATTCATTTGCTCACATTTTACTCCACTAATTATGTGCCATTGAGCTATTGTCGACTCTTAGCATTGATATAATTTTTTCATAACAATCTACTTTAACCTGGTGTTTCAGCTGTTCCAACTGTGCTCTCATTGCTGTTGTAACTGCATCCATCCCCTTGCTGCTAATCGTCTTCTCTTTACTTCCACCCTTACCAGAATCTTCTCGTTAGCTCTGTGCATGTGTCTGAAGTAGAATGTCTATATGTATGTATATTTCTCAACTCATTTTATCTATGATTTATCACTTGGTGCTTGTGTGTACACTGAGAGCTTATGCACTGGAGACAAATTCCTTGTGTGTCCAATCACAATTGATCAATAATATATTCTATTCTATTTCTATTCTATTCATTGCTTTTTGTTTGTATTACTATTTTTCTGTTTTTGACTAAAAATCTACAAACCAAAAAAGGTAAAGCTTCTTTGCCCACTTAGTCAACTACTCATAAACAAGGTTTCTTGATCCATAGAGCAGGCATATCACTGAAGGATATATCTAAAGCATTTGCTCTTTGCTTTCCATCTGCATTGCTCTAGGCATCTCATCAGTCTTTTCATTTGCTAAAGCTCACTGAAAATCAAGCAGGCTCCCAAGGTCTAAGACTAAGAAGAGACTGCTCAGGGAACTCATCTATTGTAATCTAGTTGCCTCTGAATTCCAGTGTATGAACACACAAATAGCAGGCTTACTTGCCTTTAATGTTTTTCAGTTGTCCTCAGGACATCTTCCAGTTCATCTCAGATATTTGGGATGGGCCATTTTAGCCATTCCCTTCATCCCAGAGTCAAACAATGCAATATTACATATGTGTATAGGAGAATGGTCCAACTATACCAGGGGATAGATCAGAATGTCTTGTGTTGTATTTTGTATTTTCTCTGCTACTTGGCATACTAAGCCCTGGTTTGTTAAATAAGCCATGGTTTGTTGGTTGGTACAAGAGTGACAGATAAGGTGTCCATGTATTTGACAGTTTCTGATATGTAGAAGTCAGACAACTAACTTCTTGCTTTTCTTAGAATGGCTCTTTGAATGCCTTGTTCAGAGGCTAGTGGTAGTGATCTCTTGTAAGGAAACCACTGAAGTTCTTGAAAGATGGCAATTTGACATTGAATGTGACAAAACTGCAAAAAATGAAAAGTAAGTATATTTGTTTCCTACAATTGAACATGTTGGTTTCCCCCCATTATTTCTTATTCTAAGTTCTTCTTGCCACCTCAAAAGTATATAGCCGGCCCAGCCCATGTTACAGGCTTTGCTTTACTGATGTTTCTAGCATTATTCAGGTCTTACATAGATCCCCACTCAACAGAGCATTCTTGTTCACTAATTGGTGTATATTTCTGTCTTACTACCAGAGTAAGAATCTTAAAGCCATTTCACAAATATTGACATCTCTTATCAGTTGTACTACCTGGTTTTTGTCTCAGTAATAGCACAGAAAGAGTGTTCAGAAGAAGAGAAATAACACATTGAATTCATAATTAATGCTGTAGCCAAGATGTGCAGTTATTAGATTTAATATTAAGTTATTAGATTTAGCTGTAAAGCTTATAATTGCTACAGATGGGTCAGATAATTTAGAAAAAGTACAGAAAGAACGGACTGTAATGCTTGTCTGAACTTCTTATATGGGATGTTAATCATTTATGAAGTTAATCTATTATGCCTGCAATCAATATTAGTGATAAATTATACTTCTGTTTATATTTGACCTTCTTTTACATTGAGAACTTTTAATTCCTATTTTAGTGCACCAAGGCAGAAATCTCAGAAAGCTATACAGGATGAAATCAAATCCATTATCAGACAAATAACAGCTACAGTGACATTCCTTCCTTTGTTAGAAACTACCTGTAAGTAATATTGTAATATTCACATGCACTAATTGTAATTCTCACAAAAATTCCATATAGGATGAGTCCTGTAACCAAATGCCTGGAAACCAGCTGAGCTAATACGAAGCTGATTAAAGTTGCAATATTTATTTGTCATCTTTAAGCCGCTTATCTGACAATTCTAGGTGGCATACATGGGCAAGGGACAATGGAAGAGTTCGGGAATTACAATTTGGTGGTTTACCATGATTTATGTAACTGGGGTCACATCATAAATCAGGATTTTTAATTATGGTTTACTGAATAAATAACTGGTTGGTTCTTTTGTTACTGTAAGCTATACATGTTTAAATGTTTATTCCAGATTTGTGCAAATGTAGCAAAATAATTATTCATCTGTGCTTCTTCCAGGTGCATTTGACTTGCTCATATTCACAGACAAAGAACTGGCTGTTCCAGAAAAGTGGGAGGAGTCAGGACCACAGTTCATTAATAATTCTGAAGAAGTTCGTCTTCGTTCTTTTACAACTACAATACACAAAGTTAGCAGTATGGTGGCCTACAAAAAGGACACCTTGGTGTGATTTAGGAAAGAGCATTGTATATGTATATGTACCCTTTTGTAAGATTCCTTATCCAATAGTAATTAAGGTTTTTTCAAAATACCAGCTTGGTTATCTGAGCTGAAGCATCATCTTGTAAATATACATTAAAACTAGAATCCTGTCCTTTCAATATTACAACTGAATTCTCTCAGTGGTTTCCATGTAATAGAACAGTGGTGGCGAACCTATGGCATGGGTGCCAGAGGCGGCACTCGGAGCCCTCTCTGTGGGCACATGTGCTGTTGCCCCAGCCTTACCTCCTCCTGAGACCCCCCTCACCAGCAGCCCCCCTGGAGGAGAGTCGCCCATGAGCGTGGCCCACGCGAAGCAGCGCAGCGAAGGACATGGCAGCCAGGCAGTGTAGTCAAGACAGCCCTCACGCCCAATTGCAGTTGATGTTGCGGGGCGCGGGCAGAGGGCGTGGCCGCCATGGCGCTGCTGGGCTGCCTGGGCGATCTGAGGTGGGCCCTGGAGGCAGTGAGTGGCCCTGCGAGCAGGCGGGGCGGGGCCAGTTTTTGGGCATTCGGTCTCTAAAAGGTTCGCCATCACTGTAATAGAATGTATAATGTAAATGTCATTTTTATTAAAATAAATAAATACACATAGTTTTTATTTGGTCTTGTCATCTTAATTAGTGAAGTAATTTGTTTGAAGTGAAAAAGCTGTATTACAGATAAACTACAGTCATGTGAAAAAGAAAGTACACTCTGAGTTCTATGGTTTTACCTATCGGGACATATAAAAATCATCTGGTCCTTAGCAGTTCTTGAAGTAAATACAACCTCAGATGAACAACACATGACATATTACACCATGCCATATTTTATTTTACAAAAAGAAAGCAAAACTGGAGAAACCATCTGTGAAAAACTAATATACCCTTACTGTTTCCTTAGATATGAAGAGGCGAAGTAGTAAGGTGCTAATCAAGTACCCTTGATCAATTGATCATCCTCAACAAGTGTAACTACCTTTATAAAAGCTGAAGTTTTAGGAGTTTGCTGGTCTAAAAAGACATCAGCAATGATCTTAGAAAAGCAGTTGTCGCTGCCCATCAATCTGGGAAAGGTTGTAAGGCCACTTCCAAACAATTCAAAGTCCATCATTCTACAGTGAGGAAGATTATTCATTCACAAGTGGAAAACATTCAAGACATTTGCCAATCTTCCAAGGAGTGGACAATTCGGCAAATTCACCCCAAGGTCAGACCATGCAATACTCAAGAGAAATTGCAAAAAATCCAAACGTTACATCTCAGACTCTACAGGCCTCAGCATGTTAAATTTTAAAGTTCATAACAGTACAATTAGAAAAAGGCTGAACAAGTATCTGATTTATTTGGAAGTGTTGCCAGGAGAAAGCCTTTTCTCTCCAAAAAGAGCTTGGCACGACTTAGGTTTGCAAATCGTAAGACTTTTGGAACACTATCCTTTGGACAGATGAAACCAGATGTTTGGCAAAAACCAAACAGCATATCAACAGAATACAACACATACCATCAAACGTGGAGGGGTGATGATTTGGGCTTGTTTTGCAGCCACAGAACCTGGGCACGTTAAATCTTTGAGTCAACCATGAATTCCTCTGTATACCAAAGTATCTTAGAATCAAATGTGAGGCCATCTGTCCGACAGCTAAAGCTAGTTTGACATTGGGTCATACAACAGCATAATGATCCCAAGCACACCTCAAATCTGCAATAGAATGGCTAAAAAAGATGTTCCAAGGGTCCAGTCAAAGTCCAGATCTCAATCCAATTGAAATGCTGTGGCAGGACCTCAAAAGAGCTGTGCATAAACAAATGCCCACAAACCTCAATGAATTGAAGCAATGTTGTAAAGGAGAGCGAGCCAAAATTCACCCACAATGTGAGACTGATAGTCATATAGAAAACGATCACTTCAGATTACTGCTGCTAAAGATGGTTCTACAAGTTATTGAATGTACTAAGGCAGAGGTCCCCAACCTTTTGGGCACCAGGGACCAGTTCCATGGAGAGGTTTTTCCACGGACCGGAGAGTGCATGGTTTTGTGTGCTGCCTGCATCCCACAGATAGGGCTTTGCTTGTTTGTGCGGACCAGTTGCTTAAGTTTTTTTACACGTGGCTTCTCCATTTTGGCTTTTTTTTTTGTAAAATAAATGACACGGTATGTCATGTGTTGTTTTTCATCTAAGGTTGTATTTACCTACTTTTAAGAACTGCTAAGGACCAGATGATTTTTTTATGTCCTAATACATAAAACCTAAGAGGGTGTACTTTCTTTTTCAAATGACTATTTGATTTTGCATATTGGATACAAACACATCCTGCAAGTTAAAAATTTATCTTTTGAAAATGTTATAAATATTCCAATGTTGACTACTGCAATAGGGCAAATAAGTTTTAGCATACGTAAACAACTATACAAAAGGTAGTAGTCATTTGTTTCAACTGGAATGGTATAAATCTACCTTATAAATAGATCATATATGAAAACTGAATCCTGGACTTTCAGGGAAAAATTGGCAATTTGAATATGGCTTTGCAGAAAGCAGTTCATTATTGAGGAATAAACAATGGACAAAGAGAGAACTTGAGATCACCCACAAATATTCCATATAGTTGCTCCTTGTGAGTAGACAGCAATCTTCTACAAATTTAGAGCTCTTGGTGCTTAGGGAAAGCCATCTTTTGCTCAAACCAAGGCTGACACCTTTCAAAAGGACATATTTCCTTTTCTAAGCACTTAGAAGTTGCTTAACAGCTTTTCAGTTAGTCCAAACCTTTGAATCAACAGGTTTTACTGCAGCAGGTGACTCTCCTTCAATCCTTAGCGAACAGTTTTAAACACAAGTTTAAAAACTTTAAAAAAAATCTTTGGGAATAAACAGCAAAAGGGTGATTAGAATTTTGATTCTAGAAAGTTACAAATGGTCTAAGATCCAGATTAATTTGAAATAAGGTTTTGGAACTAATTATAAGAATCCTTTCTATGGGAAAATACTTGTGTTTTGAATTCTCCTAAAAAAAATCCAGGATGACTTTAAAAGAAACTGCATAGAAAGCTTTTTAAGCATTAAACGAAAACACTCTAGGCCAGGAATGTCAAACTGGCGGCCCGTGGGCTGGATGCATAAAGCCCACCCGTTCCGCAAAGGCAAAAAAGTCACAATACGTCACGTGACATGATCGAGTTTGACACCCATGCTCTAGGCCACGGGTCGGCAACCCGTGGCTCCGGAGCCGCATGCGGCTCTTTGAGGGATCACCTGCGGCTCCGGAGCCTCCGCCGCCATTTTGGGGAGCGCACGTGCGCGGGCGGGTGCGCGAACGGGCACGGGTGCGCGAACGGGCGTGCGCGCATGCGCGGGCGGCTCCCAGGGGTTTTTTTTTTAGGGAAACGGGTCCGTGCGGCTCGTTGGATGTTTCGGCTGGCCGACCCATGCTCTAGGCAGAAGTGAGTTGTAGATAAGATGCAAGCAAAGAAAAACCAAAAATATAAGCTGAAAGAAGTTGCTAAAGGAGAAAATGAGTAGCTGTATTTTATTATCTTTTATTTATTGAATTTGTTTGCTACCGATCTTGCTGCAAGCATAAAAGCTTTAACTCTCAAAAGGATATTTTATGATTGCTTTTATAAAATATTTTTATATAAATTGTATTTACACACATGTAGGGAAATCTGTATACACCAGGTTGCACTGCTTATTGTCCCTCAGTTTATATATTTTAAGTTTTCTCCATTGTCCTTTACATATTTGGAAATCAAAAATTATAGATGTTGACATGTCTTGAGATTTTATAAATTCTTTTTCCATGTTCAG
Organism: Azemiops feae; assembly: GCA_023970755.1. NCBI lineage: Eukaryota > Metazoa > Chordata > Lepidosauria > Squamata > Viperidae > Azemiops > Azemiops feae. The sequence goes on from JALGBA010000018.1 coordinate 4,100,957, forward strand.
TACACATAATCACACTTTGCTGTTGTTGATCACATCTATTCACTTGAAGCCTACTTGCTCCATTACCTTTGTTTTCCTCCTCCAATTATGAAAGAACTATGACACATTATCTGAGTCGCTTCTGGAAAATGAATGTACATCATGGAGTACAAATAGATGCCTTCCAGAATTTCCTCCTTATCTGAAAAACAGTACAGATCATTTTTAAAAGCATCTGAATGACATTTACTTCTTGACAAGGAATGCTAAGAAAATATTTTAAAACTGAACTGAAAGCAAGTTTAAAGGAGGTTACAAGTGAGATGTAATTTTAGTTCAATACTGCAAACTAAAGAACGAACAGTACTTGTTAAAACTGGATACATTTCATTTGAATGGAACTTACATTAATTTAATAGTTTATTAAATTTATATGCTGTCCATATCACTATCACATGACTGGTGCTTACAACAGAAAAAAAGCAATATTATAAAACATTACAACAGTAAATATAGCATTACAATTAACAGAATTAGTTAAGATGGGGGGTATACAATGGGGTGGAGGTGGGATCTTCTATTTAATCCATTAACTACCTCCAGAGTGGCATACTCCCATCTGGGAACAGAGCTAGGTTTTAAGGCTCTTTCAAAAGGCTAATAGGGTGGAAGCAGTTTTTGCTTCAAGAGGTATAACAGTGATGGCGAACCTTTTAGAGACCGAGTGCACAAAAACTGGCCCCGCCCCTGCTCCCCCTGACCCCGCCTGCCCGCAGGGCCACTCACCGCCTCCAGGGCCCACCTCAGATTGCCCAGGCAGCCCAGCAGCACCGTGGTGGCCACGCCCTCTACCCGCGCCCCGCAGCATCAACTGTGCGCGATGGGGTGTGAGGGCAGAGTCTTGACTACACTGCCTGTCTGCCATGTCCTTGGCTGCGCTGCTCCGCGTGGGCCATGCTCGGGGGTGACTCTCCTCCAGGGGGGCTGCTGGTGAGGAGGGGGTTGCGGGGGGAGGTATGGCTGGGGCAACAACACATGTGCCCACAGAGAGGACTCCGAGTGCCGCCTCTGGCACCCGTGCCATAGGTTGGCCACCACTGAGGTATAATGTCCAGAGAGCGGGAGCCAAGACAGAAAGGCTCTTCTGGACCCTGTCAGCCGGAATTTCTTGGCCAAAAGGGTCCACAGCAAGCCCCTTCTGCCGGCACAGGTGGGGCGAGATCCCATTGGGGTGAGACAGCTCCTCAGGTATGGGGATTTATACCATTGGAATTATACAGCATATAACACAATAGAATAGCCCTAACTTGAATCTTATGATATTCTTGCTTTTGGCTTATTCGGATAACAGAATAAAGACAGTCCTCATTTAATGATCACTTGTTCAATGAATTGACATATATAATGGTGCTGAACCAAGTGATAGTTACAGTCAGTCCTTGTATTTATTTCAGTTGCAGTGTCCTCACAGTCACATGATTACAATCTGGAAGTTTTTGTGCCCAGCTTGCAACTAATATGTTACCATGTCTCAGTCATGTGACTGCCATTTGCAACCTTTGCTGCCTTCCTAAAAGCAAAGTTAATGTGAAAGCTGGCAGTAGGTTGCAATGGCAACTAAATGATGTCCTTGCTTAAATGACCCACAGTGATTTCCTTAACAAAGGCAACCGGGAATGCTGGAATTTCCTTCACTAAGCAGCCTGGTCATGAGATGTTGCACTTTTACGACGACGCTGAGCAATGGAAATTCCAGTCCCAACTGCCATCATTAACCAGGGACTTGCATGAACAGTTCTATAGTTCTGCTTTATAACCGACCACCGTATTGATTCATTTGGCTATTTATTATCTAATCTTGCCTGAACTCAGCAAACAAAACCAATAATCAATATTATTGAAACTATAATTCAAAATACAGAAGAAGCAAGGTTGGGGAAAGCTAATGGAACCTACCAAAGGAAGAGATTTAGCTAATCTACCTTTCTGAACAAGTGTACTTTTAGGAAGAATCCATTGCCAAGAGTGAAAAAAACTTTTTTAATTTGACTTCATGAACACATTTGTATTTTCTTGGCAGAAATGGTTAACCAGTGCCATTTTTTAGGAGGTTATTTTTGACATATCAGTCTAGTGTGCTGTAACTTGCTGAGTTCAGAACCCCCAAATTGGCAAGACATTGCAGTACCTACCTGGATCTAGTTCAAAAGACGTATGAGCTGATTAATATCATTGCCTCGAAATCCAGGATTACCAATCTCTTTCTGGAATCCCATTTTATTACGGGCTGCATGACGAGCGACGGACAGATGGAATGGCCACAAAAAATTATTGACTTCATTAAAGTACTTTCCAGCTGAGTAAATTTCATGAATAACATCTTCCAGACAAATAATACCATGGTTTCCTATGGAGAGGGGGAAAAAACATTTTAGAAATGAAATACCGTTCAATTCTCACCAGATTGCAAAGATACACTGTCCCAACATCCCATGCCATTTGTTATCTTACCCAGATGTTCCTCTATCAGAACATTATCTGTCAAAGCAACCTTTTTATTTTGGATCTTTGCATGGCCTCGTTTCAGTATCAACTCTCGAATAGATTTGAGGTTGGGATACCTGTGTAAATATAAATCTAATAATAATTTTGGAAATAACAAAAAAACTCAATCTGTGACATATTCTTAATGGAATTATTTGTCCAAACTGATCCAAAAAAGAAAGTACTATACTATATATTCTTGCTACCTAGCTTTTGTTTTTAAGACATTACATTTTTATATCTTATAAACAACCTAAACAATTGTGAGAATTTCTTCTTAAATTGTCCTTTCAAAAACATGCACATCATCTCCATTCTTATTTTCTTTCTGCCAGCTTAATATGTCAACCTTCTGATATCACAGCACTTGCAGTCTAAAATGTGGACTGTTCCATCAATTTATTACCATGATTTAAATTTGAAGATGTGCGATATCCCAAATAATTCATATATAATAATAATAAATATAGCCTATTAGTATGCATTTGAATACCAAGATAAACACTATACTATTAAAACATTAACAAAAACAACTCTATTCAAATTTTGCACAACATATCCCAGTTTATTGCTTGGCAATAATCACTAAACATTCATATCTTCGTATGATTATACTTCATTCATTATTTTGGCTAACTTAAATCAAAGTGTTTAGCCTTCAGATGATCATATTTTTCCAAAGGCGACAGAGGTACAGCATGATTCAAAAAGTTAATTTTAGAAAAACAAATATATAGTGAAAAAAAATGTGAACTATGTTTCATCCATTTTAGGCATCACTACTAATCATACTTCTACGTAATAAAAAAGTTACATACTAACCCCCATGCCACATAAGGCTCCACCGTTTGCAGCATTTTTAATGAAGCTGGTGTCAATTTAACAAATGTGCCGCTGTAAATCTTTCTTACTCTCAGCCTCTGTATCACATGTCGCACTCGAGGACTGACTCCCTTAATTCTAAATCAACAGAAGTAAATGTTGTCATTAGGCAAATCTGCATCTTGGAGTGGATTTTCCAACAAAAACAAACAAACACAGATATCTGTCAATGGTGCACAATACTAAATCCTTTTAATTCAATAGCTAATTCTCAGACATAGATGTCTTGATACAACATATGCAGTGATTGTTTTCAGGTTTCAAGTCTTTCCTTAACCTCATACTATACAATGATCTGAGACTCTAGTTCAAAGAATTTCCCATGTCATCTGGAATTTTAGAAATTGTAGTTAAAGACACACAGAAAGCGTCAACTTGGATATAAAATGGCCTGACTTAAAGGTCTGATATCGTAAAAGCCAAAAAGCAGAAAGTTATATTTAAATACTTTGTATAAACCTTAGAATTGAGGACTCAATATCAAGTACCCAGTTAATAAATCTTTAGTGCTATCACTAGATAGTACTGTTGCACTAGGAATTAGATGCTCAGTCTGGAGCTAGGTAGTGGTGGTGAGATGCTTGTCTCTGTATTACATTTGTCACCTTTTCTACTATTCAGAATGCTCTCCACTATTCTAAACTCAGTACTCCTATAAAAAGTAGCCGTTTATGTGAGCAAGTGGGTCTGCACTCTACAAGATCAAATCAAATCATTTATTACAGCAATAAAGCCAGATATAATAAAATATATAATAGAACTGTTACATACAGAACAATAGATTGTAGCTATCTGCAATTTTAATATTGTAAATAAATTCCTTGCCAGTCCTTAACAATTCCAACTATCAGAGAGGGCTTTCTTCCCAAAAGTATGTCAATTCATCAGGAAGGAGCCACCCTATAAGATAATTAATTTACAATCCCTTATTGGTGAGAACGTGCTATCCTTAGTTTGCAATGTTATTTTTATTCATTTAGAAGCAGTAGCAGCAAACTGCTGTTAAAATAATTCTACAGAGAACGAAGTGTTCCTTACACTGCAATTCGTACAACAAATGCCAGTTTGTGTCCATCAGGCATTATCATCTGCCCAGGCTTATGTTCCATGCGCCGCAGACGGACATCATCTCTGTGTTTCCTCTGAGAATCTCTCAAAAAAACTTCAAGGCGCTTGAATCTGATCTGTTTTCCAGTCTGATGCTAAAGAACAAAAATAAGTTTTTTAAAAAGCATATATTTAAATCACTGCATTGCTATTTATATGCTGCAGTTTTAATGAGAACCAAGTGTTTTAAAAAGCTTCCACTGATAGTGATCTAAGGCAGGGGTTCCCAACCCCTGGTCCATGGACCGGTACCGGTCCGCGGCATGCCAGCAACCGGTCTGCACAAACAAGCAAAGCCCCATCCGTGGGATGCAAGCAGCATACAAACCCACGGACTCTCTGGTCCACAGAAAAACTTTTCTCCACAGAACCAGTCCCTGGTGCCCAAAAGGTTGGGGACCTCTGATCTAAAGGTTAACAGTTACAGTCAATTAGATAAGGGATAAATGAGTAACTACAATGGGGCCAGTGAAAAATAAAATATGTCTGGTTTTTGATGAAACAAAACAGTTTTGTTATAGCAAAAATTACATGGTTAAAAAGTATTCTGTATGTTTATGAAAATACACCACTTAAGCATAACACTCAACCACATTATTTATGTAGTGACTTTTATTGACCTGCCTTTTATTTTGATTAACTCAAGGTGGTATACATACCTAATACTCCTTTTTCCACCATCATTACTACCACAACACTGTGAAGTGAATTGGGCTGAAAGAGAAGTGACTGGCAAGCTTTCATTTTTAAGTGAGAAGTAGAGTCTTCCAGTTCTAGTCTATGATCCTAATTATTATAACAAATTGGATCTTAGTAAACCACCATGATTCATATAACTACATGAAGAATATTATAGCTAGGTTTTTATAAATAAGGAACATAAAAAGAGGAAGGGTTTAAGTTTTGTGAAATGCAAGCATCAATCTGCAAGAGACAATAATGACAAACGAGACACCACCTATTCTTGGAGAGGGAGCCATAAAATGTGAAGATAAACTACAGAACATAAAGATATGGCATCAATTCCTGTAAACCAACTGAGAAAAAGAGCATGATACAATTTAGATCTTGATTCATATTACATCTCTTTTAAATTTGATTTTTTTAAAAAAAAAAAAATCCTCTGGCATTTGCTTCTCCTTAATCTCACAGTCCCAAACAATCCTGTTTGAGAATATTTCTGCCAAAAGCAATCCAGGCTCTTCATCTTACCAGTCTTATTAACATGGCTTGCCCTATGTTAGGTGACCCTTACCTTTCTCTTGTCAAGTAGAGCTTGCTTTGCCTGGTTGGCCTTGATTGCCTGATAGACCTTTCTTTTCTTTAGGATGTTTTCTGGCACCAAAGGAATCTTCTTTGGAGGCCTAAAGAAACAGCAATTATTATTTAGTGTAATTCAGTGCATTTGTACTTAAAGAAACTATTTTACACCCACTGACAATTATTAACAGACCTTCATACTTAGCAAGAACCCTTGAAGTCCCACTGATGCCCATTGGGTGCATACATAGTATGATAGGCTCTACATTTAAACTCTCCTTTGGGAGGGAAGTTAGAGTTACCTATCGAAATCATAATTAAATGCATTAGGATCCGCGTACTTCTTTGATCCAGTTTGCCACAGGGATTTATCTACTGCTTTTCTCTCCGAAGAAACCAGCATTTAAAATCAAACAACTTTACTGTTTCTCCTTCCTGCCCGACACGAATAAGTCACCCGTTCAAAATCTTGGTCCATTAAACGTTCCCATCTCATCCAGGCACAGCTTCTAAGAAATCAAGACTTTCCCGCAACGGTCTTTCTCTATCGATTCAGCGAAAACTCACCCACCGTTCTCATTAGTCTCTATTTACGAATATACAGTCCCGCAAACTTTCTAAAACTGCGCCCTCCCGGGAGATGGAAATAGATTTCCCTACGTATGAAAACTCACTCAAGCTCCGCCATGGCTCCTTCCCCGATATTCGCTCTAACGGTACCGCGCATGCGCAAACTGACTGCCGCAAAATTGAAGGAAATGATTCGTATTTAAGTCGTAAAGTGTCTCTCTTATGAAACTTCGGCTTCGAAAGAACCGTTAGGTTGTCCTTTTTTGGTTTAATTAGTCCAATTTATAGTAGTAGTTTTTTAAAAAAATATCTGGTATAATTATTTGAAAAATGCGGAAAGGGACTTTTCTGGATTGCTTTGAAAACTCGGAGGTGGAGGCAGAAAGTGGTGTTTCTCCATTGAAATCCGCTGAGAAAGAATCAGCCTACCAGATCTGGGTTATACAAATCCAGGTGATCCTCCTAAAACGATCCGGAAGATCTAGAGGTAGTCCAGATTAGATAAGATTACAATTCAAGTGGTTTATCGTGGAGTCAGTCAACAAGATCCAGTAGGAAGTAAGAGATGGAGAAATTGTAAAACCACCTAGAATTTTAATGCAGATCTTATTTCAAATTTTGTTTTGCTTTTAAGGTTTCCGGAACATCGAAAACGCAATATCGGTGCTGAGATAGCCATGAATGAATTGGAAAGTTTTATGCCCAGCCTTCAATATTAGTACTGCACATCCCAAAGAGATGGCAATTTATTTGCAAAAATATGGTTCACCCCACTTAAACTGTCTGTTCCAATAAGGCAAATGCAACACGAATGCATGTGCTTAGTTGTTTTGTGTTTCATTGATTTCATTGTGAATACTGCATTTCATTTCTTAAAGGAGCCAACGATGTTTTCTTTTAATATGAAGAATGAATGAAGGTACAGTATAAGGAACTTTTTTTTGCAGATATGGGACACATGTTCTCCAGTTACAACTGCTTAAAAATGTAAAGATTTTTTCCAGTGTTTTTTTTTTAAATTCAGCAGAATTTTCAGAAAAGGATGGTGGGGAGAGAGGACTTCTAAAATTGAAAAGTTAGATCTCTCTCTAATAAAGTATATAACAAACATACATTTGAGGTGAAGTTATTTTTTCTTGTCTTTTTTTATCAGAAACGTTTTTCCCCACAGCAGTCTTAAGTTGCTTGATCCCTTTAAGTAAATTATCTGAAAATGAAACTTGACTTAAGAAAACCTTTCCCAGATTTCAGCCTCTTTCTCCACTTCTGGCAATCTGATGGCCTGGCAATCTGTCCTAACTCCAAATTGGATTGATGCATTCCTCTGCTGCTTTACTCCTACCCTTGCTGGGAAAGCAAGGATCTTTCCTTTCCATAGATGGCACTTTGAGGACATGTAGTATCCACTGATGGCCTTTTGTATGAAATCCCCTCTAATGAGTTCCCCCCCAATCCGATGCCTGACACCTTCCTGTCTAGGGGTTGCATAGATAAATTATTTTTTAAAGAACTAAAAAAAAGTGCACACCACAATTTTGATGAGGATGATTATGTTAGCCATTTAGTCATGTCTATCTCTTGGCAATTCCATGGGCCAGGTCTCTCCACATCTTCCGATCTTGCACTGCTTCTTTGAGTTTTTCTATGCTATGACTGGTGTCAGCTTTGATGGTATCCAGCCATTGTATTCTTTGGCGGCCTGGTTTCCTTTTACATAATTGCTTTTCCCAGTGAATTTCCCTGCATGACAAAATAAATGAGACACAGTTTTGTGATTTTTTTCCTTCTAGTGACATGTCTGGTGTTATGCGCTCCAGTACTTGCATGTTGGTCACCACAGCTCAAACAAGTTGATTTTCTTCATGTCTTGCTTATTTTCACAACCATAGGTAGCTATAGGGTATCAGTAGAGCAAACTAACCTACATTTGGTTGCTGGGCTGATATCCGTGCTTTTCCATATTTGGCTCATGTTCATCATTGTTGGGCAACCTGGTGCAATCCGATGTTTTATTTTTCGACTGCATTCACGGCTTTGAGAGATCTGTGACCTTAGGAAAATGATTTTTTCTAGACATTCTGTCTTTTCACCATCATTTTCTATTTTGATGTTTCCATTCCTTGCAGTGATCATGAGCTTGGTCTTTTTGATGTTCAGAAAGAGACCAAAATTCTCACTTTCTTCTTTGATTTTCTTGCTCAGATGTTCCAGGCATTCTTTGGTTTCTGAGAGGAGAGTTGTACCACAATTTTATCACGTTTTACATGTCCCTTGGGCTAGAATGGGAAAGTGGCAGCATTCTTGTCAATTCTACCAGTTTTAAAAGAAAAAGAAAAAAAAGCCATTAACTTTTCATGTTTTTGTTTCATAAATTTATAATAAAGAGAAAAGTACCTTTCACTATTGTACCAGTAAAAAGCAACAGTTTTCATAAATCCACTGGTGAAACAATTGGGAACCAAAAAATAAATGTATATTCACCATTCAAGGTCCTTTGAAGAGATAGCAAGCTGCCCAGCAGTTCCGGACAAAATGGCCAGGGACTAGAGATCAGATGTACTTTACTTTGCACAGTAGCCAAGTAAAATAGAAACATTTGCCTACTATGAAGGTCTTTAGCCAAATCAGATAGTGTTGTTTGTGCTGGTAGAAGTTGAAAAACGCTACTTTGGATATGCAAAACTAAAAGAGGTTGCTTTGCTAATGAGCTGCATTTCTTGAAGGCATAAACGTGTGTTTCACAATGATTTCCTTAATTTCATTGTTACACAATGACAGTAAACATATTCTATTCTATTAATCACCACAATGTGAAGTTGTAAGCCTATTGTGGTCACATGATATTTCACTGAATGACTACATAAATTCATAGAGTGGGATTTACTTCTGAGTAATTGCACAGAAGTTGCATACCAAATATCATCTTCTATTCCACAGACAAGTCATTCTAAATTTGTCTTTTGTATAGGAATAAAAATTAAACAATTATTCAGCTATTCCAGAGGTCCCCAACCTTTTGGGCACCAGGGACCGGTTCCATGGAGAGAGGTTTTTCCGCGGACCGGAGAGTGCGTGGTTTTGTGTGCTACCTGCATCCCACGGATGGGGCTTTGCTTGTTTGTGCGGACCAGTTGCTGGCATGCTGCGGACCGGTACTGGTCCACAGACCGGGAGTTGGGGGACCCCTGAGCTATTCTGTTGTTGTCAACACCTATAACTTTTAATCATCTTTGTCAGTCTTTTGTAATTATTTCAGGAGCATTTCCAGAAAGCTTAATAATAACTGACAACTAGTGAGATTAGGCTTGCTGTAATCTGTATAATGATTGTTAATTTATTTATTCGACCTTAAGAAAAAAAAACATGCACATGCATGCATGTCCCTCATTGACAGTGAATCTGGAAGAAAAATAAAATGCATAATTGCTTTATTAACTGTAGCTCCAGGTGCTTCATTTTCATTTTCCTAAATCTTATACATCAATTATTTCCATTCAGTATTCCTAAATAGTTTGCATTTAGAAGTTAAGACATCTGCAATCAGTTTTAAAAAAATCTCAGTTGTAAAATGCAAGGATTGAAAAGAGATTTAAGAGAATTGGCAGGAAAAAAATGGGAAGAGTAACAGGCACAGGTGGAAAAATGTGAAGGAAATGAATATATCTTCCTAGGATTCTTTTGTCTAGTTTACTACTATTGACATTTTCCAAGTTAAAATGTGCACGAGTGTGAGAGCAGAGAGAAAATGAATGGCAAAAATAGAATATAGAATTATACAGTTGCAGGTTTAACATAGATATATATGCTACTAAAGTAGTAAATACAGGTAGTCCTTAACTTACAACAGTTTGTTTAGTGACTGTTCGAAGTTACAACAGCAGTGAAAAAAGTGACATGACTGTTTTTCACATGATCCTTGCAACATCCCCATGGTCACATGTGATCAAAATTCAGATGCTTGGCAAATGACTCATATTTATGATGATTGCAGTGTCCTGGAGTCAACCCTGACCCTTTTGCTACTTTCTGACATGCAAAACCAATGGGAAAGCCACATTCACTTAACAACCATATTGCTAACTTAAAATTGCAGTGATTCACTTAACAACTGTGGCAAGGTCGTAAAATGGGGCAAAATTCACAACAAATGTCTCACTTAGCAACAGAAATTTTGAACTCAATTGAGGTCGTAAGTCGAGGACTACCTGTACATAGCTAATATTTTGTAGATTTGTCCAGACACAAATATTATAAATTATACATATTAGAGAAACTGTCATAGACCTATTCTGAAATCATACCTATGACTAAGCTTATATTCAGTACATGCCCAACTCCCGTCAGCTTTGACAAAATATATGTTTACTGAAAAATAGGAAACCTTGACTGGTGTCACAATCAAACTGAGTATTATTCTTATATATTGATATTTTGACGTATTCATTCCAAACAAAATACATTCTGAGTATGCTTTGGACAATAACTGAAAGAATTGATTTGTCCAATTGTGTAAGCAAACATATATTCCTTACATTTCTCTGCCGGGATTGCTATCCAAATAATCTTTTAGGATGAAAATTGTATGCAATTGCCAGATTTGAATGTGCTGTTCCCATCTGAATGACTGGAACAATTACTAATGTACTGCATGATGGAATCTATTCATATTTAAGTATTATCTAGCCTGCTTATAATATGTTCAATATTTCTGAACTGCAGGCTGTAATTGTACTAAGCATTATGTGTCCTTTTGGACAGTTATATTTTACAATATGTAATTATTATTCAATGCTGGTTCAACTTTTCCTCTAAGACAGAAATCTTATACAGAGTAGCACTGTTGATAATATACCTATATGATGACATCTGTACAGATTTTAAAACCACAAAATTTATGATGCAATGTGACTGGAAACAGAATTAGATGTGTTACCATAGTATAGATGCCTTAAATTCTGCTGAAGACCTATTATAGGACATATGTACAAAAGCAGACAAGTGAATCTGTTCAAACTGCCAAAACTATAAAACTATTGTCTCTTTACAGGAACTTCACATATGATTAAATTGTGTATTTCTTGCCATTAAGGTGGCTGTTGAACTTGAAGTGTCTTTCACTAATTCTACAGATAACCAGTGGCAGCATATTCCATGTTTATATTTACTTTATTTAAGCAGTCAGCTTTTGCTGGAGCATTCATTTTAAACATTGCTATATCTTTTAAATTAGATGGAACTGAGAGACAGTTAACAAGACAGGATCAGGACAAGGTGTTTTTGCCACTTTATTTTCTTAACACATAAGAATGTGTTAAATAAGCATTTTTTCTCCACAGTACTCATGAAGTTCAATATCTCACTCACTGAAAGTTAGAACTGATTTCTATTTTTAAATTGTCCTTATGATGCCCCATTATAATGAGATAAATTTGGAGTTTCATAACTATGACCACATTTATTCTATACTGTGGGATTAAATGTTTCTGTCAAGTAATTTTAAGGATCATAGGCTACAATCACAGAATTAAGAAAGCTTAGATCCATTAAATAAATGGAGAGTTTTGCTTCTAATTCTGAGTAGGTGTATAGTTTTAGTTGTTAATGTCATAATTAATTTTGTCTAGACTACTCATTCCCTCTCATTTTGGTATAATTCAGATATAGAAGAGCCTTTCATTTGGAAATCAGTGGAAACTTTTGAAGGTTATCATTTCTGATAGAATGAATAGACAGACAGATGCAGTGTCGCTTCAGTTAATATCACTTTGTATAAACTTTGCTCATTCAAGAGATCTATCATAAATTACTCTAAACAATAACACATCAGATGATTTAATATATTGAACCCATATTTTGTGCATAACTTTTAAATTTCAACAGCTAAGTATATATTTATAATCTTTCCAATATACCTGAATTATTACATATATATATATTTGTAAAAATATATGTATGTGTGTATATATATATATATATATATTTCCCCTATCCTAGCTCCTGCTAGATTGGAGGAGCTGTGGAACAGGAACTCACCTCATCACGTGGTGCTCTGGTCTTGAACCCAGGCTATATGTATGTATGTATCAATCATACTATATTTGTTTTGAATATTTTCTCTCATAACTTGGAAACATCTAATATCTTTAAAATTATGGATTGGCTTCAGGATTTGATGTGGCTATGCAATAAATAATGTAATCATTAATGTTAAGATTGGAATATGGTACCATTTATTTATTTATAGTTCATATTTCTAAACTGCCTATCTCCCTCAAGGAGGGTGGTGTACAATATAATTGATAAATAAACAATGTATAAAAATTAACATTAAAATTAAGTTAGGATTAATATTTTTAAATTATAGAATAATTACATTAAAAATTTCAAAACAATAAAAATCCCAAGATGGCCATTTATTATAGGCGGTGGGGGAAGAGCTTTCATGGCTTATATCAGGGGTCCCCAACCCCCGGTCCGTGGACCAGTACCAGGCTGTGGCATGCCAGCAACCGGTCCGCACAAACAAGCAAAGCCCCATCCGCGGGATTCAGGCAGCACACAAAACCATGCACCTTCTGGTCCGCGGAAAAATCTCTCTCCATGGAACCAGTCCTTGGTGCCCAAAAGGTTGGGGACCTCTGGCTTATATCATAAATATAGCCCTCTACAGAAAATCTATACTGCAGACACTCCTAGCAAGATCCACTATTGAATCTAATCCATTTTAATTTTTTTATAGACTAGCATCTTGAACAGTATTAGAGAGTTGTGTCTACATACTAATATTCCCCTGCCCCCCTGTATTGTAGAATTCAAATGCTAGCTAATTCTTGCTGTCTGTCCTTAAAACTACCACATGTTCTCATTAGCATTTGAACTTACCAGATCAATCTAAGAGAAGAGCAGTATTAATCTTACATAATGTAAACAAAATAAGGAAAAATGCCTTCTGCATTACTCTGTCATATCATTTTAAAAGGAATTGTGATGTTTCTGCATTTGGGACATTAGTTTTTATAGAAATTAAAGTGCACTGCATCTTGGCTTATGAGAAAGTAATTAACTGGTGGCTATTTATCTATTTATTTTATATCCCACCTTTATTATTTTTATAAATAACTCAATAACCTAATTAATGAACCATGCAATACTAAATGAAAAGCTGGTTTCCTTCCTGATTTACATTGTGAGTGGTCATTTTGCAATCCCATTTAAATAGGGAAAAAGAGGAATTTAATTCCATAACAACCTGATCTACTGTACAGAAAATCAAAAGTTACTTTAATTGTGTCTATAAATGTATCATACTGCTTTAATTCTATTAATTTAAGTATGGAATATCTGTCATTCCAGTTCAGTGTGAATTTATTAATACTGGAAGCTTAGTGTGTAAGGAAAAAAGATACGTTAGTCAATTACAGATCAGAGAACGGAAAGGGAGATTTAAGGTAGTGCAGATTGCAGCCAAGAAATTAGATTTTGTAACAAAAACATGAGAAACTCTTATTTATATAACTCAAACACTATAGATTAGGACATATATAATTTTCCTCAGAAGTCACAAACTTTTTCAAGTAGCCTAATATCGCACAACAGAAAAAGATAGCATGAATGTCAAAAAATAAAGTCTTATGTAAGAATACTTATATGTCATGACATATGCAATCATGCAAGATTGTAATTGTTTTGCATATTAAAAAAGATTTAATTGTGAGAGTGCTTTGCATCTATAAGTACCATGTTGATGACCTTTCTTATCTGTTCTCTAATTTAGCACTCAGGTTATCAAATTAGTTATGATATAAATAGTAATAGCATTTTGAAAATATATGTAAGGACAGGACACTGTTTCCCATAAAAAAAACCCAGACATAGTAGTATTTATTCTCAGTTGTTTTGGTAAACGTTTGTTCTAAATACTTAGATATTGAAGCAGAAAATGTTATGATCCCTTTATTTTTCCAATAGTTTTATAGTCCAAGCAGAAAAACCAAGTCTTTCTTTCCCTCCCTCCCTTTCTCTTGCACACTAGTTTAACTATGGCTAAATAGAATAACACAAACTCAAGAAAAATGGCTGTTATAGAAAAGAGTATTGTTCAGAAATAGGTGGGTGAGAATACAAATTGTGCTCTTTATTTAGTGTGACATTTATGCTGTATGAAATAAATAATCATTAGCAGTTTGGTTCCAATTAGCGAAGAAAACAGGCAGAGAGAACATGCTGACACTTGCCATTTCGATATAGAATTAATTACAAGTGCTCCCAGCTGTAGTAACTAAGCATTTGAGGCTCTATTGTATTTTACAAGTTCAAGGACAAGTTTAGAAGTTCAAGGGCTGATATGAAAGGGTTATGCATGGGTAATTCCTTTTACTCCAGCCTAAATTCTAGTAAGACTTAATCTTTTGCTCTTCAAGTTTTATATAAGGAGCTATTATGGAGTCACAGTCTGACAAAAAATAGATCACATATTAATATGATCATGATATAAATAAATGGTAAACACTTATTTAAAAAGTTGATACCAAATATACATTTAAAATAAACTAAATCTACATTTTTTAAAAAAGACTATTAAGTTTGGATTACAGTATAGACTTATACTATATAACAGTGATGGCGAACCTTTTAGAGACCGAGTGCCCAAACTGCAACCCAAAACCCACTTATTTATTGCAAAGTGCCAGGGCCGCATCAGCATTGTGGTGCCCTCAGGGGGGCCAGGGGATGTGGCCCACTGGGTGGGTGTGGCTGCGGTGGTAACGGCAGACTGGGTGGGCATGGCCACCTTGATATTGCTTGTGGCAGGATGCCTGTGGAGGCCGGGCAGGGTTGGGGGAAATCCAGGGGATCTCTGGCGAGTGGGGCAGTGGGCAGGAGGCTTGTCCTGCGGGGTGAGGCAAGGCGAGGTAGGGGGCAGGACGGGGGTGCCATTGCTGCAGGGCAAGGCGAGGCAAGGCCCGGGGCGGCTGCTGCCTGATACCATCGGCCCCCGCACAAACAGGCCAGCGAGCACATGAGGGCCGATGGTGTCCGTCAGCAGCCACAGCCTGCCGGCCCCTCGACCGGCACACTCTGGGACTCTGCAGCCCACTGCCAATACTGGGCCAGCCCTCCAGCAGCAGGCGGAGTAGGGAGGGAGGAGGCACATGATGCAGACAGCCAGACGCGCCTACTCCATCCCATCTGTTTTTGCTTGTGGTTGGAGAGCAGGTCGCTGCTGGTCATCTCGGCCCCCTCACAGATCTTGCCCTTGGCCCGCATGTGAAGCCTGTTCCCCTTGTGCACCCGACGCACCTTGGCCCCGCCTCGGGCTGCCGCCATCAGCAGCTCGCACAGGTCCATTAGGCTGCCGCCACCACCCGGAGCGCCTGCCCCGCCCAGCACAAAGGCGAAAAGGCCAGCTAGCAAGCTTGAGTAGAGGTGGTAGAGCACGCCCACACCCAGCAAGCCAAAGGCCACCCCGAGCGGGGAAAGCCAGATCCCCATCGGCGCCATGGCCCTCCAGTTCCAGCTGAGGAGATCACATTATGATACTGCCAATCCATGCAGTGAATTTTTCTAGTGATGACAAAAAAAGTTCTGTTTTTAAAAAATATATATTTGTGGTAGTCATTTGCCTGTTAAACACTACAGATACAGAATAAAATAATAAAGTAATGTATATAGCATTTCAAAATGGGGCTGCAATAACATATCATTTGGGTATAAAAACAACTTCTATCATATACTGCGAGTTTGATTTTCATCTTACAAATGAGCCTCAATGTTAGAAGGCTGTTCCTATCTTATTTAATTAGAAATGGATTTTTGTGACAAAATTTAGCCAATTTTTTCTTGGCTAATAGCATTAGAAAAGGAAATGGCTTCATTTACAATTAAAGAAAGCTTTGATTCATTGCATAGCTATGTGAGCATGAAACTTAGGCAAACATAAGTATGCATTGGCTTGCAGCCAAACATACCATGTTTTTCTTCCAAGAATACTCAAGTATCTGTATAAATGGTATTTATGATTAATTTTCATTTCTAACAAAACTTCAGTGTGAACAAGCATTCATGCAAAATCAATTTTGTTTTAATTGGAATTATCTAATAATTAATGTTGGAATTAACTAGCCCCGAAGTCCAAAATTAAAAATTATTATTGTTGTTGTTGTTGTTACATATTTATGAATTATAAAATAACTTAATTTTAATCACTCATCATTTTCATTGATATACATGTAGTCCTCATGTTATGACAGCAACCGGGACCAAAATTTCTGTCCCTAAGGAATGTGATTATAAAGCACAGTGTCACATGACTGCATTGGTTAGTGACAGCAGTCTCTGTTACTGTCATGAAGTGAGGATTGTAGGTCATTAAGCAAGCACCTCCTTGCAACTTCCTTCCAGCTTTCAACAGTTAAAGTTATCAGACAAGCCAGCATGAAGTTGCAGGTGCCAGGTGGCTTGCCAGCAAGCCAGCAGACAGATAAAAGCTTCTGCCAGGAGAAGGTGAGGAGGTGTGTGGGTGGCCAGGAAGGTTTGGCACGATTGTTGCATTGCTTGGGTTGGCTGCTCTTACCAAACCCTAAAAAGTCACTTACAGCAACACAAAACACCTAAACACTTCAACTCAACCAACAACAAGACAATAACACCACCTCAACCACATGCCAAACCCCTAACCAACATAACAGGCATCCTTTCTTCAACACAACCCTTTTCATCTAATCCAAATAAAGAACACAACTCTAACACAACCATGACAACTTGCACAACCAACACAACACATCCTGACACTTTCAAACACAGAAGCAACAACACTACTGACCACAGCATCCATGACACAAACATCCAAAACATAAATCCAATCTCACAAGACACTCACACACAACAAAACATACACACACAAGACCTGAATAGAAGCAGAATATTAAGACCTAGACCAGAATTGACACCTGCAATAAAACAAGCTGTTACAACCCAATTCCAAAATTCTGCAAAACCACCCACAACAGACAAACACAACAAACAACCACACACAAACATTCCAATTGATTATACACAAGAAGACATACACAAGCAGCAACCTTACTCTAAAAAAACTATAAAATCCAAAAGAGTGACTCCTACAACAGTGCCGATTTCATAACGTCCAAAAAAAAGGGGGGGGTGAGGACGAGCAAACCACTTACATGCCCTACGAGGGCATCTACTTTCTCTCCCTGCAGATCCGGTCCCACAGCACCTGCACGTGAGAGGGCAAGACGAACATCAAAGCTGCTCTCTACGGAAGGAATCCAGCCGGCACAAGACCTCACGCAACGCCCTGAAAAACCTCGCGCCGAACAGCTGATAGATCCAGTCCCACAACACCTGCACGTGACAGGGCAAGACGAAGATCCAAGCTGCTCTCCACTGAAAGAATCCAGCCGGCACAAGACTTCGCGCGGCCACACATGAAACAAACAGTGCATAACATCTCAGATAGGATCCTCACCAAAGCCGAAACCAATGTCCTTTCCAAAGGATTCAACTTTACAGTCGCTCCCAAACACATCCCCACTGAAACCATTATATGCGGAGTTGAAACCAGCCTGACTAAAATCAACCCCGACGACGCTAACAGAATCAGACTCGAAATCACCAACATCCTCTGCACCAGCAAGCCACCCAAAAGCAACTTACACAAGGAGGAACAGACAGCACTACTTAACCTGAAAGAAGACACCAGCATAATAATCCTACCAGCAGACAAGGGCAACGCCACGGTGGTTATGAACACATCTGACTACCAAACCAAATTAACCAACCTACTCCAAGACTCCACATACAAACCCCTAAACACAGATCCCACCACCTACCTGGAAAAAACCACTAGATCCAAAATAAAAGCCTCCCCCATCAGCGAAGAGATCCAGCAAAGAATCATTCCCAGAGAAAAATCATCCAGATGCCCTAAGCTCTATGGTCTCCCCAAGATACACAAAGATGGAACCCCACTTAGACCCATAGTCAGCTCCATAGGCTCACCTCTACAAAACCTAGCCAAATTTCTCGCCAAACAACTACAGCTCTATGCAGAATCCATCACCTCACACGTAAAAAACTCATTCCAATTCATAGAGATCATAAAGAAACAAAACTTACAGCCCAGCGACCTACTCGTGAGCTTTGATGTCATTTCCCTCTTCACCCAAGTGCCAATCAAAGAAGCCTTGACAGCTATCCAAAACAAATATAACCCCCCCAAGCACATCCTAGATCTGACCAACCATTGCCTATCCAACACATATTTCATCTACAACGGACAAAAATACAAACAAATAGAAGGAGCACCCATGGGATCACCCCTCTCACATGTCATTGCAAACCTCTACATGGAACACTTTAAAACCCAAGCTCTAGAAAAATCTGATCACAAACCCAAACTCTGGCTCAGATACGTAGACGACACCTTCATAATCTGGCCACATGGGAAAGAAAAACTAGACAACTTCCTCACACCTCAACAGCCTACATCCCAAAATACAGTTCACCATGGAAACAGAAGCTAACAACCAACTTCCCTTCCTGGATGTCTTAGTCTACAAGAAATCCAATGGCTCCCTAGGACACACCATCTACCAGAAGAAAACACACACAAACCGCTATCTGCACGCACTCTCACACCACCACCCAGCACAGATCAACTCCGTAGCCAAGACACTCATCTCGAGAACAAAACGCTTAGCTGACGAACAACACCTAAAAACCGAACTACACACTCTCACTAACGTACTAACATCCAACGGATTCCAAAGAAATAAGATTACCAACCTAATCCAAAAAGAAACCCCCACTAAAATCCAAGACAGAGAACAAGAAAACAGCAAAGCCCTCCTCCCATACATAAAAGGCACCACAGACAGAATCAGCAAGATCCTCCACAAACACAACATCAAGACAGCATTCTGCACAAACCGGAAAATATCCACCATCCTAAGAAACCCCAAAGACAAAATTGAGTTAGAAAATCAAGGAGTATATGAAATCCCATGCACCGCCTGCCCCACCACATACATCGGACAAACCAACAGAAGAATAAGTGCACGCATTGAAGAACACAAGAACTCAGTCAGAAAAGAGGAACCAACTTCTTCCCTGGTCCAACACCTTAAAGCCACAGGACATAAAATTGACTTTAAAAATACCAGAACTATCGCCAAAACTGAACACTTTAACAACAGAATAATCAGAGAAGCCATCGAGATAGAAAAACGCCCACACAGCATGAATAAACGAGATGATACCTCCCGCCTACCAGCCATTTGGAAACCCACCCTTATTGACAAATGAGTCCCTAACACAAAGAATGACACTAGACCCACACTCACGAAAACCACACAGGATGTCACCACCACACATCCACGCAAAAAGCAAACCCAAACCCACACCGATGATGAGGCATGACCACAAACCAGAAACCAGACCACAGCTGCATCATTAGCCATTTTAAACCCCTCCAATCCATACATGAAGCAAACTGACACCCACCTTGAAGATATGGCACGACCACGAACGCGAAGCCAAACAACAGCAACGCAGCTCTCCATCTCAAATCCCCCTGCAACTCAGACTAATCCGAGCACAACAAAGCCCCCACCCAAACAGAACACACCCCCAGCCAATCAGATCACAGCCAACCCCCCATCCAATCAGAGCACAGCCAAGCCCCTAACCAATCAGAACACACCTCCACCCAATCAGAACACAGCCAAGCTCCCACCCAATCAGTTCATACCCCCACTGGCAGTTAAAAGGAAGAAACAGCTGCGATCACACATTGCTCCTAGAAGCACGAAGCCGAAGACGCCAGCCTGAAGATGACGAATGAGACTTTGTCGAAATGTCGCCGAGACACTTCCAATTTTACGCGGGAGAAAACCCGAATTACCAAAGACCTACATATATATACATATACATATACATACATATACATATATATATATACATATATATATATACACATACATATATATATACACACACACACACACATATATATATATATATATATATATATATATATATATATATATATATATATATATATATATATATATATATTCTTAATTATGCTAAAAATCCGAATCCCTGGTAAACACATGTCATAAAGCAAATAGATAAAAACGATCACCGGGATAAAAATCTTAAAACAAAGATTGTTTAATTTAAAAAAGCTGAGCTTTCGTCGGCCACACTGCCGACATCATCAGAGCATATAACGTAGAATTTGGGAGTCCGTTCTTATATGACTGGCTGTTTCTGCACCCGGGCTCTCGACCTGGTCATCGGTCCGCTCCTCGGCATCGGGCGCACCGTTGTTAAAGGGGCCGTTTCCACAGGTATCCTCTCCTCCAGTTGCCATTGTTCTTAGGGCATGTGTGTTGGTGTTAGGGGGTCGAGTGTCCGATCGCTCCTGCTCCTCCCGTTTCGTTCCGGGGGATCGGGTGTCAAATTGTTCCTGTTTCTCTCCTCCCCCTCCCATCCCCATGGTCCCGTTCATATTAGTCTGTCTCCATGTCCCTGAGCTACTCGTGGAGCGTGTAGTTTCTTCAGCATGTGTGCGGGGGCGCAGGAAATAGTCGTCTCGCAGTCTGCACACATTGTTCATTGTTTCCTTCGTCGCTGAGCGCGGTCGGGTCCCTATCATCTGGTTTTTAGCAGGGCGTATCTTTGCTGTTCCCCTTCTCTTCCCGGCCTCCGCTGCCCCTCTTTCGTCTCTGTGTGTGTCACGAGATTGGCTGTCTGGTCCTTCCTGTTTGTTGTCTTGCTCCCCCTGTTTTGTATGGATCGGGGTGTGTGCGTCTGGGGGACCTATGGGGTAGGCTTCCTCCGTTCTTTTACTCACCGCCCCAGTGTCTCCTTGTATGTGGGTTCCTGGGGGTTGTTTGTCTGGTAATGTTTGATCACCCCCTCCTTTCCTTTTTGTGCCCTGCTGGATCTGGGGCGTTGTTTTGTTTGTGGGGTGTGCTTCTGGTTCATTGCTCTCTCTGGGGATTGTGGTAGTCCTCCTTTCTATTGCCTCGTCCTTCCAGTTGTGCCTGGTGTGGGCAGGTTGTTTGTGTTGCCAGTTGGTATGATGCCCTCCCCACCCCTTTAACATTTGGTACGCAGGGCCAAGCTCGATATGCCGGTTGATGGAGTTTTTATCCGACATCCAGGCTTCTTTGAGCAGGCGGCCTCCCTTGGTGACATCACGGGATAAAGTCTCCGCGTTGGCGAGGTCGAACTCATGTCCATAGTTGGCCATGTGAGTCCACACCTGCGAGTGCTGTTCCTTCCTCTTAATCGCCAATTCATGTTCGTGCACCCTGGTTCTAAGTCTCTTGGAGGTTTCTCCAACATAGTTACAGGGGCAGTTTTTGCACCTAATCCTGTATATCACTGAGGACTGCTCCCCAGTGGGGAGTGGATCTTTTGGGCGCTCGGCCAGACTGTTGGCCCCCTTTAATGTGAGGGTGGCCCACAAACCTGACCAGACCCTACGCACCAGGATTATGCGCCCATATACATATATACATATACACATACACATACACACACACACACACACACACACACACATATATATATATAAGACATATATAAGACATAGTAACATGTAAATAGTTTACTTTAATGTTTGAAGCCAGTTAAACATGGCCTGTTGACGAAATCTTAGCTAAACAAAGGATGGCTTTGTGCATTAAATCAAACCAATATGTGACAAAATTAGCATCCATTTATGTTTTTTTTAAGGCTCTGTGCAGCTGTTCAGTCTAATGTCTTCATGCCTTCTTGGATAAAAATAGTAATAAAAATATCAGTCTTTATACAAAATATATTTATACTCTGAAACCATGTGTTTTTATTGCTTTTGTATAGCTGCTGTTCTTTGCTTTTACATTGTTATTAATATTTAAAATGTTCTGACTTTGATTGACTTTATGGTGCAATAACATTTTTAAAAAATTATTATGGGTTCACAACTTTTACTCTATGCACTACTATATTTTAATTCCAAATTGAAAGAAAATATGTACCCATTATATATTTTGAAGTTTCTTAAGTTTAAGCGTTTATTATGTTAGTTGTATGGACCGAACCGTAAGTGCCATTAGTTACACTGTATATTCACTGTATTAACATTTTTGTGGCTAATCCATTATTCTAGCATGCAGAGTACTAGAATTCAATCTTGTAAAAGGACTCAATGAAACATAATCTGTTACAATTTATTAGAGGATCCTGCAAGGATTTGTTGTTTTTGTGGGGGGGAAAGCAGATAAATACACACTAAAGTCATTCATGAAACATTTTATTTTCACTTGAACCTCTGTTCTAAAATAAACACAGAATTAAAACTGCATTCCTGTTGCCTATTTATTGATTGATCTGTCAATTTTCCCATCATCAATGTACAAAACACCACTAATGCATTTATAAAAGTATTTTTTGTAATATATTTTATTGATTTTTTTAAAACATAAATCACAATAGTTGGTGAACAGTATGTTGTCTGGGTTACATTTGTAAAACAATCATTAACAATTGATTTCTATAATCCATAATCCACATAATGGTTTTAGTTGATTTCCTCTTTTCCCAAAATATCCTCTTTTGCAAACATTCAGTTAATACAATTCTTATTGTTTTGATAGATAACAATTAAATATATAATATTTTCCCAATATTCCTAAAAATAATCACATCAATATAATATTTCTTTTCTATCCAATCATTCTGGTTGCCTTATCATAGATCTTATTACAGTCATTTTAACTTGTTTCTTCCACCAAATTCTAGGTATTCTTATTGGTTAAGATTTTCTCAAAAATTAATTATATTTAAAAATTAACTCTATTTTTCCATATGAACCATCTCACACTTTTACATTTCTTAAGGAATAGATAAAGCAATGAAAAAAAGAAAGGAGAGCAAGAGTAAAAAACATAAAAAATAACATACTACTTAAAATATATATCCCTCCTAAGCTAATATATATTTATTTCCTAAATTTCTTATTCTTTTTAACCATAATTAAAATATGTTTAATCTTTAAACATTCCATTTAATACATCTAGTCATCTAATCCTTTAACTCTTATTCAAAACATTTTTATCCATTATAATTTTCTTAAATTCAATCACACTTAAGTATCTAAAACATTTCCTTTATCTAAGTCATTTCAACTTTTTTATATTATTCATATCAAGAAAGAGAACAAAAAAGGGGAAAAAGCATACTATATTATTTAGAGAATTCATCCCTCTTAGAATGACATATATATTCCAAAACCTTTCTATTTCTTTAACCATATTCAAACAAATGTTTCTTTTTTAAGTATTCTCTCTGGTAAGTCCCATCATCTATTTTCTTGGTTTCCACTTTAGTCTTTTTCCTTTGCCCAGTATCTTTCTTAATCAATGTATTTTGCTGAATCAAAAAGTTTTTCTGTATGTTCGTAAATGTTGCTGTAGATATAAAAAGTAAATCAGGTGAAGTGTCTTTGTATGGGGCTTCTGCCTTTCCATGTTTGTTGAAAATCTTTTTCTTTTTCTTTCTCTCCGCTTCTCTTATCATTTCCTTTCTCTCCAATGTTCCTGACATCTCTACAGTCCATTTTATCCAATCTGTTTTCTTGTCCTCAGATTTATTTTGTAGTCTTAAGGGATAAGTTGTTTTTTCCAATTTTTGTGAATTTTTTTCCACTAGGATTAAATCATGTTTCCTTGTTTTGTTAAGTTCCGTCTTTAAGTCTCTATTCTCAATTCTATATCCATTTATCTGTTTTATCTGCTCCTTCTCTGTTGTTTTCTAGGAATTTTTGTTGTTGTAGAGTTAACTTAGAAATAGATTGATTTATATTTTCAAAGTTATTTTGGATTTCTTTATGGTTTAAAGTCATTGTTGTTTGAATTAGTTGCAGTATACTATATATCTCATCCTGTGAAATATTTATGTTTTCTTGGTATGTTCTTTCTACATGTCTCTGATCCATGATGGCCAAGAATTTGAGTTTTTCTCTTCCTTTCTTTTCTCTGCAAATAGCTTTAGAGTCCCAATTAAATAGATATTTGTAATCCGAATAGTTCAAAAAATATTTTTTTCTGAAATTTATAATTTTCTCTTTGTCTACAGCCAGATTATTGTCTTTTTTTGTCACAGCTGTTCTTTGTTGTTAAAACTTTGAAGGTCACAAACACAGATTAGCTTTTCCCAGGTTTTGCCAAGTCTTATATTAAAGTCATAGCTGTTATAGTCTTCATCTGCCACTAGGTGTCAGCAAGTATTTGTTTTTCAATTTCATATATTTTGATCCTCCATAAAAAGTTTAATTCGCCGCTTCTGTTAGTATAAGAGTGGGGCGGAAATCCCCCTCCTTCCCTTTCAGAGGTATTTTGCTTCTTGGGGACCTTTTCCAGGAAATTAAATGTAGAATAGAAAAGAGAACATCGAATTCCTCACCCAGTTTCAAGCACGCTGTTCACAGTTGTGCTGGTTAGTGCTTTTGGACTTCGGTTGCTAGTAGCTTGGACTGGTCAATGCAATACGGCCAGCCTTTCTCCTGTCAGGTTAGAAGACTTTCCCCAAATCGAACTGAATGGCTTGAGCACCCTTCTTTCTTCTTCGCCTTCTGGGGCGACTTAGACCGATTTAGGGTCCCCAGGCAGGGCGAAATTAGCTGCGGGGGTGCGGAGAATCTGCAAGCCCGCAACCGGTCGCTACCGCGCAAAACTGGAAGTCCGCATTTATAAAAGTATTATGTGTATAATATATATGCACATATATCGATAGACACATATATAAAGTATCATGAATTAATAAATAGTGATCATACAGTATAAATGTTACATGGAACTAGTAAATTATGCCTTTCAGCCTAGATGACAGGATTTTGATTCAGTAATGTAATAGACAAATTCAGAAATAGAAGAAAATTAAGTTTTAAATTTCCTGGATGTTAAAATTATAATATTAAGTCTTGTAACATATTACAAAAAGAATATTATAACCTTAGTATAATTCATAAATGTTTTTTCTTTGCCCTAATGATTTTTAAAATGCAATAATTTCAGTACAAGAAAATAAAATTGCATTATCTGCTTAAATAAAAATAATGGATTGTCAATCCTAATCAATAGTTAGTTTATTTAACATGGTTGTATAGTTTTAAATGGCTGATATAAAAAGATTAAATTGTGGAAATTAAATCCCTTTATTTCTAGAGATTAACTGGAAATGTAATCATGACTGGAAAGAAAAACTAAATATGCAACTAAGGTAATGCAAAATGAAGTGCGTGTTAGGGATTATTAGAGAAGGGATTAAAAATAAAACAAGCATTATAATGTCTTCTACGAAGATGCAACTGTGGTCTAACTCTGTATACTACTGCTATATAAACATATATTGTAGCATAGCTATTTCACATTCTGCATTTATTTGTAAAGTATTGTGTATGTTTCCAATAAGTGCAAGAAAAGGAAGCCTGGGGGTGAAAAAGGATTTATGGCTGTTGGAAAGATACTGAATAATATGAAGAAACAGAGGTTATACTATGAGAAAAGGATGCTACAGAATCTGGGGCCAGTTTCTTCCAAAGTTATTTCCCAAGGCAGTCTCTGACTTTTGATTGTTAGCAAGGAGAAATCTGAGACAGATTTGGTACGATATGAAGGGCAATGCTTTTCCTGGAATCATGACCAGCTGTGTTCTTTCCCCCAGTTTAAGCAGGCAAAAACATAACAATTATAATTCCAATGCATAGAAGAACTTGAATTAAGTTTTTATAAAATGCATCAATATTGAAGACCTTAAAAAAAAATACAAACTATCATAACTTTGCTGGAATCTTCATGTTTCCACTAGATTTTTTTTCAAATTTGTGAAGCTGTCTTCAAATTGTAGAATCCTCATTGAGGAGGCCTGGGCAAGATGTCTATTAAGCCTCCCGTGCACACTCTTGACCATTCCAAGTTGTTTCCCAGTTTTGCCCTTCTGTTGTTCCTCTTCTGTTCTCCCCTTCATCTACATTGGTAAGGCCACACTTGGAATACTGCATCCAGTTTTGGTCACCACGATGTAAAAAAGATGTTGAGACTAGAAAGAGTGCAGAGAAGGGCAACAAAGATGATTAGGGGACTGGAGGCTAAAGCATATCAAGAACGTTTGCTGGAATTAGGTATGTCTAGTTTAATGAAAAGAAGGACTAGGGGTGACATGATAGCAGTATTCCAATATCTCAGGGGTTGCCACAAAGAAGAGGGAGTCAAGCTATTCTCCAAGGCACCTGAGGGCAGGACAAGAAGTAATGGATGGAAACTAGTCAAGGAAGGAAGCAACCTGGAACTGAGGAGAAACTTCCTGACAGTTAGAACAATTAACCAGTGGAACAACCTGCCTCCAGAAGCGGTGAATGCTCCAACACTGGAAGTTTTTAAGAAGAGACTGGACAGCCATTTGTCTGAAATGGTATAGGGTTTCCTGCCTGAGCAGGGGGTTGGACTCGATGACCTCCAAGGTCCCTTCCAACTTTATTATTATTATTATTATTATTATTATTATTATTATTATTACATCACTCTGTCTCCTTCTCTTCCCCCTCCTAAAGGATGCACTATTTCCTTTTCCTTTCCATCCATTTAATTTTTTTAAAAAAAATATGTGCATAAAAGCTGTAGTTGTGCCCATCTTCTTTTCAATGAAGACCTTTAGAGGAGGAAAAGGAAGAGGCAGGTGGTCTGCAAATTCTTCAAGAAATACTCTCTGATCTACTCTAGTAGTTCTAAAATTTAACTCTGCATCTTAAAACAACTATCAAATAATAAGGAAATAAAGATTGTACAACTGATTTCCTGTTCCCCTCAGTGGTTACTCAGAGTGCCCAAATATTTTCACAGACTTTTCATTATTAATTTTTGCCTGTAATCTCATGCAGTAGCTTGTCCTATGTTCCCCCCTTTATTTGCTGGACACCAGAACATACGGAAGTAGGCAAAATACAGGAAGTTCCTGATGAGAGATGAAACCCTGGGGCAAAAAAGAACTGCCTGTGTGGAGAAGCCAACTAGAGCAATTTTCTGGCCTCATACCAAGAACATTTAGGCCTTGGCAAAGATGATATATGTATGCATATGTGTGTGTTTGTGTGTGATTAAGAAACAGATTTATAACACAGCCAGATGAAAATGGAACATCGTAAGGATAGTTGGAAAAAACAAGAATTATAAGAATTCTATAGTGAGTAAAATTACTTACAAATTAAAATTACTTAAAATTACTTGCAATTCTCCAAGGAACTCAAAATGATATATATGACTTTCCTGTTCTCCACCTTATTATTGTTACAACAATCTTGAAAGTTATATCAGTAGATAATTTGGGTAAAGACTACCTAAGGAGTTTCATGGGAAGTTTCTCTCCAATTCTAATCTGTAAACATTACACTGATGTTATTTTTAGGTTCACAGTGTTCTATCTGTGTTCCCATTTCCATCATCCTGATATACTGATTCCTTATATTCATTTGTACCCCTTATGACCAGGCTGAAATAAAGGAATATGTCAAGGCTGACATCAAAAGGATGAATAGATAGTTCAGTGTGAGTTAAGAACGTATAAACAATTTGAATGGCCTAATGTGAATAATTATCAGTTTAATTGTGTGAAAAAATATGTTCCTTTGCCAACTAATCCATGATAGGTTGGTAGCCATAGTGTCATCCAACCAACTTCATATCACAGCTGCATGTTATTACATGCTATAACACAAACTTCATAATAAAAGAGATTTTTTTGCAGGAAGAGCTAACCTGAAAAAAGGATATATTGAATTCTGGACATTATTAAAAATGATCCACAGATCTAATAAGAGATGCACTGGCCATCATTCAATACACAGTTAGAAGTCTAATGAAAACAGTAGGATTAATGACCGAGCAACTATATTAATAATGCAGTAGGAAGTACTTGTGGAATTCTATCTGTTGAATTATAACCACAGCTAAATTACTGGAGTAGCTTTGCCCATTTTTCAAGTTGCCAGATTTTGCCATAATAACCTATGTTTTTGTAATGAACTATTTAGACTTCTGTAATGCATTCTATCTGGGTTAATCATTAAAAAGTTTTGGAAAGTTCAACTAATCCAGAAATTGTGACCATCTGGTTGAATTTCATTAAAAACCCTCCCTTTTTACGACCCATAATCCCTTAATTTGGGGTAGAGTCAGGCTGACTGGATGAAGCTAAGCCTTTACTGACCGGATGCCCTTCCTGACACCACACAATGTTCGCAGCAGATATTTTCTTTTTGCGCTCTGATAGAGGAACATCTGGCGCTATCCTAGGATTGAATTCTCAGGCTTCTGAGTGGTAGGCGAGCATCTTCACCACTAGGCCACTGCTCGCGACACATTATTTCATTATACATAACAAAATTAAAATGCCTACCGTACCAGTGTGTATTACTCCTGGAGCTATAAAAGAGTCTTCTTTGTGTCAGTCTTTGGAACTTTCATACAAAATAAGGTAGCAAATAGTTTGGTGGCATTTCCCCCCCCACACACACACTAACTCACAAAGATTTATTTATTTAACATGTGTTTTTGACTCACAAAGTGGGTTTTGCCTGAAGCTGGGAGCGTATTAGGATTATTTATGAGTTCTTGGTGCTGTTTGAATTGCTTCTTATTACATTTAAATATTTTATCAAATGTTTATATCCCATTTTTCCTATAAAAAGAACATAATAATATTGTAATAATATCAATATTACTGGAGTGTAAAGTACATTGTTATACTGTAAATTGAACTGAAGTGAAAAGAAACTAACATGTTGATTTTATCAGTTTCTGTTCTCTCTCTCTCTCTCTCTCTCTCTCTCTCTCTCTCTCTCTCTCTCTCTCTCTCTCTCTCTCCCTTAATTTGCCAGCCATGAGGTTTCAAATACAAGCAGCAAAGTTCATTTATGGACAACAATAGAAAGCCTAGGATCTAGATTTTTGCACAGAAATACATCTATAAGGCAGACGTCCCCAACCCCCGGGCTGCAGCCCACTACCAGGCCATGGCCTATTTGAAACCGAGCCACATGAGCAACGGACCAGCACACACATACATGCGCAGGTCGACTTGCATGAGTGATGGGCCAGTGTGCGTGCACGCACATACGCAGCTCAACTTGCACCAGCCCACTGCTTATGCGATCCAATTCCCCTCTGCCCCCCCCAGCCAGGCCACCAAGCCACAAAGGTTGGGGACTGCAGTTATAAGGTATTCTTCTGTGCAATTATCTGCTCCTTTTCTACCACAAATTATTTGCACTGTGATTGCATCCCTAATTTATAATAATTACTTCATAACTAAAAAAAAGGGATATGGGAGGGAGTCCTTTCCTCTTTAACGTATGAACCATCTGTATACTGATTTCATTTTTTTTTACTCCCAGGTGGTAACTGACTGTCCAGTCACTGACTCCCTGATACATTTCTGAGGACTAATTCAGAACTGAATCTGGAATATCTGACATGCAAAATATGACTACAATTTAATTCTGGCCAGCTGGCTGAAAAAATATGGATGACCAATAGTAAGGGGAGAGGAGTCAGAGTTCTTCTGTATGTGTTTCAGGCCAAGCAATGATTGCCCCGATTCTTGCAGCATAGAGTCGTCTTGCTTTTGGCCTTTGTTAAACCCTTTTTTAATAGAATGGAGTGCAGAGGAGAGATGCAATTGCTGAAATGTAGCATGGACCTACTGACAGATGTCAGGATACACAGACTAATATGACATATTAAACTAATTTGATTGTTTTTGGAGAGGATAGTTTCAAGAATCTAGCCAGTTAAAGCTTATTTAAGAAACCTAATGGCTTTATGAGTTGTTGGATCAAAGTAAAGGAATTCTAAAGATCTGTTGATCCTGTGGGGTCACAAAATAACAAAGGAATTAACAAGTAGGAAAGTGTGAATTAAGGAATATTTTACGCAAAGACAGTTTATCTAAAAATTTAAAACAAAAAATTAAATTAATAGTAACTCAATGTGATAGATAATTAATGAATTATGTAATTATATAATTAATTAATTATAATTACCTTACAGTGAGAACAATCAACCAGTGGGTGCTCCATCACTGGAGGCTTTTAAGAAGAGACTGGACAGCCACCTGTCTGAAATGGTATAGAGTCTCCTGCTTGAGCAGAGCGTTGGACTCGAAGGTCTGCAGGGTCCCTTCCAGTTCTGATATTCTAATTATATGGACAATGATGGTAATAATCCTGGGAAAATGTAACTGAATATAATATGGTTTACTTTCAAGTAAGCACAGCTAATACTGCAAATTTAAGAATAATCAATATTCTTAGGAAAGAAGTAAGATACTCATTCACATATATATATATATATATATATATATATATATATATATATATATATATATATATTATATACTACTTTGGTCTAATTGTGTGTTTTCATGAGTTATATCAAAATAATACATACTTCCCTTTCTTTATAATTATCCTTATTACTGACAGTAATAAGAATTCAGAGAATAAGGGCTGCTCAGCTGCAGGCTGAATTTATTTTGTCCATCCTTCATGGCTTTTCAGACCTAAAAGTTTTAGATTAATCTAAATTAATCTAATTTAAGATACCATCTCAACTTTTAGCCATTTATGTAAGCAAGATTACTAATACGTTAGGATTGTTGTATAACTAATGCCTTGGTAACTTATTGTTGACATGGTTTGTTTATATGTGAGCCAAATTTGTCCTTGATCTTCCATTTCCCTTTTTTCACTGTGGTCCAAAATAATCAATCCCTTAAAAAGGAATTTATGCTCTTTAAAGTGAAAATATATGCTAACTGGAGAAGATAGTGGAATATATAGAAACATACACTTTTACCCTTTTAATTTTACGTTGGGGAGAGAGCGAGAGAGCACATTTTTATATATTCACTCTAGAATGTTTATAGCCAGATCCTATCAGATTCAGGAGATGCATGACATTGCTAAAACAGACTTAATATAAAAAAGTCTTTGTTCAGATTAAGATGAAATATATTTATTTCAGATGTCTGTATATATGTATACATTAGAGCACGGGTCGGCAACCCGCGGCTCCGGAGCCGCATGCGGCTCTTTGAGGCATCACCTGCGGCTCCGGAGCCTCCGCCGCCATTTTGGGGAGCGCATGCGCACGTGCGCGGGCGCGTGCGCGTGCGCGGGCAGGTGCGCATGCGCGGGCGGGTGCGTGGGCGGGTGCGCGCGCACGAACGGGTGCGCGTGCGCATGCGCGGGCGGGCGTGCATGCGCAAACGGGCGTGTGTGCGCATGCGCGAACGGGCGCGCGTGCGCGAACGGGCATGCGTGGGTGCGCGCGCATGTGTGCGGGCGGGCGCGCATGCGCGGGCGGATGCGGCTCCCAGGGGTTTTTTTTTTAGGGAAACGGGTCCGTGCGGCTCGTTGGATGTTTCGGCTGGCCGACCCATGCATTAGAGGGTAGGGAGAAAAAGCAATGGATGAGTTTGCAAAGCTGTGATTTTTTTTTAACTTGGTAAATGCTTTACTAGGATTCTCTGTTTCCAATGCTTTCTAATTGTTCAGTGCTGATAAAAGTCTTTCTAAAAGCAGGAATATATATAATATATAATTTTAAGTTATAGTTAATGCGAGACAGAAAATTGCTTCCCTGTTTGTGCTGTGGATTCATGCACTTGAGTTCAATTGTAGATTCAGCAAAACAGTCTGAAATGAAGCATGCTGTTTTCTAAATTATGGTTTACATTAATTGAAATATTGCTTGTGCCAGTGCACTATTAAAATTAATTTAAACCATGCATTTAGAAAACAGCATGAATATCCCACATGTTGGCATTTATCACTCATTGAAGGTGACCATGGATTCTGCATAGTCTTATTTATTGTGGTTTATATCCATTTTTGTTTGTTTTTATTTTATTCTTGGGAATTCTCAAATAATCAATGTTATGACCTGTTGTACTGAAAAATCTACAGCAGCATTCAGAACAAACTGATAAACTTTTGAAATTGGGGCTATCATCTTTGTTCAGGTACTGCTGGAAAATTTCAGGTGAAACGGCATTGATTATCCAGAGATAAAACTTGTGGCCTTCTTTGTTCTCAAAACATTTTCTACCTATTTCAAAAACTGGCAAGTGGTTTTATACTTCTTTTTCTTGTTTTAAATTACAGATTACGGATAGTCCTCAACTTACCTCCATTCATTTAGCAATCGTTTAGAGTTACAATGGCACTGTCAAAAGTGACTTATGACCATTCCTCACACCTACAACCATCACGGTGCCCCTGCAGTCATGTGATCACAATTCAGGTGCTTGGCAAGTGGCATATGTTTATGATGGCTGCAGCATCCCAGAATCACGTGATCATCATTTGCAGCCTTGCCAGCTGGCTTCCAACAAGCAAAATTGATGTGGGAAGCCAGCTTCGCTTAACCACTGCAGCAAAAAAACATCGGGCATGGTCACATGATGATTCACTTAACGATCACATCACTTAGCAACAAAATTTCCAGTACCAATTATGGTCGTAAGTCAAGGGCTTACAACCTGTACAAATTAGACAACTTTCATTAAATGTTCAAAGAAGTGGGAAAGTAAAACAGGTAGATTCTTCTAATTCTAGACATGACATAGAAATTTTATTTTACCCTTGGAATAGGCTGTATGCTTCCTTCCTAATTTTTCAGTAGCTGAGATGGTAGAAAGTGATGGAACTATGACTAGGTAGCCACTTGTGCTGTTTAGAAAACATCT
The DNA here is from genome assembly GCA_023970755.1 of Azemiops feae. Taxonomy (NCBI): domain Eukaryota; kingdom Metazoa; phylum Chordata; class Lepidosauria; order Squamata; family Viperidae; genus Azemiops; species Azemiops feae. The sequence goes on from JALGBA010000018.1 coordinate 4,134,122, forward strand.
AGGACTTGTTTCTTAAATTAAGCTGCCCTTTATATATATAGTTTATTTCTAATTTTGAAGAAAATCTTGGCAAGTTACATCACTGTCATTCAGGAGGTTGCTACCATTTTTTGGCACTATCTCTGTAGAGTCAGTAGATTCATGTGTTCTGAATGGCAAGAGCTTGTCTTAAGTTGACATCTTACTCAATGATATCACAATATGAGCTAAATGTCAGACATTTGAGACTGATGATTGTCAATTTGAGACAGTAAAACTGTACTTATTTGTTCAATTTATACAACACTTTTCTTCAAGAAAAAGTGGCATATATAAACCATCATCCTTATTAGGCATAAGTAAATTACCTCTACAATGGGACAACTTTCTTGAAATGAGCCAGTATCTCTCATTTATGTTCATTATTTTTCAATTAGTTTCTGGATTGTAAACCATTTAAGATCATGAAGCCCAGCAATTACCCATTTCTTTTTTCCTGTGGAGGAAAAAAATCAAATGCCAAAGAGATTTACTATGTTTATCCAGCTTAGTCTCATTTTAAAAACATTATTATATACAGAAATCTTACCAACTGAAGAACATTTTAGAAACTTCCAGAGAAGCACAAACAACATTTTAGAAGATAAGTTTTACATTCATGAATCGGAAGTAAATTTGTACAAACTTGAGGCTTAAAGTTGCTCTTAAGAATAGTGTACATTTATTTTCTACTCTCCACTTATAAAAATAAAAAAAAACCACTTCAAATACTAAATCACGGATTTTTTAATTTCAAAATTGTGCAGTTAGAACTGAACTGTGGGTGACATATAACAGCATATCTGTTTAACAGCTTCAGTGAAGAACAATAAACCAGTGGAACGGTTTGCCTTCAGAAGCTGTAGGTATTTCATCACTGGAGGCTTTAAAAAGAGACTGAAAAGTTATTTGTCTGAAATGGTAGAGGTCTCCTGCTTGAGCTCCAAGATTCCTTCCAACTCTGTTATTCTCTTATTCTAAAATTGAATCAATCTTTTGCAATGTCCTGCTCTTCCAATTCATGTACTTTCCAGTTACCAAGTTAGCAACAGGCAATTCAGGAACTATAGTAATATTTAGTATACATCCAGGTAAGAAAGACTAGGCATAAGGAATTGCTCTGCAAGATCTGTTCAAATGATTGTACAGAAGTTAGAGTAGATTTGGCACTTTTCAGAATCTGTCTTCCTCTCAAAAATTGTATATACACAAGCAATTTTTTTAAATAATGTGTTCTCCACAATCCAATACTTGAACAGTAATAAATGTGGAATGTTAAAGAGAAGATATCCAGTTATTTTAATACTGCTCATAATTGTTTAGTGAGTTTTTTTTAAAAAAATCTTGACAGCCTTTCCAAGTTAGCATCAACAGACTTCCCTGGAAGGGATGTCTACAAGCCATGCAAATTATGGTCTCTCTGAGTTTTCTAACTCACATTAATTGTTATCTGCTATGGAACTGCCTTATTTTTAATAACAAGAAGCAATGAGTTTTGAATTATAAAAAAGTAGATTTCAGCTAAACTTCAACTTCTTAATGGCAAAAACAATTCAGCAATTTTATTCATTCATTCATTCATTCATTTTTATCCTGCCTTTATTATTTTTACAAATAACTCAAGGTGGCAAACATATCCACCACACGTATCTCCTTCTATTTTTCGCACAACAATCTTGTGAAGTGGATTGGGCTGAGAAAGAGTCACTGGCCCATAGTCACCCAGCTAGTTTTCATGGCTAAGGTGGGATTTGAACCCATGATATCCCACTTTCTGGCCTGTGCTTTAGCCTCTAGACCAGGGGTCTTCAAACTTGGCAGCCCTTTTATGACTTGTGGACTTCAACTCCCAGAATTCCTCAGCCAGCATGAGACCAAACTAGCAATGGAACAGGCTTCCTTGGGATGTGGTAGATTTTACTTCCTTGGAACTATTTCAACAGAGACTATATGAGCATCTGTCAGGGATGCTGTTAACTTGTGGACTGTTACTGTGAGGGAGATCTGCCCTTGTGGTCTATATTAAAGTGAAAACAATGGACAGAACTGATTGCATGTCAGATTGTCCATTTTTCCTCCCATTTCAAACATTTGCACGTTAGGGAATATCAAATAATATTTTGTTAACAATAACAATAAGATATGTTGGAGCTTGAACAAAACTCTGAGGTTATTATACAACAATGACAAGCGATATAATTTTGTGGATCGTGAGCACATTGGAATATCAATACCAGTTCTATTATATTATGAACAGTTGATTTTAGGCTGATAAAATAAACCCAAGATAGCTGATAGCTGTGCTGAATGTTAAGGCTCCCCTATTTACCTTCTTATAATCTTCTAACCCTTTTTATAACTATTTGTTCCTACATCAAATAATAAATGATTTCAAAAGGTACTGAAGAAGGCCAGTTGGTGCTATAAACTGAATAATTAATTTTGCCTTAGGCTATGTTAAAATATTTTGTTCCCTCACATTCATAGACTCAATTCAAGGCCTTTCCACACATAAAAGTGACATTAACTGAAGACTGGTACTTCTCTTGTACCATTCATGAGGTCTCAGATGATCTTCATCAGTTGAGTTGCTTAACTGAAAGATAGTAAACTTTGCTGATTCTCCAGAGGAAACATAGCCAAGATAGTTGTCTCATGTTTACTCTTTAGCTGAGCAGATAGTTCTCACTGGTAGAACTCCTGCCTTGGTTCTGGAAGTTTTCTATCCTTTTCTGAAATGGAAACATTATTTGCTTTGCCATCAGTTCCCATTCCTTTATGGCTATTATGACGGGCAACTTTGCTGTGGTGAATACTTCTATTTCTTTTTCCAGAATATGAAAAGCAAACTCAGCAAGAGAAGAATGAAAAGGTTAGTGCTGATTTTTAGTACTTACCTATTGACCTGCTGGAGGGACTAAAAAAAGAAGATGAAGATATTCATGAAGACTTCCATAGGGCAATGGAAAAATACCCTTTTGATTTGGGAGATGAAGCTTTATGAAAGGAACATTTTTGCGAAGAACGTAGAATAGAGATGGGGAAAAAATTATTTGAGGGGAAAAGTGCAGTTATATTCAATTGCTATGTGTGAATACATCTATGAATGTACTTTTGTTAAGAGAAAAAGAGAATAATCTGAAAAAAGAATAAAAAATGAAAAAAAGAGAATAATCTGAAATACTGATTCCTCTTAACAGGAAGTTGAAAAAACTTTTCCCCATTGCATGTTATCAGTGAAAAACTATTTTTATAGCTTAATTAACTCATAATATTCATGGATCTCCATATAATATTACAAATGATGCAACACTGGGGACAGGATTCAGGAACATCATGGGGGGGAAAGACAGCAGAAGTTGGTTTTAGACATTCTGCCAGCCATTTCTCTGCAAGCCTTAGATGTTATGAAATAAACACTGGCCAGTTAGAGTTTTCATTCCTTTCAGCTTTGCGGTACGCCTAAGACCAGCTCAAGAGGTTTTTTTGCCTGGACTAAAGGAGAAGGTGATGTTTTTAACTATATAGTAGAAGTGATATACATATATATTGCAATGGGTGGATTTTTCTGGGGCTGTGATATTGGCTGTTCGCTTTCTTTGTGTGTGAATGGCAGGACCAGTTATTTATTAAAGTTAGCTGCCTAAGCTGCCTTATCATCTGTCTAGGCAACTGATAAAGTATTCAGATTCAAAATCATTGCAAATTCTACTTGTTTTTTATAAACGGGAATGTATGTATCTAAGGGCCAGTTTTTCAATTTCTCTCCAACAGAACTGCAACATTTCAACAATTTTCAACAACCAGAAAGCAAATCATCCCACTATGAAAAGACAGGGGGAGGGGAGGAGGAGGGGAAGCAGTTACAAACATTCTACAGATCCGTCTCATCTTCGCTGACACGTTTGGTTTGGATTTGGAAAGAGTTTGAGTTGAACTGCCAAGTGCTTTCTACAAACAGTCATTTTTGGTGATTGTTCGCTTCACCAGTGCTATATTTGGACTGGAAACTAAAGCTGGATGAGGAGAAAGAGTCACTGTGGTACAACAGGAAGGTCTCAAGCAGATGACATTATATATAAGGAAGAAATAACTTTTAAAACTCTGGGTAAATATCTACATTATCCACATAATATCTACATTACACTTTTTCCCATGACATCATATTCAAAGTAGACTGCATATTATAGACCTTTCACTGAAGAAAAAGAAATCTTTTACAGTGCAGAAACATAGAAATGATACTGAACACACCCAAATGGATGGTTGACAAAGTAAGAATGTTGATGCAACCCATTACAAATCTCCAACTATACAAGAGAAGGAATTATACATGGGATCTCAGCAAATTGCTTTGAATTACGAGGTAAGAATGAATATTTATTTGGAACAGTAAATAGAATAAAATATTATGAGTAAATGAGGAAGAAGGATATTAGAATGAGTATTTCATTTGGCAAGTAATATGTTTGTAAAGTCATGTGCTTTGTGGAAGGAACTAAAATGTGAAGCCATGGGAGATTGAACTAATGTTCAGAAAGTCAATAATTCATTTTAACCAATTTAAATTGATTGATAGAAAAAAAAGACTTCCTTTTTATTTTTTTTATTTTTAGAAAGGAAAAAATCAGATTTGTCAAACGGGGCTAAGTAGGGCTTTTAAAGTATGTTAGCAGCATATTCTTATATGCTACCCAGAATTGTAATAATGGCACTGTTTCGTTAAACTGAAGCAGAACAAGTAGAATTACAAGAATAGTCTACATACAACTGCTTTTTAATTTAATATTGTATACAAAGATGAGTAGAAATAAGTATTTACATTGATCTTTGTATTTGGGTCACTGTTATTAATTATGTATTTAGGGCACAATCTGTTCCTTGCAGAAGTGATCATTAGTACTGTACTTCAACTGAGAGTCGTAACACATGAACATTCAGAAATGATATCTTTTAAATTTTTATGCTGATAATGTAATAAAAACCTCTGCAAGTTTATTTAAAATGTGTGTTCCAACCCTGGAGATTTTTAAGAAGACATTGGACAACTATTTGTCTGAAATATATAGAAGGGGATTGGACTAGAAGATCTCCAAGATCCCTTCCAACTCTTTTATTCTTTATTCTGTTAAAATAGTTTCAGTATGTTTACTGAATACAATAAGGCCTTTAAGTAAATAAGACATTTTAAATATTTTTAAAATATTCCAGAATCCAGATGGTAGGAAAAGTAGTAGTCAGGCTCTTGGTCGTATATCCCTTTCCAACTTCATTTCCACTGCAGTATGGAACTTTATAGGTTTACTCTGTATTAGTGAAGAGAGAGATAAGGCAATCTGAACTGAACTGCATCAACTTTGAAGAAAAATATCATAAGCAGGGGTCACACTGAGGTTTTATCATTATCTGAGTTAGGCTGACTTTGTGGGTCGTCTGCTTCTGTAAGTTCAATACTGCATTGCTCACAAATGGTAATCTTTCTCATTTTTATTAAAGTTGCAAAATGCAATGTATTAATTGACAATAAAAGGGTATTGAAAGAAAAAGGAAATGTAATCTACTTGAATTTTGTATGAAAGCACTAAATTTATATTTGGAGCCAACCGAATTTCATTTGTGCCTTCATATTCCTTACAATTCTCAAAGCACAGATTTAATGTTTCCATTTCTTGCAGAATCTGCAGTTACATAGAGGCTGACATTCTTATTCCTCTTAAAATAGTTGCCTCTCAACAGGCTTGGGAATAAAATCTTCCTTAGCACTCAAGGAAGCCCAAGGAACATAGCCTATTAAAATTGCAGGTCTCAGGTGGAGCTTTAAATATAGTTCTAACACATTAGGAAAATACCACATCAAACTTCCTCTGTGCCAGCTTGCTCATTTAGCTTATTAGCAAAATCTGATCGTTAAAAAGAGGGTTATAGCAATAATTCCATAACACAGTCTAATATAAATATTGCTAAATACTAACTCTCAGCATTTGTCTAAGCTGAAGCCCAGGATGGTCATTATTAAAATAATACCTGACAGAGCTAGAAGTTTCCAAGTTAAAAAGCACACTCTGGTGAGTCATCTTCAACTTTTTATTACAGATTTCCTATTGCTTTTCTTGTTAATTGTTCAGCAGTTCTTAAATGCATGTAAAGTTAACTTCTGGATCTTTGTTATAAAGGGTTTGAGGAATAAGTCACAGAAAAGTTATTGATCATGATTCCCATTTTAAAAATTGTTTTTCCTCATGAAAGATTAAATTTTAGACAACATGTTAGAAAAGTATTTCCTATAAATGCTATAATTTTAACACAATTAGACATTTGAGCAATTTTCTGTGGCATATTAGACTGGGAAAGAATGGATGAAGCAGTAGCATTGTTAAGAAAGTACAGTAGCATAAGTAATTAGGATCAGCATTTTGAAAGAATTTCCTCTTGCATTACATGTGTGATATTTTATAATGATTGAAATATTTTCTAAACATTGGATATACTCTTAATTTAAAATCTGGTAGTAGGCATAGAGAATAATAGCTAGTTTCAGTGTAATAAAATGTTTAACTGTACTATTTTGTAAGAACAAGATCTTTTGGTTGCAAAACATTTCATGTTTCCTTTCATAAAGAAAAACATAAAGACTTTTGATACAGTGAAAGAAGCAGTCATTCTAGAATGCTTTTTTAAAGGCTTTTTGGGATGACTTGAGAATGCTCAAAACTAATGCAAATTCCAGGATATATGAGAAATTGAGAAAATATTATATTGTAGCTTGAAAAGGAGTAGAGCTGGGGAAGAATAATTGTGATAGTCTTGCAAACTGAGTTTGTGTTTCTTACTGAAGATCAGCTCACACTAAATTTGGTTATACAAAGGTGTTGCACACCTATTGCAGATGAGTATAAAACTAGAATTGTCCATTGCTACAATCCTGCCTAGCCATCCATTTCTTTTTTTTAATTCATATTGAGAGAAGATGCACAATATAAAACAAGCCTGCACTGTAGTGATATATTCCTATTTGCAAGCTGTAAGATTGGACTCAACATACAATTTACAAAAGCCGTGCGGCATTCTCCAAATGTATGAGATCAGAGGTCGGGGGTGTCATTTGGTGGGTGTCATTTGGCATTTGAGTGATTTGCCAGGGGCCTCATTCTAAAGATTAGGAGGGCCTGGGCGAAAATTAAAATTGATTTTAATTTTTTAATATTTATATTTAATTGCAGTTAAATAATTATATGCAGTTCATACAGTTGTTAATTATGTGGCATAAAATTGTTGTCAGTTCTATGAATTTAATTATTTTCCCCTTTCAATCATATTAGAAATTTCAGACAAGTTGGAGTCTTTGTAGTGGTCCCAGAGATGAAGAAAAGCTTTCAAGGGCCTCCTGCAGCCCAGGGACCTCAGGTGGTGGCCTCATGCCTGGCATATAGGATTAGGATTGGAGGAAATGCAGGTTTAAATCCACACTGAATCTTGTAGATGTGCACAGAGATACAACTTGAAGTTCTTAGTTTATTCAGCCAAGTGGATTTTTAAAAATTCTATAATAAATAGATGACAATTGGAAATTTACCCGGCAGAATGCATAGATCTTTCAAATATGTGGACCATACAGAAAAAGATCATTTTTATTCTACATAAAGATGACAGGATAGAACAAGAATTAGCATAAGCCGTGATTTATACTTTATATAGAAACCTATAAAATATGAGTTATATTGTTATATCTCCATAGTCTGAAAAGAAATAGAAATCTGTTTCTTTTTTCCATTACTGTTCAATCAGACTGAAGTTTCATTATGAGAACAAAAAATAGTGCAGATGTAAACTATCTGTTTCTTTCCATTAAAAAAAATGAATAAACCTTCACAAAGCCTTGAAATATTTAATTTCCTTCAATGAATTTTGGGAGTAGGTTGGAATTTTTTATAAGCCAGTTCCATATTCATAATATCTGTAATAGTCCTAGACTTGTAGAAATAGGCATCACTCTAAATTATAGTGGATAGCAATATGGGCAGCATATAAATTTAATAATAAATAAAAATGAGAATTGTATGAAAACAAATCTTTTGGACTATTTTAGCCTGTAAAAAAAATCCTGTCATTCTTATCAGAATGGAATGTCTCAAATAATATTTGTATGATGATAGCAATGTAGAACTTAAACTATTAAAACAAGGAATGTTGATTTACCAAATGATGACTGCCCTCCACTCCCTACATACATTCTCAGTAATGGTTTTATAATTAAAAAAGAATCCATTGTAGTTCATGTGTCAGTATTGTACAGAAAATGTTGGAGATGCATGTATAGCTTCTATCTAAACAAACTTCTGACTGAGCTGTTCTTCATTTTAACATACATTAGAAATATAAGTTTCATTCAAGGGTGAGATAGTAAATGCAGTACTTAGTGGACTACATTAACATAATGTTCCTTTAAAATTATCATATCTGATAAAATGTGCCCAAACTTTATTCTTGAAGGCCTTTTTATAGCTTTATCTAGTATGCCAGTTTCACCCTTTCCTAGCTTGGGAAACTCTTTAGACAGTCACTAATGCCCTAGCATATCATAGTTTGACTATTGCAATGTACTGGACACAGAGTTGTCATTGAAAACCACTCAGAAATTTAAGCTGACCCAGAATGCAGTAGTGTGGGCAGTGATGAGTATTCCTCAGCATGCCCATGTGACACTTGAACTCCGTAACCTATGTTGATTACCAGTATGCTTCTGGATGTAGTTCAAGGTACTGGTTGTGACCTATACAGTGCTACAAAGCATAGGGCCTGGTTATCTAAGGAACCATCCATCTCCCAAGGTGTCTGTCCAAATGCCAAGGAATAAAAAAAATATTGATACAATTAATAACTTTGCTTAGTGTTGCAGACTACTTCGTGCCTCATGCTTACTAGACTTCAAATAAATTGAAGTATCTTAAAATATTGTCCAATACGTTTCTAGACCCTGTGTGCAGATCTCTTTGTGCTTAAAACAAATTTAATCACGACAGCTTTTCTGAATATTATACCAATGCAAACATTCATTTGCACTTCTGTTCTATAGCTCCTTGTAGCTTAAAATACCAAAAGCTTCCTGTTCCCCTTTTCACTAGAACAGTCTGGAGGAACGGTCTTAGATAGGTTGCAGTCAACAATGCCTCATTCATGCGCAAAAGGTTAAAAGTACATTCATTTAGGGAGTATAAAATAAAGTACCCTTGATTGCTCTTGGCAATGAAACCAGAATGTACAGCTGGAGGGTGCTCAGCAGTGCTGAAGTTCCAGGCTTCGGGCCAGTCTTTTGCCATTTTCAATTATAGCTAAATTTGCCATTAGCTTTCACAATTTGATTGCTTCACTACTCTGGCATAGTTAGATCAGTGTTTCTCAACTTTGGCAGGTTGAAGATGTGTGGGCCTCAGCTCCCAGAATTATGGAAGTTAAATGAATGTACTTTTAACACAACTTTAAATTGCTAAGATTGAGAAACAATGAGATAGATTTTCAGTTGCCAAAGGAACTTTCATGGTTTCTTGAAATTTCTACTGGGAACTGTCCCAGGTACTGCCCTGAAAGATCCAGAACCCACAGAAATTATGATGCAAGGGCTTCCCTCTTCCTTTTTCACAAGATATGTCTCTGCTACTAAAACACAGGAGAAATCCCATGGGTACCCAAGTTAACCTAATGTCATGTTTAAAATAAAATATCAGGGACTGGGGGGGTCAGATACTCTTCTATGCTTAATATGTTCCTAAGTACTATCACAGAGAAGACCAATCTTCTGGTCCATGACCCTTCATATCCCAGTGGGTAAGACCTTGAGCAAACTGTCTTATGACCTGACAGAGGCACCAGACTAGAAGTCAGGAGAATTCTAGGCCTTCCTTAGGCCTGAAAGCTGGCTGGTAGACTTTGAGCCAGTCATTGTCTCTCAGCCCAACTCACTTCATAGGGTTGCTGTCATGGGAAAAATAGGAGGAAAGAGTATTGTGTATGTTCATTGCCTTGAGTTATTTATAAAATTTTATACAAATAATAAAGGCAGGATACACCAAACAAATAACTAGCAGGATTGCAAAACAGTGTTCCCGATTTACAACCTTTGCAGGAAGTTCATAAAGATACAATGTTTCATGGTGTTGACTATCCTGAGGAATAGATTATGGAAGAAACTGGGAGCTTCTTTAATAGATTGCTGGATCTTTGCCATTATTTGCAGATCATATGACAATACTTGCTTGAGGATTCTTTGTATTCCTCAGGACCATGTTACATATTCAATGTTTTCAAACATCAAAGTGAAGCAGGATTATTTATTAATCTCCATTTTGTTTAATTTTTATATCAATTCATGGGCCCAAGCAGTTTCTGATCCTAGCTTCCATCCTCTCCCTGCCCACTATGGCTAGTAGACAAAACACTGTCCTGCTGTATGCTACAAAAAGCCCTCCAGACTCTTGCTTTTTCCTACTATTCTGAAGAAAATGTTGTTTGAGATCATTTAATTATGATCTTTTTCAAACATTTATCAAAATATGATTGGCAGAACAGTGGATATAAAATAGAGCAATTTGAAACCTTGGGTGGTGTCTTGAGGACAAAGATTATATATGCTATGGAGTCCAGAAGTGTTTGTATATCCTCTTTAAGTGGGATTTTTCAAGGTAAGAGAGTTTCTGTGTAATATTCCACCTGCAAATACTCTTTCTTTTCCGGTCTTTGATTGGAGGCAGTTCCTTAGTAGAACTGAGCTGGCTTAAATTGACATTTTTCTTTGAATATTTAAGCAATAGTGCTTAAATACAAATGATGAATTCCCTTGTCACCCAGCCTCATTTTGAGTTTTGCAAATTAGGATTAGTACAGTATGAAAAAAAGGTAAAATAATTCATTTTTCATTTTTTCCTTTCCTAATATACCCTTAGATGCCTAAAACATGTTTTGTTCACCTCAACTACCAATAAAGAGTTTACCCCTCTATAGCTTTTGTGATCCCTCCCTCTTACAACACACATACCTGGATTTATGTGTTGTTTTATTTAATGTATTTATTTATACATAATAAATTTGTCCAGCTAGCATGACTTACAGTAGTCTTCATTTACAGAGTACAAGTGGGACTGGCAAAACAATTGTTAAGTGAAGCAGTTGTTAAGTGAAACCATGATATGATTATGATTCTTCTTCAGTTTTCCTTTGCTTTATATACCTGCATAGGTCATAAATCTGATGATCGGTCACAAAATTACTTTTTCACCACTATTATAACTGCAAATGGTAGCTGTACAAGGCAGTCAAGGACTACCTGAATTTATTTATTTGATACATTTATATAACTGCCCATCTCACATATGTGACTCTGAATAGCATATATAAAAATTAAAAATACAAAATGGAACAACAAAATAACCATAAGAATAATTAAAAACATTAAAACAATTGTTTTTTTTTAAAAACACACAATCTGCAGTAGAGACTTCAAGAAGCCATTAGGGTTGTTAAATATTCATTTGGGAGGGCAAGATAAATCTGCTTGTAACAAATGACTGTGACAACCTTTGATTTCCTTTTATATTGAATGATGAAAGATCTTTCTCATTTGCAGCTATTTAAAGAGATGAATAAAACAAAATAAAACTCTATTTTATCTGCCAGCATTAGGAACATGCCATCTGGTAAATACAGGAAAACTACATTGCCCACTTGTTTATTCAATCTGTTGTGATTTAAATTATTAACTGTTTTTCCCCCACGTATTTTTCTAACTGAAAGCTAGAATGCTTGGGACTATGTCAAGAACTGCATAATATTGTTAGCTTTGCTTTTATTTTTTAACATGAAGCAGATATTAATTGAATGATCTTTTCCCTTTTAATGTTTTCTGATTATAAGATCCAGACTGGAATTAATGCATAGAATGCATAGAATACATTAAATGCATAGAAGCCAATCTGGTGAAAGATGTATGACTCCTCTTAAAGTTCACTATTTTGCGATATTGCCCTTGTCAAATATTCTCCTTGCACAGTTGATTTTATATGCAGTATCCTGGTAGGAATTCCTAACAATAGTGTAAGGAAGAGCAGGCACAGAGAAGAGAAAGTATTTAAAAAATAACCAAACAGAGGATTTTATGTAGTATAAATACTTCACTGAATCAAATATACAACTGAAGTCCCATTAGTTTTAGTGGCAGAAAATACATTTGAAATGTATTTGTTTCATTATTTAGAATTTATATCATTATGTGTTTTCCCAAAGTTGATGGAGATTTATTCTGCACCAAATTTGCAATATTTAAGAGAAGGGTAGTATGTGCAAGTTAAAAATCATGTAAGAATATGTTTACATCCAAAAACTATTTTAGAAATTCTGTTTGGGATCTTCATTCTGCCTTCACAGTTGTGGCACCCAACTCAGGAATTTGCTTTCTAACACCATCAGAAAAGATAATTGGGTTTTAGTCTCTGCCCTAGTTTTTAAATAGGTTTGAATTGTGATAGATCAAACATACAATGTATTCATAAGACAACTTTTATCCTTCAACTGACTCATTTGTTTTATTGTGAATGCTAAACACTGCATTACAAATTATAACAATCCAAACACAAGACTAACAAGCAAATCTAATTCTGAATTGCGATGAGATGATGAAAAAAGCGGAATGGATGCTGCCAAAGTGACAACCCAGAAAATATAAAATAAAAGCAGAACTTCATTGGTTTCAGAGAGCATATTACAAAGTAGCATATCCCTCAGAAGTTTATTTCACTACTCCGTTTTCATAATTTCCTAGTTTTCATAACAATAAAATAGCAATTTTCTGAGTTCCAACATTATTTTAAGCAATGGTCCAGCTGCATGGCAATAGTGGCAAATAGACTTTTAAATTATATTATCTACCCATTCCAAATAGTGTGAGGTCAGTTCTACAATTAGCCTGTTCTCTTCATCTTTCTATCATCACCTAAACTACTGTTACTTGGACTCTTCTCTGCACATTGTTTTAGTGCTTTATGGCAGTTTTATATCTAATTGCTTCTGGCGTAGAATAGCAATAGAGCACTACAGTATTTCCATTTCCCACCCCTACAAGATCTGATGCCCATACTTGTATAAGTATGCATTGGCACCGATTTGGGAGGGAGGGAGCACTTTCCCTGAACAATTTGCTAAACCATAATGGTCTTACATTATAATACAGAGTATCTGTTAGCTTAAAGAAAATTCAATTTTACTTGTATTTATTTTTTCATTGATGTGCACATAGAAGGAGACAGGATGTCTGTATCCTTGATACTACTATATTAATTGGAGAAAAATTTAAGCCTAGGATTAAAGTTTTATTTTGTTGTTAATCTAGTAATTGAGTTAATAAATGCATTGTGAAAACACTTTCAACTGATGGACAAACCTATAACAAATTAAAGGTACATGTATGGGATCACCACTTTCAGGACTCATAGCAGGGGTCATAATGCAACATCTGGAATCAATAGCAACATATGGACAGACTTAACCATAGCTTTAACAGGAAAAATATGAGCATCCTAGGCCAAACCAAGTCCCAAAACAGTAGAGAATTCCTGGAAACCTGGCACTCTGACGAATTGGCTCTCAATAGACACATAGACATAAACAGCATCTACATACTGTGTAAAAGAGAGACTCAACAAGCCAAAAATGGACTAAAAAGTCCAAAACACCTTCTTACCAGCATTCAACACCCACGTGAGCATAGATCAGCACCAAGATTAACATCAGACCAACAATCAAGAAGTAAACAATACCCAATCAAGGAACAAGCTAACAGTAAACAACCCAACCAAAGAATTTTCAAGACCATTCCTACCAACACTGACAGGGCAAGCCACCAGAATATAAACTGAGAGCAAACCTCCTTACTTAATAGCATGATGTTACCTAATTTGGGTAATGAAAAGTCTGCAAGAAAACAATCAATCTCAGAAAGCACCAAGGACCCCTCCTTTCATCCCTGAGCTACAAATATTCTCCTCTATCAAAAACACCCTTGTTAGATAATCCTTTGGATCCAATAGAAGGGACTTAATCCTAAGTAAATAAATATGCATATATTTTCTTAATAATGGATGACTGTGTACATTTGTACCAAACTGCTACAGGTTTTTTATAGACTTTTGCCTGAAGTATGAAATGTGTAAGTCTTTTCCCCCTCAGAGAAAGTCTGTGGAAAGTGATTCATTATTTAGAAGTTTGTAGTTCTGCTTTATATAATGCAAAAAAAAATAAAATGCAGATGGATGGCTGTTTACATTTTCCCATCATCTGCAGAGCACATAGCAGACATTCATCGCAAATACATTTCCAAAGGCTGTCACTATATATAGTTCAAAATGCTTTGAACTTTATTTTAACAAGTACTGAAAATACAAAGGATGGTAGTTTGGCCCAGTCTATCTTGGATCTGCAGTGTTCTGTAACAAAATACATTGGAAAAGGAACTAATTAGATAATTTGTACTAGCCTTCTATAACTTTGCCTCTTGCTTTTCCAGATGTGGTGTGACCACAGCTCCAAGACTTAGTGGCTTTGAATTTTTGGAGCACTGGTCTTAACTTATCTGCAGGGTGGTAGGCTGAAGATAATTGACTTATATGGATGTAGGTCATGTGACCTTTTCTTTGCATATTCCTTAAGATACAGAAACAATAGAATATAATAAATCAACCTGAACCCACCCACTCCTCTCTAAAAGAGCACTACTTCCTTTTAATTGCCATGGTACAAAAATGCATGGCTTGTAGCTCCCTCTGAGTAGGTTTTATGTCAATGAGAAGAAAAACTAAGACCACTCTCTACCTACTAAGCAATATTGAACTCTATCCCATTGGTTCTTCAGGCTGTGAAAGCCAGAAGCAATTTTGAAGAGGTGGACCATGGGTGTGCTCGTTATATCACCATAATTTTGCTCCTTATTCATATCTTACTCCCAATTCAGTCAATTGTTACTATTAACAAGCTATTCCCCATTTATTCAGTTTTTAAAAATGTGGAGATCCGGATTTGTTTATTTAAGCAGGAGAGGAAAAGAGCACAAATGAAGAATCATTCTTTTTCACTTCTTTGAGATTCTCAAGAAAATATTGGTAGCAGCCTTAACCACTTCCAGCAATAAAATCATCTTGAAAGCACCACCAAGAGCAAATCAATAGAACCACTTAAACAGTCTAACCATATGGAAGATAATAGAACATACTTTAGGAGGAAAGAATGTTTTTGAGGAATTTACAACTGAGCAACCATGATATATAAGTGTATCATTCTGACCATAGATGATAATAGAAATTTTGTTTTATATGGTCTTTTCAGTCCCTCAAATATTAGGATTTAATATAGTTTAATTGTTTTACTTTAATTTATTCAGTTTAGACTTCCAACTGACTCTAAACATAATAAAATTAAATAGAACAAAAATTAGGTTATTTATTTATTTATTACGTTTTTATGCCACCTATCTCCCCTACAAGGTGACTCTGGGTGGCTTTCAGGTTATAAAACAAGTAAAAATAGTTAAAAGATTAAAATAACACAGAATTGAAATATTATTAAGAACTATACTAAAACCGAACTAGGGGAACTAGGAGTCAGATGGGATGGGGATGAGGTCTTCCTCACCCCGTCAGCTACCTCCGGATTTTGATACTCTTCTGGAAGGCCAAAAGGGAGGGGGCAGTTCTCACCTCCAGTGGTAGACTATTCCACAGAAATGGGGCTACAGCAGAAAAGGCTCTTCTCCTTGACCACGCTTGCTGCAATTCCTTAGCAGATGAGATCCATAGCAGGTTTCTCTCGCTGGTGTAAGTGGGGCAGACCTGTCCCATCACGGAGATATGGCTCCTCAGATTCCCTGAACCCATGCCATGTAGGGCTTTAAATGCAAAGGAACATCATAATTATAAATGAATTAGAAAGGAATAAAGAACAAGAACCAATGGCAAGTCCAGTTAACCATCCATATCCTTAAACAAATCTGATTCTAGCCCAAGGCTTTTTAGGCTTTCCAGAATGACACCAGAATGGGAGCTATCTGCATATCAGGGACAACCTCATTCCAAAGGGCAGGCACTGCAACAGAGAAGGTATGAATCCTGGATTCCAATAGATGACACTTTTCTACTGGAGCATGCCAATCCTGCCAGTTCATAGTGGCTGCAACTATATAATAACAGGCTACATTCTAAGAACACTACTCTTAACTATCTTGCTTTTGTTCTTACTCAATTTCGTGGTATTTGGTACTGTGAAATTAGAGAGCCAAAACACTTCTGAAAATCCAAATGTGATATTTCTGGAGGTATTTTGGGAGGTGGGGGTATTTTAAATGGGAGAAGAAGATTTATAATTCGTTGGGGAAAGTTTTAATTTCACTTTTAAAGTGGTTTCGTAAACACAAATTTTTGATATACTAATACTGGAATCTTACTGGTCTCTTAACTAGTACTAAGCAGTTATAGCAACAAGAATCTCTTGAATCAAGCTTCTTTTCATGCTCAGTGACATTCCAGACTTCAAACTTCCATTTATAATATAACTTAATATATTCTTGTCACAAAAAAGTCAGTAAGCAAATCCTTCCTATTGTTTAACACAATACACATAAGGTTTGGCTCAAAGTTGAAGCCCAGAACTCTGTAATCATAAAATGGCCTATATAACCGTCTTTGGGCACAAATAATAATCTGTTTTATATCAAAACTGAACTTGTATAAACTGTGCTTTTTCAACTTACTTTTGTTGCTTTAAAATAAATTGAATGCACTGTTCATATTGCATTTTGCTCCCCGACAAGGTGTCTGGTTCCCTAACTGTTTATGTGAAATAATCCAGCATATTTTTGAAAGGTGGGGTAAATTTCTTCACTGTTTAGAAAAGTGAGAATCCTTAAAACATTGCTGAACAAGCCACCTAGAGTTCAAGATCTTTGCATTTCCTTACTCAGAGGCAAGCTTTAATCTGAGGTGGTGTGTTCTATATGAGTAGAATGTGACTTTGAAGTATAAAGGCCACTGATGCTCATTTCAGTGTTAATTTTATATCTCTAACCTGTTGGCAGTGGAGAACTTGTTTCTCCTCTGCTCTTCTACAGGCTCTCAAGGCCAAATCTGTCCATCGATAGATGATGGCCCGAGAGAGCTGATTACCTTGGGCTACTATCATATTTTGACAAATAGTGATAATCTCAGGCAGAATACATATTGCCTCCTTGAATTTGTGGAGCTGTTTAATTGACTGTTTTGCTTCAGTCAATTCTAAATTAGATTTAACTTTGCTGATTCTGTATCCAAACTACATGATTAGCTCTCTAGATGGTTTGAAAAGCAGATGGCCATGGGAAATCAAATGATTAATTGTATTTGTTTTTCATGGGGCGGGGGTGAAACATAAAAAAAGATACATGCAGGAATGAAGCTGTAATTGTCTTCATGTATTAGTAGTGTTCCCTTATAGTATCTGATTCAACTCTGAATTGTTTGAAACCACACTAAGATTGCATGATTGCTGGCTGGGTAGTCATTCCAGGACACAGATATGGGCTGGTCAATGTGAAAAAATAGCCAGTCAGCATTACAGATTTTTATTGTATTGTCCAAGATATTCACCTGTCACCTTGGTCATTTCTTATTTTTATCATGACAAATGTTTCTGCAAGCCAGAGATTTCATTGCTTATTTTTCATTATTCAATAACAAAATACATATACATGGAAAACTGTTGAGGAAGGATAAAAATAAATATTTTGCATTTATTTGCAAGAAGGTAATGTAATAAATACATCAAAGTACTTCTAATGTACAATGGAATTTATAGGCTTCTTGGGCTAGACAATACATTCCAGTTTCAATAGAAAGTGCCAGAAATGAAGCATTTATGTTTTGTCTTACTTTATTTGTTTAGGTGCAGTACAAATTGATGTTAGAAACTGGAGGATTTTTTTGTGTGGGAGGGGAATTCATAAAGTACAGTTGATACTGTTTGGTTTGAGTTTTGGCTCAGAATACCTTTAATATCCCCCCTAAAATCAAGAATCATTTTATCTGGCACTAAAAAGAAAAATAGTACCGTGTTTCTCTGAAAGTAAGATCTACCCCGAAAATAAGCCCTAGCTTGATTTTTTGGGGTGGGCCTAATATAAGCCCTACCCCCAAAATAAGCCCTAGTTTTGGGGCAAGACACACATCTAAAAATCAAGTTGGGGTGGGCTGGGGGTGTGGAGCTGCCCCACCTGCCCCGCACCCACTTACCTTGCAGCCAGGCCTCTCCTCGCCAGCCCAATTCTTCTGCAGGATCTCCAGGCCTCAATTTCACAATCAGGCCTTTCTGGAGGACCTCTGCAGCCAAGAACCAAGCTATGGATTGAATCCATTGCTCGGTATCGGCTGCAGAGGCCTTCTGGAAAGGCCTGATTGCGAAGTGCAGGCCCAAGCTCCATTCTCTGCTGCAGAATAAAGCTGCTCCTTCAGCTGCAGAAGAAGTGGGCCAGCTGGGCATGGCTGTCGGTGCCGGAGGTGAGTAGAAAAGACACCCCCCCCCCCAAAATAAGATATGGTGCCTCTTTTGGAGGAAAAAATATATAAGACCGGGTCTTATTTTCAGGGAAACACTGTAACAGCAAACAAAAAAGTCCAAATTTGCTATCAAAATGCCTACCTTAATTATTACTTAACATGGGATCAGTGCTGGAGACTATTAGAACTTGAGAATGGCTAGAAATATCTTTCCCTGAATGCAGGATGATTAAATTCTCCATAGGCAAGAATAAGGATAGTATCACAAAAGAGCAAGAGAAAGAAGGTGAATTTAGTATTCTTCTTAAACAAAAATTGATCATACTAAATCAGTGGAAATGTCATGTGTCTACTAAATAGAGTTAATGTGGGCTACTAAAAATAAAATTTTGCTTAACAGACTTGTGAAAAAAATGAATCAGGGATAGCAACAGCAATACACACACACACACACACACATATACAGTGCTTTTTTGTAAGAAAAAAGGTGCCAGAACTCAGCCCCCCCCCCAGGCCATTCCTTGATCGGCAACCTTTTACTCCCCTCCCGAGCTGGACTGCCACGCTAAGGTGGATGGGATGGGCGGGGTAGGCCCGGTCCCCCTCCGCCATTTCGGAGCCAGGAGGGAGTGACGGTGAATGGCTCCGCTGCCGCTGTGCACCGCTAGAGCTTTCTTTAAGCTTTGCCCTGCAGTTCACCTGCCCGGGCACAGCCGCTGCCTCCTTATCCTCCGCCAACTCTCCTGTGGCTTGTGCCGTGACCGGGTGCAAGCCTCCCCCACCACCTCCCTCCGCCAGTCCTTTGTCGCCTGTCTTATAGAGAATTGAGAACACAGCAGCTCTGCGCAAGGATGCAGAGCAGAGAACAGCACTTGCTTGTTGCCCTGCATTGCCCCACGTCTCCTTTCTCCCTTCTGGAAATGGCAGCCCCGTTTCCTGCCGCTTCTCCTCCCGGCACAGCTCCTCCCTCTTCCCGTAAGCATTTCTTTGCTAACCTGCTTTCCAGCTCTGGCATGTTTCTCTTCTGCTGCAGGGAAACGGAGTTTGTGGGACTAAAAAAAGTTCAGTCAGACCTTCCAACTCCTTGTGAGATCTTTTTTTTTCCCGTAAGAAGTTGGAAGGTCTGACTGAACTTTTTTTAGTTCCACAAATTCAGTTGAAAAAAAGGTGCCGGAACGCCTTTCCGTGTGTTCTGTGACAAAAAAAGCCCTGTGTGTGTGTGTGTGTGATTGATGTGCTATCTTTACTTCAGGGTTTGAGTAAGATGGCATACAAACCACTTACTCTTTGTCATTCGTCCTTCCCAGTCCGTGTTAAAAAAAACCAGGAGACAGGAACGGGTTAACATGCGGTTTACCCTGTACAGGAACAAAGTCAGCGCTGAGAGTGATCTGCTCCCAGCGCTTTATATAGCCTTCCCCACCCCGCAGCTCTGCCCCCAGTCAACAGGCCAGCATCCGGCTCCATTATGAGGGTAGCCGGAGCTCCCCCTAGGAAAGACCCATCCACCTGCTCAAACCGGATCGGGTTGGCCAGCTGCCTCACCCTGATCCCGGCCTCAGCCGCCACGCCCTTACTAATCAAACACTGGGTGCAGCCAGAATCGCGGCGTTCCTGGCGACGCTCGACTCACCGTGGCCTCCATCTGGAGCTTACTTCCCCCCTCCTGAGAATGTCGAGCCCATGGGGGCTTGACACTCTTGCTAGTGATTTTTCCCATCGCTAACTATCCTGCTAGATCAGGGGTGTCAAACTGGTGGCCTGTGGGCTGGATGTGTCACGCACAGGCCATGCCCACCCCGGTTCTGCAAAGGCAAAAAACGTCGTGATACGTCACGTGATGTGATCGAGTTTGACACCCGTGTTCTAGATAGTGGGTTTCAAAGATAGTGGCTTGTCAAAAACACCCAATGAGTTTTCTTGATTTGCAGTGTCTTCCTTTCTTGAGTCACTGAAAAAACGTGTGTCTATGTATTTGTGCATGGTTTCTGGTCATGTGATATTTGCTGTTGCTGCAGCATTTGTGCAATGGTCAGGCATTAGGAGAAATAGAAAGACACCTGTGAAGGACAAATCTCTTTGTATTGTCTAGTAGTTGGCTTTGTGCTCCTTTAACTAGATTGTTAACTTCAGGTGGAATGGAGGGCATTGTTTTATTGCTATGGATGAAAATTAGATTTAAAGCCAATTAGACCTAATCTTCAACCATAGCAATAGGTAGGATGATAGAGAAATACAGGAAGAAAATGTTTTTCAACATTTGGGAATTATTTTGTGCTGACTTCTGTACTTCTTTATAATCAGTATACATTAAAGGGAGTAAAGACATGGTTTAAAATAGAGGCCAATAGATCTAGAAAATCCTGATATGGCTGTCAACCTTATTATGCCTTTCTAATTCAGAGGATCAGTGTATCTATTCCCCAACTGCTTCCTACCATTGCTCATCAAGTTTAGTGAAACAGATAAAGATAAAACTCCCTTTTCAGGAATACCATTTCTTAAATCCCTTTATGTCAGGGATATCAGTATGAGCTGCATAGGCACAGTCTTATCAGGAATCCACAGCAAACTGCAGGCCCACGTTGACAGTCATTTGTTTTGTGTTAAGCCTATGATGGTTGATATCTTTGAACTGCAAACACAGCTGCTAAGCAACTTCCCTTTCACTATGTTCCCCATATGGACTCTGCCCCTTTGAGCTTTTTTCATGTGAATGAGATGTGCTTGTCATAATTAATATTATTGACCGTTTCCTGATTCAAATAATTTAGTTGCCCATTAATTTCATTTTTAGCCACAACAATCTACAAAAGATGCTTCACAGATCTCTTGTGCATCCTTATCACTTTTTTTAATTGGCAGGTCTTAGGCATATTATTTCAAACATTTCACAGTGGTTTAGAATGTTAAGCACAGGATACAGTAAAATAAATGGGAATTGAATAACAACATCAGAGTTGTCTTCATTTCATTTGCATGCCATTTGCATTGGAAACTATTGTTCTCTGATTTATCGTGTGATTTATACTGTTGCTGCTGCTCAACAATTTTCTTTAATAATTTCAATGGCCATGACTTATGTCAGAATTGTACAACACATTTTGTACCATTAGTCATACTTGGTGCTATGAACCAAATGCAGGCAAAGCCTGAACTAGGCCAAAAAAGTAGGTGAAGTCAGGCACAAATTTAATTTAAATTTAATATAGGTCACATTAATATAATCCAATGCAATTGATTATGTGTATTTAATGATCCTTTCTACTATACTAAAAATTATACTTTGATGGCAACTTTGAAAGAGGCTGGGACTTACATGGCATTATGACTATGGTCAAGATAGCTGACACAACAAATCATAACTTGATGCAGTTTATAAAGCCAAAATAGAAAATTACCCATAGTAGTTGGCATACTGAAGGTTGTATCCTGCAAGTTCTAAATCCTCAGGCAGAGTTTTTATATTTTGCTTTAACCACAATTTGATGAAAAAACACATTGTTAAATTTAGAACATAAAATATAGGTCAATTGATCTAGAAAATTAAACAAAGCACATTGGGAATTTATATCAAATTCCAGAAAGGGCTGAAGACACTACTGGTGACATTCAGTCTCTTCCTCTTGCTTTAACAGCAAGGCAGCAATAATGCTTATTTGGAAATCTTTTTAAAATTTCTTACAGGGCTAAAATATTAGATTGAGGGGGGGGCATTATAAAAAATTAAATGATGGTAGTCAAGTAATTATGACTGGAATTGATTGGAGAGGTGGGGCAATTGGCTAATGGCATATAAAAGGCATTGCTACCTTGCCACCATTTCCACTCCCCAGTTCTTAAGCACTCCTGGCCTGTGGTTAACTTCACTGATACCAACTGTCAAAATGTTGACATGACCACAAGCATTTCTACACCTTGCATCAACTATCACCACAAATGACAGAAATGCAAAGTGTGGCATTCAGTCAACAATTACAAAATTGTTACAGACAGACAGACAGACAGACAGACAGATAGATAGATAGATAGATAGAAGCAATAGCTGTGAGCTGAGGGTAATTGTGAATCTGTCAAGGCACTGCTCTTTGCTGCTCTTTAAATATGTTTTTAAAAATGGCACCTTGACAAGTTATTTTAGCAACTAATTTTCAATTAGGAAGGGGAAGAAGCTGTTTTGACAGAGTAGCAAAAGGAAAATCACAGTGAGATTTCAAATACCTTGTAGTCCAGCTGGAAATAAATTGGCTTAGTTCTTGAAATCTGACAGCCTTGTAGATTCATTAGAGGTCTAATGCTGAATTTCAAGCTGGTTCAAAAGCTTTGTTTGGAGGTACCTGTACATCAAAAAGTGTATACCGCACTGAACCTGCTTGTGAAGCTAGGTGAGACACATGTTGTTAATTACAGACTTTTTAATATGACAGATTCTATAACTATGCTCCATTAGTATGTTTGTATAAAAATGCAAACCACAGTTGAAAACATATATGTCAAATCTACCCTGTTAAAGCTTTGATAAAAAAATAAAAATAATTAATTGGGGAGGGGGATGTTTAGGGAAAGCAATGATGAACTACTCTGTGAAAAAAATCTCACCAGAACACTTTATGGCAATAACTCAACACGACTCAGATACGGTCTCAGATGTGGACCCTCCAGGCTGGATGGTAGCCTGCAATTTTGTCAAACCTTATTTGGGAGTTTACTTTGCATAATTACAATGTATAGGATTGGTTTTAACTATTAAAATTATAACAGTTTAACTATTAAAAATGCTACTTTCTCTGCTACAGCTTTTCTATGTAGAAGCAAATGAGTCAAATATTACAGCAACTGTGTAGGAAACCACTCATCACCCTGTGGCTACTGAATACAACCATTCAGTATTCCTTGGCTAAGTCAACACCACAAGATCTTCAGCAATGTGGCCTGATGAGACTTGAAAGGAAACTGAAAGGACAGGAACCAGAATACACTACTCTATCTGATCATACAAAGTAGGTAGAAACTATTGGCCATAGGTGGCCTCTCAAATAGGAGGCCTTGTGCCATGTATAGGGCAACAAGCATTTTGAATTACTTTGAGTGGCAACCATATATATAGGTCTTCCTGGCCTAGCTGCCACCTACTCTCTGAGAGTCTAGAAAGACTCCCAGATTACACATCAGTCCCAAAGAAATAAATGCTATCTCATCCTGAACCAAAGGTGGACTCTCTCTGAGATTGGGAGGCCCGAACACTTCTGGCCACTAATGTTCTTGGTTGGAGGCCGAATCTGTTCCTCCCCATCCCGATCTTCAAGCCACCAAACACTGGAACAAGGCTTTCATAGCTTCATTGGACAGTTCTGGGTCAAAATATGCAATTGAATATCAATAGCATGCCAACAATACCTGAGTTTGAACTGATGAAATTCCTCATCCAATGGCTTCATGTAGATGTTAAAGAGAACCAGTAAGACCATCAAGCACTGGTGGCTCTCCCACCCACCCCCTCCAGGACTCAACTTTGTAAACAAGTTTCTCTTACTGAAATTATCTCCAGTTGTTTAGTTTAATTCTAGTTCCATTTTTTCCACTATGCTCCTGAATTTTTATTACTAGAGCTTACAGATATTTGCAATTTCAACCATCAGGATAGAGCCACCAGCACAGAACAGGTTACTGATGTTTCTTTCTTTAGTTTTAAAGGCGTGCTACATGATGGGAAGATGGGATCATTTACTGAATTCCAAGAACAGAGGAAAGTGCCTTCTGTGCCCCAGTTGACTTAGTGTGCTCTCTTCTGGTTAACAGGAAGGTAGACAGGACCTGCCTTTCTCACTGCTACCTAGAAAGATAGCTAAGCATAATATTCCTAATGTGTTAATGTCCTGCTGGTATTTTCTTGGAAATGGAATGCTGCATTAAATGGGTTTAATCCAGTAAGATTTTTTTTTTTAATTTTCTAAGGCAGGATAGCAGCCTTTCCTCAGATCTTATCAGGAAAAAATAAAGTAATGAGAAGAGTTCATTGGCAATAGGACACATGGCTCGATGGAGCCCCTTTTTACTATATCATTATAGATTTTTAAGATGAGAGTAGGTGACTGCTTTGAAGGATGCCATAGCAGCATAGTTTTGGAACTGTCAAAGATTAGATTAAAGAGTTATTGAGGTCTTTACTTGCTTGAAGGGTTTTAATACGTTAGTATTTTATTCAGTGAAACTAAAAATCCGGGTTCCCCATGTCTCTAATAGATCCTGGGTGGGGAAAAAAAAATCTCTGAATCCGATTTTACTTCAAAGCACTTTCCCTTGAATCTAGTTAGTAAAAGGGAGCGGGCGGGGGAGAAAGGCCAGGGCAGCGCGGGAAGGGCGGGAGCGGCTCGCCTGCTTGCCGGCAGCACCGCGGGGACTCCGGGAGGGAGCGGCTGCCCGAGTCCCTCCTGGCGAGCGCTACAGCGGGCACCGAGGGAGAGGGGTGGAGCCGGCCGGATTACACATTAAGGGCTGGCTGGATCCCAGCTCGCCGGGGAGGAGGCGTGGAGTTGGCTTTTCGCCGGCTGCCGCGACCGGGCACCTGGGAGCCCCGGCAGCCAGGCACAAGCGAGCTTTTGGGGGTGGGGGCGACAGGCCAGGCGGGCGATCCAAAGGGCACCCCGGGAGGGGCGGGGAGGGACGGGCGTGGGGCGTGACAGCAAATACGGTGGCGAGGAGGCGGCCAAACGGGCCTTGTAGCTGCCTCGTGGGACAAAAGTGAGCAGGCGGAGACCCGGCGACCATGGAAGGCAGCTGCCACCCCCAGCAGCAGGAAGCGGTGGAAGCGTGGATGGACGATCACGGAGACTTTACCCGCTCTTACTTTGTTCGGAAAGCCACCAGGTAAGTTCAAGAGCGAAAGACAAGCAGCACCTTCTGGGCGGTGCTGGGCGAGGGGGGGGGGCGGCTGGGAGATGGAGGGGGTGGAGAACAATTTATTTTCCCTCCCCTTACTTGGAAAAGGAGAAGCAGCAGCCAGGACTTTCCACAAAGCTGAAAGCAGCAAACAAACAGGCGCTCTGTGTGGAGGCTCGGAGTTCCGCGTGCCAATAGTTCTCTGGGGTTTCGCAGCGTGTAACCCAAGGCTGGCCGCTTGGCACGCTTTTTACTCTGTGCCCAGCTCGGTCTGAGATCTTTGACTGGGAGAAGGGCGCATAACCTTTCCCCTTCAGCGCCTGGTTAGGGACTTCGCAGCAGCATAAAAAAAAAAATGTGCAGGCTATACCCACGCGCGGAAAACTTATAAGCTCGGCATTGATGTGTCAACGCTCGAGCGGGCTCAGTATAACTGGGACCGTCTTCATAAAAATCTCCGCAGTACCTGGAAAGCTCCCTTTGCCCAAGTCGAGATTCTCCAGATGTGTTGGACGGCAGCTGGTACCCGAGGCCTGCTGGCTGGGGATAATAAGAGGGCTGTATCCGGAGATGCGCTGAAAACCCGACTTCAAGTCCTCTGTAACTGTATTTTCTAGATTCGTAAGGCTGACAACTCGTCCGATTTTTTTTAACATTACAACCACTCGAGTTTTCGTTTAGTTTCTAAACCAAGAAGAGATTGAAGGCAAATATATGTGTCCCAGGATAATGATGCGAAATCGAATTTGGGTTGGGCCAGGTTATCTCTGGTCCCGGTGACCGACCCAAATTCGATTTCGCAAGAAGAGATTGTTTCGAACCCCGATTTAATTGGTTGGCTTGTGATCCAATTCATTATTAGTTGGCACGTACTATAGCATAAAAATCATATTTTATTTTAGGCTATCCCAGTTTCGTCGAATAGTTAATGCAGGATTGTCACGCTTCTATCCTCTTAATGAGTAAATGGCAAGAAAAATAAGAACCAAAAAGGAAAGGGGGGGGGGAAAGGAGGAGTTAGAGAAAGAAAAACTTCTGTTAGTATAGGAAGATTTCTGCTTCGCCACCCGCTGACTAGCGTTTTGATGGATAGAATAATCGACCTTGGAGGTAACTGTCCTCTCCCTACAGCAAAGGAGAGCGACTACAGCTTTTCAGTACTGGGGGCAGGAAGAAGGCAAAGCCCCGGAGAGCCAACGCATTAAAGCTGCTAGCCAAGATAGAGCTTCCATGTGCTAAGGCAGTGGACCAGTGAAAGCCAAATGCTGGGACCTTTGCCTTTTCCTCGAAAGCATCACAGTAGGCTGGGTGCGTGGAAGCGGATCCACCTATTTTTGAAGAAGAAGAAGAAAGGGCAGCACCGCAACTGCTGATAGCAATAACCGTGAGGATGTTTGTGAAAATTTAGGAGCCGGAGCAATAAGAAAGATGCTGTGGCTAAGAAGCTGCGGTGCGACAGCCGGGCTGGGGGTGAGGAGGAGTGGCGATCTTCACTTCCTTGGCGTACTTTTGGGAGATCAGCTCCGGGTGGGGGGTGGGGGTAGGGGGTGGGGGATTATCCCGAACGTAGCCGTTTGCGAAAGAGGCGCTGCCTCCCTCCGCCGCCAGGAGGCAGCGCTGCACCGTAGCGGCTCCAAGTAGGCCAGGGCAAGAAGTTATCAGCCGAGGGTGGGGTTTGGGGGACGGGGAGGAGGGCTCGGTTAAAGTTTCGTGGAGACCCAAAGCGGAGATCAAAGGAGCTCGCCTGGATTTCTTTATCTCTAGGTGGACATGCTGCCTTTTGGAGACAAAACGAGGTACTTTCGCGCTGAGGATTTTGCTCGCGCGACTTCAACTATTTTTAGGAAGGGAGTCAGGTTTCAGTTCAGAATAGTTTTCGTTAGAAAGAAAGCGGGTTAAGGCGGGAGAGGTCAGCGCGGCAAACCAAAATGAAAGTCCTCCGGCCGTAGCGAAGCCCATTTTCTGATCGCCTCCGGACTTGTCTCTAGGCTCCCCCTCTCTCCAGCGGCTGCCACCATCTGCTCCTGCCCCCTTGGCTTTCCCGACCACTTAATGGAGATGGATGGGCTTTGAATGAGCTTGACGCCAATGTGCCTCTCCATCTGAGATGGTGTGGTAAGACGAGAGGTTCCCATTAATTATTGACTGGCAGGTTGCAGGGGTCACTTGCCTTCCCGAAGCCCATCTGCGGCTTTACCCTTTCCCCATGCTTTGAAAAGGAAAACAAAATTGAAGCAGGTTGTACGCCCTCTTCTCTCTCTAAGAGGGATATAAAACAAAAACCCAGAATGGAATAGAACCTGTCATAGGTATCACACTTCTCCTACAGCACTTTACTTATTTAGGAACCTGCCCTCTTGTATATAATTTGGGGTTTCTCCCAGCCCAGAGCATTTAAAATATATTGAAGGGAAATATAACAGATACAGTGGGAATTACTGTCCCATAGGATTTAGTATTGGAGAGAGGGGTAATTAAACTGAGCAAGAGGAAAAGGATGAAAATACTTAAAACCAACCTTGCAAAATGCTGGTGTTTTATGGTAAGAATGTCATATGTATGCTTTTAAAAATACATTAATCAAAACTGAATAGCATGCCATCTAAAATTAATAATTTGTGACAAACTAGAATGTAGACATGCATTTCTTTGTCATTGTTGTATGTTCCAGAGCCTTGGTTTCATGCACAATAGTACATATTATAAATTATAACATTTGCAAGCTATAACCACAAACATGAAAAGGGATTTTGTTTGGTTGTGATGTCAGTTAAATATAAATTGCACCCTATTATAAGTATATATGCTGTCTATACATATCTTTGGATGCCTACAGTGTTGCTATACCCCAAAGAATATTATGTAGTTTATGTGGCAATGGCTATTATTAGTGTATGCATAATAGCTAGGGTAGCAAAGTTTGATTGGTATATTAATTGATGGAATGTTAGCTCATTAATGAGGAATATTTTTTAATCACTGAATTTCATGGACACACTTGTCATATTTAATTAGGTTATTACAGCTGTATGGAATGAATATTAAATACTATAGATACCTTTTCTTCTAAAAATAGGCACATTTTCACAGTTCTTCCAGTATATGCAATAATGGCAATAAGGTAATGTAATAAATTCATCTAATCTATGGATTGCCTAAAAGATAACTTGAACTGAAAAATATTTATTATTAGCTATAATTATACCACTTTGGTGTACCTTATACTGTTATACAACAGAATCAAGTGTCAAATTTTGTATTTGTGCTTGTATTTTTTAACATGTACAAACAGCAGTGTATATATGTCATTCTTTTAAAAATGTATTTATTGGTGACAATCAGAGAAGTTCCATTTATACCAGTTTTGAGAAATATCAGTGTTTCAAATAACTTCACATATCAGTTATATGCATTACTCCTTGAATACAAATCCTTTAATATTATTTACTGTCATGTGACAGTGGATAACAATCTTATGTATGTAATTTTATTGTATTCCATACCAGTTTCCAGTATAAGAATCTAAAAGCAGTCTGAGCAAATAGATACACCTATGTATACTTGGAATTAGGTTGATTTCTTTTTAAAGTTAGGATCATAAATATATACTTTTTAAAGGCCATAAATCTTTATGTTTTTAAGAAAGATTTGTAATGGGGTGGAGGTTACACAAAACACAATGCCATATATGTGATAGGCCTCAGTTTTTACTCTCTGGACTGTTTGAAACTAGCCTGAAACTGTACTTTGTGCATTCAGCAAGGTCTTGTTTGTTTGTTTTTAAGAGGAGAGTAAGTTTGATGGAAATCAAAATTTTAAATCTCATTTTGCAAATTTATACCTGTTGAAACGGAAAAATATCATTGATCTGCCTAAGAGTTCAAAGGAATGCTAAATTTCATTTTGTATCTGAAATAAAAAGAAGAGGGAAAGACTGCAGTTCAGTGCTGCTTTATTCTGTTACAGCTTTAAGATTTTGTTTTTGGCTGTTATGATAATGTATATTGTCATACTTAGTTTTCACAAAGTTTTCACAAAGCTTAATTTTTATAAGGGAGAGTTGGGATTGCGTTGATACCGGAGTTGTACTAAAGTTCAGATTATATAAATATACTGTACATGGCACTTTTCAGAGGTACACATTCAAAAGAGATTGTGTATGTGCAGTACTGTAAATATAAAAAGATGTGATCAGATGATTATTGGGATTTAGGCTCTCAAAATAAATTCATGAATGACAATATTCAGCGTTAATGTACTTAAAACCTAGAAGGAATTATGCCCCACATTTTCAAAAGTATTCAGAATGTTTGATAAAAGTTTGTATCCTGAAATCTTTAAAGGGAAATATTCCTAAAATACCACTTTTCTTTGGTAAAACTTTGAAAGAAATAATATCTGATTCAGAATTCAATCTCTCTTTAATAAGAAAATGAGTAATTCCTTATCTTAGTACTGGAGAATTAAAGATTAAGAACATTTTAGTACTGAAGATGTCAAGTTAGTAACTTTAGTGTTAATAAGTAATTATGCAACATCCTAATTTTACCATTTTCTTAACAATATGCTAGTACAAAGAGATTTTAAAATACAGCGTATATATGCAATAAGGTTCGGAATTCTGAGAGTATCAAGTAGTTGGTTAAGAAACCAGTTACCCAGGGGATAGTGATGCTATTTTAAAGGGTTATTTAAAGTTTAAGTCTTTTGTAACTTAAATGTTATAATGTTTTCAAGGGGTGAGTTGCAGGGTGTTAGTATCAGAAGAAAGACACATTTGTAGTATGAAAGATTTGATTACAAACTATGTGTTGCTTTGGGAAGTTGTATGATGTTTAATATACATATACATAATTTTACCTTCAGCAGGAATAATCTTCATGATGGAAGAGAAATTTTCCAGCCAAATGTAGCATCTGTGCAGTTCATCATTCGTGACTTCTGTCTAATATGCAAAAGATCTAACTTCTGTCTATATGCAAAAGATCTCTATCAGTTTTATATGCCTTCCAAATAATAATATTTGACAATGGTTTCTATGCTCATATGCTTTTTTCACACGTGACAGACAGGTGGAAAAATTCCTGCAATTTTGTCTAAGGAATTACTTCTGTTTGGGTATTGTGCATGTTCACTTCTTAGTTTGTTTCTAAAAAACTGTAAGGTTGAGACTGGTGTTTAAATAAACATGTGAAGTAGATTGGGCTAAAAGACTGAGACTTGCCCAGGGTACAACTGATAGATATTTGAATCCTATCTTTCCCACCATCTTTTGTATAGGTTTGTCCACAGTAGTTTCTGAATGAAACAAGAGGCTAAAAACTATTGGATAAAAAAGTGACTATTTTTAGTTCAGACTTGCAATAAGATTTGATTTGGCTGTATTCTTCCTTCTTCCATCCCCAAAGCTCTAATTAATCTGTTTCAAGATCTCTAGCCAGCAAAAAACCCAAATTACAGCAGAATTGCTCTGTAGTATAATAATTGTTCCTCTTCTACTGTAAACCTGGATTCAAAATAAATCTATAGGATGGTATATGTTTATTTTTTTAAAAAATCATCAGAAGATTTAAAGGTGGATCTAGATTGAGTAACAGCATTTATGCTAAGAGGGTCTATTGATGATACAAGAGAAGCAGATATGATCCTGCTAACAAGTTTCACAGCAGATTCTTCCTTCTGCTTTGACAGTTGGCCAAATGTTTCATAAGTTCTAATAAGCCACACTGAACTGAATTTTTAATTCCATAAAAAAAAGGTTGGCCTGCGCCTGAAAGCTAGTTTCATAAATGCACATACTTAATGGTTAGCTTGATTCTATTAATGTATATCTCTTGAGATTAGCTCATGCTGGCCTAGATCAATCTTTCCCAGCCTTGGAGAGGGGAATCCTGGAAGCCAAATCCTTGTATTCAGCCCATAGGCCATGGATTGTCCGCTCCTAATGAACAGTGTTGAAATAAACCAGAGTTAAACTTGTCCAGCCTCACGATCCATCACTCCCTCTCAGAATAACTTCTATTTGGTAACTCTTAAGCTTTGTTTTACTTTTCTGATATTTTGAGCATGGGATCAGAAGGCAATAAAAATAGAAGAGTAAATAAATCTGCTTATTTTGTTTGCCGTCTTGACCTTTCTGTTTCTGTGGTTTTACTACGTTTGTCTCAATACTGACAATGAGAAATCCTTAATATTGCTAAACTACTATTCTTGCATTCTTCATAATTAGATCTTAAGCCGTATAAGCTAACTTGCTAGGTGGCCAAGAATAACAATTTAACACAAGGGCACCTTTTTGGTTCTTACGTTAACAAACATATCATTCTGTTTGCCTTAACTAAAAATAAAAGCTGGCAAGAAACAAAAATTGATAATTTTATACAAAAAGAATTTAGTACTGACTGTAATTTGACTCTGGTTAATGTAATATCCATTGGGGCAACTATCAATTTTTAATGTTGTCTTAAATTAAATAAAAGCTTCAGTTGCTTCCTTGTTTGAATGCTTTTGTGTATATTGTCAAACACAAATTACAGTGCAATGTGGCTGGTGCCTTTTACCATGTCATGCTTTTGACTTCTTCCTGTTTCATCTGCAGAAGATAGGAAGAAAACAGACACAAAATAATCAAATTCTTTTTTGGTGAAGAGATTATATATTGGGCTTCTTAGCCTGTGATATTGGAATGCTAAGTATTTACAAAAATATGTCTGGTTGTAATACTTGTATAGCTAATCCTATGATATGTTATTTTAGTTATTTTATTTTGTTATTTTATTTTGTTATACTTAACAGAAGGGGTAAAATAATTTCAGATTAAATCTCTCCAGGTCTGAGCTGCTGTACATCAGTAAATACCCAGGAATATTGGTTCCAATACTTTCTGTGTACCAGGCCATGATCCCCTGAAGAAGTTTGTGCATGGTTTGGGAGATTATCTTGGATTTATGGCTAATGCTTAAACAGCAGGTGGAAGCTGTAGCCAGTAATAATCCTTCTTAAACCAAGATGCTGTACTGTGAGTAACTCATCCTTTGATCACCACTTGGTTGGCTTACTGGAAATTGCTTTATGAAGAGCATCCACCTTTAGCAATGATTTCCAAGTTACAGCTGGTCAGTGGTGGGATTCAACCAGTTCGCACCACTTCGGCAGAACCGGTAGCTAATTTTTTGTTGCCCAGGCCCAGAATGGACTTCTGGAAGCAGCATTCACACAGAGAACTGGTTGTTCACATATTTGAATCCCACCACTGCAGCTGGTCCAGAAGGTGGGAGCGGAACTGCTGATGGATTAATTCAATCGTGGCAGGATTAATTCTCTCATTAAGTTACTGTGCTGTTTATTAACAATTGGTAACAACCTATGAAGACTAAACAAATGAGTACCTGGTAACATCAAGCCCTGCCTTGCCAGAATTGAGTCTGCATCTGGTGAGAACATCTCAGGAAGGTCCAAGAATCTCTCTCGGCTACGAAGTGAGCAGGACACAATTAAAACAATAACTCTTTATCTCCATGTTATGGAATGTAAAGCTCTTTCATTTGTACAAGATTTTTCAAGAGAATTTTATTTCATTGAACTTTCAATGCTAGGTAAGGTTTACTGGTGACCATCTTAGGAAAATGGACATCATTATTATTATTGTTTTGATCTTTTGATCTTTTTCTGTTGTTGAGTTTATCATTGTAGCATTCTGTAATTTGCTTGGAGGCTTTTTTATAGAGTGGACTATAAACCATGCAAAATAAATAATAAAATAAGAAGATAGCATAAAGTCTGAAGCAGATTTCAAAAACCAGATTTAGTTTAAATTTAAACTAAATTTAAGCCAACAGCAAGAGAATGCAGCAAGAGAATGCTCTTTTAAATCAGAAAGACTAAAAGGACTTTTTGAAGATCTTTACCTGGTAGTGAATTGAACAATGTGACCATTGCTATCCAGTATGCCATTAGTTCTAAACTTTTAATGTTTTGGTATTGTTGGATTAAGAACAGGATCTCTCTGTTAAAAGAAAAATCCAGTGTTACATTTGCTATGCACTAAGCAGATCTCCCAAAGTTCAGTTAGATTTTGGTGTCCCTTATTACTAATTGATAATAGGTACTGCATAATTATAAGCAGTGGTGGGATTCAGCCGGTTTGCACCACTTCGGTAGAACCAGTAGCTAGTTTTTTGTTGCCCAGGCCCAGAATGGACTTCTGGAAGCGGCATCCACACAGAGAACTGGTTGTTTACATATTTGAATCCCACCACTGATTATAAGCCTTGTTGCTATAAAGCTGGACTGAGCTATCATGAGAAAGAAATAGCACACTGGGAAAAATATTTTGTTTTTATTCCTAAAATCAATTTATTTAAAAATTAGAGTTAACTAATGACATTTATATAAATGTCAAAACTCTAGGGAGTGGAATATGTCAGCTTTTCCCACTGGAAAACATCTAGTTAAAGCTAGAATTCTCCATATTGATATAATGGAATAAACTCCACTGAACTCGGCAAGATATATTATGAGTAGGCGTGTATTAGATTTCCTAGTGAAAAGACAGATTTTCTTTATTCTTTTGTTTTTGTAAAATTTGTAATTATGTATGGGTTATGTTTAAGTCAGACTGATTTTTCTGGCTGTAAATTAACCATAGCTGGATAATACAAAGCAGAGAAAGTTGAAAGTATCAAGTTGATTAATACTTGGCTCAATTTTAAAAATAGTTTGTTATGTTAGGAAAAAACAGGAAAAAATCCATGTTAATCTAGTTTAGTTTGATCCATTACAAATTGGGAACAGTATTATGGTCTCTCCAGCCCCACTTGATTTTATTTTCCTAATTTCAGGGAGAATACATATACATATTCATAAACACAACATATTCTTTTTGCTGTTATAGGTGAATAGTGTTTTTGGTACCATAATTACTGGCCTATATAGGTTCCTTCCCAAATATTAGAATTCTCTTCTAGCTTTCTCTCTGCATAGTCATACTGTATCAGTTGAGTATCTTCATATTTACAAAGGCAAGGATCATGTTTGGTTATAGCATTTTATATTAGAAAGAGGAAAGCAGAGGATGATTTATTGTCTTATAAGAAGGAAAAAAGCCATCTCTGGTGAGCATCATATTCCTACCCACATTCATCCCTAAAATTTGGCACAAATGAACTAGAACCCAGCTCTAGAAAGCTAGGGCATCAGTACTACTCTCTGTCCCTAACAAACCACAATCTTTTAGTTTCCATGGAAGTTTATGTCTAACTATAATCTGCAAAGTTGGCAATCATTGCTCCACCATCTGTAAAAAAAATAAAGCTCTGTACAATCAGACCTTGTAACATTACTGAATTCCAAGACCTGTACTTTGAGAAGAAGCAAATTGAATCCCATAAGAGCAATCAGTTGTACTTTATTCTGAAAATATGACAAATTCCGGAAATAGCTTTAGTATGTATGCTTAGCATACAGCAAAAAGACATACATCTGTATGTAAATTATCATCTTTCCCTTCTGAATTCACACTCAAACCTTCTATCATGCTTTTCCATAGAGCCATCACTAAGGATTTTTCCTTGCATAATTCAGTGCTGTGACTCTTCTGAATTCATTCTTATAAAAAGATTTTTAGCAAAATGTTGACGTGTATACAGAAAACTGTTCAGCCAAACTTTCTGTCCAGCATAATAACACCATTTCACGTCTCCTCCTTGTTTTCACTCTTGTCCAAGTGAAATCTAGTAGACCTGTGCAAAAGGACAAAGGTTCACTTTGACAAAGTGATTCAAGCCATGTTGGTGATCTGATTCACTTTGCCATAGTAAAAAATCGATCATTTCATCTTAACAAATGTGGGTCTTTGCTGCACGAGAAGGCTGTTTTCTGCCTGCTTGTCCAATGCTGTCTGAAGTGCTTTCAGATTGGTTTGCTTTGGGATTACACACAGCTTTCATTGAAGCTGCTTAGCTTGGACATATTTAGTTTATGCCAAGGGTTCGAGACTGGGCATTTTCAGTGCAACCCTTTCTGAAAATACTTATGATAGAGCTGTGGGAGAAGGCATCTTTCAGTTTTCTACTACATCATTTCCCTGAAGAAGGTGTCAAGGTCTTTTCCCAGGGAACTAGCAGCATGAAAGGACTAGGGCAGGTTGGGGGAACCCAGAGGCATAAAAAGAACTATTCCATGGAACTGACTTTTCTAACCAAACAATCTGCAGAAGATTTATCATGGCCTGGGCTGGACCTGCCTAGCCTGGAAGATCCTTTGGTGAGCACTGCAGCAGAAGTCTAAAGGTACCGTGAAGTAGTGAGAAATGAAACAAGATGATCATTCTGCTTCAGAGCTTTGTACTGCCATACCATTTTGTATTCTATGTCACTTCTCAGTCCTAATTTATTTATGTTGATATTCTTACTAAACAGTAACATTACAGTTTCCTAGGGACAAAAGGACTTATGCTATCTACATTATTATTGTCTACAATGATTGACAATATTCCCTAAAGAAATATTTCCCTATTCTACAAAGAGACATCAAGACTAGAATCTGGAGGATTTTGGAATGAAAAGGTATCTAACCAATGAGCAATACAATATATGCATTACTTCATGGGCACTGAAAATACTATATGAGTATAATTTAACTAGGCTCAATGACTAACTGAAAGAAGTACCAAATACTGAAATCCAGAGCTCCAAAAGTAGAATCTCAATATTTTTCCATGCAACTTGAATAAATAGATGTACGCTAAATAAATAAATATGTAAATAACTAGAATGTGAATAGTTGACTCTGGCAATACATCCCACTTTTATAATATATTATATTAATATAGTTTGATGTAGGCTAAAAAGCAGGAGACCATGAGTTGTAGTCCCTCCTTAACCATGAAAGCCAGCTGGGTGAACTTGTCCTGGTCATTCTCTCTCTTGGCCCAATCCTCCTCACAAGGTTGTTGTTTTGGGGAAAATAGGAGAAAAAAGGAGTGTTGGATATGTTCATTACCTTGAGCTATTTGTAAAAATAATAAAACCAGGATACAAATAAATAAATAAAATGAAAATAAATAAAAACATTTGGAAGGTTTTGCATTGAATCTTTAGTTTAGTGGGGGGTAATTAAAGATAGGTCTGCTTTATATGTTGGCTATATTTTATGTCTAAAATCTATTATATTTCTCAGTTTATTAGGAATAAGAAGGATATGTATATATGAGCATATGAGATTAAATAGAAAAACGTAATCATTCAATTTGATGTAAAACAGCATCCAAGTTTCTAAATTGGGTTGATAAATTGGTGCCCTCCAGTTCCTCTGTTAGCTAAAATAATTTAAAAAAATGTAAAATACCTTGAGATTTTAAGTTTTCAGTGGTCATCTACAACATCTCATGGGATGCTAAAATCTTACAATGTTTTGATGACTTTTTTTTTTTTTACCTAGGCCATTGCAAGATACCGCTGAGGGTTTCAGAGATATTGCTAGCTTATGTTATACATTCAATACAGTCTCTGAATTAGTTTTAAATAGAGAACATCCTGAGGAAAAGGCTATGTCTGTACAGATGTGCTTCTTTTCTCATAGTATTGACACTACTTCTGCAGCTTGTCTTCTTATTTATTGTTTTCTTCTCTTATGCAGAGAGATGGTCAATGCATGGTTTTCTGAGAGAGTTCATACTATTCCAGTGTGCAAAGAAGGAACCAAACATCACAGTGAAGCTTGTGCTTGTTCCACACGGACTGAAAGCACTAATTCCACACCACCGACTCGGAAGATATCTGCTTCTGAATTTGATAGACCTCTTAGGCCCATTGTTATAAAAGATTCTGTTGGAACAGTAAGCTTCTTGTCAGATACTGAAAAGAAGGAACAGATGCCTCTCCAATCTCGGACACTTGGAACCAATGCAGGGGATCAATGCTCAAGACTTTTAGAACTGGTGAAGGATATTTCTAGTCACCTGGATGTCACAGCCCTTTGTCATAAAATTTTCTTGCACATCAATGAACTCATAGCTGCTGATCGGTATTCCCTATTTCTGGTCTGTGAAGACAGTTCCAATGAGAAGTTTCTTATCAGCCGACTCTTTGATGTTGCAGAAGGTTCCACCTTAGAAGAAGCTTCAAACAACTGCATCCGTTTGGAATGGAACAAAGGAATTGTAGGCCACGTGGCAGCTTTTGGCCAGCCTTTGAATATCAAGAATGCCTATGAGGTAAATAAAGGATGCTTGTATGGGGTGTATGTTTGTGAACATGTTTATCTAGAGAGGCTGCTTTTTAAATAGATTAGAGCAAGAAAAACACACAACACACATAAGGAAAGCTATACTGAATTGACCAAAAGCAGCTTAGTCCAGCATCATGTTTTTACAGTTGTCACTGGGAAACAACATATAGGAAAGGGGAACGAAAGCACTCCTTTAGTTGCATTCCCCCAGTAACTGGTAATCACCAGTAGAGTTTCACCAACATCAGAAGTATCCTTCCTTCTACAAATAACTGAAAGCTTATGTTTCATACATCTAATAGCTCTCTTTTAAATTGTGTAAGTTTGTAATAATTTTATCATATCATTTATTTAAATGTTTTTGAAAAGTCTTTATTGCAAACTATTCCTAAAGTGGATTACAAATGTCAGTTGTAACACAGATAATTTCTTCTCCAATGCTCTACATCATCTGCTATCAGCAACCAGCCACTATTGAAGTGATATTTAACCTGACCTCATTATTACTGTATCAATGTAACAATGGCTGGGTGACACTAGAAGGTGCTATAAATCAAGGTGAAGAAATGATCAAAGATTTAGCCCTCAGGTTTCTAATCTAAAACAAAGGGCACCTAAGGATAATGGATTGAAAAGAAGAAAAAGAAAGGGGGAGAATCCCAAAAGCTTAGGCACCACCAATTATTTAAATTATTTTTCTTAACATCAAAAGCTCTAAGAATGGCTGTTAACTAGCTAACAATTCAGGAGAATTAAATGCAGATGGCCTCTAAGTAAAGCTAATCAAATAACAGTGCTTCTCTTTATTTTGGTGTATAGCCTTAAGAACATAAGAATAGTATTGGGCAAGTAAATACATTCAAGGAACCACAAGCAGTGGAAGTAGTTCTATTTATTCAAGTCATGCTGTTCCTCAGTAGATGATATATCCAGAAGATACAGGAATTAAAACTAATAGGCATTGATAAAGTAATCATCCAATCTCTAAATGGGCGGTTTAACCGATTTACGTTAATCTTACTTCTTCTGAATCTCCCTACATTTAGTTTCAGTGAGAAATTCCAAGTTCTAACATGGTGTGAGGTGAAGAAAAGCATCTCCTAATCTGCATTTTTCACAACCTTTACTATTGTATTTATCCTATAATGTTTCTGTTGTCCCTTTTAGCTAAGATCCCTATGGATTACATCCAATCATTTTGGCTGCCCTTTCTTATACTTTCCATCTTCCTCAGTCTCCTTCAGTTGAGGTTTGTTGGAACAAAACTCTTGATCTACTTTCTTGATACTACAGATTGTTTTGAATACTTCTGTAATTTATTTCTTCAATTTTTTTCTAATCCATGCAGCTCCAATTTTCACAACATTTTCTCACTGATAAGTTGTTACAGCCCTCTGGTTATGTTTTTTTGTATGTTTTCCAGTTCTATAATAGCCAGTTTAATGACAGTGACCTGAACTGTATTTATTTATAAAACTGTACTTATATATAAACTGTATTTATGTGTGCCTGCCCAATATAATTGTAGTCATCCTGTTATGCATTCTTTCTCTGATACTCCCCAGCATGAACCTAATATTTTTGGCAGTAGGCATTGTAAGTGAACTGATTTACTAGAGGCCCAAATCTCTTTCCTTAACCCCTGTAAACATAAATTCATCCTAGCCCTGTTTATACTGAGCAAAAATTATCTCGCATGCTTTGTGCTGGCCCTTCTTCTTATAATGATCTCACAGGATAGCACATCACTAAATCGTAGCCATTCTAGTTAAATACTATGTCCATTTGGAAGTAATGGGTCTCCGGCATAGCAAGAAGTACAAACTTGAATTTAAATTCTTCTACTCAAGATGTTCTATTCCTTCTCTTGCATGGTTTATAATTCACACTAGGCCTTACAGTAAAAAGGATTAGGAGACATACAATATATAGATGCAAATATAAAATTAACATAATCTCTGTTAATGTTATGTTTTCTCCAAATAAAAATAGTACTACAGTACTACATGACTGAGATAGTTAGCCAATGACCAACACATCACAAGTGTTCCTCTGCAGAATTTTTTAACAACTTTTATTTATTTCTAAAATTAAACAATTCAGATAAAATAACTGTTGAGGGTGACTTTCTGGGAAATTTGATTCAGAACATTTGCTTTGATGAAGCTTGAATACTTTTATTTGGTAGCTTTGAAGAATACAAAACATTGACAGAAGAATTCTTTGTAATATGAAATTAAGAAGTGATAAGATATTTTAAGCCAAATGTCTAGGAAGCATTGAGACAGAAAGGAACTAAATAGAGTACATATGTTCTTATTCCACAGGGAAAAAAAATGGATGTCCATTAGCCTATAAATTGGGAACTTTTGTAAATTAATTATTAATCAGAATAAATGTTTAGATCTACAAAATTATCTATGGTGCACAGCGTGGTAAATCTTGTAATTGTTTTGTTAATGAAAAATAAAGGTTAGAAATTAATAAAAGAAGCCATCAATTTTCCAGATTTTCAAGGGCAAAGAAAGCATTCATACCAGCGTGTTTGAACTGGCTCAATTCAGATTCTCCCCAAGTGTCACATTATGAGCTCTAGAATCAATTTAAAGCAAGTTTTTAGGACTGTTTTTCCTCATTGGATTGTTTGAATATTTCTGGCTGTCGGTATATCTTTGTTATATTTAGTATTTTTTACTTTACTTTTTACTTTAATTTAAAATTAAAGACAGTTAACTATATATACAGCTCATATTTTATTTCATTTTATTTTTCTCTTTAATATTGACCAACTAAACAAGTAGGAGATTTAAGACCACATTGTCAAAAAAATAAGCTCTGAGAATGGGAAATTAATAAAGTGGATGTCTGAGCAATGTATTACACAAGTCAGGTGCAGTTATTCTTGCTTACTCTGCAGCGTTTTTTACTGATCACCTGAACAGATTGTGTGAGTCACTGATGGACACAATGGTCCCTGGATCTCAGTTTCAAAACCTACCATTTAAAACATTATCTGCAGCTTAGTTTCCATTTATCAAGAGTATAGAGGAGAGATTCTTGATAAGCAGAAAGCTTCTTTCCTTTGGGCCCTTCAGACAATAAGCAGTCAACCAACAACTGGAATCAAAGACATAATATATATTTATTTACATTACATCAAGAAGCTAGGACTTTATAAAGAGAGATACCTGCAATTGTTGCAGGTGCAGTCTCACTGGAAGTGAAGCTTTGGACTGTGGATGTAGTTTGAACCTTGAATTTTGCTTTCTTTCAAAATTTGGGGATAGTCAAAAATAGCAAACTGGGTTGTGTTGCCTGAAAACTTTTAGAATAAGTGTTTCTGCTGGATGAAATTGAACTACAAATACATGTCAGTAAGCTGAAATATGTATAGAATACTCTCAGAGCTGTTTTTTAAGATGGGAGGCTATATAAATGTTATTAATCAATCAATCAATTAATTAATTCCACCTAGGATTAATTAATTAATTAATTCCACCTAGGGTTAATTAATTAATTAATTCCACCTAGGATAAATAAAAACGGCATAATTTAATTTGTTCACCTTTTTCTCATTTATATTAGTCCATTGGCCACAAGAATACTATATTCAATACAATTTAAAAAATGTTGAAAAAATCTGTGCCTTTGTATGCCTTATTTTGCACTATAGTAAGTTTTTGTCTTAGTGAAAGGAAATAGACTAGAGTTTTGCTAATTCTTTTGTTCTTTTTTGTTGTAACATGTTGCTTGAGTTGCTATTTATGGAATGTAAATATTAAGAAACATAATGTGAAGGAAAATAGACTGGTTGTAACTCCAGTCTTGCAAAAGTTCCCATTTATTTTTATTGTAACAATCAAAAATGCATTAATTGTTGCGACCACAGGTAATAACAACCTTGCCTGGATGAAAAAGAAAATGTTTATTTATTTATTTGATCTCTGTAGTGCACATCATAAAATATAAAAACAAATTAAAAACAATTAATACAATACCAAAAAGTATATATGGTAACTGAGTAGAACTATTGCCATGGATGCTAATACAGCTGAGAAACGAGACCTTAACACAATCAGGGCCCCAGGCCTGGGCTTCCAATCAAGTTTTCATGGCCTG
The DNA here is from genome assembly GCA_023970755.1 of Azemiops feae. NCBI lineage: Eukaryota > Metazoa > Chordata > Lepidosauria > Squamata > Viperidae > Azemiops > Azemiops feae. The sequence goes on from JALGBA010000018.1 coordinate 4,175,926, forward strand.
ACAGGACCCATAACGTGCCCAATCTGCTGGACTGAATTGGACAGGTAGAAATGACTGGGAGAAGATGGTTCCTTAGGTCAGGGCTTTTCAACCTTTTCAGAGATTGTACCACTTTTAGGATATGGCAATATTCGAGTACCACCAGTCACCTAGCAGGTGGGCGTGGCCTGCTTGATGCCACTCACTGGACACAGCTGACTCGAGACAGCTGGGTCGGAACGGAACAAGTTGCACTGGCTAACTCGATGTGGGGACAACTCGGTGCCCCACAAACTCCTCGCCTCCCCAAACTGCTAGCAGCCAAGCGCATGCGCTCGCTCGCTCGCGCGCACACACACACACCACATTCCAGGTTTGGGGACTTTTGTCCACAGAGGAAGGAGAGGGCCTTCTCTCCAAGCCCAGGCATGATTGTCAATTTGCTAGCTCAGATGTGGATACAAGTCTCCAAGCTTGGAATGTTTGTGTGTATGTGTGTGTGTATAGCATGCTAAAGAGATGTTCTTTTCCCAATCTCAGACATTGTTGGTGTTCCCCTGTCCGGTGCCCCCTCCCGGCAAAGCAGGAGGTGGAGGACGTTTGCAGGAAGCAGTTTCCTCCGAGTCCAACTTCTATCTTGACAGATCTCTGGAGAATAAGAGGAGGTGGCAGGGGAGCAGCGCTCCCGGGTCCTACAAAGGGAGGCTGGCCCTTCTTGAAAGGGAATTCCCATTTCCAATTGTGCATGGTGAGGATGCTGGCTTGTTGGGGCAGCCTTCCCTCACACAGCTCCCCTGCCACCCCCTCCTCCTCTTCAGAGATTTTCAGGGGAGACAGAGATCTGGAGGGCAAGGTGCAGCCTCCATATTGGCCACCTCTACCTCTCCAAGCCTTCCTCAATTAAACATACATTATATATAAATTAAAACACAGCCAAAAAGAAAACATAGTTAAATCACTAATTACAGCTCTTCACATATTTTCTGGAAAAACCACTTTTATTGATGTTAGGAAGGAAGAGCAAACCTTATTAAGGAACTCTTAACAGGAAGGGAGTTGAAGACCCCAAAAGGTCTTGTTCTTTCTAATCTGCCTTCCCTTTGAGCCTTTAGTTCTAATTATTTTATTATTATGTATTTAAGAAGAAGATGAAAGGCCTCCATAGCTCAGGATACTCACCTTAAAATCAGAACCCAGAAAAAATTAGTTAATCCACAATATTGCCCTATGAAGAATAAAGATAATATTTGGGCCCTGAGAGCATGCAGGTGTCCAGTCAGAATATTAGTGGCACACCTGTCAGCAACCGGAAGTGCATAAGTTCATGTACTTCCCTTCCCTGTTTCACAACTCAATCCATACATCCTTTAATTTTCAGACACATCTTTTTCTCATAAGCTCCTTAAAAAACCCACAAGGTATACTGTAATTAGCAGGAAATTCCAGAGTAAAGTTGGGCAGCCTTTGAACGCCCCTTACAAGCTGCAAATTGGACATAGTCTCGGCCGCCACCCCCTTCCTGGGCAAGGCGAGGCTGGAGTGCTCGGCCTTTAGTCAGGGCCGCTGGCATGGTGGCAGGGGGAGCGCCGCTTTGCAGGACGGAGGTACTTGCAAGTCTTGCCCGAGCTATGGCGAGGAGCGGCGACTGTGTCTGTGCCCAGGGGGCAAGGAGAAGGAACCAGAGGGGCGCGGTGGCTGGGCTGCCTTCTGGCCCGCTGGATTCTGGGTTTTCCTTTGCAAGCTGGGATGGGCCAGCCCCTCGCTGTCTCCAGGGCAGCCCCAGGCCAAATGTAAACACCCCACGGGCATGTCTATCCCCTCCTCCTCCTTTTGTCTTTGGTGTAGCTGCAACTGACTCCTTTCCCCAGGCTGCGCGCAGCTTCCAGAAGCGCCAGTCAGCTGGAGCCCAGCGTGGATCCTGGACACTCAGCAGAGCCCCGGCAACACCGCGGCTCCAGCTGGCTCTCCCACAGGCTTGTGCTGCGTTGCCACCGCTTCAGCTCATCCCCACGCTATACTTTTACATTTTTTTTTTCAGTGCTTTTCAACCCATCGTAAGCGTACCACCTGCCAGGTGCCGACGTACCACCAGTGGTATGTGTACCATCGGTTGGAAAGCCTTGCCTTAGGTAACTTGGCCCAAAGCCCAGATAGGCTTTAAGGGTGATAACCAGCACCTTGAATTGTATCTGGAAGCACACTGGCAGCGAATGCAGCTAACATAGCAGTGGTGTTACATGTAGTGAAATCTGACATCCTTTACTACCCATGAAGCTGCATCCTGCACCAGTTGAAGCTTCCAAATGCTCTTCAAGGGCAACCTCATGTACAGCACATTACAATAATCCAGATGAGAAGTTATTTAAAATAGACTCTAATAAGGAAGCATATTTGTAGCTCAGGGTTGAAATAAGAGGTCTTTGGTACTCTCTAAGCTTGGTTGTTTTCTTGCTGACTAGCACTGATGATGTTACCTAATTTGGGTAAAGAATTGAATACAAGAAAACAACCAAGCTCAGAGAGCAACAAAGACCCGCCAAAGTAGGCTCCATACAGACCTTTAGAAATTGTTTTTTTTAAAAGACAGAAATTCCTAAATATATTGAATCTTCTTATCATCTGTCTCAGAATGGAAATATAATTTTCAGAAGGAATTGTTAGATATCCCACAGTTTTATGAAATAAATAAATGGAAACAATTTTTGAGAGGGTGTGTGCATGGTTACATATTTTCTTTCTTTGGCAGGATCCCCGATTCAATGCTGAAGTGGACCAAATCACAGGCTATAAAACACAAAGCATCCTTTGTATGCCAATAAAGAACCATAGAGAAGAGGTAAATTTGAGCATCTTCCTTTTATTCCATTGTAACATTTCTAGCTTTTGATTCTTTAAACTGTTTGCTCTTTTGCATGCCTTATTAAAATGTTTATCTGCATATATTCCACGGAGTACCTTTGATCTGCTCCATAAAGTATGAAGAATTGGTATACAGCCAGTTTCTCCTTTCAGTGTTGTCATTTCCAAATAGCATTAGCCATTTTTGGCAATGTCAGAGGGTCTGTATTTTCCTTCTGTAAATATACAAGCTTGTTTAATTCATCTTGCTTTTAGTTCAACAAATTTGGCATTCCAGTGTAATTTTATATAAGTTACTGAGAAATCAGTAGACTATAAACCTGATACAATTAAAAAGGATTATTTTAGAATTTTCAGCATTCATTAGAAGCTAATATTCCCTAGTCAAACTGGTGACATAAACATATAGCATCATTGTCTTCAGTGGGGATGGGAGGGTATCACATATACACAAACACTTCCATGTGAACTAGAATCTTCTTTCACCAGGTTTCCAGCTCACATGGAATCAGCCCCAGAAAAAGCTAGGTTTGTGTTGTAAGCACAGAGATGGTCTTGTCACCTACCTGACCAGCTTTATAGGCAAGTGGAAAGTTGTTCACTATTTCTGACCTGTTGGACTGAAGGCATAAAGATGACTTCTGGGCAAGTTTTGGTCCATTTGTAATACAGTTTACATTCTGTAAACCATGATGACAGTATTTCTAATAAAGCTATAAACTAAGTTCTGTTTTAAAATTGTTGAAACAGCAGCAAATCCCTTACTATAGAATTATTATTTATTAAATTTTACTTGCTGAAACTGGCCTGGGAATAAAATGATTTGATGGCTCGGGCACACAAACGGACTTTTCCTTCTTTATTCCCTTAGAGATTGGAATGCAAGAGTGAGACTTCCTGGGAAGTATTCGAGAAAGATACTCTAAAATAATAATATAATCACCTGGTGCTTTCCTGAGGCATGAAATTTCACCAGGCTGGGCAGTTTTGGTGAGGACTGTGGTTAGTCCATTAGCCAGGCATTCTGGAAGGCTGAGAAAGCCTTCTCCAAAACCTGACACAATGCAATGTAATGTTACCAAATTGTTTAGTTCACACAAATTGCTTCATCAAAGTGAAACTTTGTTGCTTCATGCATGTCTGTTGCATTGCAGCAATTATTCCCTGAAATTGCACTGAAGTTGACCAAAACAATTCAAGATGGAAGTAAATTGTGTTCAATTCATTATCCTAGTGCAAAATAGGAAAGGTGCATCTGTGGGCAACTTTCATGATTTCTGCCAGGCTTGTTTTGTTTATTCACTTAGATTGTGTAGCTCTTTTAAAAATGAGAAATATATTTGTTCTTCGGTACTTTTCAAAAGGCAACTGGACCTTTCACTTCTCCTCCAAGAAGCTTCTTCAGTTCTGACTGTCAAAACTGAAGAAGCTTCTTGGATGAAAAGTGAAACATCTTCAAAGAAAAACGAAGTCCAGTTGCCTTTTGGAAAAGCACTTTTGAGACAACCATGACCTGGATGACTGAGAATCTCCATAGATTTTTGTTCTTTGCTACAAAACAAAGCTACAAGCTTGCTCATCATTTTTATTCTAATCATGTCTTTGGGACTTTCCCAGGCCATAAGCGATTTCAAGAAAATAAAACATGGGATTGGTTGCAATCTCGTTTTGTTTGGAAAAGTGCCCGTATGCCAAAATTAAAAAAAAAAACTTGGCAATCATTAAAACTGGCCCCAAATCAATGAAAACAACTGAGTTGACCAGAATTGGGAGTGTTGCCTGACTTCAAAACTCTAGGACAGGAGGTCCATGTTTTGTTCAGTCTATCCTTTATTCAGATAAGTGACTGAAACAAAACAAGAATGTGTCAAGGTCTTCAGTCTGCAAGTCTATGTTTATGATAGTTTAAAGTTTATGATAGCTTAAAGTTCTGACTTTAAGAGTCTTTGGTGTAGGGCAGGTTTTTTTTTTCCTTTCCAATAATCCCAAAGCAATCAAAGTCTAATATATCTGAACTGTACTATGCTGGGGAACTGATTAATAGCAGATATCTAGTCAGTCATCTTTTTAATTGGTGAAAAAACTGATGACATTTTTAGAGTGAAATATTTGAATTGTTTAAATTAATTACTCAGTTTGATATAGATTTGACAGTCAGATAATTTGCCTTCTTAAGCATAAGAAGAGTACATTCCTTTTTGTATATTTTTGAAAGGAAGCATTTTGGAAAGTTTTGTAGGGAAAGCTTTTTCTTTCCATCTGGCCTTTCAACTACTCTATTACCAGAAGGTTTTCATCATTCTAACCATAATAACTAACTGACATATTTCTGGAATGAGGCATGATTCCTAAATCAGCCCCTAAATTATAATATCCTTTAGCTATCTTTTCTACTACTGCCACTATCATATAAGAAAACTCTAGTTCGTTGTCTCCATCATACCAGAAACAAAAAGCCTAGAAAATGTTCAGTATTATGAAGAATTAAAGGAAGTTGCTTCAGTGCAGGCTGTCACTAGTGCAATCCAAAGATATTATGCCTTTCAGCAGTTGCTAATCAACAGCAAGCATATTTTCACTGTCACACCTCCTTAACAAGTGATGCCTCAGTGGCTTGGCCATCTGGGTGCTTGCAGTGCCAACAACTCCATGTGCTGTGCATTTGGTCATAACAAGTGCTGGAGGCAATAACCTTGTAGCGTATGGAGAACTATGTGTTTTAAAAACAAACAAAACTATGCCTATATTTTGTTTTTTGGTGAAGAGAAAAAACAAGAATGGTACACACTTTGAAGGAACAAGAATAAAAATGGAATATCAGATAAATCTGGTTCTATCTGCGTCATACTTTTTTCCTCATGACTAGCATAATAATGTATAAAATAAACCTAAACATGTGATGTCCAGCATGGCATTTTGTTATAAAGTATATTATTGCAGTTCCTAAATGCTGTCCTTTAAGATGTTAATTGGAATTTTGGAAGTATTAATAAAACAGCTGGAAAATCTAAATATTTAATATTAAAGAATCACTTCAAAAAGATTATTTTTGAAATGCTAATTCTGTTAATTGTTGTGGACATTTATTTATTGCATTTTCTTTTACCCAAGCAGGCCTGTTTATTCTTAATGTCAGATGAAGAACCCATCCATATTTTTAGTCTTTTTTTTGTCCCAGTGCCTGTAATGCTTTTGAGGGAGTTCCTTTAAGCTTTTATTTTTATAAAGTCATAATTAACAGTCTCTAGACAGCCTGTGCCCATTGGATCATTGCTTCAGAGATAATTTGTTATATAAAAAAAGAAAAGAATGTCTATGGGTGGGCAAAAAAAGCAGTGGGAACCAGAGCTATTTCTAACTTCCTGCCAGCTTCCCAATTGAGTTCCCTTTGGAAAGCTGGCAGGGAGTATAAAAAATTTCCTTCCTTCCTTCCTTCCTTCCTTCCTTCCTTCCTTCCTTCCTTCCTTCCTTCCTTCCTTCCTTCCTTCCTTCCTTCCTTCCTTCCTTCCTTCCTTCCTTCCTTCCTTCCTTCCACCAGGAATAATGCACAAGAGCCCTCCCCTCCCCTTCCATTCTTCTCTTCCCTTCCCTGGAGAAAGTAAATTGCTGTTGCTGGGTTGGAGGGAGCCAGGGATTGTGAGATTGACTGGCAAACTGTCATGGAACTTCGAAAATGAAGATCATGTGACCATAGCAGCATCACAGCCACTGCCAATGCACTGAAGTAGCCACAACTTCCCCAAATTTGATTTCCTAGGGGTTGAAAACATTGGGTCCTAGATTTTGGACATATTTTAAGTTAGCCCATATGAGGTGCCTTAGCCCCAAAATTGCTGTCCTTTGATGCACCGTTTCACTCAGTTAAAAATCATGACAATGAGAGTTTTAGTGTTATATAGATTCTTCTATTCTCCATATTGGAGAATAGCAGATTAACTGGCTTGAAACTCATAATGTTACAATTTAATGCCTTATTATATATTTCTTTTGAATAAAGTGGAGATGTACTTATTATTTATTATTATTATTATTAATTATCTTTCCAAGAAAAAATGGAAAGATGGCACTTTCTTTAGTACCAATGGTCTGGATGCTCTCCATAAAAGATATTCGAATAGGGTTTTTTTGACTAACTATGAAGCAAGCTTAAAAAAAATATTCAGTTCTCACTGAACCTTGCATGACTTTCACCTGTTTAAGTTAATTGTTTCTCTTGTCAGTTGCATTTTGTCAAATGTTATTGTGCCAGACATTTTATTGTGCTCCTCCCCCCCTTCCCCCCATTTTATTTTGAGAATCGTTCATGACCTTTTGGGGGGCTGAAGAACAAGGTAAACATAATTTTATAAATACAGTATATTTGTATCCCACCTGTTTTTCTTTTGAACATCTATAGAACATGCAGTTTCATTGAATAGTGGCAGTAGCTTTGAAAACCTTTGGTATGGTGGGCACTCGGAACTCACCAAGCTCTTTGTTCAGAACTTGCTTTTTCACAAAAGTCCAAACATTTATTTATCTTGTTTATTTTTCTATGTTGAATCATACTTTAACCTGGCATTGATACAATGGAATATTAAAACATAGTATACAAACATAAACAAATCATGAAAATAATACTGATTTTGCAGTTAAAGCAATTATTTTATTTTTTAATGTCTGACCACAGTGAGGAGAGGGTTTGATTATTATTTAGGAAACAGAAACAAAAAGAGGTGAGGTTAGAATGTGCTCCTTAGAGAGCAGACAAAATGAAGCTGACAAATACATGTCTTTATGCATTCTCATATTCGGTAGAATATAAAAAAGAAGGAAAACTGTCTAGAATTCCCTCTAGAGTGACGTGATGAGGAAAGAAAATTCCTTGAAAGGTTATCATTAATAAATAGCTAATCGGTTTGAACAATGTTTTCAAGTTTAATCTCCAACAGGACCATAGCAGCAATGTAGCTCTAAAAAACAGTGCAATTTAAAACTGAATGCAAATTTAATTTTAAAAGAGACAAAGATGCATTTCTTTCCCCTGGAAGCATTCTTGGATTTAGCAAACTTTCCCCCTGATTTGTCTTTATTGAAGTCATCTCAGGAAGTAACAAAATAAAAAACAGACATGCTTAGCTCAGTAATAACATAGGGGGGAAAAAGGACAGATGCTCCCTCTGGAATTAGAAGAGGTTTTCACAGAATGAAATCTGAGATCTGTATGTACAAGAATGCAACAAGAAACATCCAAATAAAATAAAACGTCAAATGCATCTAGCAATGCTAAAGAAATGTCTATGGTCTGTGGAGGAAGGCTTTTGGGGAATAGAGGAAAATGTGGTGTGTGTTTTTTTTAGTTGTTTTTTCAGGGGTAGTGGTAAAAAGTTAGTTTCCTTATTTTAAGCAAAAACATAATAAGTGGCATTACTCCATAGCATATGATACACAATGAAAATCTTCCTTTTTGAAGCAAATGAAACTTCTGAAAAATAATAGTGAAAAACACTGCACTTAGGGAAAAAGAAAGAAAAGTTATTATTGCTTGGTGGACATTTCCATCAGGAAGCTAAAGAAGAACTTTTCAAAGAAGACATTTCTGGACTCCCTAACCACATTTAATATTAAATGAAGACAAAATTAAGCTATTTTCAGAAAACCAGCTTGTATTCTATTAACTGGACCTGCTGAGTAAAAATGTGGAATATAAACAGAAATGATGACAATTATGGGTGTGATGATGAGCAGGAAAGAACACTGTTTAGTCCTACCCTAACACAAATCTAGGCTTTGTGCCCTGACTCCACTTGTACTGCAGTTGGGAGCAATGAGGGAGAGATCCCAGATAATAACATTTAAATAAACTTAAATAATTACATAGGTCACACAATGACACTGCCCTGTTAACAAAATAGTAGCTTAGTATTAAACTATAGAAAGAGCCAACTTGGTGAAAAAGCCAACTCCTTTGCATTTAACACTAATATAATCATTGCACTTAACAAGAATCAGTTTCTGGACTAATCTTTGCTATAGTAAACTGCCCAGGTGTCACCCCAACATGAGTATGTGACTAGGTCTTCTGGAAAACCAGTCTATTTGTAACAGGTGTGGGTGCAACATGTATAAGAGCTGGTGATTTGTTTGCTTGGATATTACTTTGGAGAAAATGGAACGAATGTATGAAGCATTTAGCAAGCTGTAAATGTATAATAACAGGAGTTTCATGGAAGGCTGAGGAATGATTTCTTTGTGAAATGCAGACTTATCTGTTCTATGTGGTGTCTGCTTTATGGAGATAAAAAAGAATTTGACACATAGTGATCTGAAATGTATGTTCTTTGAGCATAATATAAAATAAAGAAACTTTATTTCCATTAAAGTGGTTTAGGCAAATCCTGTTTAGGGAGTTTAGCAGCAACATTTTTCATACACATTTTTTTTTAGCAGAATCATCGCCCAGTTGTTGCTTGTGTTTGGTTTGAATATATTTTTAAGCGATATGACTTTTTGAGAAGCTCAGAGGAATTTACCCTTAACCATGAAAAACTAGAGTTGTGTTTTATGCAATAGATATGAAAATAAGAGTTTTATTTAAAATGATTTCAATGATAACCCCACAGAACAATGAACACATTTGTTCTGCCAGTACCTTAGAAGACTGGTGTGAGCTATAAATCATCATTTAACCACCGAGATATTGAAAATGTTTTTCCATTTTTACAACTTGCCTATTGGAGCTTTGGTGCTTAATGGATGAACACACTTTTCCATATCTGTGCCTAGCATAAGATTCTTGTATTGAGATCCACGTTAATTGTGGAAGGCTCGTTTCCTGTTTCATATCCCTTCCAAACTTCAGTGGCCACAAATAATTCTATTTCGGGTGAACTCTGGGCAAAATGTGCTGCTAATGTGCTAAGTCACTAGACTGAATTATAACTTTATTTATTGTATGTATTTTTGTGGCTTCTCAACGACTTATAACTCATGAGCAAGAATAAACAATCCCCCCCCCCAGTTGTGGTTAGACATCTCTATTATTGGGATTGGGGTTCTAGCCATTAAGACTCTATATGAGGAACACGGAAAATTGCTCATATCTTCAAATTTCTGCATATGTATTTTTAAAATTACATTTTTAAATTGTATCGTCAGCAGCCAACAAAGGCTATATATACCAAAAATATTAATTAAAATTTACCATAAAAATAAGGTAGTCCTGAGAAAAACAAAAAATCTTCTCATAAAATTTGGCAGATGGAAACAAAATATATCATTAAAACCCCAATAATAAAAAGTAGTCTTAATTGCCCATCCAAAACTGACCATGGTAGGAATCGATTTACTTCCACTGGAAGGGATTTCCTCAAAATAGGCATGTAGATATATGTTGTGGTGCATACTGAACCTATTTCATATCAATGTATATGATGTCATGATACACAGTTCATCTGCGTTCCTCAGAAGTGTGCTATTACAGAAAAAGGATTTTTCCAAATATCTGGTGATCCAACTTCTCTAGTTAGAGGTTGACAATATTTTAAATAATCCTAGTACAATCACAGTCTTACACAATGGCCTAAATAACTCCTAAATTTTAAAATACTTTCACTCTTCTGAATATGTGAAACCTCAAGAGATTTGACCAGTTTTTCAGACTAACATCAAAATCTTGTGAAAGGTAGTGATCTTGTGTAATTATTTAAAATTTTGTAATCTATTTAATTTTTATTTTAGAAGGTTGCATGTGCTATTTTAGGGTATATCAAATGCTCTGTTACTCCAGAACTGTCAAGTTATGGTATTGTACTTGACACAGAAGAATGCATGACAGGATGATTAATGATTATCATAAATTACCACTAACTATATAGATCTACTTTTTTCAACGTATTTTATGTTTTTCAATAGGTGTGTGAAATTCTGCAATAAAACAACCATTTCACATATATATTAATACTTCCATATTTAAAAGTGAAATGTTTAATTGAATCTTAGATGTATATATGGGTTTAATTAAAGTATAATAGAGGCCCATTTTATACACTGATCCTATACTTCCTGGTGCTTAAATCTTTTGATTACTCATATCTTTTAGTCTTCTACTTATATGGTGATGGATCATCCAGTTTCAGATCTGCCACTCCTAGATATACTTTCAAGAAAATCAGTATTTGTTCCATGACAAATACTGCAATCATTTTGCCCTGCAGTTGAGTTGTAATTCAAAAGAGTAAATTTTCCATGCCTGCTGTGAATCATGGGAATTAAATACATCTAAGAGGTACCTGCTTGGGAAAGGCTGCACTATATCAGCAGTCACACATTGCTGGACCTTGCAGAAGAAATTCTCTCTAGGTCATTGTTTCTCAACCTTGGCAGCTTTAAGATGTCTGGACTTCAACTCCCAGAATGCCGGCTGGGAAATTCTGGAAGCTGAAATCCAGACATCTTAAACTTGTTAAGACTGATAAACACTATTCTAGATACTATTTGTCTGCTCTGGTTTTCAGAAGAGATGACAAATCCATCTGGATATGGGGATACATTTAGGCAGAAGATAATGATAGAATAATACAACTAAAGGATATGCTTATTTTAGTTCTATAAATCTCTTTGGGAGAACCTAGCATGCAAAAAGCATTATATATGAGTAAATATTTCCTTGAATTAACAGAATAATACATTGCGAAATTTGCTTTCAAAGTTAGCTCCCAACCTTTCAGTACTCTATAGGTTTTATTATTTTTAGGAATCGTTCTTTAAGTATATAGGGAGCTGTGGTGACAGAGTGGTTAGAATGCAGTATTGCAGGCTAATTCTGCCGATTGCCAGCAGTTCGATTCTCACCAGCTCAAGGTTGACTCAACTTTCCATCCGTCCGAGGTCAGTAAAATGAGGGCCCAGATTGTTAGGGGCAATATGCGGACTCTGCAAACCGCTTAGAAAGGGCTGTAAAGCACTATGAAGCGGTATATAAGTCTAAGTGCTATTGCTATATAGAAGCTGTGATAGTGCTCTTCTTTGTCCTGGAAGGTTGATTAAAAGAACATCAAATTGGCAAATAAATATAAATCTGAATAGAAAGACTGGATTATGTTGCAATAACTTCTCATCTTTGGTAACTTTATGACTGAAAGAAAAATGTGCCTGACCCCCCTCCCCCTTCCATCCTCCCCTTTGCTCTTCTTTGAAAAGTGGTTTCTTGTTTTGTAAAAGAAAGAGGAAGGCTGAGAATAAATGGGGTTGGGTTGATTACAGGTACAGAGCTATTTCTGTTGGGAAAACTCATTTGACACAATTGGAGCAACAATATATGAAATACTTCTATAAATGTATTCTTCCAAGAATACATTCTGTATGTCTTCCAATTTATGCTCACAAGAGAGATAATTTTATTTTATATGTACACAAAAATGTTAGACATTTCAAGCAATTTGAAATTATACAGTTGCCTAGAAACATTTAAAAAAAACAAAGGGAAGCACACATCTGCCAGGGAAACCAGAAAATGTTGAATGTAATTTCCTTTTTAATACAGGTAGTCCTCAACTTACAACCATTCATTTAGTGACCGTTCAAAGTTACAATGGCACTGAAAAAAGTGATTTATGACCATTTTTCACACTTACAATCATTGCAGCATCCCCATGGGCACGTGATCAAAATTTTGACACTTGGCAACTGGCATGTATTGACGACAGTTGTAGTGTCCCGGGGTCATGTGATCACCTTTTCTTATCTTAAGCAAAGTCAATGGGGAAGCCAGATTCATTTAACAATTGTGTTACTGACTTAGCAGCTGAAATGATTCACTTAACAACTGTGGCAACTGTGGTAAGGACTATCTTGTTTAGCAATGGAAATTTTGGGCTCATTGTGATCATAAGTCGAGGACTACCTACAAGTAATTCAGAAAGATACTGTGAATAATACTGGCAGGTTTCATAAAAAGCTTTTTGAATTTTGCTGTGCATATTTATAATACTTTTAATTCAGACAAGCAGATAAAGTGCACATTTGTTCAAAAGTAATAATAATAATAATAATAATAATAATAATAATAATAATAATAATAATAATAATAATAATAATAATAATAATAATAATAATAATAATAATAATAATAATAATAATAATAATAATAATATAATATAAGAATGTAAGGGACCTTGGAGGTCATCTAGTCCAACCCCCTGCTCAGGCAGGAAACCCTATACCATTTCGGACAAATGGCTGTCCATCTCTTCTTAAAAACTTCCGTGTTGGAGCATTCACCGCTTCTGGGAGGCAGGTTGTTCCACTGGTTAATTGTTCTAACTGTCAGGAAGTTTTTCCTTAGTTCTAGGTTGCTTCTCTCCTTGATTAGTTTCCATCCATTGCTTCTTGTCCTGCCTTCAGGCACTTTGGAGAATAGCTTGACTCCCTCTTCTTTGTGGCAGCCCCTGAGATATTGGAACACTGCTATTATGTCCCCCCTCGTCCTTCTCTTCGTTAAACTAGACATACCTAATTCCAGCAACCGTTTCTTATATGCTTTAGCCTCCAGTCCCCTAAGTTGGAACCATCTTTTAAATTAAACTAGTTGCATGGAGGGCAACTGATATAATATAGATATAACATGAAGTAATTTCCTAATTCCAACAACTGCTCTGCAGATTATATGATGAGCATAATATTTTTATTGCATAATATGCTGTGTGTTTTGGGGTATATTCTTAACAAATCACACTAATAATTATATTGAAAGACCTCCAGATAACACAGCTCACTGCTAGCCACAATGTGGGTAGTGCTTGCTGGGGGAAAGAAAGACAAGTGTGTGTCAGACAGGTGTCTGTGCAGTAGGTGATTATTTACTACTTACTTTGTTGTTTGCAAAGTAAGGTAATTTTGTCAACATAGTACAGCTTCAGAAAGTAACCCTCCACTTTTCAATGAGTTTTTTCTTCACTTCATGAGAGTATTAATAGAGTTATTTTTTGAGCATTGCTGTGCAGCCATATAAAGCTTTGTGGTACAATGGGAACATTTAGAATTTTTTTTTCTTATTTATACAGATGCCTTTTGTAACATTAAAAGCCGCATTATGTCCCAAGAAGAACTGACTAATGGCCTGGCCTGGCTTAGCCTGGGGGAACTAAATTCTAAATGAAGTTTTAGAATCTGTCTGACATAGCTTTTGTTGGTATCTATCATCGGGAACAATCACAGGGCTAAATGAGATGTAATTTAAGTAAACTCCACTTACGCGCACATTTTTAATGATGCAAATATCAGCAGGAGAATTGGGATAATTAGGCTTACAACAGGAGAAAAAGTTGAATCAGTTTCTGCTCTAATGATAAAAATGTCTTTTTCTTCAACATGGACTTTCCTATAGCACAAATAAAATTTCTAGAATGAGGATGTTCAATGGAACCATAGCAGAATGGTTAAATTTTCATTTTCTAGTCCATTCCTCCATTCCCAAATAATTTCTACTTGCCTTTATAAAAATGCATGTTAAATGCAAATATGCATATCATAACATCTTTTTTGTTTGGCTAATAGTCATAAACTGTGGTACCTTCCATATGTGACCATATTTTGATTTCCACAATACCATATAAAGTCCAACCAAACTGATGAGCAACAGCTTAGAAAAGACTGGGATAGAAGATATATGACAATTGTTGAAAACTACAAGCCTTGATTTCTTTTACCTTTCTCAGCTACTTCCATGATGGATCATGTGGCTGAAGATGCTTACGGATATAATCTGGCAGTTCATTTAGGGGCACTAAATCCCCATAAGACCTGCAAATGATGTAAGAATACAAAATCTGAAATGACATCAAGTTAATGCTATTCTACAAAAAGTAGCCAGAAGACAGAGGGGGAAATGGAGTAGTATTACATTAGATTTCAAATTTTGTATATTTACATAAAATTGGGGATAAAATAATAAATAAACGTAGTTTGTCTATTTAGGTTACACTATACCATGACATTGCTAAAGTGAAGTATATTTAACTCAATTTTGAGAGGTAGCAACATGTCCATATGGCCAAAAATTAAACCAAAATTTCAGTAAGGATTTATATTCATATTTGAAGTGCAACTCCAACAAATTTATTATAATACTATTGTGAACTCATCTCACTGCAAGAAAAAAATATATTGGTTAGAATTTGATAGGGAAGGCTTAGGATCTTAAATCTGAAAAGCAATGAATTATGTGTGCTACTATCAATGTACTCTGAAGCCAAAGAAGATTGATCATGGCTCCCTATTTAGGATAGCTCATATTTCTGTAAATGTCTCAACATTTGTCTTAATATATACAAATACTCTAAGATCATTTAAGTTGTTTCATTTGGTTCCAATCTATTCAAAGCAGATTAGAGAAAGTAAGTACCAGACTCAATGCTTTTGGAAGAACTCATAGCAAACCAAGACCATGGAATTTACCCTGAAGTAAGACTAGATTGGCCTTAGGGATTCCTTGGGTTTCTGAAAAGTAAGCAATTGTGAGTTTAGTAATGCTTATTCTTAAATATTCTTAAATATAAGAGAGTCACTGTAAGTTTTAAAAATAAGGATACTACTGTTTCATTGATTTTTTAAAAAAAATTCATACTTATGTTTCAAAAACAATAGTAAACTTGGTAACAAGGCTTGGACATCTCAGGTGACTATTGATTTCCTTTTGCTTTTCATCTGAAATCTGATTGAATAAACTATATTCCTATATGGACTTTTAATCAGGTGGTTGGTGTGGCACAAGCAATCAACAAAAAATCTGGTGGTGGAGGAACATTCACTGAGCAAGATGAGAAGGTATATTTTACAATTTTATTTTTATTAATAATATGCCATCTGAAATGCAGATAATTCTGGTAGAAACAAAAGAAGAATTTATCTTTTCTAAATGGAATTTGTGATGAGCATCTGTGAGACATCAAAATTAAAATATAAACAAAAATGGCTCATAGTCTCAACAAGATTCAGTTCTTGCTTTTAAAAATAGAAGCCTACATTTAATATTTCACACAAGACTGGGCATTGTCTGCATCTGTTTTTGTGTTTGCAAAATTCACCACAACTCTTTACCACTAAGAATCTTGTTGCATGTAATATTGGTATTTTAAGACAGATATAAACAGCACTCTTTGCTAATAAAATAAAGTTCTTACGAATTGGAAATAACAAGCTTCTAAATCCTCAAGCGTAATTAAATAATATAGGTGCTATTAAAATTGGCAAAATATCAGATCATTTCAAAATACAAATCAGACTATTAGAAGGACTCCAAATCTGAGGATCTCTAGTTATATAACTTTTGATGTCCAATTTTACAGGATTTTGCTGCTTACCTGGCATTTTGTGGAATTGTTCTTCACAATGCTCAGCTCTATGAGACTTCCCTTCTTGAAAACAGACGTAATCAGGTGAGGTAAAGATGTCATATCTATGAGTATGGTGTGTATAAGGGATATACAGTATTAAAAACACTTATTTCATGTTTTTTCATGTGCATCAGGCATAGCCAGTAGATACGATATGCTGTTTTGAGTGTACATGGTGTCTTAATTGGTAACTGGTCTTAAAGGAACAGGAGACATTGGCAGTATGCATTGCCATCCTCCTGCATTGAGATCTAACCTTGAAAAATGACTGGGGATAAGGAAGAGGAGGTTGGGCATATTAGAGAAGGAGATGACAGAAACTATAGAAGCTTAACCTAGCAGTTAAGGGCAGGTAAGCATCCTAGTGCTCTACATGCTGTAAGCATTTCCTCCACAACAGTCCCAATTTCTCATGTGGCCCCTTGGGAAAATGAATTGCCCACCCTTGCTGTAAACTCCAATTAAACCTTTATGTTATCAGCTACCAAGATTGAACTACGAACATCATTATTCACAGAAGAAGATGACATAATTTCATCCTACTTTCTATCAAGGGATTCATACATAAGCCTAACGATTCCTGAGAACAAAATATGTCAATGTGTCAGTATACCTTGTAGCATAACAGAGAATGACATTGAGGAGGGAAGTTTAATTCTTCCCTTATTGGTTGCAATTCCCACCAAAATCCCAATATAGACTACCTTTATGCTGGACTTCACTGGAAATACCTTTTTCCAAACATAATTGCTGTGATGAGGCACCAATTGGCTAGAGAGTTCTGCTGCTTGTATCTGGCTCATGGGCTGGAACATCTGTACCTCTTCTGGTTACAGGTAATTCTTAACTTACAACCAGTTGTTTAATGTCCCTTCAAACCTACAATGGACTCAAAAAAAAGTTACGTATGACCCATCCTAAAAATTACAACTGCCTCACTACTCCCAGGGTCACATGAATGCATTTCAGGCACTTGGCAATCAGCTTGCATTTATGACAGGTTACAACATCCACAGTTGGATGATTGTGTTTTGTGAGATTCTTTGCTGTTTTCCAGGAAAAAAAAATGGCAAACAAACACCCATTGGATAAACTGGATTCAGATTTACTACTATGTGTTTCACTAAATGAGTATCATAAAATTGATCGTAAAATCAAGTTTGGTCACATGATGATTCAATTTATGACTGCAACAACTTACCACCAAAATTATAGGCTCAATTGTGGTTGTAAATCAAGGACTAACTGTATTCTGAAATCCTTATTACAACCAGAACATGAGAAGCATCTTGATCCACCATCATCCACCAGTCTGAGTTCAACTTCCTCCATTAACCTTGCAGTTAGGGACTGTGCCCTCTGAATTCTTTGAACAGAAAGATTGGATTCATAATAGAACTACTGTATTCTGAGAAAATGCACTTTTCCCATGTAATTCAATGTGCAAAAGTAAAAGTGGGAAGCAATTTGGAATACAGTATATTGCTTCTATTTATGTATTCTTCTTGGGATAGGTCAGATGCTTAAAAGAATACAAAAATGAAGATACAGTCAGAACAACTCTTTCTCCGTAGTCATATGTTCCATATTCTGGAGTGAGCTTGAGGTGGAATAAATCCTATTCCTTCCTGTTCAGTAAGTTTGTTCAGACACTGAGGCTCCCCAATATGTATAAATAGGGTGTTTACTATAACTGGTAGGGCAGAACTGTTCTTTCAGTATGCTTTGAAGGGTGTGACATCTACCTATGTACTTTGTTAAAGGATTACTTATGTTCTACCACTGTTTACAGAGGGAAGTATCTTGGCCTGCCCTTACCAGTATGCAAAAACATTGGTAGGAATCAAATGGGTGGATAGGGCTCCCAAGCTTTCCCAGGATTTTAAAGTTGCTTGCAAAAATTATCAACATAACAAGCTAAGATTTCAACCAGATCCATAATTCTGTGTTACCTTGTTTTCTCAAACAGTATCTCCTGTTTCTCATTAAAAACATGAGAATAATTCTACAAAAATTGTTTTATCCATTCCTACTACAGTTCAGGCATTTTCAGAGAACTAAATATGCATTGACTCAATGAGTCAAACATCCTTACACATAATCCCCCAGTAGGTTATGAATATATTTAGTAAAGAATATATTTGATTTAATCAAAATCAATCAAATATTCTGTTTCATAAGATAGACAAATGATGTTTTTTGTTTTCTGCACTTATGAATTCAAGTGACTTTATATTAAGCATTACATTTTCCAGTATTAGTTTGCATACTTCCTTTTCTCATCACTTTCAGAAATTGCTTGTTAATTGCTCTTCGGCTATTAGGAACCTTTGGATTGAAGTGTTTTACAGTACTGGGTCAGTAACCTTCAATCCTCACTGGAAGTAGTTTTAGTACATGTTTAATGACTTAAAAATGGGGGGGGGATGAACAGTAAGAGGGTGGTTATAGCTTTGAATTTTGAAAGCTATAAATGGAATACGGATCCAGAAAAAATGAAATAAGATTTTGGAATCCTTCCCATGGGAAAATGCTTTTGTTTTGAATTCTTTAAAACAATCATATAAGATAGGACTTTAAAAAGTGGGAACTAGTAGGAACTGAAGATTATAATTAAAGGAAAAGAACCCTCAAACACAACTTACAAATACAGAATACAAAATAGATAGACTGTCTTTAAAAGACACTATAGAAGAGGAGCAAGTTTTATCCGGCGTCATTGAAACTAATTAGAAAGTGGATTTAAGCATGGCAGACTACAAGAATGACAGGGAAAAAGATTTTGCACTAAATATACAAAAAAAAAACCCTAAACCCACTAAGGTCTTAATAATTAAAAGGGATATATAAATAAATTAAGAGAATGACTGGATAATTTTCCTAAATTGGGGTTACAAAAGAGGCTCATAAAAGTTTTGAAGAATTTTGTGAGAAGAGAAAAATGAAAAGAAATCAAGTTCTAGGACAATATTTGAAGTTACTCAAGATCAAGATTATTAGGAGTAAAATTTGAAGAAGGTTAAAATAGATATGTTGTTTCTAGTAACCCTTAATGGACTTTTGTGATGTCATGGCTGAAATGACAAGATTTAAAGGATTTGTTTATAGATAAGAGAGGGGATATGGGAAGAAGAGATCATTTATATATTTTAAGAGAAGGTGATCAGTTATTAAAATTGTTTATAGTTTGTTGTGATGAAGAGGGAAGTCGTTTCTTTATATATTTCTATTTTTCCTTTTAGTAGGCATTAATTTTTATCTTTGCAGTTGTAATTTTTAATAAAATTACTATTTAAAATATTCTGGAAGGCTATTGTTGGAATCCATCAGTATCCCTTTGATTGGAGGCAGGTCTAGTTCCAGAGAAGAATTAATTTGGTTGAGAAAGATCACTTACTAACTTAAAAATTTCCATCATGGTTTAGTTCCACTGTCATTATTAGATTGTTATTATTAGATTTACTCAAGTTGGAAGAAGACCTAGGAGGTGAAATTACAAAATATTGTCCTATCTTTTCCAGGTTTGCATTCTTTGGTTTTTACCAAAGTTAAAGAAATACTCATATAGCAGATAATATATATTGATTTGTAGAGTGATAATGCTGAAATTTTCCTTTGGAAGGATCTTAAGTAAACTTTTTGAGGCAGCTAAATAATCTTGCTTCTGTAAAATATCATAGAACCTTTAATATAGTATGCTGTAATACACTACCTTCAACTTTACAGGAATGATATTCCTAATTTATTCCCTTTGCAGAGATGCTTTGTCTGTTAAACAAAAGGACAGGTTGTTATGCTGCTGGTTTTATTGTGAATGTACTATGTATATTTAACTCACTTCAAATAAGGTCCCTAGAAGATGAAATAAATTTGGTATTTCATTTCTTCTCAATCACTTTGAAGTTGCAAATTCTGTTTCAGAGACTGTATTATTAGGGAGCAAACAAGATAGATATCCAACCTGACTAAAAATAAAGAAAGTAATTTGGGAATTGTTATCTAAAACATTATAGCAGTTTGTTTTATAACGGAGAGTGTTTTTATGCCTTTGTGTATATCTTAAAATGTAGCTATTAGTATTTAAACTTTTAGCAGTTTATTTTATTGCTTCACTGTATTTTTGTTTCTTCCCATATTAATTACATTTTTTAATAGATTTCCACTTGTATTTTGTAAATTCTACTGTATAACTGTATATTTTTCTAGTTAGTGACCATAATGAAGATGTTCTGTTCTGTTTGACATTATAAATTGAATGCTATTTTTCTCTGGTAGAAATTCAGAATATAAATCTAATGTCAATCTAATTACTTTAGCATCCTTTTCCTCCTCTCCTCTTCCTAATATTTGGTAAATATTTATAGTTGTTCAGAATCCTAACATTATATGGATAATTATTTGTGACTCCTTGAATTGTTTTTTCAGAGATATTTCCTTACCAAATTTCTCAATGCCTTTAACAATAGCAGATATAGTAAAATAGTTGAAAATGTCTTAAAAAGTGAGGGAGATTAGAGAGGTATCTGCCTTGAAAGTAGCCCATGTAGAATTGTACACCACGGTCAAACATCAGGAATTGACCATAGGAAATACTTTATGCCATTTTATGTGGTATCATAAAATGATTTATGATAATTTCAATGTCATAGACGATTTTATAAAATTTGCCAAATTTCAATTCTACGGGGGTTATGGGTTCCAGATTTTGAGGCAGTTTTTAATTTAGTTCATTTGAGGTATCTTGGTTCAAAATATTTTGCTCTATGATGAACTGTTTTGCCCAGTTAAAGCTTTTTCTTTCAGCCCAACATATTGCACAAGATTGTTATTATGGGAGTAAAACTGAGGTGTTTTTTTTTTTTTTTAACATAGGCTGCCTTGAGTTCCTGGGGGAAAGAAGACTTATCAATCTAATAAACTAGCGAATAGCTTTTTGTAACACTAAATAATGCCTACTGGGATAATCCCTTTTTTGTGCCAAATAATACTGTAGTAGAACACAAATTGTCCATAGGAATGTAAGGGCCTCTTCCTGGAGAAATTGATTTATAGATTTTGTAGGAAGGAGACTGTAGATGCTCTGTAAAGTCAAAATGTATACAGTTCTGGGAAAAAATGAAAGTGTAAAACTGTCGTCAATATGTGGGCAGAGATCTTGTAAAGTTCATTCTGTTGAAATTGCAAGGAGTAATTCATTATTTCTTTACATTAATGTAATTATATGGTTTTCTTTGAAAGGAACCCCTGGAGTTACTGGGGGGGGGGAATCTGCTTTTCAGACGATTAAAATGTGATTAACTTGACATATTAATTTTATTTTCTTCTGTTGTAGGTACTTCTTGATCTTGCCAGTTTAATATTTGAGGAGCAGCAATCATTAGAAGTCATTTTGAAGAAGATAGCTGCCACTATAATTTCCTTCATGCAAGTGCAAAACTGCACCATTTTCATAGTGGATGAAGACTGTTCAGTAAGTATGGACCTTGACTGTCTTCTCAACTGGCAAATTCTCAGTTTTGGCAAAGTGTGTATCTGCACAATTACAGATGGATTAGTCAACAGTTATTTAAGCCTTAGTTAAATCCTAACATGACTACTACATGGTGAATACCCTTAGATAGTATTCAGAAGCCTGATATGAAATTAGGCTGCCAACAACATTATAATATTAAAAACATATGATGTCCATGCTGAAAGGCCAGCAGTAATTGCAAATTGTTTAGGGGCACAATTTAAGGTGTTGCATTGACCTAACAGACTTGGGCTTGGCTGTCAGAGACTGCTAATGTTAACATGATCCTGCTCAATCAAAGTCAATCAGAGAAGCCCTATTGAAGATACGGTCATTTCCTAGGTTTGTTATTCTGATTCATGGAAAAGAGCTGTCTCTTGTATGGCAGCTATGGAAAAAACACTTTTGGAATTGCATCATTTTTAAAAATTGATAGTGATGTTAAATATCCTATTTAAAAAAAGATAGTGTATGAATCAACATCATCTTCAACATACAAGGTGAAGCTCATTATGTAGTAAATTAAATTGAGCCTAATATATTGTATAAATTAGAAAAATTGGTATAACCATTGTAATATGTCAGTTTTGTTTATCATGGGTCTTAAAATGCTTTATGAAATACAGTAAACCATTGGTAGTTTCTTGAAATCATTTTTCACTAGGCAGGAAATAAATGAATTATGCTCTTTTACAATACAAACAATTTTACTGTACATTTTAACTAAGCCCTGTGTTCTCATATTTAGGATTCATTTTCCAGTGTCTTTCACATGGAATATGAAGAAATAGAAGATTCCAGTGAGACCCACAAAAGGTAAAAGAACTAGATTCAAGAGATTTTTATGGCTTCACACTTTTCCTTAATAGTTAAAACCATCAGTTTTCAGCAATCAGAAACATGACCATAGCATGACCCCATTTAAAAGGATAGCTAGCTCGTACATTGCATTAGTTTCAGTGAGGCTTGCAAAGGAGGCGGTGTTCATTTTGATCAGCCTTAACAGATGGAAGAGTTGGAGATGTGGCATATACATCTTTTTCTTCTTTTTTGGAACAATGTATCACTTTATACCAACAATTTGTGGGTGGCCCCAATCTATAACTATTTCTTATATGTGCTGACTAACTCCTCCAACATAAAATTCACATTTAGAAATGTGGAAAGAGAGACACAGAGAAGCCTGCCATTAATTCTGAAGAGAGCATTCTTTTGCCAGTAAACCTTCTGTTATTGGAAAGTGCTCTGAATCTGATGAAGCTTAGCTTAGAAGGCAACTTCCCAGTGTTTTTTTCCCCTTTTTTCCTTCATCCTGGAGATCAGTGGCTGCCATCTAGTGGCATTATAGGTGCCCTGGCATCCAGCTGTATGAGTGCTGTGTTGCTCACTCCCTTGCTAGGGCTTCTGATATCTGAGCTTCAGTTATTCATCAATTTATTAAATTCCTTGCTGTGAGTATTTCTAAAACTATAATAAACAAATAAAAATATATTAAAGAAATAACTTGCTCTTTCTCCAGGAATTCAAGGTGATGTACGTGCTATTCCTTCCTCAAAGCTAAAGTCTGGGGGAGAGGTTGAGTAGAGAAATAGTGAGTGGTCCAAAGTCACGCAGGCAGCTTGTACCTTAGTTTCCCCAGTCTTAGCCCACTATGCTAACTACCACGTCACGCAAACTCATTCAAAAGGCATTGCCCTTTTATCTCTTCTGTGGATCAGATCTGTACATCCAAGAAATCCATTCATCTTCTCCATTTCTATTATTTAACTCTGCAGCATCCTTAACCAATTATTTAAATTGGTTTAGTTCTAGTTTTGTTGGCTGAATAAATTACTAACTAATGCAATTTTATTGGTTGTGTTTCATCAGAATGAAATGAGATATCAGTTAAATGTGTTTAAGACTAAAATGTCAACCAGCCTAGTTGCAAATTTACAACCTGAGTAAACTATGAATTCTTATTTCAAGGAGGCCTGCAAATTAATCTTTCTTAAAACAGAACTACACAGACCAATATTTTGTTTAATGTAATGGCTCATATGCCTTATAAAAAGCCCTTGTTTGTAGCAAACAAACGAAAGGATAGGATGATTCAAACAGAAAAGAGTTAATAATAGCAGATTTATGAAACATTAGTCATTGCAGAGAGATGCTTTGAAATTGTTTATTTTTAGCTATATCTCCATGACAGTAAAAAGAGCTTTGGAATCTTGAGTCTTCAAAATGCTCTCGTGATCTGCCCAGTGAAGAGCATGAATTTTAAATGGAAGATTATCAGGCCAGTGCAAAAGTATTTTGAGTACAGATAGTCTTTGACTTGCAGCCATTTGTTTAGTGAGCATTCAAAATTACAACGGCACTAAGAAAAGTGATTTGTGACCAGTTTTCACACTTATCATCATTGCAGCATCCCTATGGTCACATGATCAAAATTCGGGCACTTGGCAACTGGCGTGTATTCATGACCTTTGCACTGTCCCAGGGTCATGTGATCACCATTTGTAACCTTCCCAACTGGTTTCCGACAAGTAAAGTCAATGGGGGAAGCCAGCTGCATGATTCACTTAACAAATGCAGGGATTCTTTTAACAACTGTGGTAAAACGTTGTAAAATGAGGCGCAACTGACTTAACTGTCTTGTTTAGCTACGGAAATTTTGGGCTCAATTGTGGTTGTAAATAGTACCAAAACAACAATGAAACTGCTAAAATGTGGGGTTAAAATGAATTTGGTATTTTCTTTAGAGCAAATGTCTTTTTTGAATAAAATATTTGTACCAATCAACAAGGCGATTAAGAAGAATACCAAGTTAGTTATTCAGAAATTATATTTCAAGATTTTGGTGAGGGCATTGCAAAAACTATTTTGTTCTTAAAATCTTGGAGAAGACAGTTAAGGAATTAGATATCTAAGCTCTGTACTTGCTTTCAGCCAATAAGGCCTCTAAACACTGATTCAGTATATTAATAACTTTTACTTGTATGTAATATATTTGGATCACTCCTGGCTCTGGGATAACCTTTTTAAAATGTAAAATGTTGTTGTTTTTAATATATTTATGGTAAGGGACCTCAAAAGTTAGATGTAGCATAAGTCTTTCTGATCTCAGGATCAGGCTAAAGACTGATTAGAGGCAGGTGTGTATATATCTTCCCATAGGATGTGGAGCATTTCTTGAAAATAAAGATTATGTTGAAGTTTATCATGGCTACTTCCCAAAGACATATTACTTAAACTACGGAATGGAAAATTACTGGATTAAGCATCATAGCCACTAAAATCCAAGACTTCGAGCATGTTAGCTGTATCCAGAGCATTCATAAGATCTATGTAACACTGTTTGGAACATCAAGCCATTGATACAACATGCTTTTCATATGCTTAATTGACCATTAAAATTTGCTTCTAAGAGTAGATAATTAATGCAGTTAACTGAGTCCATTTCTTTTTCTATCTCAACAGAGACAATGATACAGACCAAATTAATTATATGTATGCCCAGTATGTCAAGAATACTATGGAGCCTCTTAATATTCCACAAGTGCGCCAAGACCAAAGATTTCCTTGGACAGTAAGTAACATGAGCCAACATACAAAAATTGACTGGGCATATGGTTTGATGTAACTACCTTTTTCAGCAATTGTTTCTATTAAAAAGCTTATAAAATGTAAATAGATGTACTCATGCTGTGCTTTAGCATCTGCCTCAATCTCCATTGAGTTTCATGGAACTGCATTGCCTTCTTGGGCCTGCTTTTCCATCTCTTACTGTATCAGTGGAGGGCCTTCTGCTGGTGTGCTAGTTCTTCTTTCCCTACTTCTTAATAAGGATCCTGCTATTTGTTTGACCTATTTCCACCTTGGCTGAAGAGGCGTGGCCTGTTGACTTTACTAACACAGCCGGTACTGTCTAGTGAGCTTAGAACAACCTGGCATGCAAATATACATTGAACTAATTGTTTCCAATGTCAGTATCATTCAGTAGCGATGCCTTATTGCATCTTATATGTTAATTAGATTAATTAGTTTTGTTAGTTATTGCTTTTGTTGTTGCAAGTGCATTTTGACATAAAATGTATGGACTATTATAACATGGACAGCTAGTGCCTGGCTGTGGCTGCTTTCTTGGAAGGCTTCTTTTCACCCTGCTTGGACCATTGCTGTTATTATCCACCCTCCTTGGACCATTATTCCCACCATTTGATAGTCTGTCAGCCAATACAGAAAGGGTTTTCCATTTAGTAACCATATTTTTATGTATGAACTTAAGTAATAAATCTTCTGAACTGAAACTTAACATGTGATCCTGATACTTCACGCCTAACAGTTATGTGTATTTACTTTTATGTCAAAATTAATTCAGATCCACCTTTATAATAAAGACCAAAATATATTTTATATATTATTGTTGATATATTTATTATTGTGTTAGAAAATATACATCTAGTCTGTGTATATGTCTACACAAGAGAAAGGGAGAGATACAGACATTATCAAGATTGTTTGAAGGACAGGTACAGTATTATGTAGAATTTTGCAGCTATTTCCAATTGTTTTCCATATTGCACTTTTGATAGGTAATGCAACATGGAAAATCATATATTTTTGTCAACATTAAAATGTTTATTAATCAACTATTATGAGCTTATTGGAGAAATAACAAACTGTAAAGGGAATACTAGCAAAGAATACATATAAGTGAATATTTGGTTGGAATATTTGGTTTCATCTAGACCAGAGGTCCCCAACCTTTTGGGCACCAGGAACCGGTTACCTGGAGAGACATTTTTCTGCTGACCGGAGGGGGCGTGGTTTTGTGTGCTGCCTGCATCCCATGGATGGGGCTTTGCTTGTTTGTGTGGACCGGTTGCTGGCATGCCGCGGACCGGTACCAGTCCACGGACTGGGGATTGGGGACCCCTGATCTAGACTTATTTCTGAGCAACACCTATCAAAATTTGTGTGATTGTTGTGATTTAAGTTAGCATGACCAATATGTTCCATTGGTCCACATTCTATATATGATCAAATCTATCCATTCTGTTATGATTATGTTCTACAAATATAAAAACTTAAAACTCAGATTATTAAAAAACTGTAAAAGTTCAAAAACAATTCAAAACTTGTAGCATTTTATATATTTTATATTTATATTTGAGAACTAGTTTGATGTAAGGGTTAAAGGCACCAGGCTAGAACCTAGGAGACTGGGAGTTCTAGTCCTGCCTTAAGCCACATGAGTAACTTTGGGCAAGTTTCTCTCAGCCCTGGGAAGAATGCAATGGTAAAGCACAGCAAAACTCTTGCTGAAAAAATTCTACTGGTTTATCCAGGCAAGTGCCAAGAGTTAAGGGTGACTTGAAGCACACACCACTTATGTTTAGTAATTATAGTTGGTGGCTCAGTCAACCAGATAGACTGGATTTGGCATTTTTATTCACCTCTATCGACTTCTTCCCAAGGATCTTGATTAGAGGTTGTTTCATGTTGTTACAGATATCATCATAGGATGCATTATTATCATTATGGTTGGTAGCATAGTCAACCAGATTGTTAGACTGAATTTGGCATTTTTACCCACCTATTAAGTCCTTCCAGATATTGTTGTTTGATGGTGTTAAAGCTATCGTTGCAAGATGTAATTTGTTCCAAGTAAAGCAGTCTTTTACAATTGATTGATGGTACTTGTTTCAATCCTGATGGCATTCAAGTGATGTTCCAGATGTTTTGGAATTGCATCCAAGACAGCTATGATAATTGGTACTACCTTTTTTTTTCTTTTGCCACAGTCCCTCTATTTCTGTTTTCAGGTCATTGTATTTTCTGATTTTCTCCAGTTCTTTATCTTCTGTTCTGCTGTCTGCAAGTACTGCAATATCTATTATGCAGATTTCTTTTTCATCAGCAGTTATTAAGTCTGGGATGTTATGTGGCAGGTGTTCAAATTATAAAGTCCAGAGCACTTTAGCTTCTTCATTTTCTATAATTTTGTCTATATTGTGATGTGACCAGTTCTTGCCTGCTGGAAAATGATATTTCTTGCAGGCATTCCAATGCACTAATTTTACTATTTTGTCATGCCATCTTATTGCTGCAGCTAACTAAGGGTTCTGCTGTTTCTTTAGCTTTGCAGAACTGGCATTTTCTTCCTGTTGCTGTCTTCTCAATTCTGGTTTTGTATACATTTATTCTTAAGGATTGGTCTTGTGCAACCAGACTTAACTCCTCTGTCTGTTTCTTCAACTTTCCCAATCTTAATCATTACCAGGCCTTGTTGTTATCTGCTTTGCTGGCTAAGGTTGTTTTTTGTTTTTTACATGCTGGTCATGTAATACTTTGCCTTACCATCTCTTTTCTATTCTTCATCTGATCTTTCTTGAAAGCCAGTTTGATCTCTCCAGTATTCAGTAAATCTTCATGATATACTAGCTTCAGGTATCTTTTTCACTGTCCTTCAGCTATTCTTCTAATACCCTTTTTTCTTCTTCATCTGACTGTGTTCTTTCAACATTCCATGCCCACCTATGCTCCTTGGTAAGTAGAGTGTCAACATTGCTGCTCCAACCAGGATGAAGAGCATGATTCATTGTCATTATTTTTCTGGTCTTCCTATCCAGGGCTTTTAGGTCTGCTTGAGTCTAGTCCACTGTGTCAGCTGTATATCTAATTACTGGAATTGCCTAGGTGTTAATTGCCTTGATGGTATTTCCTCCACTGAGTTTCAACTTTCAGAACTTCTTCATTGTCATGATGTATTCACTTCTAATCTTCTTGACTTCAATGTGCTTGATGTTGTTTGAAGGATGTCCGTGTATTTGTAGTAAACTTTTTCATACAGACTCTTATGTTATTTCCATAGGACATTTTGATTCCTTCAGTGTTCATTATTTTTTCCTATTAACAGTAAAGGTAGCACATTTCTCCTGTCCCAACTCCATTGCAATATCTTGGCTATACTGTATGCATGAACAGTATTGAGTAACAATTCTATTTCAGATTATCTTTTTCTATATATATCTATGGATATTCCCAGTCATCCTTTTCCATATAGCTTCAGATCATTCATGTAAAGGGGATAGGATAGCTTGGCAGATGTTTTTGGTATTTGATAGTCATGGTCTAAATTGTTCAGTATTGTTGACAGAGGAATCATGCAATGACACACAGTAGTGGTGATAGTGAGGCTACTTGAAAGATTCATCTATTGATATTTACCTCTCCCAGTGTATTACCATTGACCAGTATTGTAATGTTGATCTTTGCACAAAGCTTCTGATGTTTCTACTGAATGTTGTTATTTGTAGGCACTTGATTGTCCAATCATGTGGCAGGAAGTTGAATGCCTCCTTGTAATCAACCCAAGCTATATTTTGATTGGGCTTCGGTTTTCATGTCCAAGGGAATACTAGAATTCACA
The DNA here is from genome assembly GCA_023970755.1 of Azemiops feae. Taxonomy (NCBI): domain Eukaryota; kingdom Metazoa; phylum Chordata; class Lepidosauria; order Squamata; family Viperidae; genus Azemiops; species Azemiops feae. Next base: position 4,205,066 of record JALGBA010000018.1, read on the forward strand.
GTCTCCTGATTTTTAGGTCAGTTCTATAACTGCTACACTAAGCTCTCTTATGTAGTTAATAAAGTATTATGTTTTGTTTTTCCTTAACAGAATGAATGTTCAGATGGTACAAATCAGCACATTGAAAGCTTGCTCTGCACGCCTATAAAAAATGGAAAGAAGAATAAAGTGATAGGTATAACATTTTGAAGTTTTCAATTATGCTTCAGTTTATGCACATAGGTGGCATTTTATTCCCACTGGAAATTGAAAAAAAAGCAATGTGTGAAATTTCTAAGATCATTCTTCACTAATAACCTATCCTTATACATAGCCACATGTCATAAAAACAAATGAATTTAACATTGTGTCATAAGGACAAATTTTGTACACTGACCTAAAATAGATATTTTTGGAGAACAAGTGGATAAATATAAATGTATCCTTCCAAATAAGATGCTTTGGATTAGGGAATTGGGGGCTACAGAAGAATGTCCTGGGTAGAATTATGAAACAAACAATAGTAGTTTTACTATAGGAAAAAACAGTTCATTTTTTGCAAAGTGGAGCACCTAAAATTAGCTGATGATCTTGGCTCAGTACAGTACCACCTGAGCTGAGGTTTCTGAAATTTAGAATTGTGTGGGCTGTGACTTGGAGCACTATCCTCCAACCTAACAATAAAGTTGGACTCACCGAATCCTGAGCAGACGGAACATACTTACTAACACTATTCTAGAACTTAAAAGATCATAGACTACTATTATAGATAAGATCAATCCAATTTTATTTTTCAGCAAGAAAACAACATGTTTGGACTTTTGTTTCACTTGTCCCATATTATGTGCTGACATAAAATGCAAAACAGTTCTTCTTTAAGAACTTTTCTTATGAAAATGAAAGGCATATTAGGATCAAATGTACTTCTTTTAATGTTGTTAATCAGTGTATTGTAGTGAAGCATTGTCATTTTTTAAGCAAAATTTGCACTGCATTCATTTGCCTTCTGCTGTCTTACAGATATTAAGCTGCAGACATGCAGTAGCAAACTTTACCCAACTGTTTCTGAGAAACACTCAAGCAGTGCTAGATACCTGGTCTTTATCACCCCAACCCCTCAGGTTTTTATTCAGGCACTTAAGGCTTAGATCAGGGGTCTTCAAACTTGGACCTTTTATGACTTGTGGACTTCAACTCCCAGAATTCCTCAGCCAGTGTGCCTGGCTGAGGAATTCTGGGAGTTGAAGTCCACAAGTCATTAAAGGGTCAAGTTTGAAGACCCCTGGCTTAGATGCTTGGGTCAGAGTGAGCAAAGCTCCCCTTTTACTTCTGAATGCCATTTAATTTATTTTGTTTTAGTGGCATGTATGGTTTTTCTTTTGTATTTTTGTATAATGATTTTGTACATTCCACAGCGTCACATTGTTTAACTTAGACAGTCATATAAATATAAATATTTAATAAATAAGTAATTTTTGAAAATATAAACATTAGCATGCATATAAAATTGGCATGAATAAAAATAAAATTAGCATAAATGGTCACTTGGTGATCCTGTCTTCTCAGCATCTTTGAGCTACATCAAATGCCAGTGAAGTAATTCAAGTGTTGGACTAGGATTGAGGCTACCCAGATTCAATTCCAATGTCACTCATCAAAAATCACTGGATGACTTTGGATCAGTTATTCTTTTACAGTCCAGCTGTAAAAGATTTGTTGTGGGATAAAGGGAAACAAGGTCTCATATAAGCACCTTGGAGTTATTGAAGGAAAAGCATAGTATTAAATAAACAAGAAAGCACTTGATATTTTAATTATTAATTATTAAAACTTCTAATCTCAATAGCAGTTTTCCCGTTTGTATTTTGCCATTTGGTTTGCTTCTATGGGATGCTTATAACTATGACTTTCATGAGTGTGTACCTGTACTTACATTAGCAGTGTCTTTTGGATTATCAGTGACTCACTAATGATATGGACAATTTCAGCCACTTTCTTAACAAAATACTTTTAAACAGGACTTAAACTGAAAGGTGGCAGTGATCTGTGATGAGTTCATGTATGAATAAATTCTTAGTTAAGCTACGATCTATAGATCTGTTGTACATCCAGATAATAGAGTTTCCAAAGTAGATTCCTAAGTGAAGTGCTACATTAAGCACTTACAGTGAATGATGCCAAGACACCTACTTGAATTTAGCAGATAATCAGTCAGTTAATAAACTAGTGATATTTTCTCTGTAGTTAAAATGCAGATTAATATGCACATAATTTGCAATTTTCAAACAAGAATGTACAAGCCCTGGGTATTCATTACAGCATTTTGGCATGCTTATAAACGTTTAATGAGTTTGTAAAGGACAAATTGTCTTTAGGGATTTAATCAAACTAAAGGTCTATTAATAGTAAAAGCCAAGAAGAAAATTAAGACTTGGGATGTTATAATGTTCCGTTTGATGTTTTGTTTTCGGCAAACCCCCATGCCTATATAAGGAGAAGTAAGCACCACTGACTCAAATGAAGCTAGTTAAATTTTTTGAAGTATTGTAAACCAATACATGAAGATTCAAAACTAAACTTCTGCTTCCACATAGCCTGAATTAATTTTCTTAAAAATGTTGTGGCACAATGTGTAATTTTTGTTTGAATCCCCGGACCATTTAAAAGTTTAAATGATAGTTTTCTAATTATTCTTTCTGAAGAAAAAATAAAATTTTAACATAAATGTGTGATACTGTTTTAACCATTTAGTCGTGTCCGGCTCTTGGTGACTTTATAGGCAAAAGCTCTCCATGCTACCCTGTCAAGCATAGCTTCTTTCAGTTAAATGTGTGATTAATGCTAATTGATTATGTACTTTTTCAAGGGTATCATTTGGTTGTTGTTGTTTCTTATTATTATGACCCAGGGGTTTGTCAACTTGCAAACAAGATGGAAGAAAACTCAGGCAAAATAAAAGCTTTCAATAGAAATGATGAACAGTTTTTGGAAGCTTTTGTTATCTTCTGTGGCTTAGGAATACAGAACACCCAGATGTATGAAACTGTGGAAAGAGCCATGGCAAAGCAAATGGTGACATTAGAGGTAAGAATAAATCAAGGCAGTCTTTAAGTACTGTTTCTTTACTGGAATTCTTGCTGACTTTAAAGCAAGTCCAATGTTGTTCAGCTACCAACTGAAGCTCTCTCTTATTGACTCTATGCTTCTATATTTCCATGTGCTTGCACAGCACTGGTGGATTATCACTCTCACGGGATCCAGCAGCGAACCCAACTACTGCCTTTCCTAAACATATTGCATATTGGCAAGTGTGACCAGTGTAGGTGGTTTGTCTTCTTGCATTAAAAAAGATATGATTGTGGCACTGGGACATCTTCTCTTTCCTGTCTGTGGTTTCCTATGATTTTGGTCCAGCCCTTCAAACAAGTCATATCTGGGATAATAGCAAGGTCACTGTAGAGTTCCTCTACAGTATTTCATCAAACCATATCAAGTATTGCTGTCATCTTGCCTAACCTTTTAATTTCCATTAATTATAATGCACATGCTATGAATGAGAAGCTAGGAGATCCTGATATGCTCTTAACATCCTCCAAAATAACCTGAGAAATCAGATAATCTAGACATTGGCTATCCTTGCATCAACATAGTAAACAAAGTACAATATTTCTAAAATTCAGATTCTGTAATTGTTTCTGAACTTACATCCACAACTATATTTACTCGTTCTGATTGCATTGAATTGTAGCATTCTTTCGCAAAAGTGTGTGAAAATTACTTGACAGTCTTGAGTGTATTGCACTCTACTAATTCAGGTAGTTTAACATTTAAGGGAAAATATACCCTTATGAAAAAATGTGCTATAGATTAAAGTTATAATTTCAGCTTCATGAAATGCCAGTTAAACACAAATCCAACTCAAAAAGTAAAAATCTTCTCTCCTTCACTCACAGCTCTAAATAATTCTCATTTTGTTCAGTAAATTAAAAATATTTTTTCTTACACAGGCAAAAGTTCTGCCAAGATTTTCCTAAGACAGAATTTCTTTTATGCTTGTCTTATGGACCCTTGGAAAAAGCTAATTTATTATGACAACTTTGTTAGGATTATAATTATAGCTATGTTGTCAGCTATTTGTCATTCATATAGGTACATGGAAGATTTTCAGCTGTTTTTCATAAAAGAAAAAGAGTCCTTTGCGAATTCTTTGCTCATTTAAAGCAATGTTGTACCTCCCCCCCCCCGTGGCTGACCTCAAGAGTCCTGTATACTAGCAGTGTCCAATAATATGATCATACTGTTCTCCATCTAGAATTAATATAAAAAAAAAACCAGGCAGAGCATTTATTTTAATTTAGTAAAGAAATATTTAAGTATTTACTGCTTCACTGCTATGCATTTAAAATTAATTTTACTGTTTCATTATCAATCAACATAAAATATACAAAATGATTACATTTCCAAATTCTTGCCACTAATGAATCATCCAAAATACTGGCATTAATGGTAGTAATGCTAGTAATTAACAAAAATGATTTAAGAATTATCATTAAGAACAAAATGTTCTCTCCCAGCATGAATTATCCTTCTCTAACTTACCTAAACCATTACTTAAACTGCATCTGAATCAAATACATTCTAAAAATTTGCAAAATCACATCAAATGTTCATTTCAAATCATTGTTAAGAAATATTCAATTAACATTAACCACAGATGACAGAAGAGCCAGTTTAGTGAAGTGGTTAGAGTTTCCAGGCTAGAAACAGGGAAAATTCATTCAAGTCCTGCTTTAAAAAAAAAACATCGTGTGGCTATGGGCCAGTTACTCTAGAAAAAGTTGTCCTTTGGGAGTGAAGGTGTCTATCGATCATAGTTTGTAAAGATCATCAGTTTATACTATTCCCTTACTTTGGTTTACACTGAATCATTATTGATAGAGTGCTTTAGATTTTTAGTATTATAGATTTAAGTGTTGCTAAAAGATCAGTGTCTTTTGGTTCCTTTTCCTGTAAGGTGCTGTCCTACCATGCATCAGCTGCTGAAGAAGAAACAAGGGAGCTTCAGGTAACAGCGGTAATGCCATTTTCTTTTTTCTCCGCTATATCTAATCATGGTCCGCAAGTAGCTGAAGATGCAGTGGAGCAGAGGGCACAATGTTTTTAAAACATATGTCAATATATCCAGTCAATTGTTATAAGTTATTCTTGCTTTTGGCTTGAAGATTCAAGATGAAGGTATCCTAAAGTAGTGGCTTTGTTAAAATTAATTTGAGCTAGGTTTCAAGGTTCAAGACAAGCTAGTACTGCCCTTGTGCATGCTCCTATATTCAGTCATCAACCCAGTGACAATTTGGTCTGTCTTTCTATGAATGTAGCTATCTCCTTTTAAAACTACATGACAATGAATTCCCAGGTTAAACTATACCATAGAAGAAAATACGTTCATTTATTGCTCCTATATTTTTAAAAGTTTCAGCTTCAATAGATGAACCTAAACCCATTTTTCCTTGTAACAAACTGCTTCAGATCTGTTCTAATGTGAAAAATCCCTGCCCATTGTTACAATGTTGAAAAGAAAATAGAGGGAAATTGGGAGCACACTCCAGATCTGAATAGCCCCAGGTAAAGAAATATTTATCCCCTTTTCCTTTTCTAGTGTAACAGCAGTTAAATTTCAAAAGAATCAGGATTAGTGCTCAGATCCAGGTCTCCCTCCACTTAACTCCAGCTCACAGATTAAAAAGCAGATTTTTTTTAATGATTTAGTAGTCTTCTGTAGATGTAGGGAAGGGCAGAAAATCTTCTATCCTTCCTTCCCTCCTTTCCCCCCTCCTTCTCAGGTTTCTTGATCTAGGAACATACTGTGAGGGTTGGAAAATAAACATTTTCTAGCAGAAACATATTTCCAGAGGGACACTTTAAAATTAAATTAATAACCAGGGCAAATGCAGATGTAGCTTTGTTCACTAGGAAACCATTGCATGAGAAGAGTCTACCTCACATTTCTATTAAAATGCATTTGACATTAAGTTGGATTCAAAATTTCCCATTTTCACTGGAAAACAAAGATATGTGGGAGTCAGGGCTATATTTTAAAATATAGTAACATACAATATATCTTCAATTAGGTAAAATCATTAAAACAGCATTTTGAGTATATTTCTTATGTGAACTGTGTACATCTGTTATATATTTAGTTTATTTTAACATTTCTGCAATATGCTAGAGGCCCATCCAGCCTCTTTATATATGTATAAATCACATAGTTAATGCATATGGAATAAAAGTCTTTCATAAAATCAGATTATAGTATTCCGGTATTGACCCAAAGGTCCTTTTTCAAAAGGCAACTGTGGGACAACCATGACATGGATGACTGAGAATCTCCATAAACATTTATTCCAGTATTAGTTGTTATGAGAGGAACAGCTCTCTCCTGTGGTTGTTCAGAAGTAATTCCTAATTTATAAGTAGTGAAGCTAAGTTGATTTCCCTTTTTTCAACACATACTTTACTCTCTGGTTTGGAGATCACATTTTGTCTTCTGCTAAAATTGTACTAGAGCCAAAATGGGCTTCTGTGGTAAATAACTGAATAATGGTTAAAAAAAAAATAGATTTGATTCCTATCCAGTAATATTTTCAATAAATCTAGATGAATTGCATTTGGTAGATTATATCTGGGTCACATGGTGCTTTGGTTTATTTATTTAGTATCTTGAAAGACAACATTTTTCACTACTGCTCTTGTTTGTTTCAAGGCTGCTGTTGTGCCATCTGCACAATCTCTCAGGCTCACTGACTTTTACTTCAGTGACTTTGAGCTGTCAGATATGGAGACTTCTCTGTGCACAATCCGGATGTTTATTGACCTTAACCTTGTACAAAATTTCCAAATAAAACATGAGGTAAGGCCACAAGCATGACCATATATGCAACCAATTATTCCCCAATACAATGTTGTTTAGTATGTACATGTTTGTATATATGTATGTGTTATATGTATATGACTGGATATAAAGTACTTTTTAAACCATCTATAAAGTCATGGGAAAAATGCATTATCTGTGAAAAATATTTTCTGTCATTTTCCGTGCATATAAGCTCCGGAGAAAGTGGAGTTTGCTATGTGCTTGCTCACCATTCTTACCATATTTGCCACATCCTTGTCACCATCTACAAAGGAGAATTTTCTCTATCTAAAAATTCTCCCTGAGATTTTTTTTAATTTTGATTCTTCAGAATTCTGTAATCTGGGGAAATCTGAATTGTCTTCTACTGACAGCTGCCCAGAACAAGTTGGTACACCTTACATATAAGGAGAGATATTGTTTCCTGCAGCAGGCAAATTTTCTGCGCAGCTTGTTTAGCTGTGTCCTGATAAGGAATTCCTGCTTTAAATGAGTACCTCAATATAGAGTTAAGTCAAAATATACTATATATTTCTAAATGCCTAATGAACAGATTGCAGTGAGGGATTTCCATTTTTCTATTTTAAACATTGTCAAGTCTTTAACATATGGTGGAAAAACAAATTAGCAATTGATATCTAAGCACTTTTTCAGATTTGGCCTCCCTGCAATTAGGCCCTTGTAAGGAAATATAAGCTTTAATCAGCCTACAGCTTCCTAGACATTCGCTTTTTTCAATCTTTGGATAAATATGTACATAAAGGAGCAATTTCTTATTGCTTTCAAACAGTGCATTAGAGATTTCTTCAAATAAACTAAGAACCTGTAGAATCAGCTGACTTGATCAATAAGGTTGTTCATCACTTTAAATTTAAAGGTAACAAGATACTTCAGCTTATTGGGGATGCAAACATACCTTCTACTCACAACTCCTTATATTAGTCTGTTCTTGATATTATGCAGCTCCCATATAAACGTGAGAAATAACATGTTTGCTTTCATTTTATTTTCTTAATTTCATCTTTCTAAGTTAAAATATACTTTTATAACTCAGTTCCACAAAGCATGTATAAAAGCCAGATGTGAAATTTCTTGAAGTTTTAATATTTTGGCTTTGAGGTTTTATCTAAAAATGATGGTGTTTATTCTATCATACTTCTAATTCAACAATAATATTTTTGAAAGGTCCTTTGCAGATGGATTTTAAGTGTGAGGAAAAATTATCGAAAAAATGTTACTTATCACAACTGGAGACATGCTTTTAATACAGCCCAATGCATGTTTGCTGCTTTAAAGACAGGAAAAATTCAGGTATGTTTGGATAACCTTATTTATATTAGGCTGTTTTTAAAACTTTAGCTAGACATTGCAACACATTATGTTGAAATTTTACCAAGAGTTAGTTCATAGACTGTAAACATCTTCATGTAATGTATTCCCGAGCTACATCACTAAAAGAAGAAAATATTTCATAAGAGTAAACTAAGTAAGAGTAAATTAAGAGTAAACTCTGATAGCTAAAAATACAAATGATATGCAAGCTCTAGTAATGAAAATCAAGGAGCATGGTGAAGAAAATGGGACCAAAATTAAGAACAAACCTTTGACAACAGATATAGCAACCAGTCTTAGAAGTTATAATGAAGATGTGGAGGTGGTGGATAGCTTCTGCCTTTTAGGATCAATCATCAACAGCAAAGGAATCAGAAGTCAAAAATATTTCTCAGAATAGCACTTCGTAGAGTAGCTTGATTTGAACTTAACATGAAAGACATTATCATATATGCTGGACACATTATGCAAAGATCTAGTTCTCTATTATAAACTTCTCTAGAGAATGCTGGGAAAGGGCGAAGGAAAGAGACAAAGAGAATGACCAGCAACAAGGAGAATTGACTCAAACACGTTCCTGATGGCTGCACCATTGGAAGGCCTGAAGAACATAATTAGGAACTGGTCATTCTGGAGAAAATCTGCATGTATGGTCAACATTAATTTGGTTGTCATATAATCAATCAGTCTATTGCTATAAGCAGTGATAGTAATATATGTGACTGTGGTTCTTTGCAGTCCTGCCACTTTAATTGCAGTTATGTCAGTACAAAGTTGTTGATCTGCCTGTTAGGAAGCACCACTTTCTAGATTAGGGGTGTCAAACTGCCAGCCCGTAGGCCGGATACATCATAGCGAAACCGTGCCCACCCCATTGCCGGCAATCGCAAAATTGCAATACATCGTGACACATCATGTGACGTTGTGAGTTTGACACCCCTGTTCTAGATGATATGTTGGCAACTTTTTGGTGATCAGGTTCTAAAACTGCTAAGATGGTTAGTCTAGTGTCACACATCTAAGCAAAACCCAGACTCTATTTTTCCTGATTTCTTTTGAGGAATGAGAAATTTATTGTTCAGTTGCTTCAGTTTTATGGTTTCTTTGGTTCTTATAAGCTCATGCTTGAGACACCAATGACGTTACGTAGCCACAATGTCTTCTGAAATTCTTTGTCAGTTGGCCTTGATTTTTGCAAGCATTGAGGCCTTCTCTTGCCTTTATATTATTTTTCCAAAATAGTTTAGATTATCAGTGCTTTCAAAAAGCAGCCTGGTTTTACTGTATCTAGTACTGGATGATTTGTTCTTCTCGCTATCCAAGCAACTCTCAATAATTTCCTCCAGCACTACAGTTCAAAGGGTTTGTGGAGTTGAAATTAGTTTTCCTTTATTTGTTTTCAAATAGTGTAAACATACTTAGGACTTACAAAAATTGCCTCAAAATGGGAGGTAGCTGTGCTGCTGATTTTCAGTAGTTACCATGAAACTCCAGGCTGTCAGTTCATGTACACCGGAGGCTTTAGATTGCCTGTTTAAAGTCTGTGTATATTAGTCTTTAGGTTTCAGATGGCTACTATGATGTCTGTTGCTTTATTCTAAAAATATTAGATATTTACACTGCATGTGGAATGCTGTTCAGTTTGTGATTAAGCAAACAAGTAGAAATCCTCAAACAGAGAATAAAGCTCAACTCTACATGGAATTAGAAACCTGTGGAACAAGTATAGCTCAAGAGAGTAAAAGCAAATCAAAGTTCTCTATTAGTCAAACTCTTGAATCTTTGCTGTTTGGATATATTTAATTGTGTATTGCAAATTTGGGCCTAAGTGAGATAGATTTGCATAATTAAGAGTAGAAAATGAACATGGTATGATAAACTATTGCTTTGCATAGTTTATTTTTTAAATATTTGTTGGATTTGTAACCATGAAATATTGAAATAAAATTTTATACAATACAAAATTGCATGATTATTTGGGAGTCAAATAATATATCTATTCAGAATTCTGTGTTATTTGTAATACACATTTAAGATTAATTTTACTCAACCAAAATAACCATATATATAAATCTATTTACTTTCAGTTTAAGAGTGGATGTCAAAATGTATCGACATCAAAACAGCCAAAGAAAGAAACAACATGTAAATCATTGGTACCATGTCAAATATTTTTGCAAATATAGTAATTTATCTCTCCTTCATATTGTACAGAACAAACTTACTGATGTTGAGGTACTTTCTTTGCTGATTGCAGCTCTGAGCCATGATTTAGATCACAGGGGGGTGAATAATTCTTACATACAGAGGTGAGTAAATGGCAGATAAAAGGAAAGCATTTCAGTTTAATGTTTCTATTTTTCATTTTGAATTAACATTTCAGCCATAATATTTACAGAAGTTTTAACTAGAGCGATTGTGGAATCTTCTCTCAGGGTTTTCAGGGATTCTGAGTATATATTTGTCAAGATTGCTTTAAATCAAAAGCAGGAAATGTTTTGGTGTCCTGGAGCCAGATTTAAATTATTTTGGGTTATGAGAACTGCAATGGCAGAACAGTTATGCAAAGTGGATGAGATGATAGATCATGTAAAGTAGTAAGGATTCCTATGGGGGGAACTGGAGTTTTTGGAGGTTTTATGTTTTGGATGAGTGGGTTGTTCTTTATTTTTTAAAAACAAGGCATCATAAACTTAAATAAAATAATAAGTAATAAATAAATTAATTAATAAAAAAATACTTATTAAATAAAAATATATTTTTATTAACAACAAACTTTGGTGTTTTCTCCACAAATCATTTGGTAGCAATATCTTGGTGGCACAAAGGGAAAGAAGAATCACACTAAGTAGACTTCTCAGTTATTTCCAGTGCAGTTCCTCCCTCCAGAAATTCTTCCAATGGGACAATTGGTTATATTGATTCTGAGGCAAGAGAAAGGAGAGAAACCAGCCTCCATCCTTTTCCACAGGCAATTGGTGGCAATTGGTCTCAGATGGTGCAGGACAGATAACCATTAGTAAAGTCCAGTGACAATTGCCATTGTTTCGGTCAAAAAATAATATCTTCCAAAATATTATAGCTGTATAGGTTATTATAAAAAGATGTTCTCTCCCCCCTTTCTATGCACATACATACATAATGGCCAATATTAATAGTATAATACATACTTTTTAGAAATGTCTATAAAAATGAAGTATAATGGTAGAAAGAACACTAGTCGCTGTATGAGGAGAAAAGTTTTATCTTATTTCTCTGTCTCTGTTCCTCTTTCATGGTATCTTTTAAGGTTAGGAAAGGTTTCTATTTAGGAAAGTGTCTGGAAGAGTGCAAGACACATTACCTTTTTATAGCATTTTATTTTTAAAAAATTGAATTAATATGCTGTAAAAATGTTAGGCAATTTAGAATACAGGATGATTTTTTCTTCTCAGCCAGGTCCTATGGGAGAAAAGTAATATCCTAGTACATCTTATCACTTGTCTAGCTTTTTATACCTGGATACTTCTCATTTATGCAGCACACAATTGCCCTTCCCTTCCCTTCCCTCACTGAGTGATGTTCAAAGTTAATTGGAGACCAAATTTTGAAGGATTCTGTATTTTAAAATTTATATTTTAAACTTCATTTTCCTAATCATCTGTCTAGTTGCAGAACTGCCATTTTACTTGGTATCTCAGGATGAATAAGATTTTGTTTTCTTTCAGCCATATTCCGCAATTATTACAAATGGGAGTGGGGGAATGTTATTTCCCATATTCTTAACTTTGTAAAGCTATTCTGCATCTGTAGTTAATTACTTCTGATAATTCTATGTGGCCTGTTTTTTTTCCCCAGAAGTGAGCACCCCCTTGCACAGCTATATTGCCACTCAATAATGGAACATCATCATTTTGATCAGTGCCTGATGATCCTAAACACACCGGTAAATGATAGTTTTATTTACAAGAAAAGCATATCCAGTTTAGTCTTTGAACAATTTCCAGTAGTATCTTTCAACCCTATTCTAAGCTGTGCTACTGAGCTTTTCCAATGCTGCCTGATAAGCTCGGGAGACCTTGTTAGTATTTTGAAAACACACACTAACTTGACCCTAATGAAAAAAGAAAAAAATATGCTTAAAAATTCTGCTTAATCTTTCTAAGGAACCTTAAGCAGTGTTGGTATTAGCAAGATTTCTAAGCTTGTGGAAGCAGTGAACTAAAGGCAAGACCTGTGCATCGTTTTTAATGAACTTTGATAATGACCAAACAAAAAGTTACAAACAAAAAGTTATTTTCAGCTCAGTATGAAACTTACTCCTTCAGTTACTTTTGTTTCCATGTTTTTGTCAGTTGGAAATTCTCTTAATTTCACTTACATTACATGCTTAAAGACAGATATCTAGAACAAAATGTTTACACTGCGCCATAAGCTACAAGGTTACACACATTGCAAAATGTCAGTAAAATTATATCAGCAGAACATATATAAATAATGCATCTTTGTTGGTGAAGCTGTGCCAGGTCCTGCATCAATTTAGAACAGCATAAGGATTTTGTAGAGCACAAAGAGAGAATTAATATCAGGCAAATTCTATTCCTTGCAATTGAACTGTGCATTTTTTCTGCTTACTTCTGTACAGGAATAAGGCACAGCAATAAAATATGAATATTTTATACCAGGTGTAGGTGTATATAAACGTCTGTTTCATCTTCTCCATTTCTATTTTTGGCAGAAGAAAATGGTAGATGGGGTATTTCTATTTTTTTTCTCAGAAAATTTACAATTTATGTTTGGGTGTGTTATTGTAGATGCTGAATATGGCAGTGTCAGCAGTGTGCACACAAACATAGACCATGGGAGATATCAGAGATGGCATCCACAAAGTAGCTTTTTTCCAGGGTTTAGTGAGAAAAATTCAATAGTAGCTGCTTATATTTTCTCAACTGAATAGTTAAAAAATTATACTTTCTTAGGGTTCTTACCTAGTTATATTTTCCTCTTCCTCAGTTTTAATAATTGGGTTTTTAAAAATTCAATATTTTTGCTTTCAGCATATAAGAAAATAATGTAGTGTGTAGAATTTAACAAGAGCCTGTCAAAGTTACTGTATCATTATAGTCAATGCATTCTTGTCATAAATATTCCATTGTTTTCTTTTGGACAAAGGGCAATCAGATTCTCAGTGCTCTTTCTGTTGAAGAATACAAGGCAACACTGAAAATCATCAAGCAAGCTATTCTTGCCACAGATTTAGCACTATACATAAAGTAAGTTGCAGTAATTATACTTTAGGCTTGGATATGTGATTTTTCTCCTTTGTTTTTTAAGAATGTAAAATTGTACAAATTTTCCTTTTTAGGCATTTAATAAATAATAAATGTTTGTATGCTTTTCAGAAGAAGAGGAGAGTTTTTTGACTTTCTGAGGAATAATCAGTTTAACCTACAAGAGCCTTATCAAAAGGAATTATTTTTGTAAGTTTTTTAAGGATATTATTGTAGTCTGGTTTTTTCCCTAGAGTTAGCAATTATTGGTTTGCTTTCATTGGGTGATTGGGCTGGGCAGTAAGAGAACAAAAAATACATGAATATGGGTGAATTACTTGCTTCTAATTATTTGGTAAGGTCTCGTATTATTTGCCAAACAAGATTATTTTCCAACATGACTTGACAAAGTACCATATTGTTCTTTGAATGAAAGTCTATTGTTTAAAAGCACTGAACTGTTAAAATCAATATTCTTAGTTTTCAGAGAAAATATTTGTTTTGCTTTGCATCAGAGTAGTTAGTTTACATTTACAACAGGAATTTAGTCCTTCAGCAAGAATCAGGTTCATTATGGATATAGGACACTTTTGCTTTATAGCACATGGTATATAAAAACTGAGGATGGTTTCTATATGCTCTTATGGATGTGGCCGGATGGGAGCTTTGACCTTTTCAGTTAGTACTGACCGGTCACCATACCATGAGCTTTTGCAACATATTATCGTGCTTATTAATGCCCATGATAAATGAATGACTGAGCTGTCACAAATAGCCAATGAAGATAAAGATCTGGCCACAGGCTGAGTCTGTAAATTGTATAGAATAGATCTGGTTTCAGAACACTGAATCATAGTGGTTTCTCAAGTCTTTCCTTTTTTAGTGGGACAAAGTTTTATAGCAGCCCAACATTGGCATCAGCTATTGTTATCAAATATATAACTCATCAAAAAGGAAATAATTTTGCCTTTCATGAATTATATGAGAGACAAGCAAAAACAGATGTGATCTACAGTGACATATAATTATGTAAACCAGTGACTGTAATTGTCTGGGCTAGTTGTAGGACATTCATAAATGCTTTAAGCATGGACCATGTTAGGGAGGTGTTTCCAGCTATGTTCCTCCATGGATCTAGTCATCTCTAGCTGCATGCTGGCTGGGGAATTCTGGGAGTTGAAGTCTAAGGTTGAGAAACACTGAACTATACTCTTACAATAAGGATCAGGAATAGTCACTAAACACAGAAATCTATGACTGATTAATAGAGAGAGAGAGAAATTGAATGGTGGAAAAAATGGAATAGCAGTTTGAAAAGGAGCTATGCCCTCCTTACTGCAATATTTTAAGTCCCACAATAACGAATATTATCATTTGCAGCTATTCAAGTCATGATGAATTTGTATGTTTCCAGAGTTTTGTTTTGTTTTTTAAATGAAATTTGGGATGTCACAAATATTCTTATTTTGCTATAGAAGTGTTATGCTTTTCAAAATATATACTGCAAAAGTATGGATTTGTGGCTTTTACAGGGCAATGCTGATGACTGCATGTGACTTATCAGCAATAACAAAACCATGGCCAGTTCAGCAGCGGGTAGGTATCTACCAAAAGCCTGATCAGATTCCTTATTTCCCTGAATGTACTGTTCCTGCTATTCCTCCCATCTGAACCCACTCTGCATTTGGCACAGATATTAATTGCTGCCTAGCAGATTATTGTACAAACTGATTTTGCAATGAAACGTGACACATTAAAGTCAGTAAATCGGTAAAAATTCTTAGAAAGACAGCATTAAAAATAGTGCATAGTCTCTCTCTCTCTCCTTTTATTTATAATCTGCCTTTTTTAAGAGCTTATTTAGTAGGTTTGCCCCCTAATTTTAAACCAGAAAACCCTAGTGTGCCATTGGACTTCAGAGAAAGTGGCTAGTAAAAGTCAGGGAGCTCCATAATCATATGGAGACATGAACCTATTTCTCATACCAATATCTTAACTACTATGCTATACTAGATACAAAGATTATTATCTATTGATTACATTTACTAAAAAAGATAGCAGACATATATTTTCCTTTATGCAGATTGCTGAACTTGTAGCTGCAGAGTTCTTTGACCAAGGAGATAAAGAAAGAAAAGAACTTAACATTGAACCCACAGTAAGTAGAAGCACAACATTTTAAGACTGTTTTGTTCTAGAAATTTATTTTATATAGCATTTTTATTATTTCATGCAAAATCAAATATTTCTATCAAATATAATTAGAATTCTTTATCCTTTACCAATAAAGGATTTGTAACTCAGGGTTGAAATGAGAGGTTGAAAAGAGGAGCTGAAAAGACCACCGATGATGTTATCAATGGATAATTAAACATCTGCAAGAAAACAACCAAGCTCCGAGAGCACCGAGGACCCCTCTTTTTCCTTTATTGCAACCCAATCAGCTTATTACTGAAATATGAAATGTCTAAAAGTTTCCAAAGAACCTTAACAACAAAAGCCCAAGCTTTCAACTTTTTGTATTTATGTGTTAATGCCCTCCAAACAGTGATCACCAACATGTTTCAAACTAGCATTTATGGGGTCAATGATGTTCATTTTAGATATACATTAAACTGGATTTGATTTCTCGGTGGTTGATTATTTAGCACTGAGAGCCCATAATGAAATATACAGTATGTTCCTTCTCTCTTGAAAAATTGCAATGAAAAGAGAACCTGAATCTGTGATATTGAATTTATGCTTTATTTTCTATAGGATATAACTAGCCATTTGATACTGCAATTGTACAATTAGGAAAATATGTATGTACAATGAACCTGAAAATAAGAGTTATTTCCACGATTTATGCTTTCCAAAGAATATGCTCTATGTGCACTTTGTCTGACATTAATGAAGTCAGTTATTATAATGAGAATACTCTGAGACAAAATATTGATATAAAATGTATTTTATATAAAAGGGATTATTTGGATTTGGATGATCTGTACATATGCCCCACAACTTGAAAATACATGTGTGTCTGTTTTTTTATTACAAACCAGTTAGCATTAACTTTACCATATGAAAAATGATCTGTTGAGACTAAAAGCATGATGAAGTCACATTTAAATGCATATTTCCATTTACATTGATTTTTTAATGGGATTTTGACCTGGCTCATTTAGAGTCTCCATTAACAATATTATGGTAACATTAATGGATTGTACCTCCTCAATAAAATTCCTACTTCGCAATTAAAGAAATTAGGGATCACCAAAACTGGCTTATCAATGACCATATAGGTTACTGAGACTGAAATGGGATTTGAATGCAGACCAACCTCTCCTGACTGAAAAGGACAAGGTAATGGACATGATCATATTTGGATGCTCTAGAACTAATCTTGCTCCAATATTTGTATTTTTTTCCCCAGGATTTAATGAACAGAGAAAAGAAAAACAAAATTCCCAGCATGCAAGTTGGATTCATTGATGCTATCTGCTTACAGCTTTATGAGGTATTCTGCATGAAACTGTCAAAGGGCATAATTATTTGTATCAGGGTTATATGCAAGTACTGAATTAAAAACTGCATTTTCTGTTCAAAGGGATTTAGGTGAAAGCAGATGACAGTAATTACCCATTGAGATGAAGGCTTCAAAACCTTAAAAGCATAGTTCAAAGAAGTTTAGTTTATTTCAAAGTGTAGAGCCAGACAATATTGGTTTCAGGGCCTAATTTATTCCTTATAAGCACTGAGAGACAGAGGCTCTCCCAAGACTCGATTCTTTTTCCATTAATCTAATTCATGTTTCTGTTTTTGCAGGCATTAACCTACATATCGGAAGCCTGTTACCCTTTGCTTGAGGGCTGCAGGAAGAACCGGCAGAAATGGCAGGCTTTAGCTGAAGAACAGGAAAATAATTTGATCATTGGAGAAAGCAATCAGCCCAAACGGAACTGAAATAGACATTTATTAGGACGTATTGGTTTACAAAGAAGATATTTATATAGAATAATTTGGAGATACCTAAAGTTTTACTAGACACTGTATGAAATAGGTGCATAATTTGCCACTGCTGTATTTTAAATAACAAGAAACGTATATTTTTGCACAGCACTCAAGAACACAATATGAATTATTTTTATGTAGTCTGATGTATCATAATTGTATATTTCCAATCGATCTGCAACTAGCAGATCTAATTAGCCCTGCTTGATAGAGGTGTGGAAGTGGACAATTTTTAGGACTGCTTCAGAAAATTCTTGGTCCAGAGTTGTATATAGTTATTTAGTTTTGATCAATGGCCAGTACTTTAAAATTACTGTATGTGGCACTTTCTGGTGTTTTTTTTTTTATAGTGCCTCTTCTTAAATGTAAATAATGAAAAAGCAGTGTTGCATTTGAAAGCTAGAAGTTACCAGAGAAGCAAGGTGGCCAGCATTTGCTTGGCGTGGGGAAGAACAGAGCACTGAATTAATATTGCTTGTTCTAAGAAATCTGTTTTTTTCAGGGTGAGGCATGTTGAGCTCAAAGGCTAAAGTACAAGTATCAAGGGAATATGCTGCATCTGTGACTTTTCCTGTCATGGGAATGTTTGAGTTTTACTCATTATGTTGCAGCAGCTGAGGAAGAGTGCAAATGAAATTGTCCAGAGTTTCTTAATAATAATGAAATGTTTAAGAAATACATAATTAAAATTGAACTACTTAAAACTACAAGAAAGAGTACTTAAGTTGTGAAGAAGCTGGAAACGTGATATGTAGAAAGAAAGAAAAAGATGAAAATGGTCTTCAGTTTATTGGAATCAAAATACAGTCCCCAAAATATGGCCCTGCTTTAAAGAACACTAGACAGAAAAAACCATGAAATCAATGGGGTACATTATGAAAAAGCCAGACTTCCTTTAAAAATGGAATAATTGCTACTGTTATCATAAAACAGTATCAAAAACATCAGAGAGAAGTCATAGCCAGTGCTTCTTAAAAATAACTGTTCATATTTTTTTTAAGGAGTGGCTTTTCAAATGAAGAATGCTCTAGAATTTCATAAGACTGTTTGAATTTAAAGAAGCACAATCGCAGAGTTTGTAAAACAGTATCCAGAAATGGAATTGCCAAAAGCATTCAGGGAACTCTTGTCAAAAGTAGCTTTAAAAAAAGTTAAAGAATGCAAAAACAGGGAATGGCCTAGATGAAACAAATCCTGCTGACATTCAAGAAAAACAGTATCCAAGGTTACCAGCTGTCAGGCAAAAAGAGAACATATCCTTTTTGTCCCTATGTCCTCTGGCTGGCTGACATAGCTTTAAAATCAAATATTGTCCAGTTTTTGTATGTAACGAGCTGTCTCTTCCTGAGCAGCTTTTCCCAATGGCATAACATTTCCCTAATAAATGCTAAATGCAAATTAACAAGGACAGCTCTGTGACCTTAATTAGTACCTTCCAGTCAGCTTATGCTACTGCATGGGTGTCAAACTCGACCGCGTCACATGACGTATCGTGACATATCACAACATTTTTTGCCTTTGCAGAGCTGGGGTGGGCGTGGCCTGTGCGTGACGCATCCGGCCCATGGGCCGCCAGTTTGGCACCCCTGTGCTACTGCCTCAAACTGACAAGACTTTAATCAGTTACAGATAATCTTCAACTTACAACCACAACTGGGATTTAAATTTCTGTCACTAAGCAATGTAACGGTTAAGTGAATCATGCCCAATTTTAGTTCTTTTTGTCACAATTGCTGAATGAATCACACAGTTATTAAGTGAATTTAGATTCCTCCATTGATTTTGCTTGTCAGAAGCCCACTGGGAAGGTTGTAAATGATGATCACGTGACTTTGGGATGCTGCAACCATCATGAATACATCATGCCCAGCTGTCAAGCACCCAGGTTTTGATCATATGGCCATGGGGATGCTGTGACGGTTGTAAGTGTAAGGACTGGTCATAAGTAGTTTTTTTAGTGCCATCATAACTTTATAAACAGTTGTTAAACTTTTTTTGTCAGTTTTGTATTGTAATTTTTGTTGTGGATGCCAAGAAGGATAACCAGTGTGTCTTCCTTTGCCTGTTCAGCTATCTGGTAGTCCTAACCACGTATAAAACAATATTTGGATTGACAGAATTATTTGTCAATATAAATTATTCACATATAGTGTTTTTTGCCACAATACTACTAGAAGTTAGTAGTAGAAAAAGAAAACATATATCTTTTTTTAATAAGAACATTTGCACTTTTTTGTTTTTGTTTTAGTACTGTCATCAGGCTTACGGTTAGGGCAACAGCTTATTAACGAGGTAAAAGCTTTCATCTGGTTTCTCTCTACATCACTGTATCCTTATATCTTTAGAGAAGCAAAAGGAGCTCATCTTAAAGAAACAGGAGCTTTATTTATTAGGGGCTTCTGGGAAAGGTTCTCGCATTAGCTGTCATGCTAAGAGCTTATTTACGAGACTCTGGACCTGAATTAACTTTTGGAAGATGGTACAAATAAGGTCAGTTAGCATGAGTATGTTTTTATTGTGTGCAATAAAAAGCATTATGAAATACTGATATCCGTTCTGGGGCTCAAGACTAGTTTTTTTTGTAGGGTTGGCTAATGGTGAGGTTATTACAGGCATTATTGATTGCAACATTTTAAAGATAGTCAAATGAAAGCACTGAACTTTGTTTCTCTAACCACTGAACAATATATATTCACTAAGTTTTCCACTCCTGCTCCTACATTTGATAAAAATGTTAGCTATCATTTGACTGACCTTTTTTACAAAAACTTATTTGTATCATTTTTGACAAATCAATGTAATTTCATTAGTCCCTAGCACCCTGCAGTATTCTGAAGCTAAGCAGGCTATCCCCATGCTGTTCTCAGATCAGTGATATACAACAAACATTTCTTTGGAGTAGAATAATTTCACACTAAGTGAGGCCTCTCTTTGACATGGTAATTTTAGTGAGACTGATTTGAGGGAAAGCTTTCCTGTTCAAGGGTAAATGATCTGTAATCTGCGGCATCCCTTCCAGGAATACCAGTATAGATTAAAATCCTACTTCCATATTTAAGAGGAAAAAGCTAACTGATTAGTTAAAACTATTAATATTGAGGTTAATTAATATATATTATTAATTAATACATTAATACATTAATTAATATATGAGAATATTAATATATTGAGGTTAATTAATATATGAGGTTAGCAAAATCTAATAAATGGACTTTAATATAAAATCTCAACAAATTGCTTAAATTCTTATGATCACTAACATGGAGAAACACTACTATTTAACTATAATTCTTAGGTGTGGTAGAATCTCCTCAACTATGCTTTAATTTGCATGATTGAAAGTAAAACCTATTACTAATGTTTTGTAGGGTAAGTACTGTACAAATCAGGTTAAGAAATATGTAAACAAAGAACTTGCAGAATTCATTTTTGAGAAACGAGTCAAGCACTACTCATTTTTTGTCTCAAATAAATACTACTTAAATAGACATACTAAAATAAAGCATTAGAGTATGTCTATTCCTTACATGACAATACATTTACTGAAAGTTTTAATAAAATTATTAAAGATTCAGGAAGAAGGTAATTCTATTCACTTACAAAGGAAGCAAACTATTTTAGTTCGTCATCCTCACTATTTTATGAAGTCTATCATATGTACTGTGGGAGACTTCAGTTTCATGCATCTGTAAAAACCAAGAAATATATATTTGAAAATTGTAACATGTTCATAACTTAAAGCATATATTTTAAAAGGATTAAATTCAAATCCAAACTAATTTCTGTTGAATGCTGAAGGAAAATTAGATCAGTGATTGGTAACAATTCATGGATATTTAGATTTGTGCAGTTTAAGTACATAATATAGGTGAAACTTATTAATGAAATGTGTAATATGTAGAAGTGTCCCAACCTAAAAATTAAAAGCCCAAGTTCTCAATTTAAGATAATTGGATTTTAGGATGTTTTGTTCCCAAAACATTGACCATCAATTTGTTTCAAACTAACATTTTGGAGCCAATGATGTTCATTTTACGTATACATATACATAATTTGACTTCTCAGTAGCTAATTATTCAGCATTGGTAACTTTGATATATGATTAAAATGTGTTCTTTCTCCCTTGAAAAATCGCAATGAAAAGAAACCTGAATCTAAGGTGTTAATTTTTTTCTGCCTTTTCCATAAATTTAAATAGCCATTTATAATGCAGTTGTACAATGAGAATAACATGTATCTAGAATAAACCTAAAAATAAGACTTAGCATTTTCAGGTTTAGGCTAAATATAGCAATTTAGTATCGTCAGGCATATTTGATTTAAACTCTGGACAATACCATGTTCTTCACTTTCATAAAATACCCAAATTTTGGTAGAGTCATGGAGCCTTGTTCATTCCAGTCAGGTTAAAATTATATTTTATCTTTTTTCTGTAAAAACTGTGGAGATAGATGTGGATGTTATCTCTGCAATCACTGCATTTTTCTATAAGCTGTATTATATAAAGAAGCCAATGAACTTGTAACCTCCATTCCCTCGACTTCTATTCTTGCCTTTTTTTATATGCAGAATGGGAAGAATAGCAGGAGATAGAAATAAAATCATATCGCTTTTTCCCTTGATTTAGAATTCTGATTTTTTCACATTTCTCTGAATCACTGGGACAGTCTCCACCCAGCATGAGCTGAAGGCAAAGAAAATAGAGGAGGCAGTACTGCTAAGTTTGCCCTAATTTTCTCTCCTTGCATGCAAAATATGTTTAGCGTTATAATGACTGAAGAGGGCATGTGTCTCCTTACAATGCAGTAAGGACACTCATGATTTTGAGATGAGTTTATACATCACTTGCTGAACTAACAGGGTTCTGCTTTTCTGAAACATTTGAACAAATACAATGTGTGTGTGTGTGTATGTGTGTTTCTGAACACTGTTTTTATTGGTTACATAGTTGTTAACTTTTAAAAGCATATTTATATTTGAAAGATTCCTCAAAGTTTAGATTTCTCACTCACTTGGGTTACAAATATTTTTTTATTTAAGGTAGCTAAGAGATCTAGGAAATTAAATATGCTATTAAATCATTTTCTCTTAAGTTGCTATTCATTTGAGTTATTTTTGTTCATTATTGCTTCACTTTCCCAACTTAAAATACTGTTACAAAACAGGTTGAAATTATCGAAGGGTAAAATATATGTACAGGTAATCCTTGACTTACGACCACAGTTGGGACTGGAACTTCCATTGCTAAGCAATTCAGTTGTTAATTGAGTCATGCCTGATTTCACAAACTGTTTTGCCATGATTATTAAGTGAATTATCATGGTTGTTCAGTGAATCCTACTTTCATTAAGCAAACTCAATTTCGCCTGTTGACTTTGCTTGTTGGAAGCTGGCTGAGAGGCTCACAATAATGTGACCCCCTGGGATATTGCATTGGTCATAAGTGTGAGGATTGGTTGTACGTTTCTTTTTTCAGTGCCATTGTGACTTTGAACTGTTATTAAACGAATGGTCATAAGGCAAGGACTATCTCTATACATAAAGTACTTCTTAAAAACACCTAGTTTTTATGCTGATACATACTAACTCTCAAGCTTTAAAGAAAGCATATCGTATAATTATAGTATTTCTGAAATCCCATATTCTTAAAAAGAAAATTTCAATTTCTTTGAAATAAAAATATGAATAAATGTATATTTCAGTGCCTAAATGTATAAAATATCCTTTTTTAATCTCACTTGGTTACCCTTGCATTAAATGTCTTGGCAAGTCTGAACAGTATTTTTTTTTTCTTGTATGCTACAAGATTGCAATGAATTTTGAGCCATCCTAAACATGCCATTATCACATTCAAGACAGGAAAAAAATGAAGAAGAATGAAATACATAATTAAACTCAAGTATGACATGTCAGGAATGAATCAGCATCACTCCTTGCCAGTTGTATATTTTGAAGGGACAGGATTGTGGTTGTTTTGCTAATGCAACATATGCAAATTAATAAGACTCTGAGCAACTTCCATGATTTTCCTCTCAGATCTAAAACAACCATTTCTGCTACAGGATTTGTGGAAAATTCTAGGCAAATAACAAGGAGCATGCACTTTATTTAGGAAGCCAATATTACCAAAAAATACTATGAGGTAAAATTAAGTGGGCTAGGTGTGGGCACCATTCTCCATTCTGGTGCCTATTTAGGAGGATGGGGATTTGTGGAGTTACAATTTCAACACATTTGGAGGATGCCATTTTGAAAAAGAATGACCATCTTACTTCCTTTTGTTCCAGGTTTTTTCCAGGTCCTGATATCCCTGAGCAGCTTGGGCTAATGCCTAACAACATAAATTATCTCATCAGGTTTTTGTGAGGATAAAATAGGCATAGCCATGCATGTAACCTGGAGTGTGTTGGAGGAAAGATGGGGGGTCCTGTAGAACTGGAAATTCAGAGGGAAGCACAGCAAGAACTTTCACCAATTGTAGAATCTGGTAGGTTAATAGGTAGATTGGCCATTTCCATTCCAAATCTACAGAATTTCGTTTGGTGTCTTCTTAGATTTTTCTATAAACTGTAATACACTGATTATGAGAGATGCTGTTGCTCAGTGAATTTTAGGTTATGGCTATGACCCAATAATACCTAATCTAATATATTCCTCTTTACAGAAAACATAAAAGAATATCAAGGTCTTATATTAATGAAACTCTAATGTATTCCAATGCCTGTTCCTTTGTTTTCAACAGCTTCTGTTATACTGAGTAAATGTATGACGTTTTCTTGATTCGCTGGTAAATATTTTAGAGAAAACAAGCCACTTCTTCTTGATGGCTAAATATGGCATCATAGCTTATGTAATCTCTTGAGAAAATAATATATTCAGAAAATTGGAAGTATTAGAGATTTTTGAAAGTGTCCAGGTTCATTGTCCACAGCATAGAGATTTCTCACTGCTTCAGAATTCTCCCTGTCCTTGGCCTCTTGATCAAACATATGTTTCTTCAACAGTTCTGTGATGAAATCAACCTTACAATAAGATTGGGGAAGTTCTAAGTAGAATAGTAGATTTTCAACAGGGGATTTTCTTACTGAATTTCCTTTTTAGCCGTAGTGTTTATAGTGGAGTTTGCATGTATTTCTTTCAAATAGGAAAAAAAATTCTAGATCCTGCCTAAATAAAAAATATTTCATTTTTGTAAAAGAACAAGAAAAGTATTAGAAGTTTGATTTTTATTTATAATTTTGAAAGAGCTGCAACAGGTTTTGAATCAGTCATAAGGGTATATTTTTAATTGGCTAAATCACACTTCAATAAATGTTAATAGACTAGCCCAAATCTTGATCCAAACATTGGCGTTTTCTTTATTATTAGCTGCAGATTGCTAAGCATTGTTTAGTGATGATTTTGAAGCTGTCTCTCAAAGTTCATTCTGGAGAGGATTGAAAAAAAATAGACACCAACACCCCTTAGATAACAGCAATTATTAGATATATTGACATTGAAAATGCCTATCAATTTCATAGCAGCTTAGAATGGTTATATCCAATGAATCTGTTAAAATACAGCTGCACAATACAGCTATACCATCATCTGAAACACAACTACATAGAGACAATTCCATACAACAATAAAACTCCTAAATGTTTTACTGTTTGCTCAGTTGTATTTAATGATTCTTCAGTAGTGTGGATGAAACAATTTCTCCTACCACACTTGAACTCGTAGATTAATTTGCAGGGTCTTGGACAGGTTACATATCACATACAAATGGACCTTTGTCCTTCAACAGAAGGGAGCTGCTAATTCAGAAGAAGAACTGAGAAGCTTCCCTCATTGACATTTTTCCTGTGGACTTCATTCTGTGTCAATGAAGAATTCTGTCTAAAGGTAGGGTTGATTCTATATGACATGGAGACAGAAATAATTCTTTAAACTCTTCTAGCCATTTCTACCAGGCCAGTGCTTGGTTCAGATCCTGGAAGTCATGACTATATGGCTTCTTATTCTACATGCTAATTATGAACTCAATTCTTCAAAAAATCTTTTGTGGTCAAAATGAAATAGTCCAAATGAGACTAGTAGAAGCACAAGAAGACAAAATAAATCCCTGTAGGATGGAAAAAATCCCTCAAGCAACTAAGTGAATTAAGTATGTTCAGTTGGCATGTGGCTCAGAAGAGGAGCAGCATCCTAGAAAATAGAATGGTGTGCTGACTGGAATTTGCTTTGCTGTAAGTAATCAGCTTCTCAGTTCATTCATAGTGAGGAATGACTATGGTATATCAGCTGAATGGATAGTTCTATTCTGATCCTAAGTAGTTTTAACAGCAATTTATCAGGTGGTACTATATATTTCTCTAATAATCAAATTTAAATATATAAATAATCTGCCTGCCTAAATGCACTTAGCACTTCCATTTCTCTTCATACCTTAAGTATTTCTTGGATCTTTCAGCCTTTTTTTTGGGGGGTCTTGTTTCTGTTGTTCCTGTTCCTGCTTTCGTCCCCGATCTTTATTCAGTGTTTCCTACAAGCGAAAGATTTACTCATTTTTTTTAGAGACCATGCAAGACCTTCAGATAATTCACACCCCTCCACTCCCTAATTTATGCAGGTCATGATTTTTAAAAAAATATGTTTTCTTGGGAAGTATATGATAATCAGTGCTGGATGACATTAAAGAAATTACTTATATATGATAACTCACCTGTTGTCCTTGAGTTTGCTTACCATCCTCATTTTTATCCTTAAAAAATAGAAAAATAAAATCCATTTGTCTCCCCTTTTTATTTCTCAGAAAAACAACAACACAAAACTGCCTCTTAGGGGTGGGAAATCTGTGCCTAACATATCTTGCTGAACTGCTCGCATGATCCATGTTGTGGGTATGACGTTGCCTTCTCTAAGTGCCTTAAGACGTCTAAGATATCTAAGATACTTTAAGATGCCAAAGATGTCTAAGATGTCTGGCGACCAAATACCTATTTAATAGAGCAAGTCAAGACCTTTAAATATTTGAGGATTGTCTTCCAAGCTATAGATAATCATAAATCACTATGTCACTTTAAATACACAAAAACCAGTGTTGGCTTTATAAACCTTTTACTTCTTCAAAGGAGCTCAGCATATACGGTACCTGCAGTGCTGAAAGTCTTCTTAGCTAAGATCTGAGCCCAGTTCCTTTTGGGAGCTCAGTTGGGCCCCTACAGGTCATTCCTTTCTTTGGGAAGAGTTCAGTCCAGGTTTTTGAGAACCATCTTTCAAGCACCTTGCTGAGTTTCTAACACAGTCCTTTGCCGTGAAGATGGTTATCTTAAAATTGAAACTTCTGCCTGGATTTACATCTTTTCCTACTGACTTAAGCATGTCTTTCCAGTTGGCTTGGCCTCTTTAATTAGGACCAGCAACTTCCAGTGTTCTTGGAGCCAGGCAATACATGCCAAATTGCAGCTATTCATGGCCTGTCATCATCTTGATGGACTACAAACATGCACTAGCTAATCTCAAACAGCAGCCCATTGAAAGCAGACTTTCCAGCTCTACCGAGAAACACCTTCTTGAGCCACTCTCCATTTCCTCCTCTAAACAGCTAGATATCTCAGTTGAGGTAGAGGAATAATTGAATCATTTTTATTATTCACTATTGCCCTCTCTATCCAGGTGCTTGCCAGGAATTATTATTTGTATTCTTTACTAAATATCCTGGTCATTCCAATCTGTTTTATCTCAAGAAGTTATTGTTGGATCAATCAGATTTTATTTCTTTGATCACAACCAAGTACTGTTCTGTAGTCTGCACAGTATGCCATAGTAACCCTTTTTAGATATTTTAAAATAACTATATTGTTTGTTTATTACATTTATTGCCCACCATCTTTCCATAGGGTAACTCTGGGCAGCTTT
The DNA here is from genome assembly GCA_023970755.1 of Azemiops feae. NCBI lineage: Eukaryota > Metazoa > Chordata > Lepidosauria > Squamata > Viperidae > Azemiops > Azemiops feae. Next base: position 4,232,429 of record JALGBA010000018.1, read on the forward strand.
TTATCTTAATTAACTGTGACTTTTGCATTCTATTTGCTACTCTAGGAGAAAATAAAGATTCGATTGATTGATTGCTGCCTTCTTCTAACTTTAAGGAAACCTATGCTATTGAAAACATTTTCAGTCTTAAATTAAGTTTGCAAAGTATATGTGCTTTAGACCAGGCATGTGGTTAGACAGAGTGGAGCCACAGAAGGATTGCAAGGTATTTCTGATAACCTGTTGGTCCCTCTTATTCTCTACCTTTGTGCCGACTGTCTAGTGCTTTTCCCTTCACCACTTTCTCCCCTTTTCCACCTTTCTGCATGGTTTTTCTACATTTTTGCCATTCTGTATTTCTCTCTATCTGTTTCTACTCTCAGGTCCCTTTTTCAGAGTTCCAGCACTCATCTCTTGGTCTTTCTCTTTACCTTGTATCCTCCCACTCCAATCATAAATGTTATATAGCTCGCCCACTACTGGTGGCAAAATAATCTGCACATTTTCAATATTTTTCTTACAGGGTAGTTATGGAGAAGGAACTATGTACTTGTATATTGAGTAAATAATAAATCTAAAAAGTAAACTGAAAAAGAGAAAAAAAGGGAAATGCGCCCATGTATTTTGGTTCCTAATCCAACCCATTTTTGGAATGTTTTTTTTTTTTAGATTTTTTCCCCTGACTTTTTAAAATATATAACCCAAGATGGTGATAAATAAAACTATACCCCTTCCCTCCTTCTTTTCCTCACAATAACAACCCTATGAAAAGGGCAAGGCTGAAAATGACTGGCCCAAAGTTACCCAGCAGCTTTTTCAAACCACTGTCCTGGTTTCTAGGCCAACACCATAACCAATACACCAAACTGGCTCTGTGTTTTGTGGGGGGTGTTTTTGTGGCTTTGTGTGGCCACAGAATAGCATGTGCACATCTTGGACCAATGGAAAGTAAGCATCTTGGTTTCAGGCTTTTGAGTACTGAAGAATTTGGCTACTATTCTATTCAGTCAAGTGTGGAAGAAAAATAATCTTTTGAAGCAGTCTAAGCCTAATATTGGCTTGGGAAGCTAGGGAAAAAGAAATCTATTCATATTATTATGAACAGATCTTACAAAAACTGCAGGTACTACTACTACTTACAGATTTGCTGCCCTTTTCACCCTGAAAAAAGAAGGAATAAAAAGTTAGTATTTCATTCAGCACTTCCTTCTAAAAGGAAATCTAGAGCAAAAGTTAAATATATAAGGATCACAACAATACCAATTATGTTTACAAAATGAATTGGTATTTAAACTATTACTAAACTGTTTTGTGTATATCTATACACACTACAGCCATCTCTGCATATTCTTAGATGTACCTTTATCAGCAGTGGCTACATTTATTGTTGGGGAAATTTAAAGTTTTGATTGGAAGCTTAGCTATATAAAAGAAAAAAATGGTCATTATCCCTATTAAAGCTAAATTTGTGTGTATAATTGGCAAAGCAAGAGGAAAAAAGTGTTTGCTTCTATGTTTGCATAATTCAGATTATTGGCATAATAAGATTGATTTGTCTGAGAAGTGCATATCTGTCTAAAATTATCTAACTGGGCAGAAGAACCAATGTCAAATATAGAAGAAAAAATGGACATTAGTAACCAGGGCATGTCTATCTTTGCCATGTTTTCTATGGAAATGGAAATAGGCAAACAACAACAAAGTAATTCTAAGTTCTGTTTGTGGTCTAGCAATTTAGCTGAGATGCACATGGATAAGGGTCTGAATGACTGAGTTTCATTATATGAAAAGGAAGATCTTTGCTGAGATCCTTTATTTTCATAGTAAAATCTGCTTTTCATCTACCCAATTTCACTGTATTTAGCAGATCTGATTTCTAATCTGTCCAATAACTGACCAATATCTAAGCAGTTTGTAAATCTGTCAAAGACTAAAGAGAATGAAACAATGCAACATTGAAAATAAAAGAATGCAGCAAGAAATACCACAGGAAGAATAGTAAATAAAATAACTTATATATAAGCCTTTCTATAATATTTCCTCTTAGGTATTTTAATCCTGGAATATATAAGGAGCTGCTGATTGAAGGATTCATCCTGCCAATCTACAGGATTAAAAATGCTCTCTATATAGCAGCCTTTTTCAGTAGCAGGGTTATTTTTTAGCAGAAACTCACATTTTGCTTTTTATCTTTTTCTTCATAGCCCTGTAGAAGAGGGATATTCTGAATGTCTTAATTTCTGAGAACAGCATAACACAGTATAAAACTTTAAAGAACCAATATCAGGATGTTTATGATCTTATAAAATTCAGCAATTCCAAGCTACTTAACGTTTTCTTGAAGCTTTCCTATTCTCTCCACAGCCAAAATCAATGTAAATTCATCTTACTTGCTCCAATCATTGATGAAACTGGATTAATTGAAAATGGTTATTCTATTTTTATTTCTTTTAGTTAAAAATTAGGTAATTTTAGACATATGGAGAGTAGCTAGATGATTAAATAATATCTCAGACTCACTCTTTTGTTATTTAAAGTTAAAGACAATGTTATGGCATAAACACTTGAAAACAAAGAAAGTCACTTACTAGACCAAAGTTCACATTGACTCCTGCCTGGAAGAAGAGAAAAGTGGGTTATTCTATCTGCTTTATAAACAGAATTGCATATAAAACCAAAATGAATAGAAATATTTACAAGCTTAGTGATTTATTATCCAATGTAAGACAGAAGCTGTTGACTTCTTTCTTCCTGGGGAATTCTCATGCAATTTTACAATTGAAATAGAACTTCCACAACTACAGTTCTCTAGCCTGCTCAATAAGGTAATCAAGAGCTTTTATTCTTCTCCTCAGTTTCAGCTGGAAGCAGCTTGATTATCATCCATGCTTCCTTAATGAAACTGGAAGATTAGCCAATTATAATTTTAAAAAAATACAAGTTTTCACAGAGTTTTCATTTGGTATCTCAAACTAGCAAGATAACATGAATAATGGCAGTATGTGATACAGTATCTGGCAATAGCTGGCACATTTAGGTTAGATAATTAGAGTGAAAGAGATATTGCAACACCCTCCAGAGAAGAAAGAATAGCCATTCAGAGTTACCAGGCTCTGAGGAAGTGGGAACGAAACCCTTCCCTTCTTCCTTTTTTCATTCAAAGCTATTGGGCTTGGAGGATCTAATTTGGATAGACATCTGTAGACAACAATATATCTGTAGATATCTGACAATAAGAGATGGGTTTGGAACTGAGATGAATTTGTCTGACTGGGAGGCTGATACACATTAAGAAATGTCTTCTGGTTGTTGTTCTTCCCAGGTGGATGCCTGCACAGGCAAGCATAATGATAATTATCAAGGTAATGCAGATCTCTCTGAAAACAGTTCATAAAGAAGTCTTCATTTCAGTTCATTTCTTTCTATCTATTCATTCCTGAGCAAACAGGCAGACTGAAGTACATTGCCCAATGAAGTATCTTTAAAAATGTCTACACAGTAAAGATTCAAAGGTGAATCCACACAGAATTGCTTTATCTTGATGCACATTTTCTCTTACCCATAACAAGGTGACCCTTGGTCATTCAAGAAAGCATGGAGATATATAGATGTTGACTCTGGAGATCTAAATAAAGCTGCCATAAGGATGACAAATCCAATTGCCTGCCTACCAGCTGTTCTTTAGGATATCAGACAACTTTTTAGACTTGAGATCTGAGATCCTTCTAGTGGAATTGTAAAAGATTATACCGATTATACCTGAAATATTTTATGCATATATCATGTTTTCTATCAGAGAGTTATGAATCATCCAAAACCAAGTAGCTCACCACAACTGTAAGTTTCAAACAAATGCTGCCATCTTTGGGTTGAAAACCTGACGTTTTGCAATCTCGACCTACTTTTACAATCTATAATAGGAAAAAAATAACCAAGATGCATAAAAATACTGTACATTTCAAAGTTCATTTTGAACTTGATTACCTACACACATGGGTGCATCTTAACAGAAATGAAGGGCTTCTAGATTTGAGGAGGCCAATTCAAGTGCTCAGAACTAACAATTCATACCACCGTAGCAGGTACAGGTTGTTTTGGGGCAACCAAATTTGAAATAAACCAGATGAAAGTTAATTATTGGCTATATCACATTTTGATGTTTTATGCAGCTAAAATAGTTTATTCTCTATATGCATTTTCCCAATATATTTATCCCAAAAAAAATTTTTTTTACAAATTGCACTATACTACAATTCATTTATCTACAGTAGAGCAGTAAGAACATAACTATGGAGTCACCAAGACTCAAACTCACCCAAGGTAGTCATTATTTTATTACAGGAACCATGGCTTACTGATTAAACATAATAACTTAGCATCACACAACATGCCAAGCTAAAACCCAACGAACCACATTATACCTTAGTGGTTAAAGTATGTTTCCTTTAAAGCAGGGGTGTCAAACTGCCGGCCTGCGGGCCAGACATGTCACACGGAAACCGCACCCACCCCATTGCCGGTAATGGCAAAACCGTCCTGATACGTTGTGCGGCGTCACATGACGTCGTGAGTTTGACATGTCTGCTTTAAAGCAACCTCACAAAGTGAAGCAGCATCTTCCCACACTCCTGTCCTGATGCCGATACTACTTTCAGTGAGGTAGAGCAGCTGATTAAGGTAGATCAGTCCTACCTTAGCTGTTCATCAAGACAGTCTGCCCATCATTTCACAGCATCAAAAGAGAGAAACTAGCCTTTCAGGAAAAGCATCTCATTAAGGTAGTTGTTTATGATACACATCTTTAATGTGCATGATTGAAATGGGCAGTATAATACACACAGGTACATACATGCAAAGACAGCAAAACAATTTCTTACCGATTTTCTTAGTCTATCTTGCTCTTTCTAAAAGAATAAAATTAAGAGAGGAAAATGATTGCTTTAGAATTAAAAATAATAATAAAGAAAACTGTAGAATTTGAAGCTCAGTAAAAAAAGACACAAGATGCTGGTGCAGAATAATAAACGGGGTATCATAATAAGGATCTTTCCAGAATTGCTTCCTATTTTGTTGGCAGACTATGCTCAAATAATCTAAAGTACACAACCACTCTGACTAACATTTTAATTTAAAGTGGAAATGTTGAACGGTATGATAACATTTTGTCCACATTGCCATTTTAGGTCACTTGCCTCTGTTTTTAATGGAGCTGCTTCAGAATCCTCCAGCGCCAGAAGACAAAATAAGAGAATACCAGCCAGAAAGTACACCTTCATAGTGTCCAGATTTTAGTATTTCCACAGCAGGTTTTGGGGATCAAGAATGTCCTGTAAGATCACCCAGTTCTGAATTTCCTACTTATACCCAACACAGAGATGAAAAGGCTGTTACCTACTCTTTTCTATTGAGCCCCCTTACTGATGCCTCATTGCTTGTGAATGTCTTTGTCTACATACTTTTCCTTATCAGTCTTGGCATGCACAGCATCTTAAGCAATATCTTTCAGAAGAATTCTAGAGAAGCTTGCTGTCTACAGCTTTATCTAAGATCATTGAATTCACCTGTAAAAGTCTAGAAATAAATTGCATGAGTACTAATAATTGTTCAAGTGTAGAATGTGTGAGGATGGAAAGAAAGTTTTTGCATTTCGCCAATGGCCACTCCTCTTACTATCTGGTAACTTTGCCAGAAGCTGCCAATCATGAGGTTTCCTGACTCCCCCACATTATCATGCACTGAAGGCCAATAGAAACACAGAAATATCAGAAGTATTATGTCATGGAACCCATTCCAGCCCCTTTTCCTTATATAACATCCAAACATTCCCAGAAAGAATCAGAACGACTCGCTTATAAGGTCAAGTATACTTCACTGCATTAGGATGGCCTCCACAGGGAAAGGTTTGAAATCCTTCAAAGTCCCAATGTTAAGTACATATCTAATACTTAGAAACAACAAATTCTAAAATAATTACTAATACTAACATGCATTAAGAAATCAAATTTTAAAACAGAGATAGAAAGAGTTAAAAGCCAGAGAAGAAAGAATATATCATTCACTTGACACATGACAAATAGTCAAAATATGAATAATCTGGTAAGTTAGCCAGGTATTATGGCTCCAGAAGGTCATTTAAATGGTTTCATGAGTCATCATGTGATTTAATCAGGAAATTTCTTAACAAAAAGAATGTCCCACTCTTACAAGATTTGTGAGATGAGACTTGTAGTGAAGTCTGTATAAAGATAGCATCTAGATCTTCTTTCAATAAATTCTTTTAAAATCTTAACCTATTTACTGGATTGTTGTCCTGCAATGTTTGTGACTAAAGCATCCAGTATATATGTATACCAATAATATATTAAAAAAGAAACAATTCAACTTAAAAAAATGAGAGCCATAAAATAAAGGAAGATCTGAAAAGATAACTTTTATTTGTGCTATTTTAGTCATACATAAATAATTTTCTTCTTGTTAAGATTCAACTGGCTCACCTTTATGGTTGTTGCAAAGTTCCATGGTCACGTGGCCATGATTTATGACTCCCCCCCCCCCGTTTTCAGCCTTTTTGGCCAGTTTCCGGCAAAAAAAGCCTATAAGACTACAAGGATTTGCTTAATAATCATGGCGTTCACTTAATAACCACAGCATTCATTTAATGAATGTTTATTTAATGACTGCTGTAATGTCATAAAATCAAGTCTGGTTATGTGGAAGACTTATCTTATGACCATTATGACTTATGACAGAAATTCTGGGCTCCGTTATGATCCTAAGTCAAGGACTACATGTATTCTATAGCCATTGAAACTGTCTAGTTTACTTGAAAGAACAAGAAATAATGGAACGTGCTTAGTATAAAACCCTGAGCACCAGATTAACTCTTTTCAGCATTGAGGGAATCTTATACCAGCTGGGCCTTGCAGGGCCTTTCAAGACATTGGCAGTCACAGCTGCAATATTTGTAAATTTGAATGAGCATTCCTGTGAAAAGAGGATGGGGGAACTGTACAAATACTTGGAAGATTGCAAGTTGGCCGTTGACCACTTTTGTGTATTATTCACTGCATCATTCAGTAGATAGTGCCACAGCGGTGAGGGAGTCAACCTATTCTCCAAAGCACCTGAGGGCAGGACAAGTAGTAATGGATGGATGCTCATCAAAGAGAGATCCAACCTAGAATTAGGGAGAAATTTCCTGTCACTGAAAACAATTCATCAGTGGAATTGGTTACCTCTGGAACTTGTGGGTGTTAAGAAGAGATTGGGCAACCATTTGTCCAGAATGGTATAGGATATCCTGCTTAAGCAGGGGGTTGGACTAGAAGAACTTCAAGGTCCCTTTCAACTTTGTTACTCTGTAAATTTTGTACATCCCTTTAAAGTGCTGATAAGCTCCTAATCGTCTTCACACAAAACAATGAATGGATCATTGCATAAATCAGACCAGATCATCTTCATTCTCCTTTTGCCTTTTGGAAGAGAATAAAAATATTTTTATTTTGTTTTGTTATGTCTTTTCTGGTTGGTTTTACTTAGCGGTTTGAGAACTTTGACATTATATTTTGGTTTTTTATATATATATATTTTAAATTAAGCACGTTTTGTTATTACTACTTGAAAAACTGTAATAAATTTCCTTTTATAATTATGAGCTACCTGGAGACTCATAGGGTTGGATACAAGGTCCAACTGCTTGCTCAGTTTAGGATCCACTAGCGCACAGGTGTCAAACTAGATCACGTCACATGACATATCGTGACTTTTTTGCCTTTGCGAAGCTGGGGTGGGTGTGGCCTGTGCATGACGTATCCGGCCTGCGAGCCACCAGTTTGACACCCCTGCATTAAAGCGTTTCTAACTGATGCCCATTCAGCCCTTCTAGTCACTGGAAAATGGACTTGACTATCTTCTGTTTAATCTTTGCTAGACCTCTAGCAAAGGAGAATGTATCGTGTGATATAGCAGCCTTTTCAACCGGCTAATGCTCATATAATCAGGACGTTCTTCTTGATTTTAGACTGAACTTCCTTCGTTCCTTTGGTTCTATTTCTGCCCTCAGGGGCAATAGAGAAAATCTACTGCTTTTTTGAGATGATCTCCTTTAGGTATTTGAAAAGAGTTAGTATATCTCCACTTAGTTATCTTTTCTCTATCCTTTCCTCATGAGACTTGACTTCCAGATTTTTCACATCTTTTGTAAGCCACCTCTGAACTGAGTTGGTCATTGTTATTCTACAATCTGAACTACAGTTACTGTGGTTTCAGAACTGGACCACATTACTATATTTGAAATGAGATCCAAAGAAGAAGAAGAATTCATTCTCATGAGCTAAACATTGTGTTTCTATTAAAACACCTCTAGATAACACTTGAGTTTTTAAAGCGTATTGTAACACCACTAGCTCTTGTTTAACTTGTAATCAAGTAAGACACTCAGATTCCTTTCACATGTGTTACTGTCAAATTCTACCCCATAGATGCTTAGTTTGGGCAAGGAAGGCTAGATATTTATGAGAATTAAGTGTCTAGCAGACAAAAAAATGATAAAAGAGAGAAACAATGATCTGATTAGGGTTAGAGCAAAATGTTTGTTAGTTCACAACTAGCAAGAGTAAATAGGAAGAGCTGTACAGGTATAGTATAGGTGGTACCTTGCTCAATAGTAGCAACTGTGAGAGGGATCTCGGAGTCCTAGTGGACAATCACTTAGATATGAGCCAGCAGTGTGCTGCAGCTGCCAAAAAAGCCAACACAGTGTTAGGCTGCATTAACAGAGGGATAGAATCAAGATCACATGAAGTATTAATACCACTTTACAATGCCTTGGTAAGGCCACACTTGGAATACTGCATCCAGTTTTGGTCACCACGATGTAAAAAAGATGTTGAGACTCTAGAAAGAGTACAGAGAAGAGCAACAAAGATGATTAGAGGATTGGAGGCTAAAACATATAAGAAACAGTTGCTGGAATTGGGTATGTCTAGTTTAACGAAGAGAAGGACATAATAGCAGTGTTCCAATAGGGGCTGCCACAAAGAAGAGGGAGTCAAGCTATTCTCCAAAGGGCCTGAAGGCAGGACAAGAAGCAATGGATGGAAACTAATCAAGGAGAGAAGCAACCTAGAACTAAGGAAAAACTTCCTGACAGTTAGAACAATTAACCAGTGGAACAACCTGCCTCCAGAAGCGGTGAATGCTCCAACACTGGAAGTTTTTAAGAAGAGACTGGACAGCCATTTGTCTGAAATGGTATAGGGTTTCCTGCCTGAGCAGGGGGTTGGACTAGATGACCTCCAAGGTCCCTTCCAACTTTATTATTATTATTATTACTTGTCTAAACGGCATTTTTTTCCAGTATTAATTGAAAAATGCAGGTCAATCAGAGGACAACTTCCTGTCCTTCCAGTTCTGTGTCACTGCAAATTTTGGTTGAAATATGGGACACAAGTATGTATATGTATTATGGTAATTATATGTTCATCACATTATTAATTTACAGCAAATTGTTATTTTGTGCCTATTTATTAACCTTATCATTTTTTAATTTGATCCAAGTGAAATTAAGGATGTACAGTAATTATTTTCTGTAGCAAATACAATTTTACCTCATGAACCACAAGAGGGAGCTAAACATATAACAAAAACAAAAAGGCAAATCACCAATTATGGAAAATTAGAACTGGAAAATTTCTTTTAAAATATGCTTCCATTTTACAGTATACACCATTGTTTGAAAAGTGGAACTTCATATTTCTTACAAATGAAATCAATGACAAATGTTGCAGAAAAGATGTAATTTCTTGCAATCTTTAATTGGGTAAACATAATAACCCTGGTAGGTCAGGAAAACAGCCAATTTAAAGATTTATTATAGAATGCATCTTCAGTTTTTTGAGGAGAATTTTTGCTGCTAATTAACAAGGGTGACTTTTATCAATAGTGGTGCTCCAATGTTATGGCATTGCATTCAAGCACTATTGATACTATTTGGAAATCTTTACTTCCCCCCCCCCCAACAGTTCTACTTCTATTTGCAGATCTTTGTAGTTGTGATTTTTCTCCAGTTCTTTCTTTTATATCCTGCTGTCTTAATTCTTATTATTTGCTATCCCTGAGTACTTGCTATCAGATTTAAACAGTCCCTTGGAAATGTAACTACCTTTATTTATTAGAAGAAATTGTGTACATAAATAGCATCCAGAGTCACTCCAAGAGTAAGCTGGGTGTCATATATATTGAATAACTAAATAAAAATACATACATAGATGTTCAAGGGAAGAGATGCAGGCAATAATGTTACAGTGATGATGGGTGGGAGGAAATATGATGCGTATTGGGGATAGATTGCTGTCAGGGAATGTAGTCTTGGTGTGTTCTTGGCCTCAGTGCTTGGTCATTGGACTTCAATAGCTCAGGCTTTTGATTGTTGCTATTAATACCAAGAAGCCCTGTTGTAATAAGTTTTCCCTACTCCATGATCTGCTAATTGACGAGAAGTCTGACCTGGCATGTGCCCGTTCAAGGTTTTAACACTAGCCACAAATCTAAGACAAGACAAGTTAGCCATTGTCATCTTGAAATCATGGAATTGTTTATGCTGTGTCTTGTAAAAACCAAAACAGGATCTATTTCCCATGAGAAGCGATTTATAATTAATTCTAAAATCTTATTAGTTGACATTAAAGCTGAATACTTTATTTCACCAAGTGTGATTAGACACACAAGGAATTTGTCTCTGGTACAGAAACACTCAGTGTACATGCAACACAACAGAGAGAATAACAATAATACCAATAAAGGGGGGAAGTAAAGAAGATAATAAGAACGATAAATAGTACTGCTACAGCCACATTATACGGTATGGATTAATATACACAGACATTAGACAGCACTGCAAGAATTAGGTGTTCAGCAGAGTAATGGCACAAGGGGAAAAACTGTCCCTGTGTTGTCTTTTCATACAATACCCTATAGTGCTGTCCTGAAAGAAGAACAGTGCTATATAAGCTTGTAATAAACTGATAAAAGTTTCCAATTTCATCTGGATTTAGTCTATTTACAACTTTTAAGATCAAAATCTTATTTAACTTTTTGTTATTTATTTCAGATTCTTGAAATCTTTAAGCTTAAATTAATTTTCTTTTGTTCAGGATTGAAGGCAAATTCATGTTCTCAAACTTGTCAATCTGAAGATCTCTAATAGCGTAAAAGTAGTTAATGATCAATTTATAGTCATTATAATCATAAAGTAAGAATTTGAAAGTAAGAGCTGTGAACTTAAAAGTTTCTGCCATGATTGCGACCAGGATTGCTGATTCCATTGTCTCCTAGAACTCAGATCCACAGAAAACTGCTGTCCTGTGGTCTCTTTATGAGGAGCAGCCATCCAGAGGGCGATTTCCCATTCTCTCTTTAACTCAGGAGGTTCCATGGGTCTTTGCCACAGTTGTCAGCTTTACTTTTGCAGACTTGTCTTGAGTTCATCATACATCTCGTGGAAGTCAAATTAGCCATTGTCATCTGAAGATTCTGGTGGCCATTATAGATGCTGCCCCACAAATTCCTGAATATGAAACTATGTTAATATAGTTGGGCTCTAAGGATTAGTTGGGATTGCCATTACCATACTAGCCGTTCTTATGCATTACACATTCCTGCTTCAGCTGCTCGATGATTTGGCCAGGTTGGCAATGAGGTTCAACAGACCTATGGAATTTAATTGTTTTAAAAGTTCTTCATAATGTTGATTGGGCTGAAATAGATTAACATGGCTATTCCTCTGAAAGCTAAATTATTCAGCATCAAAAAGATACTTTTGACACTTGATTCTTTCTTTGCTGGAACAAGGGACAAGGGCTAGTATTATAGAGCATATACATTGGTATATGATAAGAAGAAGAATGCATTACTTAAAATTCTAAAATTCTGAATTTGATCCCATTCAGTTTGATTATGTCAAATCTTTTTATGTGACAAATTATGTAAATTTCAGACCCTGAAAGGGATGATCTCTGATCTTTGGAATATCATTTCATTTTTGTGGTGCAATTTTTATGTTTTATACACCTAACTATCACTGATTAGTTGATTAGATATCTTGGTTGGTTAATAATTTATTTCCCAGTGCCTTAAGAAAGTAGTAACTGTGTTATATGAAATATTTCATCTGCAAATTATTATTGGGTAATCAAGGACATGAGATCACTATCTCAACGAATGACCATTTTAGAATGGTGTGAACCTTAAATAAAAATTATCTAAGAGTACATAGTGACAGTAACATACTGTATATTTCAAAAGAATCTACTTTTGCAGTTCTTGCTGGATTGAATTACTACAGATTAAAAAATGTCAATGTTGCAGGTCCTTTCTTTATGACTCTTTATAGATCAAGTTTGAAATCTAAAACTGTCTGTAGTATTATTTTATAGAAAATAAGTCTCTAAGAACACTGGATAACTTTTTTCCAAAAGTTTTTCTGCCTAAAAAACTTTTGGCGATTATGACAGACTCCTTTAAATTGAACACAAATATAATTTCAGAATGACTTTCACATAGGAATTTTGAGAATTATCAAATTAACAAGTTAACAAATGTATGTAGGAAGCATACCACAATAGTAATGGGTGGCTTCAACTATCCAGATATCAACTGGGAGACAAACTCTGCAGCAAGTGGGAGATCAAACAAATTCCTAACCAACCTGACAACTTTGTCATCCAAAAGGTGGAGGAGGGAACTAGACATAAAACCATACTGGACTTACTAATTCTTACTAATAGAGAAGAAGTGACAGAGGGAGTTGAAGTTGCCGGAACCCTGGGCGAAAGCGACCAGGTCATACTGGAATTTAATATAACACAAACACTAGCAACAGAAAACAATCCAATCAAGGTCTTAAACTTCAAAAGAGATCACTTTAACAAACTCAGAGAGAATCTAGGAAAGATCCCATGGAAGAAAATCCTAAAGGGGAAAACAACCCAAGAAGCATGGGAAACCCTGAAAAATGCGATCATAAAAGCCCAGTCCAGCACAATACCACTGAAAAATAAAAACAAGAAATTCAAGAAGAAACCATCATGGCTGCACATCACGGCTGCACAAACTGAAAGACATAAAGGACAAATATAAAAAATGGAAACAGGGTCGATTTTAAGGCCGATTTTCAGCAGACAGCCAGAACATGCAAGGATGAAGTCAGAAAGCAAAGGCTCAGAATGAACAAAGTCTTGCAACAGAAATCAAGGATAATAAAAAAAGTTTCTTCCAAAATATTAACAACAAGAAAAAAGTCAAGGAAACTGTAGGCCCACTAAAGAGAAAAGATGGCAAGGAAATAACAGGCAACAGGGAGAAAGCAGAACTGCTTAACTCATACTTTGCATCAGTCTTCACACAATAAGAAACCATAGCCCAACATACCAAAAAAACCACTGCAAAAGACAAAAATAAGCAAGAAAATGGTAAGAGAACACCTATCCAACCTTGATGAATATAAATCACCAGGACCCAACAGATTACATCCCAGAGTACTGAAGGAACTGGCAGATGTTATCTCAGAACCATTGCACAATATCTTTCAAAAATCCTGGAGCACCAGGGAAATACCTGAGGACTGGAAAAGGGCTGATGTGGTTCCCATCTTCAAGAAAGGAAAAAAAAACGGACGCAGGAAACTACAGACCAATCAGTCTAACATCAATACCTGGGAAGATCCTGGAAAAGATCATCAAAAAACAGATCTGCGAACAACTAGAAACAAACAAAGTTATAACCAGTAGCAAGCACAGGTTTGTCAAAAACAGATCATGCCAAGCCAATCTTATTTCATTCTTCGATAAAGTGACTAAATTAATAGACCAGCGAAATACTGTGGATGTAGTATACTTAAACTTCAGTAAGGCATTTGATAAGGTAGACCACAACCTACTCCTTGGTAAGGTAGAAAAAGGTGGAATAGACAACATCACCACCAGATGGATCTGTAACTGGCTGGCAAATCATACTCAATGAGTAGTCCTCAACGGCATTACATCCACATGGAGAGAAGTAAGCAATGGAGTACCACAAGGTTCCGTCTTAGGCCCAGTACTCTTCAATATCTTCATAAATGACTTAAGATGAGGGAATTGAAGGGAAACTCATCAAATTTGCAGATGACACCAAGCTGGCAGGAGAAGCCAAAACCCCAGAAGACAAGCTCAGAATCCCAAAAGATCTTGACAAACTTGAACAATGGGCCCTGTCCAACAAAATGAGTTACAATGTGGAGAAAAGCAAAGTCTTACACTTAGGCAGGAAAAATCAAAGGTACAAGTACAGACTGGGCGAGACCTGGCTTAAAAACAGTGATTGTGAGAGGGACCTTGGAATCCTAGTGGACGATCACTTAACCACCAGCCAGAAATGTGCAGCAGCAGCCAAAAAAGCTAATACAATCCTGGGTTGTATAAACAGAGGCATAGAATCAAGATCACACAAAGTATTAGTACCACTTTATAAAACCCTAGTAAGACCACACCTGGAATACTGCAGCCAATTTTGATCACCATGTCACAAAAAAGATGTTGAGATTTTGGAAAAAACTCAGAGAAGAGCAACTAAGATGATCAAAGGCCTGGAGACTAAAACATACGAAGAACAGCTGCAAGACTTGGTTTGGCTAGTCTAAAGAAAAGAAGAAATAGGGGAGACATGATAGCAGTGTTCCAGTATTTGAGGGGCTGCCACAAAGATGAGGGGGTCATGTTATTCACAAAGCACCAGAGGGAAGGACGAGAAACAATGGTTGGAAACTGATCAAAGAAAGAAGCAACCTAGAATTAAGGAGAAACTTCCTGACAGTGAGGACAATCAAGCGTGGAACAGCTTGTCTCCAGAAATATATATGTCAAATAAACTTTAATGACTATAATGTATTTAATTGCACAATGTTTCTGACATACTGCATGAATTCAAAAGGCTAAAACTGTTTTGCTCATGATTTTTATCTGTATTCAGTGTCAAATGCATCTCGCTGCAGTGTCAACAATAATCAGCCAGTACTGATGGAATCCAGTTGCCCTGATTTACAAACCTCCCAGCATTAAGGGGACTAACCCATCACTGCCAACCCTGGGCCATCAAGGAGTATATATAGGTGATTTTAATAGTCATCATATTGACCGGGGATACAACAACAATAATGAGAATGGGGAAATATTAGCAACTGGACAGAGCAGAATGAGCTTCACCTAGCTTCTGATGCCAAAGATTTGAAAACCTTCTGTTCTGCAAGGTGGCAAAATGAAACAAATCCAGATCTTTGCCTAGTAACCAATGGTAGAATTCAGCCAGTTTGCACCAGTTCAGCAGAACCGGTAGCTAATTTTTTGTTGCCCAGGCCCAGAATGGACTTCCGGAAGCGGCATCCACACAGAGAACCGGTTGTTCAAATATTTGAATACCACCACTGCTAGTAACCATAGTGTCATGGTTCCGATAGAGACAAATAAAGTGGAACTCCGAGGCATGCAAATTCCTCAAAGAACATGTTTATTGATTCAAAGTATTGGCACTTCAAAAGTGAAAGCAAGTCTGAAGAGATGCATAACAATTCCCCAATACAAAGTTAAAAAATCCCACCCTTAAGGCTATGCAAGCAACTACGTTTCCCTATACAGCTTGTTGGCAGGCTTTTCATGAAACGCCCAGCCGGCTGTCTCGGGAGCAGCTGATGACCATGGTTCCCATAAGAGAAAGTCCAAGAGAGAAAGTCTGTTTTGTCTAGCGCAACACCTGGCAACCCCCTCTCTCTGTGCTATGTGTCAACTAGAAATGAGAAGGAAAAAATGGCTGCAGCCATGCTCATTCTAAAGTTGACACATAGACAACTTGAAAATCCCCCACCCCACTATACAAGGAAAGTCCAACTGAGATTCTTGAATACTCAACATAGACCAGTCATACTTAATTCTGGGACTACAATTACTTCTCATAAGATCAACCCAGATACCGAGGTGGAACTTCAGGAAAGCAAACTGGGAACAATACACTAAAGAAGTGGACTCCAACATACAGTAGATTTCTCCTTCAGTAAAAAAAACTACCCTCAATTCGTGGGAGTCATAATCGTATCAGCAAAACGTAATATATCTCATGGGTACAGAAAAGAATACACTCCTTTTTGGAACCACACCACAGAAAATGTATATAATGAATACTGAAGAACAATCAACTCCAATCTTGGAAAAGAAATACAATGCTCCATTAACAACAAGCATAAAGAAATATGATAGAAATAACTGAAAAACTTCACCCATAGATGCTGAAAAGTGTAGTCCCCATTATGAAAACTGGGAGCAGGTATTCCAATTCTTACTCAGAAAACCCAAATATCATCATCTCAGATAGCTTTATACATAAAGAATCATGCAGAAAATATTTCTTTAGATCTACACTTTGAAAGAGAGATAAAAAAACAAACAAGTAAATTAAATGAACCAACTATAGAAAACTCACTTCTTTCTTTGACATTCTCAGAAGATGAGAATAAAACCCCTCAAAGTATGGAAGGCTACTGGGCCTGATGGGATGTTCCCAGTTTATTAAACATTTAGGACCCTATGCTAGAAGATGGCTACAATAATTTTATATAGATGCTTTGAACACTGGAAAAATCCCCAGTCAATTCAAGATATCCCAAAACCTTGCCACCCTAAAACCCGGAAAACCACATGATGATCCAGCAAGCTACCATCCTATAGCTTTGTTCTAGCATTTGCTATAAACCTCTGGAACAATTACTTTATAACAGAATATACCAACTTGTTGATAGAGTTGTCCCTTCTTTCCAGGTTGGGTTCCACACCAAGAGAAGCTGCTGCGAACAATTTCTGGCTCTTACTTCATTTATCGAAGCTCGTTCCAAAAAGGACTAAAAGCTTCTGTGGTTTTTATTGATTTGACTGCAGTGTATGACACGTTGTGGCTTGATGGTTTGATGCTCAAGCTGAAGAAAACTATTCCATGTCTTAAAATAACAAGACTTCTGGAGAACATGTTAAAAATAACCCAATACTTTTAAGATCACTGTAGGAGGCATCACTAATAAATTCTTTTCCATTAAGAAAGGCTTGCCACAAGGATCAGTTCTATCCCCACTCCTATTTAATCTATATATTAGAGATTTACCAGAAACCAACTCTGAAAATTTTTGTTATGCTGATGAGATGCATAGCAATCCAAACCAAATATTTTGAGGAAGGAAAGAGGAAGTAAGATTGTAAGCACAGTCATTGTTTAACAAAAATGCCAGCCCCAATTGTGGTCACTAAATGAGGTCTACATTTACTACAGGACATGGTTTGATATGCTATCTATTTTACCTACATTCTAAAGCATTTTCAAAATTTAAAGATTTGTGTTAAAACATGCTGGCTGAGGAATTCTGGGTGTTGAAGTCCACAAATCTTAAAAATGCCAAGGTTGGAGATCCCTAAATTATTGCTTCCCTTTCATTCTATTGTCTGCATTTTATTCTCCAGACTTTATTAGTGCTCTAGAACAGGGCTTTTCAATCAGTGGTACGGGTACCACCTGTGGTACATTGGCACCTGGCAGGTGGTACGCAACCATCCTAGAAAAGTGGTAGCGGGGGAGGGGAATGAGCTGAACTGGTGGCAGCACCGCACAAGCCTGAGCGAGAGATGGCTGGAGCTGCAGGGCTGTCAGGGCTCAGCGGAAGCGCCAGGATCAGTGCCCCTTTCCAGCTGACCGGGGCTGTCAGGGCTCAGTGGAAGCGCCAGGATCAGCGCCAGGCTCCAGCTGGAGCTCGGCGCTGATCCTGGTGCTTCTGCTGAGCCCTGAAGAAGCACCAATCAGCTGGAAAGCAGCACTGATCCTGGCACTTCTGCTGAGCCCAGAAGAAGCGCTGATCAGCTGGAATGTTGCAGCATCTCCAGGGTCTTGTGATTTACATTCAGATGTTTGGCAACTGATTCATATTTATGACGGTCACAGTGTCCCAGGGTCATGTGAAGTGACCAAAACCTGCTGCAACCACCCAGCAGACGGGGGGGGGGGAATAAAAACCAAACACCCCCCCACCCCACCCCCACTGCCAATCCTCAACAGAAATGCTCACAACAATGAAAACCTCAGACAGGAGGAATAGCGCCACCGGGTGGGCAGGCAGGTGTCTTGCTCGGCTGTGGCTTGGGGGGGGCTTTTTTCAGTGCCATTGTAACTTCAAACAGTCACTAAGCGAACTGTTGTAAGTCGAGGACTACCTGTACTTTATCACTTTTTTCCTTTTTGGGGGGGGGGGTCAAGTTTTTGACACCTTGCTAGGCAACTGGTGGTACTCGAATGTTGCCATATCCTAAAAGTGGTACAATGAGTGAAAAGGTTGAAAAGCCCTGCTCTAGAACACTTTCAAGTGAATGGAGGACTGTTGGTTTGTTTGAACCAGTCATAAAATTACCTGCTGATATAATGCACAATTGCAAAATCATTACAAATTATTGATATTCTCTCCAGGGGTGGCATTGACAATTCTGGCAATGACAATAGTTGTATCAAGAGACTTTGCAGAAAAAATGCCCTTCATTTATATCATGATCCCAAACTGTTTATCTAATATAGTTGATTGCTACATAGTGAAGACCTTATCTTATCTGTGATAATATAAGTTGTGAATTGTAACTGAAAGGTACCTAAGTCCAGTCAGACAATTTGAACAGACATCTGAACAGCCCAGGGCCATAAATTTATGTAGCCTAAATACAGTCATCAGCCTTCATCTCAGATTTGTGGAGTAATGTTAAATTTGCAGCAATAACAGGGAATTAAGAGAAGTTAGAACCTCTATTCCCACTCTTCTCCAACTATCTACATAGATACTGTTGTTTGCATTTCTTAGGTTCTAACTCCAAAAATTCTTGAAATATGATTCTTCAAACATGATGCAGTTATTCCACTGCTGTTTAGATTAAAATATTAGATAGCAGATCTATGAAATAGGATTATTATGTTTTTATTATGAAATCAGTCTTAAGATAGGAGGTGGGGGGGCTTATGAAAACATTTCTTGTTGTTGTTAGTTGCGAAGTCATGTCCGACCCATCGCGACCCCATGGACAATGTTCCTCCAGGTCTTCCTGTCCTCTACCATCTTCTGGAGTCCATTTAAGCTCATTTCTACTGCTTCAGTGACTCCATCCAGCCACCTCATTCTCTGTCGTCCCCTTCTTCTATTGCCCTCAATCTTTCCCAGCATTAGGCTCTTGTCCAGTGAGTCCTTCCTTCTCATTAGGTGGCCAAAGTATTTGAGTTTCAACTTCAGGATCTGGCCTTCTAAAGAGCAGTCGGGATTGATCTCTTCTAAGACTGACCGGTTTCAACGCTTGATATTTCTCCCGGCAATCTTAATTCCAACTTTTGATTCATCTAGCCTTGCCTTTCTCATGATGTGCTCTGCATATAAGTTAAATAGGCAGGGCGACAGAATACAGCCTTGCCGGACTCCTTTCCCAATTTTGAACCAATCAGTGGTTCCGTGTCCAGTTCTCACTGTTGCTTCTTGACCCGCATATAGGTTTCTCAAGAGACAAATAAGATGGTCTGGTACTCCCATCTCTTTAAGAACTTGCCACAATTTGTTGTGATCCACACAATCAAAGGCTTTAGCATAGTCAATGAAGCAGAAGTAGATGTTTTTCTGGAACTCCCTAGCTTTCTCCATGATCCAGCGTATGTTGGCAATTTGATCTCTAGTTCCTCTGCTCTCGAAATCCTGCCTGTACTTCTGGAAGTTCTCGATCCACATACTGCTGGAGTCTAGCTTGTAGGATTTTAAGTATAACTTTACTTGCATGTGAAATGAGTGCAATGGTGCGATAGTTTGAACATTCTTTGGCATTGCCTTTCTTTGGAATTGGAATGTAAACTGACCTTTTCCAATCCTGTGGCCACTGTTGAGTTTTCCAAATTTGCTGGCAAATTGAGTGTAGCATTTTACTCTCTCTAGCATTCTCTGGAATTCTGCATTCAATTGGGTGTATCTTTCTCTTTCTCCCTTGCCTTTTGCTTCCCTTCTTTCCTCAGCTATTTGCAAAGCTTCCTCAGACAGCCATTTTGCTTTCTTGCATTTCTTTTTCTTTGGGATGGTTTTAGTAGCTACCTCTTGTACAATGTTGCGAACCTCCGTCCATAGTTCTTCAGGCACTCTGTCTATCAGATCTAATTCCTTAAATCTATTTGTCACCTCTACTGTATATACACCAGGGATATGATTTAGTTCATACCTGAGTGGCCTAGTGCTTTTCCCTACTTTCTTCAATTTAAGCCTAAATTTTGCAACGAGAAGCTCATGATCTGAGCCACAGTCAGCTCCTGGTCTTGTTTTTACTGACTGTATAGAGCTTCTCCATCTTTGGCTGCAGAGCACATAGTCAATCTGATTTCTGTGTTGACCGTCTGGTGATGTCCATGTGTAGAGACCGTCTCTTGGGTTGTTGGAAAAGAGTGTTTGCTATGACCATCGTATTCTCTTGACAAAATTCTATCAGCCTGTGCCCTGCTTCATTTTGTACTCCAAGGCCAAACTTGCCTGTTATTCCGGTTATCTTTTGGCTTCCTACTTTAGCATTCCAATCCCCCATGATGATAAGGACATCATTTTTTGGTGTTAATTCTATAAGGTGCTGTAGGGCTTCATAGAACTGGTCAATTTCATCCTCTTCAGCACCAGTGGTTGGGGCATAGACTTGGACTACTGTGATATTGAATGGTTTGCCTTGGATTCGAACTGAGATCATTCTGTCATTTTGGGGATTGTATCCCAGTATTGCTTTTCCTACTCTTTTATTGACTATGAAGGCTACTCCATTTCTTCTGAGGGATTCTTGCCCGCAGTAGTATACCTGATGGTCATCTGAGTTAAATTCACCCATTCCTGTCCATTTTAGTTCGCTGATTCCTAAGATGTCGATGTTCAGTCTTGTCATCTCTTGTTTGACCACGTCTAGCTTGCCTTGATTCATGGATCTTACATTCCAGGTTCCTATGGAGAAAAGATCTTTACAGCATCGGACTTTCCTTTCACCACCAGATGCATCCACAGCTGAGCGTCCTTTTGGCTTTGGCCCAGTCGCTTCACTCTTTCTGGCGCTACTAGTACTAGCCCTCTGCTCTTCCCCAGTAGCATATTGGACACCTTCCGACCTGAGGGGCTCATCTTCCAGCGTCATATCTTTTTGCCTTTTGGTACTGTCCATGGGGTTTTCATGGCAAAGATACTGGAGTGGGTTGCCATTTCCTTCTCCAGTGGATCACATTTTGTCAGAACTCTCTGCTATGACCTGTCCGTCTTGGGTGGCCCTGCACGGCATAGCTCATAGCTTCATTGAGTTATGCAAGCCCCTTCGCCACGACAAGTTTGTGCAAAGAGTACATTGTTTCTCAGCTCCGTTTGATTGGCTTTCTACATTAAAATCACTTTCTGCCTTAGACCTATCTCTTACATTTCAGAACAGAAAAGTAAGCCTCACATGATTAGAGTTAAAGGAAATTATAATCAATTGTTCCCAGAGTACATTGTCTCCCATTTTTTTTTATATCTTTAGCTTACTCAATGGAGCAGCTTCCAAAGAGAACATATGTTAAAAAGGAAATGAAGAGTTGTCCTTGCTTGAGCATATATCAGGAATAAAAAGCATGACAAAATGTAACAGTACAGTAGGGTTGCTGCTTAAACTAAGCATTGCTTCATTTAAACAGAGCACCACTTTTATTTTCATTTTTTCTCCTTACCAGTAATCATCTAAGCTTTTTTTTCTGTTGTCCATCCTATTCAGAGGGAAAAAGAGAACTTAGTAATCACAACTCTACCAAAGAATAGAGGCAATATTTTTAAGAGATAGAATTAAAAATAATAGATTTATTCTAATTATATTGAATTGAACACATTGTAGTGATTTAATCTTATAGGTCACCTGACTAATTGTACTTTAGTCAGCCACATCAGTGTATGAATTGCTTTCAAGATAAGTAAAGATATAAATCACCCCTTCAGAAAGCTTTACTCTAGACCGGATAGGAAACCTTCTTTAGTTCTACGTTTTTTTGTAATAGCTAACAACCATGGCATTTGATGGCACCTGGAAAGTAGAGAAGAGTGAAAACTATGAAAAGTTCATGGAAATAATGGGTAAGATCTGCATTTCCTTGATTCTTAAGAAAAACAAATTGCTTATGCAATTCAAGATACTTGCTGGAATTCTTCCTGGAATTCTTCTTTATTGTCCCCTATTAATCACTGGACTTTCATTCTAGTTTTTTTCAATTCTCTTTCCTTCAAGGTTTACTGGTAACCCTACATACTTTCAGGTTTGTATATTTCTTTTTGTAATGAACAGAAATGTTGACAAATGTTTGTTTCTTCATGACTATGGAAGGGCTTAAACTAAAGTCCACAAGGCATCCCCCTTGTCTTTTTCTATGTTGACTCTTCAAATCTTGGGGACTTGATTTTCCTGCTTCCAAATATATCCAATTTCAATCCCTACTTTCTTGTACAAGTTGACTCTATAAGAGTTTGCTTTCTTTCTTTTTCTCTATATTTAATTTATACTGTCATTCTGCTGTTATAGGTCAGAAGTCATTGCTGACTTCTACTTTCTCAAAAACTAGCTTCCTCAGACTCTTAGGATCTGGCTTCCTGAGACTCTCAGAATCTAACCTCAGTAGCTTTGCTTTCTACAAAATCTAATCTTAAAAAAAAAAAGTGATTTCTTAAAGATCAACTGCACCCAGGGATCGTTGTCAAAAAGTTTAGGACCCTGGAAACAGTAGACCATAAAATCAAACAATGAAAGCATTAGTTTATTTACTGAGTTTCAATAATCAATTCCTGCTCACATACCATCTCACAGCCAGTCTGGGTAGATTCTGCTCTGGTACCTGGGGAAGACGATATGCAGCAGATGGAGATCAGTATCCAAAGTCTTCCAGCAAGATTTTTTATTCCATCCTCTATTTGTAACATTCTCATTACTGTTGTCTCAAATATAATTTCACAGATTCTCCTCTAGGTCCATATTTCCTTTTTAATGGCATTATTATTTATTTTCATATATGCTATTTCCCATTCTAGAAGACTCTAGAATGATTGGTTTTCTATTGTTACTAAATATTATTTATGTTCTGTGCAGTTGCACTAATTTCAAATTTACCCTTGGTACTTTCCTTAGGCTTTTTATTACAAAAGTAGACTAAATACTGTATAATTCTATGCAATTTTAATTAATTCTGCATACAGAGCTTCCTCTTCTCCTTTTTTGTAATAACATTATTTTCCAGTTCAGAAGTATGAAGTCATGTATATTTAGCTGATCTGAGCAATTTGACCTTTGACAATATTCTGGCTTCCCTTTAGATAAAAAGGATCTGACAATTGTTTAGTGGGGGTTGGACTTATGTGCTTACACATATATTGCACATATATTATTTGACTTGGGGTTAGTCCGTTTTGTGAACTCAGCCACTGGGAGATATGGAAAAGAGAACATTAGTAGTCTGAGATGTACATCATGTATAATTCCACATTGACTAAACAACCCTAAGAAACCATAAGCAGACCTTGGTAAACTGGTTGTATTTGCCCTTAAAACCAAAACTTAGACAAACAAGAATTACAGAGGACAGACTCAAATTGTCCCACTCTAGCCACTGAATTTAGACAATCTATCTAAAAATAAGTATTTAAAAATAAGAATCTGTCTGCTGTGCAACTGACTTATATTCATCTTAACTTTCATAGGTATTAATTTAGTGAAGAGGAAGCTTGGAGCCCATGACAACCTGAAGCTCACAATCAAACAAGAGGGAAATAAATTCACCATTCAAGAAAGCAGCAATTTCCGCAGCTTAGAGATAGCGTTCACTTTGGGAGTGGATTTTGACTACAGTTTAGCTGATGGAACTGAACTCAATGTAAGAAAATGTTTTTTTCTTAGAATCATAGTGTTTTGCTATTGATGTGGGCTACCATAACCCACCTCAGTTACTGTTCTCAAGGACAAATATTCCCATTTTCCTCAACCTTTTCTCACAGGAGTTAGTTTCTGATCCCCACACCCACTTTAGTTATAACCAGCTACAAATATGTTCAACCACATCAAAAATCTTCCTTCCTCTCTTTCCCCTCCTTCCTTGTATGCATGCCGTGTACTTTAGGGGAACTGGGACTTGCAAGGAACCCAATTGATAGGCACATTCAACCGGAAAGATAACGGAAAGAAACTTGACGCACTGCGGGAAATTGTAGGAGATGAAATGATTCAGGTAAGTATATCATAAATATTTTTATATACAGTAATCAACAATAGAAAATCATATTTTCTTAATAAGGAACTGAAAAGATATAACAAAAAAACAAAAAACGTTATTAAGTATTAACTTGCAGTTATAAGAAATAGTTGAGAAGCCAGTTATGAGGCTGAAGCAAAAAAAGAAAAGAAAATCAGATTACAACCTAAGAAAACAATCTCTTCTAAAATTCAAAACATGAAAAACCATTTTTAAAATGTTTGACAATATATTAATCATAAGTGGGGCCTTGCCGTGAACCCTGGCCACATGTAGTGCTCCTTGCAGGATTCCATTCCACAATCTGGTTTTGCCCATGTTTGCTTTTTCCAATAGTCTCATCTCTGCCTGCTTGCTAATATGAGCCCTGCTGCAATAAACAATTTCTGAATCCAGCCATAAATGCTTCTTGGGTTTTATTGTAGCTCAGCTTAGGAATGAATTTCTTAACTTCTGACACAATTTAATTAATTATTCCAGGATTATTGATTTTAATCTATTTATGTCACCTTAAAAAGAGCTGGTTTCTGGAATATAGATTGAAACTATTCCTGGGAAAATAAGCACTGTAAATCCAGAAAAATATTGCTGGTATTCTGACGTTTTATTTATTTCTTTTTAAAAAAAACTATTTTCAGACTTACACCTATGAAGGAGTAATAGCCAAAAGATTCTTCAAGAAAGCATAAACAACTATTGCTGAAGACTGAAAACCAATGGAAGACCGCTTGTGTATTCTTTATAACATTTTCTTAACCAAATACAAAGTAGCTAAATACTAATATTCACTTAAGATGTATTTATCTTTTATGCATCATGACTATTTAGCTAAATGGTGTTGCTGAGTACGAATATAAAATTTGCTTTTTATAAATGGGAAAAATAAACCTTATTTCTATTCTATATT
Organism: Azemiops feae; assembly: GCA_023970755.1. Taxonomy (NCBI): domain Eukaryota; kingdom Metazoa; phylum Chordata; class Lepidosauria; order Squamata; family Viperidae; genus Azemiops; species Azemiops feae. The sequence continues at coordinate 4,257,669 of JALGBA010000018.1, forward strand.
CTAGAAGACAGTCTTTCATTGTTGTTGTGACTAAGTCTGGATAATCGCTTATTTAACTGAATATTTAACATAAATTATCACTCCTTTATAAAACACTTATAAAATTACTAGTCTGATCCAAATACCATACAAATATGTTATTTTTTTCAAATTCACCTAGTTCTATTTTTTTTTTAATTTGGCACATTCCCTCATTAGTTTTTATTTTTGTGATTTCTTAAAAATGTTAACACAACTATTTTTTAATGTACATTTTGATAGAACAAATTTTGTACACACCTTCTCATACACTTTCTCAAAATGTCACCCAATGTAGTGTATCCTAATTTCTGTCCTGTATTCTTTCTTCACCTTGATTTGGTACTGAAAAACTAACAAAACACAAATTTCTATTTAAGAAGAAACTCCTGGTTCAAGAAGTCCAAATTTAAAAATTACAGAACACTGTAAAATACAACTATAAGAAACTCTACGTCATCTGTATTAAAATTAATTTGGCTTTAAAATGAAGAACAAGCCTAGACAAACTTCAGATTCCATTGAGATAAGTCAATCAATCATGGTCTAAGTACTCATTCTTCAAAAAAAAAAAAGACAATATTCACATTAATGGCCTCAGTTTTTAGGGAAGTATATGCAATTGGTTTATTTCAGTTAATCTGCTCATGAAGTGCTTTTAAAAATGATTCCTATTATGTGTCTATGAACAATGAAAAGTTCCTGGGCTCCAACAGTTGAACAAGCTTCATTTTATTTTTCTAAAAAAAAATTTTTTTTTACTGGAGCATCTATTAATACACAGATCTAACTCAACAGTATGTAACCAAGTCTATTGCCCCCATATCATTTAACAAATAATATCCAAATTAGAAAATAAGATTCAATGTCGTGTGATTTTCAGTATTTGCCAATGCAAATCCTAATACAAATGATTAGGAGAATTTCAGCTGGGGCCTCCTTGTTCAAGAACTCTTGATTATTTGCTGTTATATTAGTGTCAACTTTTAATGATCACATAGCTAGACCTTCTATATGATTACAGGTAGTCCTCAACTCATTGGTGACTGTTCAAAGTCACCAGCATTGAAAATATTGACTTATGATCATTTTTCACACTTAACAACTGTTGCATTGTCATGTGACCAAAATTAGGAAGCTTGGATTTATTTATAATGGTTCTAGCATCCAGGGGTTATGTGATCACAAGCAAAGTCAATGGAGAAGCCAGATACACTTAACAACCATGTTACTAACTTAACAGCTGTGGTGATTCAATTGACAACTGTGGCAAGAAAGATTGTAAACTGGGGCAAAATTCACTTAACATCTCTCTTGCTTAGCAAAGGAAATTTTGGGCTCAATCGCATGTCAAGGACTATCTATATTCTCAACTTGGTCTTTCAGATCTTTTCACTCTACTGCTGCTATAGCTGAGTCTACCATCTTGCGACTGGCTATCCTGTTCTTTTCTTCCACTTTCCCCAACATTAGTGACTTGTTGAAGAATCTCAAAACATTTTTCATAAATGAGTTAAAATACTTTAATTCCAAAAAATACATGTAAAACTGTTCATATTGATAAAAAACAAATCTTAAGGGAAATTGATTATTTTATCTTACTAAAAAGTATGCATCAATTAGATTTTATATATTTTAAAAATATATTAAAATATGTATTTTGTTTGGACTAAAAAAGTGTCAATCAGGTTTCAGGCCAGGATGACAGTATAGAAACAGCATTGGTTCCACTTGGTGATGACCTTAGCTGGAATTAGGATGATGGTAGTATACTCATTTTTTTAAAAAAATATTTTATTATTTTTTTAATTTTACAATCATAAGTACTTAATAAACAACGTGTTGTCTGGGTCCATTGGTAATTCAGTGGTACATATTAACTTTCTCAATCTAGTTCCAATACTATACCATCCAGTGCTTCCTTGGTCCTCTCTTCTTCCGGTGGTATGCATTTTTCCACACTGGGCAAATACAATTCTTGTTACTGTTAATACATATACAATTAAATATAGACATCTTCATCACATTTTTCTAGTATTATACATAATATCAATAGTATCAGTTTATAATATCTTTTCTAGCCAAAACATATCTCAATTGCATTTGCATTTAAAATCCATTTGCTCAATCAATATCCTGTTTTTCCCGCTTTTAAATTTTTTAAATTTCCCCTCAATGTTCAAAGTATCTCTATCACTTATAATTTTCTGCAGCTGGGAAAAGGGAGAAAAAACTCTTGGGCTGCTTATCTATGTTGGGGACCCTGTTGGACTATAAAGACTACATACAAAAACAAAATGAGTGTTCCATACTTAGCCTCAAATGGTAAAAAATCATCTCTAACACCTGTCTCTGAAGCTCCCAGCTTGATATACCAACATGAAAATGTTAATGAATCTCAGAAAGAAATTCTTTCTATGTTGAAACCAATCCAATAGACAATTGTTTTATTTCATGAGACTAAAAATAATGCAAATGAGATAAAAGAACAATTTTCTAATCTAAACTTACAAATCTAGACAATGACTACAAAGAAGGAACTAGTAACCCAGAAAACAGAAGGAAAATTAGAAGAAACGGATCTAAAGATGGAGGAGGTAAAGGAAGGAATTAACAGACACAGACAAGTGAAAAATTAGAAGATGCAGTGGTAACACCGAAAATGGAAAAGATATCTTGTCAAGATCTCAGAATACATGTGAGGATAAGGAAGAAGAGCTGATCGAACGGTGGATAAAGCTGAATATAGACAAACAAGAAATGAAAAGAAAAACTGAAGGAGAAAGATGGAGGCTGTTTAATGAATATAAATGGGTTCTTCCAAAAATACTTCAAATTCTCTTCCTTGATTCAAATGTACTGACTTGGAAAGTTATTTGGCAAAGGAAGAAAGCTAGAGCAAGACTGGTTTTGACCTATTAGATGGGATATTATACTATTAAACAGATGTTTGAATATGGTTAAGAAAATAGATAACCGTTAGAAATAAAAGTATTATTATAATTGGAAGGATAGGATTTGTAACTAGAATATAATATTTTGTTATAAGATGGGAAATATGAAAACTCTAAAAGGGTTTGAATAAGGGAAGCCTTTGGTTACTCAAATATAATTTATTATGAGAAAATTATAAGTGGTAGTATACTCATTTTTGTGCTCCTTAACCTATCACAAAGGTTAAAGCTCTCTGACAGTTTTGGATACTATTAAATTATCCTTTGGAACCAACTGCAAAATTTGGTAGGAGGCACTGTACTATGGTTTATTTATTTGATTTTTATCCTGTCTTTACTACTTTATAAGAAACTCAAGGCTCTGAATATACATAATACACCTTCCTCTCCCACAATAAACCTGTGAAGTGGGATGGGCTGAAAATGGAATACAGAATAAGAGTTGGAAGACCTTGGAGGTCTCATAGTCCCTGCTCAAGCAGGAGATCCTATACCATTCCAGACAAATGGCTGTCCAATCTTTTCTCCAGTGATGGAATACCTATGACTTCCGGACATAAACCATTCCAACTTTTGTCCTGCCTTCAGATGCTTTGGAGATAGAGACCCAACAGTGATTCAAAGGCACACACACAACTGAAGGCTTCTGTAACTGGAACAAAAAGCAATTGTTTAGCCTAACTATTGCTATCTCACTTTTGTAATCAGCATTTGCATCAGGGACAAACTTCATGCAAGCGTGGGAATCTGTACATGTATGGGATGTACTGAAGGAGGGAATAAGAGAGTGTACAGGAATGATTGATTCCTTATGATGTAATAGCTCTGTTGTCTGATTTTCATTGGCTAACAAATTGAAACTCAACATTAAGAAAACCAAAATCATGGCATCTGGCCCTCTCAATTCCTGGCAAATAGATGGGGAAGAAATGGAGGTAGTGACAGATTTTATCTTCCTGGGCTCCAAGATCACCACAGATGGGGACTGCAACCAAGAAATTAAAAGACGCTTGCTCCTGGGGAGGAAAGCTATGGCAAATTTAGACAGCATACTAAAAAGCAGAGACATCACTCTGCCAACAAAAGTACATATAGTCAAGGCCGTGGTTTTCCCAGTTGCAATGTATGGCTGTGAAAGTTGGACCATAAGAAAGGCTGAGCGCCAAAGAATTGAGGCCTTTGAACTATGGTGCTGGAGAAGACTCCTGCGAGTCCCTTGGACTGCAAGGCGATCAAACCAGTCAGTCCTAGAAGAGATCAACCCTGACTGCTCTTTAGAAGGCCAGATCCTGAAGTTGAAACTCAAATACTTTGGCCATCTAATGAGAAGGAAGGACTCATTGGAGAAGAGCCTAATGCTGGGAAAGACTGAAGACAATAGAAGGGGACGACAGAGAATGAGGTGGCTGGATGGAGTCACTGAAGCAGTAGGCGTGAGCTTAAATGGACTCCAGAAGATTGGTAGAGGAACGTTGTACATGGGGGAGGAACGTTGTACATGGGGTCGCGATGGGTCGGACACGACTTCGCAACTAACAACAACAACAAAGTTTATAAAGCTGTTGAAGGAAGTCTTCATCATGGTCCAGTCCTAGCCGGGAATAAACAACATGGCAACTGCTTTAGAAAGAAGGCTGTAATTTATTGGAGAGCCAGACAGAAAGATGGCTCTGGAAGAAAAAAGAGAGCACATGTAGTAGAGTGGGTTTTTATACCTTCTTGGGCTTTTGTTTGGAGATGTTCCTGTGTCGAGAAGCTTGACCTGAGTCTGAGTGTGTCTTTCTGATATTCTGATGGTGGTGGGTTAATCCTATTATGTCCCAAAGGTCATATCCTGCTTACCTGGGGCTGTGGCAGATGACTTGTTGGATTTTTTGGTGTGAGGGATTGTTGATTCTAGGGATCTTTCTTTCTAATTCCAGCCTCCTGACTCCATTTCTGACAAGGTTATCACGTCTGCATTTCTGCAGACCTGGTTTCTGTTTGGGGCAGAGAGACTGGGGGGGGGGGTTGGTTTCTGCCTTTAAAATCCTTTGGGGAAATATATTCTGCCTTTGGGGAAATATATTCTGCCTTTTTAATATTTCCCAAAATATTTCTTTCTCTGGATTCTTCCCACAAAGCAATGCTACTAACTTTCTAAGGTGTGGCACTTCTGGACGCCAGCGTTCCAGATTGTTTGCCACCCAGCTGCTTTATTTGATCAATTAAAGCACTGTTTCCTCAAGAAGCCTCCGTTTGAGTTGCCTGATTAGACTTTTAATGGTATCTCAAATTTAAGTAAGGGCCAGGGACCTTACACAACTTTTATGACTAAGGAGGGACTAGAACGTAAGTGTTCTTGCTTTTAGTCCAGTACCTTAACCACTACACCAAACTGGTTCTCCTTCCCCTGTGGCTAGTGTGTTTCTGTTGACAAAGGGCAACTTGGGCCTGCGTCAGAGCTCAATGCCCCTTTTTCCTTTGCCATCCGTTTGAAACCACTAGGTGAGGTCGTCCCTTAGTTGGGAATCTTGTATTCATAGTCAGCATAGGTGGATGTGCTTGATCCCTCCAGCATTCTGACTGGAGAGCTCTGCTAATTCCACACATCTTAAAAGTCGCCAACATTAAAAAAAACAACCTGTTATAAATTAACCTCTATTGCGACAAAAACGATTGCTTCTGTTTAAGCCTAAATGAAAATAACACAACTTTGCAAGGCAAGAAAGCTCCTTATTATCTCTATGCACCGCCACGGGCATCCAGCCCAGATTTCTAGGTCAACCAGTTTCAGTACTGTACAGAATTCGCCTTCGCGTTGGATCAACCGCAAGCTTCTTCCTTCGTCTGAACAGACATATAAGAGCCCCACCTCACCGGAAGTCTCGACCGGAAACATCATTATTGTGCCTCTCCTTTTCTTTTTGTCTCTATGGTAGTAACTGTCCTATGTAAGCCGGACGCCGTTCGCGGAACAAATCCTTTCCGTGTGAGGGATGATGGAGGCTGCGGAAGGCGTTGAGGTACGAGAACGCCGAAAGACTGAGCATGAACCGGACCGGCTCGCCGGAACAACGGGGAACATCGCCTGCGGGCCCCCTCTCTCCGGGACCTCCTATTGGCTGGACTTCTGGCTGATGATCCTCTTCGACCTCATACTCTTCGTCTTCTTTTACCTGCTACCTTAGCGGCAGCACCAAGGGGTGAGCCGAAAGGGGCGGCGGCGCAGGGAGACGAAGGAGACTTCTTGACACGGGGGAAACGACTGGGAAATGCCCAAGGCTAGCGGGGCCTTTATCATGCCCAGAGTGATTACGGGTCCCAAGGGCGAATTCAAGATTTGAAGAGAGATCAGAAGGATTCTGTTTGATTGCTTCGAGTTTCGTTATAGTGTGAAGCCGGCGGGTGGGGATTGTGATGTGCGGTTTTTTTTTCTTTTCGGTTGTGAGGACACGATTCGCTAGCTGCACTGGGACGCAGTGAGCCCTCTACTTCCGGGATCGCCTCAGGCCATTTCCTTTGGCCACCCAATAATGTCATCCTAGACGGGTTTCCACGATGGGTGATGCTCTGGGTGCTTTGAGATAAAAGCAAAAGTTTCTTGGTTTGTGGCAGATCACTGAGCAAAACAGAAATCACATCTTGTTCTGTAATTAGAAGAATTGATGTTAAGTCGATGAAGCCTAATAAGTTTTGAACTGTCAAAACATTGTACTGTGGGGTATGAGAAATTGTTATTCACCAAAAAGCTTTAATAAGAAAATGATCAAATGGGAAAATATGAGTTAGAGGAACACATTGTGTAACACTTAGGCGAATGACTTGGTTATATTTCTTTAGTTAAGTCCAGATGCTGTCAGGTTTGTATATATTGGGACAATGGTATTTTTTTTAGCATTTGGCCTCTGTACACCACCATATTGAATTTGAAATGAAACAGTCGATGAGTGAAGACAGTCAAGTTTATTTCAAGAAGTTTGACAAAAGTGTGGCATTAACATTGAGGAATTACAACCATTTTAATACACCCACACCCAGTTTTGGTGGCCCATTAAAGATGGAACAAACTAACATAATTACAAATATAAGCATTGCTTTTAATAGTTGGATGAAAATCCTTTGCAGTCAATGACTGCCTGAAGTCTGTAAGCCACGGACATGACTAAATACTGAGTTTCCTTATTTGAAATGCTTTGCCACACTTTTATTGCAGCTGCTTTTATCTGTTGCTTCTTTGTGGGTCTTGTCATTGTCCCAATATATACAAACCTGATTGTAATTCCCTTTCCTCAGCTGGAGCAGGTAGTTCCCTTTCCTTTGATACAGATGCTTTCTCTTCTTCAAAATGTTATCCTTCAACACCAGAACCCAGTTTCCTTTCTCTTCTGCTAAGAAGCAATTTAATTCTTAATATCATTATGCTACTAAATAGCTAGTCCTGTTTCTGCAGTATCTGTACCTCAGGGTTAAACTCTGGAGTTCTTGATGCCCTGTAAGCTTTGTGTTTATTTGCACATTTCTTTACATGATTAGGTAATATCATTAGTGTCTGTGGGGCTTCCTTGGTGGTTTCTTGATTGTTTTTTGCCTGATTGTCTGATGTTAATCCCTGTTTATCTAAAAGTTGATTGCTGAAGGGAATGATTTTTAGCCTTTTTGTTTCTTTCTTAGGTTTTCATTGTCTTTTTTGAATAGTGTGTGAACATGATTTATCTCCTTGTGTCTATCGTCCTTTTTGGAACTCTAGCATTTTTTTTGGGGGGGGGAGGAATCTGACTTGGTCTAAGATGCTAATAGTTTTCCAGTTGTGAATTATTCTGCAACTGAATCCAGTTGTGATTATTCTATCCAAGTGTAAGATTAAGAAACTAAAAGCCAATCCCCACATAGACAGCAAACACCACGTGTAATCACACTGATGATGTTGCATAATTGGGTAAGGAAACGTCTACAAACAAGTTTTCAGCGTACCAAAAGCTCCACCTAAAATTTAAGCAATAGCATGTGGCTCAGGTTCAGCTATATAGTTAATTAAAATAAGGTTCGCTGTATTACACAAACCCAGGGCATAGGATTAAGGAGTAAGCATGTTCTACAAATTCAGCTTTATTGTAATATATGAAGCTAAAATACTGTGCATTGTGGATTAGTCCAGTGTGTGACCCCAGCATTGATAGTTCAGTTTTATTCGTGTTTGATTACAAGTAAATCTTGGGGAATATTGGTGTCCTCCAAATGTATAGCATTATTACTCCTGTAAGAAGACTACTGTAAGAATACTAGAGCCAGTTTGGTCTAGACTCTAGTGGTTAAGGCACCAGACTAGAAACCTGGAGACTATGGATTCTAGTCCTGCTTTAGCCATGAAAGCCAGCCGGGTGATGCTGGGTCAATCACATACTCTCAGTTCACATCCCAGGTTTGTTGTTGGAGGGAAATAGGAGGAGGAAGGTATGTTAGATATGTTCTGCACCTTGAGTTATTTGTAAAAATAATAAATGAAAAATAATATAATGAAAATGTGTAGTTTGGCAGGGAAGAGAAAAATTTAGAATTGCAGCCTAGGATGTCTTAGATGGCATCTAAAATTGCTGAGGCAGACTAGATGAGTGATTTATTATGAAAGTTGGATCTCCAAGTATTACTGCCGTGCATGTCAGGAGGTTGTGTAGCAAGAAGTAATAGTAAACACTGTAGAATATGTGGGAGATAAATATGTCTAATTCTAAGGAAGTGATATGTTTAAAACTTTTGAACAACTATGTATGAAGTACCAAGTTTTCAGAATAGGTTTTTTTTGTGTGTGTGTGTTTGAAAAAATCAGTTTTAAATGATTCAAAAGCATGTATATGAAACTTCTTATCTATATTGGATTAATGGCTAGTTTTTTTAATCCAAAATTATGGCTTGTAATTCCTTTGAAGTAAGATTTTTAACTGCACTAATCAAGTAAATCGTCTTATTTCATTTACTAAAAAAATATAATTCCATTTTGGAGTTAGTGATTGAGACTGTTGGACTAATTCAGAAAACGAGATGATAGAACTCCTTGCAATTAAAAAAAGTTGAATGCCATTTATATCTTAATGGATATGATTGCTTTTTACCTGTTGCAATCAAGACAGGCTAAGCGAAAATGTAAATCACTTTATGCCACAAAGGAAAAAATATTGGCTGTCTGGTTGTGTCTTATTATGGCTCCATAACATTATACAGGTAATCCCCAAGTTACGAGCATTCACTTAATGCTCATTCAAAGTTACGTGATGAGAGCCCCCTAGTGCTTATGAGCAAGTCCCGAAATTACGAATATTGCAGCACCACGGCAGTCGTTCACCCTTATGAGCGACCGCAGTGGCTCTGCAACATTCACCCTGGTTATTCCCTCCCTCCCCACCCTGCCCCGGGTCTCCCTAGGCACCAGGCCTTCAATACTCACCCTACGAAGATCGAGATCCTTTGCTTTCTTGGCTGCTCCAGGCCTTCGGTGCGTTCGCAAAGAATGGAGACCTAAAGTAACGCAAGATCACATGAGATCAGTGGGGTGAGATCTCTATTGATCTCGCGTGATCTCATGGTACTTTAGGCCTCGGTTCTATGCAATGGAGAACGGAACCAAAGCTGAAGGATGCTTCCAGGTGCCTCCAGAGGCTGGATAAGGGCTCCAGAGGCTTTTTCCAGGTTGCTGCGGCCTGGATCTGAGGCCAGGGGATGCTTCTGTGCCCCCCGCGACCCAATCCAGGCTCCGGAGGCATTTTCCAGGCCACTGCTGCCCAGATCTGAAGCCAGGGAACGCTCCCAAGTGCCTCCCACGGCCCGATCCGGGCTCCGGAGGCGTTTTCCAGGCCCGATTGGGCCGTGTGGGGCCCCGCAGAAGCATTTGCCGGCCTCAGATCCAGGTGGCAGTGGCCTGAAAAAGGCCTCCGGAGCCTGGATCGGGCCGCGGGGGGGGTAGCATTCCCCGGCCTCAAATCCGGGCAGCAGCAGGAACCGCAGCAGAGAGGAGATGGATCTTTTACAGGTGAGTCTGCCGTGTCAGGAAGGGAGGGGGAAGCATGCGGTATCTTAGTAGGTTGGGGAGTCCTTGGGGGCCTGTTCCATCACTAGGCCCTCCATGGCCTTCCCCACCCTGAGATACCTCATGTTCACTTAACGAGCCGTGTGCATTTTAATAAGCAAGGGAATGATCTCATTCGAGGTATGAGATTTACTCTACGGGTTTTCGAGTTACGAGTGGAATGGGCAGGCTCCATTGCACTCATAACTTGAGGACTACCTGTACAATGCTTGAAAAATCTAGTACAAAATGATGAATTAGTTTATAATTTATAATGTGGTTCAACCAGAAGTGAATAGCTTTAAAAGTGGATCAACATTCGTGAAATATAGAATTTTGGTGACTAACAACTGGAACAAATATATGAGTAGAAGCAAAAAAAAATTATGAATAATCAGTTGGCAAGGAACAACAGAATAAGTTATGTTCTATTTTTAGGTTTATCAGGCAACTGATGATGCTGTACTAGAAGTCTGATGTGACAGGATTATATTGGGTACAGTTTTTTCCACTGATGGATCTAATTTTTGTTTTCTTTATCCAGCAGACAACCAGACTGCCTTCAAGAAAAACCAGCCAATATTGCTCCTTTAGCTGGTTTTGCTTCAGAACCAAAAATAAAAGAACATTGGAAAACTGTTACTTCAGAATTTTTAATAACAACTACTCTTTCTGTATTTGAACTGTTGAGATATTTTTGCTGGTGAACTTGCTCTGTGAACTGTCATGTTTCACATTATTCTTCAGTAAGTGCATATTGTGTCTTATGTTAAATATAACACTGACATTGAAGTGACAGAACACTTTCAATTAAGTTTGAAGTTGTTTATTTTCAGCAATCAACTCTGGACTGGATACAAGATATCTCTGTAACAATAATTTATGATGAACTCCTAGCATAAAATGAGAAAATGTAAACTGATCAATTCTGAGCACTGTTTTAGCTGCTTTTATGTAAAGAAGTTGCATATATTCTTCTCCTATGCAAGGAAAGTCATTTGCTCTGTTTGAAGTTTTAAAGTACTTTGTGCCTTCAGCTTTGTGCCTTCAACAGCAACGTGTGCTTGGACTACTATGTCGATGGTGTTTTTATGGTCGTTTTTATGGTATGTAAACAGACCAACCACCTGAACAAATTTTGCTGTGTCTAATGTGGTCCTGATCCCCATTATGCTTTGGATTTGCCCTTTTGGAGTTTCATGTTCTAAAAGTAGATTGAAAAGTAAGTCTGTAGACATTCCTGTTAATTTTCATAATTGAAATAATGTTTTTCTTTCAATCAGTTTTGTGCTCCACTTTCAATAATATATGAACTGAACATTTATTTACATTTATATCCTAGAGGAAATGGATTCTCCCCATTTTTGTCAGGCTGAGACCAAGGGCTTTAAGCATTGAATTAATTACATTCTACTTAGGCTGTATAAATTTGTTGTGTTGAGCACAAGACCTGAAGCATTGGTAGAGGTAGGGTGAAGTTCATTTGATATTGAGATCAAACTTGGGCTTATTTTCATTCAGAAACTTTGCAGGGGGATTCTTGAACTAAAAATGTCAGAAATTTGAGGGCGAGGGTTATATTTAAAGAATTGCTGTTCAACCTACGTAAGTAGATGTGTCACTTCATCCACAAGAATTTACTGTATAGCCAAGCAGTAAAGTCTGAAGTGATTGAATCAAACATATTAATAAATATCATAACTTGCATTCTTTGTCCTAAGTTAATATTCTAAAATTGTTCTTCCCTCAGCTAATAATGAAATAAACAAACCTTCAATTATATAAATGTGAATTCTGGTCTGCATTTACAAAATACAGTGATGATAGCAATACAATCAGTTTCTTCTCTGATAAATTGAATATTTAGAATGATTTTTCTTCTCAAATTCTAAACAACCAAAGAATAGGAGTGTGCCCCAAAATACTAGGTTCTCTCTTAATTTTCTGAGTTGAGAAAGTCAACCTACTGTAATGCAATACATAGAGTTATAAGTACTACGAATAGAACTGAATTCACTTGTTTTACTGTAGGATCTAATACAATTCATCAGAATGGATAAGAGTCTTTAAAAAATGGGCAATTCATAGCCATACTCTGAGTAAGAAGACCATCACATATGAATTCAAGTAAAACAATCCATATCTCATGATTTACTTACATATACATATTTATTAAATATGTCTAGTAAAGTTATTTAGAATCTTTTATAGTGTCAGTAACTCCTTCATGGATTACTGCCTTGTCGTGGCGAAGGGGCTTGCGTAACTCAATGAAGTTATGAGCTATGCCGTGCAGGGCCACCCAAGACGGACAGGTCATAGCAGAGAGTTCTGACAAAATGTGATCCACTGGAGAAGGAAATGGCAACCCACTCCAGTATCTTTGCCATGAAAACCCCATGGACAGTACTAAAAGGCAAAAAGATATGACGCTGGAAGATGAGCCCCTCAGGTTGGAAGGTGTCCAATATGCTACTGGGGAAGAGCAGAGGGCTAGTACTAGTAGCGCCAGAAAGAGTGAAGCGACTGGGCCAAAGCCGAAAGGACGCTCAGCTGTGGATGCATCTGGTGGTGAAAGGAAAGTCCGATGCTGTAAAGATGTTTTCTCCATAGGAACCTGGAATGTAAGATCCATGAATCAAGGCAAACTGGACGTGGTCAAACAAGAGATGACAAGACTGAACATCGACATCTTAGGAATCAGCGAACTAAAATGGACAGGAATGGGTGAATTTAATTCAGAGGACCATCAGGTATACTACTGCGGGCAAGAATCCCTCAGAAAGAAATGGAGTAGCCTTCATAGTCAATAAAAGAGTAGGAAAAGCAATACTGGGATACAATCCCCAAAATGACAGAATGATCTCAGTGCGAATCCAAGGCAAGCCATTCAATATCACAGTAATCCAAGTCTATGCCCCAACCACTGGTGCTGAAGAGGATGAAATTGACCAGTTCTATGAAGCCCTACAGCACCTTATAGAATCAACACCAAAAAATGATGTCCTTATCATCATGGGGGGTTGGAATGCTAAAGTAGGAAGCCAAAAGATAAACGGAGTAGCAGGCAAGTTTGGCCTTGGAGTATAAAATGAAGCAGGGTACAGATGAATCAAAAGTTGGAATTAAGATTGCCGGGAGAAATATCAACAACCTAAGATATGCAGATGATACCACTCTAATGGCAGAAAGTGAAGAGGAACTAAAGAGCCTCTTGATGCGGGTGAAGAAGGAGAGTGCAAAAGTTGGCTTGAAACTCAACATTAAGAAAACCAAAATCATGGCATCCGGCCCTCTCAATTCCTGGCAAATAGATGGGGAAGAAATGGAGGTAGTGACAGATTTTATCTTCCTGGGCTCTAAGATTACCACAGATGGGGACTGCAGCCAAGAAATTAAAAGACGCTCCTGGGGAGGAAAGCTATGGCAAATTTAGACAGTATACTAAAAAGCAGAGACATCACCCTGCCAACAAAAGTACGTATAGTCAAGGCCATGGTTTTCCCAGTTGCAATTTATGGCTGTGAAAGTTGGACCATAAGAAAGGCTGAACTCAAAAGAATTGAGGCCTTTGAACTATGGTGCTGGAGAAGACTCCTGCGAGTCCCTTGGACTGCAAGGCGATCAAACCGGTCAGTCCTAGAGATCAACCCTGACTGCTACTTAGAAGGCCAGATACTGAAGTTGAAACTCAAGTACTTTGGCCACCTAATGAGAAGGAAGGACTCACTGGAGAAGAGCCTAATGCTGGGAAAGATTGAGGGCAGTAGAAGAAGGGGACGACAGAGAATGAGGTGGCTGGATGGAGTCACTGAAGCAGTAGGCGTGAGCTTAAATGGACTCCAGAAGATGGTAGAGGACAGGAAGGCCTGGAGGAACGTTGTCCATGGGGTCGCGATGGGTCGGACACGACTTCGCAACTAACAACAACAATAATAGTATGTCCACCCCTACCCATTTAAAAATTTGGAGTCTTGGCAAACTTAGCATAGTGAAAACTGGCTTATTTAAATGAGTAAGGATTTAACAAATATTCATTTGGTAGAATTGAACATTTCATCTGCTTTTACGCAGTTCAGAGTGATAATATGATATGGAGCTGAATGCAAGTGTTACATTTTTTACCAGATGTTTGGTCACTGTATTATTTGCTAGCAAATATTTACACTCAAACTGAGGAGAACTGTATTCTTAAAACTAACAAATAATGGTTTGCTCCTGTTTCACAGAAAAATTATACATCTGTAAACTAAGAGAGATACTGGATATCTTATTTTTGTTTTATCAGCAGGTACATGCAGGACAATTTTTTAAAAATTTAAAAAGATATTCCTCTATAACACATGTTAAATATATGTAACATTACAAAAGCCATATAGTCTAAAGGGAACAATTATAAAAATAAAATAAAAAAATCAAATATTGTAAGCAAATATTAAGACTGTACAGCCAGCTATAAAAAGTTGACAAAATTCCCATTATTTAATAGCAATAAATTTGTGCAAAAAATGTCTATTAAGACTTTTATATTTCTTTAAAGCACATATACTCTCACAAATCCAACATTTCTCATTTATATAGGAAATGAACATTTGCTTTACATTTTTAAAATACAGTAATATTCTTAACAGAGGTAATTCACATTAGTGTTTACATAAATATTACAAATTCAAATTAATTCAGTAACAGCTTTCAATTGTACACTTTGATTCCAGTACTTATAGTTCCATTTTTACCTATAAAGGTGTTACATTATTACATATTACCTGCATATCAGGAATGAGACTTTTTTTAATTTAAAAAAAACTTACAATATCAAAAATTAATTTTAGTTACTTTGAGTTGAAGTTACTTCTCTCGGTTTTATTTGTAATCATGAATATGTTAGCTATACATGCTTTAAACAAACCAGTAACTTCTGAAAAAGCACTCAAGCATGATAGATATCAACAAGATTAAAAGCTAAGTCAGCTCCATAAAAAGAAACCAACAATGTGGAGTTACATTCATAGTTAAGATGGAGAGTCAGTCTGGTGTGGTTAAAGCACCAGAATAGAAAACAGGGAACTCTTGAGTTCCAGTTCCATCTTAGGTACAAAGCCAGCTGGGCGACTTGGACCAGCTTACTCGCTTTTACTCCTAGGAAGGTAATGGCAAACTACTTTCAAATATGTCAAGACAGCAAAGGACTTGTCCAGGCACTTGTCAGGAGTCAAGACTAACTTGAAGATATGGAGAAGAAAATAGGTAAGATACTGTCAGTGAAAAAAGATATTCAATCTTTGTTTGTGCCTTCAACTCAGTCTTGACTGCAATTTTTGGGGAGTAGCTTCTGAAATATTTTGCTAGTGCGTTCTTTCTAGGGTTGAGAGAGTAATTGCCTCAGTCACTCAGTTGGTTTTGTATCCAAGACAGGACAAAAACTCCGGTCTTCTGCCTCTAATCTTACATCTTAATCACTAGACCTACTGGTAGTCTTCAACTTATGACCATAAGTGGGGCTGGAAAATTTGTTGTTAAGCAGGGCAGATGTTAAGTGAGGCATGTGGCCTGACCCAGTTTTATGACCTTTTTGCTGCTCAGCAAATCACTGCGGTTGTTAAGGGAAATATCATGTGACTCTGACTTGTAACTTTCCCATCCTTCCCCATTGACTTTGTTTATCAGAAGCTGGCTGGAAAGGTCACAAATGGTGATCACAGATTGCAGGACACTTCAACTTCCACAATCATATGACAGGGATTTATGTGATGGTTGTTAAGTGCAAGGAGTGGTCATAAGCCACTATTTTCAGTGCTGTTGTGACTTCAAAGGCGCATTGAATGAATGGTCGTAAGTCAAGGACTGCCCATATCTTTCAGACATTATTTGTTCTCTGAAAGTTTAGAGAGCAGGAAGACTCCTTCATTAACATAAATGTGGAACTTTAATGTAATCATATTCCTTATTGTAGGGAAGCATGCAAGCATCTCTATTTTTATGCTATTAATAATGTTCTGAGTAGGCTCAACCACCAATTTGGACAAAATCACAAATTTGTATTTGTATTTAATCTAATTATAGTGCAAATGTACAATGGAGTGTTCCAAAACACATAGCAGCTATCATGCTGAAAACTAAAACACATTTACATTTTTTCAGGATCATCTTTGTAGCCATTATTTTAATAAAAAATGCTTATACAAAGAATTTTAAAAGGTACTGTGTCATACATTTTTACCTAAAAACTGCATGTGTTTTCCATTTCAATCTTTAAAAAGGAATTATCTTCAGGCTGAACTGATCAGAATTAGTTTGTGCCTCTGCTGGTAGTATCAAAATAAGACTTGTAAGAAAACCAGAGTACTTTCTATACATGCAATGATTTAAATATTCTCCACAGCAGCTTTAATATAAAAATATATTTATACAATTTATCACATTTTTGCAGCCCAACAATATACTTAAATATTTTTATTACAAACAACTGCTATGCATATTTTTTGTATTTAAAATACTGCACGATGCAAGAAACTATTGCTATTTAAAACTCTAGCTACCATAAAATATACTATATATTAAAATAAAATCAGACTTCATTAAGGCATTATTTCAAATATTTGAAAGATAATAATGCGATCCTGGATAACTGATTCAAGAAAATAGATAAATGGTTAATATTTGTCTACTACAAAATGTAGGTTTTTGATGATTATGCCATTCTGTGCATATTTCTAATATCAGCATATGCTTCCAGCATTTAATACATTTTTGATTAGTCTAACAAGGAGTTTTAAAATAATTCTGTCATAAAATTTCTTATGCTGCTTGTTTCATTTGGCAAAACAGTAGTGTTGACTATTAAATGTCTAATTAAGAGTACCTGATTATAAGGGGAAGTGAATACCCATTTAATGCACTTTTTCACTTTCTTGCAAAAGTTCTAAATATCTCACAAACAGAATTTCTAAGTGTTTCAGAAATACTTTCCTTGATACTCTCTGGCTACTCAGGTCATTAACAAGAACCATGCTCCTCAGGAAGCCAATTTAATACACTTGTAACTGTGTAGAAAATGCAGTATTTCACACTGAAAGTTTTGTCCTGGAGCTAATCAGTTCACAGGGAAGTCATAACTACAAAATGACATCAGACACAAAAGCCTGGAAAATTGCTACAACATGCAGCCCATCTATATCAACCCATAAAGCTCTCTATATATCTTTCACTTGAAAGGGAGCATTTCAAAACTGAAGTGTTTGGCACACTTCTGATACAGACACACACACACACAAAACATTTTGTGTTTGTGTGTGTGTGTGTATATACATACACTAAGTATAGTAGATACAGCGTGTGTGTGTGTGTAAATATATACTGTACATACATACTAAAATAATCCCATATTGTCATACTGAGGTAGTACAGTGTATGTAGACTATATTCAATTTTTACATAGCAAGCTTGAAAGTGCCTTTACATGAAAAAAATGAAGTGCATGTAAACAATTCATATCACTAAAAATTTCCTTTTGTGACAAACTTTACATAAAGAACACAATTTTCATAAGAAGACAAAAACTCTCAAGGCCATTATAAAGATTGTACTACCTTGTTATTGCATTGTATCCTTTGGTGCGTAAGGATAATCCTTATATTTAAATCTTGTTTCTTTAATCTAAAGCAGTACAAATTACTGTCTATACTTGTGAAGGTCAACTTATCTGTGAAAGGGCTTATCTGAGAATATATATCATACTCCCCATTTCAAATTCTGTGAAATATTTTTTTCATGAGAATTCAACATTCAAAATAAATTTAAACAATTGTGCTTTAAAATGTTCTGTCTAAATAATATGGAAATTGCAAATGGATACATGACTTAGGTTTTATAACCTACAAAGTGCTATAATTAGTAAGAAATTTAGCCAACTATGGAATCAGATCTCGGGCCGGTTGCATCATGCAGAGGCCGTGCCCACCCCAGCTCCAGCAATGTGAAAAAAGTCACGATACGTCGTGACACGTCACATGATGTGGCAAGTTTGATACCCATGTTCTAAATCAAGTCATTTTTAAAAGAAATGGTATTATTAAAAAAAAGCTGTGTCTATCATATGAAAGCAAGTTTAAATATTTTATAAGTTAGTCATTTAAAAGAATAGCCACTTTGATTGAACTTATGCAAAATTGGCATTTCCACAAGCATAAAACCATCTTTGATATTTCTTGATCACGCATGCACATGCAAGGGACAATTCATTAATGTATACTTTCCAAATGAAATGTAGCTAAAGTATGTAAACTTAAACATCACATTGGGTTGGAGTTCTAAGGATTTATATTCATTTCCAAATTATTCACATTACACTACACATTTCCAATATTAGATTTATGCTTCTGCTGAGATGTGGCATGATTTGATTCAGAAGTGTGGTGGTATGTAGTGTCCAATTGCATTCCAGTGGGTAACAAAGATCTTTCTTTGTTTGACCCACTAGTATCTGCAAAATACAGTTTTGGTCTCTGGTGGTATTTAATTCTATAAGTATCGGTCATACAGTTATCAACTGAAAAATAAGTAGTAAGCGCTATAACATCATTTGCATTTGCATCCAGGTAACTAGAATTTGTTTCTGTAAAACAAGTCCGTTTGTTTAAAGGATTATTGGATGCAGTGCATAAATCCTTTCCTAATAAGCTCGGTGAAAAACTCATCTTAGAGGACTCATTGTAATGAAGTGCTTTCAATCTTTCTTCATTTGCAAATGAACTTGTTTCTGGTATACTTTTTGAAGTAGCAATAACAACATGCTTTTCAATTTTTGGATGATCTGTATAGTTCAACTCCACAGTGGATTCTTGTTCTATATCGTGCAAATGGGCCAGAGTGTATTTCTTTGGTGGTAAAGGTGGTGGAAGATTTTGGTAAACTGTTTCTGTTGCATCATCATGCTTATTACTGTACATGCTGGTTTTATGTCCAGTAGAAGGAGCAGATTCAGTACAGCAAGGCTTGGGTTTATTCTGTTGTAAGAAAAATGCAAGGGTAGGAGTGGAATTAACAGTCTTGGTATGAGATACCGGGCAAGGGACTTGCAAATGGGTAGATGAAGATTCACAGTTGTTTTGTTGAACTTTTTCAGACATGATTCCATTCTCACCAATATAAGAAAAAACTGAACTATCAGCACTATAGATATTTGTCTCAATAGGTACATTTTCACCAGACCATGGTAAAGAGCTTTGCTCATTGATTGTACTGGTTTTTATTTCTTGTTCAATGTGATCTTTTACAGCTGTCTGCACTGTTAATGTAGGTAAAGACTTCTTATTGCAATCTGGTACATCAGTCCTAGAAAGCAAAGTATTTAAGGATGTAAGTATTAATATAACTATTGCAAAACAGTAAATATAATCCAATTCTATTTGAAATCATTGAAATAAAATAATCTTTGTTATTTCGTGGTGGGATGGGGGAAGCCTATAAGTTTTTAAGAATCTAGTAGAAACCAGAATTTTGTGAACAAGTATACAGGTATGAGCAGGCTTTATATTCATGACTGAAATCAGTAAAGACAGCAAATGCTCTTGGGAAAGAAAAGAATCAGCTAGAAAATATGATGGACAGTAAACTGGTACAGGGAAGTTATGGAAGAAACATTCAGACTGTCTCCATTAGCTAGGCATTAATGTCTAGTTGCCAGATGAAGCCAGTGCTTCAGGCTTAGTGAAAATATAACATTTATAAAAAATACAAAAATTCCAATGATAACTGATATAAAGACAGAAAGTCATCATAAGATGGGAATGCTTCTGCATTTTATTGCATAGTGTCAAATATATGTCTATATGCCATTTGCCATGAACAATGCATACTGTTTGATACAATAAACCAATGTTTTTCAAAGTATTCCATAGAACTCTAGAGTTTTGTGAGAGCCTAAGAGCAAAACAAAAAGGAAAAAAAAGTTCGCTGAAACAATCAATTTTCTATCACAAGAGCTTTAATTTTCGATCAGTAGTTCCAGGTTTACTTTTTTAGCTAACAGTTTCCATGGCCTGAAAAAGTTAAAAACCCCTGCAAAATACTGACTTTAAATCCCCTGAATGAACTGAAAATTCTTACACAGCCAGAGGTATCTAGAAAAGATGTTTTAGGATACAATACCTGATTCCTATTCCCAAAATAATAGATTCTTTGCTGGTCTATTTCATGCCTCATATTTATGTGTATGTCTAGCCATCCAATATAATCTGCATTGTCCAATGGCCAAGTTCTAATCTGCTTAAATAACAAGGTTTGAGAGTGATCTCACTCTTACAAATTAACTGTGGGACAACATAAGAGCACTGATTGGTAGATTTCCATGTGTTCATATTCCATCCATCCAAGATCACCAGCCAGGACAAAAATTATCAGTTGTTCTATTTACTGTGAGGTGGGGTAGACTTGGGTAATCTCAGGCAAGAGTCAGAGGATTTTCTTTTTTGTAATTGCCTAAGTGAAAAGTTGCTGCTGGTAGGTTTTCAGTTCCAGCAATTTGTCACTTGTGTTATTTCTGAAAGTGTGAAGGCTGATAATGGGGGAACAGTTCTGCGAAAGCTATAGTCAAGTAGTCTGAAACCAGACTAGTTTGGTTTAAAAAAACAAACAAAAGATAGGTGGAAACTATCTGTTATACCAAAAATAGAAGAGTTTCAGCCCATTATACTGCACAGGCAAGAGAAAAGGTCCAAGAACGTGAACACTGCTTTTATTATAAGCGGAACTTGCATTTGATAAATAGCTGTTGATGGAATTCTTTCATAATGGCTTCTTTAATTTACCAATGCTCAAATCAAACTCAGTCCCAGAGGAGTAGAAGCCAGTCATTTTTAAAAAGGAATTATAAGCCCAGTTATATTAACAGTTGTTTCAGAGAAAGTGGTAGGAGGAATCAAATTAAAAGGAACTAAGAACAAAGAGAAAGATTTGCTGAAGAAAAATTGGCATGAATTTTGCAGATAAATCTTGCCTCACCCACTTTTAGAGTTTTCTGATTGCACCAATAATCAGAAAGCCCTAAAAAAGCCTTTTAAAAAGTTTCTAATTAAAGGCTTTTGAGTAAATGTACTGGCCATGGGCTGTGAATACCTGTGCTTTTGTCAACAGCTAACTGGTTAAAATACAGGAAGCAGAGTAAAAGTGATTAGGCAGTTTCTCAATGGATGGAAGCAAGAAAGGAATTCAAATTTAGGAAGTATGAAGTGATGCACCCTCAGGCAAAAACCTCTAATTTCACTAACACCTTGATGCATCTGACTAGTCCAGGGGTCTTCAAACTTGGCCCTTTTATGACTTGTGGACTTCAATTCCCAGAATTCCTCAGCCAGGCACGCTGGCTGAGGAATTCTGAGAGTTGAAGCCCACAAGTCATAAAAGGACCAAGTTTGAAGACCCCTGGACTAGTCTGTAACTAAGCAAGAAAAAAATCTTGAGGTTAAAGTGGATAATACAATGGTGTCAACTTCATGGGTGGCAGCTATGAATAACGTAAAATTGATGCTACAGATCATTAAGACACTAAAAGTAAAAATGCAAACATTATAATTCCCCTGTACAAACCTATGCACTTCTATATTTGAAGTTCTATGTATAATTTTGGTTGTACCATTTGAAAAAAGAATATAATAGAGCAGAAAAAGGTACAGAAATGGAATACCAAAATAATCAGGAACTCAGATATCTTTCCTATGATGTAAGCTACTATTAGCTTGGAAAAAGATAATGGATAAGGGACGTGATCAAGGTTTTTTAAATCATACATGACATGGACAAAATGAACAGAATTTTTTTTCCCCCCTCTCTGAAAATACTATGACCACAGGCTACCTAGTCAAAGTAACTGGAAGAAGATTTAATATATACAAAAGAAAACAATTCTTCCTCTAAAATAGTGGCCCCCAACCTTTCTGGCTTTGTGGACTGGCGGTGTCAGCAGCGAGGGGGGAGAGGGGATGGTTCTGCATGAGCGGCAGGTGAGTGCGCATTTGTTCACAGCTTCATTTGTGGAAGCAGTGGGCACGTGCGCCAGCTGAACAAATGGAGCTTCATGTGCAAGTGCCCGTGCCCACTGCTCACTCAAGTGGAGCTGCGCATGCGTGCTTGCCCACTGCTTGTGCCGCCCGGTTCCAAATGGATGACGGCCCGGTACCAGGCCATGGCCCGGGGATTGGGAACCCCTCCTCTAAAACATAATTAATTTGTGGAATTCATTTCCACAGGACATGATGATGGCCACTGATTTTGATAGTTCCTAAAAGAGTAAATTCATGGAAATTTATCAAAGAGTCTTAAAGAGTAAATGTTATCTCTAAGATGGGGGTAGCGTGTCCCCAAATACTAAATGCAAAAGAACAAAAGCAGTAAATGGATATGTCTCCACTTTGTGAGCATGGACACAGTTTGGTCATTATGAAATGCTGGATTAATATAAATCTGTTCCAAAGGAAATGTTCTTACACAGATATAAATCCCATCCTAATAAAGCGCTTTAGTATAACCCTCTTTTGTCTGAACAAATAAAAATAATAGTTTATATTTATGGAGGAAAGCAATAGAATGCAATCAATCTTAAAACACTTATGAACATAGGCTGCCCCCTATCTGTGATACTGAATGGCCTGGATAGTAACAGAAGAGTGCAGCATTTGAGCATTAGTTAACCTACATGACTATAAAAACTTACTTTTCCACACTGATTTTTTTCATGACTGAAGAAAAGATATAGATAACACATTCCTTTTTTGATAATGTATTTAACATCTCTAAAATGGTAAGTTTTAGTACATCATCTTTTTCTTTTGTTCAAATATTGACATGTGCAACATAGATTTCATGTGGTATTGAAAAAATTGAAGACTCCACATTACGCAAGTAGTCCTCGACCTACGACAGTAATGGAGCCTGCTCAGGTTGGTTGCTAAGCACCCAAATGGGGTATTGTGATGGGGGAGCAACCGTCAGAACTTTGGAACTAGTATCATAAGTATCTTTTGGGGGGGTCCATAGCAATTTTGACTGGTTGTAAGTTGAGGACTGCCTATATCTATTTACAGAAGTCATTGAAACTTAAGCATCCTCAATGTGAAAACTTGCTACCAATCTAAATTGAAAGCAAGGCATTTGCCATTAGTCACAGTATATTGCAGTTACAAGAGAATGTACATGCTGTTTAGAATTATAGAGAGTAACTTCAGAACTTTGAGAAATGTCTGGAGACCTATAGAGCCATACACAGTTACATATCCCTGCTATACATTACAAGGTGCATAATTAAAAATTACCTTTGTATCTGCAGATGAGAAGTTGATGATAAGTTAGGTGGCTTGTAGTTAATATGCGTATTAACTTCACCTTTCTTCAGTGCTGAAAAACAGTGTTTGTTATTTACTTTCAACATATTTCTTTATAGTTAAGATTTATTCAAGTTAGACTGGTACAGACAAAGCCTTCCAGCATAACACTCACAATTTTAAAATTCAAGGAGAAAGTATCAACATTTGTTCAAATATGTTTTCTAAAATTATCGTTTGAAATTCCATAATTAATAGTGAATAACAAGCAAGATATTCAAAAGATCCTTTCAGACCCTAAGGAAATCAACCTAACATAAACTCCTTCAAACCCAGTGTTTCAACAGGAAAAATATGTATGCATTTGATGCAGATATAGGCCAACAATAATATTTAGCTCACTGAACATTTTCAGTTCCATGTTCTATGGAACTTTTCAGAATAAACAGGTTTATTTGTCACTGGTTGCTGGTTTTTCTGCTGCTGAATTACAGCTGGAGTGGAGAATCCCCACAAAAGATCCTGCCAAACTACAATATTAGCATTCCTTATTATTTACCCATGTTGGCTGGAACTGCTGAAAGTTTTAAGTCGGCAACACCTGCAAGGCTATGGGTTCAACATTCTTAGATTATTACTATAAACGCAGCTATATTTGAAGGAAGTAAGGAAATTGAAATACTAAAGAAAGAATGAAAAGCTGGAGTTCTCAATTTCAAATGTGTACTGTAATGTGTATCTTAGATTTAAAAATAAAGAAAAGACAGTTACAGGTAGTCCTCAACTTACAAGAGTTCATTTTGTGATTGTTCAAAGTTACAACAGCAATGAAAAAAGTGACTTATGACCGTTTTTCATACTTATGACCATTGTAGCATCCTCATGGTCATGTGATTTACATTCAGATGCTTGACAACTGACTCACATTTATGATGGTTGCAGTGTCCTGGAGTCATGTTATCCCCTTTTGCGACCTTCTGACAAGCAAAGTTAATGGGGAAACCAGATTCACTTAACAAGCATGTTTCTAATTGAACAATTGCAATGGTTCACTTAACAAATGTGGCAAGAAAAGTCATAAAATGGGACAAAACTCACTTAAAATTTCTCACTTAACGATATAAATTTTGGATTCAATTGTGGTCGTAAGTTGAAGACTACCTGTATTAAATTTCTATTTTGGCTCAGTCTTTACCAATAAGAATTACTAGACTACTGAAATAGAGACAATATTGCCCTAAACTCCAAGGAAAAGAAAAAGGAACTATAAGAGAATAAGACTGACATCAATACTAGAAAGATTCTATAGCATTGATAGAAAAAATGAATAAGCCCTTTTGAAACAATGTGGTCATTAGAACACATCTTACCTAACTAACCTTTTTAATTTGATAAATTCCTCGGTAGATTGTAGGAATTTTATAAATTTAAGCAACACATCTGATTAAGTCTCCCACGACATTATCATTTAGTAAGCAAGTTAACTGTGGATTTGATTGCATAATCATTAAATAGGTACTTAGCTGATTTGAAAAATGTGCCAACAGCTCATCAGTGACTTTTCATTTAACTGGACTGAAGTTATAAAAGGGGAAACCATGCAAATCAATCCTGATCCCTCTGCTCTTCAACAATTTTATTAATCACTTAGATGAAGAGCTATTCTCCAAGGCACCTGAGGGCAGGACAAGAAGCAATGGATGGAAACTAGTCAAGGAGAGAAGCAACCTGGAACTGAGGAGAAACTTCCTGACAGTTAGAACAATTAACCAGTGGAACAACCTGCCTCCAGAAGCGGTGAATGCTCCAACACTGGAAGTTTTTAAGAAGAGACTGGACAGCCATTTGTCCGAAATGGTATAGAGTTTCCTGCCTGAGCAGGGGGTTGGACTCGATGACCTCCAAAGTCCCTTCCAACTTTATTATTATTATTATTATTATTATTATTATTATTATTATTATTATTATTATTATTATTATTATTATTAAGAGGAGGGCAAAGTACTTATCAAATTTAAGATGGATGGAATTTAAGAAGATAGAAATAAAAATTTTAATATTTTGATAGCTTAGGGAAACCAACTGAAAATAATAGAATGAATTCAAAGTTGTGTCCATTGAATACAAAATACAAATGCTCAGATAAATGGTAGGGGATATTTGTATACCTGACGTGATAACAGTACTTATGAAAAAGATATTGAACAGTGAACGGTACAGAAATTAGCAGTAGAATGTGATTGCAAAAAAAAAAAAAAAAAAAAAAGCCACATGCAATTTAAAGTTGTATCAAAAGTGTGTTGAATTCAGTATGCATTTTAAGGAGATTTCAGGAAAACTGGAACAGTTCAAAGAACTACAAGAATGTTAAGAAAACTGGAAATTAAACAAGTGAAAGAAATATAAAGATATTGGGAATGTTAAATCTTTAGAAGAGGGACTTTAATAGTCTCTAAAACAGCTTTATTATATGCTCAAATGAAGACTAGACACTTATCTATTGTGATACTGTAATTTGGTTTCTTAAATTAAACAGGGATTATACTACAGAATCAAATGGTCTTTTCCAACTGTAGCTACAGGTAATCTTGTTTAGTCGTGGTTACAACCATAATGAAAAAGTAGCTTTTTTTTAAAAAAAATATGTTTTATTATTTTTATGGGGATAAAAAGGGAAAGGTAGGTAAAGGTATAACATAGGGTGAAAAAACAAGGATTAGACCAGGGGTAGGGGTAGATACAATAATGGGGTTACCCCCAACAATAAATTAACGCTTTAGCAAGCAGACTATCGTCCGGGTATACATATTACATGTGCATAGTTAACATAATACTAAAAAACTATAGTAAATAAATTTGTCACTATTAATAATAGAAACTTAACCAATCATTCTGTAAATAACAATAATCAGTATACTATTAATAATAGTATACTATTAATAATATATTACTAACTAAATATAGTTACATATAAATATAGTTACATATAAATACCAATATAATGCTTATTAATTATATAGTTAAAAGTAAAAATAAATAAATAAATAAAAAAATACATCATTTATCTTATTTAATTCCATAACCTTTTTTCATTGTCTTATTGCTAACCATTGATAAATTTTTTCCCATGTTTTAAAGTAAATTGTATCTTCTTTCTCTTTAATTTCTAAAGTTAATCTATCCATTTCTGCACATTCCAATATTTTCGTAATAATAATCTGATCAGGTGGTATCTTTTCATTTTTCCAAAATTGGGCAAATGCTATTCTCGCAGCTGTTAATATATGTAAAATTAAATATTCATTCTCTTTTCCATAGTTAGATCCTAATATTCCTAATAAAAACAGTTCCGGTTTGAATTCTATCTGTATCTTAGTCATCTTTTCTAACCATATATGGATTTTAAACCAATATTTCTTTGCATTAGGGCATATCCACCAGATATTTGTTTACATTTCCAACAAATATTTGATACATTTTTAAACATTTTCTCTAGTTTAACTGGTGTCATATGCCATCTGTAAAACATTTTATATAAATTCTCCTTATATGCAACCGCTTTAGTAAGTTTGATATTTCGATCCCAGTTTTTGCCAATCTTCTAAGTCTATAGAATATCCAAAGTTCTTAGCCCATACTATCATTGTTTCTTTTACTTGTTCTTCTTCCATCTTCCAGCTTAGCAGAAATTTATAAAGTTTTTTAATCAAGTTTTCATCTGTTTTTAGCAATATTTTATCTAATGGTGTCTGTTCTTTATAAAACCCTGTAGACTTTATATCTTTTTCATATCTTGTCTGAATTTGCAAGTAAGACCACCATGTTAAGTCAATACCCTGTTGCTGAAGAGTTTGTCTTTAAGTTTCCCGTCTTTGTCTAAAATATCTTTATAGCTAACGAGTTTATCATAGTTAATTAAATTTGGATAGGAAAAGTCTTCCATTGTCGAGAGCCACTCAGGTACTTTCATGTAAATTTTATGTTTAATTCTTTCCCACTCTGAAAACAATACATTCCTTATAGCATGATTTTGAAAATATTTATGTACTTTATTTTTCTCATACCACAAAAATGCATGCCAACCTAATTGCAGATCATGCCCCTCTAAATAGAGCAGTCGTTTATTTCTCAGTGTGATCCATTCTTTAAGCCAAAGCAAAATAGTTGCCTGATAGTAAAGTCTCCAATCCGGGAGTCCGAAGCCCCCTCTGTCTTTAGAATCTTGTAATAATTTAATTTTAATTCTAGCTTTTTTCCCTTGCCATATAAATCTCATTATTGTAGCATTCAATTCATCGAAGAATTTTTGATTTAACTTAACAGGAACCGTTTGAAAAAGAAAAATTAGCTTAGGTAAAATGTTCATCTTAACAGTCGCTATCCTTCCTAGCAATGATAATTGAAGATTTTTCCATTTCTCCAAATCCACTTTCATTTGTTTTAATAGTCTCTCATAGTTGTCCTCTTTTATTGTTGTGTATTTTGAAGTTAAATGGATACCTAAATATTTAACTTTTTTAGCTATTTGAAGGTTTGTCTTTTTAGCAAATTGAATTTTTTGTTTGTCTGTTAAATTCTTCGTTAATACTTTGGTCTTTTCCCTATTTATCTTCAACCCCGCCACTTCTCCAAATTTCTCTATTTTCCACAAGAGTTTAACAGCTGTTTCTAATGGCTCCTCCAAAATAAAAACTAAATCATCTGCAAAAGCCTGTAGTTTGTATTTTTGGTCTTTTATCTCCAATCCTTTAATCTCAATATCTTGCCTAATATTCCTAGCCAACACTTCCAATGTAAAAATGAATAACAAAGGGGACAGTGGACATCCCTATCTTGTGCCTTTTTTGATTTCAAAGCTATCTGTGTAATCTACATTTATAAGTATCCTTGCTGATTGTTTATTATAAATTGCTTGGAATGGAAATGGATCAAATGAAACAAGAAATGGATCAGGTTTTTAGAGTTAATTCAAGCTATGCAAGAAGAAATAGAGTTCCCAGAGAGGTCCACGTAAGATTTCTCAAAAGATCAACATGAGATGAGATTTTGAGAGCAATAAGAGACCAGCCATTGAAATATAAAGATAAAGAACTTGTAATTGTTAAACAGATCCCGAAGAGAATAAGAGAAGCTCGAAGAGAATATCAATTTTTGACAAGGAAACTGCTGAATAAAGGAGTGAATTTTAGATGGTTGGTCCCAGAAGGATTATTAATCTTTTGGGACTCGAGAAGATATAGATTGGATACTCCACTTAAAGCAGAGGAATTTTTTAACAATCATAGAACCTTTCTGGAAGAAGGCGATATCAGGTCTAAGAAACCAGAGGAAATGACAGAAGCAGGAGCATCGAAACAAACAGAAGAGGAAGAACCTAAAAAGACCCAATCGGAAGAAGATGTAAGGCCCAAAGATCAGAGACAGATAACTTCTCCTAGAAGACTGAGATCCAAATACAACTAAAATTATGGAAGAAATTGAAATTTTTTCAAGAAATATAAATGGTCTTAACTCCCCATCAAAAAGGAGTAAAATATTTTATAGACTACAAAAAATAAAAATGGATATAATTTGTCTTCAAGAGACGCATATAAAAAGACAACACTTTAGACTCTTAGAACAACCAAAAATAGGCAAACTTTATTTTTCGTTGGCATTGCAAAAGAAAAGAGGGGTAGCCCTTTATATAAAAGAGAAGATGAATCCAAAACAAATTTATGTTGATGATGAAGGAAGACTATTAATGGTGGAAATTACATGGAATCAAAAACAAATTTTGATGATTGCGATATATGCCCCCAATGAGAAACAAGACCAATTTTTTCAGCAATTATATGATAAATTAATGGAATTAAACTATCAAAATCTTTGTATTCTTGGAGACTTTAATGCGATAGCTGATGCAAAACAGGATTATAAGAGCTATAAACAAGGGAAAAAAGGGGGAAATACCTTATCTAATTCTTTTCTAAAGATGAAAGACGAATTAGGTATACAAGATATATGGACAGAAATGAACCCAGATAAAGCACAATATACATTTTACTCAAATAGGCATAAATCCTGGTCACAAATTGATATGATATGGACTTCCTATGATTTAAAGACTATGATACAGGAGATTGAAATAGAACCTAATATTTGGGCAGATCATAATCCAATTAGAATGACGTGGAAAGGAACTAGAAAGAAACTAAGATGGTGGCTGAACAAAGCTATACTGAAAGAAAAAGAATTTTTACAATTAGCAACGAAAGAAATGGAATTTTTTTTTTAAATAAATAAGAAAGAAGAAACCTCCATTCAAAATGTATGGGATACAGCGAAAGCTTATTTTAGGGGCGTGGCTTTAACCTATGTTGCCAAAAAGAATAAAGAAAAGAAACAAACACAGCTTAGATTGAAAGAACAACTTAGTAACTTGGAACTGGAGTTATGAAATGATCCACAAAAGAAAAAATTGAAGACACAAATGGAATTAATAAAACACAAATTAAATTTACTGGAGATGGATATAAGGGCACAACAGATTAAACGATGTAAACAGATTTGTTTTGAAAATGCCAATAAACCCGGAAGATGGCTGGCATATAAATTGAAAAAAGAAAGAGAAAAAAGACTGATAAGTAAATTACAAGATTCAAAAGGCCAATTATACTGTCATAATGATGCAATTAAAAAAATTACTACAGCTTATTATGAGACACTTTATAAGACTGAGGTGGTTTCGAATGAGGCAATACAGAAATATTTAAAAGAAGCGGATCTTCCAAAGGTACCAGAGAATATGCAATACTCTCTAAATGAGAACATAACAATGATGGAGATTACAGAGGCGATAAAAAGGCAAAAGAAGGATAAAACTCCGGGACCTGATGGTCTCCCTGCAGAATTCTATATAGCTTTACAAGACATTGTCAGCCCGATTTTGAAAGATCTTTGTAATGAAGCCTTTTCAGAGACAAAAATACCAAATTCATGGAAAGAAGCCAACATTTCCCTTATACCTAAAGAAGACACTGATCTTACACAAATTAAAAACTATAGACCAATATCGTTATTAAACGTGGATTATAAAATATTTACTACAATAATGGCAGAAAGAATGAAGAAATTTTTGACTGAATTCGTCCATTCAGACCAAAGTGGCTTTTTACCAAAAAGGCAGATAAAGAATAATTTAAGGATTATTTTAAATGTGTTGGAATATTACGAAAACCATCCAGGGAAACAGTTGGCGCTTATATTTCTTGACGCGCAAAAAGCTTTTGATAATCTTAATTGGCAATTTTTGTTTCAACAGTTGAAGGAGATGGACTTTGGCGAAAATTTTATAAATGCAATTCAAAAAGTAGCTTTATGATCAAGTCTCACATTTATGACTTTGTAGATCCACAAAACAAAAGAAAACTGAAGTAAGATCATCAGCAGAGTCTTGGTTTTACTTAGCAATCACTTTGCTTAATGACCGAGTTGGCGGTCCCAATTGTGGTTGCTAAGTGAGGACTCTCTGTATAAGCATCAACACAAACATATTATGACAAACAACATGTAAAATTAATGTTAAAAGAAAAAGGCATGGTAGCTTAATCCTAAAATCTGCTACATTTACAGATGTGTGATCTGAAAGGGTATTTCTATTTGTTTTCCCTGCCAAGATAATGGTAATTAAACATACATGAGTAAATATTTAAAGTTAAAGTACCAAATATAATTAAATCATCCTGTGAGGTATTGTTTTGAAAATATTTTCTAAATACATTTTCAAGCCAACGAACATTTTTTTGCTGTACTAATTTAAATTAGATAAAAGTGTAACTGCCTAGGTTCTCTAACAAAGTATCTTGAAACGCTATGAAAGTACTATTAATTATTACTATTTATCTTGAACAGGAGGTGGCGGTACAAGCTTACAACCAAATACTCCCAATATAGTAGCATTGTGGCAAACATTCAATGAGAATAGCTGGCTGATGTGCCTTCAGAATTCCAACTAATGTAAAAATAGATGTGTTATTTTTCTCTTCTGCTGACATGAAGATCCATGCATGTTTAAAATCAGACACACTCAAAAGTAATTTTGACTCTATGTTCTCTAGTCATATTAATATGTCTCATGTTAGGACTGCACTTTTATTGCTACTATTAATGAAACAATGTTTTATTATTTGCACATTATAAATTTCCACAACTTGGGTACTAATGATTTTTTTCACAAAAATTGGAAAGTAACAATTTGCACAGAAAACCTGCCAAAAGTATCAAGAAAGAATTTGTAGATAGGAAGTTATAATAACTCTAACATTTAAACAGTACATTGTTCACAATCAAATATCAATTAACAATTCTATAAGCTGATGTAACACATATATTATCCTTACCTTCAAAAGAGTTTTTGTTCGGCTGGGAGAAAGACTGCAAGACATTTCCAGAATATCTGACTGATAGATTTTGGTCACTATGAAACAGGATACACTAATTATCAACAGCCTGTACAAATAGTATAACAGAGTTCACCAATCCTGAAACATTCTACTGAAACTTTTACAAAACACCTAAATGTTTCTACACAGGAATTTAGAAATTCAACAAATATATTTTATATAAAAAAGTCAAACCTTGTTCCTCTTTTCTCTCACCCCTCCCATCCTCTATTATAACTGGCAATACAAAGCAGAAACATCAAGAGAACATATCCAACTAAAGAAAAGTTACATGGAAAAAAGGGAAGCAAAAAAAGGGAAGGGATTATGATTATAATCTTAGTACTTTTACAAAACCCAGCCTCATTATTCAATTTTGAATATCTCAAATACTGCCATTTAAATATAAGTAATGTTACACACGGATCTTAATAAAATGTGTTAAAAAGTTTCCCCCCCTCAAATACAGGAAATCTATATAATGTCCGTAATAAATATTTGATAAATTAATAAGCAAATTTTTTCATTTGACAATTTATATCTTGATAATCAAATATAAATAGAATATCAATGCAAGCAATTCTATATACTAGACCAGTGGTGGCGAACCTATGGCACGGGTGCCAGAGGCGGCACTCAGAGCCCTCTCTGTGGGCATGCCTGCCGTCGCCCCAGTCCTAGGCCTTCAGCTGGGTTTTATAAAACCTTTTCGCTTTAGGCCTCTGCCGCCGTGTGCAAAAAAAAAAAAAAGGTTCAATCAGTCAATTTCAACTTCTCACGGGGAAAAAAAAGATCTTGCAAAATTGGAATTGATTGATTGAACTTTTTTAGTCCCACCCAGTCTGCCGTTACCACCGCAGCCACGCCCACCCAATGGGCCACACCCAGCCGGCACTCGACGATACATAAGTGGGTTTTGGGTTGCAGTTTGAGCACTCAGTCTCTAAAAGGTTCGCCATCACTGTACTAGACAATTAGTTTTGTATTTCTCTTCTCCCAAGCTTTAAATTACCAATAGAACTGGAATACCACAAAGTCTATTATGTTAAAAAATGTATTTTATTTTAAAGGATAAAATTTCTGGGAGAGTGTTTTGTACTATGGTATTTTATATAACAATATATATGTATTTTGTATAATCACAAATATATATTTAATATCATTACCTGCAGAAAATGTTTTCTTTCAGAGTGTTGGGGTCAACTGGGCTGTTTCCTTCAGTAAGTGGTGAATCCAAATTAGCAGATGCATTGCTGATATGATCACTGCTTTCATAGCCACTGCTTTCAGTCCTTTGTGTCTGCCAATTATCAGGATGAACCTTTCTCTCTATAAATCCTGTTGTTTTTTCTCTATTTCCTTTCTTTCCCAAATCCAGTGAATTCTGGCTTCCTGCTTGTTTTGCTTCATCTTCATAGATAGTCACCAGACCCTTCTGACTCTGATTTTCTTTCGGGTAGTTGACTGAACTCTGCTCCTTTTCATGTTTTGTTTTATTGCTTGCATTTAGCTTGCATTTTGAGCTATGCTCTCTTTTCTCTGAATCAGTAAAAATGCTATCAACATTCAGTGTTTCTCGCATGGGTTTCCAGCCTCTGCTTCGACTTCTGCTGCTACTGATACTTCCTTTGTCTTTGGAATCTTGGCTACTATCTGTTTCATAACCAGCTGTGTTGTCAGTTTTCATACGGTTCATCTTCTCCCCGTCTTCTGTTTTATTTGAGCTGAATGTCTGTACAGTGGGTCTAATTTGATTGTGCACCTTTTCATGTCGATAAGATCCTCTCCCTTGACTACCATATAAACGTTCATTGGAATGGTGCTTAAATCCAGTTCCAGAAGGTGGTGATCCTGGTTTAAGATTAGTATGTATTTCTCCTGATAGATCTTAAACAAAGTACCAAAACAAATTATTTATAGTATTCAACTTTATTCTTTGTATAAAATATCTTTTAGTTCCTTAGAATTTCAAGGCAAACTTAGATAGGTTTGGTGTATTTGGGAGGAATTAGCCAGAGGAAAATTCTGTTACCTTTTTGTTTTCCAGATTCTTTCCTTGATCCTCTGTCAGAGTTTTTTCTTAATGATGATGGGTAATTTTTCATCTCAGCTGCCTTTTGAGCACATTCTCTGGAAAGATCTTTTGCTTTTTCCCTATGATCATTATGTCCCAATTTACCTGCAGCAATAAATGCAATTATGCTGTACACATTCACGGTAATGGAACAGACAAAAAGATAATCTGATTCAGATTTCCCTAATTTTTTGGGATAGACCAACAAAAGAAAATAACTTCAGAAATATAAAGAAGTTTATCTCCTGCAACATATAATCCTTAGCAGATTACAATCATATTATTTAAAAAAAACCAGTGGGTTAGTATCCTGTATTTGGGGGAAATTCTCTAATTTTTCTTCAGTGGTATTAGAAAAATGTTGGATCTCTGAGGTTTCTTTTTTTTCTAAAGAAGGTGCTGAAAATGATAAATCTTAAGAAGCAGCATATATAGGTTCATTTTCATAGTTTCCCTTTTCCAAAGCTTAATCAGACCAGGAATGAGGAAAGCAACAACAAAACTGCTCCCAGGAGAAAGTAGAAACTATACTCTAGATTCTGTGGTAAGAATTCAATAATTCTAAAAAAAAATCATTCATTTTTAAATATACTATCCCTCCATACTCAACCAGATTTGGAATAACCAGACTACTTGAAACTACAGGTAGTCCTCAACTTACAACCACAATTGGGACCAGAATTTCCACTGCTATGCAAGGTGGTTAATTAAATGAGTCACGCCCAATTTTTCAACCTTTTTTGTCATGGTTGTTAATCACCACAGTTGATAAGTGAATCATTCAGTCATTAAGCAAATCTGGCTTCCCCCACTGACTTTGCTTGTTGGAAGCCAGATGGGAAGGTCGCAAATGGTGATCATATGACCTCAAGATGCTGCAATTATTGCAGATACATGCTGGTTGCCAAGTGCCCAAATTTTGATCACATGACTATGGGGATGCAGCAATGGTCGTAATGCGAGGACCAGTTCTAAGTCATTTTTTTTCAGTGCCATTGTAACTTTGAATGGTCGGTAAATGAATGGTTGTAAGTCGGGGATTACCTGTACTGTAATTTCAAATATTGTTTTTGATTCATTTGTTTCATTGGGTTCTCTTTATCTAGTTTGAGGGTTTATGTGGAGAACATATTATGTTTTAGGTCATATTTATGTAGAAATATTGAAACTTCAAAAGATATTTGATTCACAAAATTTGAGCACCACTGTAATGTGGTAGTTTGCTAAACATTTTATATGATTAGCTTATATAATGTTTAATTACTTGTAGTAGGTAACATTTTTAAGAGCAAAACAAAATTATGTATGATTAACCTTGCAATTAACCTAATTATAATTCAACCCAGTAATTTAAAAAAAGTGTATGATACATACTTGACCCTCTGACATTAGTAGGTTGAGAAAAGTTCCTAGTAAAGGCAGAGTTTTCTAGCTGCACTTTTTTACTCTTCTGGTTAGAAGTTTCTTCAAATCCATTCTCCTTTACATAATCTGATTTAAGAAAAGTATTTTTCTCAAACCCTAGAAAAAAGAAATGTTAAAAAACATTACTTTTAAGAAGAAGACATTTACTCATTTTATCTCTGAAGTTGGTTTTCCGATGAATAACCTGCCTAACAAATTAAAAATAAATGCCTGAATAAAAGATATACTGGGCACACTACAGTTTAAATTTAATAGGAAAAATATTTGAAGAATGATCAAACTTCACCCTTTACTAATAAATAAATTCATAGTAAAATTCCATTTCAGACTAAAAAAATCCACATTTTAAAAATATTTAGTTATGGAACAAAACAAAAAAAAACAACCAAGCAAGAAAACAACTAAGCTCAGAGAGTAAGAAGGACTCCACAATTCAACAATGAGCTACATGTATTCTCTGATAGAAGTCTAGTATCTGATTTTTGGTTAAAAAAAAAAAAATCCCGTATCTATTTTGCATGTAATGTATTACTCCATCCAATGTGAAAAATTAAATATGTCTCGGACTCAATTTATTAATTTCCTAATAACTAAAGATCGCACAACTTTCCTATCCCTAGCACTGACCTAAAAAATTGAGCATTAATACAAGGACACCAAAGTTCATTCAATAAATAGCCTAAGCTTACTAGCCTTTCAGAAAGTTCTTAAAACACTTTTTTTTAGCAGCCTTAGGGATCCCAAGGGAACAGGGATGCTCTAAAGTGGTTATATTGTATTTAGGATGTTGGTCTATTCTTAGTTATATTTATGGTGTTTTTTTTAAAAAAATGGATGTATATACTTGTTTTAAAGTGTTTATTGTATGCCACCAAAAATCATGTTTGTGAGATGGGTCGCTATATAAATTTGCCAAATAAAATAAAAATAAATCTGTGGTCCACTGGAAAATTTTGGGCGAGTTACCATCTCTACCCCAACTTGCCACACAGTCAGTCTGAGAATAAAAACTAGGAAAGACTTTCATGTATAATGAGTGGAAAAAAAGGTGGATTACGAATATAATATTGGCAAGCCAACTTTCAGTTTATGCACACCATATTAAGCATCTCCTCATCTTACTAAATAAATATGAAGTTGTAAATATTCAAATTTCTATTACCAAATTCTTCTCCATTTCCTGTAGAGGCTTTATAATGTGACCAATGAATTATATGCTGCAGTGCATCTTCTGTTGATACTGGTGTACCATCTGGGTTTGCATAAAATAGTAGCAATGGTTGAAAGTGACACCGGATGCACTTGGATACCACATCTTTCCATTTTGTTCCAACCTAAAAGAGAAAAGTAATCATTTAATTCAGTTAAGAAAAAGTGGCAATCTAATTAAAAATAAACTGGTATACCTTCAAACAAATCAAAACTTCTTTAAATAATTTAGACATGTGAAAAATAACTCTACAGCCCTTTTGTGTAATGCATGCTAGTGAAGCGCAAATTCCCTGCATGACTTAGAACAAAAACTAAATATTTCATCTTACATCATATGAATGATTAGAAAATATTCTGACAGCCTTAATTTTAATATCAAGACATTACTTCATGTCTTGATATCAAAATTAAGGATGGCAGAATGTTATACAAAGTATCTTTAATTATTTTTAGGAGCTATCTGGATGCCTCTATATAAAATGCAATATCATAACTTACCTCTTTAACATTAGCATCATCAAATAACACCCATTTACAACTTTTGGTATGAAAGGCGAAGGCACAATAATGTCTGCTTGCATAGCATATCATCCCCACAAGAAAAAGCTCACTGTTTTTGGCATGTTCATCAGTAACCCTATAGAACAACTGTAAAAACAATAGGTAGGCTAGTAAGAAATAGAGCTGAGGATAAATTACAACAATTTTTCATAGCCAGATTGAAAGAGTTCATCCAGTTTATTTACTAAAGCATATAAGATAAAGCATCTGAATTCTTTTACATCAGCATACTGTAATCTTAGAGATGCCTTTTTCAGAATAAATCGTTATACAACTGATTCCCTCATTAGAAGTTTTATGTTCTACTTGAGTCATCTATTATCACTTAGATCAATGGCCTAAGACTTCCAGGCTGTAAGTAGGAATCACCAATGAATAGTTTCTAGAAATTAAAAAAGTATCTTGACTTTTCAGAATGTACCTTTGGATTATGTTAACTATTTTACTGAATTTTAAGCTATCTTTTAAATTTCTGTTTCTGCTGTTTTAAAACTGAAATACTTTATACATTATATAATAAATAGACATGCACATTATTGTGTATTCAGTTATACATTTGTACTAGGACATCTGAGAAATTTTATTAGCTGAACCACATATTTTAAAGGTTGTATTTTGATTTGTTTTACACATCCAAGACTAGGTGCAACGTATCTTAATTTTTAAAAAAATAATAATATCTAGACCTATTAAAATAGTGGTAAATGATGAAGAATGATATTTCATGTGCAATCTAGTTATAAAGTTTAAAAAAATCCTTTTAGCATGGAATTCTATGTATGC
The DNA here is from genome assembly GCA_023970755.1 of Azemiops feae. Taxonomy (NCBI): domain Eukaryota; kingdom Metazoa; phylum Chordata; class Lepidosauria; order Squamata; family Viperidae; genus Azemiops; species Azemiops feae. The sequence continues at coordinate 4,295,474 of JALGBA010000018.1, forward strand.
TTTTCAGGGAGAAATTCCAACTTCATTTGATTTGAGTTTCTTCTGAGAATAGGACTCTAGTATTAGACAAAACAGAGAACTTTGTTCTTAGTAATTTCAAAGTTCTTTTAATATGTTGAGAGACACAGAAAATTAAATATATTAATATGTTCAATACCCCTGGAAGATAAAGCTGTGTTGCCAGATTTCGGATGACATCTTCGGTTAGGTCAGATTGTTCAGAATCCCAAACTAATCCAATAGTAACTATTTCTGGAGAATTCATTAGAACACGACGGATTTTAATTTTTTGGCCACAGTTGCTCTACAAAAAAAAAAAAAAAAAAAGAGGGGACAAATAGTATGATCTAGATGCTTTTGAATGTCAAGATCTTTATATAAACCACATAAAATTCACTTAGATGACTATGTTTTATAATAGACAATATCTCCAATTTATTCACACCCCAAATTCCATTATTTCTAATCTAAATGGTCAGTTATAAACGTAAACATGTTATCAATAATGCAGCAATTCATCTGAGTTTCTTACCACTTTTTTTAAAAAAGTTTCTTTAGAAACTAAAACAAATTATTGTAATTTTATTTTTTGGTCACTGAAGTGTTTAATTGCAATTGTTTTGTGTATCAATAAGCTATATGATTTTTACTAAAAATGTGCACATCACCATTGTCATTTAAAATTCTCCAAAATGACAATTTTTATGCTTGATAATATAAAGACTTTCTGTATAATAAATTTTGATATATTGTTTTAAAAACAATTAACTTTTTCAAATAGCTATTATTTTATCTGTGAGCCAAAACCAAATAATTGTTTAAGGGGTTACTTTTCCTGGGATCTTGTCTTAATTTTGTATGCCAACATGTACTAATTTGATTTATGATTTAAGTATTTGAAGGCTACATTGACCTGCCAAGACAAATTTTAAAAACTAACTTTTCACTTAATGTTAAAAGTTTGGATTTATCACTACAAGGGACCCTCCCCCACCAAAATAGAAGAGCAATATTTCTTTGGTAAACTTACAGGACAGTCCCTGAAGTCATCTGTAGTATTTGCAGCCTGAAGGAATTGAGCAAACATTTCTGGCTTGAGTCTTTCATTCCTTTCCACCATTCTATCAATTTCATTGCTGTAAATGAAGTAATTTGATTTAGTCCATTTTATTATTGCAATTAACAGAATGTTCTTATATTTGTTACATTTATATTCTGATTTTTACTAAGGAGTACAAGATAGCACAAAAGCACTAATTCGTCCCATTCTTCCACACAATAACCCTGTGTGGTAGACTGAGATGAGATCATGACTGGCATTTGCCTAGTGAGTTTCCATGTTTAAAGGTGGGCATTTTACTGTTTACATTAAAGCTGCTGAGCAAGATTAGAAAAAAAAACCCAGTTATTTCTTTTACAGATTTAGATCTATCTAGGGCTATGCAAATCTTACAGGATATTACAAATTACAAAAGGAAGGTACATGAAAAGAAAATGTATTATGTAAATATGAATGTAAGTATTTTCAAGGATGGAAAAAACCAGATGCTTGGTCCTTAAAACCACACAGGGCACCTTAACAGCCTATGAACTGAGCTCTGGTCAAAACTTCAACAGTTTGCTATTGTTCTTATGACTGGAATTTCTTAAAAAACGCTTTGGAAAAAAAATGATTTGACCATTTTTGATCATATGAGGCGAATATACCTCAATAAACTTCTCCACTGTAATTAAAAATATTGGGCTATAATGACGAAGTAAAACATTTTGCTATAATTTCAACATTCCCTAAACATTTCATTTGTAGAAAGCATTATATATGGGCTTAAAATTTGGCAAATGTAGTGATGTCTAAAAATTATGTTTGCTATTCCATTCCATCACAATAACTTGTTAAATGGATACATCTAGCTTACCTATAAATGTCCATTCTACTTGGAAGCAGGATTACAGCTTGGACTGATGGGAAATCGTTCCATGTAGGAGAATAGGATAATTTCCTCTGCTGTGCCTTGTGAAATACTTTAGTTAAATTCTGATTTCCATTATCTGGGAGGAAGCAACTTCCTATTAGTTCAAGCTGTTATTTTAGTTCCTAAAGAAGTAAAATAATGGCTGATCTAGTAACTTTAAGAAAGATTTGATCAGACAGAAGTTGCCAACTGTCACAACTTCTGAACCTTAAAACCTTTATTTATATCTATTGTTTTTATCTGATTGTTGTGCACCGCCCAGAGTTCTTTTTGTAAAATGTGTGGCTAAAAAGTTTGATTAATAAATAGTAAATAAAAACCTAAGCAGACTCAGACTTACAGTGATTTTGTATGTTTGCCCACTGACAAAGAAATGATCAGTCTATAATTTTAATGATAGTTTTATTTTAATAGTGAGAGACAGAACAACAACAAAATCCAGAAAAACGCATTTCAAAAAAGTTATAAATTGATTTGCATTTTTATGAGTGAAATAAGTATTTGACCCATTTGCAAAACATGACTTAGTACTTGGTGGCAAAACCCTTGTTGGTCACAGAGGTCAGACATTTTTTGTACTTGGCCACCAGGTTTGCACACATCTCAGGAGGGATTTTGTCCCACTCCTCTTTGCAGATCCTCTCCAAGTCATTAAGGTTTCAAGGCTGACGTTCGGCAGCTCAAACCTTCAGCTCCCTCCACAGATTTTCTATGGGATTAAGGTCTGGAGATTGGCTAGGCCACTCCAGGACCTTAATGTGCTTCTTCTTGAGCCACTCTTTTGTTACCTTGTGTGTTTTGGGTCATTGCCATGCTGGAATCCCCATCCACAACCCATTTTCAATGCCCTGGCTGAGGGAAGGAGGTTCTCACCCAAGATTTGATGGTACGTGGCCCCATTCATCGTCCCTTTGATGCGGTGAAGTTGTCCTGTCCCCTTAGCAGAAAAACACCCCCAAAGCATGTTTCATCTCCATATTTGACGGTGGGGATGGTGTTCTTGGGGTCACAGACAGTATTTCTCCTCCTCCTAACACGGCGAGTTGAGTTGATGCCAAAGAGCTTGATTTTGGTCTCATCTGACCACAACACTTTCACCTAGTTCTCCTCTGAATTATTCAGATGTTCATTGGCAAACTTCAGACGGGCCTGTACATGTGCTTTCTTGAGCAAGGGGACCTTGCGAGCACTGCAGGATTTCAGTCCTTCACAGCGTACAGTATTACCAATTGTTTTCTTGGAGACTATGGTCCCAGCTGTCTTGAAATCATTGACAAGATCCTCCCGTGAAGTTCTGGTCTGATTCCTCACTGTTCTCATGATCATTGCAACTCCATGAAGTGAGATCTTGCATGGAGCCCCAGACCAAGGGAGATTGACAGTTATTTTGTGTTTCTTCTATTTGCAAATAATCGCACCAACTGTTGTCATCTTCTAACCAAGCTGCTTGGCGATAATCTAGTAGCCCATTCCAGCCTTGTGTAGGTCTATAATCTTGTCCCTGACATCCTTGGACAGCTCTTTGGTCTTGGCCATGGTGGAGAGTTTGGAATCTGATTGTTTCTGTGGACAGGTGTCTTTTATACAGGTAACAAGCTGAGATTAGGAGCATTCCCTTTAAGAGAGTGCTCCTAATCTCATCTTGTTACCCGTATAAAAGACACCTGGGAGCCAGAAATCTTGCTGATTGATAGGGGATCAAATACTTATTTCACTCATTAAAATGCAAATCAATTTATAACTTTTTTGAAATGCGTTTTTCTGGATTTTTGTTGTTGTTATTCTATCTCTCTGTTAAAATAAATCTACCATTAAAATTATAGACTGATCATTTCTTTGTCAGTGGGCAAACATACAAAATCAGCAGGGGATCAAATACTTTTTTCCCTCACTGTAATTACTACTTCAATGAAGGACTACCAGAAAATCCTAATGCTGTAATGCCAGACACTTTGAAAAACATCCAAGAAAGCAATTACAAACCATTTCTGCACAGTTGTGAAAAAAATTATGTAGACTTGTCCATCAAGTCACCAGAAGTTGAGCATGTAATACATGTTATTGTGTTCAATTCATCAGTGTTTTTATCAATAGAATATCACCTAACACTATTTACAGTAGATATTTCATTCTCATTTGATAACAAATACAATGGAATTTTTAGAACATAAATATATCTCTCTCCTAGGAACTGATTACACTTTCGAATGTGAATATTCCTCAGTTTTAACTTGATAAAGAGGTAATTGGGTCATTAATCAAAGCTAGTATCTTTGCTCTAAGCCATGTCTCACTATTTACTACTCAAATTTAAAATTGTTAACTTATGAGAACAATGGAGGAAAAAAGGCAAAGCACAACAAAAATACATTTCCTTACCATAATGCTGTTGTTGAAATGTAACGTACAAATTCTGTAAAAGGCAAAGGGTCCGAGGATGCCCCACAAGTAGAACATACACGCTATAAATAAAAGAAAGGTTTTTTTAATTTTTAGAAGTAATGTTAAATGTTAAAGAAGTAAAATAAATATGAATAAATATCTTACCTGTTCATATAATGTCATAGCAAACTTCTGATGTGTTATGCAGGATTTAGAAGTGCACATATCTGTTCCATTGCTTGGTACTATGTGATAGTGAATTCTCTCAAGGATATTTTCCTAAACAAGTAACGGTTTTATTTTAATCATGATAATGATATGCCATCAAGTTGGTATTGACTATAAGAGGCCTCATATGCAAACATTATCTGTCCCCAACCTGCTCTTCACGCAATACATTTCACCAACTGAACCTTCAAAATGGGTTGTATGTATGTTTCAATATGTCATTTTTATCTCACAAGAACAATTTCTGCTTCATTCTGAAATAAACCAGGCTCCTTTGTTCTATGTTCCTATGCTCAGAATAAAGGGACAATAGTGACTGGACAAAAAATCCCCATTGTATTCAGAATTATAGTCTTTGTATCAAATGACATGATTACCAAATTCTATATAACTGGGTATATACCTCAAACAAATATTTTTGTATTACAAATTACCTTTATTCTCAGTCTTTTAAATAAAAAATTATCATTGTTGTTATAGTCCTTTTCAGAAGCCCAAAGCATACTGCCCTAAACTGATTTTTCTGACTTTTCACTGAAATATTGAATATGGCTCTTCGGCAAGAAGAAGCCAAGAATCAAAACAATAACTAAAATAAATGTTAAATATTGTAATATCATACTTACAAAACATTCTGCTGCATCATCCATAAAACCAAGCTGAAATCGCTGTTCATCTTTAAAACTTTCAGCCAAGGCATGCCTCATGTTATTTGATGGGAGAGCCTTTTCTCGACTGTGTTGGAATTGGGAAAATATTGTCTGGAAATCAATAGCAATATTTTATCTATTAAATGATTGGGAACAGTATAGAACGGTATAGAACACTGTTCTGTAACAATGACCATTTTGAACACAATACAGGTATCCAATACACAATACCATTTACTCATGATACGCCATAATTCACTTCTGCTTTGTTCCTCCTACAAGTTGATAGGCTAAAAAGAACCGAAAATCTAAATCCTTGGCGGTTTACAATATGCTTGAATTGGAATCCTGCTGTTTTCTCTGCTATCAAATCTCATTAGTAAGCCAGGAATCTGGAATCTTGGCACAATCTGTATGAAATACACAATCATGAGCCATGGTGGTTCAGTGGTTAGAATGCAGTATTGCAGGATAACTCTATCCATTGCCTTCCATCCTTCTGAGGTCAGTAAAACGAGGACCCAGATTGTTGGAGGCAAAATGCTGATTCGTAAGCTGCTAAGAAAATGCTGTAAAGTACTATGAAGCAGTATATGTCTATGTGCTATTGCTATATTTGTGCTTATTCCTTTCAAATAAGAGAGAATTATATGTGAAGTGGACTATCATGTTATTATCATCATTAGAAATATATATATATAAATTTCCACCAAGAGAATTTTCTTGACACTTGAGCTCATTGAAAATCAGAAAGGTTGAGCCAGAATGGCAACACAGTTTGCTTCTGCTACAATTATGAGGAAATCATAAAAGGCTAAAAGATCAACACTCAGTATACTATAACAATTCCCACAATGGCTAACCATGGCATGAAAGCTGTATCTTTACCCTCTCTTTAGCAACTGGTGTACTCATTCTGAGCATGGGTTCTACATGAGAATAGCAACAAAATAAGGCAATATAATATTCCTAGTAGTAAATGAAAAACGGTATCCGACAATTACACTTGTTTTTCTTATCTAATTCTTTTCCTTTACTAAGCTACATCTATTTTAGACAAAGAGCACACAATTTGTATCCCTTAAGTTAATTCATACAGTTCGCAACTGAATTTCAAAAATACAAAGAATCAATACAGACATCTGCCATTGATTATCTTTTAGTTGGGGGAAATAAAGAGTATCATAAATTTTACAATGCTACCATTATTATATGGTAATCAACAAATTATAACAGAAAGAACAAGTCATTTCAAAGAAAAAAATACCCATTACTGCTTTATGTACAGAATATTGATCAAAACCAATTTAAAAATTTAACAAATCCTACTTTTAAGGTTTTTTCCTACAATTTAACTTATTAGATATGTGTCAATGAACCAGAGATTTTCATGAATATTTGCCAAAAATAATTTTCATTCATACAAGATAAATAAGAAAATTATGAGGTTACCTTCAAAGCACAAAATATGCAGGCATCACCTTGACAAACGTGTCCTGTAAGACCTCTTAAACTTCTACGGAATATATCAAGTTGCCATAAAACCTACAAAGAAGAAGAAACTAACATCCATTTTTGCCAAAGATTTATTTTTATTCAAAGGTCAATATCTACAATTAATTGCTATTTTTTGCTACAGATACACCAAGATAACATGAAATACTACATTTACATTGCTTCTGTGGGGATGCTCTTAACTTTAGTGGAACCTGCAATAATTTTGAATAGATATTAAATGATAATCAATTGTTTCCTATCCAACTTGTTTTCTTTCATTCAGTCCATTATTGTTTAAACCAATGTATAATTTTACGCAATATTTTACCTAGTAATTTTCTTGGATTGTTATGGTTATTCATACAGGATATAGTTAGATGTATATATTATATATATATGTGTATGTATATATAATTTTATATATCATAGTACTCATACATTTAATCATAATCATTTCACTGAACATAAAAAATAATGAACACAAACACTGTAATAGTTATTGTTATATTCATATGTCATATTGAAGAAACAGTCTTCAGAATGTGATTTAAAAAAGAATGGGCATGACTTGATCACTTCATATTTCAAAATAATCAAACCCATTGTTCCATACAGTATTTTGTACTGTTCGGAAGTAGAAACAACAGTTAAGCAGTTTTTTAACCTAAGAACATATCACAGATTTGGCTTGGTAGGGCAAAAATAAACCAGAGATTCCATTTAACAAAAAAAACTTGGCATTACTTCCTGCTAGGAACAAATATGTAGTACATGAGGATATATTAACTCTAAATCATGATTCATATCAAATAACCATATATGCAGTCATTTCATATATAAGACAAGAAAATAGATTTAATTTTAATTATGTAGTATTTCAGAAACAATCCCAATTATTAAATATATTTCATAAGCATCCATCATAACATGTAATTCTTTCCATGTACAAATGTTAAATTATCATATTTTAACCCAGTACAGAAGGAAAGGTACATGTAAGAAACATTGCTTAAAACACTTAAGGAAACCCTTGCCAGCTTAGTCAGATGTAAATGTTTTCAGGGCAATGTATACCGATTCTACACTTCATTCACATATATTCAGTAAAACTCCCCTTTGGATTTTAATATTAAAAGGCTTTAATAAAAATAAGTTTGACAGTATTATGATATGAACAATAAATAATTTCTGATAGTAAACTTTATAAATTCTAATCCACTCAATTTTAATTTGTAAAATAACAATATTTTGCTATGAAATAAAGCCATCATTACTGGATCAATCTTGTAATCACCTTTGTTTCCCACTAACTAACATGAGGAGAAATTGAAGAGGAGGGGACAGATATGGAACTTTTCAAGAAGAGTTTAGGAAAACATATGGGTAGTAATAAAATACAAAGAATTTCAATTGAAGCATCTGAAGTCCTTGTCATGTTGGCTGTAATTCAAAGTATTATTATTCTAAGTACAATAATTCTCTGGAAAGGATACTGTACATTAGAGGAAGTTATCATAACCACACACTTGCAATAATAATGTTATATGAAAAACTTCACTAATTTTTGAATATCAAAGCATAATTTTAAAATACCATATACTATCAATAATTTAAATCCCATTTCTAATTTTATATATTATCCAAGATTCAAAGGTAACCAACATACATTGACATATAAATTCAGAATAAGGGCCATATAAACTACATAAACTTGAACCTTTGAGAAATATTCAATCACTTTAATGACATTGTGCACAATATATATAAGTTTTACAAATGGAAAGTGTGAATACTGTTGTTACATTTCCAATATTCATATTGTAATTATTAATTTTTGTGATTTATCAGCTGTTATTACAGTTTATCTAAGGAACCTTGTTGGAATTAACAATATTCTACTATTTTTCTGAAAGGAGGAGCTCATTACTATACACTGATCAATATTTACTTTAACTATAATTGCAAGAAATGTCTATTTTGGGAGTGGCCTTTGAACTATATAATTAATAAGCATTTATTCTTTTTTTCAATAAATGTTGCATCTATTTTAAAAAAGATTATACCAAATATTTTATCTAGATACTCCTTGTGATCAGTTTGTGTCAGAAACAGATACTTAGAATGGTCTTTTAATAAAGAGATAAAATGTCACAATTATAGTAAAAAAGCATGCTTGGAGAAGCAGTAAAATGCCCAAACATGGATTCTTCTGTTGGAAGAATTTAAACAAAGCTTTTAAAAACAATCTGGCTTCTTCCTTGATCAGTCACTATCAAGTCACAGAAACCTTTCACATAAATTAAAGTTTACCTTGAATGTTTATGTTATGAAATACTTCGCAAATGTTGTTTGTAGAATTGGGGAGTATTATTATGGTATAGAACAGGCTTGCAGAAATTGTAGAGGGGAAAGGATTGCATTGATAAATTAAAAATCACTGTGCATCACCTGGAGTGCCAATCAGCTGTCTGTGAGATAGTGGAGCAGCAGCAGTGTTGGAGGTGGCAGTGGCAGCAAGGCATCGAAGTGCTTGACAGCCCACTTTCAGGGCAGTGGTGAATGTATTACTTTTTCAAAAAATACTAGCAGGCTGCTTGGCATCCTGAGAGCTGTATGTTGCACAGGCCTGGTATAAAGTATTTTATATTATAAATTTCGTTTCAATTTGATAGAAGTATCGAATACAGTCTTGATTTCAATTACTATAATTTTAGCAGCTTTTATATATGTATTTTTATTTTGTTTTAAAGAGCATTTGGCTATATTTTGAATTTTATGTGATCTCTGTCTATACATGAGAGCCAGTTCAGTCTGGTGGTTAAAGCATCCGGCTAGAGGCTAGGAGATTGTGAGTTCTAGTCCTGCCTTAGGCATGAAAAACCAGAGCCAGTCACTCTCTCTTAGTCCAACTCACCTCACAGGGTTGTGGTGAAAATAAGAGGAGGGAGGAGAATTGCGTGTGTTTGCCACCTTGAGTTATTTATAAGAATAATAAAGGTGGGACATAAATAAAATTAAGCATTGCACTGATGAAGAACTTTGAAATCCATTGTACTTTTCCCCCCCCAAAATAAATATCTTTTTAGCATCCTATAAAATTAGTTATTTCATTCTGATATTTCATTCATTCTGTTTTGATTTCTTTGGTCTGGTCTATAATTTTTCCCTTGATTATTATCTCGTCTTAGACAACCAAATAAAAATTACACTGTACTGGAGTTTATGACTAGTCAGAGTAATCATTTACTCTCTGTTGTCACTAGAAAGACTTTTTTCTTACAAAGGATATCAAAACAATCAAAAGTATGAAGTGGAAACACTTGACATATAGTAACAGGAATATAGATTAATGTATCTTTCAGTGCTTTCACAACTCATGGAGCTCTTTGGGATTGATGTGTAGCTATTTCTTACCTGTACAGCACTGTTAAGAAAGCAGCTGTTTTGTCCTGGTTCATTTAACAAGCCTTTGGTGGGAGCCAGGGACATCATACTTCCAGGCTGATATACTTTTCCAAGATTTCCTCCAGGTTTTTTCAAGAATTTTACCCATGCCATTATTTAGGAAACAAATATAGATTTATATAAAGGAAGATGTAAGCAATCTGAGCTAAACAAGGCAATTCAGACAGTAGCCTTTAAAAAATTATGGCACTGTGATCATGCTCCAAGTCTTCAGCTTGTACTTCAATAACGTGGTTATGCTCTATTTGGTTTATGAAAATAGTTTTTAAAATCTGGTCAAAATAGAGCATAAGAATATCAGAAATTCCGGTGAATTAAAGTTGATGTAATCTGAAAAACTGTAAAAATACTTATTGATAATAGTCTTTTTTTATATTCTAATGTAGTATCATTTTGTCAAAAGTTTTAAAAATATAATAGCAATTATCAAAAATCAGACGTTCTTAGCTCGTATTGTATGCAGGGATTTTATGCTGATTCTTCTCTCTCAATCTTGGAAATATATCACATTTCTTCTTTTGTGTCACTGAAATAATTCTGTGTATACTTCATATCATCTTTCAAAGTCTGAAAAAAATGGGAGTGGGAATTATGATTATACACTTTTTCACCATTATAATGTTTTCTTCCTCCACCCAGAGAAAAAACTATCCAAGACGGAAACAGTATCAAGAGGCCTGCACCAAAGTAACAAAGCACGTGAGCAACGGTTCCAGTTACAGCCCCTGGGACAGACACTTTGCTTGATACCGCCTACTTAGTAAGCAAAAGAAGAAAGGGAGTGGCCAGTAAGCATATAAATAAAAGTGCTGCTGGAAACAAAATGTCAAAAACATGCTTCAGGTTTTGTGTTGCTGTTTGTTTCAGAGGACAGGATATTACCTAAACACAAGTAGATTTTTTGTAATTCAATATTAATTTACTTCTCATACTTTCCTATCACAAACTGTGGTTTAGATATAAAAACTTACAATCTCTCTCTCTCTCTCTCTCTCTCTCACACACACACACACACACACACATTTTTACCTTGGGGAGTCTTTTGATTTCAGAACTTATTTACTCACAGACTTGTGATTTGCTAGGAATGCTGTTTTATTAGGACAGATACTTTTAATTTATTATCACATTGATTTAAGTAACATTATGATTTCATATGAAATGTCTGATATATAGTAAATATTGTTTTAGTAACAGAGCTGGGATTTCATTCTTAATTCTGTTTCAGAGAAAAATATTAAACATTATTTAATAGGCATAGGTAACCACTATTTTTTAAAAGCACCACTGTAGCTAGAGTTTAATTTTATACAGTACTTTGAGTGCTTCAGAGCCTTTAATAAAGATACTGTAGGTTCATCAGAAAGAGCCTTGTGTTTTCATGACACTGACTTAATAAACAGATATGAATTCATACAAGAAACACTAAATTGCCAGACATGTGATTTCATATCACATAGACTGATTTAATTTGCAAAGATGCATGACTCTCTCTCTCTCTCTCTCTCTTTTAACAAACATTGGTTTATTGGGAATGAGTTTTGCAATTTTGGAAAAGTTCTTGTCACTTAATTTTTTTTTCTTCAGAGAATTTTGTTAGAAACAAATCACTTAGGATTAGTTTATTGGGGTGGGGAACTAGTAACTTAGTTTGAAACATTGGTTTACCAAGCTACAGACTTATATGTTTATATCATATGAAGAATATTATAGTATTATTGGACTAGAATCTCATACCTTTGTGCCATAAACAGTAGTATAGCAAGGCAGAAATCAAATTGTGATTTCAATTTCTGCCAATTTGTCACAAAGAAAGACAAAAAATGTGTGTGAGAGAAATTATGTAACGAGATTATTTAACAAGCAAATGTACCTTATTAGGGGAAGAAATGTCAGGAGGTCAACTTTCATTGTTTGACAAATTTAATATTTGAATTTTATTCTATTAAGATGATGACAAATCTCAGTTGATGTGGTTGAAGAAAATAGAAAGCTGCATGCTTGGTATACAAAATATCTAATCAATAAATGAGTGATTTGCAAAATCAGTGGGATATCACTATTTTAATTCTTGAGATTAAGGCAGGACCAGATATTTAAGAAAAGATGCTACTAATCTGCAATCAATTAAGATACATTTTCAATGTCAGTAATATTGTGAGTGTGGTTTGACCTGAATGACAGAACTGTTTCCAGAGGCAGGAAACTTTGAATCCATAAACACTGGTTGATAAGTGGCAGAGACTTCTGATTTTTTATTTTTTTTTACAAGTAATGGCATATAAGGAGAATTATGACAGAAAGTGGTTTGTAAAGAGCAAAGGATATTGATTTTGAAACTTCCTCAGGTTCAGTCAGCCCTATTGGTAGTGACTAAAGAAATTGTTTGAGATATATGCAGTACATATTTTAAAGGAACAAAAAATAAATAAATTCAGGAAAGTACAGTTCATTATACTGTATTATTTCAATAGTTTATGGGTTTCTATATTGTCTTTATAATTATTGTTCATCACTCATAGTTATGTATTTAAGATGGATGGTTGTATGAATAGTCTAAATAAATAAAACAGTATGGTTTAATTACATAATAATCCCATCCATGGGCTTCAAAAGTTAAAATATGGAAACCTTAATATAAAGCAAATGCGCAAGGCTAAATATTGAAGACACAAAATGCACCCGTAGCTTCCAAATGAAGGCTTTTGTACAATCTACATATTCTTTTCCTTAAGATATGAGGATATGTAGAAGAGAATGAATAAAAATGAATTTTTTGAAAATGGTTTTAACATGGTATAATTTAGGATTCTGACAAGTAATTGAACTATATATATTTTTACCTATATACAGTTGTACCAATATTTATTCATAGCATTTGTTTATTGTCTATAAAATGATTAAAGAATTGGCCCAACTTCCTCTTTTCTCTGGATAACGTACTACAAAGATAATTCTGCAACGTCTTAATAACGAAGAAATCTAGAAAAAATGTGTAGAATACTAAGAATCTTTTTTATAATCAGCAAACTAAAAATGCTGGCCAGCTTTTAGAACTGAATTATGTGAATTGTTCTGATTCAAAGAGGCTTGTAAGTTTACACAAAATCAATAAAAGCAATTTGTAACCTATCTAAACAGAAGAAATTGGGAGAAGACTGTTCCATAACATATAAAGATAACGATGCATTATGCTCTTTTATCAAAGCATGCTATAAAAGAAATAGTAAGAAAATCATAAGAATTAAAAATCAGTCCAATGAAATTGCTCAGAATCAAATAAAATTGAGTCAGATCCAGTCCCAGATACATATTTTGGATAAAAATGTTAATGATGGCAGACAGTGGGAAAAAGGCAAGGCTGTTTATTAAAGATAAAGGAAAGCAAGGCATGGGAGAAGTGAGTAAATTGGTCAGCTGCGATAAAGGAAAGCACCAGAAAGATGAGAGGAATGAACAAATGGTCAGTATAGAGCAGGGGTCTTCAAACTTGGCCCTTTTATGACTTGTGGACTTCAACTCCCAGAATTCCTCAGCCAGGCACACTGGCTGAAGAATTCTGGGAGTTGAAGTCCACAAGTCATAAAAGGGCCAAGTTTGAAGACCTCTGGTATAGAGGATTATAGGGAAGGAATTCAACAATTGTTAAGTAAACATCAGCTTAGACTGGATACACAAGAAGGGTCAAGGAAAAAACTCCAGATTGCCCCACCACCTTGACTGTATTTAGTATAAAACAGGTAGAATGTGTGTGTGTCCTTTTTAATATCTTGTAACAATAGAGTTCTAATAGTGCATATCATCTACGAGTATTCTATCTCAAAGGGCTGATTTTAACTGATTCTAAACTGTGGGGTATAGTGTTTTCTAACATGAGCTGATCTAAACAGCAAAGAATTATTTTAGGTTGCAAAGAACAGCTATAATTACATCATGATGGTACTGGAAAAAAACTTAAGACCTTTTGAGTCTTTGGTTGTATTTTCATCCACTCTTTCATTCCATGGAAGACAAGAAAGAGAAAGAATACCGTAACTCAAGGAATGAAAGAACTAACTACACAAATGAAGTGAGTGGATAGATTTGGGTCTCCCCAAATTATGACTGGAATTATTCAGATGGTATATTATTGGTATTAAACAGACTACTCCTCAGAAGGCTTGGAAGAAATATTTTGTATCACAGCATGGTAATTTTCATTAGGGAGGCTTGAAAAGTCAAAAGAGAATTCCTCAAATGAGGATCTTGGATAAAGAGCTGTTTACTGTAGAAAGAGAAGGTGTTGAAGTAGAGGTTTTTAAACCACTCAGTAAAAAATGCATATACTGTATGATTATTGATACATAAAAGTGTCTATACACTTAATGTTTAAAGCTAAATGTTTCCTCATTCCAGTCATGTCTGACTCTAGGGGGCAGTGTTCATTTCCTAGCCAAAGGATGCAGCGTTGTCTGAAGATGCTTCTGTGGTCATGTAGCCAGTATGATTATATGCCAAGGCCCACAGAACACTATTACCTTCCCACCAAAGAGATACCTATTTATCTACTTGCATTTGCATGCTTTCAAATTGCTAGGTTAGCAGGAGATGGGGCAAGAATGGGAGCTCACCCTGTCACACAGTATTTGTGTTTCAAACTACCAATTTTTCAGTACCACTAGGCCAGTGTGCCCCCCTACACTAATGTTTACAATATGAGAAATATGATGACTTTAGGTTTTGCTATAGAACATAAGTATAATAATTGAAACTTGGCAGAATGCTTTTCATGATAGATTAGAGCAACAAAAGACACAATTTGTTCAGAAGGAACAGAAACAATAGAAATAGAGAAGGAATTGCACTATATCCATGGTGGCGAATCTATAGCACGCGTGCCAAAGGCGGCACTCGGAGCCCTCTCTGTGGGCACATGCACCGTCGCCCCAGCCCTGCCTCCTCCCACGGCCCCCTCACCAGTAGCCCCCCAGAGAGTTGCCCCTGGGCATGGCCCACGCGAAGCAGCGCAGCCAAGGACATGGTAGCCGGGCAGTGGGGACAAGACTCCGCCCTTGCGCCCCATCGCACGCAGATGATGCTGTGGGGCACGGGCGGAGGGCGTGGCCGCCATGGCACTGCTGGGTTGCCTGGGTGAGCTGTGGTGAGCTGTGGAGGTGGGGTGGCCCAGCAGGCACGGCGGAGCGGGGATGGGTGGGGAGACGGTTTTGGGGCACTCGGTCTCTAAAAGGTTCGCCATCACTGCACTATATGTTAAAAAATATCTCGGGAATTAAATTAATAAACTTGATAAAACTGTAAAATCATCTGAATGATATAAAGAAAAGTACTATTAGTATCTACTATTATTTGTCCTGTCAACAAGATATAGTTGAAATCTTCATAATGCAAATTGTAGATCTTTCAAACAAACATAAAACTGTACGGATAAGAAGCTTTAACTACCCTATCATCTGTTGGAAGACTAGGTATCAGCTCAGTGCTTCCAGGAATTTGTGAAATTTGTTTCTGATAACTTTTTCCTTTAGAGGGAGGAAGGCACAAGAGAATCAGCTAGTCTTAACATGATATTAAGAAACACTTAGTTAATTAAGTAGAAATGCAAAAGTGTATCTTATACTTCAAGAAAGCAGTTTTTAATAAACTCAGAGCATTGCTAAGTAGGGGACTTTGACAAAAGAAACTAATGGAAATCAGGCTTAAGAGATACTAAAACTTTAACTGCAAACAATATGGAAAAAGTGAAGATAGCAGAAACAGATAAACACAGAGAGTGTTTAAAAAATATGAAACAAAAAAGATCATAGGAAACAAATACAATGATAGGTCAACAAGAAAAAATAGGTAACCTGGAATTTCCTGGTCCTGGGACCTCTACTTTTCAGTATTTTCATGGAGTTATATGAAGAGTTAAAAGGAAGCTTATGAGATTTGGAAATGATATAACATTGAATGGGATACAGTAGTTAATAATGTAGAAGACAGAAATAAACTTCAACATTATCTTGATGAGCAATCAGCTGAAAGTAATAGTGATATCTGATAGGGGCAAATGAAGAAGTTTAAAAAACAAAACTCAAAATATAGAATACTTCTCCTTCATTGATAGAATACTTAACTCAGTGGTGGCGAACCTACGGCACGGGTGCCAGAGGCAGCACTCAGAGCCCTCTCTGTGGGCACGCATGCTGTCACCCCAGTCCTAGGCCTTCAGCTGGGTTTTATAAAACCTTTTCGCTTTAGGCCTCTGCCGCCGTGTGCAAAAAAAAAAAAAAGGTTCAATCAGTCAATTTCAACTTCTTGCAGAAAAAAAAAAATCTTGCAAAGTTGGAATTGATTGATTGAACTTTTTAGTTCCACCCTGTCTGCCGTTACCACCGCAGCCACGCCCACCCAATTGGCCATGCCCACCCAATTGGCCACACCCACCCGGCACTCGACGATGCATAAGTGGGTTTTAGGTTGCAGTTTGGGCACTCAGTCTCTAAAAGGTTCGCCATCAGTGACTTAACCTGACAGCAGTGAAAAAGATATTGAATAATAGTTGAGTGCAAACTATTACATGAGTATGAGCTAGTAGCTGCTAGCAGAATGACATGCTAGAAAAAAAGCAATTTTGGTATGAAGCTATATTAGCAGAAGTATAATTTCCAAATCAGACATTTTTTCTCCTTTGGTCAGACTTGGGTGCAGTTATGAACATCATCTTCTAAGAAGTATTCAGAAAAAAATGGAACTGATTCAGAGAAGGGAAAAAAGAGGATGCTCAGGGCATGACCCAAAAAATCTTATTAAGAGAGATTGAAGAGGTGGGTATACTTAGCCTTCAGAAAATGAGTGAAGACATTACAGCACAGCTGTAAACAGGAGCAGAACAATGTAGAAAGGCTATTGCCTATACCCTTTTACTGTTACAGACTTCCAGGAAACACCTGGTAATTATGTTTGAAAACAGCATGCCAATAAAGAACCCTTTCTATGATTAATGTAACTTTTATGATCTTAGATAGTATTAACAAGCTATTTGAGCAAACCATCCCTAATGTAATCTCTGCCATGTCAATCATTATTCCATTATCAATAATAAAAGCAGTCCTAATGGAGGCATCCCATTCTGGAGATGGCTAATAGAATAGGAAAAGATCCCACCTCTATCCTGTTTACACATTAGTCTTTTTTATCCGTTTTGTTGTTAATTTTAATATTTTAACTTTGCCCAATGTTTTCAACTTTTAATTGTTTTATACTGTTATTTATGGCATTTTAAATCATTCAGAGTCATTTGATAGTAAGATGGGCAGCATATAAATTTAATATATAAATACTGAGAGTAATCATCTTGTCTAGTACGAAATGTATCAGCACTATCATAGCAATTTCCACTAAAAGAACGATTGAAATGAAATAATATTCAACTCATATTTACTTTTTCAATCTGCTTTTTAATTTTATGTCCTGCCCTTTGGCTATCTTCAATCAATATTTTAATTGCTACATTGTAGTAAAATATCTATAATCATGCATTATATTTATTATTTTAAGAAAAGTCTTGGTTATTTTACTATCATTTTGAAAATGCATTTTTATTTCAAGATTTTTTTACATGCACATGAAACACTGATGCTGTGAAAGCACGCATGCGCATGCACACACACACGATTTTGCAGTTAAATCTTAATCTTCTCCATATAAAGAGAATGAAAATGAGCACTTTTGGTTACTGCTAAAATAATGTATTCAATAAGGGATTATGCATCCATTTTTCAAATGATAATTATTTAATTTAATTTAACCCCCCCCAAAGACTCCAATTTCAACTCACATGTTTCTAGAGAAAACTGATCCATAACTGAGAAGCAGCTGAATAGTTTTATTTAATAATTTGTATTTTTTTAATTGGATAGAGAAGGTTATAAGAATGGAAACAAGCACAGATAACCTATGTGTTAAATTTAAATTTACAATGTGGCAACCACACATCAAACACAAATTTCATCAGGCATCAACATAATGCAAATAACAATCTCAGCTAACTATTCTTAAGAGAAAAACGTTAGAAAAATATTTCTAACTTATAATGAAATTAAAACATGTATTTTAATTAAATTTGTGTTAAGTTCTAGGCTTAAAAATATATTCATAGTTCTAAAATTACTAAAACATGTTTAAGCTTCATTAAAGTCTGTTCCTGAATCCTATGTTATAAGCAACAGCATTTTAAGAAGTTGATATCTGACACATGTATGCCTACTTGTACTAATATGTACTATTTTCAAGAAATACAAAGAACAGGTTTCATACACTTCCCTTGAACCTGAATATAGGCATCTATGGTTAAAACGCAACCCAGTTACATAACATTCCAAAATTATCATTAATTTTGAAATTGAATCTTTTATCCCTTCAATGTGAATATTGATATACCCCAATTAAGTCTTTATACAAACCAAGTTTATTATTTTTCAGTGCACATCAAATTTCAAAAGTGCCAAGTGTCTAACCTGAAAACTTTCATACACTTACTTGTCTGACTGTTCTAATCTATAGGATCTCTGCTTTGGCTTAAGCTCTGCAAATGCAAGCGGATCACAAATAATAGAACATCCGATCATTTTAACAATCCTACATTTGACGGACCTCAATTCCTTACTGTAAATAAAAACTACACCTTCCGGTACTTTCCCTCCTCTTTTTCCCTACCGAGTTAGCCACTTGAACTGCGAACGTTTGGAGATGGGCTTTGGGAGGGATACTCCTGTGGTATTCCTCCGTCTACACTTACAAAAGCCTCCAGGTTAAAGAGCAAGAGCCAGAGGGGGAGGGAGGAGTGTCATTTTCCACGTTGCTAAGAGTTAACACACTAATTGTGGAGCCTTACGGAAGAAGCCGCGCACGTAGGTAAACAAGAAGGAGCAGAGTTAATGAAGGCAGCTGGAAGGCGCAGCAACCAGAAGCGAGAAACGGGGAAGGGGGGGGGGGTTGTAAATCAAAGGAAAGGCTTTTTAGTTGCCGTTCATCTTTTCCTAGCAGACTCATGAAGAGACTTCCATCAAGCAACGCCAAGGGATGTCCTACTAAAGATAGGAAACCGACTCTCTTGGCTTGACTCTCGTCATTCACACACCTACCCACGCACCCCGCGGACACTTCCAGGAGGCTGCGTCCAAGCGAGCCAGAAGGAAAAGAAAGGAAAAGCCGCCGCACCTACACCGAGCACCCTCTCCCCCCCCCACCCCACCCCCGGAGGTTTTCGCACTTGCCGCCCCAAGGAAAGCCTTTTAGCTCCGGGTCGGTGTGAGCACGCCGGCGGCAGGGGCGAGGGAGGCCCTTTCGCCTCCCTCGCTCCCACTTCGCGACTCAGACGGAGCAGCGCCGGGGCCCTCTCGGCTGGCCGGGCTCTGCCCTCTCTCTTTTCGTCTTGGCGTCAGAAGAAGCCGCCCGAGTCTCGCGGGGGAATAACTTGGCCGGCCGCCTCGAGATAAACCTCAATCCCTGCTTTCCCGCGGAGGCTTACCTTCGGCCGCCTCGACGACGGCTCTTCCCCATCCCGATCGCGACTCCTGCGGACGATCCGGCTGCGCCTGAAGCGACCGAGCTCCTTCCCCCGCCCCCATCGTCCTGCTCCCGCCCCCCTCGACTCTCAGTTAACTTTCTTCCTCCTGCCTGCAGCGAAGCACGCGCGCCCGCCGCTGGGAAGGGGCGGGGCGGAGAAACAACCGTCCCGGAGCACTCGGAAGGCGCGCGCGCGCGCTCGGGGGGGGGGGAGCGGAGGAGCAGCTGACTCTGGCGGGAGGGGTCAGGCCTCCTTCAGACGCCAGCGAGAGGCCGGCTTCCGATTGGAGGGAGAGGAAAACCACAAGGAAGGTACGCGGGAAGCGATTGGAAGTGCGGGGTTGGGAGGACACTGCCGGAAGAGCCAATTCGAATCTCTGACACCTGCCCCCGACTTCTGTCTGGCCCGGCGGGGATCTGCGGAAGTGCACGCTGGGCGGCTTGGCTAGGTTGGTGCGCGCGGCGGCTTGCGTGTTGGAAGGAGAACATGCAAGATGGGGAGAATCAGATTGGGAATGTGTTCATATATGAATGTGGTTGCTCTGCTTAAAATTGGTTTACCGAAATGACTCAACAACGGATTAGATTCCCGTAGTGTGCCTAAGCATCATGATTATACACACAACCCACTAGAAGGGATAATGCAACATGCAAACCCACGAACAAGCAAACTTCTGGCTGGCTTTGGTGATGCATAAGCTTAACCTCAACTATCTTTTCCTTCCGTCCCTGATTTAGATGTATGCTTGTAGGCTATCTGCACAACGTGCTTAATGGAGTTGGAAAGCATTAAAAACAGATGCTTCACTGATGCTAACATATTTTGTGAGGTATCTTAAAACATTAAAATAGGCAACTCCTGGCTGATTGTTGATATACCTAGAAAAAACTTTCATGGGAATCTCTAGTGAAACACCTTTAGAATTCACTTCATGAATTTCCAAAGCATGCAACTGCTTTAATGTTTTGAGCACAGGTATTTTGCTTCTGTTGATTTGCTTTGCATGGGGCTAATTATTCAAATCAGTTTTGGCACACCACAAATTGTACAGCCTGGATTCACACAGGTTAGCTAGTTTGGCTTCAATGTGTTGTTTGAATACATAAAAATTGTGGGTTTTTTTTGGGGGGGAGAACAATTGTCCACCAGACAGCTACTCCTTGCTATCATCTTTTGTAACGTAGCCAAAACTGAGTGTGTAGATAAAGCTAACAGTTTTCCTTTATGTCTCACAAGGTTTTGCTCTAGAATCTCCACCATTTCCTATACTTAGGAAGCTTCAGCAGAGCCATTCCATTTGGAACAGTGTTGGAAAAGTCGATAAATATCAATTCCTATTTCACTGTTACAAAATAACAGGAGCTGTCTTTCACTGGTCAGAGAATCTGACTCCATGTATCATCAAGGTGAACTACAGCGCATGCATAACTAGCTGAATGCATGGCTGGAATTCAGAACAAGTGCCAGTTTAAAATTGCAGTTATGATGGCCTTGTCAGCTGTATGAGATGGGGATAGGAGCCCCACATTGTTTCCAAAAGTGGACCTGTACATTATGGTGGCGGATAGAACACATGGCCTTCACTATTGTTTTCTGGGAAGTATTTGGATTTGGTTCTGCCCCCTTCTCCACCATTAGGTGATACAAATACATATCTGCAGCAGCATTAGAAATTAGCTGTTTCCCTGAAAGATACAGCAGACAGAATGTGACTCATAACTATGCCATCCAAAATGCTGAGATGGATGCTGCTCCTCCTGGTGCTACATTATCTGTTGCTTGTTAGTGAGTAAGTTCTGGAGGCAGTTGATCCTTTCTCTTTGGACAGTATGAAAAAATTTGATCCTCGTAGAAGGCTCATTTTCCTATGTGCCTCAGTGCTAATCTTTTTTTTTTCAAAACATGGAATAAAACTCAGGAAACTTGCTCTTCTCATTTGTAAATACAGGCTCAAGTCTAGATGTGTGTACTCATTGTGAAGTAAATACAAATTTCATCATGGAAATTTGATGAACATTCCAATGGCTCTGTAAATGAATCCGAGATTTAAAAAAATTAAGCCACTGTGAAGAAAACAAAAGACTGGCTTAGCGAAAAATCCTAGACCTCAGGTAGGAAGAACTGTGGAAAGAATGCTGAATTGGAAAAAGTCCAAGGAAATAATTCAAGATACAGAGAGCCCAGATGTACACTGTGTTATAGTAGAAGAAACAGTATCCATGTAGTTATGGATCAGAACCCTGAAGAAAGGCATGTGTAGAAGATAGCAGCCAATTAGAACAAGGCACATAAATCAATAAGGTATTTAAAGGAGGGATATTTAAAAAAGGAAAATAGAGGAAGCTCATAATGCTGAAGGCCATATTTGACCTATGACTTGGCATGCCATGGTGTCCATTCTAAAAAGTGGGGAAGACAAAAGATGCAAGCGGGGCACATACTATAATTAGTTTTACATCCAATGTAAAGATAATTACTGTTTGTATAATTGTGGATTACTCCCTATGTGTTAAATATGTGTAAATACATAATTAAATATAAACTTTATGGTTGCATTATACAGACAATAGTATTTTTCCCACATTGCACTTTAAAGTTCGTAGTTCAGTGGCAACTTCTGGAGGGAGATTTTTGCCCCTGCCCTCATAACGGGTGTCAAACTGCCGGCCCATGGGCCAGATGCATCATAGCGAAACCGCGCCCACCCCATTGCCGGCAATGGCAAAAAAGTCGCGATATGTTTTGACACGTCACGTGACATTGCGAGTTTGACACCCCTGCTTTATAATGCTGAATGGCCTTGCAAAACTTCATTATGATTGTGTGTGTGTGTGTATACACACAAACACACATACACACTCCTCTAATTCTATTGGTCAAAGCTTTATGAACTCTATGGTAAAATGTTTGGGCCCTTCTCTTGCATCTTTCCCCACATTCCAATAGTTAGCCCTCAACTTATAACCATTCATTAAGCAACCATTCAAAGTGATAACAGCCCTGAAACATTTACATTCAGTCCTCGTACTTAAGATTGTTGCAGCATCCGCTTAGTCAAGTGATCAAAATTTTATTTCTTGGTAATTGGCCTGTATTTATGACAGTTGCAGTGTCCCAGGATCATATGATTGCTATTGCAACCTCACCAGCTGGCTTCTGACGAACTAAGTCAATGGGAGAAGCTGGATTCGCTTAGTGACCATGTGATTCACATATCTGTAGTAATTTGCTTAATAAATGTGGCAAAAAAGGTCGCAAAATCAGGTATGATTCACTTAACAACCGCCTTGCTTAGCAAGGAAGTTCTGGTCCCAATTGTCATTTTAAGTTAAGGACTATCTATATTCAGTATTTCAGGCTTGCTGAAATAATAGAAATAATTGGAGTATATCAATAAAATTATTGTGGTGATGCAAGAAATAAAGAGTATCAATTTAAGTTAGGAACACAGATTTGCAATACAGTGCGTTGTTACATCATGCAGTAAGATCTTACATTTTAAATTGTGGAGGAATTAAAATTCGTTGAATTAGAAAGTAGGGTTACTAAGCACTTTCTTGTTTTGTCTCCACCCTTGTTCCTATTTTGCATGTTGTTCTAGCTCATTGATAGAACAAATTAAAAAAAATCTTTACTTTTTCATTCCTAGAAATTATGTTTATTTGTTTAGCATTAATACATTACTTTATTATTAAGGAGGCACGATGACACACGCTGAGCTTGTCAGCTGGAAAGCTGACAGTCCAGGTTCAAGACCTGAGCATCACGCAATGGGGTGAGCTCCTGTTACTTGCTCCAGCTCCTGCAAACCTAGCAATTTGAAAGCATGCAAATGCGAGTAGATAAATAGTTATCGCTTTAGTAGGAAGACAACAGTCCTCTGTGTGCGTATGCCGTAGTTGTGCTGGCCACGTAGCCACGGAAGCATCTTTGGACAACACTGGCTCCCTCGGCTAAGAAACAGAGACGAGCACTTTCATAGAATTGGACACGACTGGACAAGGGAAACCTTTACCTTTTTAATTCTAATTATTGTAGAGTTAGTCCTCAAAGTATGACCATAACTGAGGCTGGCAATTATAGTCATAAATCATGACAGTCATGATGTGATCAGACCCATTTTTGTGACCTTTTTTTGTGGTGGTTAAGCAAAAGCAGTAGTCATTGAGCAAATACCATGGTCATTACACGAATCCATTGTTTGTTATGGGTCTGCTTTTGCCAGAAGCTGCAAGGTAAACACCCATTTCAAAAAATTATTGTAAATTGCAGTCACATGACTGCAGAGTGCTGTAAACTGTCAGATATGCAGGCCACTTGCTGAGCAGGCAAAATGCAGTCATCTGACCATGGAGGGATGATGTCAAAACCTGGTTGTAAGACACTTTTGAGGTGTCTGTCATAACTTTGAATTGTTACTAAGTAACCAATCATAAGTCGAGGACTGTCTGTACATGGTTCTTCCTCCACTGTTATATTGACCTCATATTAACAGATAGCTTAGTAGAGAGGGACAAAAGTTATTAAGGTATACATGTTTGAGTGGGACTTGAATCTTTATCTCTACAGTTTTAGTTCTCAAATTTTGCTTACACCAATGGAGCTTCGCGTGCCAGTGCAAGTGCCCTCCGCTTGCACAAGTGGATCTTCACGTGTGAGTGCAAATGCCCTCCACTCATGAGTGGATCTTTGTCCGCTAGCGCATGCATCCTCTGCTCATGCGAATGGAGCTTCAAATGCGAGTGCAAGTGCCCTCCACTCGCTTCATGCAGGTGTGTGCTTGCCCGCCATTCGTGCGAGTGGAACTTCACATATACACATTTGCCCATCTCTCCCGTGGCTGAGTTTCGAACAGCCCGTGGCCCGGTAGTGGCCTGTGGCCTGGAAGGTTGCCATAGAAAATCACTCTGTTCTCAGTAAACTAACTCTTGAAAAATAAAACTTTGATCTGATTCTCGCATCTTATTTTGTATTCAAAGCTTAGTCAACTAATTTATTTAAATGAAATGGGACATTGCTTTAAAGAAATCATGATCAATACTGAAGTCAAGCACATAAAGGAGTGTGTGACATGGAGTATATGTACACCAATCCTTGACTGAACCGCAGATAGCATATTGGGTCAAAGTCTTCATCTGGATGAGGGACTTGGATTGCCACCAATGAAAATACCTGAGCTACGCTGTTTTTTTTAACAGTTTTTTTCTCTATAAGGATGAGGGGGGAAAGAAGAAAAATGTGAAGAATGCAGGAATTACAAAGAGGAGATGAGACTTGCATTCCATGTAAAATTTTGTGCATGAAATTAGATAATTGAAACAAGAAAAGACCCTGCTGGAGAGTCAATATGTGGTTTAAATAAATTGTTGCTTTGAGACAACAATTTCATTTAATTCATATTACCTAATAATTGTATGTTTGCAGTTAATTTCAGCTGCACTAACTTATGATATTAAGACTACTTCTTGGCAGGTACTCCTAACATTAATCAATAATTGTTTTTTCCTTCTTTTTTGATGTAAACTTTAAGATTTTCTTTTTACTTTATTGGGAATATTACTCTTTCTGTAAGTTCACCTTACTCTGTTTCATTAACAGTAATAGTTATGCACTTGTATGGGACCAGTTTCAGATTGGCACCTGTTTAATGTTTAATGTAACCATGTTTAGTAGTTACAATGGACTTTTAATATCTTTTAAAATTAGAATAATAATGATTTATCCAGGTATAATTTTATTTAAACATTAAACAGGAAAAGCAACTTAATACTCCTATGCTATAAATACCACTATGCTATAATTTATTGTGGAATGATATTATACAGCTGTAGATTACATAATCCTATAGCAGATATTTTAGCAACAAGATAAATGGTGATCAGAAAGCAATTTTTAAATCATTGAAAAATTACATACCATTGTGATGTTACAGTTCTATAGCATGCACACATTCTCTCTCAAAGTGTGTTGGTATGTGTGTATACTAATATATGATACACACACACTGTATGCCATAGTCCTCCTTTTTTATGATCCTGTAGTTCTTTAATTCGGGGTAGAGTCGAGGCAACTAGATGGAACTGAGCATTTCCTGACACCATGCGGAGTTTGCAACAGATATTTTTTCTTTGCGCCCTGGGAGAGAAACATTGGCTGCTACCTAGGATTGAACTCTCAACCTTCTGAGTGGGAGGCAAGCACTAGGCCACTACGCTGCTCTCTCTATATATCATACTAAAATATTCAAAATATTCAAAACTTTAATACATTGGATCATAAATGACCACTACAAATGATAATAGATGAATACTGAATAGTGTTACTTTTTAATTTCTACTATATATCCTTTGTATTTAAAAAGACAGAAGAATAGAGTTTATCTGTCTGTGTGTATGTGTTTGTGTGGTATTTTATAAAGCATTATAGTGAATTAACAAATGGCAATTTCAGTCAATTGATTAATGTAGAAACAGCGCAAAATTCTTATTTAAAATAGGGATGTCACACCAGAAGTTCTATTGATCATGGCTGTTTTAGGGATGAATCTCAAAATATCTTCTACAGAGAGGGGGCTCCTATTCAGTCAAATGAACTTTCTGTTATATACAGTTTGAGATTTTAAAAGCATTTTTAATAAAGAAAAACCTGGAAATATCCATATCATAGTTTGGAATACTTATTATTTTGGAGGAATACTCACATCTTTTTCTCAATTCCAATATCTGACTTTAGTTTTAGCAACTTTGAATGAAATAAATTTATGTGTGGAATGGGAAAACATCTTTATTTTCATAACCAAACACCAAAGGTGAGTAGAAGAAATAGTTACATAGAAATAAGTGGGACATGAGCACAATGTGCATATGATTACTAAAATCATAAATAATGCAATGAAAAATTTATTCAATGTACAACACTGCAGGTAATATTATTGAACAACATTTTATAAACAGCAAAATAATGAAGCTACCTTCTTTATCCACCTATTGAAGATTATATAGAGATGCTTTTGGAAAGTATTATTAATTATTATGCAGAAAATATAATATTTTGTTATAGGAAATATATCACCAAATTTGTTCTGCAGGCATGTAAGTAAGATCCTTTCATTACACATATTTCAATTTTCAGAACTTATGTCTGAAAAAAATAGACTTGTGAACTTTTAACAGTGAGGTTTCCACTCAAGATGTACACTCCATTGAGATCAATAGAATATATTCTCAGATAAGCATTTGGATTATCTATATAAGTTACATTAAGTATTCAAGATTGAAAATAATTTTAAAGATGGTATTTTAGTCATTTTATCATAGTTATTTAACTTTTTCATCATTTGGCTTCATAACCAAAGAGATCTTGCCT
Organism: Azemiops feae; assembly: GCA_023970755.1. Lineage (NCBI taxonomy): Eukaryota > Metazoa > Chordata > Lepidosauria > Squamata > Viperidae > Azemiops > Azemiops feae. The sequence goes on from JALGBA010000018.1 coordinate 4,322,584, forward strand.
TCTTCTCATAAAATATTTATTAAACTTGATGGCAAGTTTTATATTCAAATTTTCTATAATCTATCATTTGCAAAAATAATAAGCATATTTAATGGTATCCTTTATAAAGAATCTTAGATAAGTCTGCTAGAAGTTATTGTATCAGAATTACTGTCTAATGAATATGCACATAATTGTATCTTCAATATTTTACAGAGTGAGTCTCATTTAAATGCTTGAAAATCACCCTTCCCCACCCACTCTGTCCTGTAACTTTGAATTCATACATTGCACTAAGCCAATAACATTAAACTTGATTTTGGCTTAGTGCAAAGTATTATTATAGTGATATTCGTTTGTAATTAAGGACTTGTGGCTTCATGTTCTATATACCCCAGTCAATTATGGCTTATTTTAAAAATCAATTGCTAGTGTCACACTGGTATGCTGAAAAAGCATAATACTGTAATGTGGTAAATATATAAATGACTGTTTTAACAAACAAGAAAGACAGAGTGTTTGTGGATTAGTCAAAGAAATCTTCAATACCTCAGAAATACTTCTTTAGGGCTGAATATCTGGCAAAATGCTAGACAAAAAAGTGATTTATATGAAATACTAACAAGAAGGAAACAGAAATTTGGAAGATAGCAGGGAAGACCTTGTATAGCTTGATCTACAAGGAACAGAGTGACTTGTTCCCTACAGAAGGGATAAAAAAAATTGATGGAAACCAGTAGAGTAGCTCTGTTGATGCCCTGACCATCAGGTGTTGTTATGAGATGATAATGAGCGCTTGCCAAAAGTAGGCAGCCACAAGGCAGTTTCCGATGGAATATAAGGATATTGAAGAAGTTGTCCTAATTTGAGTGCTCTGTTCCTCTCTTCCCACTCTATGGTATGTTTCATTCTCTGAATGAAAAACTTTTTAAATGAAGCCTGTTGCATTTCTCAGGACTAATCAGAGTAGTTTTACTTCCTGTACAAAGATATTAGGTTTAATTTTTTATGATGTTGATTCCATGTCTTGCAGCATAGATATTAAAACATGACGAATACTAGCAGTTGAAATGAACTTAGTGAGAAAGTATGCAATCAGTTTTATATTCTTTCCCTTTCAAAGTGTTCTCATTTGACATGCTGTGTTTCACACAATAGTATCACATGATGCCTGTCTTAAAATCTTTTCCCACTGCTGTTGAATACTATTCGCCCATCCCTAATTTGGGAGAAAATTACAACAGCATAAATTCTCCACTCAGGTTGTTGACGTCTATCTTGCTCCCCTGCAAGTCACTGCAATCGCCTGACTTTGTTCCAAGATAATGTATGACAAAGTTAATAGTATATGCCTTGAGGCTACCCTTTGATAGTATCAGAATAAGGAAGAAAACAATATTTTAACATCAGTACATGTAACATTGATTCAAGCTTGCCTTAATGGAGTGGGGAATGAGATGAATGTGTTGTCCAAGAGACTTGACGTTAAAAGATTCCCAGGGCATTTGTAGTGAGGTTAGGTTCAAGAAGGAGATTGCCTTTATATAAGCAGTTTATGAAACAAAGCTCATGTCAGAAATACATTTGATGAAATAGTATATGCAACATACTATAATACATCATCTCTATCATATTAAAACATTAGTGACTGATTTCTGTGGATAAATGAATGTACACAAAACAGCAAAATTAGTTGTGAAAAATTTGCTTAATTCCGTCTATCTTATATTTGATGCATTTTGTAGTGTGGTTAGGTTCATGAAGGAGATTGTCTTTAGATAAACAGATGGATATTTCTTGTGTGAATCTACAGCCATACAAGACCTAATGGATCCCTACCATGAACAACTGCAAATATAGCTCTGTGCAAAGATTCATAGGAGTCATGCAACATGTGGTCATAACATTTGAAAACATCTTAAACAATACATGACATCGTGTCTTACATATATTTTCAGAATTGAAATTACGTGCATAAATATGTAGAACTACTTAAAATCAGTTTAATACAGGTAGTCCTCGAATTATGACTGTAATGGAGCCTGCCCATTACAGTCATGAATCGTGACAGTTGTTAAGCAAGGTGCCCATGTGATTGCCTCATTTAACAATCTCAATCCCTGCTCTCACCCTTGTGGTTGTTAACCATTATGGTTCAAATGAACCATGGGGTGCCTCAGTGATGGAGGAGGCCTTGGGAGTCCTAGTGCAGTTCCAGGCGTACATTACAGCACTTCCTGAGTTCACACATGGCCTGCTTCCAGCCTCCCCAGGTCTCCCCCACCTCTGTGGCACCTTGTGCTCTGCTTCCCACTCTGCTGCGATACCACAGGCCTTGGGAACTGCATAGGGAGGCTGATTGGGGAAGAGCTAGCACTCCTTCCCAAACACAATTGTCCCTCGGCCCCCCTATACAGTACTGAGACTTCATGTGCCATTCCAGAAGTGGGCGCCATTTCCGAATGGCCACACTCCATTGTAGCCATTCCCCAAATGGCATCTGCTATCTGGATGGTCCCATGCGGCTTCTGTATAGGAAGGCCACATGGCAGATCGACTGCTCCCTCAAGAAGATCTATGGAAAAGGTAAGAAACTGAAATTATGAGGATGGAGAGGAGAGTGTAGGACCAAGCAGTGTGGGAAGCAGGCCCAAAACCTGAGAGGACCAGCAGGGTGGGAGGAGAGAGCATTCATTTTTTTCCACATGACTGCAGGGTGGAGCGCTTCAGCAGACATAAGTAGGTAGGGGTTGTAAGTCCCTTTGTTCAGCTCCATTGTAATTTCCAATAGCTGCAGAAGAAATGATCATAAGTCAAGGACAACCTCTAAACTGAAAGACTTATATTAAATTGCAATTTCCTTATGCTGTTCTAAAAAATACAACATGCAAAAAGTTTATTGTTTCCAGAGAGGATTTTTTTTTCCAGATTCCTAGTGGCATACTTACTTAACAAAAGTATAGACTTTCTTTATTTTGGTCAGTTCAAATCTGAACATAAATAGTAAGTATGCATTCAGATTCACAAAATGATGTCATGTTTAATTTTATATCATGTACAGATTGGGTCAATCGGGTTCATCGAAATATGTAGTTTAACCAAGAGTACCTAAACATTTGCCACTATATCTCAGTAGCAAGTCTTATCAAACTAGAATTGATAGATAAATTTGTAATATCATTGAAATTGTAATCATTATCTGACCTTTTAATATAAAAATTGACCAGTGAGAATCAATTCAGATTATATTTAATATATAAAACGTAAAGGTTGAAAGAAAGAGTCAAATGTATTTTTTTTAAGAATGCATTGGCCACATAGTTTTATTTGTATTAGGAATCAATATCAATATTAGTTAAGCCCAGAATACAACTGCATCATCAGATCATATTACATTCAATAACATAAAATAGGATGTTGGAACAGATGTAGAGAGTATTAAAAGATTAAAACACTGCCAGGCTGAATCTGATTCATGGTGCACTTACTTTTCACAAATCATCTGTTTCTGGAACATCATTGACTTCTGTAGACTGTATAGTTATCATTATGGGAATATTCTCAGAAGTCCAACCTTTAGGAGTCCTGTTGAATGATCTCCTGGTAGAAAGTGGGTTAGCAAGGACCATAAATCGTGGATCATTTAGCAGCAGAAAGTTAAAATCTGGAACTTTGTACTTGATAAGTTTTGATGCTCTTTCAAAACCACCAAAAGGAGTGGCAACTCTGTAGAGGATGGGGAGAAAACAGAAATAAGACAAATGCTTATTCTTCCTTATTATTTGCATCTGAAAGGGGGATTTTCAAAAAATTTTCCCTGTGTTGTAAAATTCTTGTCCTTCTATTTAGAACAACTTCAGCACAATTTAAAACCCATCAGTTTGTTCTAGATAAGTGGTACCAAACTGCAATCTTAGTGTGCAGGCTTAATTTCACTTACTGTATCTAGATAAAAATAATCTACTTTGTGATTTATATTTCATTTTTGTGGTTTGTGAAACTCGAGCATCCCATCTACCATATAACAAAGAAGCTTATCATATTTGAGACAAACTAGATTTCTTCATTGCTAGCTCCTATAGTGATGGTGATCATGTGTTTGGGATTATGTTGTTGTTGTTGTTGTTAGTTGCGAAGTCGTGTCCGACCCATCGTGACCCCATGGACAACGTTCCTCCAGGCCTTCCTGTCCTCTACCATCTTCTGGAGTCCATTTAAGCTCACGCCTACTGCTTCAGTGACTCCATCCAGCCACCTCATTCTCTGTCGTCCCCTTCTTCTATTGCCCTCAATCTTTCCCAGCATCAGGCTCTTCTCCAGTGAGTCCTTCCTTCTCATTAGGTGGGATTATGTACATGTCTTTAATTTTTTAACAGCCAAATTCTATAGCCAGTTGTTTGCTTTTTTCTTGTTTCTTTTCTTAAAGTAGCCATAGCCATTTATTTTGTAACATTATCTATCTATCCATATGAATATCAGAATATCGTTGTTCCAAGTTTTTTGACCAATAAAGGAAGTTATTATTAAACCATCATCATCATCTAGCCTTTTATAACAAGAGCCAATAAGATAACTGTGGGAGATTAATAATTTTTCCTACAAAGCAGTGATTTGTTATTTTCTGCTAGAAGCTTTGCTGCTGTTGTTGTTTAAATGAAAGTTGGCATATGGGATTTTTGAAAATGAAAATATTAGTTTTTGCTAGTAGATCATAAGGAGCTTGTTAGTTGGTAGTGAGCCATAATGGAGCTGATTACAACATGATATTTTGGTAGTTTGTCATTCCAATGCACAAATATAATAAATATTCATACATTAGTTTTCAATTTCTTACATACATGGGGAGGAACAAAGATGAAAACTATGTCTGACATCAAGCCCTCTTAATTCAAATCTATGAGAATATCATGCTATGAAAAATCCACACCTTTAAGCTATTTCCATTTCAGTGTATTCTGTCTAAACAGGTTTCCTTGTTAAGATAACCAGGGGATATGAGAGAAAATGGAAATAAAATTGTTGATGAAAAGATGATGATGTTGCTTGGATAATGTGTTAAAAAATTGTATAACAAAGCACACAGATTGTACATTAAAAGATGTGTTTGGGAAAGGTGATTGGCTGAGTAACAATTCTGCCAGTATGGCTGGTATGAATATATGTTGTCGCCGGAATGGGGGGTTATTTTATTTTTTATTATTTTTATTTTTATTTCTTTTATATTGTGCCTTTATATCCTGTAAGCCGCCTTGAGTCGCCATGTGCAGGTAGGCGGAAATATAAATTTTCTAAATAAATAAATATTTCTGAAGTCAAAGTTATAGTTATAGAAAAATGCATAATTTTGGATGCTTTAAATAAAGCATTTAAATGAAATTCACCAAACACTGTATGGGATGCCATGTGTATAGAAGAGAATATTCTAGAATTTTTCTACTATGATGATGTGTTTTAGATTAGTTTATATAAAGGTATAAGGGAAGAAGAGATCATTTTGTTACATTTTAAGAGTAGGTGATATGTTACTAAAATTGTTTATATGTGTGATGAAGTTGGGAAGTTATTTCTTTATATATTGCTTTTTTTTACTATATTCCTACTTTTTTCTATTTCTCTTTTTTCTTTCTTTTTTGTACCTTTTACTCATTATTTTTCTTTTTTTGATTGTATTAGTTTTTATTGCTATAGTTATAATATTTAATAAAATTACAATTAAAAAAGCAAATAATGACCATATGATCACAGGGTGCTGCAACAAAAGCATGAACCAGTTGTGAAATGCCCAAATTGCGATCATGTGACCATGGGGTGCTGGTATGACCAGAACCTCAAGGACCAGTTGTAATTACCATCATCAGAACAAATGATCATAGATTGAGGACTAGTCTATAAATTGTCTGGCTCCAAATAATTTGAGTATGAACCAAATCTCTAATCTCTAATATAATGAATGAATTTGGCAAATTTATGAAAGCCAGTAAATTGTATTTTAATATATAAAGAAACATTATTGAATATATTAATGATACATATTATTTGTATGCTAGATCAACCAAAAAAACCAGTAGTACATAGTTCAATATGGCAAAGTAAATTCCTTGAAGTAATCCTCCAGATGATGTCAAGGAGTTGTAATGCTCTATATTTCTTGAAACCTAAACATATAATTTGAGGTCTGACTCACTTTGTACAATCAAATCTCAAAGACAATAAAATCTCCTTAACTGAGTTCAGGGAACTAAGGTATTTTATGCAACATAAAATTAGCCTAGGCCACGGGTCGGCAACCCGCGGCTCCGGAGCCGCATGCGGCTCTTTGAGGCATTACCTGCGGCTCCGGAGCCTCCTCTGCCATTTTTGGGAGCGCATGCGCGCATGCGCGGGCGGGTGCGGGGGGTGCACGTGTGGGGGTGCGCATGCGCGGATGGGTGCGCGCGCACATGCGTGAACGGGTGCGCATGCGCGAACGGGTGCGCATGCGCGAACGGGCCCGCGCACATGCGCAAACGGGCCCGCGCGCATGCGCAAACGGGGCGCGCGCGCATGCGTGGGTGCGCGGGCGCGCGCGCATGCGCAAACGGGCGCGGCTCCCAGTTTTTGTTTTTTTTTTAGGCCATGAGACCGTGCGGCTCATTCAACGTTTCGGGTGGCCGACCCATGGCCTAGGCCTTGGTTTTTTCCCCTCTAGTTTTGTGCTTTATGATAGTGGTAGCGTAGTACTTTCTGTTTAGAAGATTAATGTATTCAGGTGTAGTAATCAATACATAGGTGCAAAAGGATCCATTCTAGAGATGGAATATTATGAGTAATTCTACAATATTTTATTCTGAAATAGTGGTGAATATCTGTAGCTTGGGTGTAGGATGAGGGTGAAAGTTTGTTTGCTTTGGATGATTTTCCGAATGTTTCATTACCAGGCTAGGTAACATCTTCAGCGGCTTTTAGGGGAACGACGCTGAAGATGTTACCTAGCCTGGTAACAAAACATTTGGAAAACCACCCACAAGCTCGGAGAACGAACCTTCACCCTTATATTTGGTTCATCTGGACCATGCTGATCCTATTATTCTAGGAGTGGTCTGGCAGTTTTCCACAAGCGTCTTTGAAAAACTACCAGATCAGCCCCAACTATAAATGTTAATGATACTGACAACTCAGAGGCAACATGTACCTTAATTGCAGGTTTACATATTCCCACCTACTTTCCTCACCTACGTATATAGTTGATTTGAAAAGCCTATTGACTTATCTAAAAAAATTATTTACAAATCATGCTAAATGGTTTAGTAGAAGCTGTGAATATCTAGAAACAAGCCTCAGTATACCTTGAGCTGATGTTGTCCTATTTCTTCTGTGCAGTTGGCAAGTCTTTAATCTTAAGTAAAGGTAACATATACCATGTTGGCATGCTCAGTGGTAGTAACAGTATCAGAGAAATCAATGTGAAATCATGGGTTTTGAAGTTTGCATAATTTCCAGATCTGAGATTGTGGTTAATTAAAATCAGAAGTGACAATTTTTTATTTGCAAACTACAAAATAAGTCCCAAGGACTTAATTTTAATTAATATTTAAATGCAAATAAACTTAGTTTTGATCCTATTCTTTCTTGAGCCCTGACCGCTTCTTGGATTGCCACCCCCAAATCACTTTAAGATAAGTGGGGTCATCGGCATGAAAACATAATATAAATATACATAAACATAAATACATCTTTATCCACACCATGGTTTAACAGGAATTGCACATTTGCACATTTAGCCAGAGTGGGAAATTTGACTGTGCTGAAAGGAAGAGATATTTAAGGAATAAAAATTAGGTTTCTATCATTAAAGAAGAAGGAAAGTGATATTAAATAATCTTTTGAATAAAGGCCTATTATTTTTTGGTTTTTTGTTCTCATAAGAAATTGTATGCAAGAAAGACAGTCTGCTGTATTACGTATGAAAATGTTTGAAAGGAGTTAATATATCTAGTTTGTTGCCACTGAATTATAAGGAGAAAACTGGTTTAATACTTGGGGCATCTGCAGTATGTATCTACTGATCATCTTAATAAAAAGCATTTAAAGTAAAAGTTAACTAAAGTCACCCTATGTTAATTCTTTAAAATTAAATACTGATGGAATTGGCATGCTTCAGAGCAACATGATAGCCTCCACTATTATCTTTACTTCCAAGAATGTCTCTAGGTCCCACAGAGGCGCCATAGGAGTCTTAGGATGTATAAATGGCCATGGCTGCAGTCCAGACCTTTGTTTAGAAATGTCACCTCCCCAGAAAAACAAACAGGCTGAGCTTAGCTGGTAGGGAGCATTCTGGGGCAATGGGAGTTTAAAAGCAGCAGCAGAAAAACTTACTCAGTTTAGGAAAAAAAAGAGGCAGTACCCAGTCAACCTCATCTGGATTTGGAAATTAAACAGGATCACTCCTGGTTAGTCCTTAAATGAATGGATATACACAGAAGAAAACAGTGGCAGATTTCTTACTGCTGTTCACAAGAAGACTTATCTGGACATGTCATCATTATCATCAGGCAGTTCAACTTAAAGGACAAGCTACCTTTTCAAGGAAGTGCTCTGTTAATATTGTAGCCATTTTATGGGAACCTATTATATACTTTCAGAATTACAGCCCCAAAAAGCTGCTTACCCTGTTTAAGGGCTGAAGAGCTGGGGTCTTGGCTAACATTTTCAGGCTGAGGATTATTATACTGTTAGTTGTTTAATAATTGTTCCAGTGTGGTACTGGCAGACAGGAGGAGATGGTTCATGTGTTACAGGATTAGGCTTGCTATATGTAGATTAGTAATATAGAACTACATCCAGATGGACAGGATTCCTGTACTGCTTTGAAAACAATCCATTTCAGGAAGGGAATTTGGCTTCTTTAACAAGATAGGTGCATAACCAGTCAATCCAGTTTACTGTTACATCTAGGCATCCTGCAGTGCTTCACTTCTGAATTAGGTTTCTATTTAAGATATTTCCTTAACTAAGGAAAAAAATGGCTTAACTCTGGGGGAAAAACAGGGCAGAGGAAATAGTTTTGCAGTTAATTTCCTCATCAGCACCACCTAAATAAACAGGTTAGCAACTTTGAGATGTATTAATCACAGAGGTGTATTGTGGTATTCTTCCAAGCTGACTCAATTTATTCTTTATGGAATCCTAGGATATTTCCTTGGCAAGGAGCATACAGTTACAGTTTGGGGGGCGGGGGGCGGGAGTGCTGTAGTCAAACTGAAGATGCAAAGTAGGTGAGAAGACATTGTATTGATATTGGGGTTGTTTTTGTTTTCCTTTTTCCCCCCTTTATCCAAATAAATTAAGCTTATTTTACAGTTTTCATAGATTTTCCTACCTCTAAAAGGTAACAAACCATGCAGCTGCCAGTTCACAATTGCAGTCTAAGCTGGTCAGAGAGAGCTCAGAGGACTCAAAGAATATATTCCTTTGCTTTCTAGGAACATTTAGCACTAGTTTTCAAGGGAGGAGAATGTTATTAAAATGATTTTTTTTTCCATGAAGAAAGAAGTCTACTTTTCAAGTAGTTAAGATTTCCATTTACAAGTTACATTGTGAATGCTATTTACATCACTTTTTCCCCTTCTGGTCAATTGTGTCAATTCTCGGAGACTACCTGGATAAATCACAAACATGGCATTTAATTCAGTTGGGTTTTATGAATAAATGGTCTTAATTTAATCACATATTCAATGAAAATCTATTGTTTGCAGAACCATATTTGTTTATTTTTTTCACAGCATTTGCTGGATTCATTTGAATTCTAATTCCTCAGGGTAGGGCATTAGAAAAAACAAGATGAAGGTTATGACAGATAGTAAAAAAGAGCTGAAACTTCAATCATATTATTGTAGATGACACCTTGATTTTTTTTTACGCTCCTATCTCTTTATATGTTCATTCAACCTTATTGGATTTTCTATCCAATAAACAAATTAAGAAAAGACAGTAGAATATTCCTATCAACATACAGAGAACCAGTGAGTAGAGTGAAGAGGACAAGATATTATCCAGATATGCTCCGGATGACTTCTACTCACTAGACAGCAGGTCAGCGATCTCTTACAGATTTCAGTGCTAGAGGATATAGGGACATACAATCATCAAACTCAAAACTATGGCATAGCTTTTAAGGACACTAAGTTTACTAGCCTCACTCCTTATCTCTTTCAACAATTGCTTGCGTAACAATGTTAAAGTTATTGGAGAACTTTGGAACAAATTTGAAAAGCCATCTGGGGAGTCTGTCTATATTTCTAAATCATATGAAAATTATAAGTTTAACAACTTAAAGCACTTGAAATAAATAGCAAAAAGCTAAATAAGATTTTGAAACAAGAAAGTTATAAAATAATTAAGGGTCCAGAGAAATTTAGAATATTGAAATTTAAGATTTTGGTTCCAACTATATAAAATAAACAGCTTTTTGTGGGAATCAGAATTATTTTGCCTCCTGTACATCATAGCAGAGATTAGAGACCTTCTAATTAAAATTGGACAATAAAGGCAATTAAAGATTCCAGACAAAAAGAATTTGAAAACTGCCTTAAATTTACAAAATGACATACTACCCTATAATATTTGAAATGGTAAAGGAGATCTTCTAAAAATGGATCCAGAAATTAGTAGCCACAATATCAGCAATGTCGTAACAAGATCTGCTTCTGTGGATTAGACTATGCTTAAAGGATGTAATGAAGGAATGACAGATATGAAACAAATCTTGCTTGGTGCAGAAATAGTAGAATTAGAAATACTGTATTTAAAAAGTGTGGATTACAAAACACAGAAGATATTTAAAATGGAAATACAAATGTCAGGCCAAATAAATGTCCTGGATAAGGATTCTCTACTTGATATACAAAAGAAGCTGGTTGAAGTTTTAAAAATTAAAAAGACCTCCAAAAGATAAATCAAGAGAATGAGTATAATGTCTTTTTAATGGATTTATAAAATGACCTGTTAAAGCCTTGAAAAAGCATAAGAAGAATTAAAGAGAGATCAAATCCTGTGATAATATTTGAATCAATTAAAGGTTAAGATTTTTAGAGGTGAAAGGAAGGAATATAAAGTTGGTTTATTTTATCAAGCTTAAAATGTGTTTTTATGAAATTTTAGTAACTGTAACAGTAACAGACTTTTTGCTGACACCAGGATTTAAAGTTGATAACTTATGGATTTGCTTACAGATAAGCAATGGATTTTGGGAAGAAGAAATATCCTTTTATAACCTTATAGAGGGTGAAGAGCTCCCAAATTGGTAATGGTATTTCCATTGTAAGCAAAGTTGTTAAGTGAGTTGCAGCTGATTGTGCAATCTTTTTTCGCATGTTTGTTATACTAATCACTATAGTCAGAATCGACTGTCAACTAAAATAGATAAGAAAGTGGTTGAAGAGTGATGTCATATTCTTTCTCCCTGACTGGTCTTCAGAACTTAATTTTAACCTGTGCACCTAGCTGCAAAAAAAATAACATGCATATACCCAAATTACACAGAAAGTCTAAGATCAATTAACATAATTGTCTTAAAGGCTTAAAGAGTGGTTTTCTGCAGAAGGTAATAATCTTTCCAAATATTATATCCCTTTGGGAAATGGAGTTATACAGTATGTCTCAGAATCATTTCCTCCCCTCATGATCAACGGGAGAATCCTAATGATTCTTCCTCCTAGTTAACATCAGATTACAGAGGTACAAATTTTCTCTTATTAAAGATTTAATTACCAGTTAGAAGAGTTTGGTAGATCGGCATCTTGCCTTTCTATAAGAAATAAAGCTAGGTTCTTTTCAAGCTACCAGCAAGGATTGACAGTAAGGTTGGGAGTTATTATGATATATGACCTAACATATTGTGCATAATATGGTGTCTACTAGCTGCAGGCAGGCTATTACATCCCTCTCTAGAAATTGCTAGTGTTGTTCCCCCTTCCCTGCCCCCTCAAATTTTCTCCCAAATCATGTATTTTTTGGGGGAGGGGGTGTCTCTAATTTTTTCTTAGCACAAGAGTCTAGTTCTCAAAATCAAAGAATTCAGTCAGTCAAAACAAGGAAAAAATGGATGTGGGATGGAAACACAGTTTTGACAGTTTGGAAAAGAAAATCCGTTGGGAGAACAGGACACTCAGGAATTCCAGGCTTTTTGCCAGTCTTTAGTGCTGGTGTCTTGTGTGGATCACTATTAGAAGTAATGGAGATTGAGTTGGGTTTGGTATATGTGGGTCTCCAACTATGATTTTAATATCCTGGGTGCTGTCAGAGTAGCTGCTGGTTTCATGACCACCATCAAATTATGATACAGGCACATATTTGCAGACTTGAATTTCTTCGTTTAGTTCAGTTTGATGTGCTGGTGCTTATTAGGCTTAAATCTAAGATGAACAGGGCAGATACTGTTTTATCAAGTACTGCTTCATAGACATTTTTTTAAAAATACTGAATTTTATGTTAGATGACTTTTATTCTTATTAATGTGCTGTAAGGCATACTGTGACAGCAAATGATGCATACATTAAAAAAAACTAAAATAATGAAATAATAACAAGCAGCACTTTTCTTTTATGCCTTTTAAATCCTTTTAGCTGCTTTCTGAATCCATTCCAGCTTCTTTTGAATTGTCACAGCTAGACATGAAAATATGCCAATGTGGTTGTGCCTGATAACTAAACGGATGTTGCAGCTGTATTCAGTCTTTGTATCTGAGCTTGTTCTGTTACAGTCGCAAACAAAAATGAGTTAGGTAACACAAAAGCTTCGTTGGTTTAGATAATTTCCAAATCTGAATGGGGAGCATGGAATATAGTCAATCTTCATATTTCTTTGATAGCAATGAGCATTGAGCAACTGTAGTATTAAACTCAGAGTTATATTTCCTTGATGTTCTTGCAGTGACATCATATGGATGTAAAGGTCTGACTCACTCAGAGACTGATCTCACAGTTTAGACTCTATAGACTCTTTGATACGACATAATTTTACTTTGACCCCTAAATTGTAATCTCCCAAATAGGAAAAGATATAGAAAAAATAGAAAGGGGAGAAAATTTTGTAAGATTGTCAGTTTATTACTGAAGTGTTTCTTCTTACCTAGTTAACACTAACAGAGTTTTCTGAATTGTATATTGTTTTCCAAGTTTAAGTTCTTTATTGGGTTTGTTTGAGTTTTGGGTGCTAGTGAACCATGATGACATCACATGTGTCATGATTCACTAGACCAGGGGTCAGCAACCCACGGCTCCGGAGCCGCATGTGGCTCTTTCATCCCTCTGCTGCGGCTCCCTGTCCTCTGTCGCCGTGTGCGGTCCCACAAACAAAAGAAGTTTGTGGGGCTAAAAAAAAAAAGTTCAATTCCAACTTCTCGCAGAAAAAAAAACTGGCAGCTCCATGTGGGGGGAAAGCAGCAGCGGCGATGGAGCACTCCGTCGGGGGTGGGGGGAAGCAGTGGCAGTGGGGCACTCTGTGCACTCTATGCGCTCTGTGTGTGGGGGAAAGCAGCAATGGCAGTGGAGCCCTCCATCGGGGTTGGGTGGGAGGAAGAAATTGCGGCGGGGCGCTCCATGCGGGGGGGGGAGGAGGGGAAAGCAGCAGGGTTTTGTGGCTCCCAGTGTTTTCTTTTCTGTGGGAAACGGGTCCAAATGGCTCTTTGAGTGTTTAAGGTTGCCGACCCCTGCACTAGACCTACCCAATCCAGCCATTATTGGGTTCTTTATTTCCTATTGTTTCTATGATTTAAGAGCAAAAACTCTTATTATTGTAAATCAATTAAGAGACTATCTTGCACACAGGCTCCCAAAAACACTTTTCATTCCCAGTTATTTTTATTAGGGCCTATAGGATATTGATTTCCTTACCATTAGTTCAATTATGCTCATGTTATAAATGTAAAAAGATTCATGACAGCAGTGTAATAAAAACAAGAGAATGACATAGCAGTGATATTATCTTATTTTCTTCCTTGCTTAGTTTTGTTAAACACAGAAAAACTTAAGGTTCTTCACATGAATATTTTTTGTTTTAAATATTTCAATACAATCTTTGCTTTTTTATTTATAATGAATAGTAATCATGAAATCATATCAGTCAATATTATTCCGTATTTTCCCAAGATGGGCAAATCTTCTTGAGAGAAGGGTCATGCCCCACCTAATAGGTACACGATTTATATACATTTATTTGGCATATTTATTTATCACATTTGTGTAATATGAACATCTGCTCAGATTATCCTGCCAATTCTGATTAACCTTGGAGAGGCTCATTATAATATCAGAAAGGGACCTTCTGGTGGCATCTGAAGAAATAATAGGGGATTGTTTATTGATAATAAATCTGTTTGATGTGTCTATGCTAGCTAGATTTATACATACACTTCCCTGAACTATGCTTAGGCTTTTTTAGTTTGGGTTTGATATCTTGAATGAGTCTAACCGCATGATTGTACATTGTATGAGTCCATGCAAATGGCTTATTAAACAAACCATGATTTGCTTAAACTTAGCATGATGTGTTAACCTAGTCTGATGTGCTATCACACCTTTAATAATAAGCTGTAATTTTTTGGTTTTCTTAAGGATATTTGCAATGCTTTATTTTGCAGAGTAGAAAACTGGTCTTGAGCAGCTGCTAGAAACGTGTAGTGTCTGTTTCCTGTTTTCTGTAGCAATAAACTACTACCTTTTGATAGTTTTGTCTGTGTGTATTTTGTGAGTATGATGTATTAATCACTCAGCATTAGCTACAAGCTATTAAAAAACAGACACAGTGTCTCAATAAATGAGATTACTATACTGAGTATGAATAAAAATAACCCACAACCTGGATATTTTATAAAAACACTTCCGAAGTATTTTGAGTCAATGTCAACATGTTTAGAACGTTTGCTAAAAGTACAGAGTGGAATTTGACTGATGAATAGTGGGTTGTTGGGTTTTTTTGGTCAATCTCCTTAGCATATGTGCTGCATTTATATGACATTTTCATTCTATTTTGTATGCATTTATCATTTTGATAGTTTAAAAATCCTAACCATTATGTTCCATTTAAAAAAAAACAGAAGAGATTATCTGTAGCTAAGAGTTGAACTATAGATTTCTTGATGCTCTCTGAGCTTGGTTGTTTGTTTGCAGACATTTCATTACTGAACTGGATAACACGATTACAGAATACCAAGAACTGCACATTCCATTTTTCCTCCTGGAGCTCAAGATGGTGAACAGTGCATGCCTTCCCCCTATATTTTTCCCACAAAATCAAAATGTACAGTATTTTGGGGTGTAAGAGTGTGACTGGCTCAAAGGTAACAAGGAATTTTACATGGCTGAGGGTGAACTAGAACCTCAGTCTCATCCCTTCCTGTTCCATCAGATTAACCATTCCATTAAAGTGATGATAGGGAAGGTGATTGTTTTTTTAAGAAGAGCAAAGCATATGTTATCTTATGTTAGGGCCAACTGTGGAATATAGGTATATGTTTATATACATATATGGTGAGGCTTCATTTAGGACACTGTATGTATCTGTTCATATCACAGAGAAGATATTATAGAATGGGAAAATATGCAAATAGAGTATGGCCAAAATAGTTACAATTCATTACTACATAAATTACATAAAGGATTTGGGTAACAGGTGAATTGGATAAGGGATGATATGATAGAAGTATATAAAATTACCCAGGTACAGAAAATGTGGGTAGGATTAGAATTTGGATCATTCATTAAAATGAAATGTGTGGAGGTTAACATGTAGATGGTGAAGGCTGCTGTGGGAATCATGGTAGTGATGTAAAGTCACAAGGGGGTCATGTCATTCACATGGGCAAGACTGAGATTTTGTGTTTCTTCCAGATATTGTTTGTAAAGGAAAAAATATTTTTTTACACAATAAATAGTTAGGAAATACTTTTTTACACAATGAATAGTATAACTATAGAATTAACTGTCATCAGATGTGATGAAGATCACCAATTTAGTCAGCTGTAAAAGACTGGACAAATTCCTTAAAGATGAGGTCATTTATTAATAGTCATAACAGCAGTAACATGCCTCATGAAACCCAGGCAGCATCATAAATCATAACTCCTAGGCAGAAATAATGGAAACATCTACTTCTCTTTTAATTGGTATTCCCTAGCAGTTGGTATTTGAGATATGACTACAAGGTATTAAAGGTAGTCCTCACTTACCAACCTCAATAGGCATTGAAACTCTATCGCTAAATGATGTCATAAAGTGAAACATCACGTGACCGTACAAGCTTATAACATCAGTTCCAGCTGCAGTCATGAAGCAAATCACCTGCACTTGTTAAATGTAATGTCACATGATGGCAATTTGCAACTTCTTTCTGGCTTCCCCTTCATTTGTCACAATGTTGGAGATGGTGATCATGTGATTGAAGGATGCTGGAAACATCATACAATAAGTGCACAACAATTGTTAAATGCCTGAATTGTGATTGCATCATTGCAAGGACACTGTGATGGCCATAATTTCAAGGACTGGTTGCAAATCTCTTTTTCTCCAGCATGATGATGGAGAATCCACCAATGGGTTTGGACTATCTTCCTGCCCAATAAGACTAAGTCTGTCAGAGTTAACACGCCTCCTGCTGGGCTAATGATCCCAGACATGACTTAGTCTTCGCCCAGCTAGGACACTCGTGTTGGCTCTGGACAGGTCGTATAGTTCTATTCATTGGTGGATTCTCATCTCCTAGTTAGTTAGGCAGGAGAGAAAAAAATTTAAAAGCACAGCTGATTTTCGGCAAATTTTCCTCAGACACAGAACAGCTGAGCGTCGGCCTCCGGGTCCACTCAGCAGCTGTTGCGACCGCAGCTCAAGCCCCCTATTGATTATCTCAGGTTTCTGCGTTAGCGAGGGGGATTCCATCGGCCAATCAGCTGATTGTCGGGGCTTTCCCTTTAGTCGCAGCGCAGCTGAGCGTCGGCCTCCGGGCTCGCTCACAGCCGCCAAGCGCTGCTGAATGCTCTCAGGTTTGACAAGCAGCTGAGAGTCGGAGCTCGCCGCAGCCGCTGCGCAATGGGGCATCGGCCTTCGGGCCCGGCTAGGCCGTTCCTCTCCACGGCCCTCCAGCCCTCCCCAGCGACAATCATTCTGAGACTCGATTGCTGCCGCGATGCTGCTATCTCACTCTGCAGCAATCTCTTTTTTTCCAGCACTATTATAACTTTAAGCAGTCACTAAATGAGCAGTCAGTAAGCGAGGACTATTTATATACTGAAAGAAGGGTGTATTGTATATGTCAATTTTAAGTTTCCTGAATTTCTCCTACTGAAATTTATGTATACTTTGATGCCTAGTTCTCCAAATATACTATACATACATATATAGTCATAGTTTTTGCAATTATTTCTTAATAACTTGTATAATTATTTGCATGAATACTGGAGAAACATTTTTGTACAGAATTAGCCCAGTGTGTTTTTTTAAAAAAATACAGCTAGCTATATGCAAGCTTTGAAATAAAGTCTTGAATTAAAATTAAGTTTCAGTTAATGTGTTGAGTTGAAAAGACAAAATTAGATCAGTTTGCCTTCAGTATGAATTACAATTAAATAAATAAATAAATAATTCCCAGTGACTCTGGATGGCTAAACTAAATTACATCATTCCCCCTCGCTATTGCCCTCTTAGACATGCTTGTCAAAATCCTATAAAGAGTTGCTTGGTCATGGTATGGCATGGAAAAGCCTCTGGTGATCCAGTTTTTATGTAGACTAGAAACTACTGTTAAGGGCTCGGGGCTTCTGATGAATCCATCTAAGGAACACAAATAATTGTAATCCTTTTGTAAACTTCCTTATATTCACATCTTAAAACCCACATTCATTTTCTTCATGCTGTTCAAAATTACCTGTTAAAGCTCTTAAAGCTGGGTAGTTCTGGTATTGCTCCTGGCTTAAACAATTTAGGACACAAAGCTTCCAGCAGCTCAGGGTCATTACTGATGGCCTCAATCCAAGGTGATTGATAGTATTTTGGTACAGATGTAGTGTTGAACTTCTCAGGAGGAATTATCTTCAAAGGTCCAGAGTAACCTTTAGGAAAAGGAGGATACCAACACATTTGAATTTGATAATAGTAGTTTCCCAATACATTTGGACAATTCATTATTACTACATCTCCAGTGACTCAGAGAGAACATTATAATTACATTTTTATAATATTTTAAAAATAGGTAGTTTTAGGTCATATTCTGTGTCCTGTACCTCTGAAGTATTCCTGTTGAAAATCAGTGGCTTTGCTCTGGAAATAGCAATTTGGTTTTACTTTTTCATGCATTATGTATCAGGTATTATGAAGAAAAATCATATATGGAAAGGATGGGTAGAAAAAGATAAAAGTTAAGATAGAGTCAAAACATGAATTCTTCCCTCCCCCAAGATTTAGCTGTGCCCTCCCTATAATAATATAAAACAATTTAAATGTCTTAAGTAATACAGGTATAGATGGATATAACATAATTTGAGTAGTCAAGGAATTGTGGAGCAGCATGCCAGTCAAATGAGCAGCCTAGCCTGAAGGATCCAGATCAGGAGAAACCAGCTTGGCTAATTTCCAGCAGAAGCCAGACATGCACTAATAGCTGCCTTTGCAACATCACTGTCACCTAACCTCTTCCCGACATGATTTTTAAGTAGTTAAGAAATAAAAGGATTTTTAAAATAATAAAGTGACAAATTTAATAGAAGATAATACATTTGAATCAGTTAAGATCAAGAAGACCCTACTAGCTTATTATTTTAAGAAAATATGTGTGAAAAATAAAACCATGGGAAGAGGAGACAAACTGGTGTACTGTAGTAAAAACTAGGGCTGTACAGATATATGGGGGCACTTTGCTTCGGTGAAGCAATACTATGAATCAACAATGTGCCTCAGTGTTAGATAGGAGGGCCAAATGGAGTGAAGCAGCTGACTGGATTGATTCATCTTCTGGAATTGGTGTAGCTCATTTTTTTGAGTCAAGAGTCACTGTCTTGAATTGGATTCCTATAATTATTCAAGGCGACATATTTTATGAAGTCTCCCATTAAATAGCCTCCTGGCTATTTAATGGAAATATTATCACTTAAGAACAACAATACATTGCAATGGCCTGAGAATATAGTTGGTCCCATGATTGTGTGCATGTACACACACTATCAATATTTATTCAGCAGTAAGTCATGCTGCATTCAATAGTGTAGTTTCAGGAAATTGTGATGACAGTTCCAGCTGCAATTAAATAAATCTCCTTTGAGTCAAATCCATTATGTGGCACTCATAAAAAAAACACTAAGATCATTTTATAATTTATTTCTTACAAATTAGACAGCTCATGTTTTCCAAATGGTAAGAAAAAGGGTTTTGTGTCTTGATTTCTCCAAATAAATAAAACAAGTTTTCTTACAGGAAGAGGTTTTTTAATCCAGAAAATTAAATTATCCTCAGTAACTCTCATCTAAAATTTCCTTTAAATCTTTTTATTTGATTCAAAACCTGCATATTCTAGCTAAACATGATGTAATTGGTGGTGTCCATCTAGAAAATGTTAGATCCTATCAGTAACAGCAACAAAAACAACAAAATGATAGATTTATATAGCTTCCTTATTCACAAAGAAGGCTCTGTGACTTCTCTTAACCCTAAAAAAAATCTTATTTTTAAATTATAACAAATAATGTCTGGCATTTATCAAGACAAGTTCATGAAGTGTCATCATACTAAATTCTCATCCAAACAGGCTTAAAATAAACATCCAACTAAATTAAAATCTTCCAGACAATCCACAGTAAATATACAAGGGAAGAGTCAGAACTCTTTCCTCAAATCACATTGTTGTTTTGGAACTATTACCGGTATATTTTTAAAATATGTATATTTTTATTTAAAGTTTTATTGTGTCTCTTCCACCCACACAGAATAACCATTGCTACTGTGAAGACTTCATAGACAATGAATGCATATAGTAAGTGTGAATTAACAAATTAGTTAACAAATGAGCATTCACTTATAACTGCAATGACTTACAACTGAAATTCCGGGGTCCAGTGTGGCTGTAAATTGTGGACTATCTGTTCTCTTCTATCATATTAGAGAAAATAGAATAACAGAGTTGGAAGGGAAGGGAGGTCTAGAAGTCCAGCTACTGTCAAGCAGGAGATCCTGACCTATATCATTTCAGATAAATGGCTGTCCAGTTTCTTCTTAAAACCTTCAGTGATGGAGCACCCACTACACCAGGAGGCAAGCAAATTGAAATTCTGCATGTCCATTTATTGTTTTTAGATGCTGGCCTAGAGTTCTAGTCCTGCCTTAGGCATGAAAGCCTGCTGGGTGACATTGGCCAATCACACACACTCAGCCCAACCTACCTCACAGGATGGTTGTGGTGAAAATAAAAGGAAAAAGGTGTATTATGTATGTTTGCTGCCTTGAGTTATTTATAAAAAAAGTCAGGATAAAAATAAACAAACAAACAAACTTTAA
Source organism: Azemiops feae (assembly GCA_023970755.1). Lineage (NCBI taxonomy): Eukaryota > Metazoa > Chordata > Lepidosauria > Squamata > Viperidae > Azemiops > Azemiops feae. The sequence goes on from JALGBA010000018.1 coordinate 4,343,079, forward strand.
AAGTACAAAAGACTGAAGAATAAAATACAATATATATGAGATTTAAAATATTGTAAAGGAAACCTTGATGGCATATTCTTCCCTTACCTTCTGTTATTACCTCCCAGCTACTAACCACTATTTAAGTATTTACATTATGCTTTTAATATTTAATATTAAACATTGGAAAATGTTGCTTATAATCTCTCATTAAGTCACTTCATCTGTTATTTTTAATTAGACTCTTGACTCTTTTCCTAGAAGCTGTATTCCAAATATTTACATCTACCTTATTTATGCATTGTATATTTACAATATATATTTATATTTAAATATATTAAAGTCCTGCTTAAATTTGGTTACATTTCTGTTATAAATATGTATTGTTCAGGTGTGCTGTTTGCTACATATTCAACTCTTTTGAACACCCTATCTTTGGCAGATTTTTACTTTTCCAATATTGTCCCAATACTGTGGTCAGCATATATCTTTATAAGTTGTGATATTTTTCATTTATGCTTTCTGAAATTATTCCCACATATGATAAAATGCCATAGTAAATACCACCTACAAACCATTTTACATATTTTTTTCTATAGCTCTTCCCATTGTTCCAGTGTAATTATGTCTTTTAAATTTTACATCTACTTTATCATGAAATTTTGAATTTGTTCCATCTCTTTATCAAATTGCAAATTCATGTCCAATAAAGATTCAGTTCTTCTGGATTCATTTTATTGAGGGCCTCTAACAAAAAGTCCATTCTAAATTATCGAAGGCTTTTTCTGCATCCAACCTGGATCTCCATCCATACTACTATTGCCTTCTTTTTCTTGTTGTTAATATATTCTAATGTATTTATTATTAATCTAATATCTGTCATCTTTTGGGAGGAATATAATTATTTTGCCTGGATGTATACTTTTGGAAATATATTACCTTGTATATTTGGTTAGTATATTTCTATCCAGCTTTGAATCAGTTTCATACTTGCTTCAGGCATTGTATTCAGTGGGAAATTTATTCTTATAATACTGGATTTCTACCGTTCTGCTTTATAAATCACAATACATGCCTGGTTATAAGTTTAATTTACTGAACTAATGACAACATTAGTTGCCTCTTCCCTATCTATTATCAAGAAACTTACATAATCTGCAAATTTCTTTATTTATTTTGGCATAACCTTAATATGAACCTGTTTATTATTGACTTAGAAACTACAATTATCTAATCTAATAGTAATTAGAACTTGATATCTGATCTTATTCACTAGAAGTTAAATGTAAGGTCTGTATTCCACACTGAACTATAATTCTTTCCAGAGTTTCTAGCACTGTGATTAATTTGTTTAAATGCTAGTTCAAAAGTTTTACTTACAATACCTCCCTGTAAAATGTCCTAATTGGAATGTTTTTGTCCCAGTTACATTGTAGGTTCACTATTCTATCTAATACATCGCTAAACTAGCAATTGCACCACTGAGAAAGCTAGTTACTATCCTATAAACAAAATCTGGATGTTTTATTTATTTCAACTGTAGAATAATCCTTAAATGTTGGATATGAAAGTCCCACTTCTCTCAAAGTAACTATTATGATTCACCTGCATCGTTTTGATGTGGAATATAGACATTTCATCACCTTTTTGGAGTGGTATTTAAGATTAGTTCTCCTAGAGACTTATTAATTCTTTGTGATTTTTTTTAAGGATTGTTTAATATAAAAGCTGTGCAATAGCTTACCTGGGGCAATAGTTTCAGGATTGGGTGGACCCCTTGGATCAGGTGTATTAGGAGGTGTCATTGGTGCATTTAGATGACTAGGTTCCATGCCATGAGCATCCAACTGGACATACTGTATGATCTCATTGCGCTATAATTGAATACGAATAAGAATCACATCTATTAACTGCAAATGCAATTTAAGAGAGGTACCAGAATGTGTCTCCCTCCCTCCCTCCCTCCCTCCCTCCCTCCCTCTCCCTCCCTCTCTTCTCTCTCTCCCCTCCCCCCTCTCCCTCCCTCCCTCTCCTCCCTCTCTCTCTCTCTCTCTCTCTCTCTCTCTCTCTCTCTCTCTCTCTCTCTCTCTCTCGTATTGGATTCTACACCATTCAAGCTAATCTGATCAGAAGTCTTTAGCTCTTTTATGCATCAGGGAGTTTAAATTTTCCAACAATTGAAGTCCAGACTAAATATAATGCAAAGGATACATACATTCTTAAAATAGTCTTAAAATTCTGCTAAAAGCTATCATAAGTGGTCTGATTTAATTTGGAGCCAGGTTATTGGGAATTGGTCTGTTTTCTGTACACCATGGACGTCATCAAAATTGCTCTCTTGAAGTTAACATTAAAGGCAAAAACATACATGCACTGCCCCTTTCACATTGTTATGTCCTGATCCGAAATGACTCCACAGAGTTTGCTTTGGGTCTAGGAAAAAGATACTGGGAAATTCATTTTGACATTTCACATATCCCATTTATGAGAAGTTATATAGAGGTCTAAGCAAGGAGGTGCCAACACTTATGGAAACTGAAAAAATTGTTACCATACCCTTTACAGAATTATAGTTCCAATGCAGTTGGAGCTTTACATTTGGTTTTTAAAATCAGGACATTTCTATTGATTTTATTTTATTCTACTTGTATCCATAAAGAATTTTCCCAACATTGTCTCAATTGGCAGTCATAATAATAACCTTAGTTCTGGCCACTGCATGAAGATTAAAGGCAGGCTGGGATTATTCACTCTTTCTACTAGCTTATTAGTTCCAACAATGTATCCCAAGCCTTAATCATTGTTTTGTTAACATAAATTAGAGCTCTCTAAAACGTCAAAAGCTATTTTTAGCTATGACATTAAAATGAAAAGATTGTTACATACAGACTGTGTTAAAGTACAATTTTTCATGGATAAGGGGAAAAACTGAAACCTAAAGATTTAAAAACAAGTCTTCTATGGAAAGGCTGACACCGGTTCAGCTATTTCATTTTTTAGAATTCCTAGACTAGAAGAAATTACTAAGATACAGGTATCAGAGTTTTAAAAAGTTAAGGAAATGGAGAAAGTACAAAGGTCCTAAATAATTTGATGTTCATTTATGAATGATGATCATAAATCTCATAAATCTTTCAACTTTCAGGGAAAAGTTTAATCTTGCTTCTTCAGTGATGCCATTGCAAGTGTTGAAGTTCAACAGTTCATTGAGAAAACTTATATATACAAAGCAGTGGCAATCACACCACCCTTACTTTATTAAGATTATCATTGCTACAATCGTATGTCTTAATTAGTTTGAAATAAGCTATTACTCTCATAATGATAGTACCTTGATCAAATGAGTTTGAAGTATGTGAATGCTTCTTAATTTATTCAATGAAGACATTTTTTTTTTAAAAAAGGACCTTTTACACCTGACACTTTACTGCTTCTGAAATTCCATATTAATATTGAATCAATCAATTATGGTTCCTAGGCCATCAGTACATTTTTATTAGAAGTAATGTTATTAAAATGGTATTAATTATTTATATGGATTTGTAATATTAAAGTTCAATGTCATATTTTTTAAATAAGAAAGTTTACTTAAAATGATATTTAATTTTATTTTGATCTTAAAAAGTTAATGCAACATAAAAATATTTTATATACAGGTAGTCCTTGACATATAGATAAAAGATTGAATATGAGAAGAAGAGATCATTTATTGTATTTTAAAATAAGGTGATAAGTTACTAAAATTATTTATATTTGTGATGAAGGGGGAAATCATTTCTTTATATTATCTTATTTTTTCTTTCTATTTTTTTCTTTTCTGAGCTTTCTATTTTTCTTTTTATTCTTTTAGTTTGTATTAGTTTTTATCTTTGTAATTGTAATTGTAATTTTTAATAAAATTACTATTAAAAAAGTAAATGCTAGATTCAAGGATTATCCCAGCAAAATATAGAATTCAATCCCAGAATATGCTTGTAAAAAAGCTCAGACTATCTACATTTTATTATGAAATCAAAGTGCATCTGTTTCTCATTCATGGTCTCAGTCCTCACATTTTTGCTTCAGTGTTTGCTTCTGCTTAGTGAGATTGAATTTCTAAGCATGCAAAGAATAATATTTTGTAACAGCAAGATAATGCTTCTTTTCTTCAGGCAGAAAGATCAGTCATGCTGATCTTCCCTGAAATAATAAATGTATACAGAATGATGTGCTAGCATTTTTGTGATTCATCTATAGAGTTCTAAGGATTCACTGTGGGATCAAAGGGTTAAACTAGATGTTTACTTGGCAAGTAACTGTACTCAAGTTTGGTGATGGTGGATTCTTATCAAGTGACACTTCTGTCTCCCATTCCCAAACACATCAAAAGTGCTTTCTTTTTCTGCAGTTAGAACGCTCTTTTTTTGCTGTTGACTGTTATTTTGAATTAAATGTCATAAAACTATAGAAAATCCTTTCAAAATAATTGATGCCTATAAGCCAAGACATAACTACTTTCTGACATTTGGAGCTAAGTCAAATTACTAAATCTGGAAACTCACCAGTTATTCAATAGTATTTCAACAAATTAAGTACATAATCGATCAGCTTTACTGAGTTTAGGGATTCATGAATTTTCCTAGGACTCTCATGCTGCCTTACAATTGAAAACTAAATAAAGTACTCACATTGCTTGGTTTGCTAGATAAAAAATGAAGATTTTCATATGTGTACTTGTCAGATCTCTTTTGCCGCATTTTGAACAGCCTTGCTCCTCGATTACTGAGTAGTGACAGTTCTTCCAGCATGATATCCCTAGGGATGCTAATCTTTTTTCCAAGATCCATTTGCAGGGATTCTACAAAATAAAACATATTTCTAAGAGCAGTCTCCTAAGTCTCCTAATTAATATGATAATGTCAATTTCAATGATAGATTATTTTTTCCCCACTAATAAAGCTGACTGATCATTTTCAGATAAATCCCAATTCAAAGGACTATCTCTAGATTGATGAATAAAATAAGATATTGTCTTTGCAACAATATATCATGTTAAAGGTATAGAATGCAATTATAGCAAGGCCAGCATCTGTGATTTGAGCGAGGAAAATGGTAACAAGGCTGCTTGTTACATTCATGAAACTCATTCTTTGCAATTATATCAAATTATTGATTAATATACACAGAAATCATAATTACATATATCCATACCAGTAGGATTTGAGGTATAGGAGATGCGAGAATTTCGTGGAGGAAAGGTCCATCAGTGGCTATAGAAATTTTACATTCAGAAGTATATAACCGGTTCTTGGGGCCAAACTATCTTAAGAGGACAGTTGTGTAGTTCCAGAGATATCTTTTTCATCAGCAGGTTAATGGACTGTTTGAATATCCACTGACTGCTGCAAGGGTATTTATGGATATGAATAAATTTTTAAAAGCATTCTCTTATGTCTAATATTCTAAAGCAAAAATATGCAATTTCTGTTACTATTGTCCAATATAATGTATTTTGTTGCACAATACAAACTCTTCAGGGAAGTTTAGGATTTATAACAGAAAAACATGAACCTCAGTTTGCACAATATGCATTCAGACTTAACCAGATTTTGCATACAGACTTAAAGTGATATTAATATATCCTTCATTCTTGTTTCCCTCCTAAATCAAAATGTGGAAAATGGCTACATCTTGATTTTACTCTGGTAAACTGTTTTCCGGGGCTTAAAAACAAATCTGCATCCAGAGAGTACTAGCAGAAATTATATGGATTTGTCTGCCTTCTAGTTGTACTACTTCTATTGTGGTACACTGTATGTCTGTTCTGTAATGAAAGAATTGGAAGGGTGAATTTGGACAGTTGGATTATTTATTAAAATTCCACATTAGAATGTGGATGTTATAAAGTATAATTTTTCTCATCAACTTAAAAACCTGCTAGTGAGGTGAAATGAACAGGACAAGAGTCTTGTTTATAAAATTGAATTATAATATATCTGATGCAGTGGAAACTTTTATAATATATCCACCCACCAGTCTAACCCTTACAAGTGTAAATGGAATTCTTAGATTAAAATACTGTCATGTAAAATGATATGGAAGATGGGAAGATGGAAAATCACATTACCAATATCATTTTTCCTTATTATTTGAATCAAAAAATATTATTCCAGATCTTCTATATCACATCTAGCATGGACCCTAGATTTGTTTAAAAACTACCACTGATATTAAAAAAAATTGGGAGCTGGGGAAAGAGCTGGTTGCCTTAGGATAAAATTTTAACCTTGCAGATGATGAATTATTTCAATTTTTTACATTAACTAATATAATATTGATGAATTATTTTTAGTTTATAAATTATAAAGTTTTAAGTTATAAGATTCAATTTCACTTGTGGTGCAGATGGAAGTTTTTTGTTTTGTTTTTAAAGATTAAATTCCAACAGTAACTTGGGCAGTCTTGAAGAAAGGTAAGGAATTTTTGAAATTTGAATGGACAGGTATGTTCATTTCTACTCGAACATGTGCACATATGTTTTAGGAAAAGTCCCAAAATTAGACCTCAATTCTGTTTTTTAACATCAAAAGGAAGAATAATATTTCAACTATTTATTTTGAGGGACATAAATCCTCTAAAATAGTGTTGCAGTTTGTGTCATTCTTTGCTTTGGGAGAAAAGAAGGCCAGTCTTGATCAGCCATAGACTTTCAGAATTCTATCCTAGTAATGGCAAAAACAAGATTCTGTTGCAAAATATTTCTTAAAAGAAATTATTTGGGAAGTATGCCTTGTATGGTTGGATATGAATACAAGCCCGCTTGAGTGGGAGAGGTAGAGATGAAAGATAACTTTATATATATCTTGCTTTTTAATTTAAAATTGCACATGTTTACACTCTTAAAGATAGTTTTAAGTCAAAGATGGAAACATTTTTTCCAGGAATTCTATAATACAATGTCCAAACATTAGCCTCTCCTCAAAAAATATTCCAAAAGTCAGTTCTAGGCAGAATATGCATCAGCTGTTGAGTTACTTCATTCCTCCACAACAGTTGTTCATCTGAAAATAGCTTTCAAATGAAAAGAAGCCATTACAAAAGGATTCGTTACCATAGGCAGTGCAATAGCTGCATGAGATTATTTATGGCAACATACACAGAGGGAAAGCCATAGGAGAAGTATTGCTGTAAGACTAAAAAGAAAGATTAGATGTGACACTAGCCATGTAGTAGGTATTTAACTATGTACCATTTAGCTGTATCTCCTTCATGATGGCTGATGCTTGCTGCTTTCTCTCTTTGATCATGTCAGAATGTGAGAGCATTGCCGTGATGAGAAAAAAATTTCTTACTAGAAAAAGAGAGGATAGTTAAATGCTATACCAACAAGTACATTTAGCTTGTATTTTAATTAAAATCACTGCTCCCGAGGTTTACAAAGGCTATATTTTTAATCTCAGTTCTTGGCAAATTATACAAAGTATACTCTACCACACTGCATATACATCTCAGAGTATCATTGGTTCCTTTGTTTTGTTAAACTAATTATGTGGCAGGGTAAGGATTGGCCTCCTTATTTTTTCTGTAGATGTTCATCTTTGCTGAAAAATAGATAATTTGTTGTTGGAGTTTTTTTGGTTACCAAATTGTCAGTGTATTTGTTGCCTCATTGCTATAGATATATCCTCAATTAACTTCAGTAATTTGTTTTCTGTTTTCAGCCTTTAAAAAATAAAGTATTTTGCAATTTCTATTACGGGACCCCTAAAAATCAGTGAAGGCATCAATCTCTGAATTAGCCTCTATTAATAAGCAACAATCTATATAGAGAACCATCTTGGAAATGCTGCTGTACCTCTCTACAGTAAATTGCCTGTTTGTTTCTGCAAGCTGAAGCATTGCACTCATAGGACAATCAATGTCATTTATTTCAGGAAACAATATGCTCACTTACCTTATTGTTCAAGAAAATACTGATCTTGATGCTTTGAGCAGAGTTTATGGAATTTGCTATGAATGGGGATGACCTATCCAGTCCTTGTAGGTTTCTATGCTTCTTCTAGGGTTTGCATGATGCCTAGTACCAAGACAAACTGGGGACTGACCCTCTTCAAAAAGATTGGCATCTAGCTGACATAAAGTAGCTATTTATAGATGCAAACATCCAGCCACTCATATCTTCCTGGCGAAAGAAGAGAACAGAAATGATTCTGCTCCATGCATCACAAAAGAGTATGCATGTCTTCCACAGGTCATTGAAATATTTGATAGAACACTTATACATGTGCAGCTCATCCTGTCATCACCTTTGAGAAGGCTATTCTCTATGTTGTAAGTAGGGGAAAGACATGTAAAAATAAAGTCAACTAAATGTATAGCAAAAACTAAATGAATTGAAATTCTTAGTTGACAGATGTAGAATGCTCCTGTAGTAATAGCTAACGTTAATGCTTTGGACAAAAACTTTGCTAGATATTATTCAGTGTTGTCTGTACTGAAAAAGTATTCTCACACCTACAAGTAAGACCCCACTTTTAATAGAGACAACTGTGATGTTAGTAGCATTTGACACAGCATCCTTTCTTTTTAAGGCTAGCTATGCCACAACTTCAACATTAATGAGGTGGCTTACTTTTGTAGCTTTGTTATTCAACAGGACAACCAGACGTATGTTCAAGTTCACTTCAAGCGGAAAAAGGGAGATAGATATTATGCAGTACTGGTTTTCAAAATTAACAGATCAGCAGATTAACAGGTCTGTAAAAACTGAATTGGATAACCACCAGGCGAGGAGGGTGGTATATAAGTTAAACAAACAAACAAACAAATAAATAAATAAATCCAGATATGCTCATACCTGATAGAATATTATTACAATAATGTTACAATAGCTATTTAATCATTGCCTAGAGAGAGGAAAGTATATAATTTAGTATATAAATAGTGCACAAATTGCTACACATCTAAAACAGCTTTACCAATCTTCATTCAGTCACCTGTTGCATAATTGTTTTCTTCACCTTTCATAAGATTTGCTCAAGACCTTTTAGGCTTAGCAAAACCACTATTCATTGTCTTATCTACTATTGCACCATTATACAAATTCTTGATATTGTCTGTAAACATAATTCCAACTTGCTACATTAATTTATGAAGCCACGTATAATTTAGAGATTGCTTCTTGCCTTATGCTGTATAACTTTATTTGGGCTAGTTATATGTATTTCTACCAAGATCTTAGTTCTAGAACAAGTTCTAGAAGTTTTAGAAGTTGGAAAAGTTGATGTTTTATGTAAGACTATAAAAATTTGAAAAGCTATAGAAACCTAAAATAAATATTTTTCTTCTCTGCCTGTGATATGCCAGTCCTATTTTAAAAAGTAAGCTAATTATAGTTGACTGAACTCTCCAATATGCCACCTACATTTTCCCCCTGAGTATGCTATAATCCTTTAACAATCAGAGGTGTTCAATGGTACAGTGAACATGATGTTACTGCTAAAGATAACAGTGTGTTGGCTCAAGCTCATATAGAAACAGCACAGATCAGATGTTGTAATGGTATGTGGGAATGACCTTGGGAGAGTAAGGGGGAAGAGATGTTGCCTACGGAATCAGGTAAGAGAAGGCATAGCTGGCAGCTGCATAATGGGCAGAGAAAGAGACTAAAAAGGAACATCCTTAACTTCTTAGATGGTAAAAGAACAGCATTTTACCTTTCCATTTGAAATTAATTACCTCTTGAACTTAATTCTCCAACTGACACATAATTATACATCAGAGCACTTTATTCCATCTAACAGAAATGCTTCATTGAGATCAGGAGATTTTGTTCGTGGGGCTCTTCCTGCTCTGACTTTACCAGTCATCTGAAAATATCATAAGGAGCAACAATAACAAAACAAAAACAAAAACTGGTTGCATTTAATGTTTTTGATCTCAATCATTTTCTTTCAACTTCAAGTATTGCCTGTTCATCAGCTGCAATTCCAATTCACACATGAAATTTTATGTATGAAGAATATTGTAATTTGTACAGCCATTTAGCATGTTTTGTAAAAATAAATAAATATGAAGTTGAAATGAAGTGTATTGTTTAATGATATATTTTATTTATTTATTTAAAATATTTAAGTGGCCACTCATCTTAAACCAATTGCACCTGAGAGGAAACTGTGAGCTAGTGCAGTTCACAGAACAGGAGTGTAATGTGGCCAGTTGTAATTTCTGGGTAGTCTTCAAAGCAGCCTTATATAGAACATATTACAATAATTCAAACAGGAAATGACCAAAGCATGAGTGACTGTCAGCAGAACCTCTGAGCCCAGGAATGGATGGAGTTGGTGCACAAAATGAATCTGCAAAGCCCTCTAGCCACAGTTGCCCACCTACTCCTCAAGCCATGAGTTTAGGAAGACCTCCCCTTCAAATTGCACACTAGGTCATCAAAGGGAGTGTTCTCCCATCTAGATTCAAAGATTATATACTGTATCATCCAAACTTGTGGGGCCAAAAACCCAAAGCCACTCGGCATCTTTCCAAAATTTAGTGAAAACCTGTTTTTCTCCATCCAGACCCTTAAAGCTTGCAGGCACTCTGTCAGTATCACAACAGGATCAGCTGTGTGGCTAGAGGTGGAGATTTCTAGCTAAGTATCATCAGCATACTGTTGTTAATGTACTCTATGCCACGGGTGTCAAACTCAATCGCGTCACATGGCATATTGTGATGTATCGTTACGTTTTTTTGCCTTTGCAGACCCAGGGTGGGCGTGGCCTGCGCGTGACGCATCTGGCCCGTGGGCCGCCAGTTTGACACCCCTGCTCTATGCTGTCAGATAACCTCACCCAGCAATTGCATGTGGATGTTAAAGAAGAAAGGTAAGACCCAAGCCCTGGAGCAGAGAGGGGCTTGAGAGGGCTTGACCTCTATTCTTGAAAATAGATTTCTTCTTCAAAATCTCAATCTATTTACCTTACTTCTTTTATTCTTTCCAATTTAATAGAATGCTAGAAAGAATTTTTTCTGTCCATTAGCAGGAGAACACTCAGAAAACAGAAGAGAATGGGACCAAGTTTGGTCTAAGAAACTGACACACTAAGTTCAAAAATGGGATGGATCCAACTGAGCTGTGCTGGGGAAAAATATCCAGAAAATTTCCCCCTTGTATGTGAACAGAATGCTGAACTCTGCTTTACTCTTCAACCTTTCCCTCCAAAACAAAGAATTGGAAAGAATTTTAGAAGCTATGCTTTTACATGCCTTTCCTAGTTTTTTACCTACTGTACTCTGGCATGCATTAATTCAAAAAGGAAAGGGATATCCATTAGGCACAGAGAACTTTTACCTATAGACTTAACAGTATAAATGTTAATCATTAAACAATCTCTTATGAAATGCTACTAGGAACTTTTTTGGGAACAGAGCCACATTTAAATAAAAACAAGATTAGTTCAGCCACGTATTTTCTACCAAAGCTCTCATGAGTCCAAAGAAACTTAATTAAATTTTGTTCATCAAGAGCTGAACTTTACATTTTTTTACACTAGTTTTCAAAAGCCACAGGAAGAATTATTATTCCAGTTCAGAATGAGCTCAGTGGTTCAGAAAGACAGAAAACCTAGAAAAGTAGCTTAAAACTTATAACTCCAATATGCAAGTTTTTATTAATTACTGTAGTGAAGATATACAGAGAAGTAATGCTAAGACTGAAAAAATAGTCAGTGTACACCAGCTATGGCAGAGATATCTTAATAGTATTATTGGCTAACATTAAAGTATTGGGAATCTTACAACCTTGAATATGTAGATCTGATCCATTGTCTATGTCCTGGTATATTCTCCATACTATCTTACCTTCTCATCTTTGGAATAATCAAGCCTTTTTTTTTTTTTGCATTACAGTGAAATGCTCATTATAAATTATTGGCAACTAACATTTCTTTAATGAAACGTATTTCAGATTTCTTTTTTAAAAAAACACTCAAGGGGGCTTAAAGTAATCTATCAAAAACAATTGCTCTAAACATTGTTGCTCTGACTACAATAGAAAATAGTTACTGTCTAGGTGCAACAAAAATGACACATTAAATACTTAACCAATTTAACCAATTTCTAATTTTATTCTGACTTTTAAACAGTTGCCAACTTGTTCCACTTACTAACAAGATTTAGTTGCATGCTCTACAAAAACTTTGTTTTTTTGGCACAGCAGGAAAAACCATAAATGAATTGGATTGCTGTGAAAGGAAATACTTTTCTAGATGGCAGACATCTGTCTATCTGGAGGCCAGGGCAATACTGACCTCAGTTCTTCCTCTGCAAAGTTATAGCCTAAATGAGCCAACACTTTCCACATCTGCTCCTTATGGTTGATCTTCATCACACAGTTTGCAGAATATAGTCAGAAAGGAAAACAAGCTTGGTGAGAGACAAAAATAAGGACAATTATCAGTTTTTTTCTTCTTTTTTTGTGTTCCTTTCCCCCCTTGCAGCCTTGCCTTAGTGAAACATCAACATTCAAACACAGGGATAAAAATAAACACATAAGTGCAATGTGATTTTAAGCTTAGCCTCAATCCCCACCCCCACCTCATGAAATAACTTTAAAAACTGATTCATTTAATACCAGACATTATCTAAGTAAATGCAACAATATCAGACTGATATTACAGACTTTGAATCAAGAAGATGAAGGGTTTCCTTTCAACATGTTTCCACTAATTCTTCTTTGCAAACTTATCGTGAACTTCCTGGAATTGCTTATTCCAACCTGTACTCTCCATATATTTTAAACTACAATCCCGGTTATCAGCCTGTATATCAAATCTATTTGGCATTATTTGATTTTGTGTTGCAAGGGCTATTGTGGCCCACACTGTTCAGATTCAGTGCTTATTTGATTCTTCAAGATTATTGCTTATTGATTGCAATTCAAGTAGATCACAGGATTGATTCTGGGAGAATGATGCACAGACAGTCCAACTTTTAAGGCAACAAAGTATACCCGATGACCTTCAGGAAGATACTGAAGATCAAGCTGGCTTGCAAGGCATTCTAGTTAAACTTGGCCATCTTTTATTTTTATTATTTTTACTTGAATAGGGGGATGTTATTTCATTTTGTTTCTTATTTTTGTTTTAATTTTACCAAATCTATCTTTTGGCATATTATAAGCACTCAAAACCTCCTGTCTTGTCTACTATTAAATTCAAATAATTCTGAAAATTATTTTCAAAAATATTATGGTAATAATGGGCATCAGAAGGTATGGCAGGAGACAGGGAGAAAGCTGTTCTTTTGAGTATGAGCACAATGTCTCATATTGGTTTTGCATTCTAGCTCCCCGATCTTAAAAGCCCTGGCTTTCAGCTGCTGCTACTAACTGCCAAGTGGCCTTGTAATATGGCCTCCAGAAATTGCCAGATGTGAAACCTTATTCATTAAGTTGGGCTCTAGGAATCAGTTGGATTGTTGCTACTGTACCTTCCTGTTGAAGGAATGGCAATGTGATCTGGAAGTGGGGGAGTGTCAGTGCCCCCTTTGTAATAAATCCGATCATATCCTGATTACTATGGTACCACTATTCTGTAGCACCACTATCCACTGCAGGGAAGCTGAATCTCTTAGACTAATGGACCCAGAGGGGTTTCAGAGGGACCTGGGGTTGTTCTTGCTGGTCTGCTACACAGCACATCTGAAGCTTGGAATAAGAAGGCAACTAAGGCTTTGGACAGGATCATGCTTATGCAACCTCTACTCTTTTGTGGATCCTGTCATTCCCCATGATTTACAGAGATGTTGAGAGAGAATGAAATAGGAAAAGAGATATCTAGAGGTTTACTGGCATTCAACAGGGGATGAACTCAACCACACATAGGTTAGAGCCACTATTAAGGCCTACCTTGTTGTGGTAAGAGACACAAAGCAGCAATTCTTTTCACATCTGTGGACAGTTATCCTATAGCTCTATTTCAAGTGACTCACACTCTCTTGGGTAGAGGGTTCTCGAGATCCCCTTGAAGTATCGTGTAGAGGAATTTGCTCACCGTCTGTTGGATAAAGTCATTCAGGTTTGCTCTCAGTCTTGTTGCAAGTCCAAGAGAGAGGCCTGGAGAGGAGCCTGGCCCTGATATCTGGGAACAGTTTGAACCTTGTTGGGCCTATGGAAGTAGGCAGGGTCTTTTATTACTGTGATTCAGCCACCTGCTCTTTAGATGTATGACCTTCCTGGCTTGGGTTAAAGCAACCCAAGAATTGTCAAATGAGAGGGTTCTAGTGGTGTTGAACTTTTTCTTGAGGGAGGAAGTTATACCATCACCTCTTAAAGAAGGTTTGGTTCTCCCCTCCCCCCCCCCAAGGATCACTGGACAATTTTAATTCAGTACCTAACTTCCTATTTTTTGGAAAGGTGATTAAGAAGGTGGTCATGCTGCAGCTTCAGAGGACTTTGGATGAAGCATTTTATCTAGTCCACAGCCATATACCCTTTTTATTGTCTAAGATGTATAATGGGCCATTTAATTTGAATTTAATAAATACAATAAATATAACATTCAAAGCCTTTCTGGAAAATAAAATTTTAGGAGTCGGAGCCTCGCTTTGCATCATGTTCCCTTTTTAAATTTTGAATAAAATTAATATTTAAAAAAATTGAAAATAAAGAGGTATAGTTTGTCAGGCATAAATACTGTCTATATGGAAAGAATCAGTGCCTAGCAGTTGTGGGGATTTCTGACTTATCAGATATAGTTATTAAAATAAATCTTCTAATTCTGGGTAGATTTTGGAGGCCCAGTTCCTAACTCTTATTACAAAAATAAATATAGGCACTAGTTTAGTGCAGATTACTATATTTCACTCTAAATTCTCTATTAATAAAATACAGATTACACATATGGATCTTTAATCAACCATAGTGCTATGATAAGTCTTATGTAACACAGTAAACACATGAGAAGTAATCAATAGGTTCTTTGTTTATGTAATTCCACTTGTAAAAACTCCAGGGAAACAGGTTTCCCTACTCTCTCAAGCACTCTAGCCTATTGCATAGTCACTTTTGTAGTTAAGATGATTTCCCATCTCAATCAGCAACAATGCAACGGTCCCTGGGTACACCAGCCTTTCATGTACACCATGTAATTACTAGTCAGGTGTTTTGCTTTGTATCAGCAAAGTCTTGAAATGTTTGGTATTTGGTCATTGGTCAACAAATTTGTCATATTTGTTGTTGCTCAGTCACTAAGTGGTGTCTGATTCTTCACAACCCCATGCACTATAGCACACCAGTTTTCCACTGTCTCCCAGAGTTTGCTGTTGTCATATACTCATTTGTAATTAGGACATTTTTGCCTTTTTTTATTCTTGTCTACCTTGTCTTCAAAATACAAGAAATTCCACTACTGCTCTCAAATTTCTTTTTTCTGTGTGTAGATTAATGATAAATGCAGGATGACTGAGTTTGCAACAGGCTAGCATTCCATTCATTTCCTTTAAAGAAAAAGAAAAAGAAAAAGCAAGCTCCAGGTGCAGGAAGCCTGGCAGGTGCCAAAGGAAACACCTGTAAGGCAATCAGTATCCATGAATGGCCTTTTGACTAGCCTTGTTTTTAAAGAGATGACCCTGTGCTGCAATATTTGGTACAAGACACTATTCTACAAATTGTTCTGATGAAGCCCAGTATCTGGATAGGAATTGCCTGGAAAGTATGTTTAATTTGCTTTGAATTTCTCAGAGAAAGCTGGGGAATCAGTATCATTGGGCAAATAATGATATATTTTTTCTTTTATTTTTTAAAATTTAATAATTTGTTTAAAACATTTAAAGAACAGCATAAATCTCTCTCTGTGTATCATCATAAATGCTAATACTAATTTATTTATATATTATAAAATATATAGCCACCCATCTTTCAACCCATCTTTCAACCAAGAGTCAATTTGGTCTAATGTTTAAAATATCAGGGGACAGTGAGTTCTAGTCCTGCCTTGGTCATGAAAGTTGGCTAGGTGATCTTGGGCCAGTTACTCTCTCTCTCTCAGCCCAACTTACTTTAAAGGGTTGTTGTTGTGGGGACAATGTTAGAATCATGCTTATATTTTAACAGTTGTGACATGAGAGGAAATTTTCATTTATTTGCTTTTTTACTGATTAAATGAAACAGGGCATATAAATATTAACTTCATAATGATAATATTGTTCAGTAATAATATATTCAAGAGTATTCAATGTTAATAAAAATAAGAATCACCATGCCCTTAAGAACAGTTGTGTGCTTAAAAACAAACCTGCTGTAATTGTAATAATGTGATATCACATATTGATGGTATTACTTGATTATTCCATATATATTAGTTTTTCTTGTTATATATGAATTTAAATTGCTTTTATTTTCAGTTGAGATTTTATGAACCATTTTAGGCTGGTGTTGATTTAAGGCTGGCAAGATGTGGATATGACTTTGGCTAATATATACTAAAAATTCATAGCTGCCAATAGTTTCAGAACTGTAATAAGTAGTGAAGAGAAATGAAAATCTTGTCTTGTAAAAAAAAACCACACACACCACTTTCTGTTGAAATTCACCACTGTAAGAAATTTGTCATCATAAATGGCTCTTTTATTTTGCCTTTAATATTGACTCTTGCAAATCTGTTCCAAATAAAAATAAAAGAATGCAGTTTTTGAAGGAATCCGATACCTGCTTAATATAAAACAGCTTTTGATATTCCATCTTTTTGTGGTATTTTTTAAATGGTTTCCGTTTTATGTTAGTTTTTCTAAGCTCTCATTCCCCAAGGAAGTAGAAGTTCAAAGCAAAGTTTCCCAGAGTCAGCATGTTCTGCCAAGTATTTGTGCTTTTCTTTAGAAAGAAAAACCAAATAACTCAACTTGGCAAAGTCTCTGCCTTTCAGTGGAGGTAAAATGTCACATGAAGAGATCCTGTTTGAAATGTGCTTTTAAGGGCACTATTAACTGCAGGTTGTTTTCTGACCCTTGGAAAGGCTGATTTGAAGAACATAGGATGGGTCATTTTTGTGAAGAATGCTACTGGAATGAAAAATAAACTTCTGTGTTTTTTTCTGGCATTTACATTTTCTACAGAAATGTTTACATCATTATTGCTTTACCCATTCAGATACATATTCAAAGAAAACATGGAAGGGTGGACCAAGCCACATCGGCTGGCTGTGGATTGTCCTCTATCTTAATGAGTTCTTATATTGCTCATTGTATTGTAGTGTGCATGGATTTAAATTCATGACTCTTTCTTTAACCTACAGCTTTCTTTAAGAACTTTTTAAAACAATATGAACTTGTGACTTAAAAATATTGTCTGAAATCTATTCTTGTTTATGTTTCTTTAGATGTTGAACTAGAGTTACTACAATGAGTTTTAGATTGTTGCTAATGATTTGATGTTATCTGTATTTTACAGAAATGGTTTAGCCTGAATAGCAAGTCAGTTCTGGTACACATTATGTTAAGCCAAAGGCTTTAAACTGTGGCTGTTTAATAAACTGCAGTAGCTGGGCTCACAGGTAATGTCACATGATTGTAATGAGTGGGTAGATTCATCCATCTTGCTGAACCAGAACCAAAAAATATTTAGTTTGATGTATTAACCTAGCCATTAAAACAATAACCCATATAGCTTAGAAGAAGCTATACCTTCTGTAGTGTTTGTTGCATAGTTCTAGCCAATTCCTATCATCAAATTTATTTGAAGAAGATATGGATCTATCTGCTTAGCATATCTTCTTCAGAGTAGGAAATCTTCAGTTTGCATTCTGTAGTGTTTATTCTATAGAGAATAGGTTAACAGACTGTTAGGTAATTTATGCTCCAGATTTATTTCCCATAATTTCTGAATTGGCCACAAATGGATTTTTAGAAGTTTACAAAATGCCTTGAAATAAACATAGCATTTGAATGGTCATCACCCCAGAGAACAACAATATTATCCTACAGATGATGTACTAATTTTTGAGAGCAAAGGAGGGTGGAAGAAGTGCAATTCTTAAATAGGCAGGATGAGATATTGATTATATTCCTGGAATTCCAGCAGATGCAGATCCTAAGGATAGATATCAATGATTTCTTATGTTAAAATCTTTCGCTTAATATTTAAAAATTCTCCCAAGGATTTTATTTATGGCCTGCAACTCCCTTTCATATTTTGCTGGGCTGTCAAAGCGTGAAGTGGGGCTTCTGATGAGCATGAGGTGTGTTACTGAGTTCAGAAAATCAAGGGTATGTTGTCTTTAAAAAAACCAAAACCAAAATAAGATAGTTTGGCTTTAGAGAAAACCATTTGGTCAGTTGCTTTTCATAACTCTTAAAGTTATAAAAATAGATCCAGAAATCTCCAGCCTGTTAAGGTCTACCGCTGTGCAACTCCAAATACTTAAATGACTTTATAAGATCATATATACAAAATAGATGGACTGTTAACATTTCACATTTAATCTATTTTACTGAAGTTGTTGTGAGATCAAAATGGCAAGTCAGCTATCCTGAAATTATAAAACCAAAGGAGATGGGAAAAGTAACTAATCAAGTTCTCTGAAGCTGAAGGAAATGCATTGTTATAATATCTCTATTCTCTGGAAGAACATAAATTTGGTGTATAATGTATGTCAGGCTTCCCTAGCTTCTAAAAATGCTGGGAGTTTATACAGTATTTTCATATCTGCAGCTGCCTAATTTTGGGGACTTTGGTACACTATACAAGTGCCCTTCAGAGACCTGAAGTTAGCTATCTTATCCAATTGCCTATTCCCCAGGCTAAACATTTCCAACATCTGCATATCTAACATTTACACTGATGTTGTTACCTAGTTTGGTAATGAAATGTCTGTAAGAAAGCAACCAAGCTCAGAGAGCACCAAGGATCTCACATAACCCAACATCTCTAACCTTCTCATAAGACTTACAGTCTTTTCATAATCTTAGATATCCTTTTCTGGACATTTTCCTGTTTGTTGCCACTGCTGTTAAATTGCCAGAAGTGTATTCTAAGTTAAATCTGATCAGAGCAGAATGGAATATCATTATTTTGTTGCTATCTAGATGTTTTTTCATTGCATCCTGAATTACTTCTTTATCTATCATATTGCATTGTTGACACGTTTAGCATTTGGGCTCTATATGCTGACTTCTTGTATTTCAGTACTGGGGACAATGCCCAGGAGTTCCCATATTAAACCTTTACTTATCTTTATTTAAAAATAATTTAAGTAGTAATGCAACTAGGGTTAGGATAAAACGGGAAAACTACCACATCTATTGCTATGAATGTCTTGGAGGAAGACTTGGATGTATATGGAATATTTTTCTTGAGAATGCAATAAAAATATTTCAATAAAGTTTCAGTATTGTGCAATACTATGAGATGATTCGTAAGCTTAGTTCTACAAATATTTTTTCATAAACTACTTCCATGTGTCATGTGTTCGATATTATTCAAATATACAAATGGCTAAATATTAATAGTTACTCAATAAGTGAGTTTACTATTGATGAAGCAGCATAGGTGTGGGTTTTACTGTATTCATCCCAACTTGGAACAAGCCCTAATCAGATATTTCTTTGTTGTAGAAACGAATGAGAAAGCGTTGGGGATCAACTTCAATTCTTTCTATGCTGGGCTGTGACCTCAGTGAATTGCCAGTCCCTGGACAGAATGCTCTCTGCTGCTTTGGCAAAACTTACTTGGACAAGGTTACATTGGAAGCAATGAGCTGGCTGAAACACAGTCTTATTTTTAAACACATACATATATTGTTAATTATATTTTTTTAAAGTTGACAAAGAAGGGTCTTATGTTATATGTGTCAATTTCCCCACTGTGTGAAGGGTGTACACATTGTACCACCAAGAAGTGAACAAGAAATGCCATCTCCTTTTGAATTGTCACATTGTTTCTGGATATGAATGGTTTTTAGAAATACATGTTCATTCATCGTGCTTTTCTCTCTTCTATCTTTAGTGAACAATTTACAATACTTTCCAAGTGGGATTTAAAATAAATAAATATTATGGTTGAAACAGGAAAGGAAAAGTTAAAGAACAAGAATAGAATGGACTAATGGGATTTCTGTGGGATATGAAGCTACTTTGAACTGCAGTGCTGTCAGCAGGAGTAACTTACCAGAATACTGTTATGTATTCACTTTTCACTAACACTATGTAGTGTCTTGAGATAAAATTTGACTGGAAATGTGTGTGTATGTATACATATACACAAACACACATATTTAGCAACAATGTAGAACCAATTCATATCTCCCTGAAAAGTCAACATTCTATCCATCTCTACTAATCTATGGGGAGGGTGTAATGAATACAAACCAAACTAAGAAGTAGACCACAACAAATAAAGCTGCAGTTCAACTTCACAAATAAATGCCTACCAAATCATCTTTTGACATGCATCTTTGTGTCTTGATGTCTCTCCTTCACTTCATGTTAGAAATACCCTCGGACATAAAAAGCAATAAGCAACATTGATTGGAGATTTTGGCTTTGAAATTGGTGGATATTAAAATACTCAACTGTCATTTTTGAACCAAAAGTATATGCTCTCCCAGATTATTCCATTTTAATATTATAAACAGTGTTCCATACATGCATACATTTCATGCAATGTCCAGTTACACAGTTGAATTATTCTTTATCTTCTAACAATAGAACATTCTATTTCCTCAGATGTAAAAAAATGGAACATATGGTTAGTTTTATTATTTACAACTACAGTGTGTGTCATTTCCTAATTTCTTGTGAAAGGAAAAGTAGATGTAAGAGTTCTTAGGAATAGCTGAAATTTCAATAAACATTTTTTTAAAAAAATGTTTACAATTTTTGGAGGCAATGGTGATAATACTGATAAATACTGATAAAATTCTTTCAGTAATACTCAGATTCTTCTGAATAACATGTCTTCCCTACAGTTACTGAAGAGGTCTATCCTGTTAAGTGCTTAATTTGTAAGCTCCAAAGGAGAAATGAAATATCAGATATCATATCTCTTCCAGTGTTTCCATCTCTGTAGAAAAATAGATTCAGCAGCTATCCTTCACTCCTGAACTACTTCTGACTAGCTAACTCTCATTTTTATAGGCTTTTGGTGATATGAAACTTAGTATGTTCCTGTACTTCATTTTATTAGCCTTTTTTCAATTCTGTTTTATCCTCCCTCAGAAAAGAAAAGGATAAACATGTTACATTAGTTAAGTATTTCACCATCTGAACCCATGTTCTTTTCAAATGATTAACAGAAAACAATGATTTCATCAGCACATGCATTCCCATTTACAACAGTCTGATCATGCCAGAAGTGCATTCCATTCCTAGGTCCTATCCCCAACACTTGGAGAATTAAACTTGCCTTAAGACCTTGAAGTTTGTGCTTTTTTGTGCTGAATTAAGTAATATAATAAATTAACTTCTGCAGTTGTTGAAGTGAGATACTATTGCCTGAATTGGTTGTGTCCTTAGGCTGCTCATTATGACCACTCAGCACAATGAAGGTGCCTAAGGATTTAGGAGAAGCATCTTCCGATGCGTCAAAGACAAACTGAGTTTTGTGTGACACGTGGAAGTCCTTGTTCCAAAAGTGAATAGGTTAAGAGGCCATTTAGAGATGGGAGGCTAGAAGAACAGAAGATGAATGTGTGATGTAAACATTTCCAAGGCTTGAGAAATCTTTGTAATCCATAAAGCCACAAAAGTGTAAAAAATAGGCCAAAGGCTTGTTTTGCCAACTGGGATCCTCAAGACAGGTTCTGGTGGGCTGCACAAAACTTCCAAACTGTATTTTTTGCCCCATCGGCTTAAGAAGTTCATTTATAATATCATAGTAGTGTCCATATATGTTCATTAAAAGGACATTTTACACAAAAATCTCTCAAGAATCAGACATATCATGACATTTGATGTCAATGATGATTACATATCATCAAGTGGTTGTTGACTCTTAATGATAACATAGATTTTCTCCATGATGACCCCATCACCTCTGTAGCTGAGTTCATCCACCTTACTACTAGTTGTCTTTTTTTCTTTCACATTTACTAACATTAGAGCCTTCTCCAGAGAGCTATATGTCCAAAGTGAATAATTTGAGCCATTTTTTTTCTGAGCACTTTCCACATCTAGATGTGATTAACATAATCAAAGGTCTTTGTATCAATAAAGCACGTAGTGACTGTGTGTGTCTGGAGTTCAAACCTGACGGCACAAAGTTGACTCAGCCTTCCATCCTTCTGAGGTTGGTAAAATGAGGACCCAGATTGTTGGGGGCAATATGTTGACATTTGTAAACTGCTCAGAGAGCTGTAAAGCACTATGGAGCAGTATATAAGTCTAAGGGGTGTCAAACTCGCAATGTCATGTGACGTGTCGCGATGTATTGCTACTTTTTTTCCATTGCAAGCAATGGGGTGGGCGTGGTTTCACTATGATGCATCCGGCCCATGGGCTGGCAGTTTGACACCCCTGGTCTAAGTGCTATTGATATTGCTATATATACATATACACATACAGACACACTTCCTCAATTTTCCAGCATGCCTCAGCAAATATCTCAAGATATTTGGCAATTATCAACACTAATATAGAAATAGTGCAATTAAAAATGATCAAATTTTTCAATTTGAAACTTGATTGAACGTTTCAACATCTTAAAAGCCAACCATGTTGTAAAACCCCATCATAGAGTTCAGGAAGAGGAAGGGCATTCCAAAGCTCAGGAGCAGATCCTAAAAGGGTCAAAAACAATGAAAGAAATCAGCAACTGAAAAGCAAATAGAATGTAATTGGTAATTGAAAGTCTATCTTATATGACTAAAAGTTTGTGGATATAACATTGATAGCAGCAATGAAAGAACAAAGAAAATATTTCTTTGAGGGAGATACATTGCTATCACTAGAGATCTTTTATCCAACAGGACTGTGTTTTGAAAATGAGTAAGAAAGCTATCTTTTAAATATTCACTTTCCAGTTCTTTAAAAAAAAACTTTGGAAGATGTAGGTAAAGAGTTCACTTGTATTCAATTCTGTTTAATTAAACAGTTGGATTAAAAAAAAAAAAGGATTTAACTCAAAATTCTTAAGACTCTCAAGCTTTATTGCTCTGTAAATTAAAAACAACAACATAGTATTGTTAAAATAAGTCTCTTTAGCAAAGTCTGCAAGGAAGTTACTATAATAGTAGTTGACTGTTTACATGTCCTAAGGAATTAAAGAGAGAGAGGCAGTCGGAGGTGATCACAACAGCAAGGGATAGCTTGTAGAAAAGAAACTGTTTCTGCAGATAAAATTAAACCAGAAGGGGGAAAAATCAAATGATTTATTATAATTGTAAGTCTTCAGCTACTATGTCATCTGATCATAGTCTCCTCTGATTTGGAAAAGGGAACTGTGCTTTCCTATGGGAAAGGTAATAGGATATCCTAAAAGGAAACAACCACTTGTTGTTACTACCCAAGAAAGGGAGATGCAAGTAGGGAATTTTATGCCTCACATTTAAGTAATGTCACTTGCCATTAATGGCTAAAATGGTTAAAATGTATCTTGACTGAAATGGAGAAGACATCAGGGAGGGTGACTTCTCTTGGGCCAGCTCTGCTTTCTCCCTCAACTGGGGACAGAGTGATTCCTTGGCAGCGCCTAGCTGTTGTTGTTGGGTTTTTTTGACATAAATCTTAACCAGATTGTATCTTCACTGATAGGTATACTTGACCTTGTGGAAGACATTCTGTTGAAATATGTTGGGCAGGATTTTTCTCCCTAGCAATTCATCTTTCATTCACTAAGTGTGGGATTTTGCTTCTGCTGTAGTTATTTTTGTTAAAGACCTTGATATATTTAACACATTTTTCCTTGCTTCAAGTTACTGGGGTCAAGGGTCAAGCACAACAACAATTGCATTATCTGAATTAAAAACATTGATTCCTTTGAAAGATGGCATGGCACAAAAGCTGAATAACCTAGCGAAAAACTGGAACAGGGTAAAAAAGCTGTCTGTTATTTTAGCTACAAGAGCAGCCCAGCAATGAACGGCTATTTGTTTCCTACAGAACACAAGCTTACCACATAACTCCTTTTGCTTACAGATGGGAAGAAAACAATTTGGTCCTGTGAGCCAAGCCAGTCCTTTTAAAATTCTCAAGAGGCTTATTTGATAAATAAGAGATGGGTGGTTCAAAAATGTGAAAAACAAATGAAATAAAAGTGAGGAAAACTCATAATAGGCACAGGAAGAACTGCATATAGGGCATATTGGGCTTGTTATTAAAACAGAAGTTTGTTTGTACAGTTTTAGCCTAAAATACTATAATAATTAAATTAAATCACAGTCTATTGGTCACATATTATAGCAGGATCATATATTACCTCCTACCTTATTAGGAGATCAGTTATGCAACTGTAAGTAGAAATTAAAAGAAAATGATTGTTGCAACTTTTTCTCTCTGTTCTTAATGAGGACAGCGCTATGTATTTTATGTAGCTTGCTTTTTCTCCTGAGGTGCAGAGGAAGATGCTGTCCCATCACATCTGTCTGGGGCCTGGGATATGGTACCTTATTCTTGTTTCTGGTTACAGAGTGTATTGAATGAGAAATAGAAGTGTATTAAATAAGTGCAGATGTATATAACAGCGACACTATTCTCTTTTGGGTAAGCAACATTATATAAACTCAGAAAAGGAATAAGAAATGTAAGTCAAAGGCAAGAAATAAAGGGGGAAAAACGAAATAGAGCTATAATAAATGTAGTTTACACCATCATTTTTTCACCTCCCTATCTCCATCTCTATAAAATATCTGTTTATAGAGATGGAGTTTCTATCATGATTTTGAAACATTATTTTGAAACATTATCTACGGTGCTCATTCATCATACATTCTAATATTTGCTGTTAATTTCTGATTAACAACATGAATCAACTTGCATACTTCTCTACACATTATATTCATACTCCTAACTACCCTCACAATAACACTCCATATATGGTTTTGTATACATAACTAAGGGCATATCATGCATTTTTGTTTTATTCCCAGCACATTGCTGAACCTTATACAAAGCATTCTGTTTATTTTCATGTGTGCTCTTATCCTATTCTACTCTTACATCATTCAGCAACCAACTTGCAATTTTATATTTATGCATGCCATTCCATATTTCTTTTTTAATTTTATATAATTACTTATAAAACTGTAAAATACAAGTGAAAATAAAGATAATGGGAAAGTGAGGAAGGAATTAAGGAGAAAGAAATAAGTGTGGCATAAAGGGGGAAAAACATTAACTTCCATGTCTATGGAGATTCTCAGTCATCCAGGTCATGGTTGTCCCAAGGGTGGTTTTTTCAAAAGGCAACTGGACTTTCTTTGTTTTTTCCTTGAAGACGTTTTGCTTCTCATCCAAGAAGTTTCTTCAGTTTGGACAGTCAGAACTGAAGAAGCTTCTTGGATGAGAAGCAAATGTCTTCAAGGAAAAAAAAAAGAATGCCCATTTGAAAAACCACCTTTGGAACATTAATTTCCAACTTTTTTCAGTGCAGTAAAATAAAGATAATAACATTACAGCCTCAACTTTTTACTTTTGCACACTTATTTTTTACTTGCACATCATTTCTATAACAAACTTGTGTCAGCAAATCCAGAATTAAAGTTTCATTTTTTTCCCTATCTCAAGCATAAAATCTAGAAGTTTCCAACTAGAAACAAACCTGGAATACCATTCCATATTTCAAGCATATTCACCTGAGTTAAATCAACAGACATATAACACATCCATATTTTGACATTTTTTCCAATCACACTATACCTGCAGCCTTATCATTTTAAATCTTCTCGCTGCATGTCATCATTTCCACCCTGACATCAACATTTTTACATTCCTACTTTCATATGCATCCACAATGACTAAGAAACGCCAATTCATGCTGTCTGGCACTTTTTAGACCAGGGATGTCAAACTGCTGGCCCACAAGCTGGTTGCATCATGCAGAGGCCACGCCCACTCCAGCTCCAGCAATGCGAAAAAAGTTGCGATATGTTGCGACACGTCACGTGATGCAGCGAGTTTGACACCCATGTTTTAGACGATACTAGCTAGGGAATTCTGGGAGTTGAGGTCCACAAGTCTTAAAGTTGCCAAGGTTGGACACCCCGTTTTAGTCCTTTCATTTGTAATTAATCTTACACACTCACTTTCCTCTATGAATTAATTAAATTTGCTCCAAAAGATCTGATTATCTTTTTCAGATGAATTACATTTTTTCTCTTAAGTGTTACAGTTGTATCTACACTTTTTCTTAATTTGTTATTTCATGTTCTTTATTGTCTAATCCCCTTACATTCCAAGTTGCAGTTCTTGTACACCTGTCAAATTCCTCACCCAAAATACTACAGATAAGTATATCTGCCTTTCATAATGGTTTGGTTAGTTTTAGGGAAACAAATTTTGTTGATTACATTACCAATCATAGTCATACCTGGATTATGTGCGGCATTTTGTGACAATGAAAGAAGAACACTCATCAGTTTGTATGAACAATGTTACTGTAAATTTGTACCTTTGATTATTAAGTTACATGAATGGAATACATTTTATTAAGTCCTAGCATGATTATTATAATTTGCTTGACATGGGGCTGTCAGAAGGACAGACTAAAACTCAGAATTCAACTGTCACAAAAATTGCATACCTACAGCATTGTTCATTTGATAGTTTTCAGTATAGAATTTAACATGTGAGGAGTCCCTGACCCTCATTTATGAATCATAAATGCTACACAGTCATTTGTGTTGGAAGTTTTTGCATAATATGAAAATTTACACTTCATCTGGAATTCTGATGCTCTGCCACTGTGATGCTCTGATTTGGAAAAGTGATTCATTCACTTTGCAGAATGCTCTTCAAATTGTTTGTATGGTCTCAATGTAATTAAAACTAGAATATTTGAAAAACACTTTGAAACTATTGCATTACATATTATTGAGCTTTAGGGGGCCATCTTACATTGGTACATGTATGTACATTTTAAATCAAAGGTTCCTTGGTGAATAGATGCTTATTTCCAAGTAGATGCAGATAAGATTGCAACCTTAATAACATTTTGAGTCTGTGGGATTTGGATGGTTTGCTTGTAACTTTTTAGTTCTGGAACACTTTGTGACCCAGCTTGTACTCTTGGGACTGAAACTTAAATAATTATGTAAGAAATAAAATAGTACATGCTTTAGGCAAGGAGTGGCTTAAGACGTGGGAGTGGGAAAAGAATGTAAAGCACACCCTCTATAATGACTCTTTCTTAAAAGCAAAACAGTCTAGCAGAATGTTAATAGACTGTGCACTTTGGCCATGGAAATTCATTGCTTGACTTGGAAGGTATTTTCATTCAAAGACAATAACTCAAAGTGCTTGAAGAAAAAGATCATAGAGGAGATGGTGTAACAGTATGGAGCTGGAAGACCAAACTGAATATACATTACATTACACAGGCAGTGCTCCTCCTTTACTATCGGCTGCAAAAGAGTTAATCCAACATTGACCTAAGACATAACTACAACTCTACTCACATTTGCACCTGACTTGTGTAGTTAGTTGCTTCCTGTATTGCACCTTGTCTTCATTCCCCCCCCTAAGATGTAACAATTCATACATGATTGCAGTAGAGGGAAAGAACACCTGGGGAGATATCCTCTGCCTACAGAGAAAGAGCCAGTGGTTTCATATGTATCAGGGACAGCCACCTGAGAACAATAATCTGTTTGATTTCTACATGGTCCATTTAGAAATATTTTCAAACTTGATTTTAGCAATTTTGCAGTGATTCAATGTGTGTGTGTTTGAACATGTCATATTTATGTTGCATTTTCATATATTCAACTTACCTTGTAAAATGAACAGTCAACATAAAGTCACTAAGTAGGAAACCATTTCATCAGGTCATAATAGAAAGAGAAAAGAAGGAAAGGAAGGCCAATCTATCTACTCTATTGAAACACCTTCAGCTCTTTTAAAAAAACACTCCCTTTTACGACCCTGTAGTCGCTATTCAGGGTAGAGGCGGGGTGACTGGATGGAACTGAGCATTTACTGGCTGGATACCCCTCCTGACACCTACGTTTAGTTTGCAGCAGATATTTACTCTTTGAGCCCTAAGAGAGAAACATTTGCTGCTACCTAGGATTGAGGATCTCAACCTTCTTAGTGGGAGGCGAGCGTCTTCACCACCAGGCCACTTAATCATCCTAAATTCTATTTGACTGCTGATGTTTAATAAATGTCATACAACTTTTAAAAACTGGTGCCAAATCTGAAAATTTAGGCTTGGTTTAACATACTGTAAATTTTTATTATCTAAATTTTTGTTTGCTTTGCCAATACAAATTATTGTAAAGTATAATTTGATTCCTAATTCATACTACTAATAATAATTCATTATTCTTACTAATCATTAAATATTTGATTTTAATATGATCTGAAGCTCTACATTAATACAATGTTTTAAAAAATGTGGGACAAAGCAAATGTTTTTTTTTTTAAAAAAACTTTTTATCTAACCATATAATGTTCGTAAATCTCTTTCCTGGTTATCTTTCTTATTATTTCTTCACCAATTTCTTAAATATTTAATCAAATATAGAATACAAAAATAAGCACAAGATAAAATAAAATAAAAATGGGTACCTGAATGACTCTGTTTCTTCTGCTCCCCACATCCTCCCCCCCCCATGGAATACATTAAAGTTGTAAATTTAAAAGCAGAAATTTTCCCACAAATTGCATAAAGCATCCGAATATCCTTTCTGACCAAGCAGCAGAGTAAAATAAAAATACAATAAACAAACAAACAAACAAACAAACAAATCTTTCAGTTTTAGATTGCAACACATATTCCAGTTACTCTGAGTAACAGAAAAATAATTCATACCATAATACAATAGATTAAAATGTGAACAGATACAAAGAGGAATACTCTATGGAAATTATCAAGTCTATGGAATAAAACTCTTATATGGGCTCGTTTGTTTCAGAATTAAGTCTTGGTGTCTGTTATTTATAACATTTGTAAAAATATTACACATTGATCAATGAAGGATTAACTATATCTGTATGACCATGGTTATATGCAGCATTGTCTTTGAAAGCACTTCATAGGTTACAGTAGTTTGCAATATTATATATAGCAACTTCTTCACAATAGTATTTGTCTTACAGAATTTCCCCTTTATAGGGATATGCCTGATTCAATTTGGCTCCCCTTAAAAAGTCTTTAAAAGATTCTTGTTCTCTCTGGTTATTAATTGAAATGATTTCATGGTGCTTGCTGATATTTATATTTCTTGGTTTTAAACCTTAAGCCTTAGAAATATATACAGTAGTGCTGAACAGTGGCTAATTGGTATAAGCAACAAGCAAGATTTCAGCTAATGTAGCTTTAACCAGGGAAAGGAAATAGGTACAGTATGATTTACAAGTAATTTTTCATTGATATACTGTTAAACAATTAAACATTAACAGTAGCAATAATCACAGGCAACCCTTCAAAAATGAGACTTCTAAAATATCTGATTGGAGCTGTCAACATTCCAGTATAGATGACTAATTTGCTCTGACTCCTGCCATTATTGCATCTTGTTTGTGGACTCTGAAGCAACCAAGCAACAAACCAAATTGATGCTACAAGTATCTATTGTTTTAGGAAAAACAGAATTCTTCTGCAAGTCCTATAATCAACTCAGCCTAAGTCACAGAAGTGAACTAAATGTCAATAAAGGCATCATTAAAGTGTATTTAACATACCCTTCATAACTTTCAAACAGTAAACCTCATGAAACAGGTCTGAATGAAGATTTATATCTTATTGGTTTTTTCCCCAAGAGAATGGAAATTTAATGCCATTCCTATCAGAGAGTTTTCTCCAGGTAAGAATGGTGCTCGTGGACCAACTAAAACTGGTTAAAAAAAAAAAAACTAGTCCGTATAGCCCTGTAACCAGGCATGTGGCATACTTGAGGGCCTAAAAGAGGCCGGCCCCTTGTCAATGCCAATTACTTCACTTCCTTATTTTGCAGAATGAGGGAGTAGCTAGACAGAGTTGAACAATGTATGAACTGAGAACCCACAGTGGGAATCTGGTTCGAAGGTATGCAAAAACCCACTGCCTGTACTACCTACATCTTCCCATGTGTTATTTCAAAATTATTTGGTTGTAGCCCTTCCTTGAACTGAAAGCTGCACCTTCTGATTCACAGTCACAAGAATTCTGTGTAATATGTTAGACAGATCTGATTCACATTAACAATATAATCTTACCTTATAAAGCTAACAAATAGCTATTGTAATCAAAACAAAGGGAAACAATGATGTAACCATTTCAAATGATTGCCCAAGGCGAAACAATGCATAAATGCAAAAAATAACTTTGAAAACTAGTTATAATCTCACAGTTAATTCATACTGGCTTTTTTGGCCTATCGTAGAGATACCCAGCACTTGCTCAGAATTGTTGAAGGCAATTGACAAAGAACAAAAAGCAAAAAATAATATAGTGGCATGGAGCAGCTTGACAAAACCAGTGTTGTGATGCAAGTCCCACCCCTTCTCTATGCGAAATATGATGTCTCATTTATTTACTTACTTATCATATTTAGAGACTGTCTGTTTCCCTCACAGAGTGACTCTGGACAATGTCATGCATATTTTATTTATTTGTATCACGCATTTATTATTTTTATAAATAATTCAAGGCGACAAACATATCCAGCATACCTTCCTCCTCCTATTTTTCCCCATAACAACAACCCTATGAGGTGGGTTGGGCTGAAGAGAATGACTGGCTTAAAGTCACCCAGCTGGCTTTCATGGCTAAAGTAGAACTCACAATCTCCTGCTTTCTAGCCTGATGCTTTAACCACTAGACCAAACTGGGTTTTAAAAGGACAGAGCTTGTGGGCCACTGACCCCAAAAAAAGGATTTTCTTGGCACCATTGATCCAACTGAAGACAAAATGGATGGATGCTATCATTGATGACACAAACGTGAGTTTACAAGATTCAAAGTAGTTACAATCTGGTGAAATGATCTCCACTGGATCACACAGGATTTGTCAGCGCAAAGAATCAGGATCACACATTAAGTTCCAGTTAAGAAGATTTATTGCTTATGCCTACACACAAGAAAGTGGCGCTAGATAAGAGTCAATCAAATTCAAGGGGGGGGGGTGGACTTGGATTGCTTGTGGAAATGTAAGGATTGCAGACTGATTCCTCTCTTGATTTCCCAACAGGCTCTGCCTCTTCTTTTCCAACAGTATTGGAAGTAACTGAAAATAATAATCAAAATACCTCAGGATAAATAGATCAATGAAAGAAAGTTTTCTCCTTAAATTATATGAAGGTTCAGCACTAAAGCATTCAAAGCACAAATTCAAAGGATTATAAAATTACTGTGGGATCTTTAGAAAATGACCATTTTTAGTTTAAATTCTCAGATGTTTCCCAGTTAAAATTTAAAACAGAAATATGTTTGTTTAGCACCACTTCAATGTGATAAAGCTATGTGTTCTTTTTAGATGTATGTTTCTATACATTTCTTCAACCTGTCACACTACAACAAAGTTGGATTAAAGTTATTATTATTCACAATCAGGAAAGCTAAGGGAAGACTAGTTGGATGCCTTTCATGAGTGAAGATTGCCTGAATAAAAACGGCAGTCCTGGAATAAGCAAATTCTGAGGCAAAAGTATTTCACATAATCAACAGTGAGAGAGAAGGAAGAAAGAAAAGAAAAAGAAAAAGAAAAAAATGAACCTCAACCAGATTCCATTCCACTTTAGTCTCTTCAAATGTTTTGCCTGTTGGACAGATTACAAATATCCTGTTTGGCAAAATCAAAGATAATAAATGTAAGAGCTGACACAGAGCTACGTTACTTGAATTGGGTGTGAATATACTCATGTTTTAAATAGTTTGAATACAGCTTGTGATACTAAGACGTTGCTGCCCTCTCATGGGCAAAGATAGATTTGCAATCAATATTTTGGCCACTTAATATGAATGGTTCCCCTTAAAATAATTTTATTAAATAAATAATATAAACAAGGGATTTAGTAAATAAAATATGTAATAACCCAGTGACATATTGCAAACATACCATTGGTTCATATTTTCTTAATAAAAGGGTATTGAATGAAGGTATTGACAGTTTCTTCATTTGCCAATATATCTTAAGCAGTATTTCAATGTAGTAAGTCGGATTTTAAGCATATCAAATTTGTCTCTTATATTCAAGCAAACTATGGAAAAAGCAGTTGATAACAAAAGAAGGAAAAGCCAAAGCTGTCTGTTAATATCACGGAGTATCTGATTAAATATGAGAGAGAGCTTAGTATATTGAACAGCTTTAAATATAATCTGGAGTCCTCTAAATGTAGTGTTAATCATGGAAATAGTCAATATATTCACAATTAAGGAATTAATTAATTTATGGCATACATTTCCTTTGGAGAAGTTTATATTATTTGGCTCACCAATAATTAAACAAGACTGATGATTAAATTATGTCTTGTTTGATTCTGGCAGAAAAAAATCAATGGACTTAAAAACCCAATTAAATGAATCAAGGTTTTTGAATATTCGACTAAATATGTAATGAAGAACTAATTAATAATTTTCTACCTATGCATTTGAGAAGTAGTAAAATAGCAATAGTTATCTGCAATATCCCAGTTCTTTCCCTCCTCATATAAAGCCCCCAAAAGATGTAACTGATTTAATTGTATATGGGAGAAATTTAAATTCAAAATTACGAAGTTGCACAGGAACTTTATATATTCTTTTAGAGGAAGTGCATAAAAAAGCAAATAACAGGGCAGTAACAGATATATCAAAGAAAAATCTTTGATAGGCAAAGTGTTTTGCCTAACTATGTTTACATGTGTTATGTCTGTATTTTTCCCTTCCCCTTTTCCCTTTTCCCTTTTTCTTAAGATGCCAACTAAAAATGTTGAGAACATAAACCAATTGCTCCACTTTTACTTATGAATTTGAAATAGAATGCTGCAACTAATGGTAACCCCCAAACCATAGTCCATTTCTAGTTTGTGGAACTCTTTGAAATTCCGTAAGACAGTGGGCAGTGGGGAGTGGAGCAGGATCTCATTCTTTATTGCCCATTTCATAAAATAGTACCCTTAAAAATTATCTGCAGATGGGTTAAATAAGTGACACTATCTCACCTCAGAAACCTGCTTAGAAATTGCCGCGGATCTAAACGAGAACATAGTTCACATGCTTGACTCCTTCATTAATAAATAAATGCAAAAAGGATATAACAATGTATAATCTCAAAAAAGATCGGGACAAGTTTGATCTCCAAATAGATGCATAAATAATCTATGATATACCTCAGATAATGGCATCTGAAAACTGTAGGTAAGACTTACAGAGTCTGTGAATATATTTTGATTTCTGTAAGACCCTTTGAATAAATGCAGAAGTGCTTATGTAGATTCTCTCCCTCCCTCCCTCCCTCCCTCCCTCCCTTCTTTCTTTCTTTCTTTCTTTCTTTCTTTCTTTCTTTCTTTCTTTCTTTCTTTCTTTCTTTCTTTCTTTCTTTCTTTCTTTCTTTCTTTCTTTCTTTCTTTCTTTCTTTCTTTCTTTCTTTCTTTCTCCTTTGAGTCATTTTTGACTCCTGGTGAGTGCCTGGACTGGTGGCTGCACTTTTCTTGGCAAGATTTTGAAAGTGGCTTGCCATCGCCTCCTTCCCAGGCAGAGAGTGATTGGCATAAGGTCAATCAGCTTTTTTGCCTCAGACGAGACTAAAATTTGCATCTCCTAAAATATCTCCTGATATTTTAACCCATTATATCACATTGGCTCTCATGTAGAAATATTACATATGAACAATTCAGAGAAGTACAGAATCTAATTTTAAAAATAACCCCTTTACGTTGTAGAAAGAAATATTTAAATATGTTTTAATAATGTTACAGAAGTTATGATGCTGTGCATTTTCTCTAGTGCAGAGCTTACCCTTGCTGTATTTGAAGACTGAAAATAGAAAGGGATTAAAGATATGGAAAATATGTGGGTCAAAATAATGAATTCAAATTATGTTGAGAAAAACATGAATTGTGAGAAAATAAAATTAGGTCCCCCATCTGATTGACAAAAGTATTTTTATTAGATGATACAGTTTTACATCTCAGTCATGCATTCTAATAAAGTGTCTTCTCATTCAATCTATGGTTTGTGAAATTGAGATACAATTAGTTAAACAGTATAAAAGTTACCTGTTACATAGAGGCAGTGGCGATAAGTATTAACTTGCACCAAAGCTAATAAAAATAAACACAAAGATATCTCTGTTTTTGCATAAACTCTCACAATCCGTGGGATCATTATACAGGGATCTCTGAGATATTAGGATGTCTGTAACAGCTACCTGAATGCTGATGAGCATATTTTATGAAATAAAGTGAGGAAAAATAATACTTTGAGTAGCTGCTTAAAATTCATATAAACCTCATGCTTATTTTAGTAGAAAGATATTCATCCAAAAACAGATGGAAAGGTATAAGTGTGTGCAAAACAAAAAAAATATCCTTAATGAAGTCTTACAACCATGTGTTTTCCAACCCTGATGACATTTTCTGATAGTCCTTTTAAAGAACATTGCGGTGTCGTCTTAGAAATTAGTAAATGAATGCCATAGATTCATTTGGATTTATTTTTAGAAATCTATGTTCCCATTTTAACATACAAAGTGTAATGAACATGCACTACTGTAACTTCAGTTTTCTAACCACTAGCTCTAACAAGTTTTAAATTTTATATTATTTTTCTTTTCTTTTCTTTTTTTGCTCTTTTCTGGGAACTTTGCTTTTACTGTGATAGTCAAACTGTGCATTGTTGTTCATGTTAGCTAATATTGAAAAAGACCGAATGGCCACTCAGATTGGAGCTATGCAGTTAATTATTGTATGTGCAGTCAGTGGATCAAACCATACACAATAAATAAATAGTATCATTGATTCAAACTATATGCCATTAAAATTCACACCGGTTTACTCTTTAAGTGAGAATGGTTCTTCTCAAGTGATGTCTGATCTAATCTATGATTGGTGTCCCTTCTTTCCATTGTGAGGTTTCTAAGGCTTGCAAAGCCTGGCTCCTGTTTCAGAAGAAATTTTGTAAATACAGTTTTACAGCACATGTTCTGGAATAGCAGTGCAAGGCTGTTCAGTTAGTAGGAACTTCAACCTTCTGTAATCTCCCAGGATTTCCCCCCTTCCCCGAGCTGGAAAGCACCTTCACCTACTATTACCCCTTATCTTCCAAAGTTGCATCAACAACAGCTTTGCCACTTCTCTAACACAGTAGTTGGTAGGATGCTTCATTTTCCCCACTTAAAAATCTTCAGCATGCAAAAAATGAGGGTGGGAACATCTGGTTCCTGATTCTTGTACCCTCCCATTGGCCATGAAAGGAACATGACAATGGGGACACTTGCCAGTTTTTGGAGGATAAGAGAGGTGAAATCAATATGCTCTCAAGATAAACATTTTGCATATGATCTGTTTTCTGTTTTAAGCTAGCTTTCTGGTACCTTCCAGTTCTGGGAAATTAGGAAGTAGCATTTCAACTCATCTGTAGGGCATCAGATTGAGAAAGTCTTCTCTGATTAGATCTTACATATTTTTGTTTTTGCCTAATCTTTTTAGAAAATGCTAACAAGGTATGTTTTTGTTGAGGTAAGTACTAAGAATTAAGGGAAGGTAAATTTATCTGATTAGATCTAGGACTCCCAGTTCTGTATTGTGAAATTCTAGGCAACCACACCATAATTCCAAATAAACTCTGTTTCTTCCATTAAATGATAGCTTAACTTTTTGCAGGCCGGTCTGGTGTTCCTAATCAGAGAAAAATATACAGTAAATCTCAGCAAGCAAGTGAAAACAAACTTTTACTAATTAATTTCTTAGATGGGAATTTCTTCTGAATCACAAGAGATGTCTTACAAAATGCATTTTTGTATATTTGTCAGTAGATGGGATAAGATCTACATAAAATCTTTTACTACAGTAGAATATTTAAAACAATTTGTTTTTCAGCTATAAAGCACAACAGTAGAAAGTGCCTCAATATTTTTGCTTGTATGCTATATAGATGCATTACCACACATTTTAGGAATAAAATATAAATCAATGCAAATCTCAAAATACTACTTCTTTTTTTTTTAAGAGAAGCACTGGCATAGATAATATTTGTTCCGTAAAAAAATACATCTCATTTATATTTTCATAAGTCAGGGCAAATTTACTTTTTGCTTATATGAAGAAAAATAGACATTGTTTCCTGTTACCTATTTCTGGCAGAAATATTTTTCTTCCAAGAAAGAAGTAAGAAACTAAAATATCTTTCTGTCCCAAATCTAATGGAACTGTATTAACACTCAAACCAGCCTTGGAATAGTGGTAAGAATCTATCAATATGAAAAGGAGGATTACACTGAGAACTGCAATCTTAGAGGGTTCTATTTAGTTCTATATAAGTGTTCTTAGATAATTATACACATTGATTTCTACATGTTTTAGTACTGTCATATGGATCTTCATTTTTATTCTTTTAACTTTAAACAAAACTGCCATGGAAAAAATACATTAGTCCGCAGCCAGAAATTTTAAAAAGTTTTTTAACTGCTTAAATTTGTTTTAGTTTGTCTTAATTGGGATTATTCCTGTCTCAAGCTTTTCTGAGAATTTCATGTCACAGCATAGTGATAATAGTCGGACTAACTTCTTAGAATACAGTTTGTTCTGACAGCCTTAGAACAGGGGTTTCCAAACTTGACAACTTTTAAGGCTTGTGGACTTCATGGCTGGCTGGGGGATTCTGAGAGTTGAAGTCCACAAGTCTTAAAGTTGCCAAGTTTAGAGAGCCCTGTCTTAGAGAAAGAGAAGAACAATTTCAATCAAATCACAGAATAGTCAGAGCAGCTTCATTAGAATAAATGAAGCAAAACATGAGTCTCATTCTATCACATCGTACTTAGAAATACTTAATCTTCTACTTATCTCATGACATTCCTTTGGCCTGTTATAGTCGGGGTAGACTTAAAATTTCAACACCCACGATTATTGTTCTGATGATGGATCTAATAATCAAATGCAAATACACAAAAGTATAAAACCACCTTTATGTTCCTTTAAGGCACAACAGGAAACCCAATCTGGAACCAAAGCCTACACTGACCCTTTACTTCTTAGCAAGAATAAGAAACTGAGATTTTAGGAAAAGCAATAATGCTGCTGTTATTTGGCAGTCCTCCTTCCTTTCAGATAGAGAAAGAAAATATTTTCTTCCTTCAAACCAGAAAGCATAGTAATCTATGTTGAGATCAGATATTATTTTGTGCTTTGAACCATCAAAGCTAAATTTAGAAATATTTTTATTTTCAGAAAATGATTAATCACAGCTGAGAGAAAAGCAAAACATTCCAATCAGACCTGATGACTTAAAACAGATCACGTTCCAGTGTGGTCAATAAAAAAACAACACATCACTTATATGGTAAAAGTAGAATTACAGATTAAAACAAAGCATTTCTGGAAATTCTAAGACATTCATATCCCTCAAATTCTATGTTAACTTCTGATTGTACAAAATTATCAGAATTCTAGGGATTGTACTGTCACTTAAAAAATGATTGTCCATATTTGCCTTGATATCAAGGAGACTCAGTTGGCCAAAACTAAATCTTTTGTTTAAACCAATTCATAAGTTATATATGCTTTTCTAATGAGTTTCTTTAAGCTACCCTCAAACCACTGAACACTTACTTTTATCCAAAAACACATTTCCTATAAGCTAAATCATTCTTGCTCTATAGCCTCTGCTCATAAAATAAAAAAATCAGGCATATGACAAATACTATTCTACAGTACTAAGGACCCAGGAGAATGTGATTCACTGCATTACAACCTAAGTATTTCACAAAAAGCCTGCAACTTCCCTAGTCACCAAAGGGCTTGCATATTTCATAAGTGTTGCAACATATGTCTCCTACTCATTTTACTGAAATCTGTACCATTGCTTTCCGCTTACATTACCTACTATGACATCCTCAAGTCATTCCCTCCATATGACTACACATAATTTCTTCATATACCAAACCTTTCATACCATTCTGAAAATAGTCTACTATGTTTACACTTGAAATTAACATTTCTCTTTTTCTGGTATTAAAGTGAAACTGTAAGTCACTATAGTTTAGCCCTATAAGCATGTTTTTAAACTCAGTTGATTTCATTAAAAAGAATATTTCTGAATAATTTATTTATTATTCTGAATAATTTATTTATTATTCATTTATTAAATTTATATAGCTGTCCATCTCATTGCCATTGCCCTGACTTTGGGTGACTTACAAAGCTAAATGGTATATCTTACCATAATAAAGGAAATTGCTGTATTCTGAACTGAATATTTTTCTTCAAACAAAATCCCTCTTCGGGTATTCAGTTATGAATATGTAAAGAGGTTTCAGGGAAGGATTTGGAGAGTTCCATGGATGACATTCTGTGACATTCTATACTGTATACCTAAGCTAACCCAAGATTGCCTTGAGGCTAAAGACAGTTGCCCTCAGGATGGATATGGTGATAAGATTTTGATTAGTCAGGATAAAGAGCCCATTTCATATACTGCACCTTGCAGCCCATTTAATTGGGGTTCTTCATGCAGAAGCTGGTGGGAATCTCTTAACTAGGAAAAAAATCTGTTTTGTTTTGCTACCTAAGAGCTTTACTTTACTTCTACCCTGAGGCATGTAACTTGTTTATACCTACATCCTGAATGGCTTTTTCCCTTATGCTTCATCTTTCTTTGTGCTGGTTATGAGAATAATGTTTTACAGGTGCCCAGCATGTCTCTCTGACCAATTCAGTGTCTTAGTTTAAAAAGCTTATATCTGTAATGAAACAGTATTTCAGATACTGAGCTAGAAAAAAAAGAGTGGTGTTGACACCAAACATAAGTGGCACAACCAATTTACATTAATGTAAGTTTTCTTCTTTTGGGAAGGAAGGTTGCATTGCTCTTTCAAAAGGAATGAAATATACCAGATAGTATGAAGATAGGCTATAACCTTAATCCTTACTAGAAAGGACCATTGAATTTAATGGTAGTTGCTCCTGAGTTAACATTCATGAGATTGTAGCAGCAGAAATGAAGACCCAAGACAGTAGTCCTCAATTTACGACCACAATTGAGCCCAAAAATTATGTTGTTAAGTGAGAAATTTGTTAAGTAAGTTTTGCCCTATTTTATGATGTTTCTTGCCACATTTGTTAAGTGAATCACTGCAGTTGTTAAATTAGTAACACTGCTGTTAAATGAATCTGGTTTCCCCATTGACTTTGTCAGAACGTTGCAAAAGGGGATAAGTATGAGTCAGTTGTTAAGCATCTGAATGTAAATTACGTGATCATGGGGATGCTGCAACCGTTGTAAGTGTGAAAAATGATCATAAGTCACTTTTTTCAGTGCCGTTGTAACTTTGAATGGTCACTAAATGAACTATTGTAAATCGAGAATTACTTGTAAAGCACTTTTTAAAAAATTATCTCTCCCTGCCTTATTCAGGAAACAGTGAACATATTAGAACCTGCTTTGTTATCCTTTGAATAGATGTGAAAAGAAGTATCTTCATATTTTATTTGTTCTTGGAATGTCTAGTTAGATTTTTAGAAAGAAATTAAAAACAACACAGCTAAAGTCTAAAAGAAAGAAGTGAATGAAATGAATTTAAATTCCCAGGATTGTAGTCAGTGGTGGGATTCCGCTAGTTCGCACCACTTCGGCAGAACCGGTAGCTAATTCTTTGTTGCCCAGGCCCAGAATGGACTTCCGGAAGCGGCATCCACACAGAGAACCGGTTGTTCACATATTTGAATCCCACCACTGATTGTAATATATCATATTGCAATCAGAGTGCAACGAGTAGTATTATATTCCAAGGCAGACATAAAATATCTGTGATCCTACAGAAGTTGCTGATTTACAATTCACAGCAGCTAGCATGACCAGTGTGAGAGATGTTGGGATTGCAGTGTAGCACTCTCTGGAAGATACAACTTATCCACTTCTGCTCCGAGGACTGATTTACCTCACAAATTGAGTTGTCTTTCCATTTCCTATCATCCGCTATGTGCTATTCATTTCCAATTGTACTTTTGTTGTTATACCTTCAGTCATAAAAATGATTTTCTGACACCGAGGCCATTTGTGCTGATGTTTCCCCAAGCTGGTAATATAAGCAAAAAGAATTTGGAATAAATGAGCACAACATGAGTTTGTAGATGCCTTCAAGAAGGTAAAGTTGTCTATTCAGAGTGACAGCTTCTTTCCAAAATCTCAGCAAGAAGACTTTCCTTCAACTGCTATCTAAGGTTTTTAACCAGAAATGCTAAGAATTCATCTAGGATCTTCTGAAAGCAAAATCTGTGTTCATCCACTGAAGTATGTTTCTCCAGCCAGAAAACTTTGAAGTATCAGCCTAATGAAACTTTAGACCCTATTATCTTTCCCTAACCAGTTAAGAAAAAAAATCCTATCTGAGTCTCGGAAAGATAAAAATAATGCAACTGAACTCTTTAGGTTAGGAATAACATTTGCGTAGCCAATAAAGAAGACCAAACCACAACATATCAGAACATAACCAATAGTACAAATAAACATTTAGCTAACCATAAGTAGGCTTGTATAAGAAACAAAAGGAAATAACTTTTTTCATGATCACTAAGATTACATTATTTATAATGATTAATTGGATAATTCACAGGTGTTGATATTGCACAATTATACCCTTCCCAGTTTAAAATTTCACATATGGAAGGACATCAAAACACCATTTTGTGATTTGTTTTTATATAAACTAGAGTTCATCCTATGTCTATCAATGCATGTTTCTCTCAAGCACACACACACACACACACACACACACACACACACACACAAGACAAAGAAAATCTGGGATCAAGATATTTTATAATGCTGACAAATCATAAAGTGTCCCATTCTAGATAAATTTTGATTTTACCAGGCCAGAAAACATATATTCACACTTTTCATTCTAGAATATGGAGGCCTTCAAGAAAGGAAACTACAGCAGACTCATTTGCTTTTCATCTTTGACGCCTCCATCCCTTTGGATGTGGATTATAATTGGAGTCAGCCATTGATAGACAGTAATCAGACCTAGATTCCATGGAAATCATACCAGGATCAGTTTGGGCATGTTGGCTATAATATGCAGGCTGCAGACGGGAACCATAATGGACAATGGAGCTAGGAGCAGACATTGATAACCTGGCAGGTAATGTGGCCACTGAATAGCTCCTTCCAAGTGAAGCTAATTTAGAATGGACGCTTGGAGCTGGATGCTCATAAGCCACTTTTCTCTTCCAGTCATCAGGTGGTGTAGATAATGTTTTCCTACGAGCTGCTAACATGACATTTGCAACAATAGATTCTTGAATGGTTTGGGGACCAAAAGCATCATCCACAAATCCAAGGGGAGACTTAGCTGCTGCTTCCCAAGGGGTCAGCCTCTTCCCAGGCTTGTCAACTGCTGCTGATGCTTTGGTAATATAATCAGGAGTGGATTGGAACATCACAGGAGAAACTGGGGACATGGATCTGGAAGAAGTGGAAGGTAGCCATCCAGGAACTGATAAAGATCGTTCACTGCCTTTTTCCTAGAAACAGTAAAGGCTTAGAGTTATTACATTCTTGAATATCAGTGACAAAGATTCCAAAAGTAGAGTAATTTTTTTTTTAGCTATTTATCTGAAGTAGTAAGGTTGCTTTTTTAAATACCCAAGTAGCTTTTCAGTGTTATAAAAATAAAGCATTCCGACAAACATTTTTAAAAGCTGGTGCGTTTTTGCTGAAAAATGTATTTAAAGGAAAATATAATTTCATAAATATTGCTTTTTCTTTTTTAATGAAACTATCTCCAGAACCTGTGATCAACTATTATTAACAAATCCAAGAAAGCATTAAAATAAGAAACCCAAATGTCAGTGTCAACAACTAGTGCATTTTGGGAAATAGCCTTCAGATAATACTAAACTCTAGGCTAGACTGAAAGTCAAAATTATATCTCAGAAGAAGGCAATAGCAAAACCATTATTTATTGACACAAAGAAAACTAATGGATGTATCCATGAAATTACCAAGAGTTGAGTTTGACTAAAATAAGGTTTCATTTTGAAATTGCCTACTTTCTAGGGTTTTGTTTTGTTCCTATGAATCAGTCTTTACTTTCTGTAACAGCCTGGGCTAGTCCCTGCATTTTTCATGGCTAAATTTCAGAGTGGTTTGCCATTGTCTCCTTCCTAGGGTTGCGAGAGAGAGACTGGCCCAAGATCACCAAGCTGGCTTTGCTGTAGCTAGAACTCACGGTCTTTGATTTTTAGCCTGATACCTTAACCACTACGGCACACTGGCTCTCTGCTGTCTATTATAGTCATGGAAAAATAAATGTAGCATTAGAGTCGAAGCTATGGGTAAATTTAGTCCATAAACTCCTTAAACTAGGTTTGAAATGAAGCTATTGCCCTTCAGAGGCATTTCTTTGCATAGCAATAGCTTTATAAAAAGCTAGTGAAGTAATAAGGAAATGCAGTGGAGTTGAAATGACAAATAAGGTCACAAATCTAAAGCAATAAAGTGTGTGTGGGGGAAATTGGTATAATTAATTTTTGTTGTTGATGTTGTAATTGTTGCTATTCATAGCTTGATTTTTATAGTTTGGGTTAAATAACAGTATATTATAACATTAGAATGGCATATTCTACTATGATATACCCATATATACAAAGAAATTAACATTGATGTTTTCTGTTTTCTGTTTTTTTTCTTATGCTAGTCTTTGTAAAAAAAAAAAAGTGAATGAATGAATTAGTGAAGCAAACTACAAAGTTGTCACTGC
Organism: Azemiops feae; assembly: GCA_023970755.1. Classification (NCBI taxonomy): domain Eukaryota; kingdom Metazoa; phylum Chordata; class Lepidosauria; order Squamata; family Viperidae; genus Azemiops; species Azemiops feae. The sequence goes on from JALGBA010000018.1 coordinate 4,386,062, forward strand.
CTGGTTCTACGATCTTTTTTTTTGCTTACTATGGAAGCAAAGAAAATACTGGAAGGAAAGAATCATTGTTTGAAATATCAAGCTATGAAAACTTAAAAATAAATTGTAGGCACTATCTGCAATCTAACATTCTAACTTAACATTACACAAGCATTACTGTTCTGGTGCAACATTGCCAAAAGATCATAACCCAAGGTCATCATGTCAAGAGATGATGATATCATGTTATATTTTTGTTGCACTGTTGCATCAGCTTAAAGCCACAATTGTTAACCAGACTGCTTTAAATTAATTGTTTATTAATGTCCCATATTTACTTGTGTGGTTTTACAATCACTTGGTATGAAGGTAATATTAAGAAAATGGAAGTTGTTGTGCTGTAATGGTCAATAAAGTCTATAATATTATGCCAGTCACAGTTTATACGATTTTAAAACAAAATGTGTAACTTGTTAACCCAGTTTGGAATCGGAAACACCAAGAATCCTAACTAGAGTAGTGGGAGGTTTAAAAAAAATATCAAGATTTTCCTAAATATTTTCCTGCTGATGAGCATTTTCTAATACAGGGTTCCCCAACCCCTGTCCGTGGACCAGCACTGCACTGCAGCATGCCAGAAACTGGGCCGGGCAAACAAGCGAAGCGCCATCCATGAGATGCAGGCACATGTGATACCATGCCCCCTCTGGTTCACACAAAAACCTCTCTCCACGGAACCGGTCCCTGGTGCTTAAAAGATTGGGGGGGGGGCGCTGTTCTAATATATTATTTCTAAATAAAAATTTGCATCCAACTTGCCTTTTGTGATTATTTCAGTGCCCTGAAAAATCTGCTCTAATGTTCTTTATTTCTACACTGTTATATAAGCAGGCCTGAAATGGAAGCACTTATTCCCAGGTTATTAATGTACCCCAGCTTCAGAAAACCATCAAGGAATTCTCATTCTGGTATGAAGTCCCATACCAAGATTTGTATCTTCATTGCTGATCTAGATTTTAATAACTGTAGAAAATTCTCTTAGCAGGGAATGCATACTTGAAAGAAAGAATTGTCTTATAAATAAAGGCAACAATCCTTGTAAATCAGGTTATTGGAATGAGATCTCAGCAAAGGATCAAAAGGGTAAACAAATGCCTAGCACCAGAATAGTCACATTTTCATGGAGGTATCTACCTGAACCAAAAATAGTAGCATGCTTTACAAAAATTAGCTGCATTTCTTCATCCTGTTCAAACTGATTATAAAAGGCAAAATAGGCAAAAATGGGCATCTTTATGAATTATTAGAAATATTAAAATAAACAAGGCAGCAAATGCTAATACAATTAAGATAGCTTGCTTTCATAGCTTTGTTTAGTTCATAGTCATAAAATAGAATAATGGCCATACTTTAGTAGTTTTCTATGAGAGAACCTTGGCCTTCTCAATGCTTCTTTCTCCATGGTTAAAAAATGGTTCTCTTAAAATAATAATACTACATCAAATCCAAACCCAATAGTTGTTCTTAAATAAAATGAAAAAGAATTATCAATTTCAATCCATGGTTTATTATTCAGGTTTTTCTCTATGATCCATAGTTAAGCTTAACCACAGCCTTGGGTTTGATAGAATAAAAAACGTGTCTAATTAATGGGTGTAAATATTTAGAGATACTGAAAGGAGGAGAGAGAAAATGGAAACACAAAACCTGAAGCTTATACATGTAAACCCAATATGGATTAACACTAGAATTACATTGAATTATGCCATTGCTAATTTAAAAGACCACAAGCTTCCTGCTTGTAATAAATGCATTTCATAATAGTTCAATATTACTCACTTGAATTCTGTTGTTTAAAAACAAGTAACAGTCTAGGTTGTACAATAAAAGACATTCAGCATTGCCACCTTCTGGAAACCAGCAATAATATCCCACAAGAATGAATTACTTAGGACAAGATGCTAAATAATTTTGCAAATGGGTGCAATTGCTTTTGGTCAGAAATTAATTGGCAGATTATGTCAATTAAAGTATATATTAAGGCTGGTATAGTTCTTTCACTATTATTTTTTAAAAGAATCTTCTGCAATGATGACTCACAAGACACACAGGCATACACTGAAAGAATAGAGTCAGTCTCATATTTCTTAGAATTACATGGTTGCATAAAACAGTCTTGAAACATTTCATAGAAAATGATCTTGCAGTATTCTTGCCAGCACCAGCACCATTGTCTGATATCCTGGCATTCTAACGTTTTTAGAATATACTGGGAGATTTTTCTTTGAAAGGCTCGAACAGCTGAGCATCTCTGTAATTCAGAGAGCTCATTAGGGTAAGGGAATGGATATGTATGGAAGAAATTCTCTCTTGAGGGCCATCTTTCTCTTTCAAAGTTTGCTCTTCTCTGTGCCTGCAAAGAGACTCCTTTGCCTGCAAAGAGACTTTGCAAGCAACCACTGCTGTACAGTATTTGCAAGACCTGATGGAGATATGTCCACACAGTATGCACATATAGGTTCCCAGGTAGAAAGAGCTACATTTCTCCTAGATTTTATTGTGCCCTCTAGGAATTATGGGGATTTAAATCTAAAACACATGTAGAAATACTACTATCATAGGGAATAAAATACACACTGCTATGCAAAAATATTTGGAATTTCTAACATTTTGCACATTTCAATCTGTAACTAACTTATTCAGAATAGTGGAATTTCTTTTTAAAATGTTTGCCTATACCATTTCAAACCAGAATGTGGTGCAAAAGTAAACTAATTTGAATTCACCCAATCCAAACCACCAAAAAATATACTTATTAGATAATTTAATATTTAGTAAGTAATAGTAGGCTTCTTTAGTAACATAGCTGAATATATCTGATTGTTCCATTTAACAAATCGATGTTTACCTTTGATTTATTTATTTCATTTTTTCTTCCCACTAATATATCTATCTTCAAAAGTCTTCTAAAAATTATGAAACTATTTTAGAGATGGATGGCTGATAGAAAATTTGTTTATTCCAAAGACTAGCTAAAAAGTATAGCTTCTTCCATCCATCCTCCCCACCTTTCTTCCTATTTGAATTAGACTCCTAATCTGACACATTGTCATTTTAACCTTTTAATCTTTTCTTTCCTGCTGCAACTCTAATCTAGATTAGCATTCTCTATATCTTCACATTAACAGAATATAAATCTTTTAATGAGATAAATAAAATAAATATAATCTTCTTTTGCTTCACTCTATTCTCTTTTAAAAGAATGCCGTTGAACAAATAAACCTATCCACACATTTACCTTTGTAATTTCCATTAGAATGCTTTTCTCTTTTGTTTCTTTCATTTCTGGTGAAAAGTATATCTGGTGATCTTCAGATGTTTTAGTCAACTATTTTGGATACAGCAATCTTTTTCTTATTACCATATTACTTGTAGCCTTGAATTTACTTACAAATATTAGGGAATTTGGTGACATTGTTCTTAATGATGGGCTAGATATCTCATGACTGTTTATACCTTTACAACAAAAAAGTATATTAGGATTACCATAGTTTAGATAATCCTAAAGGGGTTGGAAAAGTATGGAAGACTATGAGGGCACCAAAAAATACCCACTGAATTCTATTGCTATAATTTCTCTGTTATTTAACATTGCCTTTTTACAATGAGAGGATTATTTTGGAAAAGTGCACCATGAATACATTCTAACTGTATCGTCCAATTAAATATGTTATAGATCAGAGGTCCCCAACCCTTGGTCCATGAACTGGTTGGAAACTGGGCAGCGCAAGCAGCAGACAAGCATGTGAAGCTTCATTTGCATATGTGCAGGATCTAGTTTGTGCGTGGAAAACCATCCCCCCCCTGCCACTGCCACCCATCCATGGAGCCAGAAAGTTTGGGGACTGCTGCTATAGAAGGTAAAGGTAAATGTTTCCCTGAGTCAGTCATTTCTGATTCTAGGGGGCAGTGCTCATCTCCATTTCTTAGCTGAGGGAGCCAGAATTGTCTGAAGACATTTCCATGGTCATGTAGTCAGCATGACTATACGCCAAGGTGCATGGAATGCTGTTACCTTTCCACCAACGTGGTACCTATTTATCTACTCTCATTTGCATGCTTTCAAACTGCTAGGTGGGCAGGAGCTGGGGCAAGTAATGGGTGCTCACCCCATTGCATGGCACTTGAATCTCAAACCTGGGCTGTCAATTTCCAGCTAACAAGCTCAGCTATTAGCCATCGCTCCCCCTCCTATGCTATATGCTATAGAAGAGTAGGGTAATTTGAAAAAAAGATGATATGTTTCTAACACATACAGTAAAGGCACTTTCTGAGTTCAGTGTCATGGAATGTAATAGCATTTTCTTACTTTTTGTGTTGTCAAGAAAAAAATCTTGCTCTAAACCCAAAGGTGCTTTTTCAAAAGGCAACTGAACTTTCTTGTTTTTTTCCTTGAAAATATTTAACTTCTTATACAAGAAGCTTCTTCAGTTCAGTTCTTGCTCTAAAGCTTTCCTACTTCCTTAGTGAGAACCTATACAAAGCACTTATTTCACAAGTTCATATTTGTCAGGGACTGCAACATGAATGTAGGGACTGCAAGAATTTGATGAGGGTGGCTATCTGGTATGTGTGCATGCTTAAATGTTATTAATTTCCTCCACAACCACTTTCCATAGGCATTCTGCCAATTGGTGGTCTATTACCAAATTGGTAATAAATTTGGGAAATAGGAAAGAGAGGCTACTGAAGAAGGAGCTCTGGTAGGTAAAACACCCACTGCTTTGTGACTATAAATGTCCTTTCACAATATTCATTCTTATCATTCAGCATAATATCCAACTCCGATCTCACAGGTTATCCTTATGTCACACCAGCTTTTGGAAGAGTAGGATGAAATATATATTTCTGCATTTAACACTTGAGGCGTAATCATGATTTGGAGCATGAAAATTATTATGTACAGAATACTTTTGACAGAGCAACAGTGGCAAAATTCCATGAGGTTTAATAATTTCCACAACTCTCCAAAGTTTTGTGATCCTTATCTTATTTGCTGGCTTCTCAATGTGTTTCTTTTCTAATGAAATTGCCCCAAAACATGGGTACTTCAAAAATAAAACAAAGCAATTCAGACTAGTTTGAGAATATTCTACAAAACCTTAAGTCATGATTTTTCCTTGAGACTTCTGTGCCTTTCAATAAGAATGACAGTTAGTGCTTATTGGAGTTGTGGTTAGGAGTGATAGTAATTGGTTTATTTAATCAGTAGGAACAGATACCATTCATTGAAGTCACTCACACTACTCAGCAGCTGGCCGTGGCTTTCAGTCATTCCTGTCCCTAGGCCATATTTGACCAAGAGGCGAGAGACACTGTATTCTATTACCAATCCCCTTTGGGAACTATTCCCTGTGAAGTAAAATATGAGAAGCATTCTAAACCTCTCTCCAACTCAGAAAGAGAACATGCTTTCCCAGTGCCATCGCAATATATAGGGGGCCATAGTAGAGTTTCCAGAAAACACTTTTTAAAAGTAAACATTGAAGTGACACAGTATACAAGTCCAGTACTGTATGTCTTCTTAAATAAATGTTGTAGGTGGTTATTTTGAAAAGAGCATTTAATAATTGTAAGTGTAATATTCTTATTTAGGAGAGAGATTATTATACAAGACACCTTTACATAGAAGCTATCTTTGATTCGAACAAATATGTTCAACAAGTTAAAACTATTTAATTTGCAGACTTCCTCATGCTATGTTATGAATGGTTCAAAGTCATGTCAGAATTGTAATTCTCAATAACTTGGTCGGTCAAAGGGCAGTGGGGGGATGGGAGCCAGGGTTAAAAAAAGTCAAGGCAGTGGTCATAATCCTTTTGTATATTTCTTCATATCACACACAAGAAAGGAGTGGAGCTTTGGTTATAAGATCATGACTGCTGTCTTCACTTTTTCGGCATACCCTAGCTCAGTCACACTTTCAGGCCTCAAAGCATTCATTAATCTACTTCAGAAAGCATAGATTTCAATAAAAAGCATGTCATGCTAACACATTACACCTTTTTTAAATAAATAAGATAAGACCCCTGTGTCTGCATTAAAATTTCCACGTGCATATTCACAGGATCCTACCCTATCAGTTCAATTCATAATTCAATTCTGACAGATATGATAAGAGCCATTCACCATACTCAAAGCTGAGGAATTCTCTAGGGAAGAGCTTGAGAAAAAGAACATCAGAAATATGGAATTATAGAATAATAGAAGATACATAGAAGCAGAATAACCACCCTTGGGAGGATAAGCCACTGAAACAGAATGACATTATGGCCAGAACTGGGAAATTATTCTGATTATTTCCTTTGTCTAGCATTTGGCAGAAAGATATAAGACTATAATGTTACTCTACACTAGTTTGCTAGTGGTAATATAGTTAAGGGGCAGAATATGGATTAGGTGGAGTTATTGATCTACTTTAATGCAGTATTCTGAGTTATTTTAGGGAAGGAAGCAAATAAGGAAGAAAGGAAAGCTAATATTTTAAAATTGCAGATAAATATTTGTGAAATGAAAGAAAAATAAAAACGAAGAAAGGAACAGTTTTAATGTTAGAGAAAAATATAGCAAGTTGCAATTGGAAAATGAACAGAAAGATCTCAAGAGGGTTAAAATATTGGTACCATATAATCTTAGATTGTATTGAAAAGAATCCTCTGTATACATTTCTGTGCAGATTGTTGATTCATTAAAAAAATTAAACAATCACCCTTGACTTCCAATATTGGCTAATTCAGATAAAATAATTTATCTAAAGCCAAGTAGCACTTGGAACACCAGACATAGGTCCTATGGTAATTAAGATAAATACTTGATCAATATATTTAAGACCAAGGTGCTAGGCCAGCAGTTTGTTTATGCAATATAGATAAAGATATGTATTGTCAAGGAATGCTTGATCTGCATATATAAAATCTTAAATCTCTTCCAAACGCATAACACTATAAGGCACATTTCACATCTTTTTCCTTTTTAAATTTGTCCTTCAACATGCACAAATCTTCAACCTTACAAAGACAAAAAAACCCTCTATATTATAGAGGAAATGCTGTTCTCACTTGTCTTGTATTCATAATTCCACAGTCTGCAGCAATCTGTTCATATAACCTATTCTATGGCTTCCCTTACATTTTTCTTTTTAACCATGTCATGCCACAATGGTGGAAATGGAAACCATGAAATTATATTTTGGTTTATGTTTCTGTGTGTCAGGGCATACACTGTCTATAAAGACATTTTAATTATGATTATTGGTAAAGGTGAGTAAGTGCATGTATATGATTCACAATCATTTATATTTTAGTAATATTGAATCAGAAACTTCTGAAATTAATTTCATATCATTCTTTTAATGGCTGAACAAATTACCATAATATGTCTCTTTCTTGAGTTGTCCTAGCCAAGTGGTTATTGTGAACAGAGTAACAGGCAGAGCACAAATTCGTTTCACTTTCAAAGAAATCTAAGGAGTCAAGAATTTTTAGTGGAGCAGCAGAGGTCCTTGGCATCTCCAATTAACAGGACAAAGTAGCAGTGTTGACAAAGGTCTCATCCTGAGTTTCAGAGTTAAAATAGACAATATCAATCTTGATGGGTACTGTGCAGTTCCCAAAGCAGACTTCATCAGTAGTAGGTGCCTTTACATAAAATCTTATTATTCAACTGTTTCACCATATTTATAGCTTACCTCAAACTAAGAATAGAATTTTGGAGATTTAAATTAATTCATAGTATTTAGGCACAATCCTAAGGACAATATTCTAAGAGTAAATTCCTCAGACAATAGTAGGAATTACTTTGTAAAAGACATAGGATTATGCTATTAGTTTGTTGTACTAGTTTAATTAATTATTAGCAAACAAATTCAGTGAAAGAACAGGAAAAGGCCATCAATTAGTTACTTCTTAACCAACTTTGTGAATATGGGTTAAACTCATCTGAGTGCATTGATCTGTAAATATCCACCTACAAATTGAAACATTACTGGACATAAAAATATTGTCCATTTGTATCCAAAGACTGAAATAAGGAGGTATAATCTTAGCAGAAGATGGCATGGTAACAGTGTCTTGATCCTCCTGGTCCACCACATATTAATTAAAAGCAGAGTGAAAACAAGAATATAGTGAAAAGAAATACAAGTGAAAGAAGCAAGATCAGAAAGTCCCAAGTGAAAACAAGAATGTGCCCCAGTGATCAGCAATGAGGTCAGGAGTCAAGCCATATCATATTTCAATCAGGTTTTTGGCACATCACTATTCTGGTTGCAAAACTGATACTCAGGGATATGTTCTTTCAGATTTTAGTCACTCTCCTTTCACAATGACATATTGCACCATTTCCAAAGCTGTAGAAGCCAGCTTATCTTCTTGGCTCTTCAAGAGTTCTAATTATTTTTTCTAACAACAGTCAAAGAACCATGCTAATGTCGAAGAGATCAACATTGTTTAAAAAGGGAAACAGACTAAGCTTCCTTCCCTAATGTCTTTCTTTTTCCAAAACTTGCTATAATCTTCCTTAAAAGATACTTATAGTTGCAAGTAGAGAGAATCAGAGGTAATTCATGATAGTGTGCCATATTTAAACTACCCTGAAGGCCCCATTGTGTGAAAGTATTACAACTGAACAAAAAAAAAAGCAACCTATCTGTGCTAACATACACAAATTATCCTCTTATGGGGATAGGAATTATATGAAACACAGCCTTATTATCTGAGTGTCTACATAAGGCTTAATTTACATAGGAATATTCTCAAAATCATGTACTTCTGCTGGCCTATCTGTAATCTTAGCTGAGAATCAAGGAATTTCCGCTTTGAGTTTACAATTTTACATATTCAACTTTTGATTGTGGGAACATAAAAAGAAATTTATACATTCCCACACTCATAGATGCAATACAAAAAGTTAACAATAGGACTCACCCCATTATGATGAGGAGGCTTAACAGAATTTTTATAAGGATTCAATTGCAGAATTGGGTCAAATCTGTGTTGTATACAAACTGTATTCATGAGTGATAATATTTCCATTTTCCAGAAATAATTGGTTGGCTATACTCAGGCTGTTGGATTAGCATATTTTCCTTCCCTGAGAGTAAAACCTGGTGAAACTATGTTCTAATTGATAAAATGCAGGAACAGAATCCATTGAGTATGTGTGTATCAAAGCACTAATTCTAATACACTACTTACTTAATACTAGTACATGACTGTTATAGAATATCCTATGTGCCAGCTTGGATAATAGTAATAAAATTATTGTATACATAAATGCATACAATTTTTGCAAATTAATATTCATTTAATTCATGTAAAATAATTGACGTATGCACAGTTACCTGAAGTAATTATCACTGAATTTATTACATCACGGTAAATGTGCATAAATTTTCAGACTTAAGCCTTTTTTGGACCCGATTTTATGTGATATATTTGAAAATTATTAAGTAAACTGAGGATCATTTGGGGTGTCAGGTTATGATTACAAAGAATTCAGGCAAGCAAAGTGAACAGTGAGTTGTATCTATATTTTACTCTTCAATAGCTGTCGGTTTCCACACCTGTGCTGTGACACCAACTTTCTTGGCTGAGAATTTTGGCCTGGGAACAGAGAATACAGGAGATGCTGCTGGTTCTTGCTTCAAAAATGTAGGGCAGCCCATTGATGTATAGGACTCAATTGCAGGACTAGAAGCATTTGATGGGAAGAATGGTTGTGAGCTGTAGGCCGGTACAGAATATACTGAAGAAGCTTGAACATTAGAGGGAGAACCAGCATTGAGTACTCTTGATGGTACAGCTTGTTTCAAGGCAGACACTGAATCAATCTTGGACAGATGTTTGGGAAGGAGATTTTCCTTAGTATCAGACGGAGCTTGAAAAGTAAATAAAGATGCATTAAGCTGATATGGCTGATGCTTCATCACTTCTAAGGAGCTTAATGGTTTCTTAGATTTTTTCTTAGTAGTTTTGGTAGCTCCAGGATGTTTTGACTGAGGTTTGGTAGCAGCAAGAGGATAAGATGGACACTGGATGGGATTATAAGCCACAGGGGGAGGTGCTCGAACATTTGATGAATATTTCCAAGATGCTGGTAATGATGGAGTTGGGGATGAAGGCCGGGGCCGATTGGCCTGCACAGTTTCTGAGTCTACTACATACTTTTCCATCCGTGATTGCCTTTTAGCAAAGAGCTGAGCCCCCTTACCACTCAATGCTGGGGGCATCTCAAAAGCTGGCCCCATTCCACCAGCAAGAACAGCATTTCCTAATGGAGTGAGAGGTATTGTTTTAGGGGTATAATTTTGGTGGGATGATGAAACTTGAGCCCCCTTAAAGGAAGACTCCAGGTTAAGAGTACTAGGAGGCTGTGGAGGTTGCGGAGGCTGTGGAGGGGGATAAGCTGGTTGTGCTACTTTGATGACTGCTGGACTTATTACTTCTGGAGATTTTGGAACTGGAAAGATGGGAGCTTGAGTAACAGCCACAACTGGAGGTGACCAGACTGGTGAAATAGGTGTTGTGGCAGTAGGAGAAACCTTTACTGAGGGTTTGGGAGCAACTGGGGGTGGGATCTTTTGTTTGGCTGCCTGGATTTGCATGAAATTGCAGGCCTCTGCTCCCAAGCTGAGGTAGTCTTCTTCAGGACCTGATTCAAAGCCACCAGTACCAGTTTTTTTGCCTTCTGTATTCTGTACAAGGGACAAAAGAGCAGGATTTGGACTCATTTTGGGAGCTTCTTTAAATGTAAACATAGGCTTTGCAGTGCTTCTTCTCTTGGCCTCCTGTAATATTCCAGTTCTTATTGCGGGCACAGCAATCCGTTCATCCCTGGATGCAATCTGCTCTGTTGATTCTGTTGGAGACCACAATGTTGACTGACTCATGCTTGTGGCCACTGGAGTCAAAACAGTTGTATATAATGTTTCAGGTGGTGGACTGACTGAAGTATAAGGAGGTGGGGCAGGTAGCTCGGAGGGAAGAGTAACCACGCTTCTTGGGGGTGAAAATGGAACTGCTGCTCTGTTCTGAACACCAGGGAAAGGTTTGGCTGTTCTGTTTGAAGTAGGCGAGCTAACAGCTTCTGGAGGTGGATATATCATATTTATCTCTGGGACAACCCTGATGCCATTTTGCTGAATGGTTGTCCTAGCATTATGGTTCATTTCTATGTAGCTTTTGCTTATATGGCTTTTCTGCATTCTGGCAGATTCTTCTCGTTTTGCCTGATAAAAGGAAGAACTCATATTTTGGGTGGTCTCTCGATGTGCCTCAATTCTATGCATACCCTGCATCTTCATTGCTTCTTGTTCAGCAGTGACCTGGTCTACCCTTTGACGTCTTTTGGCAAACATGAGTGCCCCTTTGCCCTTGGTCTCTGGAAGCAGCTGTGACATCTCGTCCCCACGTTTGGGTTTTTTTTCAATCTCAAGTAGTCCAGTATCCCAATCAAATGTCACAATCCGTTCTTCTTTATCCAGGTCAGAGAAGAAATCTTCATCAATTTCTGACTCACTTGTGCCAAATAAAGTTACCTCAAAAGTGTTCTCCTTCTCACCTTCTTCACCCTCGTCTTCCTCACCTTCGTCTTCGTAACGTTCTAGTTCCCCAGTGCCGTAGCTAACTAAAGTATATTTTCTGGCCCTTTGGCGACGCTTCTTAAACATCAACACTCCTTTGGAGTTGGGATTTGGAGCTGCTGTCAGTAAGAGAGCAATACTTTTGCATTTAGACTTAGCTTCCTTCACCTGCTTCTCTGATAGGCTTTCACTCCTTCTCAGCCCTGTAGGAAAAGAATAAGGAACATATTTTAGTGGATAACATGACAACAATTTTAACAATAGCTATTTGGGTTATAAGACTGTAATGCAAATCTTTCTTTCTTTAGCGTCTGAATCCTCTCCCCTACAAAGAAAGTACGGGCAGGGCATTAAGATTAATCTTTTCCCACAGTTGCAACTGTGACCATTCCATAGCAAGCATTCCTTCATTAGTGAAATTCTTTGATTAATCTTTTCTTCTCACAGATTTGTTATCTCAACTCTCACAAACTTTTGATATTATATATCTACACATAAAGAAGCATATATTTGGACAAAGTAAGGTAGAAGATAAATAAGTGGGACTTATTTTTTATGATGAATATTAACTTGGACACGCAGCGCTTTGAGAGGTTTTAGGAGTTAGATATACTAATTCAAACAAGACCAATTTCTGTAATAATAAATAATTCATACAGGAATTTTTTTGTTGAAACATTATCTGGACAGAAATACAGTATATGCAATGTAGATATTTGTACATTGTCCATTATGTAATGGACTATTTTTTGGAATATAATAACCACGTTAAAGTAAATTTTGGTGAATTAATTGTAGCATAGAATATATTTCTTTCTGAAAGGTGTTTGTTTTTTCTTGAGGCATCATTCCTGGATGCCCCAAGATGCCTTAATCTAGTACAAGTTTTCCTTCCTTCCAAATTTGGACTAGTAAGCTCTAGGATGAATGAGTTTTTTCTTGTTCTGTGCTTTATTAGAATTTGATTTTTTATTTTTTTTTAATTTTTAACTTAAAATTTAAGTAATTTTTTAAATTTAATTTATTTTGTTCCTTTGAGTTGATTTTTGACTCCTAGAAACTGCCTGGACCAGCCCCTGCAGTTTTATGGCAAGATTTTAGAAGTGGTTTGCCATTGCCTGCTTCCTAGGGCTGAGAGAGAGGGACTGGCCCAAGGTCACCCACCCAGAAGTGTTTTATTGGAGTTCTTTTTTAAGGAGAAGAATCCTACACTACTCTCCATGCAATTACACTGTTTAATTATTGTCTATTACCAATTTATGAGTAAAAGGGAGCAGAATATAATAAATCTCTTCTAGCTCAATATTTGAGATAATGCACATCCAGGCAGAGACTTCAGAGGCAATAACATCAATATACTGTTAGATCAGACTACAACATATAGATTCTAAGTGGGATTTAAAGTTTGTGTGAGTGAGTGTGTATATGAATTCCCAAAATAAAGTAGGATTATTTTATGCCATTCCTAACCAATAAATATAAAAATAACCCTTGGTTATTTGGGATTTGGAATTGTGAGAACATGTGGGAACTCTCACAATGATGCAGGATTTGGAGAGGCAATATGTTTGTGTGTATGTATGTATAAAATTCATAAAATTCAGTCATGTGAGAATAATCAGCCTCAAGGGACCAGTTTATCAAAATGCTACCTATCACCTCCTCTCTGCTTACTTGTCCTCATTTAAATTTCAATTTAAAGATTCTTATGGGCCTGATGTATATCATAGAAGCATTCTTCAAATGATCCTGAAACTGGCATATTTGCATACTCCCCTTGTTTTAATTTTTAAATTGTATGAAATATCTAAAAGGTCAGGAGGGAAAAGGTAGCTTGCTAACACCAAAGATTACATACTAGGTCTCTAGGTGACATGTTGAGGTCTCCAGACCTAGAGCAGGGAAATGACAGCACGCAATGGATCCTTCGCCATTTAGTCTGGCATTTTCTTTAGACTCTAGAGAGAATAATTTAGCCAATGTGTATTCTTAGAATGAACAGTATGTCCCTGTCGGGAATATATTCTGAAATACCAGATGGTTGACAATGGCAAACTGGAAGACATGTAAACTAATAGATGATTTATTTTTTATTGAATAATTGCTATCTGGTTTGAAATGCATTGTCCATGCTGAGCATTCAGGACAACAGGTCACAAATTTATATAGATAGCTGGATAAAGTCTCATGAAGGCAGGTTATAGACTATATAGGCTACAGACTATATATATTATGGCCAAGTTGTGATATGATGTTCATTGAAATGAAAAGGTCAGATTCAAAAGGAGCAAGCAGATCTGGCTTATAGAATGTATTACTGATGAAGTGCAGATAGTACAAGAAACCATTTGCTATCTTACTATCAAACTGTCTGAAAGTAATCATGAAAGTAATTTAAATTAAGGCCGAACCAAGGGTGAAAAATAAGTTGATGTATTATTGGAGTCCAAGTAGGAATGAACATCCAAAGAGGGTTTATGTCTGTGTAGCTTTTCATAACATGTAAAAAATCATGTTTGCAATTGGTTTTAAAAGCAGTTCATTATAAAGCAGAGTAGCCTCATGAGTTCTTAGTCCAGTTTCAAATACAATCCCAAAATATTATGAAAACCTATTTTTGATTCCCTTTGCTCCTCAAAAGAAAGACTTGTACAAATATTTAGCATGTTTTCTAACACATTTATTTTTAAATGAGAACACAAATCTGAGCAAATGTTTTATCAATGCAATCTGCTTATTGATTGGGGATATATCTGACTTAGAAAGTTTAAAGCTAAACTAATGTGGAACAAAAATACTAAACAATAGAGTTTATAATCTAAAATGAGCATAAATTTTATATATAATCAGGCTGCTAATAACATTTTTAAGAGCTGAAGATGATAGAAACTTGTGTTTATCTTGAAACAAGTGCTAGAAGTTGCTAATGTTATGTTTATCATAAGATAAATTACTCTTTTTTAATCTTCATTGCCTGTTATATTACATTTTCACATTTTAGCACAAGTATCGCTCATTCTGCAATGCAAAGATATTTGTCCAAATATTAGGAAATAGAAACTAAGCTCTAATTTTATGTGAACTACCCAGAATCAGTCCTATGGATAGGAACATACTTTTGAGAACACATACATAGGATTGGCTCATAGAATTCACATATATTTGGCAAAAAATAAAGGATGTAGATAATTGCAATGCATTAGAGAGACATTAGAGAATTATAAATATATATATTTATATTTTATTTGAGAAACATTAGTCTAACTGCACACATTTTTGTTGTAAGTAGCTCTGCCAGAGTGATAAAGTGTGGGATGATTATTTATTTGATTTTATGCCACAAAACATGTAGATGCTCTGTTGTTTTATTCAACTGTAAGCTGCTCGAGAGTTAGACTAAGGTTAGAAACATAAAATGGCACTAGCTCCACCCGAACCAGTTAGGCTATTTTGGAATTTGAGATCTCTTCCATGGTAGTGAAAATGTAATAATAATACATTATAGGTAACAAGTTGATGTTGCTTTATAAGAATCAAAACCTGGTATCCTAGCTATCCTAATAGTTGGCTCTCAGTTTGCTATTTTACCTCTTAGGCTCCATAAAGCATCTCTATTGTTACATTGCTATGTTGTAGATATGCTTGTCAATCGCCATATAAATGTACTATCATAACCGCTTGCAAAGTGTCCTTGAAACTCTAGTGTAAGGGCTTCCTAAATTAATTTGTGACATGGAAATCTATTTTTAGAAGGAATGGATTTCTTTTCTCTTTTCACGTTAAGTGTTGAAATCCTAAACACATTCAAACTAAAGTATCTCCACGTATCAGATGAAAAATATTAGTATGGTTGCTTTGTTCTACTCATTTCTCTTTAAAATAATGATGTAATTTGTCAGGCATAACTGTGCCAAAATGCCAAGGATGTGTGCTCTTCCTTTATACATCATTTAATATGATATAAATATGTGGATCGCATATGGACACTTTAAGTGTAAGCAACAATTTAATCCACAGGTTACTACAAATGGCTGTTGTCCTAAAAATACACATATGGAGGAATTTGCAATGGGTGAAGATGCCTAACCTGGCAGGCTCTGTTAAGATAGCTCAGGGCTAGGGTATGTCATCATGCCTTGGCCATTTTGCAATGAAATCCCTTGATGGAATTCTTGAAATAGTCAGAAATGATTGCCCAGATGCCAACAGTAGAATTGAATAAACAAGCAGATGCTTTGACAAAATATATTTCAAGTTAGTCTTTTCAAATTTTATTACTGTTTGGTCCTCAGGTTACTTCCAACTGCAGTCTTTGCCTAGATTTTGCATTGATTTCCAGGTATAGGAAGCAAAAGGAATGGTAAGTTCACTTTACAAACTAGGGAAGCCTTGCAAAACTGAAAGGATCATATAACTAGCCAAAAATACACATGCTGGTGTCTGTCAAAGTAACTTTCAGCAAGCATCATCAAACCTCACTTCTTGGTCCTTTCCTTTCCTTTCCTTTCCTTTCCTTTCCTTTCCTTTCCTTTCCTTTCCTTTCCTTTCCTTTCCCCTTCCCTTTCCTTTCCTTTCCTTTCCTTTCCTTTCCTTTCCTTTCCTTTCCTTTCCTTTCCTTTCCTTTCCTTTCCTTTCCTTTCCTTTCCTTTCCTTTCCTTTCTTTTCCTTTCCTTTCCCCTTCCCTTTCCCCTTCCCCTTCCCCTTCCCTTTCCTTTCCTTTTATATGAAATGTAGCTTTTCTTTCTTATTTTCTTCTGGGATTTTTTAAAAAGTTAACTTTTAAGCCCTTCTTAAATTATCTAGTAGACTTTTGATACAAACGTATCCAGAAGAAGAAAGTTAGTAATCAATATCTCAGACAGGAACAGGTTTGTATTCCAAAATGTGCTCTCCAGTTAGAGTTACAAAACATATTGTCTGCTTGTCATAATTTATTTTAGCGGAGTTTGCAAAAACAGTTTTAAAACATTAATAAAGAAATGACAGTTGTTTAAAGAAGAGAGACAAAGAAGAAAAGGAAGACATATTTAGATAATTCCTCTTTGAAATATTTATTGCTACTAAGCAGATGGTTGCAACTGTTCTCTGCCAGATTGCCTTTCACAAAGAATAACCCTCATGCTCTGCCACCCTAGTTTAGCTACGCTGTACTTACTGGCGTGCCTTGCCCGGTGTTTGTGAGGTCTGCTGGGTTCCTTTTCAGAGGGCTGTTCGTCTTCCCCCTGCTCTGTGCCTTCTGATGAGATTCCAAAGGAGACCACGGAAGGAGGTGCTTCTGACTGCCCTCCTTCCACTTGAGACTCTACACACCCCTTTTCAGCCAGAGACCTGGATGCTTCTTTTGCCTGGTCAGAGCAGTCCAGAATCACTTCCACCTTAGTGAGAGAGGGTTCCTTTCTCTCACCTTCATGAGTTGCTTGGAACTCTTTGCCACCAACAATCTGGACTATCTTGCCTGTCCACTGGGCAGAAGGCTCTTTTACCCAGCTAGTCGCTTCTTGTGTTAGGACCGAACCTGTTTCCAGAGGCTTGCTCTCTTGGACCTCCACAACAGTCAGACCAGACCCAGCGCTGCTGCTTTTATTCCTGTCAGGTGAAAAGGACAACTGTAACTCAACTGTAGAGCCAGGCTTGCCCCCAGAGACGGCAGACGCCTCCGTGCAGTGTACTTTAGGGGCTTCGATCACTTTGGGAGGGATTTTGTAGCAGGGGATTATTTCTTGCTTTGCCCCAGAAAAATCCACAATAGTTTGCTCTGTGTTTGTTGGTAGCATTTCCTCAGTTGGCACTATGATCTGCAGTTCCTGGTGGGGACTTGGCATTGCTGTTCTGATCTGTAGGGTAGTGCTTTCTTTATATTCCTTCTCTTTAATGTCAGTGAGGTTTTTATTTTCTAGTTCAGGACTTAAAGTTTCATTTGTCCCATTGGAGAATCTGCAAATATACAAATATACAACAAAGTGTGCAAAATTTGATATTCATGACCTTGAAAACCATTTTACATATTAGTATTACCGGTATATATAGAAAACAGCCAGTTTAGTGTAGTGGTTAAAGCATCAGGCTAAACCTGGGAGGCTGCACTGCAATGGCTAACATAAATAAGATCTGGAAAAGAAGATATATTGATATAAATGAAGTCCTGTGATTGCAGCTGGTTTTCATCACATTGTGTTACTTGGATAATCAATGCTTGTGCTCCATACATATAAAAAATAAATTCATAAACATTTCCTTGTAAGAAGGAAGACTGGTGATAAGCCAGATAATTGTTAATCTTTATTGGTAGCTTGGGTTCTTGGATTGTATATGTGCAGGGAAATGTATAATGAGACTAATGAGAGAGAGAGAGAGAGAGAGAGAGAGAGAGAGAGAGAGAGAGAGAGAGAGAGAGAGAGAGAGAGAGAGGGGGGGGGAGAGACACACACAGAGAGACAGAGATCAGAAAACTCAACTTGCTCAATTCTCCACAAACTCCAATTCATCATGTGTTTACTAATTGGTAAAGATGACCAATCATTTCCAGTTCTTTTATACTCATTCTTCTCTCTCTCTGAAGCCTTCTGCATATGAAGCTTGCACAAATTCAAAACTGGTATCACCCATGAGTGTCTCTGGGGCATTTATTGAGCCAGTTAAATTCAGAAATCCACCAGTTCAGCTCCTACTGCAGAGAAAATGTTGAAAAACAGTTTTGCAATATCTCCTTTGGAGCTCTGGGGCAGTTTCCCCCTATCCTCATTACCTTCTGGCTCCCTGAAAATCACTTTGTGATGTCCCCACAGAGAAGCCCACACAGAAGCCCATTTTTAATTGGTTTGGATACTTTAAGACAAAGAGAAATGTGCAAGAGCACAAAACTCTGCTTAGAATTGGGAAAAGGCTACGTAAAGCCAATGGTTCTGTGGAAGGGACTTTAATGTAAATATCCTAAGCACCTTTTCTCTGTCCTGACAATATAGGTACTAATATTACTTTGATTATGCAATTCAATAGGAATTAAATTGGCCAAGAAGACATGGGTATTCTTCTTATTTCTCTTTCCCTGTTATATACTGTATGTTACAGTATCTGTACAGTACTTAACATGGGTGCAATTGAGATACAGTTATTGAACTGACTTAGTCAATGCTTCAGTGGGAGGGAGGGAAGGAGGGAAGGAGGGAGGGAGGGAGGGAGGGAAGGAGGGAGGGAAGGAAGGAAGGAATCCAAGAACTGTAATTTAGAAGAGAAAACCAGGAAGTCTTCATATACAATACATTACCTTATGATTAGCTGCTATATTTGCATTAATAAATGTTGCATTACAGAAACACCATATATCTCTACAAACCTGATTTTAAGGAATTTAAATTCTATATACTGAAATATCATTACTTAGAATAAAGTTGCATACAGTAATAACATATGGAAAAACATTAATCTGATTAATCATTGCTCAACTTGCAATGACACATAACCTGACATTTATTTATTTATTTACTTATTGCCCACCTCAAACCAGAAACATGAATAACAAAAGATAACCTAATTCTTTTGATCCCATGTACGGGGAAAAAAACTTTTGCTATTTAGATTCCGAAAACTGCCTGGTCTAGCACATATAACCTTGCAAATTACATAAACTAGATTGACATTTTACTTCTTCTCAATCTCAAATATTTTTATCTTACAACTGGTAGCACAATCAGTCCTGCCCATGTTTACTCAAAAGCCATTTGTCAGATTTAAGGCTACAAGCTCAATTCTTTTAATTAATTACCATTTCATTATTCATGTAAGCAAGTTTGCTCTAACAAACATGTAAATGACAAATCATTGTGGTAAGTGAATTTATACTAGCATTAGCAAAAAAAAAAAAACCTACTGTATATTGTATAAACTTCCATGAGGCCCTACATCACTTTTTCTCTGAAAAAAATAAACTGAAAAATTATTAGTGCCTTGGGTGATGGTGCAAGTCAAGGAAACAGAACTCATACCAGGAATTTTGTGTTGAAATTCTTTTCCCAGTGTGTTTCTGCACTCAGTTCAAAAGGATTGTGACCAGCTACTTAGAAATCTGCTTACAAACACCTGAACTTTCCTGGGCATTAAGATCTGTTAAATTCACAATCTAAAAGTCACCTCTAAGCAAGATGGGTGGCATATAACTTTCATAATGAAATAAAATAAAATAAAATAATTTAAAGAAAGTGGTTCATGAGCTAATGGTTGAGGCTGTGCTCTATCAGGATAAGAAATAAATCTGAATTTCTTTTACCTTTTGATAAGCATTTGAAGAGTGTCAGTCAGGCCTTCCATCAGAACAAGAACTTCAGAATAAGTTAACTCAGCACAAGGGTTGCCATTGATAGATATCACTTCATCTCCTTCACATAACCCAGCCTTGGATGCTTTGCTCTTATTTCGAATCTAAAAGAGATTTGAAATAAAAAAATGAAATTATTATTCATCAACCAGTTTCTTTGGCTTATTTAGGGAAAACAGACTTGTCAAAACATCTGAGTTGGTGTTTTTCTTTATAGTGAGAAAATAGATGCCTTATACATTTTTAATCCATCAAAATACTTTGTAACAATTATTAGTTTCAAATTTAGATAATTGTACAGAATTCTTTTTAACAAACCAGGAATCTCAGAAACTATTTCAGCACTGGACTATACTTTGTCCTGCATTCAAAATGCTAATGAGAGATTTGTCATGTAAATGGACAGCTGAGTCAATTAGTTCATTAGCATAATATTACTTCAATATATATTTAAATTCAGCTACATATAAGAAGGCTGGGAGGATGGATATGAAGCGAACTGGTCATTCACATAGCATATAAACCTCACCATTGCAAGTTAAAGAGAAATATTAATATTAATGTCAAGCTACAAAGAATGCTCATGTTATGACGGCCATGTTGCTTCTTTGCTTGCCAACAGACCCAAGGGGGAAGGGGGGGTGATGGAATGCACAGGTGGATTCTAACCACATGGGAATCAAGGTCATTCAAGAAATGTTATTGTGAGCAGAGACTTCTCATAACAACCTTCCGAAGACTAATTGGACAATGTGACCTGGACTGTCAGGGGGGAGGGAAGATTTTACTGTTTTTACTTATTGTTCTGGCACCATATTGCCAGAGCTGGTTTTCTATTCATCAGTGCCGATATCATATACTCAATAAAGTTTTGCATTAGAGATTGGAATGTCTCAGCTGTGCTTACTTTGTTGGGATCATTAGTCAGAACCTTAACAGTTAATTTAAAGAAATAATTGAATATTTGAATATCACTTCAATAGTACAATAGGAATATCTGCAACCAGCTTTTTTTTCCATCTCTAAATGCAGTTCATGAAATCAACAGAGATTTTTTTCCAAATGTGACATCTCCTGCCCTACCAATATTCAACATTCCTGCAAGATTTGCTAAGCATGAGTCATACTGAGCTGCATTAAAAATAACTTTAAAACCCAAACTCTTGGCTCATTGGAAACCCAGCTGCTACACAGACAGGGTTAGACATAGATTGGAATTTTAGTAGAATTAAAAAGATACAAGTCTTCATCAAAGTGTTTCCATCTTAAATGAGACCTAAAATGTTTTATGGGTTCCAAGACCTACATTAAAATCTACATTCTTGTACAGTTTAATAATAAAATAGTATAATATTTTGATATGAGCTGCAGTATTAGCTGGACTGTTACAAAAGCACATAAGCACTAGACATATTATCAAATATGGGCATGCATAATTGCAAAGACTTGGAGTCTGAACAGTTTGAAGAGCACCTAGCAGTGCAGTAACCCAGGCATAATAAAAATAATAGTTTCAATGATTAAAGAACTCTGAATTGCTATACCCTCTTAGTATCCTATATGTGATGCTGCTTTACTCAGTAAGTCATACTTTAGGCATTGATATTAATAGGGAGGGAACTTTTGTGCACGCAGTTCCATGAATACAGGCAGCCCGGAAAATTTGGAAAATGAACATTGGTGATAAATGTATAGGCAAACAAGAACAACAATGAGGAATGGAAATACGTAGAGGTATGGTAAGAGGTAAGATCTAAATATTTGCACAATTTATGGTATTGCATATTGCACTTAATAAGATGGCATATCTGAAACTATGTACGGTGGAGTTAGGGTTCATGAATATGCATAATTGATTACACTATAACTTACTTAATAAAAAATAAAATATATAATAATTGCATTCTGCAGAGTGAAACCATTAGTTCATCCTGCCCATTGTTGTCAAACCTAACTGGATTTCACAGAAGAGATTTATCAGGAAGGTTATGCAATGCTTCAGAATTTCTATGAAAGAAGTGCTTTTGAATGTGCAGAAGTGTATAGCACCTATCTGTGACATACTAAAACTATGTTTATTTCCAGGAAGTAACCACATGGACTTTTTAACAGACATGGTTGCTTTAATAAACTACTTTTGCTAAGTAGTGTGGTCATGTGACACAGTGCTTTATGACTATATTGCTTAGTGACTGCAATTCCAGTCCCAATTGTGTGTGTGTGTGTGCATGCGTGTGTGCGCCTGTGTGTATATACACACACATACATACACACACAAACACAGGTACACATACATTCATGCACACATACATACACCCATAAAGACATACACAGAAAATTAAATGAAATAATAAGGAAAGGTACTACTTGGGATAGATTAAGTCTTAATTCATAAATGAAGTGTTGCTTTCTACAATGGAATGTTAGTATCATACATATTTCAACAAGAGCCTTATACAAGTATTTTCTTCTATTCCTTGCAATCTGTAAACATCATCCATAACAGGAAAAACTAACAGCATTTAATATTTGGTTTAATATAAACTTGATATTGAAGAACATAAAAAAACTAAAAAGTCATAAGCCAGTTCAAGGATGAGGTTATTGCAGTGTTCATTGTATCAGCTCATTTTTTGATATCAGGTATACTTTCCAGAATATTGAATTCTGTTAAGATTTTTGTTTCCACTGTACAACTTTCCTATGGTGACCATTGTGGCAGTTGGGTCCATTTCAACTTGGTTAAAAACTACAATACATTTTCATACCATTTTACCACCTTCATACTGTTTTTCAGTCAGACCTTGGCTAAGCATGCTTTAAGCTCCTATGAACCCGTCCTTCAAAGAAACTGCAAGTCATAAGTCTCTTGAGAACAATTCCAAATTAGTAATCCTTGGCATTATTGTGGGCCATTCATCTTAATTGTTTAAAATACCAGGCGTTCATTGGGACAATAACAAAGCTCTCTCTGTAGCTTTTTGCTCCTTCCATAAAAGATAAACATTTACAAATATGGTGTGGTATGCTGTGAATGTGTTTCTTTGAGGAAATACATAAACATTCATGCTGCCTTGGAAAAAGCAAACTTTGGAACTGTTTGATATCAGCTGCTATTAAACAGAATGGCCGTTGCTTGGAACATCAATACAATTTGTTCCAATTTTGCACCTTTCAGTAGTATTGCATTGTATTTGCCATAATTTCCAGCTAGCGTGGCATTTGAACTGAAATCCCCTATAGTCAGAGACACTGCATACTATTCCAGTATGATTTTAAATAGTCTTATATTTAAATGGCCTAACGTGATAATTGATGGTAACCTATTAGTATTTGTGCTCTTACAACAGAGAAATATGCATACATTACAAAATAATAAATATTATATTAAAGGAATATTTCCCTCTATAACATGATATAAGGAAGGAACAAATGATGTAGAACCAGTTTGGTCTAATGGTTAAGACACCAGGATAGAAACCAAGAAATGGTGAGTTCTAGTCCTGCATTAGCCATGAAAGGGTGACCTTGGACCTTGGACATCTCTCAGCCCAACCCACTTCACGGGGCTGTGTTTGTGCGGAAAATAGAAAGAGGAAAGTGCTTTGCATATGTTTGCTGACTTGACTTATTTATTAGTAAAAATAATAAAGGTGGGATAAAAATAAATAAAATAAGGAGAATATGCAAGTTTCCATATCCCATATAATTAAAGACTATGATGGAAGGCTGGTTTTAAGCAATTTCCCCATCCTTGTACCCTCTGGATCTGATGGAGTATAGCTCCTAATGATCTTCAGCAAACAGGACACTGGAAACAAAAATTCTACTATGATTGAAAAGGTAAATCCACAGCCCTGAATTCTCTATTTCCCACTTAATCCCTTTTCTTTCTTTCTTTCTTTCTTTCTTTCTTTCTTTCTTTCTTTCTTTCTTTCTTTCTTTCTTTCTTTCTTTCTTTCTTTCTTTCTTTCTTTCTTTCTTTCTTTCTTTCTTTCTTTCTTTCTTTCTTTCTTTCTTCCTTCCTTTCTTCCTTCCTTCCTTCTTTCTTTCTTTCTTTCTTTCTTTCTTTCTTTCTTTCTTTCTTTCTTTCTTTCTTTCTTTCTTTCTTTCTTTCTTTCTTTCTTTCTTTCTTTCTTTCTTTCTTTCTCTGCAGAGAAAGCAAAGGCTCAGCAGGAAGTATTTGGATGATTACATGTGGCTCAATAAGGCTTTTATACTTCAGGGCCCTAAACTTTGATCCAATAGTTTGTATTTGATAGCACCACTTAAAGAGAGTTGTTTGAAAACACCAAGTTATGAAAAGATACTTAAAAAGGACAACCTGACTTCCTTCCAGTTTTATGAATTTTGACTCCCAGAATGTCCCACCCATCATAACCATCACTGAGATTTCTAGGAGTTGAAGTCATGTACATCTGGAAGGCCACCAGGTTAGAGAAGGCTTTTTAAAAGTATATTTTTATTTATTTATTAAATATATCATATCATTATCCACAGTAAATCTGAACCTAGATGAAACAAAACTTTTCATAATAATGATGAGGATCTTTAATTCACCACAGTAGCTGTGCAAGGAGTATATCAACATTTTGTTTTAGCCTCTTTTTTAACAGAATTCTGGAGAAGACAAATTCCTTTCATTTAAGATACCGTTATCTTTCTATGCTAGATCCCTTCTGACAAGTAGGATACTTTTTTGTGTTTCTTAAAATATCCTGACGTTAGATATGTCTAGACAACAGCTGCCTACTAGAACCTTTCAAAGGCTTCCTCTTCTTTTCCTCTGTTGCAGAGAATGTTGTTCCCCATGAAAGGTGGGTATCAGAAGATAAGGTTTTCTTTGAAGCATCTTTGGTGAGTCACAGAGTATTGCACAGGAATATGTTCCGTTAACCCAAGACCAAATCATATGGAACATACTGTCTCTCCTTCTTGAGATTACAATATTTTCTTCTGTTTATGAATAGGCATAATGGTATATTGCATTTGGCTAAATACAGACTAAGAACTGCAAGCTAACAAAATATATATCAGCAGACCTTAGAAATCATGCCAGTGATGGACTATGTTCTTGTGATACCTTTACCACTGTTGGTTCCCAGTTCACTTTCAGTTCCAATTTAAGTGGGTGTCTCTTATTTATAAAACTGAACTGAAACAATGAGTCATATTTAAATAGGTATTCCAACAAGGCTTTCGAGACCAACAGTTGTCATCCTTTTTATTTACACCTCACCAACTATTCTATCAAAGACTCTGAATTTTACCATGATTGAAAGAAAACTCCCACTTTTATCAAGAATTTCTAACTTAACTAGCATTACTCAAAATAGTTATTTATACTTCTCTACCTCTCAACACACATTCTCTCAAGTCTTAAAAGTTTCAAAAATAAATACTGCCCAAATGCAAAAAATCCTACATGTCTTTCTTCCATCCCACGTATTGCTAACTGTAATCACCTCCATATCCCCATATTTCCAAGCAGGGAATCCAGAAAGTTGCCACTGAGTGCACATATGTTTCCTGATTGACAACTAGCAAGTGGAACACACATGCTTCCTCTTTTCCCTGCTTGCCCAGTTTTGTTCTTCCCATCATGCCTTGCAGTTCAGCCACCCAACCTCTGCCCATTCCTAAGTACTTAGCCAGCTGGAGATTGCTTTCTGTCTTATTGCAACAAAAGAGGCATTCTCTCAAATGGCTCTGCCACTAAAAAACAGTAGTTCTGGGGTATTTGGCAGGAGTACCACTTAGATCTTGTCTGCATCCTATACACCGTACACCGGCTATCAGTTGAAAACCAGTATTCTATATTACACTCACTTCCAATATCTTCAAAGGACCAATACATATTTTAAAGTAAGAATTTCTTAACCAAAAGCCTTGAAATTGAATAAAAAGGTCTAAATTGTATTTAAGATAAAATTTCAACTGTTACTTAACATGAAGCAACAGAGCAGTAAGTCTCGAGCATTTAAGAATTCATTGGGGCTGACAGTGAAAATCTAGCACTGCTAACAGATGTTTGAAAAAATTGATGAGTTGCTTTGGTTGTTCTGTATATTTTCATTAGTAATTTCATATGCTGAGACCATGTAGATTGTTTATTTCAGAAAATAATTCTACTTTTTTAGATAAATGCTTAGAGATGAGTTCATATTGAACAGTTAGATTGTTCTGCCTACATTTTCAATGTTCATCAATTTCATTTGAAAAATAAAATTAAGGATAAACATAGGCAGTTTGTGCTAGAATTTAATTGTATAAATATTTTCTTTGCACAAACTAGCATTTTTTCACCTATGTTGGAAAACTGCAGAAGCCATCCTAGATAACCTGTCAAGTCTGTTACAACAATAATACACTGAATGATAACAGAAATTACTTGCAGTATTCAGAGTATTGAATAATGCATACTGTACCTCAGGAAATACTGCACCTAAATTTGATCAGTGGCAGATTGAAAGTCACTTATTTTCTAATCTGAAAATAAGAATTTTGGTAATGAAATAGGGAAAGCATCACTTGAGATTAAACTCACATCATAATATACCAGATTACAGATTGCATGAAAACTTCCATCTATATATTTGTAAATGTGGTCTCTTTTCACATGTTACCTGAATAGACGAGAGTTGCTTATGGCTAAAACAGATGTCTGCTTTAATACATAACAGTATAGTGCAGAAGTAATTTGGCAAACATGTATCATAAAGGAGGAAATTTATGTCTGAATATACATGTCTTATCATAGTACTATGCTATTTTTGACACCTATTCTAGCTGCTACTCCACATTTAATTAAAATAATGTTTGTGACTTGATGACTCAGTTACTTTGGACTCTAAATTGGGTTACTAAAATACCAAACATGCTACTTCCCAACAAATAAATCATATAATGGCTTAACACAATGGCCTAGTTCATACAATATGCTAAGGCAATGGTTGGCTTCTCACAAATTGCTAAACCTCAAACTATGAAATCATTCTACCATGCTACTGAATGTAAAATCACCTTGTGAGTTTTGTCTCACAGATATCTCATAGTGCACCAGGTGAAAAGTGATGGTAACTCTAACAAATATGTAATTCAATTTCACAGCTGAAACGATATGCAAAATAATATCTCAACGCTCAAATATAAGAAAGAAATTGGAATTGAACTTCTGATTATTTTTCACTACTATGAATGGGTTTGCAATTCTGTCAGACAAAAATCCACTCATAGTTGCACCAGCTACATCTATCCCATCAGCCCAATTTACAGTATGGGACTAATCAATTCAAAAGAGGTTGTTTAAAGTACTGAGTTCAGTTCCCTGTTTTGTAGAAGGAAGTTAAAATATTTCAGGCAGATATATGTGCAACTCTTCATAAACTGGTCCTGTGAAATACACTCCACCATCTCTCTGGGTAACTGATTAATGATCAATATAACATGACTTCAGGTACATGAGTTTTTCCCCTAAGTGTTCTTTGATCTATCTATATACTACTAAAACTCTTGTGTCTGTAACCTTTAAATGGGCAAAACAGTGCATCATAGCATACAACTTTTTCAACCAAATGGACTAACTTACAGATTTTGTCCAAAAGCTGGGATCTATAACTTCTATGGAATTAAAATTTGGCAAATGTTATAACATTTTATGACATAATACAAAACATCATAAAACTTTTCCTTTGGGTCAACTGCTAATGTTTGACTGTGCTGTACCGTTCAACATGAGCTACTTTCAAGGCAGGTACATCTCTGAATATCTCCCTGAATTTTTAAGAATTTCTTCAGTACATTAGAAGCTCTCCCATTGTTGAAGGCCATTTTTAAGGAATTTGGTAAGAAAACATCTTTGAAGCAATGACTCAATGGGTCATGGATTGTCTAATCAAATCTAAACGTGCCCAGATCCTTTGCTCTCTCTTCCTAAATTTAGTCTGAATTGTAAATGAGGTACCCAGAACCCAAAGAGGAATCTGAATGAGGCAGAATAAAAAACAATTTCCTATTATTTGGTAACTATCCTTCCATTAATGTGCTTACAATATGTAGAACACAGTGCAGTAATCCAGACCAGTAGATGACTAAGGAATGAGTGACTATGAGCAAGGCCTTCTGGTCCAGGACTTGTTTTTCCCTCATCTCCAGTTTCAGAACTCCACTAGTATTTTTGTGCAACCATGTTGTTTCTTTAACTAGCTTTTTCTTTATCTGGGTTTTAATTGGGGTTGCTGTCATGTAACTACTACAGGATGGGTTACTATCTGATGGCTGAAGATCACACTAAACATATGGCAGTGAAATGGGGTAAGACATAGTTCTGGATCCTGCAGAAACATTATCTGGGATGAATGCATTTTGAGGCCTTCCGGCAACCTTATTTTCCATTATTCTATATTCTCAATAAGGTTGCTCGGAAGGCCTAAAAATGCATTTCATCCTGGG
Organism: Azemiops feae; assembly: GCA_023970755.1. Taxonomy (NCBI): domain Eukaryota; kingdom Metazoa; phylum Chordata; class Lepidosauria; order Squamata; family Viperidae; genus Azemiops; species Azemiops feae. Next base: position 4,414,444 of record JALGBA010000018.1, read on the forward strand.
TAATGTTTCTGCGGGATCCAGAACCATGTCTTACCCCATTCCACTGCCATATGTTTAGGGGTGTGTGTGTGTGTGTGTGTGTATACGAACATATATCTATATATCTAGCTATCTACACACACACACACAGTATATACAATATACATAATGTACATGTATATTACCTTTCCTGGTCCCCTTCTCTATGATTCTAAACATATGGATCAATGTTCAAAGATAGGCCAAAAGAGGTCCTTTTGACAAATGCAACGAAATAACTGATTGCTTGAAGATTTGCTTTAGTTTCAAAAGTTATATCTAAATAGATACTTATTATCATCATGTTAATGAATGCTTTTTGGCAGGAGTCCAGGGTGAGCAACTGAGGAGGGATGAAGTAATGATCCTCAAAATATTATCTGGCAAATTGACGATACAGCACATTTCCGAACAGTGTGCACCATGCATCATACTAGAGCTCCATGTTTTATGAGAGGATATTGTGCCGGTCTCTATTTCTATTTAAATGGCGTTTGCTCTTGTTTTCTCTACTCTTAAATAACTTCTACAGAAATAACATTTACATCACCTCTCCTGCTAATGCTTTCAGAGTGTAATGATTGGGAAAAGAATAACAGATAGTACTACTCTTAAGATACTGCTATCAACTTACCTATACAGCCTTTATTACTGCTGGGTCTATGCGCTAAGATATGCTTCTTAATAAACCTCTTAGAAAAAAACATTATTCTGGGGTACTAATGGAAAGGAATTATTTTCTTCCTGCTTTCTCACATAGGTTTTAAAGAGGCAAATAATGAAAACAAATGTCATGAAAACCTTCCTTGGATTCTCCTCTAACTGCAGGACTAGGACCAAGGAGATTGTTACAAAAGTTTTCTTTGTACAAAAAAGTATACATTTGTACACTCCTTCCACACAAAGAAGGTTCCTGTAATAAGGAAGTGCTGGAAACTCAAACAAATGTGCTTGTTTTCACTTAAATGCATTTTTGCTTTTTATGCAGCGTCAGTTCCAAAATTGTTGGAATCATGTTGACTATCCATTATGCTTGCTCACAATCACAGCAGAAATAAGCTTCAGGGCAGCTGCTAATTGTATCTTCAGTACCTTGGGACTGTTTTTTCCAATGGGTCTAGTTTATTGTTTTCCTGTGCATGATGACACAAATAAACCAGGAAGGCACACTTCCTTTTGCCCAGAGGGAATATTGGAAGCAGCACAAAGTGAAGTAAATATAATTTATAAGGATCTTTTTCACTCAGTATGCAATTATCACTCACGGTGATGTCACTTGTTAATGCTGAAATGAGCACTCAATGTGGTATTTTTTGCTACTTGCCTCATTGCTTGAGCAGCCTTCCAGTTAGCACCAGGAGCTACAAAGCAGACAGAAATCCAGTTTGTGCCTAGCTTGTAAGTAAGGCAGTTATAGCAGGAATTAACACAGTGCTCAGATTTCTGGGGAACGGATTAGTCTCTGTCTGCTGCTTCTTGCGACACTTCCTTTAGTTGCTGTTCTTAAAGGCAAGTTTTTAGAAAAGGAGAATAAAATATATAGAGTAGGAGGTAGGGTGTCTTCTCACCATATGCTATTAGTATCAGATTGGAAATATTTTTACTCTAAATATGCTACTAAATTCCCGGGGGCTACCCAGAAAAAAGAGACCACTGACTATTTTTCAAAAGAACACTTCTCATTTTAGATGCATGACAAACACATTAGTTTAAGGTCAAGACATTACAGTCCAAAGTTCAGTCCCAATCTAACATGTTTTTCCTAAGTTACACTTGTTTAGTGAAACATAAGAAATGCCCATTAGTTCACAATAATTTTGTCTCTTTGTGTTCTTTGCTTTTGGACTTTTGACCTGACAAATAGTGGTTTGGTGCATTAAGGAACCAATATTCACTTTCCAGGACTAGATTAAAGTTGGCAGAAGGCCCAGGATAGGATTCGCTTAGAATACTAAGCACTTATTCCTCTGTTCATGGCTGAGCGTTGTTAGCGTAGGATTTAGCTTTCACAAACATTTGGCCTTGCCCCTGCTGTGAACTGGAAACTCAACTGAAATTGCCTGTATTTATTCATTTAGTATATTTCCAGGCAGCCTTTATTTTTAAAAAAGGAACAAGTACTGGAATATTGCTCAACAGCTCAATCCAGAACTCCTTGGTTGTATTTCTAATCTATTTCCTTTGGTTGCCTTTGTCTTGCCCTGCCCTGCCCTGTCTCCCCTTGTAATTTACCTGAACTGCTTACATTATTCATTTCCTGCCTATTTTATCCATACAAAGCCTGTTTGATTTGAAAACCAGAATTTAGAAATGTTGAGGCAATGTTTTCATAGCTAATATGATTCTCCCCTTTTATTTTTCTTCTGCAGAATTAAGTACTGTAGCTGCTAAATCCATCTCGGCAAACTTCAGGAATAAGTTGCCTGGTCTGGCCTGGTCTGGCTTGGTCTTTTTTCTTAAATTACCCTGCACAAAATAAAATCAGATAAAATCAGGGTTAAACGTTGCATCCATTTCAGTGCCTCCACTGATGTGGCTTATGTGGATTATAAATTGTACCCAAGAAAAGATTTAACCTCCAAAATTGTAACTTGAGCAGCCTCAAATCAAAGTCATTCTCTGTTGAATCACTCCAAATAAGAATGTTTCCACTTGTGGTTACCGATTTCCATAAGGTTTCATTGGTCAGCTCGTTTATTTTATTCTGTTGCCAGACAATTAAAATAATCCCGGGAACAAATGTCAGCATGAAATATAGCAGTTTTCATGTTGCCTGTCAACTCAAAGCCAAAGAGAATGCTATTTTTAGATGGGCATCCCATTCACCCACCTATATAAGGCTGTGCTAGAGCCGTTGGTGCTTTTGTATAATACATGCAAGTGACAGCTATTTGAAAGAGAAAAGATCTGGTTTTCTTCCCAGGAACAAGAACATAATTAGAGGAGAGGTTACCGATATTAATATCAAATCAGTCAATACAAATTAGTATTTATAATAGTGTTTTAATCTTACAACAGTACTTGCATATTTTTTTGTTTTAGACTGTACGTATCCTTCCTATCTGCCTAGTGCCATATATTTTTTCTCATACATTAATTATTTTAAAATCAAGGAACAGGCATTTGATTTTAATGTATGTCCATCTTCTGTTTTTTTACTCTGCAATATCTGGTAATACTAATATGATTATATATATATATATATATATGGGCTTTTCTCTGTTGCCCACTTGAGCTAATAGAAAACTAAACTGCATAAAAGCTGCTGTCCTCACTGCTAATCCCTATCTGGCCTTTATAACTTCTATTCCAGTTTACGTGGGTTGCTGGTGTCCTCATTTCTGCTGTGAAGACATGTTAAGCAAAGCCAATGATTAAAGTATTTGCTGTATTGAATACCATGATGAAAACTTATGTGGCAGTTGATTGCAGTTGTCTGCCCAAATGAAATGAAGCCACTTCCTCTACCTGCAGTGATTTAGTTATTACGTTTCTTTTTCCTGTCTATCCTACTACTTAATTGAACCCTTCCCATGTACAGTCTCAGAATTAAGTAGCTGTTGGTTGCTGACATAACCAACATTTTAGCCCTGAGAATCACTAGCTCCTGGCTCCCAGCATAACTCCTACACGTTTCCCACTTTACAGACTATCCAAACCATCCTGTATCTCAAATGTTCAGTAGGCTAGAAAGCCATCTCTCCTGCTTTATGGTGCAATTCTCCCAGCCATTGATCAGCTATTTGAGTATCATCTCTTTCCATCTGGAAGGTGGAAAAAATAGAAGAAAATCTCCAGGATTCAAGAGGACAAGATATGATTGCATCATCCTGAAATGACCAATGTGCACAGCTCACCTGAGTACCATGACTGAATAGCCAGATTTCATAAATACCAAAACTATCTCAGGTTGCTGATGGCTTTTTTGGGAAAACAGTGCTTTAAAACTAGAACAACTAAGGACAATTTGGCCTGCCTCATTCATGTGCTAAGAATGAAATGAAAGCAACATTATGGACACATGATGAAATAAAGATGTCGACAGGGAAGGTTTGTACCATGATTAAATGCAAATTGGCCTGGACTTTTTACTATTATTCATGCATTTTATTTAGCTTTATAAAAAGTTATTGAAATTATGTCTTAGAGGCTATGATTCTATATCCTTGTAATCCAGAAATATGATCTATGAAACTGAATTAGAATTATGACTTGTTTTCAATAAATAACCCTATTTTGTTATGAAGCAGAAATGTCATCCCAATGTTGTCCCAATTGGACAATAGCATGGTCAACTATAATGGTCATATGAAGGATGGCAAGATGTGGAGATCAATGCACTTGGAAGGCACTGTGCTGGGGACAGCTTTTTCAGTTCAATTTACAGAAAGCTCTATTAGGACAATGAGTTTAAAGTGGTTTAGCAATTTGACTCATCTCCTGAAAAGCTAAGCAAGACTAGATCTGGTTAGTATTTGAATAGAAAACAATTTAAAAATTCCAAGGTTGTATCTAGAACAGGCATCTCGAACCTGTGGGCCGTGACCTATTCGCAACCGGGCTGTGTGAGTGGCCGGCTGGTACGCGCCCGTGCATGCGTCCAGCCCTACTCACACAAGCATTGCAGATGCTTGGGGCCCTACTTGCGCAGGCTCTTGCGGCTCCACTTGTGCGAGCATCATAGGCAATTGCAGCCCCACTCCTGTGAGTGGTGCGGATGCTTGGGGCCTCACTCCTGCGAGTGTCACAGGTTCTCATGGCTCCACTCCAGCAAACATCACATGGGCTCGCGGTCCCAGTTGCTGGAGCATCGTGGGAGCTCGTGGCCCCAGTCATTTGAGCGCTTGGGACCTCGCGCAAGCATTCAGGGCCTCACTCACATGAGCATTACAGGTGTTCTCGGCCTCACTTGCACCTGCCCCTCCCACAAAACCATCCCCTCTTTCCCCTCTTTCCCCTCTTTCCCCCCCTCCGGGCTGCCAACCCAGAAAGTTTGTGGAACTCTGATCTAGAAAGTTGAATAAGAAGATGGCATTGGCAAACCAATTCAAATTGTTGCCAAAAGAAGTACATGGACATGAAAATGTAATCACCAGGAGCCAAGCTTCACTTGAAGAATTTACCAAAATAAAGTACTTCTCAGTGGAGTGGTTGATATAAACCCTAGCAAAAGATATAACCCCTCCATCCCAAAATACAGTACATTGACACTGAGAAAGATAAAGACATCTGGACTGAGCTCACCCCATTGCGCAGTGCTTGGGTCTCAAACCTGGGCTGTCAGCTTTCCAGCTGACAAGTGCAGCGTCTTTAACTGATGAGGCATTGAACCCCCTGTATCTTCTTTACTTTGCAGCTAATATCTTAAAATTCTTTATCTGGATTTAACAATTATTTTCAGTAAGCACAACACTAATAAAGAGGTTATACTTAAGTTATACTCCACCATGTTTGTGGAAAACTCACCCAACCCTTTGCCCTAACTAGTCCCCCTGTATAAATTGGGACTAATGTGCTGTACAAGCAACGAATATTAAAAACCAAAAATGACTTAAGAAATTGAAGAACTGAACAAATGGTAGTAACAAATTAAAGCATGAATTCTCAGAATTTTTCCTAGTAAGAGCTAAATTTTACTTGTTTTCCTTATTTTAGTGGGTACCAGGGCAACTGTGAGTTGGGAAAGAAATTTTATGGAACTGAGATTATGGAATAAAGAGAAAATCTCATAGATTTTCCTCCCAAGTAGGCTGTTGTAATTTCTTTCACCTTGAAGGAAATAACCATATCTGGCCTTCAATCAGTCTGAACTCTCAGTAAATTTTCATTAAGTTAGGGCTACTAAACCTGAGCTGCAAAAATCCAGATGGCCACTAGATTGCAGCAAAGAGATACATAAAATTGAAATATTTTGCTTCCATCTCATTCTCATCCAGATCTTACCAAACTGAGCAGCTCTTTCTTTCTTCGAAGAAAATATTTGAAAGGGAAAAAACCCGAAATCCACTATTTTAATATGATTTGAAGATTACAGCCACAGCTCCCAAAGTTTTGTTATTTCCAGTTCATGATTTCTGGAGTGGGGAAGGGGTCTGAATATCACAACACAAAGGACCATCAGTCTTCGGTAACATGTGCAAGACATCAAGTGAGAAAATGAAGGCTGAAATATAGAAATATAATTTAGGCCAAAGCATCTTAAAATAAGACAATACTGCCACCTGGTGGCAAAGTCATTAAAGTCAAACTTTCTCCCTGAATGGAAAGGGATGGAATATTCTTAATGTCTTGAACTCAACTCAACCAAGAGTCAAGTAACTTAAAGACCAAATAATGTATTATTTCATAAACTTTGAAGGATGATAGTCCTTTTGATCAAATGCATGGGGCATATTCCTGAGAAAACAGTTTGATATCTATGATACTCATTAAAAATGGGACTTTTAAAATAATGTTAGGCTAGGAAGACTGATTGATATGAGAGGCTGCATATTCAAAAAATCTCATGGATGAAAGAAGATCTTATAAAAATAAAAACAAAGAAAAATACAATGAATTACAGAAAACAATTAGAAGAAAAATTCGACTGGCAAAAGAAAAGTGGTTTGCAAAGAGATGCAAGGAAATAGAAGAGACAGAACGTATGCATGATAATTTCAATTTACACAAAAAAGTGAAAGAAGCAGCAGGCCTCTACAAAAAGAAAACCAACAATTTAGTTGACAAAGAGGGGAAAATTATCTTAGATGAGGATGAAAAATTGAAAAGATGGAAGGAATATATTGAAGAACTTTTTGAGGACACTAGGGATGATACAGATATGGGAAGTATAACAACTGGACCAAACATCACTATGTTTGGAGGAGGTTGAACATGCAATAAAAATAGCAAAAACAAGAAAAGCCACAGGACCTGATGATATCCCAGTAGAAATTTTAAAATTGCTGGAAGACAATGGGAAGAATTTTTTTTACTGCAGCTCTTCAATCGGATATATGAAACAGGAAAGATACCAAATGATTGGCTAAAATCAACCTTTGTGACAATCCCCCAAAAAATAAATGCAAAGAAGTGTACCAAATACAGAACAATAAGCTTAATGAGTCATGCCCTGAAAATAGTCCTGAGAATAATTCACACAACAATATACAACAAAATTGAAGAGTGTCTAGGTAACGCGCAATTTGGTTTCAGAAACAATCTTGGTACACGAGATGCGCTATTCAGCATTCAAGTTCTTGTACAGCGTTGTAGAGATGTTAATCACAGTGTTTTCATGTGCTTCATTGATTTTGAAAAAGCATTTGATAAAATAAGACACAGCAAACTATTAGAAATCCTGAAACAAGGGGGACTAGATGACAAAGACATCCAAATCATAAAGAATCTGTATTGGCATCAGGTAGCAAATGTGAGACTAGGCCAAAAGTACTCAGCTGATGCAGAAATAAGAAGTCAGACAGGGTCAGACAGGGTCAGACAGGGATGTATTCTGTCTCCACTGCTGTTCAATATCTACTCTGAGTCAATCTTCAACGAGGCACTGGAGAACATCGATGCTGGCATCAAAGTAAACGGTGTTTGGATCAACAACTTAAGATATGCTGATGACACAGTTCTGCTTGCCAGTAAGCATGAAGACCTTCAGCTCATCAACAGAGTCACAGAAATATCTAGAAAATACGGCTTGAAGCTTAACACCTCAAAAACCAAGATCATGGTTGTCAGCAAACAACCCGTTAATTTACCACCAATAAATTCAGAAGGAATACCACTAGAAAAAGTTGAAAGGATCACGCACCTTGGTTCTAATTTACATGAAAGCTGGGACATGACCACTGAAGTAAAGACAAGGATAGAGAAAGCTCGAACAGCATTTTTCAAAATGAAAAAGGTCTTCTGCAGTCATGACATAAGCCTAAGATTGAAAATGAGGCTTGTCAGATGCTATATTTTTTCTATCCTGCTCTATGGAGTAGAGAGTTGGTCTCTGACAGAAGGCCACTTGAAGAGACTAGAAGCATTTGAAATGTGGATTTACAGGCGGCTGTTATGTATAAGCTGGGTTGACAAGATCAGAAATGAGGAGGTGATAAGCCGCCTGGGAAAGCCAAGGGAAATCATCAAAACAATTAAAAAACAAAAGTTAGAATATTTTGGACATGTGATGTGACACCCAGAAAAATACGGCATACTCCATTTAATCCTCCAGGGAAAGATTGAAGGCAAACGAGGTCCAGGCAGAAGAAGAACATCATGGTTTCAAAATCTAAGGGACTGGTTTAAACAAAACTCAGCATCACTTTTTCGTGCGGCTGCTGATAAAAACAGGATCGCCAACATGATCGCCAACGTCCGATAACGGATATGGCACAACAAGAAGAAGAAGATATTCAAAAATTAGTTAACAGACAAGTTTTCTAAGTCACACTTCTTTACTAAATGTGATTGCTGTCTGTCAGCTTTTTTAGCTCCATACAATGCATCCCACCTAATGGTTGAGGGGTGGTCCTACAGTAGCATGACTTTGGTGTGAGTGGGACAGTATAGTTCTGGCAGAGATCTGTTCCCCTGGCTCTTGGGTATAAAATCAACTTTGAAATTAAGGAAGATGGTGTGTGTGAGAGGGAGTAAGAAAGAAAGAGATAAAGAAAAAGAGAAACAGAGATGGTCTTCCAAGACAACCTATTACTGATCTAATATTGTTTTCTTCTATCCATTCTTGTTATCAGCAGAATAATTTTTACTAGATTGAATTCATTCAGAATGGCAGAGATTTTACAAATGTTAAGCTCTTCTATTATCACCATTCATTGGAGTGTAAATGTACAACTATCACCCTCAGGTGGATTCTTAATTTGCACTCACAACCACATAGATACCAATTGGTATAGTCTAAAATACGTTTGACCTTTTCTTTACAGATAGTCCTTGACTTACAACTACAATTGAGCCCAAAATTTATGTTGCTAAGTGAAACAGTTGTGAATTTTGCTCCATTTTTACAAACTTTTTGTCACAGTTGTTAAGTGAATAACTGCAATTGTTAAGTTAGTAACATGGTTGTTAAGTGAAACTGGTCCCCCATTGACTTTGCTTGTCACAAAGTCACAAGAGGTGATCACATGACTCCAGGACACTGCAATCATCATAAATATGAGCCAGTTGCCATGTGTCTGAATTTTGATCATGTGACCATAGGATGCTGCAACAGTCCTAAGTGTGAAAAACGGTCATAAATTACTTTTTTCAGTGCCATTCAATAAATGAATTGTTGTAAGTCAAGGACTACCTGTAATTATTAAACATATACTTTCATTTCCTACAAGCATTTATTATCACCCATCCTCAAGATCAGATTACTTTTATTCCAGTCTATTACAAATCTTCTTCTTTCTTTTAGTTTCACACAAATAAAAATCATCTATTTTTCATTTATTTTTATTCCATGTTTATTAATTCATGCTCTTTACCATTTATTATTTGATTTATATAAATGAACCTAAGGATTCTAAACCATGTACAAGAGTAACAGTGTTGGAAACCAATAAAAAAGTTTTTTTTTTCAATTATCAAGTGTTCCGACTCTCACCTCATGAGCACAAAAATGCCTGTTGACCTCTCCCTCAATATAATAATAATAATAATAATAATAATAATAATAATAATAATAATAATAATAATAATAATAATAATAATAATAATAATAATAATAATAATAATAATAATAATAATAATAATAATAATAATAATAATGCTGTTCATTCCTAAATGATCCAGGAGGCTAACTATCTCAAAATATAATGTTAAAATTGACAAAAAGAGAAGAAAATATAACCCAACATTTACATGAAAAATAATCAAAATGTAAAACCAAAAAATTCAGAAAATACAAAAATCACGCCATTGTGAATGTCGCAGACAATCATAGCAGACCCTTCTCCTCTGCTAGACATAGCAGATAAAAGTCTTAACATCATTCTGAAAATCCAGTAGGGACAGAGATGACAAAATTTCTATATAAAAATTTGGTTTAGTGGTTAGGTCACCAGGCTAGGAGGCAGGAGACCATGAGTTCTAGTCCTACTTTAGCCATGAAAGTCACCTGGATAACTTTGGGCCAGTCACTCTCTCTCAGCCCATCCTATCTCAGAAATGTGTTGTTGTGGGGAAAATAGGAGGAAAGAAGGCGTACTGAATATGTTGGCCACTTTGAGTTGTTTGTAAAAATAATAAAGGTGGGATACAAATAAATAAATAAAAATAAAATATAAAGAGTGTTCCAAAGATGGGGAGGCCCAATGTAAACATGGGACCTGGAAAACAATGAGCCTATTTGATTTGGTTAGACAGAGGCAGATGATAATAATAATAGTAATAATAGTAATAATAGTAATAATAGTAATAATAGTAATAATAGTAATAATAGTAATAGTAGTAGTAGTAGTAATAGTAATAATAATAATAATAATAATAATAATAATAATAATAATAATAATAATAATAATAATAATAATAATAATAATAATAATAATAATAATAATAATAATAATAATAATAATAATAATAATAAAGTTGCAAGGGATCTTGGAGGTCATCTAGTCCAACCCCCTGCTCAGGCAGGAAACCCTATACCATTTCAGACAAATGGCTGTCCAGTCTCTCCTTAAAAACTTCCAGTGTTGGACTTCCGGTTTGCCACCGCAGTGCCGTGGATGCTGGAAGACGAGCTCTGTCTTTCACATCCGAATTCGTCCCGTTGGGGGACCCTAGAAAGGGTCGAAAGTCACCCTGTAGGGGCAACAAGCAAGGAGGGGACCCCTGGCTCTTCTGTTTGATCTGGGAAAGCCCTCCAAACCGGCGGGGGAAAGACTGGCCATAGCAATATGGCTCATCACTAAGCTGCTGACAGCCGAAATCAAAATCACCACCAAGCACCTTTAAAGCAATGCGGATGAAACTGGGTGAGATCTGATCTTCTCTTTAAGACTTTAAGTATTTTTTCCTGTAAAAGCTGCCCAAAGTATTTTCCCCCCTGTGAGGAGAGAGGGAAGGGAATTTCTACCCCATCCTCTAAGAAAAGCGTCGACTAACTACGCAGGGGAAACAGAGCAATTATAAGAACAATTTTAATCTAATTGGATGTATATGCTTTTGAAACCTGGGGACAAAAAGTGTTCCTATTCTTACTGGAGACATTTGTTTTCATCTAAAAAAAGAAATAACACCTGAAAAACTATCATAAAAACTTTGGACTTAAAAAGCTTTAAACGGCATCGGTGACATCTTGTGGCGAAGTATGGTATTACAACTTGTTACTGCCTAAAAGAGACTTGGCTTTAAGCCCAGACTCCAGAAAAAACTTATCTGACCTTGACAGCTACCACCTGTGAAAAACTCAGCTGCAAAGAAGGAACTTCTGGGCAGCATATCTGGCCTGTTTGAACTATGAATGTAAACTTTTACTGACTTTCAGAGCTATACATGGAGAATTGCTTCCCTATTTCTTTAGATGAGAAGCATATGTTATTATACGAGATGAAGGAATACCTTGGACTATAAAGTCTTACTTGACAAACAATTTTTACTATAAAGATCACCTATAACATGTGAAATAGATGTCTCATACTTTGCTATAAAAAACAAAAAACTATTTTTAACGTTTGATTCTAAAGTCTTCAACTTAACATACTATCAAGAGAATATGGATGAAGATCAGGAAAAAATCCTTTCCATGTTGAAATCAATAGACAAAACCATTCTTTCAGCTTAAGATGCAACATAAAGGAACAAGATGCCAGCTCAAATATACAAACCCAGATCTTGACTACAACCAAAGAACTAACAATGCAGAAAATAACAGGAGAAGTAGAACATCTAAATACTAAGACAGAGGACTCAATTGACCAACAGATCCAGCCAATGGAAAAATAAGAAAAGGGAGTGATAACACTGAAAATGGAAAAGACTTTTTACAAAAATCAAATTTTTTACAAAAATTTGAGGAAAAGGAAGAAGAACAGATTGAATGGAAGATAAACCTATCAGGACAATTGTGGGAAATTGGAGTAATAGGGAGGTGATGTAATGAATACAAATGGGCTAGTTCTTCCAAAAAACCTGCAACCAAATGGTCTTTCTTATTCCAAATAATATATATAATAATAGAGGGAGAACTATTTGATGATTCAAAAGCATTGACATGGAAGGTTAGTTGGCAAAGGAAGAAAGCCAGAGTAAGGCTGAAGAAACTAAGGGTTTTAACTTATTAGAGGGGATTTCATATTACTAACTAGAGGTTGAATATGGTGGAAAATAGATATTTTTTAGAAAATAAAGTAACATTATAATTGAATAGGTAAGATGTGTAACAAGACTAATAGACTTTGGTATGAAAAGGGAAAAAGGGAGAAGTTGAGATAAGGGAAATTTTGGTCACCTAATATAAAATATTTGGAAATCAGTTGAAAATAAGAATTCTATTTGCCCAATATGAGATAATAGATATTACCAGAAAAAGAGAGGGAGTATTTGAGCTTTTAAAAATTAGACCTAATTTTTTTTATGTATATTACTGATTTATTGGTTAACCCAGACAATACATATAATGGTTTTGAATTATTAGGGGTATACTGTATTATTAATTAGATGGTTTAATATGGTATAAAATAGATAACTTTTAGAAAACAGAACAAGACTATATTCAAATAGAATATTAGATTTTGTTATGAAAAGGGAAAAAGGAAGAAGTTGAATAAGGGAAACTTTGGTTACCTAAAGCTTGGAAATTATAAACACCAAATGTTAATTTGAATATTGATGGGAAATTAAAGCTTGGGGAAAAAGAAATAACAGGACATTGATTGTATATAAGGATTGAATGTCAACACAATTAAGATATGTATAAGCTAAAAATTATTGATAAATGTAACAAAGATGTTTTTACTTAGTTGATAATAATAAGAACTGTATTAGCCTAATATGAGATAATAGATATTAAGGGAAAAAGAGAGGAAATATCTGATGTTGTAACTTGAGATTTATACCAAAGATTTATGTATGTTATTGAACTATTGATTAACCCAGTCACCAAGTTGCTTTTTAAATACTTAATTGTAAAATTAGAAAACTAATAAAATATTATATATATATTAAAAAAACTTCCAGTGTTGGAGTATTCACAACTTCTGGAGGCAGGTTGTTCCACTGATTAATTGTTCTAACTGTCAGAAAATTTCTCCTTAGTTCTAGGTTGCTTCTCTCTTTGGTTAGTTTCCATCCGTTGCTTCTTGTCCTGCTTTCAGGTGCTTTGGAGAATAGCTTGACTCTCTCTTCTTTGTGGCAGCCCCTGAGATATTGGAACACTGCTATCATGTCACCCCTCATCCTTCTCTTCATTAGATTAGACATACCCAATTCCAGCAACCATTCCTTATATGTTTTAGCCTTCTGTTGAATGCAACAGAAGGAGGTTCCTTAAATCAGGGGTCCCCAACCCCTGGTCCGTGGACCAGTACTGGGCTGCAGCATGCCAGCAACTGGTCCGCACAAACAAGCAAAGCCCCATCCGCAAGATGCAGGCAGCACACAAAACCATGCACCCTCCGGTCTGCGGAAAAGCCTCTCTCCACGGAACCGGTCCCTGGTGCCCAAAAGGTTGGGGACCTCTGCCTTAAATGATCACATTCAGGGCCTATGTGACCTTGGATCACACACAGAAGTCGAACAATAACTAGTGTAGTTTCCAAAGTAGCAGGATTGTCCATGGCTGTAGCATGCTGGACCAACTATAGCTTCTAAATGTTCTTCAAGGGCATTATAGTAATCCAAATGGGAGATGATAAAAGCATGAATGATTCTGTCTTCCCAATCCCAGAATGGCCGCATAAGGAGCAGCAGCTTAATGAAACTGTGTTAAAGCCTTCATTGACATGGCTGCTACTTGCTCATCGAGCAGGATGAACTACAAATCTAGGATACACTGATTGTAAAGCATCTATAAACAGGCCCCAAAACACAAAATGACTCCATCTTGGACATATTCAAACTGTGGCTGTTCGGACTGAGCAGATTATTTTAACAGTAATTTCACCAACTTCTTGGGGACTGAATACAGGTAGTCCTTGATTTACAATAGTTCACATAGTGACTATTTGAAGTTATAATGGCACTCAAAAACGTTTTTCACATTGATGACTGTTGCAGCACCCCCATTCAGACACTTAGTAACTGGCTCATATTTATGATGGTTGCCATGTCCAGGGGTCAGGTGTTCACATTTTGCAACCTTCTGAAAAGCAAAGTCAATGGGGAAACCTGGTTCATTTAACAACTGTGTTACTAACTTAACAACTGCAATGATTCACTTAAAAATGGTGGCAGGAAAGGTCATAAAATTGGGCAAAATTCACTTAAGAAATGTCTTGCTTAGGAACAGAAATTTTAGGCTCAGTTGTGGTCATAAATCAAGGACTACCTATATACAGAAATTATATGGAGGGGGGAGCATGGAACCCTAACTCATCCAAGCTATAATTATTCATTTAGAGAAAATAAATTTAAAGATTAAGAGTAATTGAATTTATAAATACAAAGGCTCTTATTTTCAATTGATGAGTAGTCATTTGATGCTGTTCTTATTTATTTGTAAAGAAATCTGTATGTTTTTCTGGATTTACTTTTATTAAATTGCAGGCAACCATCCTATTTTATATAAATGTTTTGAAACAACATTTTTATGTATATGTTATCTTGATTCTGCAATCTCTCTGTGCTACTATGAGCTTCTGCAGCATTAGTTTGAATATGATCCTCTCAATTTAAGTAGTTCATATGGTTCTCTGATTTTTGTTAAAGCCACTGTTAATTAAGCTAATTGGGTAGTCTGATATGGAAACTGAATTTTAGATAAGAGAATCCTGATTAAAATGAGTTGCAAAGAAATCTCTTAAGCTGCTATTTTGTATAAGTATATGGGCAACATAATGTTAGTGGGTTAATATAATGTAATACAGTCTACACATGACTGTTTAGTTGACGCTATTAGTGCCACTGTTGTCACTATCATTTTGCTTATAGCTCCTTAAAAATGAATTGAATATATCAATGACAAATTAGCCTTCCCATTCTTGTACCAGGTCATGAATTCTAACAGTTGAAACTCCTAGCACTTCTAAACTGAAGACGTTTGTACTACTAATATATCTACATAGCTGTAGATATATTAGGATGATACTGTTGATCTGAAGACATGAAAGCAACACTGATAATATTTCAGCTAAATTTCTATTAAACCTATAATTTTGGTTCTTTTGTACTTTCTGCTAAGGCATTAAATGGTCAATTTAACTCTTTTCTTCAGATTCAAAGTTCTTGTAGAACTATCAACAGCTCTGATGTTGATGATATACTAATTATATTATGCTTTACTAAACTAGATCCTCATGTATCTTCACAATACTAGCTCAATACACTTTTAGCTTGTGTAACTCCTAAATAGATAATCCCTTCTACCTCAGCTTTAAAAGTCTTACAGCAACAGTAAGACATTTTTTTCTCTCCTAATGATGCTGCCTCTGCAGAGTTGCTTTGTAAGTGATGGTTTTACATCATTATGGATTCTCTGGTATCCAACAATTCCATCTTATTGCATAATCAGATATGGAAAAAAAAAGTTGGATCCAGGTTTAGTCATAGTCCCATTGGAATTAATTACCCCAAAGTAGTTCTGACTAGTTGGCATCCTATTTCTTTCAATGGGTCAACAGAAGTTTATATATTTATCTTCTCTCATTTTTATGGATCCATTAATTCAATTTCCAAATGAAAAATAATAAGGTACAAATGGATATTTAATTTATCAGTCAATATGACCATTCCTGGCCTGGATAGAAGATCTTTAAGAAAACTTTATTCTATGTACTTTCAAGCTTTTGGACTCTGGCCCACCAGTGTTTCTAATTAATGGAGGTTCTCATTACGATGTGAACATTTCTTTTATCAGAAGTAGACTAAAGGCTCTAATAGAGGTCATTGGACAGCAGCCAAGATTTTTGCTTTCAAATTGTATTCCTTTGCAAAACTATTCAAGTATGTTGATTAGCTTTCCTTGAAATAGAATGAATGTGTCTTGCTATTTTCTGTTTTCTTTTTAGCTTACCTACCAGAATATGGGGCACTATGTGAGAAAATTGGAGCTAGTTTTCAAATGAGAATAAGAATTGTTTCTTGGGGGGAAAGTTCACAATATAATTTGAACTTTAACTCCCATAAGCATCATAATAAATAATTAATATAAATACTAGCTAGGAATTATGCACACTGAAGTCCAGGAGAGGTAGAGATGATATTTTTGAAACTCTCATAAGCTTTTACCATTTCAAAGTTTTGCCATACCAATATTGTCATTTTGGGTGAACAGGAGGACAGACTTTACCAATCTACCCTGGGATTATAAAGAGTCTGTAGTCCAGTCTCTGTTCAGATAGATTTCCTACTATCTATCTGGCATGTAGATTTATGAAATCATTTCTAAGCACAGCATACAATTAATTGTTAAAATCAAAGGAAAAGATAAGTTCTATTTTGTTAGAGCAACCTTTTTTTCTTGATTTGCTTTTGCTACACTGTATTGTCAGAAAAGATGGTTGCTTTTGTTTGGCAATCATGGACAATTTTTACAACTCTATTGAATGAATAAAGTTGACACAATCCAGGAAAAGATTAAAATGTTAAGAATTTAGGAAATAAAGATTCAAACTGGGTTTCCTTGTTGTTAGATCACTTGAGAGGTGAGGTAATTGCAAAGGTAGAAACAGAAGGAAGTGAAAAGGTTTGTTGCGGAATAAGCAGAATTAGTTCAGAAATCATATTTAAAAAAAACCAAGGTAAGAATAGTAGAGCAAAAGAAGAATAAAGAAAAAAGAGAACAAAGAAAGGAAGAATATTCAGAGTATTTTGTTTCTACTGACAGAAACAAAAAGAGAATTATGAATAAGCAGGAGATAAGGAAGTGAACCCAATGCTTTTTACCTGCAGTGTTCTTTTTTCTGGTTGAATTCTACTTTTTGCAGGTAAGAAAGGCAAAAGAGCAATCTGGGTCAGCATACAGAGGTATCCAAACCATCCATTAGCAACAACTCATACAACATAGAGGGAGAGAGAGGCTGGAAAGTTTCACCTCTGAGGAAATTGCCCAGCAAATCACCTGAATAGTATATGCTTTCTGAACATATTCTGAGCATATTAGGAAATATACAGCTAACTGCTGGATATTAGCCTACCTTCTACTTACTATATGTATTCTAATGTGTACCGTATGGCATCGATTTATCATCCTGAAGGTATGTTTATCACTAAAATGACTCAAAATATGTTTTTTTCAAGAGAAAGTTCACAGTAAATAGTGTGCTTTGATTCAGTAAGTGTTCACTTTATCTCTTGTTAGAAACTTCAGTTGTTGTCTGAGTTCAATCACCGCTCTTTGAATAATTGTTCCAGATCTATTTAAAAACATTTTGAGATTTTCTATCTTAGTAACCTGATGAATCTAAGTGTAATAAAGCAAGAAGGTGTATGGATAATTCTGGCAAAGAAGCAATTAAACGTTCTTTAATGAGATGAAAAATGAGTGCAATTATATTTTTTAAATATGTACGATAAATTTATAGAATTCAAGGGAATTCAAACTATTAAGTCTAACTCTAGGCTTTGTTCAGGAGTCAAATGAAACCATTAGGAAGAGATAGTTGTCAACTTTCTTCTTGGACCTATCCTGTGAAGGGCAGAACATAATTCCCTCCCTTGTTTATCCTTTTGTTGATGCATCTTAAATTGCATCTAAATGTCAATAAGAAAATATTTCTTTTTTTGCAAGCACATGACATTCCTATCTCATGTTCAGTCTGCAAATAACTATTATTCCATTTTCTTTCTTACAAGTACTATTGCCAAGGTATATACTGTATGGTATGAAGTTTGATTTCCTGAATACATAACTTTTTATTTATTTATTTTAAATTTCATTGGATTATTTTTACCATTTCTCTGATCTATCAGTGTAACTTTGAATTTTATTCTTGTTGTCTAAGATATTAAATCATCATAGACAATAGGCTATAGAATAGGCTATACAAATTGAATGAAAAAATAAAATAAAATAATAAAATAAATAAATAAATAGTTATCTCACAGAATTTTGTCATCTGCAATTTTTTTCTCTGTTTGTTCATGGAAGTAATAAATAAAGGTATTGAGGCCTCTGGGGCTGAGGTCTGAATTTTTTGCCATTCCATTTGATATCTTCCTTCAACCTGATGAAAACAATTTATGAATGCTCTTTTAATCACTTACATATCACTAAGTCTTGTGCTATGCAACTTCCATATTATTCACCACTATGGAGTTTCAGCAAATGTTTTGCTGAAATCAAATCTAGATGTCAGAAGCAGCATAAAAGCCACTGCTTTCATTGAATTGAGACAAAACTAGGAACGTGCAACTTCCCAATTTAAATCAACCTTCTGTTTAACAAAGGAGGGGCAGAGTATCAAATGAGTTCTAAATCCATGTTTGTAGCCTCAGAAGCATTTCAAAAGGTGCCATCAGTATTATACAGGAAGATGATTCTATGGAAGTCAGTTGCCAATTCGTTTTTTCAGCTCAAGCCAATTGTGTCCTTTCCTGGACTGGGAAGCCTTATGATTTAATTACCTCTTAGTTGGATTACTGCATTGCATTCTACATGGGTTGTCCTTGAAGACCACTCAGGAATTACAATTGTTCAAGCATATGGCAGGGTATGCAGTTCTGTGAGATTCGAGTTTGCTACAATTGTTCAAGTTGCACTGGCTTCCAGTTGTTTATCACCTTTAAAGCCCTAAATCTTATGGCTGCCTCTCCCTGCTTAGACTAGGTGGTCTAAGCTCCAGGTCTCTTCCCTTATCTATTGCCATCTAGTGGAAGGCATCTTTTCTATGGCTGCCCTGATCCTTTGGAACAATCTTCCCCATGAGATTCAAAAGACTCCCACCCTATTAGCCTTCTGGAAGCTATGAAGATCTAGCTCTTCAACTAGACATTGAGCTAGGATAGAAGTGAGCCCAATGAATGCAGTGTAAATGTACAGTTTATGGAATGTTGCAGTGCTGTTGTTGGGATATATGATGTTGTTGTGGGGTTCAGTTGGTTATATTTATTTCAGTTTTCTTGAATATTATGGTGAACGTAGGATTATTCTGTATAAGATGGGCAGACGTCTACACTTCTAAATAAATGAATGAATAAAATGGCCATGAAGAGCCGATACCAAAGACTGCGAAAAAGAGGCCTGCAACAATCTACAGATGGGCAGATTTCAATCCTGGTTGTGTCAGCAACTATATGATCAGTTAATTGTGTCATATTACATCCACAGCAGAAATTGTGCTGGAGAATATGAAACATGTTACTTTAAAACTGGAAAACAACAAAGAATGAATTTAAGCTGGGCTGGGCTGGAGATGTCAATCACAACACCATGAAACTATGACAGAAAAACCAGCCGTAAGTTTAAAGAACATGAGGATTATTGATTGATTATGGCCCATCAAGTCATTTTCAACTCTTAGCGGCTAGGTAGATAGATTTTCTCTATAATGATCTATCCCTAACCTGCTGGTTCCAATTTCTCATAGTGTACTCATTGCCACCGTAATTGAGTCTGTCCATCTTGCTGCTGGTCATCCTCTTCTCTTTCCCTCCACCTTTCCCAGCATTAGTGCCTTTTCAAGAGAGCTGGGTCTTCGCTTAATGTGTCTGAGCATAAGGATAAACCTGCAGCGAAATCCAAGATTGCAAGATTGCAAGGGTCTACAATGCAACATTTTGATGCAGATTTCCCCCTTGTTGTTTGTAGTCTATAGTTCAGCTCAAAGGACAGTTCAGAGTAGGCCACATTGCCTAGGTTAGTACATCCACCAACAATGCACAACTGATTTCTGGAATTTATGAGCAGCACAAGGTGCAGTGAATGCCACAAATTCACCTAAGGTTACAATAATGAAGAAACCTAATACGGAATAAATCTCATTAAATTCCACAGGTTTATTTTTAAGCAGATATTTATGAAGTTCAATCTGAGTAATTTTGAAAAGGATTAGACCATCATTTTCCAACCTGGTGGTCTCCAGATGTGTGGGAGTATGACTCAACCTGCCAAATACTGGGGTTTGAGGAGGCTGGTTAAGAAAACTGCATAGATTTTGAGTTATCAGCGACCTGATTAGTCAAAGAATCTCAAAAGTATGAGTTTCCATTGAAACTTCTAATTACAACTCTTGATGAAGGGCAAACACCAGGGAAGAGTAATATACAGGCTTTCCAATGGAATCAGCCTGAACTCTTAAAAATAAAGCAGAACTGATTTGAAGATTCCTCGGTTATATTCTTAAGTAAGGAAATAACGAATGTAGTAATTAATAAAGTCATCATTTATGTGATGTTTTGTTATGTTTAAAATACCTTCCATATATTTAACAATCTTTTAAAAATATTCCATGTAATTTTCACTCATGAAATATAGAAATCTGTTAACAAAAACAAAATATTTTCCCATCTAGACCAGCCTTTCTCAACCAGTTGCCTTCTGTTTGTGTACATGTAGTCCTTGACTTACAATAGTTCATTTAGTGACCATTCAAAGTTACAACAGCATTGGGAAAAGTGTCTTATGGTCGTTTTTCACACTTACAGTCATTGCAACATCCCTATGCTCACCTGATCAAAATTCAGATTACTATACTACTACTTCTATACTACTATAGAAATGTAAAAAGTTGAGATTTGATTTTAATGTCTGATTTTACTGCAACAGAGAGAGTCGGAAGTCAATGCCTTTTGTTTCTCTCCCCCCTTTCTTCACACCTTTTTTGTTTTCCCTTTTTCTATTGTTGTCCCCTACTATTTGCTCTTGTATTTTCACATTTTATGTTATAAATGAATAAAACTTAATAAAAAAAAATTCAGACTCTTGGCAAGTGACTCATATTTATGACAGTTGCAATGTGCCGGGGTCATGTGATCACCTTTTGCAACCTTCTGACAAGCAAAGTCAAGGGGGAAGCCGGATTCACTTAACAACCTTGTTACCAACTTAACAGTTGCAATGATTCACTTAATAACTGTGGCAAGAAGGATTGTAAAATGAGACAAAACTCACTTAACAATCATCTCACATAGCAACAGAAACTTTGGGCTCAATTTTGGTTGTAGGTTGAGCACTACTTGTATTAGGTTTGCAATTCCCAAACTTTCTACCCCACAAGGATTAACTGTCTGAAATTAAATCAGATTAAATAAAGTAATGTGTAGGGATAAATGTGGAGTTTCCTAACCATTTGAATGGCAATGATATAGTTAAGAGCTAGAAATAGCAGAAATCACCTTCAATTTTTTTTGTAAATGTAAGCCAATTGTATTACAGCCTATATATGAGTAAATGACACTATCGCTACTCTTTCTGCTTACTGCTTTCTGCTATCTGTATTACTGCTTCTTATATTTGTAAACCACAAGCCTAACATAGCTTTCCTGATTTAATTGAGCACTACTTCCTAGGACCTGGATGAAATCTATGTCCTAATGTATCTAATGTGTCATTTGTTAGCATTATCCTCTTGATCCATGTTCAGTTCATTAGCTACAATAACGCCATGTCTTCTTGGAAATGCTACTGCCTAGGCAACTAATATATCTATACAATGTGTACCCTTGGTCTTGTCTAATATTTCAGATTTATTGCCCTTCTGAATATGGCTAGTGCTTTCCAGTTTTATGAGTTCTTGCAGAAATTGGAAAAGAATGCAATTCCCTTCTGATTTAGTTCCTTTAAGTTTACTTAGGCACATGGTGGATCATTTTAGCTAGCTGAAATATGCATAAATGAATACATAGATAAGCCCCACCCTGCGTTATTCAGTTAAAATTTTTTGGCAGAGCAATTCTTCCCATGTGTCTCTATCATCTTTCTCCCCCTTTAATGAAATCATCCAATTGACATCCAAGCTAGTGTTGTGAAGAAGAAACAGATGATTTGCTCTGTGCTTGAGAGAAAGCTTGATTGGAATGAAAAGTGTCCCAAGCTGGTTTTTCTCTTGCAAAAAAAAAGAAGTGCTAGAATGAGTCAGGTATACAAAAATGAAAAGATTTTCTGAATTAAATCAAGTCACTGTTTTAAGACATCTAACTAATGAAGGATTGTTTTAATACACACATTTATATTACCCTTTAATGTAGCCTTTTCCAACATGATATACTCCAGTTGTGTTTAGATTATACATCCCAGCGTTCTCTCTGAGGTTACATTTGGCTGTGCTGGCCAGAGATTCTAGGGGTTGTATCTTAATTCCATCTAAACAGATCAGGTTGGAGAAGATACCCCACTTTTCCACCACCCAAAAGCAAAAAAACAAAAACCAAGCAGGTGGATTAGACTAGAAGGTCTGTATCTCATTACCATGATCACAATATTCCCTGACTCAGGGTTTTTTTTTATTCCTGGTTTTTTTTGTGTAAATTCAGAGTCCAGTTCCCCCCACATCTACACAATATTGATTCATTAGTTACCACAGTAATTGACTGACTGTCTTATTTCCTGACCTTGACCCTGTGGTCTGAAAGAGAGTGACTCTACAACTTTTATGCCTAAGGCAGGACTAGAACTCACAATCTTCTTGTTTCTAGCCTGATGCCTTAACCACTAGATCAAACTGGCTAACTTCCCTGACCCAGTTACAGTGCATTTTTAGAGTGTATAGGTGTAGTTTGCCTTAATTGCATGTGCATTACTAGGGGAAAATTATTTTTCTTTTCTGCTGGGTTTAAACAGCAGATAAAATTTTTTCCCTGTTCTCTAGCCCAAAACTAAGCCCGTGAAGGAAATTTTCATTACAGATAACATAGAAAATTGAAAAAATAATGACAGGGAGAAAGACTTTGGATAAACTGTACTTTTATTTAGCTTAACATCATTTTCTGTTTTCTTCATTGTAATGAATGGGTTAGTTAAATCTGCATATGCTTTTGATTATAAAAGAAAGAACTTGTTGAACTTTGAATTTCTTTGCTCAGAGTGCAGAAGAATTGTCAGGCACAAAAAAACAGGAGCCAGGATAGAGTTCAAAAGTACTATACATTTATTTCATGCTGCTTATGCATGCATGCTACTAATGGTCATTGCAAATTGGCAAAGAGTGAACAGAATTCACAGGGGGCTGGACTTGGATCTCTTGTGGGAATGTAATGACTCCCAAACTGATGATGCATTTGGCCCAGCCTTTGGGTACAGCCTGGTTATCTCCTACAATGGATTTCTCAAAAGTGAGGCCCAACAATACCCGACTGAATTACTGTAAATAAATATGCACCAACATACTGTATATTGAAAATTACATTTAAAATGTCACCTGTGCATGTCTCTTCTAAAATGAGTCCCATTCATTTCAGAGGGATTACCCCTAAGAAAGTGGGCCTGGGCATATTGAATACTGTGCAAGAGTATCTGCAGTGTCATGGATTCCCCATCTCTTCTTCTGAAATATGCGTTTCATTTGATGACAAGAACTGTCTATTTAAGGATGAAGAGTCTGCTCCTTATACAGGTAGTTCTTGAGGTGTGACCATAATGGAGCCTCCCATCACAGTTGTAACTTGTGGCAGTCATTAAATGGCTGGTCATGTGACCAATTCTGGTTTTATTGCTTTTATTGTAGTTGGTTGTTAAGCATACCAATGTCTTACGTGGATACAGTTTTACCAAAAACCAAAAGTAAATGCCAGTTTTTGGCAAAACTGTCATAAAATGCAATCATGTGACTACGAGATGCTGCAAACAACCATAAATGTGAACTGGTTATCGATGCCCAAAGTGTGATCATGTGACTGCCGGGAGGGTGTTTCTGATTTTCGAAATTTCAAATCTGGGTTGTAAGTATCTACCAGGTAGGTCCGTTGAAACTTCGAATGATTGCTAAGAATGGACTATCTGTACAAAAATACAAAGCCTGTTTTAAGATTATGTTTTCAAATTGCAGTTTTGATAAACAATTCAATTTATAATAATGTTAAGAATTTGCTGCCTGAATAATTCTGTTGGCATACAAACGTATTTAATCTATTGGCCTAACTTTTCAATTAACTAATAGCACTTAGCCAGAGCTGTTTTATTTAGTGGTGTTAATCCTCAGATTAGGAAATGCTTAGAGTATTGTGAGCTATTTTATATAGATATATATATAGATATTATGGGATTATTACAAAGTACCATATTAAAATAGTAACACTTGGAGAACATTTGTTCACAATGTTTTTTCTTGCTATCCATCTCTTCACTGGTTCTCAAGAAATTGCAGATTAGAAGAAGTTATTTTAACTTACACTGAGTGTATCATTGTGCCAGGTCAAAAGTACACAGTGTCCTCCTGCTATGTCTATCCTTTACTTTAATGGGAGTTAACAAAACCCTTTTTGGTATTTTAAACCTCCTGTCTTGATAATTCTCACTCTTCAGTAACTTTGCCATAAAAGGTTATTCATAAAAGGTGCTTACAACTTTTTGACAAGATAAGCAATCTGATACTCTTCAAAATTTTGGACTATAGCTTCCAATAAAGTTTGCTTTCAGATTTTGTTTGTCTGCCTATAGATTATGGGAGTTGTAATCCAAACCATCTGAAGGGCTGTTTATCCATTGTGTTTATTCTCGAGAAACACATGTGTTACTGTAAGAGGAAACTGCTATTTTTTAGCACCATGGCCTCTGTAAAACTGCCATAGGCATTTGATATAAAAGCCCTGCCAACTGGCAGCATCTTGTGGATGTTATTTCATCTAAAAAAAAATAAAAAAAAACCCTCCCAAATAAAACAGGAAAAGATCTGGAGGGACCTTGGAAATTACTAAGAAATCCCAGGATTGTAATCTAGAGCAGGAGATAAAACAAAAAGGCAGTGGCAAAACACTTCATTATTGCTGCTTTTAAAAATTCATGGATATGCCTATCTAGCTAAATTTGCTTCAAGGGACTCTTTATATTTACTGTATACAAAATGTATATCTTGTATACCTTTTATACAATATGAAAATTAAGTATTAAGGGGGCACTTCACCTTTTATTCCATTGTTTTCAAAAGGCTCCTTCATAAGATCTGTTAGGCTTTGTTACAGGAGCATTTTAGTGCCTTGAAATGGAGGCAGTAGAAGCAGAATAGGGATCACCAATGGGGATAGGAAATGTCATGCTGATATTATTCGCTCTTTACTCAAGTTACCCCTTCATCAAACAAGAGTTACAAAAAAGGCAGTGGATGGTAGAAGGAATTGTATGTGTGTGTGGTTTGCAATTTAGAAGACTCCTTTTCGTATTCTGGTAATATGTTTTCCATTCTCAAGACAAGAAGATCAGGGAAGGAGAAAGGGAGTCTTATAGAAGAGAATATACTGTTCATTTAGTGACCGTTCAAAGTTACAACCCTAACCCAATGGTCGCATGTTCAAAATTCAGACACTTGGTAACTGACTCATATCTATGATGGCTGCAGTGTTCCAGGGTCATGGGATCACCTTTTGTGACCTTCTGACAAGCAAAGTCAAGAGGGAAGCCAGATTCACTTAACAACTGTGTTAGCTCTGGGTTAAACTGTGGAGTTCTTTTGTGTTCTCTGAGCTTGGAATCCACACCAGACAAACAATCAGGCAGAAAACAATGCTCTCAATGTTCTACCAAGGAGGCCACATCTCCACTAAAACTGATAGGACAAGTTACTGAATATAAAGAGGCAGCAAACTCCATACTCCACACAATAAGTTTTGTTGCTATTGCTACTGCCCCGGGCTTGGATTTTTTTTTCCCCTTTAATTTTCTGGGAACCCAATTATATAAATTCCCTTTCTTTTCCTGTTGCTGTTCTGAAAAAATATATCATTAAACTGATATTTGGTTTATTTTTGGTAAGAGACTTCCAGTTAATACTAATTTCTGGCTAAAAGAAAAATGACCCATTCCAGTCAAAGAAAGAATGAAATTCCCACCCTTGCACATTAAGATGCACGTGTAATCTAGCCTTTTCTCCAGTTTTTTTCTTGTGTGTTGGAATATTATCCAGATTCCCAGGAGGGAAGGAGTGCATTCCAGAGGAGCAAGAGACAATGCAGTTTGTGTGAGAGAAAAAGGAGGAAGGCAGCTTCTCCCTAATAGTTCCCCTAATATATATTTTATGGTACAAGTAGTTTGTTTTAGTATGGAAAGATTTTTGTCTATTGGTGAGAAACAATAAAGAAAACTGCTTAAAAGAATATCAATGTGTCTTTTTTGGTTTTTGGAGCCTGACACTTGTTAATTTAGTCCAAGCAGAAGATAAATCCCCCCTTTTTTTTTTTACAATATCTCTCCATGGAATAATTACAACCTGAAAACAAGTCTCTCTCAATGTGAATGGTTATTTTTGCTCAAATGTTCCATGTGCATGAAGCATGTGCAGCATCAATTCTTGATGTGACATGAAACAAAGATATGCTTAAAAACACATCTGCCAATCATTCTCTAAGCCAAATATTTTTAAAGTAAAAATAGCCATATGTTCTAACATCCCTTTTTTTTTGCTTTCTTTCTCCCTTCACTCTACTGGGGACCCAAGATCTACGGGGAGGAAGGATCCCTAAGGCGACTGTGCATGTGCAGCTGGTCTTCCTTAAATTCAGATTCCTGGGGGTAGCAACCCATAGGGCAAGTGAGAAGCTCAGAGGAAGAAAAGATTGGCTCTTTAGGACAAAACTCAACAGTAACCCTACACGTCTTTCCTGTACTCAGTTTCACTGCAGAGGCCACACAGGTCTAAAAGCACCTGAAAATGATTTAGCAAATTCCTTAGACATTACAACCTTGGATTGCATTTAGGGCTCGAGATGTCAGCATGAAAGAGGCTCAGTCCATCAGTGACATATGAAACTAAAGAGATGGGGGTGGGGTGGGGTGGGGGTGGGAAGGGGGCTGGGAGCAGATGCTAAAAATGTCACCAAGAGTATGTAGGTGGTTTTTTTTTTTTTGTAGCTGTGGGAAATTGCTTTAGGTATAGAAACGAATTTCTTCAACTATATCTTGGCTTCTGCAGATATCTCAGCTTCAGCCTCCCTGAAGCATATCTAGGGAGCTTATTCACATGCACTAAATGAAAGATATGGAAGAGTTGACAGTCCATCATTATTTTGGATTAATCACTAACCAGGACTAGGACTTCATGCTACTTTATATGAACTGGAAATATAGACCATTAATATAGTTTATGAGTTACAGATGCTGCTCTTTAACACTATATTTGCTTTAAAAAAAGGAAGAGGGACAGACTAGAGTATTTGGATCTTTTTGTTACAGTTCACTGTGTCAGAAAGGCTCTAGGAGGAAAGATTACTGCTGTTCATAATTTTTCATCGCATAATGAAGCATATATTGTGCTTCCATTAGTAATAACTGGAAATTTATAAATGATATGATAATTTTGATCCCATTACTGTTTACTTTACTTTTACTTTTTCCTAATTAAAATTTTTAGTTACTGAATTTCTGCTGGATATAGTTCTTCCAAAACGTTCTTAGTTATTCGTAGTTTATTGTCTTCTCCTTCCTCCTATAGTGCAGATTTGATAAGCCATACATAGTACAGGCCAACTTCAAACCAATTTCAAAGCTGTCCTCTTGAAATAACATAGTTAAAAACAGTTTAGAGGCTGATCCTTTTAGAAAGTGAAAATAGTATTTTGAATTATAGAATGATTACAATAAAGGGGTATCTGTGATGAAGAACAAAAGTAAGTTGCTATATTCCCATTGCAGACAGAAAAGTGAATTGCTGGATAAATCTGCAATATAGAGGGAAGTTCAAGAAATTTGAAGCAGAGGAGATTTTATATTGGAAAAAATACTACATCTATAAAGATAGGTAACAATCAAGCGAAGAAGATGCAATAGGAATTCAGGTTCATAATACTTTCCCTTGGGCCTCCGTTTTTTTTGTTGCCCTGCTCCACTGAGGAATTTGTATCTATTCTTAATCTTCAAATTCTTAAGATATTTATAGATAAATATAAGATAAATATATATTTTCTGATCTGTTATAGTACATTGAAAACTTTCACCAGTGTTCTTCTTTCGATTTTAGCAGAATGTTCCTTTGTAGCAAACCAATAGTCTTTTTGAAACATTATACTTTTTATAATCACACTGCTATTTTGGGATATTCTGAACAACTCTTTAATTGCTTTCCTTCATTTCTGAATGCTAGTATTTTGAATATTCAAAATTAAAATGAGGTTACAGTCATATTGGTCAGTCCCACAAGGAAGTAGATGGTTAAGATAAGACAGGCTGAATGCTCTGTCCTTATATCTTGATGCTCTATATAGCCAGGATGCTATAAAATTATTTCACTATATATAATATAGAAAAGCAGCATAAGGTGTTTAAACCTATCTCTCACATATTTTGGGTTTAGGGAGAATAAACCAGGTTTAGAAAGATTGGTGATGGCAGTAGGAATTAGCAATCTGCTATTTCAAAGCAGAAGACAGGATCAGGATACACAGTGAAATTCAAAGGACTTCTTCAGTAAGCTTGAGATCTCCAGCCTTCCATCGTACAAGTTCAGCTAAGATCTGCTGCAGTAACTGTAATAATCAGTACAGTACAGATGGTTAATTTTGGATGATCTATGTATGAACTCTAGCACACCAGTAGAAAGTTTCAGACAATTTTAGCCAGTCTGCCCAACCTGATCGGTTCATAACATGTGCAATAACATAATGAGTAAAGTCATTTGGATGTACATGTTTAATTGCTGATTTTTTGCACAAATAATTTTTTATTCTTCTGTAATGCTTTAGAATCTGGGGATTTGAAGCAAGAAGATACCAATGTTATTCACATGAAGGAATTTGCCAGAAACAACAAATGTAATGCATTAGTCCATTGAAGGATCAATTTTAACACACTTGGTTTTCAAGATTAAGACTGCATGTGCAAATATGGAAAATGGTGTATTGCAATAATATTTGCTGAGGATCATAACCTGAAAATAATTTATTTCTTGATCTGTTCAAAATTAAGGGTGAATAAAACAATTTTCTCTAGAGAGATGGATTTCCAGCTAATGAGGTTAGGGTTTTAGTTTATAAAGTTTAGTTCAGTTTTATTAATTTCCTGTAAGTGGGAGTACAGGATAAATATGTGTGTATATCCAAACCCGTACATACATTATTTCATGTTGATAAAAATGAAATATCTCAAATGCAGTTTATTACATTTACTAATTACTCTTGGTAGAATTGATACTGTACTTTTATTTTTTAGTTTGATATGGTTGCCATGCCCACTAGGTTGGGTTTGAAATAGATTAGATTAGATAACCTTTATTGTCAGTTTTTACTGTGGACACAATGGCACACATTAAAAATGAAATCTAGTGCTTGCTCTCAAAGTGTACACATACAAAACACACATTTAAACATACTATATACAACATATGTATAGACCTACACCCTTACATATAAGTAACATATAAATATTAATCATTGTCCATCTTGAATACATAACGGAAGGAGGAAGTTTTAGAGTTCACAAGGTTAATACTATATGGAACAAAACTGTGACTGAATCTGGATGTTCTGCTTCGGATACCACGGAGCCTCCTCCCAGACAGTAACAAGGAAAACAGGTCATGAAGAGGATGTGTAGTGTCCCAGACAATCTTACGGACCCTGCTCAAGCAACGCTTATGTACTATGTCCTGGATGGAAGGGAGGGAACTGCCAATAATCTTTTCAGCCATCCTCACCACTCTCTGCACCACCTTCCTTTCTGAAGCAGTGGTCCTTCTAAACCAGACTGTAATGCTATATGACAGGATGTTCTTGATCGTCCCTCTGTAGAAAGTGGTAAGGATAGGGGAAGGAAGATGAGCTTTTCTCATGCGACGTAGAAAATGCAGGCGCTGCTGTGCCTGCTTCACCAGTGTCTTGCTGTTGAGCGACCAAGCTAGCCTACTTGTTAACTGCACACCCAGGTATTTGATGCTGGTAACCATCTCCACAGGTGAATCATTCATGCACAGAGGAGTGTGGCTATGCCTGCCTTTTCTGAAATCGACAATGATCTCTTTGGTTTTTCCAGTATTTAAAACTAGGCTGTTTTCCTGACACCAGTTCACCAAACCCTCAACCTGCTTGCGGTAAGCACCCTCATTGTCATCATGAATAAGGCCCACTACTGTTGTATCATCTGCGAACTTCACCATATGGTTGGTGGCAAACCTAGCACAACAGTCATGGGTCAACAGGGTGAATAGCAGCAGACTTAGGACACAGCCCTGAGGAGAACCTGTGCTCAAGAAAATGGTGTTAGAAATATTTATTCCAGCTCACACATATTGGAGCCTGTTAGTAAGAAAATCAAGAATCCAATTGCACAAAGGAGTGTTTAAGCCTAAAAGGTCCAGTTTGTCTACTAGATGCTGGGGAATGATTGTATTAAATGCCGAACTGAAGTCGACAAACAACAAATGCACATGAGTGTTTCTTTCCTCTAAGTGCTTCAAACTCAGATGGAGAACAGAAGAAATAACATTCTCCGTAGAGCGATTTGGTCGGTAAGCAAACTGAAGCAGGTCAAATGCTGGCAGGAGGCTAGATACAATAATGTCCTTTATCAGCTTCTCAAAGCATTTCATAATGATGGATGTCAGTGCAACCTGACAGTAATCATTGAGGCCTATAATTGTGGACTTTTTTGGCACTGATAAAATGATGGCCATCTTAAAACACGATGAGACCACTGCCTGCTGCAATGAGAGATTGAAAATATCAGTGAGAACACAAGCCAGCTCATCTGCGCATTCCCTAAGAACACATCCAGGGATATTATCTGGGCCTGCTGCTTTCCGAATGTTAACTTTCCGCAGTGTTTTCCGGACAGAGGTTACATCATTCCATTAAAACTGAAACTATAACATAGTTCTATATATAATGCATAAATTATGGAATACATGACTGTCAGAGGCATTGATTGCCACTAATTTAAAGAGATAAATTAATTATTGTTGGTTCATTACCATTTGGTAGGAATCAGAGAATAGAACTATTGTTCAAACCTGTGAGCTTCCTAAACATATGGCTGGCTGCATGTGAAAAAATATTGGTCCAAATGACCTGTTAGCCCGATTCACTAGAACTTTTATTATGTTTTTAAATTTAGAGAGCTAATTGAAAATCTTTAGCTTCATTGGATGCTATTGTTCATTTTGTTTAATAGTGTAATATAGTTGATTAGGACAGGAAGGCCTGGAGGAACGTTGTCCATGGGGTCGCGATGGGTCGGACACGACTTCGCAACTAACAACAACAACATAGTTGATTATCCGATTTGATTGGATAGAAAATTCAGGAATAATTTAAATTTTCTGGGGAGAAGTTTTTTTCCTTTAAATAGTCTGAAACCATCACACACAAGGTTATCTTACTGAAAATATTTTAACCTTAAATTTGCTATTCTTTGAAAATGTATTTTGTGCTATATTTTGTGCTATATTTTTTTTGTGACCTTGGGCCAGTGAGTCTCTCTCTCTCTCAGTCCAACTCACCTCACAGGGTTGTTGTGGGAAAATAAGAGAAGAAAGATGTTTTGGATATGTTAGCTGTCTTGAGTTATTTGTAAAAATAATAAAGGAGGGTACAAGCAAATAAACTAAAATTAATCAATAATATTATTACCACTCCCATTCTATTAATACATAACCATGGTTGCTATTAATAGACCACGGACATAAAGCTTTCATTCTATTAAGAGTTTTTGAATGGCCTTCTTTAAAAAAAACTAAGATCATGGCATCTGGTCCTATCACTTTCTGGCAAATAGAAGGGGAAGAAATGGAAGTAGTCACAGATTTTATTTTCTTGGGCTCCAAGATCACTGCAGATGGCAACTGCAGCCATAAAATGAAAATATCCTTGCTCTTTGGGAGGAAAATATGACAAATCTATTAAAAAGTAGAGACATCATTTTGGTGAGAAAGGTCCATATAGTCAAAGCTATGGTTTTCCCAGTAGTCATGTATGGCTGTGAGAGTTGGACCATAAGGAAGGCTGAGTGCTGAAAAACTGATGCTTTCAAATTGTGGTGTTGGAGAAGATTCTTGAGAGTCCCCTGTACTGCAAGGAAAACAAATCAGTCAATCCTAACAAAAGTCAACCCTGACTGTCCTTTGGAAGGATAGATACTGAAGCTGAAGCTCAAATACTTTGGCCACCAAAGGAGAAGAGAGGAGTCATTGCGAAAGACCCTGATGCTGGGAAAGATTAAAGGCAAAAAGAGAAGGGGGCGGCAGAGGATGAGATGGTTAGATAGTGTCATCGACATGGATTTGGACAGACTCAGAAAGACAGTTGAGGACTGGAGGGGCCTGGTGTGCTATGGTCCATGAGGTTGTAAAGAGTTGGACACAACTTAGCAACTGAACAACAACAACAACAAATGGCCTCCTTACACTCAATATCTTTATGAATCAGTCATGTAGATCAGTGGCCTCCAACCTTTAGGGCACCAGGGACCGGTTCCGTGGAGAGAAGTTTTTCCATGGACTGGAGGGGGCATGGTTTCCAGTTCTGCCAGCATCCAGTGGATGGGGTTTTGCTTGTTCGCATGGCCTGGTTTCTGACATGCTGCAGCCCGGTATTGGTCCATGGACCGGGGGTTGGGGACTCCTGATGCAGATACTAGGATGGCTGATAAAAAGATGAACAAAGCAGTTTTCCTACTTAACATGAGACATGATACCAAAACCTCATGAGTTGAAGTACTTCTCATAAGAATGGCTAGAGTGAAATTAGTGTTTAATGTATCCTGGCTTAACTTCTCTTCTGATGATTTGCAGCAATCATTATTGGTAATATTTTGTGCAACATACAGATATATTTGGCAAAGAAAGAAAGAGCTGCCAAGTAGCTTAGCAGTGAAATACAAGGAAGTGCCTATCTAGACCAGCATTTTCCATTTTAGTACTCTCCAAAAGTGTTGGACTCCAACATTTTGACCATGTTAGTAGGGCTAATGAAATAAATCAAATAAATATGCAATGTGTCAGGTTGGAAAAGCTTGTTTCAGTTATATTAAATTATAAATGACATTAACCATAGTTTAATGTATGATGTAAAACTAATTTTCTTGGTTTAATTTTAGACTCTTTAAACTTGACATGTTGCTGTCTTGCATTTTAATTAACTGGACAGTCCACATTGTTTATGCAAATGTACCATTTAGTCAATTTTCCAGCACCAGGTGGTAAGAACAGAAAAACATGGTGCATATAATGAACAATTAACAGAACTGAGCAGTAATGTAAACTATCAATTATAAGTGCACCAACTGCATGAAAACAGAAAGCATAGCTTCTAAGTTTGCTTATATTAAGAAAAATCTATGTTGCACTGTAGATCCTGATTCTAGCTGTAAATTAGATTAGATAGTTTTTAAGATGCCTTCCAGTTCTGTGATAAAAGTAAAAAAATATTACTCATGCCATGTTTAAAATAAAAACCAAAGCAGGATATTGTACAGATTTTGTTTTTTCAGCCTTCCTAAGAAACAGGTGCCTGCCTGCAGATAAAAAAAATTGCCTGAAGAGATGGTGGTCATCCGAAATCACAGCAGTTCATTTAATGACCATTCAAAGTTACAACAGCACTGTAAAAAGTGATTTATGACCGTTTTTCACACTTATGACCATTGCAAGCATCCCGATGGTCACATGATCAAAATTCAGATGCTTGGCAACTGGCTCATATCTATGACGGTTGCAGTGTCCTGGGGTCATGTGATCACTTTTGCGACCTTCTGACAAGCAAAGTCAATGGGGAAGTCAGATTCACTTAACAACTGTGTTACTAACTTAACAACTGCAGTGATTCACTTAACAACTGAGGCAAGAAAGGTCGTAAAATAGGGCAAAATTCATTTAGCAACTGTCTCACAGCAACAAAAATATTGGGTTCAATCGTGGTCATAAGTCGAGGACTACCTGTAATATAAGACAGGTTAGGTGTTTTTTTCCCCCTTGATCATACTTTCAGCCTCTCACAGGCTCTTTTCTTTAAGTCATGTGTCTGTTCTATAACTTGTATTTTGCCTTAATTTTTGTCCAGAATGAAGACACCAGGTAGCAATCCTCAGCTGCCTTTTAAATTTTTGATCACTACATTCTTTAAGAAGGAAGCAAAAATTTATGCTTAAAGCTAATAAGCTGTTGATGCCCACAGAACCTTCTTCCAAAAATCTGGGCAGCCTGAATCTAGCTAAACAGAGAAAATCTGCTTCTTTGTGTAATGAATAAAACTAGTTGCTGTTTATTTTTTCAGTGCTTTTCATGCTAAATTCAATGCAACATGAGCACAAAATAAAAACGTCCTAAATAGGACAAAACATGAGTTTTGGTCAGATCAGTCGTGCTCTTTCAGGCTAGAAATGTACAGGATTTGTTTTTTGCATTTTGACAGTGACCTAACTTTGTGTGGAAAATGTGTATGTCTGTGCATAAACATATGCACATCGCTGGGAGGCAAACCATTTTTAAAATGCCATGACCTGAACTAGAGAATCAGCAACGGCACCATTTATAAATGGTGAGTAAATGTCTTCATGCTTCAAAATTAATCATATTATTTTTGGAGAATGAAATCTCCCAATCTTAGTCAAAGTTGGCACTCGTATTTTTGGTAGTTAGAAAACTGATGATTATAAATTGCATCTGTTGACTCTCATTTCTGGGTCTACTCAGATGTTTCCTTAGTGATGTGAGTGTTGTTGGACAATATGCAATGAACCTAGAACAATGTTTTTCCTATCTGATAGGAGGAACATTTATTTGATTTTAAAGGAACCAGCTGTCACATTGTCCAGAGCTTCTTTTGTCGTTGCTAAAGTAATGTGGAAAGGAGAAACACTCAAGATTTTTTCATATGGATAAAGTTTATTAAATATTTATCTGTCCTGCTCCCAGTCTGATTCATCTGCCTATGGTTCAAAACTGGGGTTTGATTTATTATTAGTTTCATTTCACTAAAACAAGGCAGCTGAAAATAAAACACAGATAGGGCTTTATTATAAATCATAAACAGTTACAGCAGATAGCAGGAGTCAGAACAAAGCTTGTCTATTCAGAAGGAAGGAAGGAAGGAAGGAAGGAAGGAAGGAAGGAAGGAAGGAAGGAAGGAAGGAAGGAAGGAAGGAAGGAAGGAAGGAAGGAATTTCAGTGCTGTAGCTGAAAATAAAATCCAGGAAAAGACAATAGCAAAAAGCTCAGTTTTGTTGCCAGGAACATGAATATGTGTATAAAATTAGCAGTTTGATTTAAGAATTTTTTTTCTCTGCAGGTCATAAGCAGAGCTTTGAACTGGCCCTAGACAGAGATCAGTAGCCAACAAAGCCATTGTAACAAGGGACTCAGATACTAAAGCTCAATATGAATGCATCTTCAAAAACAGAGAAATGCAATCCTGGCTATCATCAAATGTAGGCACACAGATTTATTTCTGAAATCTTGAATATACCAGAGTGGAAACATAAATCACCAAGGAAAATAACCCATAGGGTTCAGAGAACCCATAGACATGATTTAAAATGTGGCTACCTATTTAAATATTCAAAGCCATGCCTCAGACAGGTCCCCCCCCCTCAAGTAAAAATTCAGTGAAAATTGTGCAGCTGGTTTTAACAAAATATTACTCTTAAATGATAACTGAGCCCATTGTGTTCTTTTGAAAATAATTGGAAGCTGAAAATGTGGCACAATATCTTCATCAGATATTTGGTTGTAATGGGTTAACCTCCCATATTTTCCAGATGTTATGGTCACTTGCAAATATATATTTATTGTTTTCTAATTGCCCAACCAATGGATTTAGTTACCTGACAAATCATAAAACATAAGGCAATATGTAGTTCTCTACTATTCTGAAAATGAAATATTTAAAAAGACGATATTGTTTGAGACTTGCAATCAAGCTTAGTATTATACCATAATATATAGTAGTTAAATCATTCTTACTTTTTGTCTAGTATGGAATTGAAAGTTGAATCTGGAAATGGGGCATTTTTTTCAATTTACTTTTTACATCTAGCTGTGATTAAAAACAATTCACATTTGTATTTGAAAAAAGATTCTGTTCCCTTTTTTTTGGGAATGCCTACATTGTAAAATGTAATTTGCTTAGTATCAAATTTTCCCAAGCAATTTTCCTAATGAAGGGTAATTCCAGTTATTTAACTATTATACATTTTGGGGATATATATTTTGATTGGAGAACTGATCCATGACATTTGGTATGATGAACATTACAAGAGATACTGGAGCTTTGGATTGTTATTACTTTGAAACTGCAAAATTAAGTATGTTCATCTTAAGATGCAAACTGAACCAATTTATGGTTTCCCGAGGGAGTCTCCATTCAGACAATAACTATA
Organism: Azemiops feae; assembly: GCA_023970755.1. Lineage (NCBI taxonomy): Eukaryota > Metazoa > Chordata > Lepidosauria > Squamata > Viperidae > Azemiops > Azemiops feae. Next base: position 4,450,994 of record JALGBA010000018.1, read on the forward strand.
TTTAAACAGAAATAAGCAGCTAAATCATGAAATCATAGATGATCTTCAACGTAAAACTGACTACATTAGAGGACTCAAAGCATGGCCTCCTGGAGAGACTGCCTCTCAAATGAACGCTCTCTGCACCTGCAGGCTTGGGACTGTTGCCAACTACATTAAAATGTATGATTTATCATCTAAGAATCTCCAGTATCTTACTCTTATATTGTCAGCATAGTTTATTGACCTGTTCATCATAAACAGGTATTGTATGTGTCTTCTGAATATTCACACTACAAATGAAAGTGATTTGAACAGAGTTAGGGAACTTGGGGTATCCATATGTTTTAAACTTAGAGCTTTCATAATCCCAGCTAAGCAGCATTAACTCAGAACATTCAGAAGGGACTTGGTGACTTGGATTTGAAGAACTACTTTATGGAGAAATGCACTGAAATTTCACAATCATAATAAATAAATGAATGTAGGCTATGGAAGCAACTGCACTTTCATGACCTCTTCTGTTTTCAATTACTTTTTTTTCTTCCAAGGATTTTCCCACACATGCAGGCTTTTTTCAAATGAAAAGAGCAGTGATGGCGAACCTATGGCACACGTGCCAGAGGCGGCATTCAGAGCTCTCTCTGTGGGCATGTGCGATGTTGCCCCAGCCCCGCCTCCCCCTGTGGCCTCCTCCTCACCAGCAGCCCCCCAGAAGAGAGTTGCCCCGAGCACGGCCCATGCAGATCAGCGCAGCCAAGGACATGGCAGCCAGGCAGCGGGGACAAGACTCCACCCTCATGCCCCATCGCGCACAGTTGATGCTGCGGGGCACGGGCAGAGGGCATGGCTGCCATGGTGCTGCTGGGCCGCCTGGGCGATCTGCGGTGGGCCATGGAGGCGGTGGGTGGCCCTGTGGGTGGGCGGGCCCGGTTTTTGGGCACTCGGTCTCTGAAAGGTTCGCCATCACTGGAATAGAATATTGACAGGATTGGTTGTGATAGGAATTAACTAATTGGCTTGTCACCTGAGCCTGAGAGAGAGTGACTGGCCCAAAGTCACTCATCTGCCTTTCATGATTAAGGCAAGATTAAAACTCACGGTCTTCTGGTCTCTAACCTGGTGCTTTAACTACTAGATCAAACTGGCTCTCTTTCTGTGTTCAAGTAAATACACATCACTTTGTCATTTACATTTATCTTTCCTTTCCAGATAAATCACAGAAGATATTATTGGGAATTTAAAAGTGCCAGGCAGCAGGCAAATGGGAATGCCAGCTCCCACTGCAACTTTTCACTATTAGAGGTTTCCCTATGCTCAGAGGCCTCCCTCAATACAGCCATATGGATAAACAAAGTGGAATTGGCATTACTCTGAGTTGCTTGGGCTCTGTAGTATTACATAGGGCATAAGAAAACAGCTGGAAAGGAGGCAGAAGCAGGAAGTTGTAAAGGTGCTCAGGTCTCTCAGCAAACACCAGCAAATCTGGCTGGGAGGGGAGCATAGTTTACTGTGCAAAGGAGTAAAGGCCAGAAAGCTATACTGTGCCAAAGAGAAGAAGCTCTCCATCCTCCTTGCCCGTCACCCAGAATCTGTGCATGTATATGGGAGATTGGCACAACTAGTTACTTTCCTTCCTGGCACTAAATTCCTCCCACCCATGTATCCCCAAGGGCTTGTTCCAGTTTTTGCTCCGAGTTGGCTGATTTCATCCAGTGACAATCACACTAGCAGGGTGAGTCTTAGCAAAAATCTTAAACTTGATGCAAATCGCCAAACCTCCATGCTTTCCCATTTAGTGTAACAGGAGCCATAAATGAAATCTGAAATTGAGCTATATCTACAGGAAATATTCCCTCTTCTGAGAAGAAGATATGCCAATCTGAAGGTAAAACTTTTTTTAGAACTACTAATATAATTTTGATTTGGAGGCAGAATTTGAAATAACTTTCTTTGAATGTTAACTCTTCTGAGGGGATAAAGTCTGCCTGGTTCAAGAGTTCAATGTTTTTCAACAATAAAACTAAATAATGTTCTGGATAATAAGAAATGCTGCCACATAAGGAGCCAGAATGAAATAGTGATAAAATAGCTCTTTTTCACAGTATTGTTTTAATAAATTTAGGTTTAGTGACCTGCTGTGATAGTCTTCATTTCATTCATCATTTCCTTTTTAAAAATAATTTGTATGCCATCTACTTGTCAGACTCAAGGTGGCTTACATATTAAAACCATAAAACACTTTAAAACAAAATTCAGTGTTAAAAATATATCAATTGGTATAGACTTTTGAATTACTGTAACAAAATCCTTTAGTACTGTAAACTTTATGGGAAAAAAATCCTTTTTAGTAAACAACATGAACTATCACATAAAGCGGGGAGGAATTGGAGAACAATTTATCTTATCAAATTATCAAATACTTCCAGTTATTTCAAATAATTAAGAATTATTGATACAGATTTTGGAATATTCCAGGACAGAAAACCATTTTCAGGACCTCTTTTTGCATGACTGGTATAATTACATTGATAAATACCCATGGCCTTTTCCACAGGTTTCTGTTGATACGGGTAGTCTTTGACTTACAAGCGTTCATTTAGTGACCATTCTAAGTTACAATAGCACAGAAAAAAGTGACTTACTTTACAAAAAGTCCTCACACTTACAGTATGATCATGTGACTTATGGTCACATGATCAAAACCCTAGCACTTGGCAACTGGTATATCTTTACAATGGTTGCAGCATGCTGAGGTCATGTGATCATAATCTGTGACCTTCCCAGCCAGCTTTAGACAGGCAAAGTCAGTGGGGGAAGCCAGATTCACCTAACAACCATGTGATTCACTTATCTGTAGTGATTTGCTTAACAACTATGACAAAAGGTTATAACATCAGGTGTACCTCATGTGACAATCACCTTGCTTAGCAATGGAAATTCTGGACTCAATTGTAGTCATAGGTCAAGGAATATCTCTATATGCAATGGACAGAAAGGGAGGACAAATCATGTTGAGAGAAAATATTGCTAAGAATTTTATCTACTAAGAAGTAACAATGGGATAAATGATTAGAGTCTTCTATAAACTGTAGAACTTCATATATCTATGTAATTTGCAGGCACACTGCACTATTAAAAAAGAAAATGATAGAAGAAATGAGAGGAAGAAAGAGAAAAGAAACAGAATACAAGTAACTCCCTTTTGATCTTTTTAATCTGTGTGGTTTCAATCCATGGATTAGAAGAGATATGTTCTTAGACCTCACATTTAAGTTCATGTTTATTTTGTTTATTTTGGTTGTTTTATGATAGTTTGCTACCTAGGTCACTGTACTGTGAAACAAGCAGCTACAACAAACAAATAATAAGATTGCTTCATGCCAAATAGGAACAACATGGTCCTCTTTATGCTGAGAACTACATCTAGTTCTCTATTGTAGTTGAATAGTATAAATGGATGAGATTTTTTTTCTACTTGCTTCTGGATAATAACTTAAAAATTTGAAAATGACTTCAGAATAGCTTGCCATTTTAAAAAAATGAACACTTATGGAAGTACAGTTAATAGAATCATTCCACCTCTACATATAGGAAACACGAGAAACCCTCCTCGGGACTGCTTCTTCCGATAATACCACAACTCCCTCTGTATGCTTTAAAATTGAAGTACAGTATGTTAACCCACACCAAACAGAAAACTCAACTGATCATATCTTCTTAGTTTAAATACCTTGCTCACAACTTCAATTACTGCTGGGGGGGGTAGTGATAGGGTGGGGGTGATTGCCCTTACTTCAAGTGGGGAGGACAGCTTGGTTTGATTAAATGGCAGATGGGAGAAAGATTAAGCATCTTCTTCCCCAAGTTTTGTGCAGTTTGGTTTTCTAGCTATAAGCATTAGTACAAACTTTATACTTCTACCCCAGACTAATCATTTCAAAAGCACATTTTTTAATGTACAAACACCACATATATATCAGAACGCATAGCGAAAGTTATATCCTATATATCTCTTCACATTTGCTTTGCAAGCTGTTTCTATAAAGTAGAATATTTTCAATATACTGTATTTCTTTCCAGATGCCCATTCCATGGTTTGGCAATTATAACATCAGTGTCTGTTGCCTGTGGTCCATCTAAAGTCCCAAACAGATTCCACAAACTGAAATTCAAATCACAACTTTCACCATACATTGTGTCTGTGTTTGTGTGTCACACCATGATTAATTTAACTATAGTGTTAAATCAGTGAATAAGCTAAATTATAAATATTAGGTTAAAATGTTGGCTAGTTGGAGGTTTAACTGAGTTATGATCAGTCAAGATCTTGCAAATAAATTACAACAGATTATGTCCATCTTTTCCAATGCCCAAAATATGAGTCTTCAGTTTCTCTCTATATCTAACTTATTACAGATTCAAATATGTTGAATTCATAGTATGTTAGATAGTTCTAAAATGGGTTTAAATATGTGCAAAATTTGGTATGTTATATAGTCCCAAAGAAGAAATGAAATCAGGATAAAGGAGCATATTTTATCATCTCTTTCATATATATTCACACATTTTAAAATAATTAACATAATTTAAATAAGCATATATCTTAGCATAGAAGGGAAAGCTGGCAAATGATTTTGGTGCCATTTGAACCTGTTGCCCAGTTGCTAATTCTTGCAAACAATTTTACTCTTTCTCTTTTGACTCTCTCCGTTTAATTGGATTCTGTTAAGTTAGACCATCAATAAGAAGATTGTCCTCTGCAAACACACAGAGAACAGAACACACAATCACTTAGTTATTCTTAGTTATGTCCAATTAAATTATCACCACTCTTGTTTTCAAACTCTCACATTTCTAAAAAAATGGGGCTTTTCAATAAAAAAGAGGCTGTAGGAACAATTGATTAAATTGTATAGGTTGCTTTAGCTAACAACAAATTTATTTAAAATAAGATTATCAGATATGAGTTGCAAAGGTCAAAGAGTTTTCTGCAGTTCGGTGATGTCATCTAAAGATGCTCTGAATTTTTACAGTCTAAATCTGGTTGCCTTAATCTAGTGGTATCAAGAAAATATATTTAGTTATTAAGGAGAGTTATTACTATAGCAATTTCTTTTCCTACTGCAAAATTGGTCCCTGGAGAAGATATTCAAATACTACTGGAAATCTGTCTATGGAGATTCTCAGTCATCCAGGTCATGGTTGCCCCAAAGGTGCTTTTTTCATGAGGCAACTGGACTTTCTTGTTTTCTGGAAGACGTTTTGCTTCTCATCCAAGAAGCTTCTTCAGCTCTGATTGGATGGTGGGGGAATGGAAGGATTTATACTCCTTGCAGATAGCTGGTCATTTGCATTCTTTTAGTGAGTCATTGAAGCCCCTTTTGAACAGCCCTTTCTCAACAGAGGAGGAAGGATACATCATCTATTTCCAGTCTACAACACAGTTTTTTCAACAGTTCCAAGAAGGCTCCACACCCATTTCCACTACTCAGGTGACCAGATGACACAGATAAGCCTCCAGGGGCTTCAACAACTCTCTAAAAGAATGCAAATGACCAGCTTTCTGCAAGGACTATAAATCCTTTCATTCCCCACCATCCAGCCAGAGCTGAAGAAACTTTTTGGATGAGAAGCGAAACATCTTTAAGAAAACAAGAAAGTCCAGTTGCCTCATGAAAAAAATCACCTTTGGGACTACTGGGAATCATACAATTTGTGATTTTGCTCATGAACTAATTATCCCTGAATTCTGCATGAGCAGAGTTGAGATTATGCAGTAGCCTAATTCAATCTACTATTATTGTTGATTAAATTTTGTGAAACTTTTTGAAGTCCTTAAAGTTTACAACACTTAGACACTTGCAAAGTAACAATTGCTCCAAGACTAGATTCTCTTTGAGACTGACTTAAAAAAAAGAAAAGAGGTTTTTATTGTCTGTTTTAGATCAATATTATTATTTTCATATGTGTTTTATATAATATTGTTTAATTGTTCATTTTATACATTGCTTTGGGATAAAGAAATATGTTGATGACTCCTCCTTCTCCTCCTAATATTCTAAGAATATTGCAAGCAAAGAAAACGACAATAACAGTAACTGTAACATCTTTAAACTGTTGGCTGACTAGTAAATGCAACACATTTTACTATTAATTCTTTGTGGTTTGCAAAACTTTAAAACATGGCCATCACATTTGTTTCAGAAGAAGCAGAATTTTTGCAGCACAGTCAACACCAATATTTGAAATTTAACTCTATTGCTGCTTGCCCAGAAAGTTAAATTTACTGTATCGCCTTAAAACCTTTTGAAAGTTTCCTCCTTAAGAAAAAGGCTGCCTTCCAGTAATGTGGGGTCTGTTTTATTAAAATTCTATCTGAACTTTGTGTAGCTATGGTCCCTCCAGTGAGTCATACAATAACAATTCCCAGTTTGTAGCCAGTTCTCCAGAGAGGCAGAAGAAAAACGGAGCTGCTTCCTTTTAAGGGAATCAGATCTGTTTGCTGTGATAATTTCTTTCCAGTCCTATTTGAAGACATTCTCCATAGCCTATGAATTAAGACTTATAAAAATATAACTTTTATTTTGAAGGTATACACATATACAAGAATACTTTATTTAACAAATTTACTTTTCAATTTGTACATGCAATGACTTACACATGTTTGCTTTGTATTGGAATGTTATGTTCCTTTCCTTTGGCAAAATTAGGTTATTTTCTAGAGATGTCTTAAGTTTTATATTACCCCATCTTCAGTTTATATAAGCATGCAATGTTGTTCTATAAAACTATATGACAAGCTATCTGCACTTATCACGAGCATATTACTCAAAGGCTGGATTCAAATAGCAGTGACTTGGAAGAAGAATTGCCAAGCTCTAGTGCATAGAAGTTTGTGAGAGGCTTTTTGCAAAAATTTACTTAGTTATAACAGTTCTCATGGTTAATGGAAATAGTTTTAGACAGGAAATAGTTTTAGACAGGTAACATTTTTAATGTAGTTTTTTTGCCTTCTTTGCAATTATGAAAGGGGCAGAACAGCGTTACAGGTTGTAAGTACACCACTTGATCCAATCTATTGTTCATTTAGATTCCACCATCAATTGTAAATATTAGGTGCTCCATCAACATTTGGATCAAGATCATGGTGTTTTATTACAACTCCATGAAAATATAAGAACTTTGCTAGTATATGCACATAGCCTTCAGGGAAAGTAAACACGGCATCCAAGGAAAGCTGAACCTCAGCTCTTGCTGACTTCCAATAAATAATAAATAAATATCCCATTTTTTGGGAAAAGCACCATATATAAGTAATATTAAAATATTATTGATTTATTATCTAATTTATATCCCACCTTTATTATTATTATAAGCAACTCAATGCAGTAAATATATTTTATACTCCCTGTTCCTTCTATTTTCCCCACAACAACAACAACCCTATGAGATGAGTTGCGCTGAGAGAGAGTGACTGACCTAAGGTCACCAAGTTGGCTTTCATGGCTAAGGCAGGACTAGATCTCAAGGTCGCCTGGTTTCTAGCCTAATGCCTTAAACACTAGACCAATCTGATATGGAATCTGTAGTCACCTTCATTATGGTCTTCCCAGAATGTTTGTGGGTTCTGATATAAAATATACAATGAGTCTGGGGATATTAATATAACAATTTCATTTGACTTTCTTCTGATCCGTAAGGAATAAGTAACAACTTATATTAAACAGTGTTCTTACCAAGTTTGTTGCATAGCAGTTACAAAGCCCATTGTATTCCTTAATAAATTATCTTTTCCTTTTAATTTCTGGTGTTCCTCCAGTTTTGATGAGTGAGGGTGGATTTGAACCGGAGTTTCCCCTTAAGCACTATACGCTTTTGGTGCCTGTAGCACCAAATTCTTCTTGTGCTTCTCTTCAGGCTTTCTCCATTGCTGCTTTGGTAAGTTTCAGGGGTCCACCAGGGGACTTCTACCAAGAGTCTTCTTACAGCTTCATTGCCCACAAAGGAACTCTATAACTGCTTTTAATTTTTCTGCTATGATCCTAGTGGGTAGGTGCATGTCCAGTTAATAGTCAACATTAACATTCATCTGGTTTGGGCACAGTTCCAGTGAAAATAAAGAAGGTGCATCTATATCTAGGAAAACCAAAATGGCACTGTTGGCAATCTTAGTGCTGCTGAATCTCAGAATCCTCAAGCTTCCTTTGTCCAATATAGATTTTTATATTTATCATTCATTTCAATATTTGCAATGGAAACATGCCATTTTTGTGTATGTTTTCTTTAATTTGAAATGATATAACAAGTGTAATGATTAGTGCTTCTCTTCCTTGTCTTCCTCCTTTTGTTGCCTGAAATAATTTTCAAAGAGACTTGCCAAAAACCTCATCTATTAAAAATTTATATGAAGAGGTGGGAGTGTGTCAATGTGTGTATAAATTTATTAACTGGAGCAGATGGCTCTAATTTTATAATTGTGTCAATGAACAGAAAATACAATATCAATTAATGAATAGAAAATACAATTCAAATTATATGTGCATGTTAGAGTTTATTTTTAAAGATTGGCGTAGAGGTTGTCCTCATTCTCACAAGGTTAATATCAGTGGCACTATGTGACATGGTTATAGTTACTGGACTAGATCAATCACTGTAATTCTGTACATGTTTCTGAAGGCATATGTTTGACTGAATTGTCAAGGTTTTTTGTATCAGAAGTGGGGAGAGAAAGATCAAAACAGAAAACATGTTAGTTGCATCATAATTATATCCTTATCTATTTGTATGTGTTTCTGATATCAACCAACATGCAGATGCTGAGGGTTTCAGGGCTCAAAGGTCAGAGGCTTAGAGAATGAATGAATAAATGAATGAATGAATGAATGAATGAATGAATGAATGAATGAATGAATGAGAATTTAAAAATTCAAATGCATATTCTTCTGTGCTACCACAACTGCCACTGCTTACATTGCATGTACCAGTCTCCTATCATTTTGGAACTAGGAAATAAATTTATTGTAACAGAAATTTAATGGAGGCCATTTCAAGTATGATTCTTCAAAAAAAATATTTCTTCTGCTTCTGATCTTGCAAACACTTCTATTCCAGGATATGGTGTTGAAATATTCGGAGTGTGGGACAGACTATCATTTGGTATTGCCAAAATGGTTGCTTGGGAAAAAATGAGCTTGGAGTAAAAGAAAAATCCAAAAGAAACTACAGAAGAACTGCAGAAATAGAGCCATGTAAGTATAAGTATTAGCAATAGATTAAGGTATAATACTAAAATAAAAATTTGTAAAATAGTGGGGACTCTACTAATGAGCTGAAACTGGATTTAAAAAAAAAATCTAGATGGTGCTGATTTATTTATTTCTTCATCTCATTCAACGTAGGTACTGCCTGACTCCAAAATTCTGAAAGATACCAAACTTTTAAAGAAAGAAAAAAGGCAACATAGGAATTGGTGTGTGGAATGTTTTCACATAGTGGAAATAGGGACGGTTTATGAAGATAGAGAGATATGGAGAGATAATCTGAATAGTGTTGGCATAAATTGTAGTTGGCTGCATTTCACATTCTTTTTATTGCCTCATGTTCTTAATTTGTTTGGCTTGTTAACGTCTATTCCTTTTCTGCGCTTTGCAGTACATTACTTACACCAACATGGTATATATGTATGTACAGCAAGTAAACAAAACATTGAAATGGATATGACTAAAAGGTTGCTTATAATAACTTATCTTACACATGTGTAAAATATTTAATTGTGAAATTTGAGGTCAGTTAAAAATGGTTAAGGTTGAAGAATGGTCAAGTATTTCAATTCTATCTGTCCCATTTTTATTTAGGTCTCACTTCAAAGTTATAAGGACAATTGTGGGTTTATCTCATCATTAACTTTTTATGTAGCATAGACTGCATTTCTGTCTTGTTCTCTTGTTTATAGGCTCGATGCCCAGTTACTATTCAACAAATATAGATGCTTCATAAAACATCATGTTGTTTTTCTAATTTGATTTATCCAAAGCTGCTTATATTTTCTTAGCCAAATTCTGTCACAATTTCAGTTGTGGTCAGGTCTCTCATCTTTCTTTCATCCAGCCTGCCCAAGTAACAATCCTGAAATCCAAGTGTCTTGGTCTAATTTAAACAGTTTACTAAAATGTATTTTTAGTTTCCTCAAATGGTATCACCAGTATGTTTTTGATCATTGGAACTTTTTTTAAGCCAGATAGGCAAAGCAAACGCTGATGAAAGCAGCAAATGAAGAGCAAACAAAAGATTTTACTTATTTACTTAATTTATTATTTAAAATTAATGTATATTCTTATTAAATTATTATGCCACCTTTCTCCTCTATAATCATATATACCCATATTTATATATACATGAATGTATCTTGGTTCTTGATGAATATTTCAGTGCTGTGTTTGTTCATGGTTTTTTTAAGGCTAAAGATGATAGTCTTCCCAGAATCTAGAACTTAGTAACAGGTATATTCATTCTAGTAAAGATTCCATCACTTCACATTCAATAATGCTATTAATTCCTTCACTAAGAGTGGTTTTAACCATTGTTGCAAGAAAGGAAGAATTATTATAGAAATTGTAGAGAACTGTAGAGAAATTTAAGCCTGAATTTCAGATTCATCTTTTAGCCAAAATTGTTCTCACAAGATGCTGAAAACCACATAAGCTATGCTGTAGGTATTCTAATCACTTTGTTTGCCTACTGTTAAAAATTAATTAAACACTGAGTATTTGAATAGTCAAGACTGAAAAATGTTCTTATTAGTCTGATACAGATTATTTTTAAAGGGTTAATTTGATACGGATTCATATTCAAAGCTTAACCATCAATAATTTATTTTATTTATTTATTAAATTTATATGTGCCCATCTCACTATCCAAAGGGACTCCTAATATGGAAGCGAATACTGTAGTCTGAACAAATTGAAGCTAGAATGGAGCATTTTGTTAACTTTTCAGAATAGTTCTATTATGGAAAATAAATCACGATCCTGATTTTTTTGTTACCTTAGTTTATACATGAAATATAGAATGATTACAGTTTGCTTAATGCATTTATTCTCACATAATATATACAGAGAGAATTAAATTAAAGGTTACTTAGCTGCTAGCATTTTAGTTTCACTATCAAGTTATTAGTTTTGTCTTTCTAAATGATTTTCTATGTGCTTTAAATGAATCAGTTAACCCTTGCTTCTAGTCTTTGAAGTCAATAAAAAACAATTCATGAAAAATACAAACACAGTTTCATTTCACTTCAGCGTTTCCCAACACAAAGGCTGATCTGCAAGCACTATCATTGACCCCTCTGTTTACATCAAAGCTGTACAATTTATGATAGCTCCAGAAATCATCATGATTTACCTAGAATTTCAAGAGCTGTGCACTAAAATTGGGGCAGGATGAAGATTCCATGTGGGTCCAAAACTAAAGTTTAAATTATCCATTTTTCATGGGAAAGTTTTCACCATCCTGGCAAATTCTCCATTTATTCTGGAACTACACAAGACTATATGTGATTCATGTCTTGAATGAATGAATACAGTGCAATGTGCTATGAATCACAAACACAGAGAAGGTGGAGATCTCTCTCATTCCAAAATGCACACAGAACAGACCAACTAAAGAGAAATTTGGAACAACATGAAAAACACAATAGCAGAAAAAAAGGGCAATGCCAATATCGATTTTACTGGGATACTACGACAGTAATGAAACATGGAAATGGATTCTCTTATATATTTGGCAAATTGACATTAAAGGTACTTATGTAAGCACATAGTAATGGTTAAGGACTATAAATTACAATATAGTTGATACATTCAATAAGGTTTATGTCTTATATCAGTAATACGTTATACTGGTCTCATAATACATATAAAATGTTTGCAAAAAGTTAGTTCAAAAATGTGTCAAAAGGGTTTTTAGAACTAGTTTGCCATTCTTCTAGGGCTAAGAGAAAGTCCAGCTGGCTTTGTGCCTAAGGCAGGACTAGGACTCACAGTCTCCCATTTCTGGTCTGATGCCTTAATCACTACGCCAAACTAGTTCTCTATTTATTTCACAAATTAGGAGATATTTCCATATGAATAAGATCTACATTATATAATTTTTTATTATATGTCCTGACTCTTCACCAAGGAGATAGTTCTTCTTCCTGCAATAACATATTCTCGAGGTTATAACAGTTTTATAGAATAAATGGGCACATTTATTTGTATTTCAATTTCTACATTCACAGATTATTATTTAAGTCTTATGTATAAAGATCATGCATTATGACTTAAGACCTGATGCATTCAATGTCAGTTACACCTCAATAACCTTTGCAATAGCTATTTTAAAAAGCTGAGATCTTCATTCAAGTCTGCTGTTGTTCCAAAGGAAAATTTACTTACAGGGCATAAAATACTTATTGATGACATTCTTTTGATATTAGTGCACTGGTTTCATTAATCATTTATTGTTATGTATTGATGTGAATTACTTTGAAACTGTTGAGAAATGGTCAAACGGCTGTAATTGTTTAAACCCCAGACTGTCTGTCTACATGCTTGTTAACTTATGTTTAAGCGGGAAATACTGCTTTAATTCTATTGGCCGCTGCCTAGCGGTGATTGTATAAATAGAGGTTAAGCGGCAGTTAGTTTCGCTTCTGTGTTAACCTAATAAATGAGTTGTTGTTTGCACCTGCTGCCTCGTCAATGCCTCACCGATCCCGAAACACAATTTATTGTCAATGTTTAAAAAGAATTTGCTATTGGTTTTGGTTATGCTATTGGAAGATTCAAAGCAATTAGAATTATTATATGACCCTTATTATTTTGTTTTTATCCATAAAATACATACCAAATAAAAGATGTATCCCATCAACAGTATTTTAAAACTGTTAGTTTGCATAATATGAGACAATGGCTTCATGACTGAGTTGGACAGATGAAGGGTATTTTTGGTTGCACAGTCAGCCAGATGTTTAGATTGGATTCAGCATTTGTATCTATCAATCAACCTGGGATAAGCAGATGTTGTCTGATAGTGTTAAAGGTATAGTTGTAGGACGTACGTAGAATGTTGAGAAAATGGGATGAGCACTATCATGGAGAGAAAGTTATCTATTCAAAATGGTTGTTATTTTAGGGGTGGCCCATTGCAGCGACTCATTTAGAGAAAGACAGTCTGGTAAAGCAGCTCTACACTAAAATATCTGTACCCTGCCTCCATTAGAAGAGAAAAAGAGTTCTGATGGTTCAGGCAAATGGCCCTTATAGTCCACTATTTTCACACAATGATCAAAAAGATACATTCAGAAAGTTCATAAACACAGCTAGGAGGAGCATAATCCTTTTCTGTACTGCTTCCATTATTCCACCCATGATACTGGAAAGCACCAAACAGTTATTAAGTAGCCACTGATATTCTGACCATTCATAAATGTTTCCTGTTCCTCATTATAAACAATAACCATCACCCACACTGAACGCCAGCAAATTCCACAGTCAGTTATAAAGAAATGGTTCCGTTTATTGGTCCTGATTCTTCTCAGAATGTATTCCTCTAAAATTATGATTACGTAAAAAACCTCTCTAAGCCATTTTCCTTATCATACTTCTGTGTATTCATGTTTCTCATACTATATTCCCTTTGTCTTTTATCTAGGTACAGGGATGTCCAAGGGGTGTCCAACCTTGGTAACTTCAAGACTTGTGGACTTCAATTCCCAGAATTGGCTGGCTGGGGAATTCTGGGGGTTCAAATTAATCTAGTTAACTAGTTAATCTAGTCCAACCTCTGGTTCAGTGCTCAAACTCAAACCATGACTGATAGTGATATATAAATCTAACTATTAAATAAACTCATTTGAGGTTGCTTTGTCTTGGAATGGCAGATTTAAAACTCAACTAAAAGTCTGTATCATACATATGTATCATCCCATAATGCTGAGGAAGATGAGAGATTGTAACCCTTTTCTTGGATGGATCACATAATATTTTCCATATGATCTGTATCATCCAAGCTATCAAGACAAATTACATGTGATCAGTGGTAGATCTCAGGAGAGCCATGAAGGAAAGTTCTTCACAGTTTTTCGTTGGATGATTTTTTTCAAGCCTACAATAAAATACTTTTCATGTTAAAAATCACATTTTAGTTAAAAAAAATCTCTTATCTTTAAGACAGCCTCTTATGGTCTTAATAATATTAAATATTGAATTGCTAAAAATGACAAAAACAAAGATCTTTTAGTAACTGAAAGCAAAAAGTGATGAAAATAATCAAAATCTGTGCCAAAATAAAAATGTTCAAGCAATGGATTGAATCCAACTTAGTATCCTTAGAGTATGTTTATTAAAATTAATGGACTTAGAAGAATCATAGTTAATTGAAATTCAATTGATTATTCTAAATCTGGATCAAAGTATTTTTTCTTCATATCTAAATATTTGCAGGATCTTTCTTAAAATGTTTTATTGATAATTTCTGTTGTGGCTTATATGTCATGATATCATTAAGAAAACAAGTTCAGAAGTTCACACAATGTGCTCAGATCTGCCTTATTCTTATTGTATAAATTTTGGTTCACAAGAGTGTAACAAACAGAAAATACTTGGCAAAAATATTCAGACAGGAAATGTTAAACTAAAACACAAGACATTTAACTCATACACTCCCGTATTCCCTCTTCTAGTCCTTTAGCACACTACAGTAGACATTAAAAAATAAGTGGCCTTTCAATCTCTAAACTGGTTTGCAAAGTGGGAAAAAAAGATTTATCTATTTGGAAATATATTGTTGCTTGCACAGTCAGCCAGATGTTTAGATTGGATTTGTATTGTACTTGTATTTCAGTTCCTACATTCACAGATTATTATTTAAGTCTTTTGTATAAAGATCATGCATTATGACTTAAGACTTGATACATTCAATGTTAGTTACACCTCAATAATCTTTGCAATAGCTATTTTAAAAAGCTGAGATCTTCATTCAAATCTGCTGTTGTTCCAAAAGAAAATTTACTTACAGAGCACAAAATACTTATTGATGACATTCTTTTGATATTAGTACACTGGTTTCATTAATCATTTATTGTCAATGTTTAAAAAGAATTTGCTATTCATTTTGGTTATGCTATTGGAAGATTTCAAAGCAATTAGAATTATTATATGATCCTTATTATTTTGTTTTTATCTATAAAATACATACCAAATAAAAGATGTATCCCATCAACAATTAAAACTGTTAGTTTGCATAATATGAGACAATGGCCTCATGACTGAGTTGGACAGATGAAGGGTATTTTTGGTTGCACAGTTAGCCAGATATTTAGATTGGATTCAGCATTTTATCTATCTATCAACCTGGGATAAGCTGATAGTGTTAAAGGTATAAGACGTACTTTGTGTTTCTCTTCTATTCTGCTGTCTCTAGGTACTGCAATATCCACTATCTTTATGTTTCTTATTGGCAATTGTTAAGTCTGCGGTGTAATGTGGCAGGTGCTTATCTGTCTGAATTCTAAAGTCCCTAGAGCATTTATCATTTTCTATTACTTTGTCTAATTTATAGTCCATCAGTTCTTGCTTGCTGATATTTCAATGCACCATTGTTGATACTTTGACATGCTCTTGCTTGTAGTCAGTCTATGTGATCATCTTGCATAGCTAACTCGGCAGTCCACTGCAACATTTGTCTATTCAGCAATGTTTAGTCTGAAGACAGCAGAATAGAAGAGTTTTTCAACTGGTATTCCAACATTGCAGTACCATATTTTTCATATCTAGAGTCAAGAATTTGGATCCTAGATCCTATATGTAGTGTCTTTATACATACAGATTTTATATATAAGGGGGCTCTCTAGTTACAGTTACAGTAAATAACTGGGTTCACACACTTTGACAAATATTATGTAGTTTGTTTGATTATGTGAAGACAAGCATAAAATGATGGCGTATCACTTAGTTCAATGCATAAATTCAGTCAGTTGGGACTCATAAAACTAATTATTTCTAAAAGAAAAGAAAATTTCCCACAGTATGTGAATCCAGCCAATAGAAAGTTAGACCTCAAAATATACTGTAATCTTAACTATATTTCTCTTCAACAGAGTCTGATAGCAGAACTGAGAACTCATCTAAACAGATTAGTCAGAATCCCATTGGATTCTGGCAGGGTTTTAAATATATATTCATAGGGAATATCTTATACAGATCAAAGACAGGAACAAGCTTTGGGGGTCACATTCCCCAAATGAACAGAAAATAGTCACATAAATCTAAGTTTAAAACTGCAGAGCAAAACAGATAGAAGTAGTTCAAGAAGCTTTCAGTACCAGCCATGCCTGAAACCCCAGATTTTTCCAGAGAGCATAGATGTCCAAGAGGATGCTTAGGAGATCTGCTGAATCACCAGTTCTCTTGGGAAATTTAGATAAGAGAACATGCTGGAGATTTGGCAACTTTCCTTCTCACACAGGCCAACAGTGTGCTGGGAAAGATTCTAAACAGATGCAGTCCCATGACTGTCATGAAAAGTTCTATAAGGGTTTGTTTTAAAGCTTGCTTTCTTTAAATAAAAAAATTGAAAATATCTTACTATAGTTTCTTCTCATCCATGCAAAAGTAAATATATTATAGTAAGTAATGTTTCACATTAAGCAGAGGGAAAATTACTGGAACAGGCATTAGACTGCATTCTACATTTATCAAAAGCAGCTATCTTATTGCGCATTTTGCTCTTTGCCTTTGCAACCATTTTTCCAAAAATTACTGAATCTTGATATATCTTACAGACTGACAGAAAATAATAATTGCCTACATTTTCATGGATTAGGATTCACTTCATCCCCAACTTTATGTCTCCATTTTCATTTCAAACAGCCACCATGGATAAGCACTGAAGGATTCATTTCAGCACAGCTTGTTCAGTAGACTCATCACCAAGAACTTGAATATTATCAGATCACTGGATAAGCAGTTATTCATTTGAAAGAATCATCATTAATACTTTGGGAAGAAAATGCAATTATATGAGTTATAACTAATTTTGTCCAGTGACTGGCTAGTTGCTTGAAGTTGTTGTACATGTTTTTTATTCCAACTTTCTACTTGTGTTATGCAGTCCTTTAACTAATTCTTTGTTCTACATATTTGATTAAATTAATCCTTTCCTATTCATCAGCCTCTAGTGATACTTTGTCAGAAATAATCATAATTGCTGTTACACAATTACATGAGTTCATGAAACCAGTGTGATGGAATGGTTATGAGGTTCTGTTAGGAACCTCAAGTCTACCTTCTGTCACAAAAATTCACTGTCTAGTCACTCTTTCTTAGCTTGAACACTATATGTGCTCTTGTGCAGATAAAGCTGAAAGAAGGAATGATAAATGTATAGGAGCTCTTGAAGGAAAGGTGAAACATTACTGAACAATCATTGAAAACCAGAGAGGGCCAGCAAAAGAAGCTGATGTGAGACTTAAAAGTAACTATCATATGCAGAGGCACTATATCACTGAAAACCACATGCCAAAAATGTGCATAATGATAGGCAACTCCTTATCTCCTGCTGGACTATATAGATTTAGTTTAAGTCAGCATGACAGTTTTTATATTTGCAGTGATATCTACTATAAATATCTACTAACCAACCATCCCTAATCTTTGCATACAATGAATGTAATTTCCACTCTGATAAGAATGCATCATTTAGATTCCTTGTACAAATCCATGGTGAAAGAGATACTGCTTTTTCTTTTTTTACCCACTGGATCTCAGTGAGCAATGTCTTTCTATATTTCTATTTACATGCTATCAGCTTTACACTGCATTTGCCCTACAACCGTGCTTGTTCTGTTAATTTCTATAATGCGTTTTCCTGTGTCACTAGGTGGCAGAATTCCATTATCACAGCTGTGTTCAAACTACTGTATAATTACATTCAAAATAGAAAGCTCTTTTTTATTGTTTTTCAAAGTATAAAATACTTAATGATAATATTCTTTTGATATTAGTACATTGATTTCATTAACCACTTACTGTCAATATATCAAAAGAATTTGCTGTTGGTCTTTTAAGATAGAGGAAGAATATGAAAGACAACTAGTCCTTGACTGAAAAAAAGTAGTCGCTATAAACTTTATTTTATTTTATTTTAAATACTAAAACTGATATAAAATGGTTCAACAAAATATTACAGTGATATTTGGCAGTCCTCCAACTACTATATCATATTCCTGAATCAATGAAAAGACAATGAAAACTTTTCCTTATTCCTTATTTGTTTCTTAATGAAAGCAAACTGTATAGTAAAAATAGGTTTCACTGAATCAAAGTATCTGAATATTTATATATGCACAGGATAGAGAAAACATGATCTTTTGCTTGAATATGCAGAACTAATATGCTGAATTTTACTTGGTTGTGCAAAATATAGGGCTGCTTGTATATTGATTCCTAAATTCAAAATTATGATTTGTTTTATGTAGTCATTATGCATAATGACTTATCTTGACATATTCAATTTTAGTCACATCTCAAAAAGCTTTGCAGAGATTATATTTTAGAAAGCTAAGATCTTCATTAAAATCTGTTGTTGTTTCATTCTTTTGATTTCATTAACTACTTATTGTCAATATTTTTTAAAAAATACTATTGGTTTTGATTAGGCTATTGGAGGATTTTAGAGCAATTAGAATTCTCAGACCCTTGTTATTTTGCTTTCACCTGTAAAATACATTCCAAGTAAAAAACATTTGTCATCAACAGTATTTTAACATTGTCAGTTTGCATAATATGAGACAATAGCCTCATGACTGAGTTGTTCAAACTAAGTGAAAGGTTAGGAGCAATTTTTCCCTTGCAGCCATAAGTTTACTTCTTTGCCAAAACTAGAAAAAGTATCACAAATCTATCATCAAATGAGGTGCTGCTCATTCAAATCCTAGTGCTTACTGCAGAGTGTCCTTTCAATGCCATTCAACAAGTTCAGCAGGAGTTAAAATTAATCAACATTTCAGAAGATATATATATATATGGCATCTCTTTGTACTTTCAAAGGTATCAAGATAGGAACATTTTAAATGATAGTTTTCTTTAAAAATGCATATGATAATACATTTGAATAATCTCTGTAAGTACTGTACTCCAAGTGTTCTAACTATCAAATTATACTATGCATAGCTTTTATTCTCTTTCTCTACACACATGTACAAATACATACACTGATTAAAACAGGAAGGAAGATACTCTTATTTTCTTACCTTGGCAATCTGCAAAGGCTGCTTTTCTTCCTTGCCACCCTGAAGTCTGAAACCCCAAGGTGCCCCACCAGTCATAGTGATGCAAATATAATCCTGTACACCCATTATCTTTCTGGGGAAATCAGTCAATATTCATTAAAAAAAAGTATTTTTTAAAAAATCCTGCAGCTGGAGGTTTTCAACTGGACTTTGCCTTCTAGATGGTGCTAGAGAGGAGAGACAGAATCACTGCCGTTGGCACTGCCTCTGTTCTGCACTTGGCTAACAGAGTCATTGACTGAGAGCAAGGAAGCGCTCCCAGTCCAAGGGATCAGCCCACTTTTTCGTCAGATTTGCTGTGCTCAGCCCACCTTCGTGGTAATGTCAGAGGAACACAAATGAAAAGCACTCGGCTGTGAGGCAAAAAAGGCTATATTTAAATCTAAGAGCATTTGCCTGTGTGACAGCTAAATCAAAACAGCCAGGTCAAAGGACTTGTTAATCTCCCTGCAATGATTTAAGACAGAGAGTTTACTTTTGTAAGTGGTACCAGACTTGTTAAGCTATAGTTGCAGCACATTCTGTATTCTCATAACCCAAACAAAGTGTAGGAGGAGAAGAGGAAAAAGTTATCTTCCTCCCCAGTTCTTCATCAGATACTAACATGAAGCATCCCACTGAGAATTACCCATAGACCCGCTGTGATAGGATGTTTACAATTATCAAATGATAGCCTGAGTTTTTGACATATGCCTGGTTCTTTCTGGTGTAAATTTTCCAGTGCCTGCATTCACACCCCATGCTAAGCCATGGTATGTTCAAGCGATTGGCTGGTTTTGAACTATGAACTAAGCAATAAATCATGTTTTACAAAACTCAGTTGAATGTAGCAAATCAAAACCAAAGCAGGATGTTGTATGAATCGGGCATATATGTTCTTTTTCCCATTGTTATGTGTAAAAGCTACAATTTGTATTTGTTTCCTTCAAAAAAAATTAAAGAGAAAATGGAGAAGATCACTTTCATATCAAAGGAGGTAACGATTCAAATGACTGAAGATCATACCTGTGGCCATTCAGATCTGCAGTTCACAGCAGCACTAGAGAGAAGTAGCAATGGTGAATTATGCTGGAAACTTTGGTTCAGAATTTCATCAGGAAGAAATAAAGTCTGGGGAACCTCAAGATTGAAATTAAGATGAATGGACAGGAATTTATAGTCATTCCTCAATTCTTGTGGCAAGTCCATATTTCCATCTGATGCAAACACAGGTGTTGTGATGTCAGCATGCACATTTTGTTTTGTTTTTTGAAACACAACCTAATTAGTAATGGACATTTATTTTGGGAGACTTGAATTGCTTCAATATTTGCAGGAAAACAAACTGCCAAGCATCATCATGCCAGGAAATTCTTGACTTATGTTATTGACAAGTTTTTCCTTTGGAGGAAAAAGGAAATAACAAGGGAATTATTTGATTTGATAATAATCAATAGCAAAGACTTTGTTGAGGAAGTAAAAGTAGCAGGAATTTTGAAAGAAACTGGTTATGTAATGCTAAAAAGAATTTAAAAAGGAGGTCAAATGAATAAATTACAAAAAAAGATGGGGAGGGGGAGGAGGAGGAAGAGAAAGAGAAAGAGATGCTAAAACTACAACTGCAAACATACTGAATGAAAGAAAAAGTGGAAAGCAACAGGAAAAACCATTATGGCTGAACAATTAAAATGCATATCTTTTTTTAAATACTGATTTTTAAAAGAACATATGTAAGATGAAAAGAGGGACATATTACCATATACAGTTAATACAGAACAACATATACAGTGTAAGGAAAGCTCAGAATGAGCTGCAGTTGGCAGAGGCTGAAAACAGCAACAAAAAGCACTATGTTTTAAATAAAAAGCCAGGTTGGCATAACCATGAAATTGCTATATAGTTGGCTCAAGAATCATACAAAGACTGTTCATCAGTGGTCCCATATTAAATGGAGATGCTGAGTAGGTATTGCAAGCTAAATCCTAAGTCCTCTGCTCTTCACTATTTTTTATTAATGGCATGAATGAAGAGATGGA
This sequence comes from Azemiops feae, assembly GCA_023970755.1. Classification (NCBI taxonomy): domain Eukaryota; kingdom Metazoa; phylum Chordata; class Lepidosauria; order Squamata; family Viperidae; genus Azemiops; species Azemiops feae. The sequence continues at coordinate 4,472,321 of JALGBA010000018.1, forward strand.
GGGACTATTTACCAAATCTGCTGATGGCACGAAATTGGGTAAGATGGACAATATCTTAGAAGATTAAAAAAATAAAAACAATCTTGATTAAGATATAAGATAAAGATATTTAAGAGGAACAAAAGCAACAAAATGAATTTCACAGATATAGAATGGAAGTGGGATGACTGTAGCTAGGTATATATTCCTGAAAAAATCTTGGAATATTTGTGGATTGTGAAGTCATCAATTGCTATGTAGCTGATTGCAAAAAACCTTGAATATAAGTATAGTTTCCAAATCACATAAGTAATACTTCCACTTCATTCTATACTGGTCAAACCTGACCTTTCTCCAGTTCTCAGCACCCATTTTTAAAAAGTTTCAGATAAAATGGAACAGTTTCAGAGAAGAGTAATGAGGATGATGACAGGACAAGAAACTAAATCCTGTGAAAGCAAAGTGAAAAAAAATGGGAATCAACATCTTATCATAGAAGATATTCCCTACTTTAAAAGAACCTCTAGTACTAAATTAAGGTAGCATTCTGGTCATTACCAAGTCAGAACACTACAGGAACTGAAAGAATGCCCTCTGAAATATGACATGCAACAGAAAAAAAAAGATCAGTAGAGATTCTAACCAAGTTAGTCAGCAAATCTGGAGAATGACACAGTGATCAGAAGGTTGGAAGAGGTCAATCAACATTACCAATGCAAAAAAAAAGACAGACTTAACATATTGTCCAAATTATCATAAAATATCCTTAATTTCACATGCTAGTAAAATAATGCTTAGCCCATCCAACACAGTTTCGAGTCCTACATGGAAAAAGAGATGCCAGATGTTTAAGCTGGCTTTAGAAAAGACAGAGGAACATAGACATAGCAGATGCATGTTTGATAATTAAAAACGCCAAAAAAAATACCCAAAATTATGTGCTTCGTTGATTGCAGAAAAGCCTTTGACTGTGTCAATCACATCAAACTGTGGAATATGCTCAGAAAAACTGGGAATCCCAGAACATCTGATTGTTTTCATGAGAAATTTATATACATGTCAGGAAGCCACAGTATGAACATAGTGAAAAAGAATAGTTCCAGGTTTGCAAAGGAATGCATCATGGCTATATGCTCTCCTCTTATTTATTCAAACTATATGCTGAATATATACTAAGAGAAGCTGGATTAGGAAAATGTCAATGATTTTAAAATTGGAGGAAGAAGCATCAATATCCTGCACTATGCTAATGACAGTACCCTGATAATGGAAAATGCAAAGGAACTGCAAGGTCTACTAATAAAAGTCAAGGAGCAGAGTGAAAAAAAATGGGACTGCAATTAAATATAAAGAAGACCAAACAAATGAAAAAGAGAACAACCAACCTCAGAATTGGCAGTGAAGTTATCAAAGTGGTGCTCAGTTTCTGTCTTTTATGATCAACCATAAACACTAAAGAAACAAGCAGTCAAGAAATAAGCCAAAAACTACTACTTGGTAGAGCAGTTATGAACATCTTGGAAAAAATGCTCAAATGTTGTGAGATGTCTACATTATAAAGGTCAAAATCATGTAGGGCACGGGATTCCCGTGTGATGCTCTATGAAAATGAAAATTGGACTTTAAAGAAGCAGGGTAGGAAAAGTATTGATGTTTTTGAATGTTGCTTTTGAAGAAGACTTGGGCAGGCAAAAAAAAAAACCCAACCCATTCATTGAACAATTCAATCCAGAGTTCTCACTTGAGGCACAAATGGCCAGGCCCAAATTATCCTGCTTCAGACATATACAAAGACTTAGCTCCCTAGAGAAGGCTCTAGTGCTGGAAAAGGTAGAAGGAAAGAGAACAACGAGCAGCAAAGTGTATGGAACCAACTATAGTGGTGATGAGTTTTACAACTGGAATACTTCGAAAATTAGGTTTGGAAGAAATCTGTAGTATGTGATTACTGGGAGCGGGAAATGGCTTGTTGCACATAATCAGTCAATCAATTTCTTACTTTGGCACAATAAGTCATATGCATCTAGCTCAATGAATATATGATTCAATATATTATGTGACTCCTGGTTGTCAGCAACTAGATTAAGCATGTTATATCAAGACAGGTGGTCCTTGATTTACAACAGTTCATTTAATGACCATTCAAAGTTACAACAGCACTGAAAAAAGTGACTTATAACTATTTTTCACACTGTGTTTCTCCGAAAGTAAACCCTACTCAAAAAGTGAGCTCCAGCTGATTTTCGTGGGGTGGGCCTAATATAAGCCTCCCCCGAAAGTAAGCCCTAGTACAGGGTGGGACGAGTTGGCCCAGATCTTCCGTGCAGCCGCCGGAGCGCCCCCCCACCGCCAGCCTGCCAGGGCCCTTCGCCAGCGGCCACCAGTGGAACCAGCAACCACTGGCCCGCCCCCTCTGTCCCACCGTCTGCTTGCCTGCAGCCGCAAACCCTCAGTGAGCCCCGGCCTCTTTCTACCCTGCCTGCTGGCCCTACTGCTGCTGGGACATTTCTCTGCCACGTCGGGTGCCATGTGGCTGCCAAGTGTCTGCCTGTGCTGCTGGCCTCGCAGGGCTCTTTGCCCTCCTGGCCGTGCTGCTCTGGGCTGCCTTGCTGGGCTGCTCCTGCCTGGTGCAAGGCAAGTTTGCCCAGATCTTCCATGCGACTGCTGGAGCGCTCCTCCCGCTGGCCTGCCAGGGTCCTTTGCCAGCGGCCACCGGTAAAACCGTGCTACCCACGGCTCTGCTTTTGGGCTGGTGAGTGCCGCCAGCCTGCATGCCTACTCAGTACTGCAGGCACTGGGCTAAGGGCTGAACCTGGTGCTCTTTGGGCCCTGGCAGGCGCTGCACCTCTCATACCAGTTGGGCGCTTTTGACCTCTACCGGCTGCTTCTGCCGGATAGCCTTCCACCTGGCGGGCAGTTGGCACCACCACCACCATGAGGTAAGGAGGCAAAGCAGGTGACGGGGGGGTAGAGTTGCTTCCCTCCGCCTGCCGGACACCTGCTGAAGCCACGCAGGGTAAGGTTGCCACCCCCCCGCCCCAAGCGTTCTTTTTACTAACCTGCCTTTTAGCTGCATTGCGTTTCTCCATTCACTTCTCAGCCTTCACCACGTGTTTGTGGGACAAAAAAAAGAAACGTTCAATCAGACTTTCTAACTTTGTGAGACAGAGAGGGTGGGACCGGAGGTAGCCGGTTCCACCAGCGGCCACTGGCGAAGGGCCCTGGCAGGCCGGCGGGGGGGGGGCGCTCCGGTGGTCGCACGGAAGATCTGGGCTGACTCGTCCAGCACCAGGCTCGGCACTCTTTTCACCGCCGCCCACCATGGCCACATCAGTACCGTACCTGGTCCGCCACCATGCTCTCGCCACCGCATTGCTTCTCCTTCCCATCCACAGGCCCCGTCCCACCCCTGCCGCTCACGGCCTACTGCTGCCGGTACCGGCAAAAAGTAAGCCCTCCCCAAAAGTAAAACTTTCTGTTTATTTCAGAGCCCAAAAGAAAGTAAGACAGGGTTTTACTTTCGGGGAAACATAGTATGACCATGGTCACATGATTTACATTTGGATGCTTGACAACTGGTTCATATTTATGACGGTTGCAGTGTGTTCACCTTTTACAACCTTCTGACAAGCAAAGTCAATGGGGAAACCAGATTCACTTAACAATTGTGTTTATTAGCTTAACTGCAGTGATTCACTTAACTACTGTGGCAAGAAATGTCATAAAATGGGGCAAAACTCACTTAACAAATTTCTCACTTAGAAACATAAATTTTGGGCTCAATTGTGGTCGTAAGTCAAGGACTACCTGTACAGTAACTGTATGGGCCCAACAGGTAGTGAAATAGTATCATTTAAATCCCAATGATTTCAGTGAGAACTGCTACAAAATCTGTCTACATCCAGTATTTTTTAAAAATACTGTTCATAATTATACTTTCTACATAAAAAGCTTCCATAATTTTAGTTAGGTAACATATTATTGGATTAAAATAAAGAACTGTTCAAAACACAGCGAACATCTAAAACAAATACAAGTTCAAATAGCAATATACATATAAAAAATATAAAGCCCTAAAGAGATCATGACAAGGTCAGGCTACTACAATTATAGTTGGTTTTTGCGCACTTTTTCTCCAGGATCCCTTTTTGGGTTTTGTTTTAATTTAGTCAGAGACTGAAAAGATCATTCCCTTGGCATACAATTTCTTGCTCCTTTTCTCCAGGTGTCCTGCAGTTTTTTTTCAAAAACAGAAACTCTTCTTCTCTAACACAAGGGAACGGGGTAGGATAATCTGATTTGTATGTAACCCAGGGCATGTAGCTCTCTCTTGTGAAAATGTAAATTGGGGAAATCAGCTTCAGAGAGTACGTACTGTATGAGAATGTCTTGAGTTTGCCACATATCTGAGGCTCCATTCACACTAGTGATGCATCTTCTTTCAGCTTAGCTTAAATTTTCATCTATCTTTGCATGTTTGGGGATTTCTGCATTCTTAGAATTTACTCTAATAAATTGTCATTTGTCTTTTTGTGAAAATAAGAAAGGCCAAAATGTGTTTAAAGTAAATTAATATGATAGTTTAGTGTATTAAATTATAGGATGGGTGTAGGCTACACAACCTTTCCTTAGAGCCCATTTTGCTCCTAGCTCCTTTAGATAGATAGATAGATAGATAGATAGATAGATAGATAGATAGATAGATAGATAGATAGATAGATAGATAGATAGATAGATAGATAGATAGATAGATAGATAGATAGATAGATAGATAGATAGATAGATAGATAGATAGATAACCTTTATTGTCATTTTTACTGTGGTCACAATGACACACATTAAAAATGAAATTTAGTTGCTTGCTCTCAAAGTGTACACATAAACATACAATATTGTTTTTCTTATCTTATTTTAAAATAAAATAAAATAGAAACCAGGAATGTTACAAAAACATCCTCTACCATCATCTCTGTTAGAAAAAGGCATCTATGCCCCTCACAGACCCTCCTGGGAACTAGAGTCAACTATATAAAAGAACAAGCTTTACTGAACATCTCTAGTGCTTTCTGTAGAAGTCACTCTTGTTTTACTATGTTTAAAATATTAAACATAGAAAGAATACTTAGACTTTCACATTGCCTTTGAGAAAAAACTCTTCATTAAGGCTTAGTTGTAGAATAAGAAATTGAATGCTCTTATGAACTGGTAGCTGATTAATAAAAAGAACAAAATAAATAGATTTTTCCCCACTTAAAGATATAATATAAAATGGAATATAAGGATCTGTACTGTATATAAGATCTGTATATAAGAGAGCCAGTTCGGTGTAATGATTAAGGTATCAGGCTAGAAACCAGGAGACCAATTCCTCTTTAGGAATTAAGTCAGTTGGGTGACATTGGGCCAGGCACTCTCCCTCCCATCTAGGTAGAAGGAAATGGCAAACCATTTCTGAAATCTTGCAAAGAACACTCCATGGACTTGCCTAGGCAGTCACGGGGAGTCAACACTGACTTGAGGGACCCAAAAAAAAAAAAAGGATTTGAACTGAGAGCACTGCTGTTTAACTTATTCATTCATGACTTGCAGTTAGAGAAAAATCAAGTTTGCTGAAGAGAAGGCGGTGCAGAGAGTGGTGAGGATGGCCGAAAAGATCATTGGCAGTTCTCTCCCTCCCATCCAGGACATAGCACAGAAGTGTTGCTTGAGCAGGGTCCGTAAGATTATCTGGGACACTACACATCTTCTTCACAACCTGTTTTCCTTGTTACCTTCTGGGAGGAGGCTTCGTGGTATCCGTAGCAGAACATCCAGATTCAGCCATAGTTTCATTCCATACAGCATTAACTTTGTGAACTCTCAAGCTTCCTCCTTCCGTTATATATTCAAGATGGACAGTATTTAATATTTATTTGTTATGTATATGTAGGGGTATGGGTCTATACATATGTTGTATATAGTATGTTTAAGTGTGTGTCATGTATGTGTTTCACTTTGAGAGAGGGCAAGTAAATTTCATTTTTGATGTGTGCCGTTGTGCCCACAGTAAAAAAAATGACAATAAAGGTTATCTTATCTTGTCTTGTCTTATCTTATCTTATCTTATCTTATCTTATCAAGACCTGCGGCAGAGGTGGGACATTCCAAAATTAGATGAATCAGTTTTAATATGGCAAAATCCAATGGAAGAGAATCCAGCAATTTGTATTTTTTTCTGCAGATTTCATGGAGAAATTCAAGATATACGTAAGAAGGCTGCTAGAAATTGATGAGGAATGGTATCTTGAAATCAGCCCAATGAGCAGCCCAATGAAAATATCAAATCAAAATGCCACTGCTGCGAACACCAAAAGCGAATTCCATGGTTGAAATATTTAAAAAAAATGTTTGAAAATAAAAAAGCCAACATAATATGGCCTTGGATAAACCTATGGTATGTTCATATTTCCAATACAGTTATGATCACTTCATTTCAGAAGGATACTGAAAATGAAGCTAAAATAATTAAAACAGTTATGATGTTCCCTGATGTTACATGTAGTGATAGCATCAGTTTAGATGTTTTTGTTGTAAACTAGACAATTCCAGGAATAGTAATATATAATTTTTTTATGCACATAGAAATACATTGTTTGAGCTGGGTGGCCTCATAAACCGTGAGAAAAATGCTAATAGCCATGGCAATTCATTTGATAGTTACTTCCTGAAATATAAGCAATTACTGAGAAACAATTATCCCATTTTTTTTTAAACAAGTTTTATTGGTTTTTTAGTTTTTACATCAGAGTGCTTGGGAAACAATGTGGAGATGGGGTAATCAATCATCAAAAAAACACAATCATACATGTATAGTTCAGGTTAATTCTTTAAAGATTCCCTCTCTATTTCCCTCAATTGATATAACATAGTCAAATTAATACATTTCTAAATAGAGTTCAATCAATCAAAAAAATATCAATAATATTTCACCTATATCAGTCCAAATCCTGTTTTTAAGCTTTACTAACTTACAATTACCATGTTCCAATTTAGCCTTAAATAAACACATAATTTACACTTCGGGTGTCCCTAATTTCCCTTATTTCATAGGATAATAATTATATCTAAAATGAACATATTATTCCAACCATTATATTTTTACACTTCCCAACTGTATTCTATATTCTTCTTGTGGGCTTTCTGGATATACTGGCTACTGCAACCTATATGAGGGATGGGAAACCACATATTGTAGCCCCAGTTTTCTAAGGCTCATCATCAACTTCAAAACATTTAATAAATAGGATAGATGCATCTCTGATCATTCTACTTTCTGCTCATTGTCTATTTGAGCCTGCATATCTTTATTTGGATTAGGTTCCACTTTTAATAGGACTTACATCTAAGTATATCCACATACTTAGATGGCTCGAATCCCGGCCACACTTACTTTAGAGTAATGACCATTACTTACTCCTTTGTTAAAGGAGCTCACATGCAAAGCAAATAGAGCAGCGGACCCCAACTTTTGGGCACCAGGGACAGGTTCTGTGGAGAAAGGTTTTTCTGTGGACCAGAGGGGGCGTGGTTTGGCATGCTGCCTTTGTACCAAGGATGGGGCTTTGCTTGTTTGTGTGGCCCAGTTACAGGCATGCTGCGGCCCAGTGCCAGTCCACAGAATAAAATAGGTAACATGGAATACTGGTGGGATGGGAAATCAAGCGGCTCATTAAGCTGTAGTGGATAGTGTTCATTTGGAATCTTTCTTATTCCCCTACAGCACGGGTGTCAAACTCGCCACATCACGTGACCTGTTGCGACGTATCGTGACTTTTTTTGCATTGCCGGAGTTGGGGTGGGTGTGGCCTCCATATGATGCAACTGACCCGTGGGCCGGCAGTTTGACACCCCTGCTCTACAGGGAAGGCAAATGTTCAAAAGAAAGGTGCTACTATGGAGACATTGTGGATTGTAGGCATAGCACCACTTAGAGTCAAGGCATTATGGTACTTTCTTTGTGGGCCAAAACAGAAATATCAGTGGTTCATACTTTGGGTTACAGTATTGTGAAATTTACCAGCACAATTTTTGCAAGAATTGAGATAGCTGTATCTTGTCATCTTGGCTGACATATTGGCCGAGCAGAAATTGGACACCTCTCAATAAACTTTCTTCCATCAGTTGAACAGGACTACTTAAAACATTCTGGCCCCCTGGCCCCACCATGTTCATCAGAATGTTTCAGCATTTTTAAATCCCTTCTTGGCAGCTTAAAACCTTGAACAAACAAAACAATAAAATAAGTAGAAATATATAGACTGAGTTTACATATTACACCAAATTATAGTTTAGTTAATGTGTTTTGTTGAATCAGTCAGAATTGGCTATGTTTAAGCAATACACTAAGCCCAAACCTATCAAATCACATTATGATTAGGTGACAAGTCCCATATCAAATGAAAATGCATACATGAGTAATTGGAGATATAAGAGCTTTCTGGTAACCAAATAATAGATGTTTCATACATCATAATCAACCATAATATTGTTTGTTTGCTTGTGTCTTAGTTCATGGCTATGATAGGTGTTTGAAATATAATGTCATGAATATCTTCCTAATATCATTGTGCAAATAATAGGAATTATGTTGATACTATTGATATAATCAATCAAACTATGTATCTCTTGTTTGCTTGAAGAAATTGCATCCCACCTTTCTTCTAGAAAAGATGAGCTTCTGAACTGCTTCGTAAGTAGAAAACATGACTGATAGAGCTTCATTTCTAATTTTGTCTAATATATCCAATTCAACTTGTGTCCAATCAATGAAAGTTGCAGTATATCAAATAATTAGAACAATTGAAGTATTTATGGCTTTAACTGAATTTAATTTTGTTTTCAAACTATACCAGACTAATTTTATATAATTAGAACGAGTATTATTTTACTGTAGTAAGTCAGACAGTACCTTTTTCTGGTACCAATTGTCCCATTTCCGTGCATTAGCTGTATTCTTATTCAACAAGTATTCCTCCTCCAAAGCAACCTCCAAAGATACACATTAATCTATTAAAAAAGGCAGACAATATTTGGTCCAATGTTTGTTAATTGAATGGTCTCTAAAGGATGTAACATTCGTTCACCCACTCCATTGAAATAAAAAACACTCAACCATATTTTAACAGATCACATTGATCAAGTCCACCCTAAGACATAGTTCCATGTGCCATATAAATCCATAAAAATTGGGTAAACCATGCTGGGTTATTAAACACGTACTATGAAGACAACCACCGTTACTGTCTTCAAATAGTGGAATTTAATTTCCCTGTCAAGCTTTCATTCCTTGTTAAAACCTAGGTGCTTTCTTTACCTTTTTCTCGTTTGCATGCTATTTTTACAAGATGCGATTACTGGAACGCAACCCAAGGGCAAAATGCTTCACCACAGGCAGTACGCATGCTCTCCTCCTTCCTGTCTCTTTCTTTCGTTATTTTGGGCATGCTCGCAGCCCGACTGGCAGCTTAGATCAGAGCACAGCTTGCGTGGCGGCGGCAATGCGCGCTTCGAGGCCAGCTGTGGCCTCAGCGCGCGCTCCCGCGAGCACTGTTACACGTGGCAGTTCTCTGAGCGCTCCCGGGTAAGGGAGAGCCTGGAGGCAGCCGGCTCGTCGCGCGGCTTTCTGACAAGCGCCTGCAGGACCAGCTTAGAGCAGGGCGAGGTAGCGAATTGAAAGCTGGGGACGGCCAGGTAAGGGGAAAGACCTTCGGCGAATGTTGGGGGGCAAGAGAAATGAGAAGCTGTGGGGACGTGCAGTCTGGACACAAGAGCGCCTTTGAACGCAGTCTGTATTTATTAGGTAGAGCCGGCAGAGATGATAGCATCCCTTTGAACCAAGGAACCTAGGGCTGGAAAAACTTCTGAATTTACATAGAAGAGGAGAAAGAGAAGATTTTATCTCAGCGCATGAGATACAGAGATTCTTCTTCGTTATCAAATTGGGTGTCTCGTGGGGAACATTGCAAACGCAGTACCTGATCCACATCTGGCCAATCTGTCTAGCTTTAGGAGGACTGGCTGGCTTTGCTTTAAGGGCATCCAGTGATTTAATATGCAACCTGCTTAGTTATCTTGAAGCTGTACTGATTCTAAGTGTGCTTAATTCTTTTAGAAAGTTAGACTCAAACAATTAAAAAGCCCATTCAAGCCTCATTCCCCCAGCTTGGGTGCAACTAGCCCTAATTTTATTGCAAGACTGAAGGATTTGTAACATCTTCAAAAACTGTGAAAAATGGGCTAATTGCATGCCATGCAAGGTTTTCATACTTAACGTTGAAATAGTAATTTTCGAAAGGGGTTTCTGTAAATACTATATAATAAAGATATTTGCATTGCTTTCTGGATTGTGATTAAACTTCACCACACACAAGCTACCTGAATCCACATTATGTTGGGGGGGGGGAAGTGACCCTGCCATATTGTATAATAACAAGAATGGGGAAATAGTTTTTTGTTGTTGTTTTTTTGATATATGCGTTGCAGTGGTGACATGTATATCTTGTCCTTAAATTGCAACCCAGTTGTCACCCATTAACTATGATGGATTGAGTAGATTTTGAGTAAGCTCTTATGTCTGACATTGAAAATAAATCATAAAGACGCTTCATCATACATTAAAGAATATATGGGACGATCGTAACATATTATCTCAGCTACAGGAATATGGGAACTTGACATTTCAATACTATATCTGCTATCATTATAGCAGCATTTCTCTGATGATTTAATGTAATTTAGTGATTTAGTGATTTTTTTATTTTATATCTTCTTTGGTTTTTAATAGCTTAGTACATAAAATGTGCATGTTTACTATTAGTTATAATTCTTTTCATCATTAATGTGGGAACCTTAAACATATAGTCTGATACTCGCAATCAAATCTTGGTTGGCGCTATGGACCGTGCTCCAGGTTCACGGTCTCCAAGTTCATACCAATGTTTCCTGACTGCAGTAATTATTATTTGTGGGGTGTTTGGATGGGGCAAACTGTCACAAATCATAGATCACTTCCAAACTAGACTTGGGGACTATGACTTCAATTGGATTTTCAAAACCAGTTCTGTCATATACCATACAGCAAGTAAGAAAGCTAGAGAAGAAGTCAAGAGTACTGCATAATAGGACACAAAGAGGTTATAGCAAGACAGAGGAGGAAGTCATCAGATGTATTAGAGAAATTAAGCTCCTCCCTCCATCTGTTGTTACCTATCATCAACCATCTCATTTGGCTATAGAGTGTAAAAAGGAAAAATAAGAAGACATTCTGCTGACTTAATTAAGAAAATGTTTGTCTATTGTTTGGATAGTTTTCTATGTAGCTAGTAATTAATAACTATATAGCTAAGTCTTAAAGTCTGAATTATTATTTTTTTGCTTCTTACCTAAAAATGGTTTTCTTTGATGTCTTTTGGAAAGTCTGATTACAGGGATGTTTTTAAACTAATATATAAACTACTACTATGGAAACCTTTTTTTTGGTATAACATAATTATGATTGATGGATTACTTTCTTTGTATTGAGATGCTTTATAAAATGGATTTCAATTTGCATCTAGTTGATACACATTGTTGGAAGGGATGAAAGGAAGAAGGGAGACACATTTATTAGTTACTTTGTTTATAAATGAAACTGAAAGTAGATTGAAGTCATTTAAAGCACAGTTATGTTTGTATTTGGTTTGTATAGGATGTTCTGACGTGGCACATTTTTTTTCTGTCTCAGCTGTGCAGGAAGTTGTTTTATTGGCTCAGAATATTAACTGTAACTGCTTAGAATGGAATTCTTTATAATGACAATCAGCACGGCTTTAATATCAAGCAGTTAAATGCACCTGTTGAGATGACTAGAGGTCTAAACTGCCACGTTTCTATCCACGAAAGAAAAAGGAAGTATGTGTCTGTTTGTATGTGGGGGGAATCACCAGCAGCAAACTGATCCTTACATGGCATGTACTTAATTAACTAGTGCCACCTCATCAAAAATAGTTTTCTCATTTTATGTGCATGGCACTTGAAAAAAACACAATTTTATGTCTTCAAAATATGAAAAGAAATAGCAGGCAAACTGATTAATGATATAGATCAGATGTACATGTTGGCATTCATAATTTAGAATACTGCTGATTGGCTATTTTCTCAGTGTCTACAGTTCTAGTAAGCAATAAGTTGTAAGTAAGTAGTCATGGATACCTTTCCTTCTCTATAAATGTCATTGTAATTAACAAAGCTTATGTTTTGTGTGTGTGTGTGTGTGTGTGTGTGTAATCCATGTTTGTTCTTCTGGCGTACAAAATATACAATTTGTTTGATTTTTATATACCTTTAATGCATTTATGCATATTTTTGCATAAATTCATTTCCAGAAATTTGATAACTTTATTTAGTACATCCAATTATTGCAGACCACAAATGTACCAATGTACACAAATGTACCAATTTACCAATTGTACCAATTTACTAGACATGCTGATGTAGTGGTCTGTCAGAGAAGAGAGTATGAGCCTTTCCTTAGTAATTTTGCACATATCAGTTAATAGTAAGGAAATAAAGGTTTGTAATTATTATAACTGAACCTGATTACGCGTCTACTATAGTTTTTTCTCATACTTTGTCATAATTATTTTCTAGGTTTTTTTCTTCTCCTGTTTCAATTTGGTACTGAAAAGTTGAGAAGTGACTGGGAGAAATTTTGAGACAGGTGCTCCTTTGACTGCATTTTTGTACATATTTACTCAGGCATTAGCCTTTTTGAAATTTGTGGGGCTTGCTTCTCAGTGAACTTTTATAGAATCTAAATTTGCATTTATGAAGGTAGGGTGGTGGATACATTTTTTTTCTGTTTTCCCCTTCATTCTAGTTGTCTCTACTGGGCTCACAGCTTCTGTTTGAAGAACAGGTGGCAGCTGTGGCCAGAGGGGCTCTTTACAACTGTGTCTTGTGCAATAATTGTTCCCATGCAAGGAGAAGGAGGGACCTGCTCATGGTCACTCACACCTGGTCACCTCCTAATTGTCCCACTGCAACACACACTATGTAGGGCTGCCCTTAGAGAGCATAGGAAAGGTTCAGTTGGTCCAGAATGCAGTGGTATGGGTGCACCTCATTATGCCCTGTAACACTTACTTTGTGAGATGAACTGGCTTCCATTAGACTTCTGGATCTGATTCAAGGTGCCGCTTATCACCTTTAAAGCCTTATATGGCACAGGGCCAGGGTTTTTTTGAAGGACATCTTCTTTCAAGAACATCTGCCTGCCCCACATGCTCCCACAGAGAGACATGCTCCAGGCTTCTTTTAAATGTTGTTATCTTCTGGAACCTAGGAAGTGTGCCTTTTCTGCAGTTGCTTCTGTTCTCTGGAATTAAACATAACATTCTGTATGATAGGCCCCAATTTTGTTGACTTTAGAAAAACCATTGAGACTTAGCTTTCCCCCCGGGCATTAATGGAGTCTTCTTGATTTATTTTGGTGCTTGGTGGTAGTTTATGTTTTGTATTTTATATTTTTATATTACATAGCTTTTAATGTTACTAGTAGATATGTGTAGTGGTTTTTGTTTTTGTTGTTGTATGATACCCAAAGTAACATTGTTTGATTTGGATGGTGTTATAAATCTAATAAACAGAAAAACATATTGCACAGAAATTTGGGAACTTTTATGAATTGGAAACAACCCTCTTTCAAAGAGCACGTTTCTAAATTTGAATCCAATTATTCTTTTCAGCTGTAATTGCCACTTTAAATAACATCCTAATCAATTATAAAAATGTTAACCCAATCAAATCATATATGTTTCTTCTAATGAGTAAGTAATGGGATGCAAGTAAATAGCATTTTCTTGCAAGTAGTGGGCCATAGAACTGCAGAAGTTGACATTTTGGTTCTACAATAGGAAAAATACACCTGTGAAATTTACCCATGTCAGAGACTATTTATTTAAAAGATGTATATGCCCCCGCTTCTTAAGCAAGTCCGGGTGGCTAACAACTTAGGGCCTTCGCTTATCTATGAGTTGAAGTAATGCTACCTTTGACTTGGCACAAAACTCATAACATTTCTTTTCTCCTTTGCCAATTCTTACAGTTCTATTTTTTTTTTTAATTCCAAGGCTTGGTTGGGCATTATTTTGCATCATTCATTGCTCTGGCTTTGATGCTATCCTTTTCCAGTATATCACCAGGCAGCAGGAAAAACACCTACCAGTGAGGGCTCTGCAGCAGGATCTGAGGAATTCTCATTTTTGGTTTTGTCTTCTCTGGGCTGCTTTATCTGCCCCTTCATCTAACTGTATTTGGACATTTTCCAAATTAAAAGAATATGAAATGCAGAAATATGGAAATATGCTGTGTACCAATAACCTGATGGAGAACCTTGTAGAGAACAGAGGCAGACCCCTTCACGGTTAGTGAGCTAGCTAGTTCTTGTAGAGCAGGAGCTGCTAAGCAATTTGGGATTCCCCCCCCCCCCCGTAAAATTGGGAAGACTTATTTAGAGGCTGCCCAACTCTGGGCATTCATATTTTAAAAGCAGGAAACATTAAAATTAGGGATGAAACTGATAAATACCAGGAAAGTGACAAATAAGCATTCACCTTAAATAAAATTGGGATACTTTGCTTTCTTGTTGCTGCATATCAGTGTTTCTCAGCCGTGGCAACTTTAAGGTGTCTGAACTTCAACTCCCAGAACTCCCTAGCCAGCATTCTGGGAATTGGTTGGAAGCCTGTAGAGATGTTGTGGTCAAAAACAGCAGATGTAAAAAGAACTTGATTGGAAGGACAGAAGCTGGAAGAGAATGAATAAGGTGGAGGTTGACTTATAACCAGAGGGTGAAGAGGGCAAGCCTACACCTCCCAGTACTCCCCAAAATACTGCCAATTACTCCCACACCAGGTCACCTGACTGCTTCCAAAGTAATGGCGAGCAACATAATATGTTTTATTCATCTTGTAGCTGTCTTGTGATGATATTGGAATAAGGTGGAAAATGCTATTAGAGTGGAACAGCTAATAATATTTAATGTCTTTCTCATTCATGGAGTGGGAATGAGATAATATTAGGTGAACAGAGTAAAAATGATGTCATAGCATGATAGTACTGTGATAAGAGCAAGTAGTGACTGGGTCTTAACGTCTCTTTGGGAAGCTTCTTTGGTATTTAAATACTTATTTGTTGCCACATACCGCTCTATTGTGGCAGGTGAGGGCCACCTTGGGGAATTCTTGCCTTCTTGGAAAACAGATGCATTTCAGTTACTGTTGCAACACTATAGAGATAGAGAGATATAGATATAGATAGCATGGTGTGTGGTATATGTATGTATGAATAGAAAATGACACAAATATGTTGAATATACATATATGGAAGTGTTATATTAAGTGATATATATATATATATATATATATACACACACACACACACACACACACACACACAATCACTGTATTTGTGTCATTTCACAAAAGTAGGCATAAAAGGACATAACACTTCAATGAGACAGAGGGAAATAGTGGAAGGACAGAAGAAATTGACGAATGGTCAGAAGAGGGATGGATATTATTCCAGTTGCACATATATTGTCCTATTTAAATAAAGTGGAGAGAAAGAGGGAGAAAATTTAATTCCTACTCCTTCAGATAATGTCGCTGTTTACCCTCCCTCATAAGAAAATGTATATCTCCAGGCACCAAAAAGATGTCTGCTCCTGAACTTTATCCAGAAAAAGTAGATTTTGAAGAGAACTTCCATGAAGTTCTGGAAAAAAATCCATATTTTACAAAAGGAATTCAATATGATCCAGTTTGTGTGGCAAAACCATAAATTTACATCTGTATCCTTGATATAGAAGAACTACCATGTGATTTGTCCAGATCAAAATCATCATTCTTAAGAGAATTATCAGACTATGGACCAGTCTAATGTCAAAAAGCTGATTCTGTTTCTTGCTATTATAATATAATAGTAATAATAATTCAGTTCACATTTTTATTGCTGAAAATTATAATGTTCCTATTTATAAAATAAATAAAATTAAATAAAAAATAAATAAAATAAATAAAATTATTTATTTCCTATTTATTTTTATAAGGAAAGGAAAAATACTGCTGAAATGAATCACCAAGGATATGTTGCAGCACCTCCATATTCCCAGGCCCAGCCAGGAATGGGAGGATTTTCTTCTGGCTTTGGACAAACAGTTTCTTCTCCTCTGCACGGACACTATAATGATCCAAATCCAGCACCTTTCGCATCTCAGTCAGGTATAGTGACTTCATGTTTATTTAAGGTCTGCTGTATTCTGGTTCTTTCTAAAAATAATGGATTGCATTTTCCAGATTCTCAGCCAGGACAATGTTTGAGGGGAATGCTGGATGTAATGAGTAGGTAAAACTAACTAAAATTAGAACAAATAAAGGTTTATCATGATTTGTGGACTCAGATTGTATGTGATTCAGCATTTAAACCCTGGGAAAAGTACCAATACTTATGGACTTCTTTCACTGAGGTCTTTGTCCCTTTTTAGTATGGCTATAAAATTAACTTTTAAAGCGCTTATTGCTTTCTCTTCTTTCCTGATTGTAATGTATTCAGTTGTATGAGGCAGCAGGTGCAAGGTGGCCACGTGGTCACTGAAGAGACAGAATGTCTGGGGCCCGGGGCAGACTTGTTATTTTAGCGCGGGAGAAATCCCTGCATTCATTGGTTAAGATTAACCAGAGCTCCGTGTATAAAAAGGAGGGAGCTAGTTTCGTTTTCTGTTCTGTTCTGTGTATGTATTAATGAATAAACCTTGTAATTGTTAAAACTAGTTTCTTCGATGTCTACTCAATCGAAAACAGAACACTGATACTGATATAAATGGAAGACACTGAATAATTTGGAATTTATTTGTAATTTAGTTTATTAATGTATTTCTTTGACATACATTATTTATGCTTTGATTTTTATGATATACTCCTTTAAATGTAATGGTTTTCCATTGTTATCAATATGTTTACTTTTACTTTAGGTATATTGAAAACAAATGTGCCTTTTGGAGTTCCTCCTGTCATAGGATCTCCACCTCAGAGCCTCCACTCACCTAAGCAGAGTAATTTCCAGAATGGACCTAGCACTGCAGCAGCTCAACAGCCACACAGGTGATTTAAAACAAAGCAGAATAAAGCATTAGGATTATTCACAAAGCTGCTTTTTCAAGAGGCACTGGATTTCTTGTTTATCTCTGAAGACATTTCTCTTTTCATCCAAGAAACTTCTTCAGTTCTGAACTGAACTGAAAAATCTTCTTGGATGAGAAATGAAATGTCTTAAGAGAAAAACAAGAAAGTCCAGTTGCGTCTTGAAAAGGCACCTTTGGGACACCCATTACCCGGATGACTGAGAATCTCCATAGACATTAGGAATATTCTTTATGCTTTTGAGGATTGTGCAGACCCTTGGATGAAATTCTTTGCTCATGTGACATGAAGCAGGTTCAGAAGCTCCAGGATAGCTTTACGGTTTTGGTTTATGCCAGCTGTCCCTCCAGAAATGTCTTTTGTGCAAGCACATATATGCTCAGAAAACTTTGGGATAGGTGGGTGGCAGAGTAGGGCACACTAAGCCTTCAAATGGCTTGTGGTTTTGTGTCTTTGCACTGTAGATCCAAAAATACTTTTAAAAACATGGAATTGTATATACATTCATTTCTGAAAGCGTTTTGTTAATATTTGTCAGGAACTTGTTTTGTAAATCCAGTAGGCCATGGTCAGTCCATGAATATGATGTAAACAGCATCTGCCTTCCTTTGGCAGTATAGTCTTGCACAATTTTACATACTCCTTGATCTGGCAGAAGCTCTATTTCTCATATATTGTATAAGCAGCATAGAAACATAATACTGGAAGGAATCAACCTATGCTCAGTGCAGAATTCCAACTTAAAGCAGCACCCCAAAAGGTAATCCATCCCTGGTTCAACATATAGAGGAACCTTTCATCTCCCTTAACAATTGATTCCACTATAAATCTGCTCTAATTGTTATAAAGTTTTTCCCAATATTCATCTGGAATCTGCTTAAGACCATTATTCCAAATTCAGGAACAACAGAGTATAAGTTTTTGGCTTGTATTGTATGATATGGCTTCCTCTATTAAAAGACTACTGTCACATTTGTCCTAGTACTTAAACTTCTCAAGGCTAAATATTTTCAATATTTTCTTATTGGATTTATTGTCTAACTTTTTATAATCTTATTACTGTTTTAAGAGTTTACACAAGTTTATATCTTAAAGTACGCTGACCCAAATGGAACAGAATACTTCAAGTAATATCTGACCAATGAGAACACAATGGAACCAATACTTTCTGTCATTTGGAAGCATACTTATATTGGGTATCACTAAAATTGTATATGCTACAACTTTTGATTTTACAAACTTTAATGCAATGAAATTTGAATATAACAGTCATACTGTATTAGAATTTATGTTGTATGTGTAATATTATTATGTATCTGACATAATATGTATGGTGAACTCAATATACATATAACATTTATGCCAATTGATAATGACAATGTAATGCAAATAATGTAATCTGCATTACTACAATGACATACCCGTTGATTTACTGGACTTTTGGGGGAAATCAGAGACTCTCCTCCCCAAGTAGTTTACTAAAATGAGATTTTTATTATATTGCATAGTCTTTTTGAAAAATAAATCATTTTTGTACTGAGTTCTAAAATATAGGTAAAGAACTGCCTCTATAAATTGGATTAACCAAAAGGAAAAGCCTAATTCTTTTACTATTGTATCAAGCAGTTATTTTAATTACAATCCAAGGCCTAATTTAATCCATATGTTTTGAGCAGCCATAATGCAAAACATATTCTGTGGACAGAGAATCACCTTTGACCTTTATGTCCAACTTAAAAGATCAAAGCTGAAGGTCTGTGAGCCATGGGATGAGATTTAATCTGTTTCCATTCCTTTTTGTTTCTGGTCGCTAAATGAGCAGTGTATGCAGGAATTAATAATGTCATATTTTGTAGAAGTTGTTAAGTTACTTATGCAGGACTTTAAGAAATCATTTTTGAATAAGGGCAAATTATTCAAATTGAGCTGCCTACCAATTGAGATCATTCTTCTTTGACCCTATTAAGTTTTGCTTTGTTGAAGTCAGTTTTAAGGGGAAAAAATAAGCTTAGCATATATATTGTATTTCATTATTAATCATTTCATCTATTTTTGTTTCAAGATTTGAAGAGAAAGGGAGAGTAAATTCTCTTTATTAAAAGAACTTAATAAAACATGTTTGCTAATATGGATAAAAAGAGAGAAGGAAAGATTTTTAGATTTCAGTCATAATTTTTAGGAAGTAAAATCCATGCTAAGCTCAGTATTTTTCATGATTACTCAGATGCAAAGTTACAGTGTGATTGTTTGGTCTTAGCTTAGCAAATTCTATAAATCCTGTCTGAAACCATAGCTTAGGGCTTAGTCCAGTCTCAAACCAGCCAAATTGTGCCTGATTTGTGTGAAATAGTTCTCACTTTGCACAGTCTACTGTCTTCTGTATACACAGGGTTATATGTATTGCCAGTATAAATTAGAAAAAAAATTGCAGAGGAAAATGATGATCAAAAATGAAGGAGCAGAATGAATAAAGGAGGAAAAACCTTAAATACAGAATTATTCATAATGTTTATAGCACATGGTTGTGTTACATAGGAAATATTAACTTTTGCAAACTGAGATCATTTGTATTAGATTGGATTTAATCTAAGTTGATTGCAAAGCACCCATTCCATCTTGAGTTTTTTGCAATGTGAAAAGAGGTCAATTTCCAAGTATTCTCTTCCCCGCTGTTTAAGTTGGAAATAAATTTTGGTAAGACTGCTTCCAACTATTCAGTCTCCTAATAAAAATACTTCTAATCATCTCAGCTCCTCTCTGTTGTGTTTGTAAAGCATAATATCACAATGGAAGCTTTTTTTTAGAAGAGAAATTTCAACAATGATTCTAACAATTGACAGTGCCTGTGTAATGATAAACTGCATTTTATTATCCTGAGAATGAGCCTTCGTGAACTTAGGACTTACACTCTACTACTGCTGAGCAGTCATGAAGAAAAGATTGGAAACTTTGACATTTGATTAGTTGCAGCTTAGTATTAATTTTTAAAAACTGGTTAATGCCAATTAGTGCTTTATTGAAACAACCCTGCTATAGCTTTTTCTCAATAAGCCACAGTGAAAGCTAACCATAGTTTATATGGGTTTAGTCATAATGATAAACTGTTATTAGTAGAAGTGGGAAAAAACCTTTTATTTTGAAGGTTCCTGAAAAAAATATAAGGGACAAATAATATATCTGAGGGTGGCTCACCTAGAACTGTTCCCCTATAAATAATAATTAATCATGAAGCTAATGTACAGCATATGATGAGTAAACCTGCCACAGACAAAGCCTCTTACTTTCCTAGACATTTTATGTTTGGTATTTTCTCTGCAGAGTCTGCAGGAATGACTCATGTGCATCTTGGCTTATATGATTTATGAGCAAAATAATATACTGTATGGTGATTTTGTAAGTTTCTGTAATGTTATTTTTTGTTTTCAGATTGCCAGGTCCTCCAGCTTCTTATCCTTCCTACCATCATTCTTTGCAGTCTGGTCCAAATAGCCCCTTTCTTCCTGCAGTACAGCTGACAAATCAGCTTGGCAACATGCAGATAAGTAGTTACGGTATGAATTGCATAATCCATGAAAGGTTTTTATTTTCTTTTTTTTGATTCAGTATAAAAACAAAAAGGAGGAAAAATAAAGGCAGCATTAAAAAGAAGAAAGTCAAAATAAAATAAAATAAATCTTTAAAAAAGAAAACTATACATTACATATATTCATTCATATTTATACATATATAAAAGTTCTATATTAGCATTTCAGTGAATGATAACTATATTTCATTATGAGCATCCATAATCTATCTATGCCTCTAAGTGATTCCTTTATAAATTGCTAAAACATCAACTGTGCAAATCACTGGGTAGTTACCCAGAGATTAGAATTTTAACTATGTGTTTGTTTTAATTTGAACTGGATTTAAATAATGCTTAACATAGAAACACTAACTTAAATTCCATGGAATTCCATAGAGACTCAATGGTTAGATTCAGATTGAATTATAGTTAAAAAGAAATATAGTTAATTCAGTCTGGATCTAACCATTGGGTCCAATTGTTGCAAGTGGAGTTTTCCTTATATTAAGGCCTTTCAATTAGAGATTCCTGCACCATCACAAAAAGTAGTAGAGCCAGGGGATGGGATGGATGTATAATAGCGTGTAGAATTTTTGATCAGGAGCCTGGAAACGAGCATTTTACATTGCACAGATTTTACATCAACTGGATATATACAGTACAGGCCCTCTAAAGGTGGTATAAAAATTCTTAGCGAGACAAACCATATATTATGGTTAAGTCAATATAGTTTTTCTGGGATTATAACTTTTCCTGTGTTAAGAACACTTAAAAGAATTAGGACGATCTATTATACTGGTCATTTAAACATATTTTTTGGTGAAGGCAAACATCTGATAGTTTGAAAGCTTATTGGATGCTTCCAAATAATATCAATTCCTAGTACTAATGGGATGTGTTAATATAAATAAATGAATAAACACCTGGATTGTGGCTTTTAAAGTTACCTTCATAATCTTACATTGATACAAGATTCCTAATGCAAATTTTACCCATTGTAAATCTATTTTTAAGCAATTTTGTTAAAATCATGGTTATTTATTAATTGGATAGAACGGTGTACATTTTTACAAACTTGATAAAGTTAATAATACTAGAAAAATATCTCCTCTCTGTTTTGTTTTATGTGTAAAGATGCAAACAATTATTGGTTTATACAAACCCTGCCTTAATAAATCTGACCTTATAGAAGAGAATGCAAGAATGGCAACCATGTGCAAAAAAATGACTGCCATATTTGCTCACATAAATTGTATAGTGTACAATTTGACATGTGTGAAAATCAGCTTATCCTAGAGTTCCTGTGTAATTTGGAAAATGTATGTATTGAGACATGGTTTCTGGAATATTATACATGCCATGGTATACATATGGGTTAGGCTTAACATTTCAGCAAAGGATCCTCATAGTTTATGCTCTGTTTTCTATAGTTAGTAAAAGTATTGATTGAAAATCTTTGTAGCTGCCATCTTTCATTTGTATCATAGTATTTAAATATTCCAAAGTATGCTTCTTTTTACCATGAAATGGAATGAAATATTTATTTCTAGGAATGTGATCTAAGTAATTTATGTAAATTTAAGTAAATTTTATTTATTTATTAAATTTCTACAATAAATTTAGGTAAATGTCTTTATAGCTCTGCTTGTAGGGTAATTTTGGTTTAAAATCTAACAATTAATGGATTGGATTTAGTCTTAATCATGTCTGGAGCAGATTAACTATTGAAAATAAAATAGTCACAATTGAATAGCTTCTCTGGATCTGTTTTGATGGATCTAGACTAAGGATGAAAAAACCCCCAGAATAAAGCAGTGGAAAACCACTTCTTTATTTTTGCCAACAGTACTATATAAATATGTCCATGAAATCACCAGGATTTTAGTTTGACTGGAGGTGCACTGTCCATCTGTGCACACTTTAAATATAATTAAACATGGATGTAATTCATTGCAATTTTAAAGTAATACATAATCATTAACAAAATATGCATGTAAATGTCTACAATATTAAATTACTCAGATTGACTGCATGACAATTTTGAATTTTAGATGTGTTCTTTATAATTGTATTCTTGCATAGGTCCCAGTAATGCTCAGAATCCACCTTCTTCTGGACCTTTGGGCCTACCTTCACCTTTACCAGGTCCACCACTTCAGCCACATCAAATGGCTTTGCCAACAAGTCCTCCTGTTTCTCCACCAAATAACTTGAATAGTCACTGCACTCCATCTTTACCTCCTTCAATGGCCAGGCAGGAGGGGTTCCCTGGTCCAAATCCATTGAACACCAACTTGCCACAGCAATTTGCAGGTGAACCCCCAGGTCCTGGGTTTCCTTCTCAGTATGGTAAGTGTGGATGCCTATAGTACATTCTATTTCATTTATTTATTATTAAACTTCTATACTGTCCATCTCACCTAAGTGACATAAGATTAGCAGGCTGCAATTTCTGTTTCAAAACAGAAATTGCAGCCTGCTAATCTTATGTCACTTAGGTGAGATGGACAGTGTAGAAGTTTAATAATAGAGAAGGGAGTAGCAGCTAGTGAGAAATGAGAGAAGCATGTAATGCTGTAATTTAGAATAGACAAGGTTTAAATGTGGTTTTTTTTTTCTGTCCACAGATTTTTTTTTGCTGTACATGGCATAGTGGACAGAAATTGTCTTTGTGTGACCTGTAGAGCTAACTCTAGACCTAACATGTTGACTAGACTGCACTATAGATCAAACTTTCATTGTTACAAAACATCCTTATTGCTGTTTTACTTGAGATGTGTTCCTCTTAACTTGGCCTCCTTGAAACATTGGGATCCATTATGAGTTCTGAATCCAGAGACAAAATGCTTGAGTGGTGCAAAATAGGACGTGATTTTTTTCACCCTTTTATAAGCCTAGCAGAAGAGAAACAAAAAATAGATATATGTTTCCAAGGCCTAACTGGATCATCAAAGAATGTGTAGAACTGTTTAAATTGGGTCTGTGAGATGGATGTGTTATCTGTAAATAATGTATGCTGTCTTTGAGTGCCACCATTTACATGCGTTATCAGTTACTGTATTTGAGCTTTTAAGTCTACATGACCCACCTAGAATTGCTCTTGCAAGATGAACCCCCATATAAATTGGTTAAAATAATAATTTTAATAATATTATAGTAGAAATAATTGTTAAGGAGATAGCAATTGGCCAGTTACCAGAATATTGCTGATCATACACTAAGAAAATGACCTTTGTTTGCTGGATTATCTAAATCAGATGTCCATAGAATGAATAGTTTACTGATTGGTAGCATGAGCCCAGCTATGGCATGTTCAGCAAACATATCTACACACTCACAAGCACACTGGAGAGAAAACAACTTTGAAACAGAAAATTCAATAGTCAGCAGGACTATCCTATGTTTTCATGTTTGGATAATATTTACTCCTCACCGTTTTTAAAGAAAAGAATAGAAATATTGGAAAGCATTTTATTTTACATCTGTTAAACCATTCTCTCCTTTGTTTTTCTCCATTTCCCATGAAATATTCCCAAGAGATCTTTATTTATAGACATCTTCCTTTATCCTTCCCCATCATATAAGACAGAAAATAGCTATGCCTTTTTTGAAGTATAGATTTTAAACAGGGAATAGGTTTTTAAATTCTTTTTTTTTTAAAAAAAAACTTTAATAAAAATCAAAACAGATAGAAAACACAGGTTATAAAACAAAGTTGTAAACATTGGTGAGATTATTACATTTCCCTTTTTTTTTGCAGGAAATTATGGTCCTCCAGTGGCAGGGGCACAGCTATCTTATCCAGGTGGCCTTCCCTCAGGTCCAGCACAATTAGCTGGACCACAGCAAAGAAAACTTGATCCAGATTCCATTCCAAGCCCAGTGAGTAAGAATTTCTTTCTTTTGGTTCCCTGGATATGGCATGTCCAAAATCTTCTGAGCCTGAAATTTTTATAGGTGCTTAGAACATGGGTGTCAAACTGCTGGCCCACGGGCCGGATGCATCATAGCGAAACCGCGCCCACCCCATTGCCGGCAATGGCAAAAAAGTTGCGATATGTCGCAACACGTCACGTGACGTTGTGAGTTTGACACCCCTGGCTTAGAGTAAAAACAAAGTAGCTAAAAACAAAATTCCATATTATTTTGAATATTCTGCTCAACAAGCTCTTGTTTCCTTGTTTTTTTATCCTAGGACCACAGGTGTAATTTGAGTGCTGATACCAACTAACCAACTATAGTTTAAAAAGCACAGGGGGTAATTTAATAAATAAATAATAATTCAAACAGGCAGACTACAAAAACATTGCTAAATTTCTCTGGAAATTGGTATAATTCCCATTTACTTTCAGGACCTAAGAATTAAAAACAAAGCAGCTGTTGGCATGCTCCCACTCACTTAAAATGTTCAGATGGAATGTTTGAATTAAGCTAGGCTCAGAGTAATTTTCTTGGTTTATTTCATTCTAAACTTGGAAATGTAATTATTATCCTTTTTTTAAAAAAAAAGTTTCAACTTACCTCTTTTAGCTTGTGTTAAACTTTTTTTGTGTCATTTAACTGCTCGTTTCATTTTGTTATTGTAATTTTGTGATTAGCTGCAGAAAATCTGTAACATTGTCCATACTTTGTAGGGCTGAGGAGAACAACAAAAATTACTCTTGAATATATGCTTGAATGTTACTATCATGGGTGGAGGACGGGAGGGAGTTCAAATCAATTACTGTATTATTATAATGCTTAAAGACATTTTTGAAGTATAAGGTTCTTCATTTTTTTGAAATGCCATTGTAAGGTTTCTTCCAAGCAGCATCAAAACCTATTGCTTTCTTGATCTATAAAACATGTCTTGATTTTTGAACTGTGGTAACACGTCTGTAAACATTAATTTTAAAACAAATTAAAGTCTGCCTCTAATTCTTACATTGTTTATTTATTTTTATCCTTTAGATTCAAGTAATTGAAAATGATAAAGTTTCCAGAGGAAGTCAGACCTATGCTACCAATATCAGAGGTCAAGTCCCTCCTCTGGTTACAACAGATTGTCTGATCCAAGAT
The DNA here is from genome assembly GCA_023970755.1 of Azemiops feae. NCBI lineage: Eukaryota > Metazoa > Chordata > Lepidosauria > Squamata > Viperidae > Azemiops > Azemiops feae. The sequence goes on from JALGBA010000018.1 coordinate 4,498,139, forward strand.
CAAGGTAAATAGAGAAAATCAGTGAATTGAATTACAATTTGTATTGATTTGAATGTTCATATTTAATTTATCTAATATTTGTTAAATTGATCTAGAAGTCAAAATGACAGGAGTACATTGTATTAAAGTTTTTTTATCGGTAAACTCATGTAATTCTGCCAGCCTGAAGTTAATGTAGCTTCTTCTGGAAATAACTTGTGTAATTGCATAGTAACTTGGTTAAAACTAAGCTTTAGCAGGAGAGAAATTCATTTTTTACATTCTGTTAGGGATTTAATATTTTTGCAACTGATTCCAGACTTCTTGGTACAAAATGTAATTTTTTCTTGATTGCTTCTGTTGTGAAAAGGAGATCTTGGGCAACTCTTCATCTCTATGAGTGTTCAAATCTTCTCTGTGGGACTGAAAAATTTCCATAGCTTATTGGGAGAAATTATACCAAACTTGGAAAGGAGGGGAAACCACACTGGAAAAAAAAATGAATTTTTACTTATGTAATTCTGAGTTTCACCCTGTTAGGATTTTTTTTTGTAGAGAAGCACTAGAGATTTGAATGAGCCTAAGTGGATTTATCATTAGGTTGAATTTTGCATTCTTTGTGAAGGAATATTTATTTATTTTGCATTCTTTGTGAAGAAATATTCTCTGATTTTAAAGTCAAAATGTATCTATTTTTATCATTTAACACTGTCACTATTTGGAATTATTCAGGTAATTGCAGTCCTCGTTATATTCGATGTACCTCTTATTGCTTTCCTTCAACTTCAGACCTAGCAAAACAGGCTCAAATTCCATTAGCTGCTATCATCAAGCCTTTTGCCAATATTCCAGTAAATGAAGTAAGTGAGAAAATACATTTGTTCATAAATTACAATTTTTGATGATTTTACATGTACGGAATATGCATCTGTTTATAGCAAAGCATTGTTACAGTAATGAATCAATAAAATCAGTTGTCAAGTCCAGTGATTGTTCAATTATCATGGAGCATTCACAGGAGATTGTGAAAATCTCATGAATTCTCCTATTATCACTGTGAAGTTAGTTCAATCCTATTCAGGATTTCATCCTACTGATTGTGTGAATAGAATCCTTTAATGTAAAGCTTTACATCTATATCTTTTATTTTATAATTTTATGTATATTTCAAGAACTGGATAAAACTGAGAGCTATCTTTTTGATTAAATCACTAAAGCAAAGGAGTGAACATGCACAATAGTTACACTTTTTATGCATAATTCTTGGTTTTTTTGTATAATCTGATCAATTTAGCATATACAGTTTAAAGATCTGTTTTACCAACCATTAATTTTTTATTTAGCTGATTAATATTCAGCATGAACTACAATACATTTATCATTTGTAGTAAAGCTTATATTTTTAAAATGGTATGGGAATTCTATATCTTTACTCCAAGATACAAGATTTTTAAGTTTTTTAAATTCCATTTTTAATATATTGGACAATGCATAAGTATTTAGGTAATTATAGATGTTCACAGATTTTGATGAGATTTTGTTTTATTTATTCAATTTGAATGGATGCTCATCTTACCTAAGTGATTCTGGGTGGCTCATAGCTATTAAAAACAACAATCAAATCAAGTTAAACATGTAAAAATCATCAATATCTGCATTGTACAAAAATAATCATGATCAGTGGCAAAATCCATCATTGTATCTCACAATATTGTAAAAACTGTAAAATGCTAGATCCCCAGGCACAGCTACAGAGCCATGTGTTCCTAAAGGCTGGGAGGGTTGGGACCAATCTAAGGCCAAGGGCCTGATATCTTACATGAGCACCAGGGAAGGAAAGGCTCGCTTCCCACTGTTTCATAGACAGGATCCATAACACGCTTCTCCTGGCAATCTTGATGGAATGGGTAGATATAAATGGAGAAAGTGATCGCTCAAATAAATCAGCCTCACATCATTTAGAGCCATATATTATCAGCATCTTGAACTGAACCAGGAAGCATACTGACAGACAATGCAGCATGAGAACAAAGGTGTAATATACACCGATTAAAGAGTAAACATAATGCCAACACTGCCACATTTTATGCTAGTTACAGCTTTTGGATGTTCACTAAGGTCAACACCATGTAGGGTGCATTACATTAATTCAAGAGTTGACCAGGATATGAGTGACTATGAGCAGGGCCTCCTAATCCAGGAATGGGCACAACTGGCACACAACACAAAGTTGTGCAAAGGTTCTCCCGGCCACAGCAGCTATATGCTGTCTGAGCAGGAGTTGTGAGTCCAGGAAAACCCAGATTGCATATGCTATTCCATGAATTTCCGTGGAGACAGTTAGGATTTTTTTTGACAGAAATCCTTCATATTCACATCCTTGTGAGTTTAGGTATATACATGCATAATCCACAATTGGTCTAAACCAGGGGTGTCAAACTGCCGGCCCACGGGCCGGTTGCATCACGCTGAGGCTGTGCCTACCCCAGCTCCTCCAATGCGAAAAAAGTCATGATACGTTATAACACGTCACGTGATGTGGCGAGATTGACACCCATGGTCTAAACAATCATTTCCTTATTATGTGAAATTTATTCCAAAAGTTTATATATTTTGGGATTATTATTGAAGTAGTTATCACAATTTACAAAAGATAAATTCATTAAAAACTCATAAGCATTGAGTAACAGTTAAAACATCCTCACATTCAGAAGAAATGGAGAAGGAGTATTTTACTGAACTATTAAAATTTTTGGTGTATACAAAAATCAGTGAATACCATGCTCTTTCTCTTACAAACTAATGATAAATATTTGAGCATAGGTTGGAGTAGGCAAGCTAAACAGAAATAATTTTTAGCACAAGATGTTATGGCAATCATCAGAGCTACCACACATAAAGATAGATAACTCTGTAGTTTGGAAAAATGTTGGTAAATATTTTGCCCCTAGGAAATGTCATCTATGATATTGCTTGTTTCCATCCATGGATATAAAAGTCTAAGGACCCCTGATGTTTTTATAAGCGTATGAAGAAAAAAAATTCAGGTACAGATTAGTTCTGGATATTTTGGATAAGATTTTGTTCCAGATGTTATTTATGCAGATGATTTCAGTCTTTAAGGGGGCTATGCAGAAGATAACAAATTTAATAAACAGTCAGATTCAAGACAAGAGAGACTTAATGGGACAACTCCACCCATAGTAAGGTCATCCAAAGGAACCTATTGAGGAAATACAGATGGAAAACCCAAGTAGGAACAAGTTTGGTACCAAGCCTCAAGATCTATTTGCTGTGAAAAGGACTCTTACTTCCAAGAGTTCAGGTATCTTGAGATCCCATAAATGGATGTGGAATGACTCCAGAACCAACCACAGTGGAGCTTATTTTAGAAATTAACTTTCTCAAAATCTGTAGTTGAGCAAAGATATTTTTGGGCTTGGAGTAGCACAAGGTTTATTCCATAAACTGACAGAGGTCTTGTGTCTTTAAAATATATTTCTTTTTAAAGAAGAATTTAAAACTGAAACCCTGGTGCTGACATTTAGTAATGCCAGTGATATACTATTGTGACTGCTGATGGCAGCAAGTATAAAAAAGAGTTTTGCTTCGAGATCATGAAGGAATGTTGACGCCAATAGTTCACAGTTTCTGAATAGTCAGAGATCCAGATATATAATATGCCCAAACTCTTAGAGAATATGTCTAAGGAGAATCTCAGTCATCCAAGTCATAGTTGTCCCAAAGATGCTTTTTCATGAGGCAACTGGACTTTCTTGTTTTTCTTTGAAGATGTTTCACTTCTCATCCAAGAAGCTTCTTCAGCTCTAACCAGATGGTGGGGGATGGAAGGATTTACACTCCTTGCAGACAGCTGATCATTTGCATTCTTCTAGGAAGTTGTTGAGGCCATCTGGAGGTTTATCTATGTTGTCAGGGTCACCTAAATGAGTGTGGAGCCTTAGAACTGTTGAAAGGACTGTGTTATAGACTGGAGATAGATGTCATATCCCCCCCTTCTGTTGAGAGAAGGCTGTTCAATTTTGACATAGATGGCCTTTTTGACCCCTCTTTCAAACCAGTGGTCCTCTCTGTCCAAAATGTGGACTTTGCTGTCTTCGAAAGAGTGGCCTTTGTCTTTTAAATGCAGATGGACTGCTGAATCTGATGTCTTAGAGAGTATATTGCAGCATATGAACAATTCTCAAAGTATCTTAATGGACTGGAATAGTAGCCACAATATACAGACCACACTTCCAGGTAACATTGCAGAAGTTTGGACTATGCAGTAATAAAATGTAGAGATGTATAATGATTAAAAACAACCTTCTCAATTAGTATCATCCAGGCAAAACATTCAACCTTAGAACAGTAACTTTCAGACTGGCATCTGGTGGTCCTCAGAGTCCACCAAATGTTAGAATGGGAGTCTCCCTACATTAATTGCTCAGTGCCTGCTCAGTATCTTAGCTGCTTTTCTTCCTATTCATCACCAATCAGCTGGCTAAATCAGCGCTTATTTATTTATCCAGTACCGACCACAATTGTTAAATAAGTGTGTTTTTTCTAAGAAACATTAAAAAGGCCTTTTTAATTAAATGAAATGATATGGAAGGCATGCACAAATAATTGTCATTTAATATAGTAATATTATTTGCTAGAAGGAAAAAAGAATTTCCATGCTTTTAAAGATCAACATGTAGGGTGGAGATATTAGTTTAATTGGACAGTCCCACATTTGTTAAAGTTTTATTTAGTAGTCTATGATTGTGGAAAGCTTGAAAAACACTGCTTTAGAAGAAGTGGAAAGGTACTAAGCATAAAAAATATTGTAGGCTTTACCATGTTTCTAATAGATTTCTTCAGTGTGTACACACATTTTTGCTTCTTATCCAGGACTATAAACAATGTTCAACTTTATACACATTAGTTGGCTGTCACATGCATACATCTTGCCTACCACACTTAATCTATTACTGTTTCTTTGAAGAGAGAAGATTTATGGTATCACAGGGACTAACTCTCTATAGTAACAGAGTTGTTATTCCAGCTGAAATGCAACAAGAAGTACTAAAAAAAATCATTTAGGCAGCTTCAAATGCACAGAATGGGCAAGAATATCACTTTTTGGCCATAGATGAGTCAAAATCTTGAACAGATTATAATAGGTTTTGTTTTCCCCCACAAAAATAACTTTCTCATCAGAAGAAAAATGTGATAATTACAACAATGTCAGATAGAACCTGGAAGATAATTAGAGCGGATGTTTTTGATATAGGAGGTTGTAATTATTTAGTTTTCATGGGCTGTATTTTTCATGTATCTATAGATTGCAAGTATGAGCAGATTTAAAAACCAGAACTCTAGGCAATCAACAAAAATTAAAACAATGGAATTATAAAAATAAACATTTAAATGATAAGTGGATGAGACCATTCTGAAGGATAGAAGACATTTGTGCCTAGTCCACAAGAACTTCTAGAGATGGGTTGTGAAATAAGCTAACCATCAGACAAAAATTCCAAGATTGAGTGATACCTCTACCCCCTAGAACAGTTATTGTTCTCAATGAATTCTAGAACAGAATGATCTGAAACTCTACACATTGTAGAAACTAGTTTCTGTGTATTATTTATTAGGTCAGAAGGCTGCTCAAATACTGTTAGGGATAGTGACTGGGAATCTGTACTGCAGCATTATAGAAACCATTAATATTTATTTATTTATTTATTTTGGTTACATACAATTTGTGTCTTAAACAAAGGAAAGTAAGAGCTGAGAAATAAAGGCTTCTACTAGGAAAAGCAGACTAAGGATTGGATGCAATTTATATATGTCACTGTAAATCAACTAAATGTTGCTTAACTAGAAACCATAGGGCAGTTTATAAAGAACAGGGAGTGACTGAAAAAAAATAAAGCTATCCATTATAGAATGTATTGTAGGGTCCTGGTAGCCAGCGAACACACCTTTTCTGTATTGCTTGACTGCACTATTCAAGCCTTATCCTCTGATGCAATAAACCTCATGTGGGACAATGCCTTTAGGATACATGCCTACCCTGGGAGAAATAAGTGAGCACTCTATTCCTCAAAACAGAAGGTTTCAAAGCAGTTATCATAATTGTTTGTTACTAGAACCCACTAAGAAGGAATTGTCACTAGGATAATGACTGATTAGATTAAACATATTACACCAGGGGTCTTCAAACTTGGCCATTTTATGACTTGTGGACTTCAACTCCTAGAATTCCTCAGCCAGGCATAAAAGGGCCAAGTTTGAAGACCCCTGTATTATACCAACAGAGCCATGGAATAGTAATCAAAACCTTTAGTGCTTAGCAGCTGCACTGATTCTCAGTTGTGACATGTTCAAGGCAAAATGCAAATTACCAGTTTTATTGGCCATACAAAGCAAACATAAGACAGTAGAATACACATTAAGAGATACATTTGATCTAACAGTCATCATTATAAAGTCATGCACCCAGGTGTACAGAGAGTCTCCCCTGAATTGGGTAGAAATAATGTATAGAATTCTAGGGAGAAATTGAAGTTTGTAACTTTATATTTCATTGTTTTATCCATGTCAATTTCTTCTCCATTTTGACAATTCAAGTTGTTTTTCTTTTCTGTGATTTGTGAGGAATATTCATAAGTCCCTGTCCCCTTTCCGCTCCCCGTTTCCCTTTTCTTTTCCCCTTTCCTTTTCCCCTTTTGTCTTTCCTTTCCTTTCCTTTCCTTTCCTTTCCTTTCCTTTCCTTTCCTTTCCTTTCCTTTCCTTTCCTTTCCTTTCCTTTCCTTTCCTTTCAGCAATATAATTGTTTGACATAATATATTTTTAGCAAACTATTGCTTTAGCAACAGATCATGGAAACAAAAGGCAACAGCTAACGTGTTTGTCCAAGCACTTTGCACGTTGGTTTTTGGAATGTATTAATAATGGCCAGGGTTAAATAAACTAGATGATCGTTGTTTAACATTTAATACTGCTTGTTATTATTATCTTGGATAGATGCTATCTTTTTTTATAGATATAGAAGTCTCCCTGTCTTCTCTCTCTCTTTTTCATCTTTGCAGTGCCTAGAAGAAATTAGGTTATTTCTATACTAAATTAATTTTGTAATTCTCAAATAGTTCCTAAAAATTACTAATGTTGATTGTAGAAAATTTAAGCAGATGTTTGGTTTTTAAAAACTTCTTTAAAAATATGGCTATAGTAAGAATACAGTTGTAGTTGGAGGTATGCAACCACTTTTTAACTTTAATTTTTTTGAATGGGAACTGGCAGGGAACTGACAAGCTTCCCATTCAAAAATGAAAAGTTAAATACATGGAATAGAAATACATGGTTTTAAATGGGTTATGTTTGGTTCTAAATATGTTAGACAAGGGGAGGTTTTTTTGGTTGGCAAGATTTGGTTGGCAAGAATTAAGATTAATGAGAATTATAATAGTTAATTGAGAAGCATTTTGAGATAGTTTTTATGTAACTGGGAGAAGTAGATAGATCACTGTTATTATGAGTCAATTGATACAGTGAGGGATACCAGGCAAAAAGGATGCTCAATATTATGCTGTCAATTCCTACTTCCACTTGGTGGATCCAACTTTGTATCCTGTATCCTTTTTGTCAAGTTGCTGGTGCCCTTAGCCTTAGATTTTTTATCAACAGTGCAGACTTCTGGTGGAGGTATGACAAACTGAAATCTGCTCTTCAAAAGTGGAGCCAATGGCCTCAGCCAAGACCACGGAACTGGTGAGCAGACCAGTTCCTGGGAACAACTCTGGAAAGGGAGAGAATGGGAGTTCACACACACATGTGCTCAGATGGTGCTACCCATGAGGAGTTACAAGACTGTAGTTGTCCTCAAGTTTCAGCACTGGAAACAATGAAATTAGCCATCTTGCAATTCTGGCAAGCACTTTTAAAGGACACTAACTGTCCAACAGACAATTAATTTGGATAGTCTGTAACAGGCATTTAATGGATCCAGATAGTTTGCTGTGGGGAATTTCCAAGTGAGTTGGCAAGAAATTCTATTGATTGCCTCGTAGCAACTGTCAACAGGCGAGAACTTGGCTTCTCTCTGTGGAAATGGAGCAGCAGTCTGTTCTCTAGTTGCCAAAATTCAGTAATCATAATCGTTATGAATTCAAGAACATGGCACAGTGCAAACTTTGACTTTAAGGGACATGATGCAGTTTTTTAAATAGCGTTCATTGAGTTTGAGTTAAATTGAAGGCTTTGATGTTCAAGAAATCATGACAATGCTGTTGTTTAATAAAATAAAAACTCTTAATTATTTTATATATTGTATATACATTAAAATTTTAATTTAACTCTCACTTCTTCAATAGTTTGGCTTAAAAAGCCATTTTAATGAATTTCTATAAAACTTAAATTGATTCTGTGGAAGTGATACCTTTTTTAAAACCAGCGATTTTTAAGAAAATTGATTCCCTCCCTCCTGTTATGGCAGGATTGAGCATTTCACAAGTCTCACACAGTCCCTAGCATGTCTTGATGCTCCATTAAGTGTCATCTTGCCATGGAAATGTATAATGTGTATGAACTAACCATTTGTCTGAAATGGTATAGGGTCTCCTGCTTGAGCAGGGTGTTGAACTAGAAAACCTCCAAGGTCCCTTCCAACTCTGTTATTCTGTTATATTACTAAATTGACATTATTAATAAAAATAATTGTATTTACATTTCCAGTGAGGGCAAAATATATTGCATCTGCTCTCTTTTGCTGGGCAGAAAATGCAGGTTCATAACCTGTCACTGTCAGGTTCCCAATTGGAGCTTGGCAGTAAATCACAGATTTTCCATCACTTCACACTTAACTTGTCAGCTTCATGTGGATAAATCTTAATCAACTTCCATAAATCATATTGCTATCCTCTTTTTACTAACAAGGAACAAAGGAGAATATGATTGTAGAATTTTAAAGCTTTGTAGTCTAAAAGTGGCATTAGAGTGATTTTGAGAATAGATCAATGAAGCACGTAAAACCTTCTCCTTTCTCCTCTTTTATTCTTGGAAATTAGCCAATATGGTGCATTCAACAGAAACTAAATACTTATTTTCCAGGGCTCACAAGAGCAGTTTATAAAAGAAGAAATGCCCAGATACATCAGATACTAGCTCTATGTATAGTCTTCTAAATGTCAGTAATCCAAATGTCAGTTCAGTGCTAAGTGAAAGCTATGAAAGGCAGAAGATTAGCATGAAAAAAGCACTTTGCAGTCAATTATTTTCATGACCTTCTAGCAACAAAGTTAAAACTGCTGTTCTGATATTGTGGCAATTTACCATATGTTTTGCAGATTAGTTTGTTAATTTTTTCTTTCCAGTTCCTTTGTTCTAATTGCTTCTGCTCCCTCACATTTTGGTGATCCATTGTCTAGTAGAGACTTTAGATTACCATGATGGGTTCTGATTTCATATTTGTGTTTATATCATTGGTTAATCCTGACTACTGACCTTCCCTTGATAAACAGCACCACCCTACTTCCATATAACAATCAACACTTCAAAGCTAACGAAAGTCATTGGTATTCTAATTTGAGCACACCCTGCTTAGTTACCACAGTTATTAGAATGGGTGAGACTCTGAATATGTCATGCTTTAGCTGCAGGAGACTGGAACTAGAACTAGTATTGAAATTAATGAATCCCTATAAGATGTCATGGGAAGTGAAAGATAATTGTTGAAAATGAACTTTATTATTTATTTATTACATTTCTATGTTGCCTATCTTCTCTACAAGGTGACACCTGAACTTGTGTAAATGTGCTGTAGGCAACTTGTAGAATTCTTTGGCCATCTTTCATGATTTGCAGAGAGGAGATCTAGAAAAGACTAAAATGGGCAATGTAGTCTTTTAGAATTTCAGAGGTCAGATAATCCATGCAAGGCTGGGCTTTTATTTTTAAGTATAGATTAAGGTTAATTGTGGTTATGTTTTAGTTTTATCTGTTTCATGCCACAAATTTTGGTAACTAAAATGCCAATGCCAAAATAATTCTTGGTCATAGAATATACTGTGCATTAGCACAGTGATAGAGACCAGCCTTGTAATGTAAGAGTATTGCTATTGACTACAACCAAGTATGTTCCTTGCTTTGTCACAAGATAAAGCAACCATTAATTACTTAAGTCTATTATTTGGCTCTATTATATAAAACCTGCTGAATTCAGAATTTGAATTTGGATATTTTACTCTAAAAATCTTAAAAAATAATGCCTTGTTTATCTATCATCTATCTGTCTATTATCTATCTAATTTTTATGCTGCGCAACCCCTTGCTGACTTTGGGTGGATTACATATTTAAGCAGACTATTATGATTGGCCCACTGTTGAAAGTGATTGTCAATACATTCACATTCACAGGTGTATTTTGTTCCTCTAGCATTAATTTGTAGCAATTAATAGCAGGTAACTACCATCAATGTAGTGTTAACTGGTAATGGAATGTATAAAGGTTTAATCTGAGTTAATAGCTAATGTGTTGATTGATTTGACTTTGATGTGTGGTTTTAGGAGAACCTGTTTTTTCTGATTTTATGATATGTCAGTAAATATCATGCTCCTTGACAACTGCAAATGTGTTGACTGCCCTGGTTTGTACCTTGTTACCTGTTGAATGATACAAATGCAGAGAGCGAACATATACTATTCATAGAAAGAAATTTATTTAACAGTATATAACATTATCACTGATCTTAATGCACACACACACGCACATATAGATACATACTGTGCATGTCATATATATTGTATATAATACGCATATATATTATATTGTGCTACATATAGTACCTGATTCCTGATGCAATTTTCACAAATCTCAATTTGATTTGCTTAATACATATTACACCAATAGGATATTTATTCTGTTTATTCAACAACTGCAAAGCCACAGTAGAGAAGATATCCTAAATTCCAATAATCTGCTAACATAACTATCAAAAGAATGATATTTGATAAATAATGCATCTAAAATCAGCTCAGTTCCTGCTCTGCCAAGAGTCAAAAACTACTTTTTTGCCCCAGAGTTAACAAAATATTTGCTTCCACTAGATCATTCTAATTAATGTGTCAACGTTTTAAACGATACACTAAATAACTTCATGAAACACCAACATCACCCACACTTTCTCTCTAACAATAGTCTAGAGAAATCACAACATGGCCAATAGAAAATCTGGGATAACATTATATATCATAGCATTTAATTGCTAGTTGCTTTGTTAGTATTTTTGGTCAACATTAGGAACAAATTTGAATTAATTGATATTCATTCTGAATGTGTTTTTCAGTTATTAACCGTTGCACATTATTTTATTATAAGACAAAGGAATACCATTTGTTTGGTCTTTCTCAGTCTCATTGGATTTATATTTTAGCATTTACTGCAATTGTTCTGGTACTGCAGTCAGCACAAATCTGTTGCTTATTATGAGTATTGTATCTCTTTGGGGCAGACTGACCTCTACAGATAGCATGGAGCACAAAGAAGATTTTGCTCAGCTGACCAATTATTGTAGGCAGTTATAGATGAAATAATACTCAAATGAACTTTTCAGTTTTATTTTTGATAAATGGAATAAAATATTGCATATAATCTAATGTTAGATCAGGTAAATAAAGAACAAGATCTGTGTTGTTTTTACTTTTAAATGAATAAATAAGTATGTTTAGAAAATGAATGGCCATAAATATAAATAAGTGATATTGCTGAAAAAATGATAGTAAACAGTGCTAATTTAAAATTATAGAGGAATTAGAAAAAAAATTAGAAAGGAATGACATTCAGGCTATAAGAATTTTCTCTAACAACCATGGTAACATTTTTGAAGAATGTGGATTTGATATGAATAGGAGAATACCAGAGAAAGCAGTGTGCAACAACATGCATTTCCTTTGAAATTTATTGTTCTTGGGATAAATAGATGATTTCTGTAGTTTTTGGCATTTTACATAATTTGTATATACAAACCAAATAAAATAGATGATGAAGTAATTCTGATCATGGTAATTGTAAGAGGTCCTCCCCCAAAGTATTAGTTTTAATTACATTTCAGTTGTAATATTTCTTTGCAATAACTGTATTTAAATTCAGTACTGTTTACAATTAAAAAGGCAAGACCATTCTTAAAAACATTCAGTGTAAGACATTTCCACCTCTTATAAAAAAATCATTAGAAAAATCTGTTTTGTTTTGATTTTATTCAACTTGTCTCTAATGGCATATTAGATACAAGCAAGCAAATTAATATATCTGCAGCCCGTTCAACCAATGACTTTTATGAGCATTTCTTTTGAACTTGCTGATTTGAAGAAATAATTCTTGGAAGATAAATTGCTCACAAGTTATTTTTCTTAACATAGCCATGTTTTAATGCAAAATAATTTCATTGAAAGAAAAGGTAAATTAAATAATATAATGTTCATAAATTAAAGCAAATAAATAATTGTGTAAATGACACCACCATTTAATATGCTGTGACCAAACTACTGGCTTATTGGACACAATCCAACTCAAACAGTTCAGTTTCATGTATTTTTATTCAAAATAATTTTTGCTGAATTTAGAAGTGTTTACTCAATTTTATAATTATTAACATTATATCTCCTGCTTTATGAAAATAACTTGTAGTTGCTGCTGCATCAGTTATCTATTGTGGTCACCTCCGTTGGTGCCCTTATCCTTACACTAGGTAGGATAAGAAAGAGACATCCCCTCATACAGAAATGTGTTGCGTGTTTAGTGATTATCAATCTAAATTGAGAAAAAAAAAGAATTTTAATAATCCACTTCTTGGCTGATTAGCATAAAGATGGTTAGTAGAATATTCAGCCTCCCCTCCTCTTCTATAGGAGATAAATCAATCACATGGATGATGAGGTTTAAAAATATTTTTAAAAGAAGAGAAAGTGTAAAAACATGTTATAATTCTAATTATTAAAATGCAAAGTTTCAGTGTAGAAGATAATTATATGGTTGTCTAGTTTATGATAATGCAAGAAATTCAAGACTGCCTTGCCTTGACTGTCTTTGTGGTATAAGATGGAAGAAAGGAGAAAAATTATCAGACTTTCTAGATTATATTGTTATACATTTTTATTCATTTCTTCAGAAACAAAAGACTTCCTGAAGCAAATGTTCTTTGATTATTTCTCCAGGTTCTTGGACTTCCTAAAAGTTAATCAGGGGCTCAAGGGACATAGGAAAACCTTGTTCTTTTCTAGGGTTTCCCTTATCTTTTGCCTGCAAAAGACCACATTTTTAAATCTCTAATAAGAGTTCAGGCTTGACTCTGTATGTGAGCAAGAATCATTTCTTATTCACAGGGAAGTGAGTTGTGGGTCTGAAAGTGTAATCTGCATATTGCATGCTAACTACATTAAATATACCGGTATTCAGTGAAAACGTTGATTTGTCAAATATCAAAGAATTGGGTTTCACATGCTGTGATCCTTTGCATAATGACTTTATTGTACAAATGATATAAATCCTTGTGATACCTTCTTCAGTTAGAATTACATAGAATCATAGGGCTGGAAGGGACCTTGGAGGTCTTCTAGTCCAACACCTTAACCAAGGCATGAGATCTTATTTCATCCTGGACAAATGGCTGTCCAATCTTTTGTTGAAGACATCCAGTGATGGAGTATTAATAACTCCAGGAGGCAAGCTCTTCCATTGATTAATTGTTCTTACTATAAAAAAAATCTCTCCTTAGTTCCAGATTAGATCTCCCCTTAATGAAGTTCTACCCATTGCTTCTTGTCCTACCCTCAGATGCTTTGGAGAATAACTTGACCCCTCTTCTCTGTAACTACCCCTCAAGTATTGGTAGACAGTTATCCTGTCACCCCTAATCCATCTCTTTGTTAAGCTAGACATACCTACTTCTCTTAACCATTCATCATATGATTTAGCCTCCAGATCCTTTATTATCCTTGTTACTCTTCTCTGCACCAAAAAAGATGTTGAGACTCAAGAAAGAGTACAGAGAAGAGCAACAAAGATGATTAGGGGACTGGAGGCTAAAACATATAAGAAACAGTTGCTGGAATTGGGTATGTCTAGTTTAATGAAGAGAAGGACTAGGGGTGACATGATAGCAGTGTTCCAATATCTCAGGGGTTGCCACAAAGAAGAGGGAGTCAAGCTATTCTCCAAAGCACCTGAAGGCAGGACAAGAAGCAATGGATGGAAACTAATCAAAGAGAGAAGCAACCTAGAACTAAGGAGAAATTTCCTGAATTTCTCACATTAGTGGATCTATCATCACTATGTCTTTTTTCTTGTTCCTTACATATTGTAAGAACCTTTTTTGGCATTTGTTGCAAGTCTTAGTTGATTCTGAGCCTTAGTCTTTCTGATTTCATCCCAGCAATTTCGGGCTATTTGCTTATATTCTGTTTTACTTATATATTCCTGTTTTCATTTTTTATACATTATTCATTTTTGTCTGAGAGTTCTGGTATCTTTTATTTACTTTCTCTGTGGTATTGTATTTGTTTAGGTCTTTAGTATTTCATTTTTCAGAGGTTGCCATGGATCCTGAACTGTTTTTTCTTGTAGGATTTTCACCCATGGAATCCTTCCTATTTCCCTCTTAGTTTGTTAAAATCTAAGATACTGATCTAACTTTGTCCAGTCATTTATGCCTGCATTATGGTGAATTCTAGTATGCCATAGTCACTCTCCCCCAAAGTTCCTCTAACTTCCACTCCCTCAACCACTTCATCCCTATTAATTAGGATTTCTATTAAGATATTTCTGAATAATGAACATTCTCTTCCTCAAATTAATCTATTGAAATAAGATTTTACTGTTCCTTGTGCATGTAATGTATTAAAGATTATATTGACAAAATATTTAGGAGCTGTTGTGACACAGTGGTTAGAATGCTAATTGCAGGCTAACTCTGCCCACTGCCAGGAGTCAATCCAGTCCAGCTCAAGGTCAACTCAGCCTTCCATCCTTCTGAGGTTGGTAAAATGAGGACCCATATTTGTGGAGGCAATATGCTGACATTTGTAAACTGCTCAGAAAGTGCAGTAAAGCACTACAAAGTGGTATATAAGTCTTAAGTGCTATGGTTATTGCTATTTATATATTCATAAGTACATTGCACCTTCTTAGTAAAAACCTTGTCATTACTATGGTACTTATTTCTGAATGAATGTTGTCACTTTGTTATACTATGCAATTATATACAATTAGTTGCTCTAATTTTTGTTTACAGTGCTTTCAAATCCCATTCATTTTAGTGGGAAAGATTTGTACTGAACTCTCCCATAAGAAAAACTTGAGTGATATATGATTTGTGTTAGTTAAGGATAATGTAAGTGTTTTTAAAGCTATTTTAAGGCTACTTTTACATTGTGAAGTATTGATGCATGCAGTTATATTTCATATTGATTCAATTAATCAACAAGATCAGTACTGTAAATTACAAAACATTAAAAGTACTATGCGGAAGAAAGCATACGGGATTCATATTAATATGAAACCAATGACTCTTCAGGTGTAACTATCTATAGCCAGGACACTGACCTATTCAATTTGCATCACCATTTTTTTTTAAATGTCTGCAGACACCACTTTATCTGGTAAACCATGGGGAAAATGGACCAATTCGATGCAATCGATGCAAAGCTTACATGTGCCCCTTCATGCAGTTCACTGAGGGAGGAAGAAAATATCAGTGTGGATTTTGTAGCTGTGTGAATGATGGTAAGTAGCATTGATTTTCTGGTTGTCATTTTTTTTTTTTTCCATAACAAGTTTTATTAGTTTTTGTTTGTTTTACAGCCAAGTGCTTGTAACACATCGTGGAGATAGGGCACTCCATAGAACACAACAAAAAATACAGTCATACATATACAATTTAAACTACTACTTTAAAAGTTCCCTCTTATGGTATACATTTCGAGCATTCCTAAAATATAAATTGTTTCTCACCTCTATCTATTATTCCAATTTCAATTTATGCTTCTCAATCAAATTATATCTCTTATTCTATTTCACATACATATTATGTAAATAAACATGAATTTATATATTTTAAAACTATTGCATTAGACATAGTAATATAATAACATTATAATAATAATAATAGGACAATAATTATTTCTATCATAAACAAGTAATATAACTATTATATCTTAATATTTCTCAACTATATTCTATCCAATATTTTCATAGATCAGTCCACGTCCCTAAAATATTCCTCAATTGTTTCAGTTTAATCCATTTAATACCTCACTAATTACCATTCAATTCTTATAAATAAAAATATCAATAATATTTCACCAGTCTCAATCTCAATCTAACTCCTTTAATTATAAATTTTCCAATTTTTCTTATTGCCATTCCAAATCATAATCAAATCCATAATTTAAATCTAGTGTTGACTCATACCAAAGTAACCTTAAAGATCTCAAAAATATTAGTTCAATCAACGTCCAGAAGCCCTTTTTACCCATCAAATAAAATTTTAACTCTTATTTTTAAATCTAATTCTAGCTTTCTTTTTGTGCCAGGTAGGTTTCCACATTTTCTGGTTGTCATTTTTGAAATTATAGAAAACTCATTCCCCAAAGAAATTTTAAAATAGTTAATTAAAAAGAAGACACATAGAACACTTTTCTTTCATTTTATTCCAAATGGAAATACTGTTTCTTAAAAAATGTGTCACTTATATGGAAATCTCATCTAGCGTAGATGAATTTGTGTATCTCAGTTCTGTTTCCAGAGATAATGCTGAAGAGCAAAGATGGTTAAATATATTTTAATGCAGTTCTTGTCTTTTGAATACAGCTTTTGCTTGCAAATTATGACTATTTCTGATTTTTGCAATTGTCTTTAAAATGGAGCATCCCTGACCAAAGAACTACTTTTGCACTTATTATTTGTTCAAATGTAGGCTGGATAATATATTTCAGGGATTCTTAATTTGGATTCATGAATTGAGTACAGGGTTGGACATGATGACATAATTTGCCCTTTCCAACTCTGTGGTTCCAGAGAATGAAGGAAAGATCAATTAAAAAAGACTAAAGGAAATGAAGATTAGATGTGCATGCTAATCTTCTACTCAAGTAAGGGCCATTGGAAAACTCTGCTGAACTTTTTTCAGTCTCTGCCCTATTCTCTTCTCAGCGTCTTTTTATGTCTATTCCAATAAGAAAATACACATTACAGTCAAATCTTATGCCAGATTTTCCAAAAGTGTATACTTGTGGATTACCACAAGACATGTAGGTATAAAATTGCAATCCTGAAGTAAGAATCTGTATCCTGCCAGGATGAATTGGTATTTTGCTTAAACATTTCACTTCATATGAACTGAAATTTTGAATTTGTCCATTGAAAAGATTCCAGCATTGCCTGATTGAAAGTAGACTTCTCAAAGCCTTGTATTATTCTGGCAGTTGAAAATGTGCAATAGAGTCACTCAGTCTTTGCTCTAGGAATTATGTGGAAATATTTCATATTGAAAAGACAAAACAAAAAACAGCTTATCTGTTATTTTCTATGAGATTAGAACAACCCTTAAAGATAAGCTAGAAACGTTTGTAGCTGCTTCCATATACAAGCAGAACGTTCCATTTTGACATGCATAGAAAAGATTCAAAGGCTTTCCCTAAGATATATAGATATATGTACTGGGTATGCTCAACAAAGAACAGCAAGAACAGTTAATCTTTTTTTTTTTTTTAGAAAAGTACTTGAATTTTTCTATAAGATCACTTCTGTAAAATAAGAAGTTTATACTCTGTGTACGTTTCATTAAAATAGGCAAGCAGAGAAGGAAAGGTATTATTATAATTAAATCAAACTGTTTTCTATATAGATTTAAATACATTTTTGAACCATTTAGAAAAATAAATATTAAGGACTTTGCCTCACTTTATATCAGAGGACTACCATGGTTAAAACATCAATTAATTTTATTATGACTGGACTTGCTTTGAACAGTAGATGCCATGCCATATTTGTCCAAGTACAACTGCATGTGACTCATAAATACAAGTTCCTGAGCTTCTGGCTGAGTCCCAAGGCTTTGCCAGAATGCCTTTTTCAAGATGCTTGCATCTAGTTGGATTTCCTCAGCTGGATCAAAGTGCCATAGAGCTTTCCCTAATACAGTAATCTTTTCAGCTGTGAAACATGAACCTTAAAAGACTTATGCCAACTCTTATTTGCCTCAAAGCTTAATCTCTGGAAAGAAAGGGGAAGGCAGTTGGCTGCTGGGACTGTTTATTCAGCAGAAAGTTCTCACAAATGTATATAACAGTGAGCTATCAAACATTTAGACTGATGTTGCCATTTACAGCCAGAGTTGTTTGTACGCCTGCAATATTCTTTTTGTTATGCTGTTTTTTGCACTCTAATTTTCATCATAAGCAGGAGAACAAGCCTTTTCATTTTCTCCAGTCTTGTGGAGAAAATGATGGCCATAGTAAAATAATAGTGAGTTTAGTTCCAGGTTCACAGAAGCCCCCCACTTAACAGTTAAGGAGTGAGGTGATACATTTGTACTCCAAAGTATGGTTCTGACTTAAATCTGAAACTTTGTGCGAAGTATTTGCTGGCTTCATAACAGAAAGACAGAGTGTGCACTAATGTGTATTTTATGAATGTTGGAGGAGGTCAGATGTTTCTACAGTGAACAGTGAGATCTGAGAGCCACTCCATTTTCACAGCCATTATTTATCTGTGTTATTTACACATATGAAATAATACAGTGTAAGATGAATTGTTCCACTATATTTTTTGCATCTTGGCGGGTGTGCTGATTTTTTTTTCCAGTTGCTGTCTACTGCCAGCAAGCTGCTTTTCCTCAAGGACAGATCTAAGGAATGCCCTTTTTCTTTTCAAATCCTTAAACTCTAATTGCACCAGATAAGCAAAAATGTAGAGGCAGCCCCTCTTTGCTTTTCCCACAGTGAACAAAAATCTCTTGGGTTCTTTTGAAGTGCAGGATCAGTCCTTTTCCAATACTTTTATTGACAATTCTAGCCCTCCCCAGTTCTTTTCTTTTTCCCTCCCTTTGCGCTTTAACATATTATAAAGGAAATGCAATTACCATACTGAAAGCTGCTGCAATGGCTGTTGCAAGTGTGTAACATGCAAATGCTGACATGGCCAGTAAGAAACTTCATGTACTGTAAGTGGTCAGAGGAAAAACAATATAAAATGAAGTAACATCAAAGATATGGGTTTGTTTGTGTAATGTGTACCTCAGTGGATAGACAGCATATTGACAGACTGAAACACTCAAATCCTAAAACTATAAGTTGTGTGATTAGATTGACAGAAAGAATATGGATGAGACAAGTAAAAGAAATTTCTTTAAGGGGGATATATTTGGTTGGAAATGTGAACTTGTATTAGAAGACGTTTCATCTTCGCCAACAATTGTTGTAAAGCAAAACCAATACAAAGAATTCCATCCCTTGCAACACTGCTCCTTTCATGTAAAATCTATTGCATGTCAGGTATTATCGCTTTCAGAACAATATTCCAAGATTTTATGTGGTTATTTCTGTTGAACTAAAAGAGAAAGTAACCCCCCTCTTTTTTTAGTTCCTCCATTTTATTTTCAACATCTGGATCACATTGGTAGAAGAATAGACCACTATGAAAGACCAGAGCTATCACTTGGATCATATGAGTATGTTGCTACTTTAGATTATTGCAAGGTAAGTCTGATTCAGCATGGAAAAAATTGTGACATATGCTAAATCAGGGAGATTTACAGATTATATCTGTAGAAAGAGTACAGCCTTACTTCTTTCTTTAAAATTAAAATCTACACCCAGAGCAATATGAAATACAATCCAAATAAAAATAAATATGGTAAATTATGTTAATATAATACAATTTTCCTATTTTTCCCCTAAGAAATTTCTTTTGAGGAAAAAAATCCATATTTTTAGTTTTTTACAGCTGTATAATTAATCTGCTCATGTTACATGCTTAATATGATTGCCAAATTGGTTTTTTTAGGGTTTTTTTTTTTGTATTTGCACAGAAAACTATTATAAATTGACTCACTTTACAGAGTACACTAAGTCTCATAAAATCTAATTGGGCTTAAAACTAACCAGGTTTATCTATTTTTTATTGAATATAGCTACTATACCTGTAACCTGATAACCTGGTAAGCTCAGTTCCCCCATTGATTTGTCTTGGAATCTCTGATGTTTCAAAGCACATCTATAAAGGGTCTGGTTCTCCATTTTGACCACATGAGTCAAAAAGTTAATATGAGCAACCTGTGTGATGTGGCTGCTAAGAGTCAAATGCTATGTTAGGTGCCATAAAAAGGGCCATATGGTCAAGATCAATGTAAATGTTGTTCTGCTCTGCTCAGCATTCAGTTCTGGGCTACTATCTTAGTAGCCCTACTTTATACTTTTTCTAGTTGGAAAAAGTATAGAGTAGGGCTACTAAGATAGTGAAGAATCTAGAAAAAGAGCCATTGAAATGCCAGTTCAAAAGTATATGACAATAGCTATATTGTTTGATAGTGCCACCTCGCACTGATGTGAAGATTTGGATTTTTAGAATGATTTCAAAGAAGGGGTGGCATTGCCCCCCCTTAAGTTTTATAATCCTGTGACAGTGCCTACTCAGCCTTAGCCTTAGACTAAAACCAGCCCAGCCCATTAGGAAGAGATATAGAATAAGAGACAATAGATATAGAATAAGAGACAATATAGAATTGTCAGTCAGTGGAACAGGCTGCCATATGAAGTGGAATGTTATCATTTGCTAGAAGTCTTCAAATAAATTCTGGATAGTTTTCTGTTAGAGATGCAGTAATGAATCCTCCACTGAGCAAGGAGTAGATCAGATGACCTTTAAATTCTCCTCATACTATCCTTTTACAGTCTATGTGTTGAACTTGCATGAATTTCTGGATAATCCTCATGGATAAAGCTTTGTAGGATTGTTTTTTTTCTGTCCAGTTTGTAAAAGTATTCATAGTTAAGCTGAATGACCAACTGTCCATATTTCTTTTATAACTGATATGCTTTCTCACTAGTGTAGAGCATTTATAATTTGAATACTCCACCTCAATATCTGAGGTGTTTATTGATGATAAATATGTAGAAATATTAACCATGATGATAAATATATAGGTAGAATTTAATATACAGATAGGTGCTTTATGGTAGTGTTTGGGAATTGGTTAGAAAAGCTTTTAAAAACTCAGACTCCTCGTAAATTTCTGCAGTTCCCTTATTTCTTTGAGTGATGTGCTGACATCGTTTTCTCTACAACCGAAAGGAGAAGAAACATCATTATTGTTAACATAATGGCTTATGTTGCAATTACTTGGAGTTGCATTCTTATTGCCTTGTTGTTTATTTCAGCAATTAACCTATGAATGTAAAGACGAGCTTTATGAATTACTTAGGGCACTGGAAGTAGTTTTCATAAAGCATTCTACTCCTGTTAAGAGTTCAGGATCATTATTTGAAAGAGGAAATAAGGGAATCTTTTCTAACTTTATATTTGACTTCCCAGAATAATCTGTGTTGGATTGGAGCAGAGGGAATGTTTTTATCGTTTTTATGTTCCCAGAGCAAAGATGACTTATGAGTGCTTGCAGTGGATAGCTGATATCCTCAAGAGTTTCTCATAAATTGTCTTAATGCTGAGTGTTTTCTTCAG
The DNA here is from genome assembly GCA_023970755.1 of Azemiops feae. Taxonomy (NCBI): domain Eukaryota; kingdom Metazoa; phylum Chordata; class Lepidosauria; order Squamata; family Viperidae; genus Azemiops; species Azemiops feae. The sequence goes on from JALGBA010000018.1 coordinate 4,519,836, forward strand.
AGAAGACCTGACAAACACATTTTTGCCTGCTTAAACTTTTTGATTAATATTATTAGTACTTTAAGTTCATAAGATACTTCATCATCCTGCTCTCAGAATGAAGTAAAATTGTAGAACATGAGAACATTTCACAACTCCAGAATATAGGGAACATTTATACATGCACATATAGAACATATAAAAGTGAATAAATATATGAGAACATTCCACATGTAGGAGGAGAAATAGGAGATTTTATCATAAATGTATTTTCTTACCCTTTAGTCCCTTGTGCCTTGTAACTTAAACAAGATGATATTAGGGAAGTGCAAAAGGAATGCAGTGAAAATTACATCCCTTTTTAAGTAAGCATGTATTCTGTATCCCCATGTTACACATCATAGTGTTTATATCTTTTCACCTTGCACCATCATCTTGATGAAAATCCCCCATCCCTTTTTCTTCTGCATTAGTCACTTGGCAGTCAAAGGATATGCCTGACTTTTAATGATGCCACAGTGCAGTTTGAAATGTTATGTGGTTAGATCATATTTTCATGCACTAGCTGCATAATTATAAATTTCATGCCAAAGAAGAGTGTGAACAGAGAATAATAAATAAAAGATAGATTATTGGTGGAAAATTAGTCCAATATATAGTGCTTGGATTTTATAATTTTGCAATACTTTCACTGAAATGAATCTTAATATCAGAAGAGAGTGAGCCTTAAATTAGCTATAAATACTGTATGTAATAGTAATAGTATAATAATAGTAATAGTAATAGTAGTAATGTAGCATTTGAAGTATTTCATGGTTGGTTTGAGAACTTTGGAAAAATAATCTCATTTGTCCTACTACTGTTGCTTTTCCCCCCCTTCTTCATAGAACAACAAGCCTCCTCAGCCACCAGCTTATATTTTTATGATTGATGTGTCGTACAATAACATAAAAAGTGGTCTTGTTAAGCTCATTTGTGAAGAACTAAAAATTGTACTGAACAGACTTCCAAAGTAAGAAAAAAGTGTAATAAATATTCAGCAAAATTAGTAATATTTTAAATTTAGAAACAATTAAGGGGTAAAAGTCTTGATCAATGAATTATCTGTTTGCTTTCCTTCTGCTTTCATTTCTGTAATGATGCACATCATGTTGTCATCTTCAATCCCCTGCCCTCAGTTTCAAGATACTTAATGTAATAAAAAAAACCCCAAAACTGCTACATTTTTATAATTTGTTTGGATTCCATCCCCCTCCCTCCCTCTTTCTCTCTCTTTGTTAAGCCAACTTAACAGGCTCAAGTTCACCTTTGCCAAATCCAAAAAGCAAAGTAGCCTTGCAGCTGAATAGAGCTTGGGTGGGAAGCCAGCAGGAAAGTCCAGATCTAAAAGCAAATAACTTCCATATTATGAGCAAGAAAGCTGCATGTCCCTCCCCATAAAGCCACGAGGGGCTCGAGTCTGAATTAAGGAGATTCTACTACTGTTTTGTCAGTCAGAACGTTGTTTAGAAGATAGTAAGATAAGTGAGTTGAAGAAAGAAGTGCCTTGGGACTATTATAACAGTGATCCAGAATAGTTCCTAGAGCAGACATGTCAAACACAAGGCCCGGGGGCCGGATGCGGCCCGCGACGTGGTTTCATGTGGCCCGCGAAGCCATCCTGGAAACAGAAAGGGAATGGCCCCCGGAGCCAATGTACACTGTCCCACTCCTGCTCAGGCCCCCACAGGCACCCTTGATGCGAACGATATAGAGCTGGCCATGCCCACCCAGTAGGCCACACCCACTCCAGCCACACCCACCCAGTAGGCCACGCCCACCCTGGCCACACCTACCCGCCCCCCCGAGGACAACCACAATGGTGATGCGGCCCTCAATGAAATTGAGTTTGACACCCCTGTCCTAGAGGTACCAATGTTCATCTTTTTGGTGTCCACCAGCCTACTTATCCAATCTAACTTGATTTTTTAAAGGTAGTTTTAATTAAAACAAAATAATTAAAAATACTTCTGAGGTATACATGATTTATATAGTTACCTTTAGAAATAAAAACATTGGGTGTCTGTAACCCAATGCTTGCTTTGAAAGTCAGTCAGTGTTCCCCATAGCTGATTTATTCTTTCTAACTCAGACCCAGATTCTACCTCATATATCTGTCCAGAAATGGATTCACTGAAAGATCCTATGCATATGTGTGGATGTAGTCTTTTATCTAATATGTTCAGATAAAATCTAAATGTTTCGGTAAGATGAAATAACAACAGTGTGAAGAAATTCCTGCAACTGTGTTTTCCAAAACTATTTGTTTTCAAGAGAGGAGCAAGATGTTTCAACAATTCGGGTTGGATTTGTCACTTACAATAAAATCCTTCACTTCTTCAACGTAAAAAGTACTCTTGCACAACCTCAAATGATGGTAGTCACTGACGTCAGTGAAGTGTTTGTACCTTTGTTGGATGGCTTCCTTGTCAACTTCCAAGAATCACAATCTGTTATAAATAAGTAAGCATATATTTTATATTTTTTTCTCATATTAATATCTAATTATCTATTATGGAGGTTGTAGTTTGAGAGCACCAGACTGTAGAAAGATTGTTTCTTCTGTCTAGTCCAATCTTTTGAACAACCAATTTTTCTTTCATTCTCTAGCTTGCTGGACCAGATTCCTGAGATGTTTGGAGATACAAATGAGAGTGAGACAGTCTTTGCTCCTGTGATTCAAGCAGGCATGGAAGCACTCAAGGTTAGACTCCTTTACACCATAGAGCCTCACTAAGCTATGAAAAGCTCTCCTTGAAAAATATTGATCAACATAAAACCTCCTGCAGTTTTCTATCAGTAGAATTTTTTACTATACCTGGAAGCTGCTTCATGCATGCTATTTTTCCTAATAGGAGTCAAAAAGTAAACATAAGTAAATGTTTAAAATTTATTTGAAAAGGGGTAAAATCTCATTTGAGTTGAGCATAGTTTCATGCCTGTAGTGCAGAGGTGTCAAACTGCTGGCCCGCGGGCCGGATGCGTCATGCCAAAACCGCGCCCACCCCATTGCTGGCAATGGGAAAAAGTCACGATACATCATGACACGTCACGTGACATCGCGAGTTTGATACCCGTGCTGTAGTGCATCCCTGTAGTATTTCTTGATAACAATACAGAAATTCCCGTCAAGATAATTATTCAGGTTTCTTTCAACTATTCAGTCTAGCCTACAATCCTGATATTTTTGGTGGTCTTCCATTGAGGTACCAACCAGGATTGACCCTGGTTAGCTTTTTAAGATTAGTCAAAGTTGGCTAGGCTTTGCCACATAGCTGGACAAACTACTCTAGAAAATCAATTGTTTCACTTGCACATATACATTAGCATTCTCAGCATTCCAGTGCATATGATATAGCCAGATACATTTTACACTATTGTGCGTATTTCTGGTTGTGACACCTCAAAAAGTATAATGGAGCTGAAGAAGATTCAGAGGACAGCAACTAAGATGATGAAAAGAGGAAAGCTTGTAAAATTTGGAACTTTTTAGTCTAGGAAAGAAGCAAATAAGAGGGAACATGACTGAGTGTACAAAAATTACGCACGATATGGATAAAGTGACAAGGAGAAGCTATTTTTCCCTTCTCAAAATACTAGAATCAGAGATCAGCCAATGAAATCCTGAAAAAATCAGGAGTGACATAAGGAAATCTGTGTGTAATTAAACTTTGGAATTTGTTACTGTGAAACATGATGCTACCTACAAACGTAGCTGGCTTCAAAAAAGGGGTGGACCAATTCATAGAACTCATGGGATCATTAGCATTAGACTTGATGACACCTTGACCGCCTCTGAAGGCCATCCACTGGGAGACTATTGGGTTTCCTTGCACAGTTGATTGGCCACTGTGAAAACAGACTGCTGGACTTAATGGGATTGAGGTCCAGTCCAACGGGGCATTGCTTATGTTCTTATAATTCCCACACAAAATCTATAAAATATTCCATCTATCATTCTCTTCAGTTACATTCCACATTATCTCATCACTTTTATTTTTAACGCCATTTATATGCAGGAGGTCTCTTGTTTAGCTCTCTTCACCCATTTTCAAAACATTTTTATTCCTGTGACAATAGTCCTAAACTTCCTTTGCCCCTTTTAATGTGATCCATTTCTTGCTGTCTTTCACTGCAATATGTTCCACTGTCACTCTTTGAATACACATTATATAATGTTTTTCCCATGCTCATTTGCAGCAGTAGTCCCCTTACATGTTCTCATCTACAGACTCTGTCACCTAATTGTTCTACCAAGCACTAAATTTCCTACTTCCCATTCGAGTAATTTTTTGCACCACTCTAGTGCACTATAATTTTTTATTTTACTCTTCTAAACAGTTTCCATATCATCTTCAGTTCAATCTACATTCTAAAAATAAATTATCTCACTTCTTTTTTTTATGACTATTTTTTCTGAATAGAAATATATTCAGCATATTATTTTCATAAGTATGCTTTACCTATAAAGCTCCAGATTAGTCTTTGCAGTCTCAAAGCTGGAAAGGATTTCTGAAGAACTGATCAAGACATTGTTCAGGTAGATTGAGCAGTGATGTGATAAACAAGTAGCATCCCCTATGTCTAAAAATAAGTGGTTTATTTGTTGTCCAGATTGGAATCTAATATGCAAATAAAAATTCTAGTTCACTTTTAATTAGAATGTATGTATTTATTTATGTTTGCATATCTGGACGTATTGTTTATTTTGTATTAAAAACAGATAAATAGTAAATGGAATCAGTTGTCACTAAAAGAAATAAACACGAGTACTGGAAGCTTATATACAAGAGCATTAAAACCAAATTCCATACACTGAATACATCATAACTTCAAAGGGGATCCATCTGGAATGGTGTGTGTGTGTATATTTACCATGAAAGTGATATCAGTGGTTCAGCAGACTTCTAGTCTCTCGATTTATTTTCCTTTGTTTTTTTGCTCACAATGCCAACTGTGAACAAATTCAGTAACACATGCATAAATACATAAATCAAATGATCACAGCATTTTTGTATTTCACCATCTTCCCAGGAAGAGGAAATTGATATCTGAATAATAATAAAGTCTGTTTGAAAAGGTATGGTAGTGGAAAGAAAAATTACAATTTAAACTGTCAATAAAGTGCATGGTTCACTATTTCAATGTGAATGTTTTGGGTGCTAATTCATCTTAAATATGGTAAAACAATTATGAAAACTTAGTATTGTTAATGCTAACTTCACTTGATTCCCAATAATTATCTAATATGCAATTTGCTTATGAAGGCCAGCTAATGAATAATGTACTTTGAAAGATGGCAGTCACACTCAGTAGAATGTAATTATGATTAAGGCAATAAATGACATATTTTTTTAGGATTTTTCATATTAAACAATCAGTATCTCAGTCCTTGATAAGATTCAGTGGACATTTATATAAAAATACAGGTTTCTTTAAGAATAGGCTTCTTCATTGCTCTGTGGATAACATGAAAGAACCAAGTAAACCCCAATCATCAGTGATGGATAGTATATGTCTATATATTACAGGTACTTTAGGAAGGTATCTCTGAAGTAAAATAAATGTTGTGAATTTATTTTGCTTCTTTATTTAATCCAAGTGTGGTAATCTGTAGAGGGAGTCAGCGTTAACATTGGTGAAGGAACTCAAGAGCTATTAACTGATAAAAGAGACTGCACAAGAAATCTTTTGTTGTTGTTAGTTGCGAAGTCGTGTCCGACCCATTGCAACCCCATGGACAACGTTCCTCCAGGCCTTCCTGTCCTCTACTATCTTCTGGAGTCCATTTAAGCTCACGCCTACTGCTTCAGTGACTCCATCCAGCCACCTCATTCTCTGTCGTCCCCTTCTTCTATTGCCCTCAATCTTTCCCAGCATTAGGCTCTTCTCCAGTGAGTCCTTCCTTCTCATTAGGTGGCCAAAGTACTTGAGTTTCAACTTCAGGATCTGGCCTTCTAAAGAGCAGTCAGGGTTGATCTCTTCTAGGACTGACCGGTTTGATCGCCTTGCAGTCCAAGGGACTCGCAGGAGTCTTCTCCAGCACCATAGTTCAAAGGCCTCAATTCTTTTGTGCTCAGTCTTTCTTATGGTCCAACTTTCACAGCCAGACATTGCAACTGGGAAAACCATGGCCTTGACTATACGTACTTTTGTTGGCAGAGTGATGTCTCTGCTTTTTAGTATGCTGTCTAAATTTGCCATAGCTTTCCTCCCAGGAGCAAGCATCTTTTAATTTCTTGGCTGCAGTCCCCATCTTTGGTGATCTTGGAGCCCAGGAAGATAAAATCTGTCACTACCTCCATTTCTTCCCCATCTATTTGCCAGGAATTGAGAGGGCTGGATGCCATGATCTTGATTTTCTTAATGTTGAGTTTCAAGCCAACTTTTGCACTCGCCTTCTTCACCCGCATCAAGAGGCTCTTTAGTTCCTCTTCACTTTCTGTCATTAGGGTGGTATCATCTGCATATCTTAGGTTGTTGATATTTCTCCCGGCAATCTTAATTCCAACTTTTGATGTATAGGAAGTATAGAAACTGATTTAAAGTCTGTAATTCTGAGTAGTATATGAGAGGACAGAGGAAAAATTGGGAAGGCTTTTAAGATTCTGTTTATTACACTTCTGTACAATAGAGCCCCACTAACTCTTGTGAATTCTCTTCCCTGACCTGGCCTGTAAAGCCACTCGTAAAGTATAGCTTTAGTGCAGTTGAATAAACTTTGTTATTATAGTGATGTACTTCAGCTAATTTAATTATAAAGATGTTTAAACTTGTATGTCCACTCTAACAGTTTTTAGATAAACCCATACTGTTTTTCCAGGCTCAAGTAAACACTGTGTTCTATACTGAATCAATAAAGGAAAATATTTGTAATTTGGGATTGAAATGAGGGGTCCTTGGTGCTCTCTGAGCTTCGTTGTTTTCTTGCAGACATTTCATTACCCAAACTAGGTAACATCATCAGTGCATTCTAAGGCACTCAAGTTTAACTGCCTTAAACTTTGCATTGGGACAGTCTTCACCTTCCTGGTGTGCCTGATTAAAGCACAGACGCGTGTATCTACACACAGATGCACAGAAAGAGAAAGTTTTAATTGCATCCATGACCCAGATACTACTGTGTTCATTTTTTGTGAATACTAGATTTCTTTTCTTTTCTTTTCTTTTCTTTTCTTTCTTTTCTTTTCTTTTCTTTTCTTTTCTTGTGGTAGTAGAGGTGAAGCTTTAGGGTATCAAATGAAGTTCAAACTCTAAACAAATGGACTATTTAGTTTATAAAGTCGCTGAGAGTTTATACTGGAGTAACAGAACTGTATAAGGCTCTATCTCAGAAGTTTATATCTGCAGGAGAATAAAGGTCATTTTGTTTTTTGCTTTTTTTCTATTTTTGTTACAGGCAGCAGAGTGCGCTGGAAAACTGTTTATCTTCCACTCTTCATTGCCAACTGCAGAGGCACCAGGGAAGCTGAAGAACAGAGATGACAGGAAATTGGTCAATACAGAAAAAGAGAAGGTATTCATTAAAAAAGGAATTATTCTACATCTTGCTGCATAAAAGAGTAAACATGTTTGCTGCATTTCATTTTTGCCAAGTTCACCTGTAGTCTTTATTTTCCAACAAAAATCATACAAATTGAATTTAGCATAATATAGTCAGTTTAATTCTCAGTATAGCAGAGACAGTTGCAATCAAGATGCTTTCACTATTGAATTCTGTCTCAATAGCACTGACACAAACTCCAAGGGAAGCTCCCAAGGTATGCAATTCATCCAGTTAGCAATGATGACAAACTGAAAATAGCTCTGGATAAAAGTTGCACAGTAGTAGTTAGATAGTAGTAATGAATATAAAGCTTAACAACTGTGACATGAACCTCCAGCATTGTTAATATTTTTAACTCTGTTTTAGGATGTATTGCTGCCAAGTATATACATTAAGTTTCATTGTTTTTCTACTAGTTTTCATTTAGCTTGATCAAATAAAATTAGTTGTAGACATTATTTCAAAAGAAAAGGAAGAAAATTTTGGAGAAATTCCTATGATGGTGGTGGGCTTTTTTCATTTAGTTGGGAATATTAAGAGTAGGCTAAAATGCGGATGAGTAACTTGTGGTTCAGCATGCCATATTAATTCAACCATTGGTCAACATTTTATGAACCAGGCTAGATAGATAGATAGAGAGAGAGAGAGAGAGAAATAATTGATTAGTTTTATAATCATATCTAAAATATAAAGTCTATTTTTGGATAAAATAGCTAAAAGAAAATACAATAGTGAAATACATATCTGGCTAAATACAAAGAATTAATGTTCAAATAAATACATCGCCTTTACATTATATCATGACCTTCAATATAACAAATTCTTAGCTCTACTGCTTTGTCTATCAGCTTTGCAGTTCTGCTAACAACATATACATTAGAGTCTTAAGAGGAAATAGAAGAATTTCTGATTCAGGTTCTAGTGCGCTATTCATTGAAGTAGGAATTTTAAATATCTAAGTCCAAAAGTAGCATACAATTGACAATCAAATAAAACATGAAAACATATACAGATCCTCTCATGATATGGCAAATGAGGGAAACTCCCATATTAGACCATGGATTCCAACATTCAATTCTTGCACCAGAATAGGCCCTTCTTAGGAATTGCCTCCAACTCATTGACTGGCATTATTTGCTTGGAAAGTGTCTCCCCCCACCCCCAAACCAACCAGTTTAAAGATCTTTTTTTTTTTTTACCAATATCTCCATGTCTGGATAGTTAAGATTGTCTTTTTAAAAAATTCCTTTGCTTGGGAGGCAGAAGAAAGTAAATATTGGGTGGAAAACCCCTACTGTAAAATGAGTGATATAAAGATTTGGATCATTTGCCTAAGTGAACTATCTCAATTAAACATTATTGGCCTCTTTTGTAGTAAACTGGATTTGGGCAAGGGCTAATTGTTTACTGATACTAAGAATTCTCTGGGATAAAAGTTCTTCATCAAGAAGGCAATAAGGATTTTACTAGGAGGGGGGGGACTTTAGGAGAGCTTTCAGCTTCCCCTGGGCTTAGCCAGCAGCGTCTTCTGCTCACAGAAGAGTTTCAGTTGCATTTGAGTGTCACAAAATGTTTGTTTCAATTGGTTAATTTGTGTCTGTCATATATACAGGTAGTTTTCACTTAATATCCACTCATTTCAGCAAAGAAAGTTACAATGGCACTGAATGAGGGAGATTTATGAGACAGGTCCTCATTGTTGCACCCGTCAGAGCATCCTTGCAGTCATCAGATCGCAATTCAGGTTCTTGGTAACCAGCTCACAATTACAACAGTACAGCATCTCACAGTCATGTAACTGCCATTTGTGACCTTCACTGCTGGCTTCTGACAAGCAAAGTTAATAAGGAAACTGGCAGGAGGCAATTGTGTGATTGCAGGATGCTGTGACTATGGGATTCGCTTTATGACAGCAACTGGGACTGCCCAAACTGCAATCGTAAATCGTCACAGTCACATAACATTGTACTTTACGATCTCATTGCTTAGCAACAAAGTTCCTGGTTCAAATTACCATTGGTAAGCGAAGACTACCTATTCCAGTTAATGAACATATTTGTGTGCAAACTGTATAAATTATTCTTAATATGTTTATATATTTGATTAGTACCTCCAATTGCTTTTTTGGTTAATGCCTATGCTTGTTAAAATTGTTTAGCTCTTAAAACTATATTTCAATTGCATATATGTTTTTGTTTCCCTCCTTATTCATTGCAACATCTTGTTCTTTTGTTTGCTGATTACTTAGAATGCTTAATTCTTTTATATTCTTTTATATTCTCCAGACGCTGTTTCAGGCCCAGACAAATACTTATGAGGCCTTGACCAAAGACTGTGTTGCCAACGGCTGCTGTGTAAATCTGTTTCTTTTCCCAAACCAGTATGCAGATATCGCTTCCATGGGCTTTGTGACTTTTCATACTGGAGGAACATTGTACAAGTACAACAATTTTCAGGTAACTGACAAAAGCTTCTTTTTTTTTCTCAGTAGTTTGCAACCTGAAGTCAGTAATTCACTTGGACAATATTGTAGATGGTGTCAACCATCCCGTTGGCATATGCAGCAAAAGAAACTCCTGGGACATTATTTTACCAAGAGTATAACTTTACTGATAGATCCATACAGGCATAGAAGAAGCGAAGCTAGCTTTGAGGTTTTCGTGCGAAAAACAGCATAGTTAATTTCCCCTTTTACCCATTTTACATTGTCTACCAATCCAACACGTTCTTTTTATTTTGGGAAAACAGTCTGCGCTTTCGGAAGGTTCCCATCGCACAACCTTGAAGTATCATGATCATCTCGGGCTGCAAACGGCTCACATAAACTCCTCACCTCCCTCCCAGCTCCCAATGCATTCCAAGCACTCTCCTCCCCCCTCCCTTTGTTTCTGTTGTCAAGTTGCGAGGAGAGGTGCGTTAGGAGTCAGCCTTGACAGATGGTTTATGTAACAGTTCCAAAAATAAAATAAAAAATTTAAATGGCCAAACATTTATTCTTTCTTGGAATCTCATTAGATTTTGCCAGATTTTCAAGATTTCAATGCATTTTAACTGTATGTATGTATGTATGTATGTATGTATTAAAATGGGATGCATACATGGTAGATAAGCACTATTGTGTCACCTGATGACAATTTGCCATAGGAAATCAGGTTCTAATTTTGATAAATACAGTATGAATTCTCTGTTCAAGATTGCAGCTTATGCTACTTCTACCTTCAATGTTCTTTCTAGTGAAGGGACTCCCCCCCCCCACACACACAAATGCCTAACAATTTCTTGTGAATTTCCTCTATATGAAGATGCTGCAGAATTATTTAACTTCCAGCAGTCCTCAACACTGACTATTTTAGCTAACTCTTATGGGACATACAGATTAGCAACACCAGGAGAGCAACTCACCTACAGTAGGATAAACATAATGTGGTATTTGGCCATTGGAAGATCTTATGATAAGACCTCTGAAAATGTGATGCAGTGATTAAGCTGTTGAACAAAGAGAGGAGATAAAGGTCCAGGTTCATCTGCAGTCAGAGGATCAGGGTTAAAAATTTGACAGGATATAGTCCCTGCCCAAACTATTTCACAATGATGTATGGAAAAATATGAGAAATTTCAAGCACTTATAGGAACAAATAAAGAAGAATATAATACATATTTCTCTAAGTAGTAAGTGAGTAAAAACTTTGTCTAGCAATTGGAACTAAAATTTTAATCTGTTTTTGTTCTCCATTCCAAATAGGATAAAGAAATATATGGATTATATCCCTCTCTGCTTATTAGTGCTAGACTCCTAAAGGAACCATTTATGTTTAGTGGCATTTCTGTCCTTTTCCTGACGTTAAATAATTATAAATCACACTGTTCTTTTTGCATTCCTATACGTTCCCTAGGTTTATGATGACAATGCACAACATAATCTTGTAAGATTATGAAAATCTTACAATTATTTCGTTAAACTGGGAATATAATATGTAACAACTTCTAACATAAAATACCTGCTTACTCTAATGTTGACTTGTTTTTTAAATGATAAAGATAGCCTATTTTCTAAATATCTGTTTTCATCGACCTATTTTAAGAGTGGGTTTTCTTTACTAATAATTGTATTTTTTTTTATGTATAACAAGCAGTTCGATTTTTCTCTTAATCTGCATGACCATGTGAGAATGTGAAAGGCCTGCAAGCATTCACTAATTAAATTCTTTATTTAGGAGTGATTTAGTGCTATTAATTCCTAACAGTTTATATCCAGAAACAATTTATGTTGCGCTGCTGCCATCCAGTGGTAGACAATATTTAGTCAAGTTTTTCCCAATCTCTTGTTTTTGTTTAGATAAAGTCTGACAGCCATCAATTTCTGAATGACCTGAGGAAGGACATAGAAAAAAAAGTGGGTTTTGATGCTATTATGAGAGTTCGAACTAGCACAGGTAATGATTTCTACAGAGGTTTTTATTTGTTTGTTTTACATGCTTTAAGAGAGAGATTTAATACGTGTTTTATTTCCTGGAATAAAATATGAAGCATTGGGAATTAGTAAACCTCGATGTAAAATCTGTCAAATCTTTCCAAATGCATCCTGGATTTGTCTTGGTTTTTAGATGAGAAACCACCCAGGCTTCTTCCTGAAACATTCAATTACATAGCATAGAATAAATCCATCGTTGTTGGTATAATTATAGTGGATCATTTAAAAAAAAATGTCATGATCATCAGTCTTAATTTCAAGCACACTTTCCTTTTTGAAAGTAAATTGCTGTTTCTGTTAGGAATAATGGGACTTTTTGCTGGTTTCAGGTTAATGTTTCTTATGAGTAAGGTGACTGTAGTATTTATTCTATAACAAATCAGCTTCTCACATTAAAGAGGATGCAGATTGGTACTAAGAATGGCACTGGGTGGGTGAGCAGGGGAATATGTCCTTTGAAGCTATCAGCTATCTTGCCTATTGCAAAAAGGATGCTGGTGGCTTTTATACAACTTTCTCTTTTCTAATCATCACTTAGGTTTTAGAGCAACAGAGTTCCTGGGAGCTATTTACATGAACAATACCACAGATGTTGAATTGGCAGCAATAGATTGTGACAAAGCTGTGACTGTGGAGTTCAAGCATGATGATAAATTGAGTGAAGATAGTGGGGCTTTAATCCAGGTAAGAAATTCCTAGGTCACATGTTTCTTTGGTCTATTTCTGGATGACCTTTACTGTACATCGCTATGCATAATTGGTATATACAGGCAGTATTGTGCAACCTGTGATGCCATATGACTTCTCTAACATATAAGCAGTAAATTACATTTACTGTAATTGACGCATGCCAAATTCAGCATTGGAATTTTCATTGGATCACTTTGTGTTGCTGACCACAGTTGACACAACTAGCTGTTTTGTTCATGCAGTGCTCTTCTGTTTTCCTGGTAGAATGTATGCTGAACTTTAGCTGTTTATGACAAGACTATGAATCTTTATCACAATAGAGAAGCTCCTATCCATCTTTAGTCAACTCCTGCTTCAGATGTTGTCTTAGCTTATTTCTTAGTATCTTTACAATACTTTACAATATTTGCTGCTTCAGCTGTTGTCATAGTAGGGGAATACAGCAGAATTGAAAGCATCTGTAAGGGGGGCTTTTTTACGTCCTGATTTGTTATAGTTATGGTTTTATGGGCTTTTTGATTTTAGAAGTGATGGAGACAACCCTTACTTTAAAATATAAGTAACCTGTAAACCTTCATTTGTAGTGAAGACTTATTTGTCATGACTGCATTCTTGCAGGTTATAAGGGATTTCTAAAGTTATCCCAACATTTTGCTACTATTATAGTTATTCACATACCTTGAAGTATCAGAAATCTTCATGTAAGGGTGGTAAACAGTTATTCTTGGCAAAGAAAGCCCCATTCCTTAGCAAAATATGCCCTTATTTCAAGCTCCAACATACCAAAGTGATTAGTGCCTTTCCTGGGAATAAAGGACAGAGTCAGATACACTAAATGAAAGTAAGTGGATGTAAGTCATGAAAAACCTATAATAATTTTAAAAGGGACATTTAATTTTGTAAGTCAGGGAAAACTGCTACATGGCAAAAAAAAATCAATGAATAAATATTGCAATTCATGGGCTTTAGTTATATAATTTTCAGTATAAGGTACATGTGAATAAGAAAATAGCTAAGACCTTGGCATGTCACACTGTAGGGGTGGGGAGGACCTCTGTGAAGTACCTTGGAAGTCAGTTTAAGCCATGCTGTTTTAAAATGGTCCTTGGTCCAACTAATTATAATATATTATTATGTTTTGGTTCATCTGGACTTGTGTTAAAAAAAGAGAGAGTAACATTCCACCTGAATTTTTCTACTTGTAATATTTCACATCTTACACTGTTACAGTGCCAACTTAGGTTTTAACCCTGTGTGTGCCATTCAAAGTTGCAATAGTGAGATAAGTGGCTGCATAAATTGATATCATAAATATAATAAATAAATAAATTACACCTTTTGAGTCAGTGTCCCAAATTACTGTTTTAAAAGCAAATTGAAATATTTTTGTAGAAAATGCAAGTAACTTAACCATTTTAAGTTATCTATCATCTTGACTTTGTCATTGCAGTGTGCAGTCCTTTACACATCCATGACTGGTCAAAGAAGACTGCGCATACATAACGTTGGACTTAGCTGTAGTTCCCAGTTAGCTGATATCTACAAGAGCTGTGAGACTGATGCATTAGTAAATTTCTTTGCAAAATCAGGTCAGTTTATAATACTTGATTTGGGAGTGAGGAGGGAGGCTGGAAAGTGATGGTGGGCATTTAAAATCTGATAAAACACATGGTATTAAAAACCAGAAATAATCAATTCTTGTTATAGATATATAAGAAATAGGCACAAGACAGTGATGTAAACTGGCAATAGTTTCTGAATGCTTTTAATATATCTAATTTAAGTTCCTGGATAAATCACAAGTTTATACTTCAGAATTTCTGAGTATCATTGTAATATTAATAGAGCACTATTGTTAGGTCACTATGATAGCATTGGAGCAAGAGTATATAGGCCATTTTTTGTTGTGGTTGACCATGGATGCAAGGTGAATAGTTTTCACAAAATTTATAATTTAAACCTAACATACTCACAAAGTTTTATACTATGTTTAGAAAGAGTAGATTAGATGAAACTTTTTTAATACCTAAAGTCTGAATTTTCTTCTGTGAAAAGATATAATGGTTAACATAACATATTTTTATCACTTTTTTATATAATGATAGCTTATAAAGCCATTCTCAGCCAGCCCTTGAAGACTGTCCGTGAGATCTTGGTGAATCAAACAGCTCGCATGTTGGCATGTTACAGAAAGAACTGTGCTACTCCATCTGCAGTGAGCCAGGTATTTTATATTTCCAGCCACAGATGTTTTATTTGGGCATTATTTGGGTATTATTTTAACATGTAAGCAAAAAACATGTGGTATCAAATTCAGAAATATTGCCTCTCCATAGGGTTTCATATGGCAAATTTTATTTTTTCCCTTAAGTAGACTTAAGTGCTTGTGAACATTAGTGAGCTTTCTGCCACATTCCCTATAGTTAAATTAGTTTAGAGACTGAAAGTTGACATGCTGCATTATAGAATATAAACTAAGAATCTGATGCTAAAGTTTCAGAGTAATGCTGTCAAGTCTTGTCTCAGCAAATAGAGAGGCTGTTGGGGTCTGGATGGGGGAAAATGGGCTCAGGCTTTATTCTACCAAGACCAAGTATTAGCAGATCCTTGGATCTTTTAGTTGTGGGATTTTTCGTCTTTGGTCTTAAATGGGATAGTTATGTTGGAATGTGTCTACAAAGGAGGAAGTGATGTGATGGACTACAGTAACACAGCAAGTTCTCAGGAAGAAGGGAGCACATTCCTAGGAGGGGGTTGAGACAAGAGACAGCACAATCCAGAGCTGGATTGTGAGAAGAGAGAGATTTAGCATAACCACCCTCTAGATTATCCATTAGCTTAGGGTAGCATAGGTGTAGTCTGGCAAGTTTCTGTTTACATGGTATAAGCAAATAAAGAACTTTATTTTGGCTGGATTGTGTTATGTCATTTTGGGGGCTTGGCCCGACAATAGCATTCCCCCATTTGGAAGTAGTGTGCAATATGGGGGTTTTCCTGGACTTTGAGATCCTGCTTGAGGAGCAGGCAGCATTGGAATTCAGCAAGATCTCTGCACAAATCCAACTTAGGTACTGGTTCTTCCCATTCCTGGATTGAAAAGCTCTTCTTACAGTCACTTATATCTTAGTCACATGTGAATGGACTATCACAACATGGTCTACATGGGATTACTTTTGAAGGCTACTTAGAAGCTACAGCTGGTCCTGAATGCAGCAAAATGAGCAGTGATGGGCAAGCCTTGCTACGTCCATGTATCACATCTGATTTGTAAGCTGCACTGGTTACCAGTATGCTTCCAGTTGCAGTTCAAGCTGCTGGTTATTACTTATAAAATCTTACATGGCATAGGGCCTGAGAGATCCTCTGTCTCCTGTTCTGTGTAATCAAATAGAATTGGCTTGCTTCAGATCCCATCAACTAAGCAATATCATCTATCAGGGCTTAGGAAATAGGCCCTCAACACCCGCTCTCTGTGACAGCATCCCTCCCAGAGATTCAGTCAGTCCCACTCCCTCACCTTCAAGCCCCCAAAACATGGCTCTTCCCGCAGGTTTTTGGGCAGGTTATCTGGTTGGCCATTCTAAGTTGGGGGTGATGTGGAAGATTATACTTTACATTGTTCCCTTGAGGCACTGTACTTTATGTATACTGGTCCTCAGTTAATGATCACTTATACAGCAACGGTTTGAAGTTACAACTACTGGTCCTCAAAGTTCCAGCCATCCCAGCAACCCCACAGTTATGTGATGGAGTTCTGGGTGCTTGGCAGTTGGTTCACACTTATGATGGTTGCAGTGTACTGTGGTCATGTGATTGTAAGTTGTAATCTTTGCCAGCTTTCCGGCAAAGTTAATAGGAAAACCAGCAGGGAAAGTTGCAACTTGTTTTGGTAAGACTTCCCTTCCCACAAATCATGATCTTCACTTCACAATGGTAACAGTGATCACACGGATTGACATTAATAAGCAACGCAGTCATGTGATGTTGTGTTCTATATAATATCAAAAAATATTGCTTAGTGACAGAAATGTTAGTCCCAATTGCTGTTGTAACTTGAGAACTACCTGCATATTATATTTTTCTGTTGAGTGGCTTAGAAATTGGATGGATGGATGGATGGACGGACAGATGGATGGATGGTTAAATAAAGCAGCAAGTTGAAGGCAATACAGACTTTCTCAGTGTAAATACAGCCAGATAAAATTGTAATATAAAAATTTCTCATGGCATTGTTCCAGTTATTGGTTTTAAACTATGGATGATTTGTGCTCTATGGATTTTTTTTTCAATTCAAAGAACAAAATGTTTAAAATCCAAGTCAAGATTGTAAGATTTTGTGCTTTGTTTCCTCCAAATGTTAACTGATTTACACTGTTTTCTGATGCTGATTTTTAAGTAAGTTTACAAAGACATAAATTGCAATCTGAAATAAACATCTTTCCTCGCTTACATTTTCACTCAATTATTTTTGTGGCCAGGACTGTAAATTATGCAATATAAACCACCATACAAAAATAGCACATGCATAAAGCCTAATTATTCAGTGATGAAGCACTGCAAAGAGTTCAGAGTTAAAGCTTTATTTTCCAGCTTTAGCTAGCACCTTTTATGGTCAGCGTTAGCCCAGGCTGATTGTGAGGAAAGATCTAAATATTGTATTTATCGTTCCTGTATGTGCTACACCAGTTGTGCTGCATTTTCATTGAATTTTGTAGCAACTGCCTGCTTAAAATCTTGGCCTTCAACAGTCTTACATCTCTGTATGTGCAGGATAGGTTAATCTCTAAATGTCATTGTGTTATAAATAATGCAATACAGTTTTTAACTACATGCAATTTAGTATATAAATCTCAGAATAATTTTTTGCTTTGTATGGTATATGGCTGACAGAACACATTTTCAATTCATTTTCCTATAACTGAACTGCAATTTTGAGTTTGTATTTCTGTATTTCTAAAAAAAATAAAACTTTTGAAAATTAGAAAGGCTTTTGTTCAGCCTCAAATCACTTGATAAATTTATCCTTTTCTAATTACCAAGATCCGATCATAAGAGCAGTTTCACTATAACATGATTGGAAAACCATTTAAATTGTTTATAGAAGTCTGTCAGACAAAAGCAGTTGATTGTGGATCTAATCAGATGTAAATTCTGCTGGAGAAAACTTGGAGTATATGAATGACAAGACATTTTAGCTGATGCCTTTTCTTCTTTTTCAGCTTATCCTTCCTGATTCAATGAAGGTACTTCCTGTCTACATAAATAGCCTTCTGAAAAGCTGTGTGCTGTTGGGCAAGTCAGAGATTCCCACAGATGAAAGAACTTTTCATAGACAGCTGGTCATGTCAATGGATGTTGCTGGCACCCAACTTTTATTCTACCCACAGCTTTTGCCAGTTGTAAGTGTTTTGCTATCAGCAGATATTGGGCAATGTCATAGGGCAGTTGCTGCAAAATGGAGAATATGCTAGGCTAGGGCACAAGGCTACCTCTAGGGTAGTCTTGCTGATGCTACTCAGTCCATCTGGTCTGAGTTAATGGTTCTACCATTATAATTCCTTCAGCCCCCAGAGATTGGGAAAAGCCAATATAAGTACGATAGTGTCATGGCACTGATTAAGCACAGTTCGTGCGGCTCAACCACACTTCCCTCTGTAACAACTTGTAGCTATTGCCAATAGACAAGTAGTTGGTGACTCTCCCACCCCCTAGCAGTGGCAAAACCAGCCAGACAATAGTAAGTTGTGTAATATTGGCTGGCAAACAAAAACCAGAGCAACTTTTCCATTTGTTCCCTGGCATAAACCTGAAAGTGCAGGTAGATTTTCATCCAAGAATAAATTATTTTGCAAAATGTGTTAATCTTAAGATTAACTTTTGTGCCTAAAGTATTACTCTTCATATATACAGCATAATATCTAGAGTTGCCAATGTAGGAATATTCATCTGGCCACTATGGTCATAATGTGGATTTTAAGATGCAGAAACTTTAGAAACATTGTCTCCTAAATTCGTAGATGTACAGTCATAATTTTATTGATTCAGAATCTATGTATCCAAGCTTATTAGGGAAAGGAAAGTTCAGTTCAATAAATTATATTTGTCCTGACAGGCAAAAAAGGAAGCATAAATATATTAAATATATATATTCAAAAAAGGTTAAGTATAAATTTAGAAAGGTATCTATAAAGAGTTTAAAAAGATATTAATTGTTCCATATCTTACTTCGATCTTAATCTGTTTATCTAAGTGTAGTCTGTGGGCTGCTGGTGACCTCCTCAACCCTCCTTTGGTTGTGTCTCATTGCCCTGACTCTCATCACAGTATTAATTATGTGGCTTCTATGTGTACATGTTTCTTCAGGTTGTTGGCAACTATCTGGACAGGTCCATACAGTGTAACTGGTTTGCCATTGCCTGCTTCTTAGGGCTGAGAGATAGTAACTGGCCTAAAGTCATCCAACCAGCTCTGTGTGTAAGACAGGATTAGAACTCATGGTTTCCCACTTTCGACCCTTGTGCCTTAAACCACTACATCAAACTGAGTCTCATAGTAATTCAGTTTTTTTTTTTTTAAATGCAATGAATCTAAGAACTTGAATGTTATCCTACAGCACTCCATGGATGTAAATAAAGACACAATTCCTTCTGCTGTTCGCTGCTCAGAAGAACGGCTCTCTGAAGGAGGAGTATTCCTATTGGCAAACTGTCTACATATGTTTCTATGGCTTGGAGTCAGTGCCCCACCAGATCTTATCCAAGGGGTATTTAATGTGCCTTCCATTGCACATGTCAGCACCGAAGCTGTGAGTATAGTGTTATTTATTTGAGAAAGAGCTGTTGAATGCTTGTTTCTTAATACTTCATTTCCAAGCTATGACGCAAGTGTCAGATGACATGACATGAACAATGCAGCCTTGAAATCACTGCTCCTTTATAAAGATGAGAATGCAGATGTATAGAAATAGGCACAGAAAAAGTGGGTAGGTTTCTATACTTACATTATTTCACAAGTCTATTGATTTCCCAAAACAATGCCTCTACCTTCTCCCTGAAACCAGTCCAAATTGCAAAGATGCAATATGCCAGGACTGACTAATGTATAGTTTTCAGAAAGAAGCACACAAATTACAATGGAAAGTAATGTGAATTGAATGTGTATCATTCCATTTTTTAAAGTTTTATAGAATCTCAAGGGTTGGAAGGGACCTGAAAGATTGCCTAGTCCTATCACCTGCTTATTGCAAGAGCTGCTGAAACATTTTAGACAGATAGCTAACCAACCTCTGTTTGAATATTCCAGCAAAGGGAGCATATCACTTCATAAGGCTATTTATCCCACTGGCTGACATCTATTAATGTGAGGAAATTACTTATAGCTAACCTGAAACAAATTCCCTGTATATTTCGAACAGCTGCATCCTAGGCAAAGGGAACAAAGCCATTCAGTTCTCTGTGTGACTCTTTAGGTATCGGAAGACCGCTATCATATCTTCTCTTAGCCTTCTTTCTGCATGATAAACAATCCTTTAACCATGTTCATAGGACTTGGTTTCCAGTTCCTTCATTATCTTGGTAGCCTTCCACTGAACTTGCTTTTTTTATCCCTTTTATTGTTTTATCATGCCACTGAACTTGCTTCTGTTTGTTAACATCTGCCTTGTATTTGCCTTTTTATCTGGCCTGGCACATTGATGTAATAATGCCTTTATTAATGGCTGTGTCAAATTGTATGTGAATATTGTCCTATTAACCAATAGCTCCTAGATTGCCTCCAGATTTGCTAAATATTGTTCACTTATCATTGCTTTTGATGGTTCAATAGGAACATTGAATAGTTGTTTTGATGAAATTCTATTCTAGCTTCCAAATCTTCTTTGTAATTTATTTCATTTTTGACCATGAATAAAATATTTATCAATAATTTTGATGAATTTGTCAATGAAATTACATTCACAGAGGATTTTAAGGAAATTTTTCCTGTACCAAATAATTTGCTTGTTTCCATTGTACAAGTCAGCAACTTTTAACCTTTCAAATCCATTGCGTATCCATAAGGCATAATATTTTTGTTTTGCCAGAATAGCAATTTTCATGTGTGCTAATTCTGTTATGTGTATTTATTCATTACATATAGACACGTCTTCCAGAACTGGATAATCCCTATTCTTCAAAACTAAGATCCATAATAGATCAGCTCCAAAGCAGAACACCTTATTCCATGAAGGTAAAAGATTACTTAAAAAGTTACTCTATGATTGCCTTTGAGAATATTTTAAGAACCTTAACTTTTCTTGCTGTTTAAGCTGAGAAATAACTCAAAGCAGCATTTGTACATTTTGTTCATTCTTAAACTTTTTTTTTTTAAGATTCTGATTGTGAAGCAACGAGAGCAGACAGAGATGGTTTTCAAGCAGTTCTTGATTGAAGACAAGAACATCTATGGAGGAGCTTCTTATGTAGACTTCTTATGTTGTGTTCATAAAGAAATATGTCAGCTTCTCAACTAATGGATTTTGATGTTGGTTCTCTGTGCATTTGTTCAGAACCTAATCAAGAATGGCCAACTACCACCACAAGGTGCTTTATATTGCTACCTTATTGTACAGTTTCTAATTTTGTAGATTAGTGCTTTGTTTCATAATAATGTAGCCATCTATAATTATGTAAACTAGGCAAATATTTGCTCAGGTATAACTCCTATGGGAGAGCCTATATCCTTCTTTAAAAGGAAGTTTTGTAATGGCAAGGTTTGAAATCCGGGAATCTGTATAAAACATGCAGTTCTCATTTCACAAATTTTAATAAACTGCAAAGCATTAAGCCCCGTTATATATGATTTGTATTACTCATATAATTTTTGGTCCTTTTTACTGTACATTTTGACCTAATAACTTTTTTCTCCTAGCTTACATTTAATTTAATATTCTCATGCTTTTTATTATTTTTCATGCTGTGGTGTTGTGGCATAGCTTTCAAAATAGTGGACTATTCAGCCCCAGCAAAACATCCAAAGATTGGGGCCATTGGAAATTGTGGCTCTCCAGATATAAATGGCCTATCTGTGCTTCCCAATCATCTGTTGATTTTGTAAATACTTTTAAAACTAATTATTTCTTGGGATGATAAGGAAAATGAGGAATGAAAGAAGTCAATCGGGGGGGGGGTTAGTTCTTTTACATGCAATTTGTATTTAGGATAAAAAAAGCTTTTTGTGTTGACCATGTCCAAGTGTAGCCTCAACATATTCACAAGGGCTTTCCACCAAAACTTTAACATACTCCAGACTCCCGTTACTGTACATTAGTCAAAACAACTGAATTGTAACACTTTCTCTATGAGACAGTATTAAGGAATTTGGGATACTTTTGTTTAGGATATAGCAAAATTTAACGCCTTGCAAAAAGCAAAGTAGCAATTGCTATTACTGGAATTTACCTAAAGAATAGCTGTTGGAGTAAATTAACATTTAAACATTTAAATCTGTTCAATATACTAACTTCCCAGACCTGGAAAATGTACTACTACTTGAAAAATACTATTGTTAACTTTATTCCTAAAATAAAAGTTCTTTATTTGACTAAAACTGCACGTTTATATATAACTCTTTTAACTGCTTTAGAATTATTAGCCCATTGTCTAATTGTTTTTTTCAGGTTTTACACTGTCATATTGAGAATCACATGATCTGGGGATTAATGGCTGGGTTCACACTTTACTAAGCCATTGCAGTGTTTGACTTATAACCATTTGTTTAGTGATTGTTGCAAGTTACGACACTGAAAAAAATGACTTAAGTGTTTTTAACACTTACACACAACCGGTACAGCATCCCCCTGGTCATGTGATCAAAATTCAAATGCTTAGCAACTGACATTACTGTTGCAGTGTCCAGGGGTTATGTGATCACCTTTTGCAACCTTCTGACAGTCAATAGGGAAGCCAGAATCACTGAACAACTGTTATTAACTTAAGTGATTCCCTTAACAACTGTGACAAGAAAGGTGGTAAAAGGGGCAAAACTCACTTAACAGCTATCTTATTTAGCGATGGAAATTTTGGGCTTAATTGTAGTCATCAGTCAAGGATTACCTGGTTGTCCCATATGCAGTTGGTTGGGTATCTATTAGGATGGGCTTTGAATCAATCGTGACTAAAATTCTGGCTTATTTTAAAGGATTTTAAATTTTTTGTCTATCTCACATTTGATTTGTGGTTTTGCACCATAAGTTTCTTGGACAACAAGCAATATAGCATTACAATATCCATTTCAAGAGAAATGTACTTTACTTAAAACTCCCCCCTTTTTAAAAAACTATTTTTTGTTAACGTTACTGAAACTGATCTGATATATACATGTGTGTGTGTGTGTGTGTGTGTGTGAACAAAATATTAATAGTTTCTTTGCATTTTTGTGGTTTTAGATTACTATGAAACTAATATATATTTGAGATTTCCCTTAGTAGGAGCACGTATTTTCTATTATTGGAACCTATAATTATTGTACTATAATTCAGTCACATGAAAAGTAACAGAAAGAGCAATATTTGTTCTAGAAATACTTCAGTGTTTATAAACAATGATTAATATCAAATTAAGTTTTTTTTTTAAAAAACCACAATATTGAAAAATACAAAACATATGATTGTTTAAAATTAAAAATAAAGCCATCATGTGGAAGTCATTTTTGATAGTAAATGTGCTTGATAGTAAATACACTAATAATGTTACCTACTCAGGTAATGAAACAGCTGCAACAAAACAACCAAGCTCAGAAAATTCTACTGTAAATGTGCTTTATTGTAAGATCTGGATTATTATACAAGACTGGTTCATAATAGGTACAAAAATATTTTGGTGAGCAGCTCTAGAGTGAGCTGCTAATAAAGAATATTGCAGACTAAGACTGTATTTTTTGAAACAAAAACTCAGTGGGATAAAGGCAGGAAAAAAGATGAAGATTCTCATTGTTCAGCGAGGGGGGAAGCCACCCCGGTGAGTACCTCCTCGTCCCCCTCTGAATCCACCTCTTTCCCCCCTGAAATTAGTTCGGTTTCTCTCTCTGCCTCTTTCTCCGCGACCAGCTGAAGTCCCACCTCTTCCTCCACCCCTTGGTGCACCACCCCCTCGATCTTTTGGTGGTGGTGATTTTGGTCTGAGTCTCTCAATCTCTTCTGTACAACCAGTCAGGTGGGAGTTGGGAGCTGTGAAATATGACGTATATGTTTCGGCATTGAAGTTACTATTTGTGAGTGTGGGTCCAACAGTTAGCCAGCCTAAGGGGAGGGAAGGGAACAAAAAGGGAAGAGTGAGCCGCACACAAAACTGTACCCCTTAATCCTTTCCTGATTGATTCTTTAATGCTACTTAAATTTAGCATAATTTGTATTGTCACAGTAGGAGTAGAAGCAACTATTCCCATAAAATAAGAGCAGGTAGAATTAGCAATAAAACATTACATGATGTAGCTGAATGTCATTTTTGAAAACCACAGATGCTTAAAATTAATTCACTAGGACAGTATTTCAATGTTATGAGACATTCCCCTCTTTAGTTTGCTAGTAAGACATTTTAAAAACACATAGAATAATCACTCTCAATTATTAATAAAATTATTAAAAATCATGTATCATACCTAGAAGCGATACACATATTTTTTGCCTTTCATGTTTATTTCAACTTAGATGTCAGTTTCATACCCGTATTTCTGCCTTAACATCTAAATACTGTAATATACAAATGGGAAATTAGTTTTGTTTGGAGTTCTCAATTAAACAGCTCTGCGGTGGCTAGTTTTAAAGATGTATTCTATGACTGGAATGCCTGAACTGCTACTATATGAAATGACACAGTTGAGTATAGAGCAATATTCTAGATGCATAAACATTTGGAACACGCAGCAACCGTTCTGAGCAAAAGAACATTTGTGCCTGCCAGCTGAATGCATATATCTTCATTATGTTTGCAGTCATTTAATAAGAAAATGGGCTTGGTAACGAGAACTTAAGTTGTCCTCTATGCTTAACTGGACCACTATACTGCACTGGAAGCCATAACTACTTCTCTAAAATCTACATTTTTCTAAAACACACAAATTAATTTTATGAAATTTTCATATTTTCTATAAAGTTTTTGAAATGATTTAGTACAAAGCAAGACTAAGAATAACCTGGACGGATGGTGCTATCTCGTCCAAAAAGATGAAGCCTCCTTCTTCCAAGACAAAAATGTTCAATAATGTGAAATATTTCCACAGGTTTCTCTATGTTACCAATTTCTGGCTCTTCTGTGATAATTAAATCAATGTCAACATTAGCATGGATAAAATCCCCATCTGTACTACGACGGACAGTTCCTTTAATGCCCATAAGGCAATGTTCCTAAAGAGAAAACAAAAACATGTTTTTCTTTTATAGCAAAAGTATATCAAAAAGGATGGGAGGGATAGGGAAATTAAAAGAGAATGTGACTTTTTTGTAAGTTCAGTTATGTAATTCATCAAAAATCATCATGGACCAAGAACTTCTATGGCTTTCTTACTCACATCTCCATAAAATATTAAAACAATTATCATTAAGCAGCAGTAAGAACATGGAAATCCCTATCTGAAAAGTGTCACCCCAGGAAAATGTTCTGAAATGAAAATATTTGCTATAAAATCAGTAATGCCACACTGCAAGATAAGAAAAGAAAGAAGTCTACAGTGAGTACTTCATTACATTGATTTTATTAGTTATGTATTTTGCCTTTTCTCCAAAGCTCAAGAAAGTACATACAGCACTCCTACAATTTTTCCCCACAACCACAAACCTATGTGGCAGGTTAGGAGAGGATTGACCCAAAGTAATGCTTGTTTTACCATCCAAATTATTGCCCTGAGTAGAGTTAAATGCTATGATAATTTTTATTGATCAAATTATTCACATCTGTGTCAAAGAACGCATCATACTATTCAACCCATACTCAGCATTGTGTGTGTGTGTGTGTACATAAATTTAAGCATAGTATATATTATGTCTAACATCTCCAGAAGCAATAGAAAACACACTAAATCTGCACAATATTTTATGAGCTACTTCAAACCCATCTGATTCAATACAGTTCCATGCAGATTTGCAAATAGGCTTTGAAATTATAATAAATATTTTCTTATAAACTATTTTCAAAGCCCTGCATATTCCTAGTATATACTCATGAATCACAATTTAAGGGAGTCTAAAACATCCCCAGAAGTATCACTGTGTTTTAAGGAACAAATATGGATACAACATGGAGTTTGAACAAACTGGTTTTAACACCTCCCCTTCCCCCACTCCCAAAAAGAAAGAAAAGAAACAAACAATGACATTTTATATCTTCTTTTTAAAGATCATACTGGAAGGCCTCTATGTGGGAAGTCTACACAGTTACCTTTGGGCCAGATAGATTTATCTGGTTTCAGAAGAATGATAGGCAAAAGGGCAATTTCCCACAAACTATTAAATGCTGCTTTACTGAAGCCACCAGATGGTTTTTACAAAATTATAAGTAAAGATGAATAATCATTTCCAGAACTCTCCCAAAAGCTGTGTAAGTTCCAAATTCTGAAAAACCAGGGAAGATGTCCCTTCAAATATAGAAAACAGTTCACTTTTACTATCTCTGACAAGCAACACTACTTGGATTAGGCAAGATACTGTCTTAAGCCAACTTTCTCTCACCTGGCAACTTCCAGATGGATTGAACTTCTATTCCCATAATCCCTAAACATCATGGTAACAGCTTGAGAGTTTGCACTCAAATGTTGATTATGTGACTGCATACATGTGAGGACCAGCAAGAAGTCACTTTTTTCAGCACTTTTGTAACTTCAAACATTCACTAAAGGACTACCTGTATTTATTTTATGGTCCATGATAAGATAAAGCGTGAGGAAGATTTCATGAAATTCTGTCAAACATAGAGAAATAGCTCAAAATCTGCTCTTCTTACAAAACAATTGCTCAAACAATAAGTATAGTCGTCAAAATAATAGTTAAGGGTCCAAATATTGCCGAAGTACTGAATAAAGAAGTTAACACAGCCCCACACTATTCTAGAGAAAATCAGAAGAATTCTCCCTTACCTTCATTTAATTTACATCTCAACATAGAATATGAAAGCTGAACATTGAACTCCCAACTACAGCAACTGTTCAGCAGAAAGAAAGCTATAAAAGGTATTTTACACCTCTTCCATCCTCTCTCTGAAAGGTGAAAAAAGCCTAATTTTTTCCATGATGCTTTATTTCAATAAAATAAGTGAATAAGTGTGTCCCAGAACTTTCCAGAATTTCATGTTGTAGACTGAAGTTCAATACTGCATTCACTCAATCATGTCTTTCATTTGTAAAGGCATTTTTAAGTAGTAAGTGAAGCCACTTGTTCTGCAAGTATTTTCATAAAACTAAAATTACCATCAACAGCAACAGAGCACTTAAAAAGTATCCACCGACATAATGCAGGGAAAAGACGAAGAGAAATTCAAAGATGTACCTTCGTTCTTTGAAAAACAGCTTTGGGGTCTAGAGTCTTGGTCTTCCCAGGATTATTTTTATTTGTTTTAATCCAACATATATCTTCACATCTTCTGTATCCCCATTTGCGCAAACACTAGCAGAGTTCAACAAAACAGAATTTTTGTACAATATAGCAAAGCACAAGAACAATGTGTTGGAGCCAAATTTAGACAAAGATAATAAGGCTGCTGAAAACAAATTCCTTCTTTTCGTTTTTCACTCACTAATCTTTCTTGTAGAGACTGTTGGCGCATCCTATTGAATGGGGTAGTGCGTCACTAATTTATCTCTGAGCTCAATATGAGATCTCCTTTTTCCTGAGCTATAGCCTATCCTATTCAGTAGGAACTGTAATTGTCTTTTACAGGACTGAAATATAAGTACAGGGAAAATGAAGCTCCACTACTGCTAACCAACTAAGTAGGTTTCACTCTGGATATAATCCAATTTATTAATTCATTTAAAAAAAAAAACCTGATTTCTTCTGTAGTTTTCCTAGAGACCAGATTACTAAACTTCAAACAATTAACAAATTTTCAAGCAATGCCTCCATTACAGTATATATTTATTTGAATCCCTTCAACATTTTTAAATATGTTGCATATCACTTCATATGAGTGATTTATATATTATTACCTATGGAATTAAACATACTGATGGCACAATTTTATGTATGTATGCATATATGTATGTATGTACACTGTGTGCACAATTATTAGGCAAGTGGACATTTTGGCCATATCATCATTTTCATGCATATTTTCCACCTTCAAGCTGAATGCTTAGTGGATATAAGCATATCAGGTGATGTGTATTTATGTAATGAGGGTGTGCATAATTATTAGGCAGCCTCTTTTCCTCAGGCAAAATTGGTCAAAAAAGAGATTTAACTGACTCTGAAAAGTCAAAAATTGTAAAAAGTCTTTCTGAGGGATGCAGCACTCTTGAAATTGCTAAGATATTGGGGCGTGATCACAGAACCATCAAACATTTTGTTGCAAATAGTCAACAAACTTATTGAGAAAAAAAGATGTGCATTAACTGCCAAAGATTTGAGAAGAATCAATCTTGAAGCTACCAGGAACCCATTATCCTCCAGTGCTGTCATATTCCAGAACTGCAACCCACCTGGAGTGCCCAGAAGTACAAGGTGTTCAGTGCCAAGGTAAGGAAGGCTGAAACCTGACCACTACTGAACAAGACACGTAAGTTGAAATGGCAA
Organism: Azemiops feae; assembly: GCA_023970755.1. Lineage (NCBI taxonomy): Eukaryota > Metazoa > Chordata > Lepidosauria > Squamata > Viperidae > Azemiops > Azemiops feae. The sequence continues at coordinate 4,548,318 of JALGBA010000018.1, forward strand.
GACTGGGCCAAGAAATATCTGAAGACAGATTTTTCAAAGATGTTACGGACTGATGAGATGAAAGTGACTCTTGATGGACCAGATGGATGGGCCCGTGGCTGGATCAGTAACGGGCACAGAACTCCATTTCGACTCAGACGCCAGCAAGGTGGAGATGGGATACTGGTAGGGGTTGGTATTATTAAAGCTGAGCTAGTTGGACTTTTTCAGGTTGAAGATGGACTCAAAATCAACTCCCAAACCTACTGTCAGTTTTTAAAAGACACTTTTTTCAAGCAGTGGTACAGGAAAAAGTCTGCATCTTTCAAGAAGACCATGATTTTTATGCAGAACAATGCTCCATCACATGCACTGAAATACTCCACTGCAAGCCTAACCGAGTAAAGGCCTTAAAGGTGAAAGAATAATGACATGGTCCCCTTCCTCACCTGACCTAAACCCTATTGAGAACTTGGGGGCCCTTCTTTAATGGGAGATTTATGGTGAAGGAAAACAGTACACCTCTCTGAACAGTGTCTGGGAGGCTGTGGTTGCTGCTGCACAAAACTTTGATCATCAACAGGTCAAGAAACTGACAGACTCCATGAATGGAAGGCTTATGACTGTTATTGAAAAGAAGGGTGGCTATATTGGTCACAGACTTTTTTTTTTGAAATATCAGAAATGTTTTATTTATATATTTTGAATTGTTTATTATTCTCACTTTAACAGATGCAAATAAACGAGTGAGATGGTCAAATTTTCATTTTTCATTTAGCTGCATGATAATTCTGCACACTAATAGTTGCCCAATAATTGTGCACACATAGATATTCTCCTATCTTGAAGTTTGAGGTTTATTAGCATTTGGGATTGACCAAGAACACTGTAGTTGTTCAATAAGAAAATTAATCCTCCAAAATATAACTTGCCTAATAAATATGCCCACGGTGTATAGAGAATGGTCGATGGCTCAGCAGTTAAGATACTGGGCTTGCCGACAGCCCAGGTTTGAGACCTGTGTATATGATGGGGTGAGCACCTGTCCTCATCCTAGCTCCTGCCAACTGGTTCGAAAGCATGCAAATGCAAGTAGATAAATAAGTACCTTCAGTGGGAAGGTAACAGCACTCCATGACATTGTTGGCCACATGACTGCAGAAATATCTTCAGACAGCACTGGCTCAACTGTCCTTGAAATGGAGATGAGCCCCACCCCCTATAGTCAGCAACGATTAGTGGAGTAAAATCCACAGGGATAAAAATGGACCCTACAAATATATGTAGGATTTGGCTTTCAAGACTTCCTGTAGTTGATTCTTAGCCAGAGACTCTAGACAGTTATTTTTGTATATGCTGGCCTTATCTGAACGCTTCACTGAATAAGTTGCTATTATTAGTCTCAATGACATAGAAGTACATCATCTTACCACCCGGCCAAGATCCAGACCCTCACCAGAACCACACCAAAGAAAGACAAATGATCGTGGGGCAGCAATTTCTTCAATGTCCAACTTCATAATCTGCAAAAAGTAGAGAACATGTAATGTTTTAAGCAAAAACATTTGCACAGCAGAGTGTAGCAAACACCCTGCACTTGTGGGAAAGCACTAGGAAGAAATTATATAATAAATAAATGATCTTTCTTAAATAATACACCAGTTTTTTCTACATTTTTAGAATTGACAGTGTCAAAAATAAAGGCAAAGAAAATACAACCATGTAGACATTCATGTTTGATACCAGTAATGCATAAACAGCTCTAGATATAGAGGCAAAGATGCAGAAATAATTTCTTTATAACTTATTTCTGTATTACTTCTGTAATTATTACAGATTAGTGGTTTTAATATAAATTCAGAGATTTAATATAAGAAATTCATGATCGAAGGCTACAAAATTGTTTTTATTATGAAGTTCAACCAATACTTCAAATACCAAGTTCAACCAATACTTCAAAGTTTAATCGCTTCTTTCCTATTATCTATGTGTTGTTCTCGGTAACAACACACAGACCAATTTATCTGGCACATGCTATTTAGCAAACCTTGATTTTAAAAAAAGTGTCCTTATGATTACCACCAAAGATTCAAAGTTTGTTTACATATTTTGTTCTAAGAAAAGTAAGTGAAAGATTCTAATGGCTCATATTATTTTTATGCAACAATTCTTATTTTATTGCCTCTTAATTGCATATTGTATGAATTATTTCTAAATCTACCAATTAGAAATAGATTATGACAGACAGTAGCCTACTGCAGCTTCAATTTTAAAGTTAGCTAAATGTTAGCATGACAGAATTACTACTGATGCATGGTTTTAAAAATGAAGGTATTGCTCGTCTTTCACATTTTAAAAGGGTGAGGAAAGAACATTTACAGGAAATCTGAAAAGCAGATAGACAAAAGGCATTTCAAAAGCCAACTCATGTAAAACAGTAACAAACAAGACAGTCTTAATGTTTTCTATAGCAAACTCACATCATCCCATGTCCAGCATTTCTCATTAGCAGTAATGCCAGTCTCCCTATAGTATTCTTCCAATGGTGGTTCTAAAAGTATCACATCAAACTTAGACTTGAGTTCACGAAGATCAAAAGCTTCCAGTTCAGCTTGTAAATACCTATCGTACAAATGAAAAATACATTGTTATGATTTGATTAGTTTTCTAGGTTGACAATTTCATAATGTCTATTCTCCAACTGTAATATTTAAAACAAGTTGTGCAATTGTCTTAGATTGAGATGTGTTATTTACACATGCAACACACTTTGAAAACAGTACTTTATGCACAAAAGCAGTTTTCTTGCTTTGAGAAAGCATTTCACATTTGTAAAATAATTAGCAAACAAAATGCTGATCACTGCTTAGCTTAGTACTCAAACTGAATGTTGAAAGCTAATCTGGCTACCATTACCATATTAAAATTTTAAAATACTGCTATAAAATTACCATTCTAATTAAATAAAAATTAATTTGGGATAAGTGACTTTTAAATTTAAAAACCCACTTTCCACCTTTTTTCCAAAATTAATTTAAATGGGCTGTTATCAAATAATTCAGCGGTCTATCTCATCAGTTGAACAGATTCTTCCTGCTTCACATCTGCCCCATCACCTTTAAAATATTTTCTGAAGTAGTTGGGAACTTTCAAAACAAATGAGAACCAAGTATGAGAGATGCACAAGAAGAAGAATTCTAGCTATGGAAATGCAAGTCTTGCTGTTTAATATGGGAGGCAGTTCAATGGCTTTTTTTCTTTCTTCAAAAAAGTTGTTTGGACTATGTTTGGCAACCTGTGGGATAACAGATATTCCTGAATTACATTTCCCTATCTATTAGCATTGCTCCTAAAGAATGATGGAGTGCCACAAGTTATCTATTCCTGATTTATTAAAAAGGAGCCTTTACACCCCAAAAATTATTCTTATTGTAATCCATTGTTGTAGTAAACATATCTTATTTACACATTTCAAACTAAGGCTTATGGACTGTAGATATTTGCAAAAAGGAAAAGGAAAAAGAAAATCTGAGAAAATGGTCAAAAGCACACCAAAGAAAATGGATCAATAATTTTGAAGTTTATATACACAACCCAAGAATAAAACATTCCCATTGTCAACAGATGTTCACAGAAAAATCTTAATTTGCAGTCAACTAAAAATAAGCATGTCTAGACAAAATAATCCAATTTATTCAAAGTATTTACATTGGAGGGGTATTAGATTTAGATATTAGCTCATCTTTCAGCCTGATAAGTTCCCGGAGTTTTGGATATTCTTCAAATCTATCTGCTAAACCTAAGAGAAAAACACATAAATATTATACTACGGAAATAACTTTCAAGTACGTTTCACAAAATAGACATCTTAACATATTTGATCTAGGCCACAGCTATGATTGTTTCTTTTCATTATGATCTGAGCTCAGCACAATTTAATCAAATATACAATAAAAATATTTTTCAAGAATGTTAGCCATTTCAGTGCACGTCTTCCAAAGCCATATATTATTTAATTTGAATGTGCTTAAATTACTATGGAACACAATGCCTAGATAAAAATAAAATTCTTCATATTAGTTTTCAGAATTTAACTTGCCTGAATGCAAGTTAATGTCTTGCTTCTGGATTTTGAAGGAGTAATAAGAGCTCTTACTTCTTTGAAACTATTTATGGCATGACTGGTATTATTTTGGCTGGGTACAACTCAAACAACTGTTGATACCTCCAACTTGCTACTTAACGATGACTGTTTACTGTCTTTTTATTTTTTATATATAATTTTTATTAAGAATTTTGATTATAATAACAGCTAATACAAATTGTTTACTATATTTTCAGAGATAGCTACTTCAATGAAAATGATTACAGGTAGTCCTCAATTTATGACCGAAATTGAGTACAAAATATCAGCCAAATGTCATGATGGCTATAAAGTGGATCATGTGACCAGACCCAATTTTACAAGTTCACAACCTTTGTTGGAGAGAAGCCTGTTAATCAAATGTTGCAGTTGTAAAACTAACACCACTTAAGAAGATCCATTGTTCACTATTTTTACCAGAAACAGGAAGTAAAATGTGGTCACATGACATATGTTGCAAATGGCCATAAACCAAGCATCCCAAATATGGTCATGTGACCATGGGAGTGGATATTGGAACTTCAAATTTGGATTGTATGTAGCTTTTTCAGGATCCATCATAACTTCGTATAGCCACTAAGTGACTGGTTGTAAATTAAGGACTACTGAACCTGAAATATAATTCTTATTTTTTGCTCACAACAGGAGTTTTAAATTTTACACTGATGCCTCCATATTAAATATGAGAAAACTTAAGAAAATGTTTGTTTGTTTTTTTAAAAAAAGAAACAAAGCATCTAATGGCCACTATATTACAGGAACAGACCTTTCTTTAAAACTAGGAAACCTTTGATCATGCATTTGATAATCACTACCTCTTTTAAAATCCAATTATTATTCACATTTGTCTAAACATAATGCCCAAAGTTGTCTAAACATAATGCCCAACTCCACTGTTACTTTTCATCTGACTGATAGTTCAAATATATCTATAAATAGAAAACTGAAAGCTTGTACTTTTCTAAAAATAATAAATAAAACCTCTGCCTGTACATAGAAATTTTCTATTATAAATTTCTCTGACATACCCACATCTCTGATGAAATTTTGAGGTCTGTGTCCAGTGTCCACAAAATGCTGACAGTAATCATTATGAGGATTTAAGCTCTGTGTCCCCTAAAGAAAGAAAATCACCTAAGAATAAACATTAGCAAAATAAGGCACATCACTGATAAACTGATTTGATATTATCACCTGCATATGGAAACAGTTGTCCATGTCTTCTAGACTCTCAGCTATTATTACAGACTGCTGATATAATAATTTATTTTAATAAAGACCTCTGGACAATATATTCCATTTCTCTCTTTTTCAACAAAGAATGCATTACTTATATATTCAAGATAATGTATTTTTCTTTAGCACATAATGCCCCAAATGAAGAACAGCTATTTTTGGTTGAGATGTTTTCTCTGCTTTCTACCAAACCATCATTTGGTACAGCAGATGCTCCTGTATTGATGGCAACTCTGAAATATTGTTCAAGTTGACTACATTGAAATAGATGAATAAAGTACCTGTGATCTTTTGTTGATCTTAAAAGCATATTCAAATCCTAAATTTGTGTAACCAGAGATCTCAATAATAACATCCAAGTGGAAGGTAGAACATTAAAGCTGAAGTATTTGTAAATTTATTTTCATCCCTTTTCAGTCATATAATAACTAAAGACCTCTGAATATAAAAATAAGATAAAATGCAAATAAAATGCAAATAACAAAATACAAATCAATAAAGTAAACATAAAAACATAATATATTTAAAAATCATAACAGCTATTTACCTTAAGAAAAGTACTGGAATCTTTGTAAATTTCTTCTTCATATGGTAGATTCTCTTCATCATGCTGAAGCTCCACTTCATCCTTTGGAATAAAGCACATTTTATATGTGTGTAGAAACAGGGTGTTTCTCTTCTCACTAGCATTCCACTTCTTAGTGAACAAAGAAGAGGGCTCTCTATGAATACTGCCTTCCTGAAACAGCAGATCATGAGTAGTCCCAATGTAAGTCTGGGAAAGCAGTCAGTGAACCAATTACATTTTCCCAAAACCACTGCTTAAACAGGAAAAATAAAATTTAAAATGATTTAAAAACCAAAATGTTTTAATATCATATACCTTTTCTGTTGGGTGAATCACTCTATTAGAGATATGTCTTTTGAAACCGGTTAAGAATGCATGTAACTATTGCCACTTAAGGAGGACTTACTTATTTAGATTTATCCCCTGCCCTTTCTTTCGGAGCTCAAGGCAGCATGTGTAGCACCCCATCCTATTTTTCCATACAATTCCTCCGCAGTGCTGAGTGAGAATAGTAGGTCTAAAGTTTTCTGGTTAACTTTTGTAGCTGAGAGTGGGCTTCCCTAGTGACAATCCACTGTCTCAGCCACAATAGTATACTGGATTTCATGGACAGTACGTCAGAAGGCAAGCAGATCTTTCTAACCCTTCATGAATTAGAGTAGATTACATCTTCTTGTGATTTTCTTTGGTTCCATAGCTGTTTGGTGTTTGTTTTTTCTTCATAGTTCTATTACAGGTAGTCCTCGACTTATGACCACAATTGAGCCCGAAATTTCTGTTGAGATATTTGCCTCATTTTATGACCTGTCTTGCCAGAGTTGTTAAGTGAATCGCTGCAGTTGTTAAGTTAATAACATGGTTGTTATGTGACTCTGGCTTCCACACTGATTTTGCTTATCAGAAGGCTGCAAAAGGTGATCACATGACCACGGGACACTACAACCATTATAAATATGAATCAATTGCCAAGCATCTGAATTCTGATCATGTGACCACAGGGATGCTGCAGTGGTCCTAAGGGTGAAAAACAATCATAAATCACTTTTTTCAGTGCTGTTGTAACTTTGAATGGTCACTAAATGAGCTATTGTAAGTCAAGGACTACCTGTATTTAAATCATATAGAATCTCTATTGTGAATGGGGTGTTAATTTTTTTCTATGTATGCATGTATATATAAATACATACATTTTATTTGCTTCTTATAAAAAATACATCATACCTATTCATAAGATTCAAGAATACAGTCCTTTCTAAAGAGAAAACAAACAAAAATGCTTTTAAATGTTTACAATCAAATCTTTTAATGTAAATGTTAAAGATTTTGGCATGTACAATGATTCTTATTAGAAAGGTTCAAATCATATATTTCTATTTTAGAAAAAGGTTGTCTTTTTTTTTTTTAAAGTTACACTCTTACTTTATATTCCTCTATTTCTTCTTCATCAGCTTCTCCTTCATCAGGATATCTACGTTTAGAATTTGGAGCAGATGTATCATAAGCAGCCCTAGAAACATGAATATTGAAAGTATGTTAGTATAAAACAAGTTTCATAAGATGCTGTGAAAAGTTAATTTAAGTAAATTAATTTTTAATTAATTTAAAAGTTAACTTAAAAGTGTTGTATCACCTTTAGCACCATCTTTTTATAAAAATATTGCAGGCAATATTTCACAGTCTGGAGTTTGATCCTGACAAGGCTCAAGGTTGACTCAGACTTCCATCCTTCCAAGGTTGGTAAAATGAGGATCCAGATTGTTGGGGGCAATATGCAAATAATGTTTCTACATTGTAAACCACCCAGGGAGTGCTGTAAAGCACCATGGAGTGGTATGTAAGCTTAAATGCTATTGCTATAAAAAGAATTCTTTTGGGATTCAGTAGCCTTTTAGCAAATAAGGCAAACCCTTCAAAGAACTCTTAGTGCTGAAAAAGGTTCTTCCTTCTGAGAATTCAAGTTAACTGATTGGCATTCAGGAGTGGAAATCATAATTATGAAAAGAAATGAAAACATTCTTTATTTCATTTCTTTATCTTTCGCTAGATACAATTTAAATTCATTTCCTTTTATATATGAATTTTCAACATGTGCAGAATCTTTTCTTCTGTGTTGTTATATATTAACTATTGTAATACTCTTCTGAGTAACTATTCATTGCATGTCTAATGATACAATGGTGTTCCTACATAAAGCCTTATCACAGATATATTAAATAGGCAAATACGTAAAATAAGTCAATAGTGGTTCATGGCCCTCTGGGAACCAAGCTGCGTGAGCAGAGGGCTACCGTCCAAAGCTTTATTTGCGCATGCTGTGGGAGCTAGATTGCATGTGCAAAACCATCCACTGCTGCCACTGCCAGTCCATGGAGCCAGAATGATTGGGGACCGCTGGTCTATATAAAATTCAGATCGCTATGTATTACCAAATTATAAATTTACCAAATAAAATAAATACTCAAATTCTAGGATAGAATCTGTTTTCAAATATTTGATTGGAAATTGAAAACTTAATTTGGGTTAAAATAATAACAAGCAAAATTAACTAAAATTTCTTAGCAGGAACTTCAATTCTCTCTGTGATGTTTGCATCATAAAATGCAGAGTAATAAATCACTAAATGCAAACCTGCATGTTTCTCTTGTTTCAGCAATTTCTCTTTGCTCATCCTTGCTATTTAGTACTGCACCAATACTATCAGCATTTTCAGCTCCCAACTAAAATATGGAGAAAAAAATAAAAGGGAAAAGAAGATGATTACAGAGGAAATATTATACTAACCATTAGTATTGTATTATAAATTATATCATAAATCAGTAGAATTTGATATATATATATATATACATACATATGCACACATATTTCCTATCCCCTTTCCTCAAATTGCTAATGCACAAATGTTATTTCACAAATCTTAATTGCCTGGGTACCTAGACTACCTTTATTCATGCAAGTTATTAATAAAAGATTAACCCTTTGCCTGTTCTAGGAGTAAAAAATTTGCAGACCATAAATTTAGGGAATACACAAAGGAGACAATAAAATCCTTTCCTGATTCTGCTCTTAGAATACTTGATTTATATGCCAGCTGTTCAAGTTATCCCCCCCCCCAACATATAGCAGTAAAAGCAAGCTGACTGTGTGGCAGTGACACATATTTCTTCACAAACCTTTATCACAACAAAATGAGCCTGCTACATTTTTTTGGATGCACAGAACCTGCTTCTACTGCATGTTTAGCTCTGAATAAAAAATGCTGAAAACAGAAAGAACTGTTTCTACTCTCCTATTCTATGGGTTTCTATGCTGGATGCATGTAATTGAATGTCCTATATAGGTATTCCATTTGTTTAGTAACTATTCAAAGTTACAACAGCACTGAAAAAAGTGACTTATGACCATTTTTCACACTTATGACTATTGCAGCACCCCCATGGTCACATGATCAAAATTCAGACTCTTGGCAACTGGTTCATATTTATGAAGGTTGCAGTGTGCCCTGGGGTTACATTTTGCAACCTTCTGACAAGCAAAGTCAATGGTGAAGTCAGTTCACTTAACAACTGTGGCAAGAAAAGTCATAAATGGGGCAAAATGTACTTAACAACTACCTACTTAGCAACTAGGTAACAGCATCATACAAACACAATCACTCTTACCATATTTTTTTAATTACTTATTAGGTTTATTATAATAGCCTCATAACATACTCGCAGTATACAAAACTAGAACTGGCATTTCTTGAGAAAAAAGCTGTAAGTCTTCGTACCCCACTGGGGATCAACTTAGTGCTTTGCCTCCATCCTTCTCCATGACGGCAAAGCAGTATCGGAAATGACTCCAATCCACGCAGCCCCAGTAGGTTTTTACATCACAACTCTGTACTAAAGACCCCAGAGGCATTTCCCCCGCCCTCCTTTTAAGCCTGAACCACGGGACGCAAAAGAGCGGCCTCCCGAAGGCCGGAAGTTTCCCCGTGAGGATGATCTCCCGGTCACCGGGTACCTGCTGAGCCAGAAGCTGCCGGCGTAGTTTCTGCCGCTCCCTGATCTCCTGCAAGCGGCTGTTCATCCTCCTCCGCCAAAGTCGTAAACTGAGAAGTCGCCGCCTCTCCAGCGCCTTCTTCGCGCGACACTTCCCGAACCGCTGAGCGGAAACAGAGTCGGAATTAAGAAGCGTCATAAACAAGCGATGTCGTCGCTTCTGAACTTCTGGCGGAAGGCTGGAAGTTCTGCTTCCGCGTGTTTGAGGAAGAGTAGGAATGCTTCCTAGAGAAGTATGTAAATGTTGCAAATTATTCTTACAAATTAAATTACTATGAACAATATTTTATTTTTAAAACAGCATGCTTTCTTCATTTTTCTAAGACGAGGATGGACTATATTGTAGCATAGGCTAATGCTGTACTAATACTGCCGGTGATAAAATCAGCCTCCTAATCATTCTTTTTTTAAAAAGAATTGGCGCTAAATATCTGGTAATGTTAAATAATTATTTAAACATGGAAGGGAGGGGGACCGATCGCACATTCTTAACACAGAAATGTACCGATGTTTTGTGCACAAAAGTTGCACTCTGCCTGTTTAAATTTACTTCTGACAGTTGAGGCATTTGTATTGCTACCGTCATTCGGTTTGCAGTGAATAAAATTTTCATTTACAGGTTGCAATATTTAGGAAAAAATATAATTAAAATCAGAATAAGCATATTTTGAAAAAAATGAATTACTTTTTCTATAGTGATACATCTCTGCATGATACATCTCTGCATAATTTATTGAAGTTTTAACAGATTTCAGCAAGCTTGTGCAAGAAAAAAAAATTACATTTTTGGAGGTCCTAAAAATAAATATTACCTTAAGCTTTTCAGTCAATCAATCAGAATAGAGCTGGAAGGGGCCTTGGAGGTCTTCAAGTGCAGTGCCCCCCAACGTTTTGGGCACCAGGGACTGATTCCACGGAGACAGGTTTTCTGTGGACTGCGGGGAGCCCGGTTTTGCGTGCTGCCTGCATCCCGTAGATGGGGCTTTGCTCGTTTGTGTGGCCCAGTTTCTGGCATGCTGCGGACCGGTGCCGGTCCACGGATCAGGGGTTGGGGACCCCTGTTCTAGTCCAACCCCCTGTTCAAGCAGGAGACCGTATACCATGTATGTCAAACTCGATTGCGTCACATGATGTATCATGACGTATTGTGACTTTTTTGCCTTTGTGGACCCTTGGTGGGTGTGGCCTGCACGTGATGCATCCAGCCTGCGGACTGCCAGTTTCACAACCTGCCCTATACCATTTCAGACAAGTGATTGTCCAGTCTCTTCTTAAAAACCTCCAGTGATGAAACACCTATAGCTTCTGGAGGCAAGCTGTTCCACTGGTTAATGGTCCTCACTGTTAGGAAGTTTCTCCCTAATTCCAGGTTGCTTCTCTCCTTGATAAGTTTTCACTCATTGTTTCTTGTCCTGCCCTCTGATGCTTTGGAAAATAAATTGAACCCCTACTCTTTGTGGCAACCTCTCAAATACTATCATGTCCCCCCTACTCCTTTTTTTCCTCTAGATTAGCCAAACCCAAATTTCTAGCCAAATTTCTGTAGGTAATAGTTAGAATAAAAGAGCTATTTCTTAGAAAGATTAATAACTTTAAAGGGATAATACAAAAACATACTTTATAAGCAGGGTTTCCAGTGTCCAAAGAAGGACACTGAAAATCAGAAAGGAGGGCATGCTTATTGTGCTATTAATATTTGTTACATTCATTGGAGAGGAATGGATTACAAGTGAGTAAACAGGCACACAATGAAGCATACACTCAGAGGAATGGGCTAGTGCCAACTGATTGCCTAGCATGCTGGTTAAGGAAAAGACTTTAACCAATTAAGCATTTAACCAATTAAGGTGTTTTCAAAATCTGATGGCAGTGCAAGACAGGAGGGTACTAATCAACTAATTAATTAAGATCAGAGAGCTGAATTTGTTAACTTAAAGTTAGCACTTATTAGGGAAGCACTGCATGTTGGAGAAAAGCTATTCAGTAATCTTGTTAGATTCTCGAAAAGCCAGGCAATACCGGTATTTAATTTTAAGGCTATGTCTGCCAGAGAGAGGACATGGAGACAAAAAAGGATATGTCTTCCTTTTCTGTCTGATAATCCTATTTAGAAGGGGAGTCTTCAAAAATTAACTCCAATGAATTTGATGCGGCAGTTGACAATTTATATGTAAATGGTCTAAGCCAAAAGATACACCAAATTTCGGAACTAGTATATAATTTCCACTATTTTCAATAGTAGTTTAAAGAGCCAACCATTTCCCTTTTTTTGTAAGTAGAAAGTATTGGTATCATAAATTTAGGTGTTTAGAGTGTTAGTTCTGTTCTATCATCCTTATGATCAGCAGCAGCTTGATGCTGTGTTCTCCTCATTTGTAAGTATATCAGTACACCTTCTTTCCTCTCTGGTGTGCTTAGTCTTTCCTTTTATCAGCATCTTGTGCTGTTGGAAAACCTCTGGGTGTTTTAACCTGGAAAAGCAGAGTTACTGTATTTCAAAGGGTGAGAGAAAATTCTAACTTAAAGACTAGACACTGAGACAAATGACAGTAGTGAATGCTGTCATTGATTAACAGAAAGAGTATGTGATTATACTCATGGCATATACAAGTAATCCAACCCATTTCCTTCAAACGGAAGCTATGTAGATTTATTTAATACAGTGCATACCTTTCAGTCTATATCTATGTTCAACTATTTCTATATACTTTAAATATTTGCCATAGTTTTATACTAGTGTTTTATATGAGTGTCTGCAGAACAACTGTATTTTAACTTATTGTATAAACTTTCACATTAATGTGGAATTTCAAACAAGCAATAGGGCAATAACCAACAAAAGCTAGCAATTTTTATTTTTACTTAAGTGAGATGGATCATTGCTTTCATTATTATTCTTAATCTCTTAATCTTAAATTTCAAACTGATTACAAAAATAAGGGCATTTGTGGGTAACTGATCATATTTCACTTTTCTGTAAAAATACATCCCTTCAGTTCAACTAATATTTAACCATAATATTTTTATAAGTACCAATCTTAGAGTTACTGCAGAATCAGCTTTTAATAACTGCGTAACGTTATTTAAACTACAAAGATAAGTAATGTAAGAATGCCTTTTAATCAGGAATTCCAATGAAGATTAGCAGTATTTTAAGCAAATATTATAAAATTATTGATATTTTGGCAAGTATAGAACAGCTTTTCTAAGGCGAAAATGCATCTTTTTACATAAAAGCTGATGATATAGCAAAAGCAATAGCATTTAAAGTAAAATAAAATATGAAAAACAGTGATATCAGCAATAGCTAGACACATAAGTGTCTGATTACATATCTGTTAGAAAATGCTTGATATTCCTGCTATGTGAAAAATTAAACTTCATGCTGGTTTTAAGTACTTAGTGCAAGTTGTCCTTTCTTTTTTTGATTCAAATGCATTTGGCTTACTGAAAAGGAGAATATTTATCTCAAGACTGTCTTCAAAAAGTTGAAATGCCACTACCATGAAAGAACACTTTTCTACTCACCCAGGTTTTGGAGACTTCACTGGTCAACTCCTACTGTAACTAAGTTTGGACCAACTCAAAAGATTGAGAAGCTGTGGTTCTAGGGATACATGCAAATCCCAGTCACTTTTTTGTAGACATCCTGAAAATTTGCAACATGGTTTTCTGCCCTTTCAAGATACTGTAAGCCCTATTGCAAGCTTAACACAGATTATAAAATAAAAAACCTCTCCCTAGCTAGAATAGTTCTGACCAAACCCATCTGAGTGATTTTGTACTGGACATTCTGTATCATTTTCCCGCCCACTGTGTTACTCTTTCTTCACAAAAAAAATTCAGTGGAGCCCCCAAAGTATCAAAAAACACATTCTGTCATTCCCTTACTCATGCCCTTACTCTTCCAAAGTGTCTTCAAGAACCAGTGTTAGGAGGCACAAGAAATTGCTGAGGAAAAATATAATCTGCTGTTGGCGACATGGATTCATGCTCCTGTTTGTGAGACCATTGAGATCAAACTCCCAAACATTGTAATGTGACTTTTCCAAGTTCATGTTTTTAACATACCATTCTATGGTTTAATCCTTCCTCCATAACAGATGTATCACTGTTACTGTTACTGCTGAAACACCATACGGAGAATGTTCATCTCAAAGTACATCTCTTGGGGTCTTTGCTGTAATTTAATAAGGTGGAAACACAATTGCAGTGATTGAATCCCTTCTTCATACTCACATTTTCCAATACATATGTTTTCTGAACCAATGAATGAGAGATTTTATGTGGAATTCTTCTATATTAGGACTATCTAATAAAGCTGTGTGATGCTATGGGTCTCTTACTAGCCATGGAAGAATCTTGCTTTCTAATTTTACTCATGTTTCATAGAAGGCATTTTCCCTGCCCCTCCCCCTCCCCAGTTCATGACAATAGAAAATGTGAACTCAATACATTTTTCCTAACAAATCTGCACTGAATTATTTTTGGTACAAATAAACACTAACCCCCAACTATATCTAGCCATAAATAAAAGACATGAAAATGGTTTAATTTTCTTCTCTTAAAACTAACCAGATATAATTTTACTTACTAGAGCATATACAAACATACATAGTATTATTGTTAATTTCTTGTATATCTACTTAGGAGAAAGTTCAATTATGTTTCCTGGAGCATATTCTCTGATTAATATCTAGGGTTGCAGTGTAATAAGATTCCATTCCTACATTATCTTACTAGGATTTAAACCAGTATAAACATGTTTAGGATTGCACAATTATAATTGTAACTTTGAAGTTACTATATATCCTCTGGTTAGGGATTGCAAACACAAGATCTGGTCTCTTTCAGTAATTTTCATAGCAGGCTGACTTGTACATCTAGTATTGCTGGGGAAAAAGAAAAAGCAACTCATAGTGGAGAATGGTAGAAAGGAATCCAGAAGGCTTCCAAAATTAATATTTCTTTTATTCCTTTGCACTAAATAACTGTGTGTTAAAGAGTCAAAATATTACCTTAGGAAGAAAAACATTTTTCATTTTTTTTCCTGAAAATAGTAGAAAATTAGCTGACTTTAGTGGAAGTACTGAAACCAAGTCTCTGAATGTGTTGTTGCCTGTCAAATATATATATATATTTAAAAATCTGCCCCCCTCCCACTTAAAAGGTTTAAACTTAAAAAGACTTATAAGATAGGATTTATTTCACAGTAAACATGCATTAAAGAAAATTTCAGATACACAGTAACTACTAAAACTATTAAAACATTCTGTACCCAAAGCAAAAGGACCCTATGAGTTGTTTCCTATTAGATGTGATAGATTCTCTTCCTTTCTTTTTCTCTAACCATCTCAAGACTTTATATAATATCAGAGGGATTAGCTGGTGGTAGATTAATTATATCATGTAGTATCTCTCCCATGATTATTGCTAAATTGCTAAATAAGTAGCATAAAAGAACTACAATTTACTTGTGAACAACAACTTACGAACTGGTGAACTGAAGACAGTTCTGCTAAGAGTGGAATGAAGAGTCAGCGAGTGGACAGATTCTTTGTGATACCTCTCCAGATAAGGAGAGGACATGAAATCGCCTGGAAGTGCTCCAGACAGTTGCTCCTTGTGAGGACCACAAGTCATGTGAGAACACCATCTAAGCACAAACTGCAGTTGGTATCTTTTCAAATGGCATTAAGTTCACATATTTCCTTTTCTAATCTGTTGTAGAAATTCAGCTATTAGGAACCTTCAGAGCAATATATTTTATAGAACCAGGTGGGTGTCCTTCAGTTCTTAGCAAAAGAAGTTTTAAATACAAATTTAAGGATTTTTTTTTAATTAGAGTAAACAGCAAAAGGGTAATTAGAATGTTAATTTTGGAAACTTACAAGCATATTAAGAATTCAGATAGATTTGAAATAAGATTTTGAAATTGATAATAAGAATCATTCCCCTGGAAAAATTGTTTCATTTTTTTAAAAGAATATGTGATGGGATGGAACTTTGAAGGTTGAACACTAGATGAAACAGAAGGATATAAAATTTACAGTTAGAGGAGTAGACTTAAATTTTATTTATTAATACAAAATGGAGCAAAATATTTTAACATTGGACATACTGAAGGAAGTTTGTGAACAATGGCATCAAAAGATAATTTTAAGGACATCGGTTATTATAGACAGAGTTTAAAAGTTGTTATGGAAGAAGAACAATTCTGCTACTGGACAGAACTAAGACTGATCTGAAGGATTTAAAAATGACAGGCTATAAGAATGATATGGAAAAAAGATGCTACACTGGATATACAAATGAAACCAGCTAATGTTTTTATTATTAAAAGAATATACAAATAATAAACTAAAAAAGTGATCTGACTAACTTTCCTATTTTGGATTTATAAAAGAGATTTCTTAAAGTTTTGAAGAATTTTGTAAAAAAGGACAAATGAAAAATTAAGTTCTAGGATGTTATTTGAAAGGATAAAAGATCAAAATGTTTAAAAGTAAAACAATATGAAGTTGGTTTATTTGATCAAGGTGAATATAGAAATGTTATCTCTGGTAACTATTAATGGTCTTTTGCTGATCAAGATTGAACAATGAAGTTTCAAAGATTTGTTTATAGATAAAAGATATGGGAAGAAGAGATCATTTATCCACTTTAAGCAAAGGTAATATGTTACTAAAATTGTTTATACTTGTTGCAATGAAGGGGGAAGTCATTTTCTATTTTTTTATTGTGTTGCTTGTTTTCTTTATTTTTCTTTTACACTTTTTCTTTTTTAATTAGTATTAATTTTAGCTTTTTGATTGTAATGCTTAATAAAATTATTATTAAAAAAGACTCTGACATTGATCAGGATGGAAATTTGTTTTATGACAAGTGTAATAAGAAAGGCTGTATCTCTTCTCCCAGAGGTCTCTGGGTCTAGGGCTCTATCTAGCCTTGCCTGTTTACTACCAAGAGGTGTTTCATCTGTCATCTTTTTTCTTATTCCTGTCTGTGAGAGACAGAGGGCTCCCACAATTTATACCTCCCTTCTGGTAGATAAAAGGATAAACATTTAGAAAATGAAAATTAATACATAAAGCAATCTCAGTGATTTAAAACATCAAATTTTATTTTATAAAAAGAAAAAATACTAAAAACACCAAGAATTCAAATATTCAAAAGTAGGGGGTGGGGGGAAGGAACTGCAATGCTCCGTTCAAACCACAAGATGGTGATGACCTATTACAATTCTTTCTTGGTTCTTTCTACTAAAAAAAATAAAAGGAGATGGAATGGAGAGCTTTGAAAAAGTATCTGAATGAACATGAATAGCTTAAAAGATCTACATAAAAGTGGCATGCAAGTTGTGAAAATTCCTTTTTGTGGATGGTGGTAGAATTGCTTGAAATAAATGAATATTACAGTCTCAAATTTAAAAAAGAGAAACTGTAAGAAGTACATTCTGTTCATTGACTTTACTCAGAGCTATATGGCCTATATTAGGAGTCCGCAATTCGATAACAAAAGAGAGATTACTTGGAAAATAAGAAAAAATGAACAATCAATATATCTTAAAATTACAACAGTGATAGTTCATTTTTCAGTTTTTAACCCTTTGAATATTTAAAATGTTCTGTGGTATTTGGCAATGTTAGGTTAATAGTGAACTTTCTTCCATTTAACCCAGACACTAACATACAATACAAATAATTATTTAACAGTATACAAGAGTTGGGAGGGATCTTGGAGGTCTTCTAAACCAAACCCCTGCTCAAGATTGAACAAATGATTGTCCAATTTCTTCTTAAAAACCTCCAGTATTAGAGCACCCATGACTTATGGAGGCTAGTCATTCCACTGATTAATTGTTCTGCCAGGAAATTTCTCCTTAGTTCTAGGGTTGGTTATCTCCTTGATTAGTTTCCTTGTCCTACCTTTAAGGGGCTTTGGAGAATAGGCTGACCCCCTCTTTGTGGCAGGTCCTCAGATATTGGAACACTATTATGTCACCCCTATTCTTTCTTTTCATTAAACTAAACATACCCAATTCCTGCAACCATTCTTCAAATGTTTTAGCCTCCAGATCCCTAATCATCTTCATTGCTCTTCTCTGCACTCTTTCTAGAATCTCAACATCTTTTTTATATCAAAACCGAATGCAATATTCCAAGTGTGATCAGCATGATTGTTTCATTTCAAGTATTTGAAAACAAGTGTGCTCGCTCACCAAGCCCAAGAGGAAAATGTTTTGCCTACATGTATCTGCAAAAACAAATTCAGGAAAAGCTTTTCCATTGTAAATTTAATGTACACACTTTGTATACATTGCAACTTTCCCTCATGTCTGTAGTATTTTTGGTTCATATCAGCTTTATGGATCAGTTATAATTTTGCATAAATGAATGTTAGCATGTATGTTTATCAAACATTTTTGCACATTTTTGCTTGGGAAAGGTGAAAGCTATAACATAGAGAGTTTTTGGTGCTCCTTGAGTTGCTAAATGAGGACTGCCTATATGGAAAAAATAATTAAAAAACTATATATGAACATTTTAAAAGTCTGTAATTACTGGTCCAGTGAAAGTAGCCATGAATAAAGCAAAAGCTATGAAACCTCTTTGGAATTTCCCCACTTCAACCTACACACAATACAAACATGCCCAGGCAACCTCTTTCTGCTGGGTCCTCACAATGTAGCCTTCCTCTCACATACCCAGCTTATGAATCTATTAGATATGTCGCCCATTACCCCGGAGGAAAGTCATGTGACTCGGAAACAGAGTAAACAGAAGCAGGATCAAAGTGCTGTGCAGACAGCCCATGTCAGGCCAGTTGTTTTCTGCCGATTCAGTCTTGGGCAGGGGTGGGGAACCTTGGCTCTTTTATGACTTGCGGACTTCAACTACCAGAATTCTGGGAGTTGAAGTCCACAAGTCATAAAAGAGCCAAGGTTCCCCACCCCTGGCCTTGGGGAAAGGTGGCACTATTCCATTAATTGCAGTAGATTTGCCACCTAACTCCTCTTAGGTCAAGGTGTCTGTTTCTAGTTCCTGGAGACAGGATGTGTGAATTTCCCCAACTTCATCAGTACCCACATTTTACTGAATCAACGTTCTGAGTTCCCAGGGAACTCTAAACCCGATTCGCTGCCTGACTTTGGGAGTCAAGGTCTGCGAATGCAGCCACCGAAAGACGGAGGCAGAACAGCTCTCCTTTCAAAATCCTGGGTCGACGCTGTTTCTTATGAACGGCCGGCAACTCCAGTCTTCCCTCTTGGAGTGTAAGCGACGAGCACCACTACTCGGGCTCCGGTTCGCAAAAAATCAAAAACAAAACAAAACAAAAAAACCCCACAGCGCTGTTAAGCCGGTTGCCGCGAAAAGGAAACTGGCGCGCGTTCCGACGCCCTCAGTAATAAGCTCTCTGGGCAGAAGAGGATGGAAGACCCGCGTGCCCAAAATGCAGCTTCTGGCGAATTGAAACGCGCGCTGCTTCTGTCGGTTCGCGGCGCCCTAGCGCTCCAATTCCAAGCTCTCTCGAGGCTCCAGTCGGTAGCCCCGGAGGCCACGCAAATCCTCCGCTCAGGTTCTGGGTTTGTTGTCTTTCACCCTGGGCTTCAGCGGGGGCCCGGAGAGTCCTCGTTTCTCCTCCGCTGTCGGGCTCACGACGCCTAGTTCCTGAGCGTGTGCAATGCATTTGCTTCCTCCCTAAGTACGCTCCGTAACCAACCAACCTCCTCCCCCCACCCCATCGCATTTCCAAACCAGGTACGATTTTAAGAGAAGGGTGGCTGGGCTAACAGAGGGTAGGATGCCAGTTTCCCCGGAACGGGCAAAGGTGCGGGCTTGTTCTGAGCGCAAAGGAGCGGTGAAAACAGGGGAAAGAGCTGTGCCGGCTGAATTTCTCCCTGTGCGGAGTATCTGCGAAGAGCTGGGCTGCGAAAGAGAACGGGACGAGCGGGGGAGAAAGAAAACAAACGTTAGCCGAGTTCACCGGATTGGCTTGCCCACAGTTAATTTAACCGTCCTAAGCAATTCGGACAATCTGAATTAAAAAGTACCCACCCACCCACCCCGCCGCTGCCGCGAGTTGGGGGTCAGCTTGCCCGGCGCACAAGCCCGGGTGGGGGAGCGCTGCCTACGCCCCTCAAGCGCAGCTGCCTTAGGATGGAGAGCGCCGTGCGCTGAAAGTGAAGCCCCCCCCCTCCTTTCCGGCTGCCGCGGAGCCAAAGAGTCGAAAGAGCGCCGGGAGGGCGGCGGGGGCCCTGCGAGCTGGGAGAGCGAGAGCGAAGGCGGGGGCGAGGAGCTGCGCGTTCACCCGGCGGGAGGTGCGGCTCCGCCCTCCGCCTTCCCGGCCGGGCTCGGCAGCTGAGGGGCGATGGAGCAAGCCGCGCGCAGCTGGCAGCATGACTTTCGCCCGTCTCTTTCTGGCCGCGGCGCTCCTGCTGGTCGGGGAGCTTCCCGAAGCCGGCAGCTCCGCGACCAGCCGCTTCGCTTCTCCGTCTCATTTGTCGGCCGCTCCTCGGGGCCCGGCCCCAAAGCCGCCGCGCTCCCCGCCGCTTCAGCCTCAGCAGCCCGCCGGCGGGGGCGCCTGCCCGAGAAACGGCGGGCGCTTCGTGAACGTGACGGAGTTCGGCGCAGGCTGCTTGCCCTGGGCGGAGGTGCCCACCTTCCTAGAACGGACGCCGCAGGGCAAAGGGCTGCGCGGGCAGCGCAACTTTTGCAGAAACCCGGACGGCAGGAGCAGGCCCTGGTGCTTCTACCGAAACAACCGCGGCAGGGTTGACTGGGGCTACTGTGACTGCAGGCAAGGTGAGGCGGGATCTCCGCGCCAGCTGTCATTTCTTGCCGGGATCGGGCGGGTATTAACGCGCCCGTGTGAACTGCCCTTGCCCACACGTGTCCGGGCGCTGAAGGGTCACTTGGCGCTCAGGCGAAGCGATATTTCACACCTGATATATTCTACCGAATATATTTTATTTGAAAGCATGCGGCGTGATCCGTGCCTATCGGGTTAGGACGCCTACAGTTAACGCTTGCAATTAAGTCTGCAGACTTTATAAGAAATAAAGTTAGAAATAAACGAAGCAAGAGAAGTCACACAGACGCAAACTTAGCCTTTAAATGAGGACATCCTCTCGTGTGCATGACTGTTTTAAAGCCCCAGTCGGATCTTTGAGGAGAAAACGGATGTTTGCTACAGTAGTCCATAGGAATGTCCTCCTTTTCATCTGTAAAATGTTGCAGGATTAATAGTTTTATCAGGAGCAGAATTATGCTTGCTTGCCCTCTTAATAGTGCAAGAATAGTTGCCTATGTCCGCATTGCTGCACACCTGGGTTAGAATAATTTTATCTGCAGGGAAAGAATTCCAGGATAGGACAGTAATTCCTTCACTGTAAAATTTTTTTGCTTCTATTTCCTGTAAGTGTTTGAATGTGATTCTGTTTAATCTCTCTGACTATCATGTGTATGTTGGCTAGTGACCGAATATAAAGATACAAAAGCTCTGTTCATAGACTCTGAAGTATCCTTTGTGCTGATGTACATCAGGGATGGAGAAACTATGGCTTACCGAATAATGTTTAACTGTAACCCCCAGTTTTCCCAGCCAGGTTGACATTAGTGAGAGATATCTGGAACTCGCTTTATCAGTATCTGTAGAATTGGCCTCTGATTTGCAATACTTGACTATTACAGGTAGTTTGCTTGTGATACATTCTACCAACATGTATTTCGGTAAAGTATGAGTGGCATTTTTGTCTATTTCATATGTCAGTGGTTTACTAGTTTATATTTCAATGCCACTTGCATGTATTTGTGACTTTGCATATAAATCATAAAGTTTCAATGGAACATTCCAAAGTAGGTGTTCACAGAATACGTTTCCTCTCAGTCTCAAGTAACTCTCTATCCAGGGAGTGATTAGAATCAGTCTTGCTTTCCTTCAAAAAGGCTGCTAGATCTTTATAGCATGCCAGGAGATGCAAACTAGAGAAAGAGAACTGCATAATGGAAGAAGATACACATCCAGTAGTGTGACCAACACCTCTCTCTCCCCCCCTCCCAGTTGCTCCAGTTATATTCAGTCACTAGAATTGGGGGACACATTTTTTAAAAGTGTTTAATTACCTAGGGTCAAGAGGTATATATATCTTGCCTGAATCCAATTCTTCCAAAGATTACGTATATACAATGTAGATCTGGGATGGGATAAAAATAATTTTGGAGAACCCCAAAATCTTTCCTCCTTTGGCCAGCAGTTTTGTTAGATCCCTTCTGCTCAAGATCGAGATGTCTAGTTGTGCCCACCTATGTCATTTATGGTATCCACACTGTAGACTTGCCTTCTAGGTCCTAATCAATACTTTGTTGATTAAAAAGCCCATTCCACATTGAGGCTTTTATAAGAGGTTCCATGCATCAAGAAATGTCTGAAAGATATAAGTGGCTAACTATTTGCTTACTGGCCCAAACCCTTCTTGGCAGCATCTGGTTTCATTTGGTCTTGCAACAGCACCAACAAACCCTGAAATTATTGCTTGTTGAGGCTTGTTTATTTATTACTTCTGGTATAGTAAGATCCAGAGGGAGGATGAGTGAGCAGGATGGACAAAAGTGATTTGGTTTTAGTTACTACGGTCAGCTGGTGATCTGTTGGCATATAAAGCCATTTCTTTAAGCATTTAGAGTTCAATGCAAATAGACTAGCTCTTCATTTTTTCACCTGAATTGTGTTCAGTGCCATCTCATTTATTTTTAATAAATGTGACCATTTTATTCTTTACCAGGTTGAAGAAAAGTGTGCCTCCATATGCATTTTGATGTAAACCTGTAAGTCCCTTGTACATCATAAATAAATGCTAAGGTTATTAGTCTCATTTCACTACCTCTGATGTTTTACAAACACATTCCCAATAGAAGAAAATGTATATAGCTCAGTGTTAAAAACTGTGGTGCCCTTGATGCTTTCTGAGCTTCAGTGTTTGCTTGCAGACCTATCCAACTAGGTAACATTATGAGTGCTTATTAGCATGCAGTTTACTCTCTGTTTATACATAGTAGCTTGCCTTGCCAGTTTTTGTAGGGATGTTATTTTCTCCTTGGTAGTTCCTTGATTAGGGCATTGTTTTCTGCTTGTTTAT
Source organism: Azemiops feae (assembly GCA_023970755.1). NCBI lineage: Eukaryota > Metazoa > Chordata > Lepidosauria > Squamata > Viperidae > Azemiops > Azemiops feae. Next base: position 4,571,426 of record JALGBA010000018.1, read on the forward strand.
CTGGTGTTAATCCCTGGTTATCTGGGTGTTGACTACTGGAGAATATGTGTTGTTGTTTTCTTCTTGACGTTTTTCTTTTGAATGGTATGTAAATGTGGTTTATCACTATGTGTCCATTAAGGGCTGTTTTTTTTTAATGTCAAGCTTCAGGGTTTTTCTAGTTTTCGTGATTTATATCTTGCCTTTATTATTTTACCTTGGAAAGGATGCTCAGTTTCCCACTTGAAATTATGGTTGAGACTGTCTGCGTTTTACTTTCAAAGAAGTCTCATTGATCAACAAAATTATATCTGCTAACACTATGAAGATGCCATTTAAAATAAGGGTATAATTGAAATGTGTAATGCTTGGAGACTTCCATGTTTTAGAAGAAATGAATGGAGAGAATCAATAGCTATATCATAAATAAACACCAGTGATTTCAACATGTTTAGAAAATATCAGAATTGGCTGCAAGTTTCTTCTTGTACATCTTCTCTTGCCTATACATAATATCTCATCTTGCCTCATCCAGAACACTTGGCACTTAAGTGTTAACAGAATAAATCTAATTTATGCTAGTCTGAATTCCCCTTCCAGCTTGCATTGGAAAGTGTAATAAGAGCTTTTCCAAAAGGTAACAGAAGGCATCAGATGCTTCTATTTGGGATTGATCCAAAGGAGGTCTTATTGCAAAGCTGAATATATACTGCATGAATTGGCTCTTGATCACTTCAAGTTTCAGTTTGGGTGCAGTCCAGAGAAAGACATATGCAAATCAGATTTATAGAATCATGGTTACTTGAAATAACTTCTATAGCAATTTCTTTCCATAAACACATTAAAGCAATTCCTTATTCCAATATTCTGAGACAAAAAGGGAAGTAGAAGACATTTCTTTCTTAAGCTACTTCAGTCTCCTCCCATGCATTTTGTTTCTCTTCATTTTGTTTTTCACTGTTTTTTCCCCCATTTTGTGTGAATATTAACCAGTTAAGTAAAACTCGGTCAAATCTATGTAGGATTTTGACTAGGATTTATTTTGCTTTGATTTGCACCAGCACTTTTTCAGTATTTTTTTTTCAAACGCAACTGCTGCTTAGTAAGCATGCATATTGTATTGGCTTATAAAACATAATATAATTAAGGAATACAGTATGTGTTACAAATTCATAGAGTTCACATGTGTTCTATAATCAGTGGTTGCAGAATGAACATAATGCCGCAATAGCAACATAGCAGTGGAAGTGTGGGAGATAGCTTTGCAGTTTCAAGTATTTTAAATCTGGTAACTTCAGTTATTAGCTCAAAACTATATTGCTTGGTCATTCACAGCTATCATATGAGTAAGTAACAATAATAACAATTTTTACTACTATTATGAAAATTTCCTTCCAAATGACATTTTATTTCTAGGCTATGTATTTGTCAAAGAACATTATATGTTTTACATTTTTTTTCCCAGTCAGAACAATCCAATGAGGTAGGCTGGGCTGAGCAACTGGTGTAACATCACTCAGTGAGCTTCCATGATTAAGAATCTAGATTTTCCTTATTATTCTCTCTCCTCTACATATTTTTTTTTTACCTCTGGAAAATAGATACTTCATATTTGAAATCATTCCCAATGACAAGAGAGGTGTCCTTAGTTTGGACATGATCATTACTAGATTCAAAGAAATACTAGCTTCTAGGAAATAAAGTCATAGAAGCAGCCTGCCAAAAATTGAATATTGAAAGAAAATATCAACATGAAAATAGGGATGAGTCCTAGTGTTAAATGATCCCTTATGCACAGGTAACATTGAATGTAAATAAATGGTAAATATAGAATTTTGACCAGTTTGATCAATTTCAATGGTCCTTCTGAAATCTGATGTTTGTAAATCATGTCAATATATTACACATAGACATAGATTCTTTGCTTTGAAATGGTTGTACACCTAGAAGTATGCTTTACACTATTTACAAAAGGTACGATGCCTTTAAAGAGTTGAAAGCAAGTGTAAATTACAACAGGCAGGGCTGTGAATGTACTATTCTGTACCTTGTGTAAGGAACATGCAGCTGTCCCAGCTAAAAGTCATTTTGGATGTAAGAAATTGCAGACAAGGCAAAATTCATGACTTGAATGCACCGAAGTACCTTTTCCTCTTCAAGTCCAGTGCACAGTTGTAAAACTGCGTATATTTGCCACAACTATACATTTAACAAGGTAAAATGGAGCTGAAAATCAACTGAAAAGTAATTAACATTTTGATAAGGATTGTTTTATTCACCTAACTTTCAGTATGGCATCAAGGGATGATACCATATCCACAAATTGTGAATAGAATGCACAATTGCATATGACATACTTACATTCTTTACATAGTTAGGAAGGGAATGTAATAAAAAATATTCTGAAATATCTTGTTTGCATAGTTAGGAGCTGGCCAACTCGGTTTAATCGAATGACCTAAAATAATCTCTAAATCTTCATTGTACAAAGCAAAGCCTAAGGGCTAGAATAAAGTAGTCTGGAATTTTTTTGTGTTGCAACTTTATCATATTTGTATCTTTCTTCAAATTCCAATAGTCAACATGGCTTTTTAAAAAAACACATATCAGTTCACACCAGTACTAGCTATTACAACAAGCATTAATGATGAAAATAGTTGTGTAGTAACATCTGAAAGGCTACATCTTGCCTATATTTTATATAAAGGAAATACAACATTGGTCCATCTTTGAATTATAGAACATGCTGTTTCTAGAAAGACCTTCTACCTCTAATTAGTACATTATGAGCAAAGTAGAGTTAATGGATAGATTGATGGTGTAGGTCTTAAAAGATAGAAAAGTGCTAGTTAAGGATCAAAAAAAGAAACAAAGCTAATGAAATGTACTAGCTATGAGATACTTGATGTTTCAGGTATTAAAAAAATCTATTGGTGCCAATTATGACAATATCATGGCCCAAGGATAGGAAGGTCTTAATGAAAACCATAACTCACATAAACTTTAGCTGTCCCATTTCAGATCTCATACTCTCACACACATGAGGAAAACTACATGAGGAAAACAATTTAATCAAGGCTGAGCAAATAATAGACAAGGGAAGAAATGTAAAGTTTCTTGAAAAGAAAGCTTGCTTGGGTGGTTTTGATGTCAACAGAAGCCCACAGAAAAGTAGTCAAACTCCATGCCAAAATTCAGAGAGCTAACTCAGGTTTCTTAGTCAATCCAAGGTCAGAGTTTCATGAGAATGATTCACAGAAACAACACACCAGAGCAGGAAATCAGAAAATCCAATTGAGAACATGAGTCGGGACTGCCTCTTAAAGCAGGCTACAGCCAGCTGTAGATTTACTCTCTTGAGCAGCACTGAGCATCTTTGCTGTGCTCTCCACTGTATTCGCAGGAGAGCTTGGAGCCCATACAACATAATCTGATTGCTTCAGCTGTTCTAATAGTGCCTGTATTTGATCAGCCAGTTTGACTCCAGGCTTGGCGTCTCCTGAGTCTGACATTTCATTGGTTCAGTTGGAGCAGCTTCTCCAGAGTGACAGTCTGAGTCCTGGACCATGACATTAACCAATTATATGTGTCCATTTTGTAGCTATCATAAAAAAGGAGAAGGCTAAGTGTCTTTAACTTTTTTCTTAGTTCACTCTGATAATGTTTAACATTGATAATTGATATATATACAGCTAAAACTTTTAAAGGTGAGGTATTCATATTTTATCTGCCATACAGTATTCTGAAAAATAATATTCACTTATGCCCATTCCATATAACACTTGCCTATACTGGACAAGAAAAGCATATTTAAAAACACAAATTAAAAATGTTAATTAATTTAGAAAATATCCCACAATGTCAGACTGACATTAAGAACTTCTTATTTGTATGTACTGTATTTGGAGCTTTCCATATTTGACAATTGTTTATTCAGTAATATAGATCTTACAATTTAAGCACTTGTTTGCTTCATTCCAAGAATTTATACATTCCATAAATTCACGTGATCTGCTTGTGGTCAGACATGAACAAATACATTGTTTTGCTTGAAATAAACTCCTATAACTTTGAGTCATGAAAAGGTTAAATAAACTGTTCTCTAATTCCTTGAAATCTAATGGCAATAAATGAGAGGCAAAGCAATCATACACAGGCTTTTGAAATGTTTATAAGAAAGGAATAGTTTTATGAAGTTGATATTTCTTTGGCTGTATGCCTTAATCACAACAGTTACTAAACAGGGGCTAGAGAGAAATACCATCAAGGATAACTCTGTTACTACTTGAAATCCCTAGTCTACACTCTTCTGAACTTTAGCTACTGGGAGCAATAAAGTAGCTAGATTATAAACAATACATTTTCTGTAATAAGTCCATATCTCAATAATGGTTAACCTCATTTATGCAAAAACTATATAATATTTTAGTCCATAAGACATTTACTAATTTTATTAAGTATTGTCTATTGTTATTTTGTTATGCTGTTTTTATGTGTAAGTGACTGTAATGGATGTTTTGAGCTTTTAGGAAGTAATTGCATTCACTAGGAGTCTATGGAGATTCTCAGTCATCCAGGTCATAGTTATCCGAAAGATGCTTTCCCACAAGGCAACTGGACTTTCTTGTTTTTCTTTGAAGACGTTTCGCTTCTCATCCAAGAAGCTTCTTCAGCTCTGACTGGAAGCTTCTTCTCATCCAAGAACCTTCTTTAGCTCCATTCCCCACCATCCAGTCAGAGCTGAAGAAGCTTCTTGGGTGAGAAGCGAAACATCTTCAAAGAAAAACAAGACAGTCCAGTTGCCTCGTGGAAAAGCATCTTTGAGATTCACTAGGAGTGGTAGTGTTGTGCCTGTCAGATATTTGTAATCTTAGAACGTTGGCAGTCTCAGCTATTTCCTGCAGCTGGCTTTACCTTTCTGAAAGATTCTGCTAAATGAACAAAAAATAGAAATTGACATATAATAATGAAAAATACCAGCCTTTACCATCATCTGTATTTTAGGATGCTTCTGGAGTTTTTGCTCTGTGCTACATTTGGGAATATATTCATCTGCTCAAAAGAATGAAAGAAATAAGATGAAATCTTGGGTTTAGAAGGGTAATAGGAGTGTCATCAGTTTGCTTTCTGATAAATTAGTATTATTTGATTGACCTACTCATTTTGGCATCCATTAGTGGAATAGGCCAAGTTTCATAATAATAGTCATCTTTTGGTAGTGCTTACAATGATAGTATGGTACTAACTTTGCTACTGCTGCCCAAATTTGGGGGAAAAAATGTCCATAGTGAACACATTAACTGCAGTTGTATTAAAATATTTCTATTGGATAGATTGATTATAAAATATACCTTAAGTAATGTTCATATCATCCCAATGGCATGACAATGAAATGATAGGGAAGCTGAACTGGTCTAGAACAGGGGTGTCAAACTTGCAACGTCACATGATGTGTCGCGACGTATTGTGACTTTTTTTTCCATTGCTGGCAATGGGGTGGGCGCAGTTTCGCCATGACACATCCGGCCCATGGGCCAGCAGTTTGACACCCCTGGTCTAGAAGAATCTGAATGAACTGGGGACTTAGCTGATTGACTTTTGATGCTCAAGCAGTTTTAATGACAAACCTCAGATCCAGAAAGGGAACCAATTTTGACTGTATCAAAAAGTGACACAAACCATTCTAGAGCAAGGGTATGGCTTATATTGTTCATATATTTTGGTTCAACACGCCTCTTTCAGATCACTCCAAAAATAAATGCCACACAGAAGCTATTTCTTTCTAAATGTGACATAATTTTTGTTCATAGTTTGTAATGACTATATTACCATAATCTCTGAAATAAATTCACTTTTTTTGACAAAAATAAACAGGATCAGTAAGACTTAAAGGTGGCAGAAATGAGTTTGAAGGCACAGTTGAAATATATCTAAATGGAATATGGGGAACAATCTGCAGTGACCACTGGGATAATGTTGATGCTTCTGTGATATGTCAACAACTTGAACTTGGGTAAGTAAATTAATGTTGACTAAATAACACTATTTTTGGAAGTTTTTCCACATCATTTGTAAATACAATGGCAGTTACTTCCAAATTTCTCATCTGCTACAGTGCCTGAAACATAGCTTGCATCATTATATTAGATAAATGGATTAATGGCTAAATTGATTACTTCTTTTCTAGAATGTTAATGACTAATATTACATTGATTACTTTAAATTCATTAAAAATCATAACTGTACTTTTAACAAGTAATATGCTATACACTATTGTTACAAAGAAAGGTTAAAATGTGATTCAGTATTTCTTGTGAAACAGAATGTTAATTTGAACAATGTTACTTTTTTTTATTTAGGGTTAGTCTGTGCAGTTCTACTAAAGATAATGAGTATGACTCCAAGCTTGCTTTATAGTTTTTAATCTTCTTTTCTTTTTCTTTGGTAAAGGGGATAAACTGCTTAAATTTTAATCCTGAAGATTTAAACTTTGCTTCTTGACAAGGGGATATCTATCTAGATGAAAGTAAGAAGTTAGTATTTTCTGTGTCTATTTGTTTTCATCAAATGGTACTCCAGATTTTTGGAGCCCAATTTTGATAAGACTTACAGAGATGCATAGATTTGATGCAGTGAAATCCAGGATGCAGAGTATTTCTGTGGCCATTCTATAGAAACTAAAAAATTGTAATTTTCCTACTATTGTAACTTTCCTACTATAATGAATTCAATGGGAACTTGGTAATATATGAAGTTCAACTTTTAATGAAATAAATGCTTAAATTATTTTCAAGTCCTTTTTTAAATGTCCTTCCTCTTTTTTCTGGATCCTTCATGTTGGCACATTTCTTTTTCATTCTGTCTACCCTGCACTGATTTTAGTTCCCTTTAAAATAGATTATGCTTAAAGCAAAAATATTGAAATGCTTATTTGGATCTTAGGGATTAAGGAAAAGCTGCAGTTTTGCCTGCATGGCTAATTTCCCATATATGCAAATTTCTATATAAGAAATAATATGAATCCTGTACAAATTAATCTTCAATAGAACTTAATAGCCTTTTTTGGTCCACACGTACAAAATTAAATATGTTGTTCTGTATGATGCATAGCAATATATACTTGCCATTTTCTGCATGGATATGATTCCCATGTAAGAAACTTGTAATTTAGTAAATAGATAAGGCTGATCATATATAGATCCCATTTTAATTCATGTTACTAGTCAGAGATAAAATAAAGCAAAATAGTATAAACACAGTTCTATAATTTTTCCTTTATGATCTTGAGTGGTAGCTTGTGTCTTATATAGCTTAACTGGTTATCTCTGAAATAATGTTAATTCTTGCCTTATCTGTATAGAGAATGTCTGTTTCAATCAAGTAGTACAGTGCTTTGAGAATAAGAAAACTTAAGACCAAAGTACATTATAAATTTTTGAAGTGAACAGAACAAGAAATCTCACAGGGAATATTAAACAAAATATGTTCAGACTTCTTAAGGGCTGTTGTTTAAAAAGGATGGATCAACACTTGCCAAGCTCAGCCCAAATCCAATCTCTATGAAGACACTTCCTGGTATTGAAATTTGATTACTGTGATTCTAAACTGTAACAGTTTTGTTACACCATCTTGTTAGTTTAATTTACAAATGTTCCTAAATTATGTAGCAAATTTATTAATTTTTTTCACATAATTTATTTTTATATTTATATATTTAGCTAGCATCACTTTTGAATAATTCAATAATTCAAAATTTTAGTCAATTACTTAACATTAAAAGCTGAAATAATTTGTAGCACAAAAAAGGTAAACACTGTTATCCTACTACAATATAGATGCTTAGCAAAAAGCAAGTTTCAAAAAGTATACCACTGCTGGATGTAATAGGCAGATGCTTATATGTATGTTATGAGTGCTGTTGTATAATTCTCTGAAGCAATTAGTTGTAGATTGTGTTGTTCTATGTGCTTTCAATGCATTTTGATAGGTTCAGAGAAGTATGAAAACTGAAGGTGTAATGTAGGAAGAAATGTATAAATATTTCTTAAATAATTAAATAAAATATTACATACAAGTTAGGAATAAGGAGATAAAGAAAATGGTGACAGCTCTCTTATATGCTTTGTCTGCTTATCTGAGAAATATAGGCAAGAGGATTTTAAGATCCTAAAGTGGTTGGCACAGCACGTAGAGTATTTTGGCTCTAAGTTCTGAGATACAGCAGAAAACTTGGGACTTCTTAGAAATTTTTAGTGATTCCTGCTGACTTAATAATTTAATGCATTGTATCACTACCATACTGTTAACCAAAAATGGTTTTGGTTGACCTGACTGTGCATTGCTTTATAACATCTATCATGAATTTTCAGACAACAATCCATTATATAATTGGATTTTATATTTAATGTATTAATGTTTACATGACATTAAGTTGTTGACTTTTAGCAACTACATTCATAAATGTTCTTTCTAACCTGGTCCCTTCAGCTATTACAACAGCACCCCATCACCACCATCACCGGGTCTATCCACCTTGCTGATGGTTGTTGTCTTTTCTTTTCTCCCATCTTTCCATTCATTAGAACCTTCTCCAGAAAGCTAGGTTTTCACATAACGTGCCCAAAGTAGGATAATTTGAGTCTAATCATTTGTGCCTTGAGTGACAGCTATGGATTGGTTTGTTCAATAATCTATTTGATTATCCTCTCAGCTGTCCATGGTATTCACAGAGGTATTCACCAACTTAGTTTAAAAAGCAGTTTTGGAACTCACTAAAGAAATTACTGTTTGGTGAAATTCTGAAAACAATTTAGTTGCACTTTGATCTTGTACTTTGGCTTGCAGTGGTCCCATAGCTACTTGATGTTTCTCTGTTATTTTGTGGATCAGGGAAAAACATGTAATATTTAGCATGGAATAAAATACTAACAAAGAGTTTGTAATTATCTTGGTTTTCTTTTTCATGATCTATATTGTTCTTTCCATAGGGAGAGAGGTACAGCAAAGCACATCCTATTTTCTGGATCAGGCCTTATTCCTGTACATTGGAGCAATGTGCATTGCCATGGCAATGAAGAAAACATCATGCTATGTGAAAAAACTATTTGGCAAGGTCGAATATGTTCTCAGAATATGGCAGCTGCTGTCATGTGTAGCTTTTCCCATGGTAAAAAAGAAACAAGAAATATCATTGAGTCTTACACTGTGCAAACAGCAGTATCATACAGGAAGATGTGATGGAGGATTACATAGTAGAAAATTATTGATAATGATTGTCAGTCTTCTTGAGTATGGTGCCCTCTAGATATGTTGGGGTTAATAATTATGTAATTTAGGGGAAATGCCACACCAATAAGTTAATTCTGAATGATACCATCAGCATGCACACCATATTAAAATGCAGTTCTGATACGGTGATATAAACAGTGATTTGGGGATCAAAAAAGAGAGTGGTACAAAATCCTTACCAATTAACTTCCCAGAAGGTTTCATTTTAAGGAATAAGAAAATTTTCTTTGGGAGTAGTCTTATTTATGAAATTCAAAGTAGTCTTCCTCTTCCGGTAATTTTTATACTTCAGTATTTAGCTTGATTTTGAATGCCCACTCTATTAAAAAATAATGGGCTTTATGTTTTGTGTGCTATTTACTTCAAATGTTTTTTCCCATCTGGAGAATTTTGTAGACTTTATTGTTATTGTTATCGAAAAACTCCTCTTCCTATTGTGCAAATATGTTGATGCTTTCTACTTTCTGTCAAGACTTGATTGTCCGTCAACATATTTGATTGCCTGCATTCCTCCCTCACATGTTTATCATGACATAGTAGGGAGAAAAATGTCTCACTAGTTGACATTGCTTAGGCACAGTGAATCAGTGTAGATCACAATGAGCCTCTTAATTACCCATGGATATCTCTAAGAAAAACAAATTGTGATTAGCACAGGTTTTTCTTTTTCATGTCTAAAGGAAAGAAGTTCAAATCAGAATGCTATGGGATCTCTTAGAAACAAAACCTAGAACTTACAGAGAAGTAGGATTTCCCATAGAATTCTGAATTTACACACTATTATTCAATAAAAGGTGGAATTCTTGTGAAGCTGATTAAAGTATGAGATCATGTTCCCTGAGCAGCTGCTAGAAAGGCATGCCTATCATTTGAGAGTGATGCCTTGATAGTCAAGGAATGTAATATGGTATGTATGTATATATACTTGCATAGGCCAAAAATACTTGCTGGTGTGGCAATTTGTCACCTTTTGCATAAGTGCGTGCCATGCTTCTTCCTAGCTCCCAAATGGAACACGTTTTGTCTGCCAGTTGATTGTTAATATTTAAAATATCCAGTTGGAAGCTGCACAGAGATTAGAAATATTATGGCTTTTTTTGTATTTCTTTCCTTTCCTTTTCAAAATTATGCTATAAAGGCTCTTTTTAAAAAGCTCTTTTTATATGTACGTAGAACTGGAAAAACATATTTCAAAAAGGCTTCATTGTTCTTTTTAAGAGGGCTCCTTTAATAGAGTGGATTTAAAAGGTCACTTTAAGAGGGCTAGAATGAAAGATACATAGAGCTCGGTAGACAAGTTTATTCGGCTGTTTTTTCCAACCTGTTAGCCATCTTAAAACCTTGCTTATTCTTAGATGTAGCTAGCAATGAATTCCACTATATTAAAACTGAGTCCCATTAGAGATTAGAGCTGTCTGCATTTGAGGGGAGGAATGTTCTTATATATTCTAATCCAACCTTTCCCTCTCAATTTATTAGGCTTGTAGTTGGCCATGGCAACTGGAAACATTACATTTCACAATCCCAACCCAGTTGCATTCTAATTCCTGGCCAGCACTGAACACTGGACAAGATAATTTTATTTAAAATGTGATCAGTACAAGCCAGGAACTAGGATCATTGCAGTAATAGCAATAGCAATTAGACTTATATACTGCCCCAGAGTGCTTTATAGCACTCTCCGGGCAGTTTACAAAGATCCAACAATCTGGGTCTTCCTTTTACCAACTCTGGAAGGATGGAAGGCTGAGTCAATCTTGAGCCCCATTAGGATTGAATTCCAGGCTCTGGGCAGAGTTTGCCTACAATACTGCATTTTAACCACTTGCCACTAGGGCTCCCTAATCTAATAGTTATTAGATTGAGAAATGAAATACTCAAATGTTACTAGGAAATGAATAGCATTTTTTTGTGCTGTTCCATGATTTGATAATAAAAACTGATTTTTCTCTTCATATTTTTATTTTCAGCCTCCGATCTTATTCCAATCCGGCTGGTGGATGGGAGCCGCACTTATGAAGGAAGAGTTGAAGTCTACCATGCTGGCCAATGGGGAACCATCTGTGATGACCAGTGGGATGATGCTGATGCTGAGGTAGTCTGCAGGCAGCTTGGCTTTAGGTTAGTTTGTACTAGATATGCTATTTTCATTTATAAAACTAAAAGCACCCAAAATGTTTAAGAAACTTCAAAATGCTTGTTGTCCTTCATGGAAGAGAGCTAATTGGTTTTGAAATCCAGTAATATTATTTTAAAAGATAAAACTTCCTGAAAATTTTGGAGGATTGGCTCTCAATCTTCCATATCTTAACTCTCACCAAACACTTTGTCAAATAAACTGCTTTCCCCAAGACAGAAACAAAAGGCATTTTTTTTCTTTAGAAGGTTGCATGTATCTTTTCAGACATTTTGTTATTCTATTTATTGGTTACAATATGTTTAAAGTAATAAAAAGAGCAGTAATATTGATGACACTATTTTGAATTAAAGCTAACTAGAGCTCAAGTGGTATTTGCCACTGAGAATAGTCTTCCATATAACTGCATTCAAATAACAATCGAGAGAACTAACTATTGTAAAATAGCAACAGCGCTTAGACTTATATACCGCTTCACAGTGCTTTACAGCCCTCTTTAAGAGGTTTACAGTCAGCATATTGCCCCCAACAATTTGGGTCCTCATTGTACTGACCTCGGAAGGATGGAAGGCTGAGTTAACCTTGAGCCGGTGAGAATCGAACTGCCGAACCGCTGGCAGCCAGAAGTCAGCAGAAGTAGCCTGCAGTACTTCATTCTAATCACTACACCACCACAGCTATGTTAGGTATTTTACTTTGGGTTTGAGAAAGTTTTTCTTCTTCCAAGATAATTAGTCCCCTTGGCAAAGCACCCTTGGTGGGAACCTTGTTTCTCTTTGTTCCTCTCTAATCCTAATCCTAACCCTCTCGCTTTCTCTTGTGGATTTTCTGCCTGATTTGAGGAGGAAAGTCAAGCCCAGTTTGTCTACTTCTGTACACTTGGTACATATACCACAGGTTGAGAAACACAGTTTTAGAAATGGGTCAGTGGTTTGGGAAATGCCTAAGTGAAAAAGTACTGGCTTTCTTCTTCTTTCCTGTAATATAAAGTGCTGAAATGGGAACCACTTTACTGTTTATTATTGAATGTAACAGAATATAACCCATTTGGTTAGCTGATGGTTTTTAAGCAGTTATTGGACCATGAACATCATGTTATCTTTGCTACGTGAGTATCCATAAGTATTCATAAATCAGCCTTCTCTAACTGGTGCTCTCCAAATTTATTTATATCATTGCTTTAAAAAATCCAAGCTAGATACAGTCTCAAGTGATCTGGAGGGCTTTGTATTAGAACCAGGGAACTTCTGAAGTTCATTGTGACTTGTAATATTTATCCCAAAGGAAGGCGAGTCTGAATTTATTGTAAATTAATTTTCACAAAAACAAGACCAAAAACAAAAGGGAAAAACCCCCCAACTCAACCTAATACACAGAAAAAAAGTTGTGCACAATATCCAGATCTTTCATCCTGCCAATAGTGGGCTGACCAATCCAGGAATTTCCTCCTCCTGAATAAAAATGTGGATTTACCTCTGTCTGTCTGTCTGTCTGTCTGTCTGTCTGTCTGTCTGTCTGTCTGTCTGTCTGTCTGTCTGTCTGTCTGTCTGTCTGTCTGTCTCTCTCTCTCTCTCTCTCTCTCTCTCTCTCTCACACACACACACACACACAAAACTCTGCCAGATGTTGCACTATAAAGAAAAAGGTTCTGGACAAAAGATTGAATAACTGCCAATTCAAATTAATTGTTTATAAAATAAGATACACAATTTATAAAATTAATACTTTTTGTTTATTGTGCTGATCATTGACCAAATAAAAATTACTTGACAAAAACATTAACTGATTCCTACCCCCATATACAAATCATTGTTCTCATTTAGATAAACTATGTGACACACTGTGGTGGAAAAGTCCCCCCTAAATCATCATCAACTGGAGAAAATCCAGATGATCATTTTATAGCACGTTAAAGTTAGTCACTTGATTCTTGGACTCAGACAAATCAGAGGCAAGAGCTCCAAGGTCACAAAGTTCCAATATAGGATGTTCCTCATAGAAAGCTTGAACATGCATGTCCATTAGCAAAAAATCCCAAATACAGACAAAATTGCTTTACAATTGATAAAGAAATATCATCACAAAGGTAGATGCAGGTTTCTTTCATGGTGTGAAATCATTACTAGAAAGGAAAAATAGTAGGCTTGAGCTAACTACTATTCCACAAGCTGACAGTGGAAGAAGGGGGAGATAAAGAGGCATGGTAGAATGTATCTCTGAATCATTCCTCCTCTCTTCAACCAATTAGTCACTATCAGGCACAGGCTGGTACAAGAATTCAATTCTTACGTATGCTACCTACTAGATATACACAATAAAGGAAGTAGAAATAAACATATGTGTAATACTATACTTATATAAGTCAAATATGATTACATCATTGAATCATCCTGAGGTCTTATTTTCACACTAAATAGTCACATGGAAACACATGAGTATATAAACATACACATTCCCCCTTTCCTCTTTGTGGCAGAAACAACAAAACGGGTGAAGAGCAAGAGATAGATGATAAGAAAAAGAAAAGAGCACAGTTCTGATTATGTCTTTCAGAAAGGGTTAATCTCACTCAGCAAGATTTCAAGCATGGTTAAACTTCAAATTAATCCTAAAAGGCTTTCAGCAGATGTATCAGTTTGGAATCAGCCAGCACCTAAATTATGTCCATTCCTTTATTTTCAAAAGTTTCTTCTATTCTTATCAGCTAATACATGACCCGCTCAGTTAACACAAATTATTGAGGTAACCACAATCTTTTTACCAATCAAATACTTGGGATGCCCCTCATGGATAAAGTTACTAAGATTTATTTCATCACAGATTTTATAGATCCTGAACTGATAAACATCTATTATTTCTTGCTAATTTATATTTTTCTTGAATGAGTTTTAGCTAGTGATCTGAATACATTTTTTGTAGATGTCTGCCTTATCTCATGACCCTTGTCCCACTTGTCTAATTAAAGGTAGACTACGAAGACCTGACAGTGTTATTTAGATGGTCTAATCCAGGGGTGTCAAACTGCCGGCCCGCGGGCCAGTTTCATCATACTGAAGCTGCACCCACCCCATTGCCGGCAATGCAAAAAGAGTTGTGATACATCACGACACGTCACGTGATGTGGCGAGTTTGACACCCGTGTCTAATCTGAGTTTGTATTTGAAATTGCAAACCAGCAGTTGAAGAGTAAAAATACCAGTATAAAAGCAACCAATTTAAGATTTAATTAAAACAAATCAATTTATGGAAAGGTCATACCTGTAAATAGTATTGTCTTCATGCAGTATGGGAAATATTAGTTGCATTAACATCAAAATATGTACAGTAAATTTGAACAGTTTTGAAAACTTTGTGATCAAAAAATACCCTTGTGTGAAGTAGCAAAATAGACACTGACAGGCCTCACTAGAAAACTAGTTCTACTTTCATTGTTTCCCAAAACTGTCGCAGAATGTTGATGTCATTTTTTTCTTTCTCTTCTATCTGATAGTTGTGGATTCTTTGTACTAACCTCAAGTATTGGTAATATATAGGATAAGGTTAATAGGCTTAAGTCACTTTGCTTTAACTCTTAACATTATTTTTAGTGGAAGCTGCTTTGCAGACCTGCAAGAGGAAATATTTACATGTTTGGGAGAGGGGTTTTGAAGCAGTCTTGACTTGCCTGGACATGTCCCTTGCAGCTTTTTGGCAAGATTTTTAAAGAATTTTCCAAGACCCTTTCTCAGAAGTTGGAGAAACTCAAACAAATAAGACATTTCTTATTTCTTTCTACAGGCTACTGTAGAAAGGAGGTTGATCCATTTTATTTCCTAACAACAAAGAGGTTTGTTCTTAGTGGGAACAATTGGATGGTACATTGGTCAAGTTTTTATAGGAGTTTGAGCCCTTTATGTTAAATGTTTAGAGGAGGGGTGTATGTGTGAGAGAGAGATTGGTACTTCCATGTCTAGAGGAAATATTGCAATTGTTATTTTCTATACTTGTAAGTTCTCTTTTTGTTGTGCATATGGTTTTTGTAGTTGCCCCTTAGGGGTGTAGGAAGTATGGGCATAGGTGCTTTTGTCTTTTTAATTGGGTGATCAGCTTCTGTCTATTTCAATTCTTTGCATAATCAGCTTGTCTCAGACTAAAACCAGCCATGAGCAATTCAAGGGGAGGGGGGTGTCTTTTATTCTTATGGAGTATTTCTTATTCTTTGAGAATTTATTAGTAATGGGAAATTTCCTTCTATTCCTCCAGGGATCACTACTCGAAGTGTTTTGCCAATGCCTCTTTCCAAGGGCTGAGAGAGAATGAATGGCCCAGAGTCATTTGACTGGTTTAATTTGTTACCTAAGGCAGAACTGAATCTCATGTTTTTTCTGGTTTCTTGTCTAGTTCCTTAACACTACACCAAACAGCTCTCTAGAATATTCAGCTAACTGGTCATAAATTAATCACATGAATGAATGAATGAATGAATGAATGAATGAATGAATGAATGAATGAATGAATGAATATTACAAAGGAGAATATATATAGCTACTATTTGGGGGCTATTGGAAACAGACATGCAAATAATGTTAAAAAGAAAACACGGATTGAAGAATGGATGCTCAGATATTAGTTTAAACTAAATTGATTTAGGTAATCTTTTGATTTACAGTAATCTTAATATGTGTGCATTCAAAATATGCATGCTACTCCTCCTTGCATTTATAATATTCATATCTCATAAGAACCAAAACTAAGTATTTCAGTCTCTTTTAATTCTGTAGATTTCAACCCAAGTTTCTTATGTCCAAACAAAATGTCAAAGACTGGGCTATGAGCTTTGGTTTATTCAGTGAAGTTTCTGAAACTCCTTTCTAAGCATTCCTTCTTAATTTGCTGCTCAGCATGTTACTCCAAATATTGGATGAGACTGGGTGCGGTTTCTATGTCGTGAATGGATCTCTCCTAGAATCTAGGTGGAGAAAACAATCTTAGTATAGATGCAAGCACCTGTATGGTATACAAATATCATTTTGATCCCAGTTGCAAACTGCAATTTGAATTGCAACTTAAGTTTGCAGTTTCAAAAACATCCCACAAGTTGAAAGGAAGTTCCCCTTGCCTTAAACTCATATTATTAGTGATAGGAATAAGTGAATGGTCTTCAAAATTTAATATTGAAAGAGAAATTGAAAATTGAATTTGCTGCAGTCGAAACTTACTGAGTGGAGAAACAAGCTTACCAAAGTAATTATAATGGATGGGAAACAGGAAAGGATAGCATAAAGGGAGGATGTAAGATAAATATGTAGGCAAAAATTAGCTGGAAAAGGAAGAAGACAAGCTATAAAAACATCTGTAAGAGGAAATGGCTAGCCAGGAAAACTTAACTAAACTGAAAAACAGGAAAGAACCTATTGTTCTAAGGAGCCCAGAACTCAAAACCAACAATTGAATATATCTAATATTTTATATTATTAATGTACATGTGATGTATGATTTAGTATGTAGCAGGAAATAGGTAGAAGATGGTCGGAAAGAGTGTAACCTCATAGTACCTCAGCCAATGGGGAAAGAGGAGGGATGTGGCGGCCGGGACAGGGTTGTATAAAGGAGGGAATATTTTGGGTTGAAACTTTGGAGAGAATCAAGCTTTGATAGCTTCTCTCCCCACTTATTGCAATAAATGAAACAAAAGGCCTTCACTGTGTCTTGGCTGGTTATTGGTCAGGCGAGCTTGCCTTTGGTCACGAAGGAAAGTAGCCAGGAGCACATAACATTAGTCAATTTTTTATAAAAAATATGCAAACCTGTGTAGTGTAAAAATGCATAGAAGGATGCTTTGGCAAATAGGCTCATTTTCAAAGAACTGAAATCTACCAAGAAAGGAAAGATAAAAGATATAGTCGCTGGGCATGGGATGACGTGAGAAAGAGATACTTAGCTACGGTATGTGGACCTTCTCAGTTAATCCAGCTGCAGATTGTAAACTAACATTTCTTCACAATAACCTTCCTGCTTGTCATAGATTGTCTTTGGTATTACTATGCAATATGCTTTCCAGGATTCACAAACAGAGAACATGAAGTCTCTATTCAAGACTTCAAATAAAGTCTTCTTTTATTTGAATTCCTAACCTCCAGGCATTTGAAATGCAGTCTCAGAACTGTAAGCCTAAATATAGCTATAAGAGATCTTTTCACATAATTCCTTGCAGTATAATACAGTCTTTTGCAAACCAATTTATTTTCTTGGCATTTTTTGTCTGTTCCTCTTTTACTTACTGAGTAATGAATAAAAGGATTATCAAGAGATTAGGAACATTTTTTAAAAATGTGTTTATTATTAATTGTGCTTGCTTAAAAATTCAGTGATGTGAATAATATTAATGTTCTGAAATATATTTTAGAAAAGTGTATAAATTAGAAATGAAAAGGATGAATGGAGAGACACTTCTAGTCTTAAATATTGTCAGTCATATATAATAATCTCTTCCAAACCCCGAAGAAAGCTTCTTGGTAACTAGTTCAAAGAACATAGCTAGGGCAAAAAATGGATGTAGCATTAAACATGGATTTGCATTTGATATATAATCATTTAATGCATACCTATGCTTTTGTGAATCTGAGTATGTACGGAAAAGAATTTAATCCCTTCCTTAGTAATTTCAGTGATGAATAGAGTGGAGTGACAGAAATCCAAACCTCCAGTAGACAGCAACAAAGAATGAGTGTTTTTGTGCCTTTTTGCTGCCATTTAGTGGTTGTCTCATTTTTGCAGTCCTTAATCTTGAAGCAATCCAGACTCACTGGATTGCTCTTGGTATTGAAAAAATAACAATGGTATCAATGGAAGTTTCCTGCTTTTATAAATAACATCTTAGGAGAACAATTATAACTAACAAAAAGGAAAGGATTATATTTTACTTTTTACTTGTCATTCTCCCCAACCTTAATGGCTATTAAACATATTCGGAGAACCATTTACAATTCCAAGTTTAACTGGTATCAGTAATTCTATTTTCCATGATTAGACTTAAAACCAGGTAGATGGCTGGAGACTTGTGGGGATTTGCATAGAACAGAATGTGAAACAGAACAAGCATGAAGAATCACCTTCTGCAAACCAAATCCAGCCCACCTTCTTTACTTCTTCAAGCTCACTTTTTTTCTCTACTAAATTGAAATTTTAATCAGTTGAATGAATTGCTGAGCATAGGGGCAGAGGGGTAAGGTTCATGGGAAGATGATTCTAGGGTGGAACGTAGCATGAAAACATAGTTGACTGCCTGAGTGACCAGTAAGTATGTACCTTGGCAACACGCAGTTGAATGTCCAGTGTTCCCTGTCCCTGATATGTGTGTCTGAATGCCAATTTATCTCTTTGCTGATAAAGTCTATTTATTCCTCATGATATCTTGGGTGACAAAAAAGATGAATAGTTTTCTGTTAAGGAAACAGACTCTTGTGTTTGATTGATTTCTTAAAGAAATCATGTCCTAAAACAGTAGCCTGTGCTTTTATCATTTTTCTTGGTCAATTATCAAGAGATTTTTAAATATTATTTATAGGTAACTATCATAGGAAAAACATTCCTTTCTCACCTTAGTCCGTAATTTATTTCTGTTTCACTGGTTCTGCTTCCTCATAACTGGCAGCCATCCTGATTATAAGATTCAGTTATAATTTCAGTCTGCTGTAGACAAACACTTAAAAAAAAATAAAAAAATTATTAGTCATGAAGGACACTGAGATTTATCTTGGGAAAATGTGTTGAAAATAAACCAGAATGCATAAATCACTTTAAATGTAAGCCTGGATTTTTCAGCTGTGTATGCTATAACTGTCTGCGTTTTGTATACAAAATGGGCTCTTGCTTCAAATTTTACTTATCCTGCCTTCTCTACTTATGTTTATATTTTCTCTCTTTTTTTTGGCATATCTCTTGTGCCAGTTTATTGCATTTTGAAAACAAATTGCATTTGAATTTATATTTCTCTGTCTTAAGCTATTTTAATATGTACATTTAAATAAAAAAATAACAGGTTTTCTAGTTTAAGGATTGTACATTGTATAGCCTTAGTATTATTTTGAATGGTAGTATTTGCACAAGTAGTGCAGATCATTTACACAATTAAATTGCAGAGTACTTGTCTTGCCATCAGTTTTCCTCTGTTTATTATGTCTGGACAGTGGAGTTGCCAAGGCATGGAGCCAGGCTTATTTTGGAGAGGGCTCGGGTCCTGTGCTACTGGATGAAGTACGCTGCACAGGAAATGAGTTGTCTATAGAACAGTGCCTAAAGAGTTCCTGGCAAGAACACAACTGTGGCCACAAAGAGGATGCAGGAGTTTCATGCACTCCTCTGGCAGGTATGCAACAAAGGAATCACTTTTCTGAACCAGAATCACTACATGAGTTAAGATTAATTGACACAAAGTGGTTGAATATTTTTTGACGTCTTTCAACAATAGAGAAGGTAACATTTCTGGATGCAGACCAAAAGCCTCATTCTGGCTTCCAGAATGTATTGGCCACATTTAAAAACCAGCATGAAAGGAAATGCCTATGTCTGATGAGGGGAAAACTTGCCATGCCTCCTAATGTATCATAATTGCAGGGAGGACGAATGGAAGTTCAGTATCAACATCTGTGAACAGCTCTGCAACTTCTGTTTATCTTCTCTTTAGCGTATCCTGTATTTAACCTAAACATTTTCAAGCACCTGTTGATTTTTTAAAGGACGATTGGCTTCCCTAGAAGTTTTCCATGAATTGAAAATTTAAATAACTTAGTAATGGAGTAGCTCTGGTTCTGTGAACTATGAGGAATGTCCATGATTCAGAAAGTCAAGATTCCACATGAAGAAGTCATTTATTCTAAAAATATTCTGGTTTTCCCTGACCGTTTTGTGTCTTATTTAACCCAATTACAGTCCTTAAGCAGTGTAGAGTAGGAAGTGAAAGGACATTTGTTTGTGTGGGATTTAACGGAGCACAGAAAGGCACAAGTTAAAGATATAACTTATCCTCTCTTTTACTTTTGTCTACACAATTTTGTCCCGTAAATTATGAGCATCTGGGATGAGGAATTACACCTTTTATATTTCTATAATAATAATTATGCAGAAGTGCCTGAGTAGACACAATACAAATAAAACCAATGCACTCTAATTTTATTAAAATATTTATAGCAGGAAATTCAATATCAGGGTGTTCCTCTAACCTTCTGTTTTCCATTTAAATGATGTGAAAAGTTATTATCTAGCCTATAACTGTTCTATTTTGCAGTGCACTTTCTTTTCTGCAATAGTTACATACTAAAATACATTCTTATTTTGAATGCCACAGATGGTGCAATTCGACTAGTTGCTGGAAAAAGCAATGAGGGACGGCTGGAGGTGCTTTATAATGGACAATGGGGCACAGTCTGTGATGATGGATGGACTGAATGGAATACGCAGGTGGTTTGTCGACAACTGGGCTTTAAGTAAGCTCCATTTATGTGAAGCTACTAACGATTATGCAGAGCAATGCTGATAATACTTCAGTGAATTGCACTGCTTTGCTTCTTTGCTTTCTGATCAAAATCTAATTGTTTAATACTGTGTCCTTGGAAAACTACAACAAAAAAGAGCGAAAATTAATAAAAAATGCTAACTCTGGTTGGAAAAAAGGGCAAGAATTGTTATCTTTATTTACTTATTTTTGCAGCATGAATTCAGCTTGTCTTTTCTGTATTACAAATTGTAATAAGTGAACAACTTGTCATGAAAATATTTGGATTCTAATATTAACACAGAAATTGGGACCATAATTGAGGAAATACAGAGCTGAGAATTGCTATGCTTTGGGCAAGCAACCTGGACATTTGTAAGATCATTTTATTTTTATGTAATTATTAATCAACTTTATATAGCAATCCATTTCATAGAAAGTGACTCTGGGTGGCATACAGCAATCCAGTAAAACAATAGAAATATAAAACAGTCATCTAAAACCATTAAAAATCAATAAAGACAAAACTAAGAAACAATAAAGGAACTACCTCAATAATTCACCCATCTCTTGGGTCCCGAGGCTTGCTGGCATAACCAGGTCTTGATGACCTTCAAAAGCTCCAGAGTGATGAGGGGAAAAGATTCCACAATGTGGGCACCATAGCAGAAAGGGCCCATTGCCAAATGAAGCT
Organism: Azemiops feae; assembly: GCA_023970755.1. Classification (NCBI taxonomy): domain Eukaryota; kingdom Metazoa; phylum Chordata; class Lepidosauria; order Squamata; family Viperidae; genus Azemiops; species Azemiops feae. Next base: position 4,592,996 of record JALGBA010000018.1, read on the forward strand.
TGGAAGCCGTAACATGCCCATTCTATGGGATCTGGTGGGATAGGCAGATTGAATCAAAAAGAGACAAATAACTTCAAATAACCTGGTCCTATACTATGTTTTAAAGGTTAATACCAGCACCTTGAATTGGACCCGAAAACAAAATTCCTACAATCCAGACTTCATACTAGATATATTCCAAAATGTTGAACTCTCATTCACTCTCTCACAGTATTCATACATTGCTCTAAAACATAATTTGATTTATTTCATTTTGGTTTAAAAGCATAGTGTGCAATCCCAGCTATTTTCATTTGAAAGTCCTGGTTTATGACTTTGCATGATGTATGATCCCAGCCAACTGCAGTTTATTCAATAGATTGTTGTTAGCAGTTTGACTTCTGGCTAGCTAAGGTCACTGATTTAATGCTTATGCCTTATTAAACCCTACAGAGAAAATTCACAGTGCAGAAGAAAGGAATGAGGAGAGAATATATGTGTGGTTAATTTAATGTATTACATTTATGAACACAGTTTAAAGAAGTAGTTAAGCAACCAGTAGCATTACATTTATAGCAGATATCAATGGTGAAATATGGTGTTAGAATAATATATTGATTTTGAACCTTAATAAATATAGCCATGGATTCTACTAACAAGCCTAATTTAAAAGTGAAAAAAATAAAAAAAATATTCAATAGATTTCAATGAAATCAAGACTGATCATGGAATATATTTATAGTATGTATTATAACTGTGTAAGTGCTAATGTCTATGTAAACAGGAATGGGAAAATTGTTTCAGAACGCTACTTAGAAGACAATACAGGACCTATCTGGCTGGATGACATTACCTGCTCTGGAAAAGAGTTTAACATTCTACAATGTTCTAAGGGGGAATGGGGACAGCATGATTGCAGCCACCAGGAAGATATTAGTATAAATTGCTATCGAGATAATGACAGCCACAAAGCCTTGTTAGGTAAACTGCCTTTTATTTTATTTGTTTATTCATCATATGTGCAGAACTGCCCATCTCACAAGAAAGGAACTCTTTTTTACATGGACGTCTGGTTCCAAAACATTTAAGGATGTTTGGGAGGAGAGACTGAAAAATTAGTCTGAAAATCAGATATCTTCCAATTGCATTGAAACTATTGCCCTTGGAATTCTCATTCATCATGGAGTTTCTTGTCCTATTGCATTTGGAGAACACCAACTGGGGAGACAAATGATTAACAAGCAGAGATCTCCATTTCCAATACTGGATTTTCCAGTTAAATAAGAAAGTCCTTATCTAACTCTCTCCCCCTCCCTCCCTCCATCTGTCCCTCCCTCCCTCTCTCTTCCAGGCATAAAAGAATATATGTTGTCCTTGCATTAGGAAGTATTAAAAATTTTAATACATCCAAACAAAAACAGCAGAGTCTTCCTTCAAAATAATAAGATCCTAACATGAACTCGGGACAGAACAATTGCTCTATTGGAGAAAAGTTATCATAAAAAAAAGTTTATTTTAGTCTTTTTAAAAAGCTGCCAATAATGGGACCTGACAAACTTCAATGGCCAGACATTGCAAAAAATAGGGTAACACTGAAAGTGAACATAATGTCATGGTCAAGTGCTGGACTATAAACAGGAGGAACCATGTTTTAGTCTACTGTTACACATAGAAACCTGATGACTTTAAGCAGTCATTATAGCTGAGCCCAGCCTATGTCTCAGGGTAGTTATTGTGGGAAAAACAAGGAGAGAGTACTATGTATTGGATATTGAATCCATGAATGAAATATCTGATATAAATTAAATACAATATAGAGAAGGCTTTCTAGTTTATTCTACTACCCTGAAGCTCTTAAATGTAGCAAAAGACTAGAGTTTAAAAATGTACACAAACAGGGTAACTTAGTATGAGCATCTCTTACCCTAACAAAACATCTGTTGAATATTTCTTAATCCCACAGCTATATCTTCAAGCATATTGTTAAAGAATTAAGTCTACTATAAGATTAAAAACCTGAACTAAAGCTTCAAAATTATTTCCATAGCCGTGTTTCTTTGTCTGCTCCTGAATCTCTTCACTGCTTTCTTTTTATACTTTCTAATATCCCAAATGTGTTATTATCCAATAGCATGTCTATGTAGGGGAGACAAAGTATATTTCCAGGAATGGAAAATTTAAACTCAGAATACAGGAATTCACATCTTGGTGCCAGTTTACATAAACACATGGATTTGTGTTGCAGTGCTCATAATACATAAAACTGCATCTGTCTGGAAATCAAAATGGTATGTTATCTTTTGGTTAAATAGATCCATATGGTAAAATTCCTTTTTCAGTACTGAAACGTATACTACTTTTATAGTTCTCAAACAGTATTCCAAGTAGTAAAAGTCAGTTCACTAAACATGGACTTTTCTATGTTTTATGCCCTGTTACATATAAGTATGAACTTATATTTACATTATACAGCATAATTTTCCTAAAGCGAGCCTTTTATTGATGTGCAAATAAATTAATGAAAGTTGCAGAAATCAGAGGATCATTTAATTTGATTTCTATTATAAATGTTCCCAATGAATTAAACCTTGACAAATATATTGTCACATTGTTTCTTCTTTTTCTGAATCAGATTTTCTAAAAATAGTAGCTCCATTAAACAGAATTCAGTTGGGTAAAAATAAATAAAACATTTATAAGAGCATAAAGATTTCCACAATTAATTTGAGAATATTCACCCACTACTTCACTCTTTCATAAAGGCTGATCAGTTTTGCTCTGGCTTAATATTTATGAACTAGATAAACAATTGCTTACGAGAGCTGATTAACATGGTTACTTTAATGTGTTATGATTGCAAGTATATTTTTACATTAAAAACAGTTACATATAACCATAACTGAGACCACATTCACTTCATGGCACCATGTGTTGGCATGCATAAATGTTGTATGAGCAGTGTAGGAGTATCATGAGCAGTCAGCATAGAAATTTTAGTATTCCAGGACTGAGAAGCTTGGACATTCAAAGATTATTGGAGTCCAAATATCAATTTAGCCAGCAGGATCATGATCAAAATTAGGAATAATGGTCAGGAGAGCTGAAATCCAGCAGCCTCTGAAATGTATTGATAGTCTCTGCTATATGTATTTATCAGAGAATATTCACTTTATTTTTAGTAGATGTATATACAATTGTCTTATAAAATATACGTAACAGGTTTCAGAGAAAAAGAAAACATTAAAAGGGAAGAACTGTATATCCTTGGAATCTCAGTAAACAGAAAATTCTTGGTTGTTTTTGTTTGTTAATGCTCAGTTTAAAAAGTTGATTTTTTAATTTTCTAAATATAATAAAATAATAGTAGTGGAAGACTGTCTTATAATACTTTACTGCTAGATTTTGGAGGAAAAGTATAGTATAATATTGTAGGAAGTCAGCACCCCCCTCCTAGAGAAGGAAATATTTGGGGGGGATATTAAAAAGAAGGCAGAATATTATATTCCCCCAAAGGAATAATGGAGGGGGGTGAAATCTTAAAAAGGCTTTTCTGCCCAGGTTTCCCCGGGCAGAAACTGAGCAGGCCAGCTCTGTAGAAATACAGATTTGACAATCCTATTCAGAAAGACTAGGCCACCTATTCATAAGCAAAATGCCTTCAGCTACATCCCCAGTGAAGCAGAACATGACCTTTAGGACATAATAGGATTAACCCACCATCATTAGAATACCAAAAGCTCAGGTCAAAGTACATGACACAGGAACAGGAGCAACCTCAAACAGGAACAACTCCAAACACAAAATCCCAAAAAGGTATAAAAACCCACCCACTCCAAGCTTCATTTTGTCAGCCACCCCAGAAACATGCTGCTGTCACTGAAGTTTCTGGCAACTAAATAAACTGAACGTTCTTTCCTAAGCAGTCTCCATTTGGTTTATTCCCGGCTTGGACTGGACCCTGATGATTTTTCTTTCAACAATATAATGCATTAATTATGCTTAATAGGTCCTTGTGTAATGTTGATAACTTTTGACTTTTAAAATTCTCTGAAAGAATAGTAAAGAAATAATAACTTTCTGAAAGATAAAGTATAACGGAACCAATTTTGTTTTTGTTTTTAATTCCCATTGAATGTTGAAAACCTTTGTGAGTGAATGTTCAGGCCACTTAGCTGACGAGGCAAAATGCAAAATAAAACAACTTTACCAAATCATAGATATGAAAGTGTTCTGGTTAGTGTAAATGATTACAACATGCACATATTTGCCTGACATTGTGATTATACATACCCATGATAGCCGGGAACAAAGTTTGATATGTGTTATCTGAAAAATAAATTTTATGTGTGCAATTGCTGATCATATATTATGATTTTTTTTGTTTGGGTTTCCCAATCTTTTACATTTAAAATGTTTTATTTGTGCACTCTAGTTTGCAACCTTATATTTGCAAGCAAATGTAAAATTGATATTTTTTTAAAAAAAGAATGTTAATTCGTTTGTCAGATTTCAAGGTTTTTGTTATAGATTCAGAGAACATATTTTTCCCATATGGCTATATAAATTGGAATGTTTATTTCTAGATAACAACTTTCCTTGAATGTTTTGAGACTGTTTCTACTGTGCGGCTATGTCAATAGTTATTAATGTATTCCCAGGACCTCCTATCAGATTGATGGATGGTGAGAATAAGAAAGAGGGCCGAGTGGAGATCTATATTAATGGCCAGTGGGGCACAATTTGTGATGATGGATGGTCTGATAAGGATGCAGCTGTGGTATGTCAACAACTAGGCTACAAGTAAGAGATCAGTTTTCAGAGTATAATCTATTCTTTGTGCCAGATTAATAGCTTAACATACTGATAATTTCATATACTAAGATAAATGCTGTGTTTTCACTTTACTGCTTTGTCATTTTAATATTGTCTTAATAGTAAAAATAGGAATGTATGGGGAATAGGAAATTGAGGCATATGGCCAAATAAGAGATTTCTGTGACGTATTAACTAAGCAACATGGAAAACCAGGTGGAAGTTCAAGAAAATTATCTTTAAAAGATTAAGGACTTTTGTATCATTTTTTTTGTTACTTATTGAAAAATATCTAAGCAGTGAGTGAAAGGAAAGTGGACCTGTGAATCTGTTTTGATTATAATAAGTATAAGCAATGCTTGTTCAGAATGAGTAACTTCCCTTTAGAAAATTGAATAATTGAAGCTTTTAATGGATAATAAAAAATTAGTTACTTTCACACACACACACACACATACAAACTCTTACATTACTGCCTGCATTTCATCATCTTTTTAAAGTCTATTTTATATACAAAATTAAAAAAAATGTGAACAGCTGTAGGGGAATTATATAGTTGTATACAATATATTGTATACAATATATTGTATACAACTTGTATACAAAAAGTTGTATCCAATCCTTTGAATATCTGCAATCAGTACAAGGTTAAGAGTAAAGGGAGAATTTTCCAAACAAGAAGAGATCTGCTGTGTATTGTGTTAGTCTATAAATGCAGATCATACAGATCAACACTTACGGGCAGTTTAGTTCTGAGCACTGGACTACTGGAATTTTAATGAACTCTGTTTTCTTTATTGCTTTTATAAAATCAGCCTTAAGTAAACATAATTGACTAAATTGCATAAAAGATCTATATTAGTAAAAATATTTGAATTATAAAACATTTTAATGCCTAAAATGTTAACATTATAATACTTAAGATAGTTTTATTGTGGCATCTTCATTTCCTTCACTGGGACTAAGGCAGGGGGATTGTACAATAGAAGAGCTAAAGCTATGGGATGCTTAATTCCTTTTTATTTTAATAATGTACTTTGCTTGCTGCAACTATATGCATAAGATTTCTTTGAAAAATCTTCAGTTAAAATGCTTTATACATTTTACAAACCAACCTGTCTCATGAGATGCGCTTAGTTTATAAAAGATAGACATATATATGGTAGTATTATGTCATAATAGTAACTGAGAAACTAGTGATAAAGCAGGCTGTGTTATATTTCCAATTATGCCACATATCCTTCATTTACAAATAGTATTACTCGAGTTGATATTATTGAATAAATAAATTTCTGCAGATTTGAGATACAATCTAACACAACTATTATATTTGATCGAATGACCCACATGGTGTTAGTGAACGATACGTTATCAGATTATTTATAGCCTAGTTCTTATTTATAGCAAGTAAAGTGATGACTATTTTTTCAGATCTACAGATAACATAAACTATTATTATTATTCCATGCAAGATAAAATGATTACAGTATATTAATTAGACATGTATCCTTTTCTTGAACAAAAACTCTAATATGGGTAGCATGAATGGGAAGCAAGTTTCGCAAATCCCTCTTTTTGCTGTTGCTTGTCATATTGTACTCTTGTGCATGGGCATATTGGACTGGGTAACATACTTAGCAGCAAGGATTTAAAACTGATGAAAATTCAGAGTAGGATAATACCTTTATGAGGGCCAACAAAAACAATGTATGGACTTTGGATATTTTCTGAACTCTTTGTCATGTAAGATGCTACCATAAAGAGTTCATAAGATCATAGTAAAAAAAAATCCCCAAATTGGTAGATATTACAGCCATGAGGTGTGCAGTTCAAACTGAGTCTTGAGATGGGAGCATATATAAGATATATTTGTTAATTATTATATCTGTCAGGTTTCACCCTGATTTTGTCAAATGAAGAATTCTGAAGTTTTGTTTGGGTTAGTATATATTTCATCCATTCTGATGAATAAAAATGGCTGATTGCTCTCAGTGAAAATTGCCACTAATTTGATAGTCTTGGATTTTAAAAAAAAATGAAGTTATTAACAAAATTATTATAAAATAACGATTGAGTAAAACTTTGTTTTATCATCCGAATAACAAAAGAAATCATTATATCATTATTTTCTAATATTACATCAATCTGGTAATAAAAATTATTTATAGAAATATATATATAGCCTTTGGAAATTATTAATATGCTAAATAAAATAATAATTTGAAAAATAATGCTGTAACAAACCTTTCTCCATCTAACGGACAGTCCTACTAAGATGGCAGAGGAAAATTACTGATGTTTATTGATTCACATGAAATAAGAATTCCGTATCTTGTTCTTATTGTCATTGGCATTATGATTTATTTTAAAAGTTGCCCAATTGATATTTTTGCCCCCAGAGGTTTATCACGAGCAAGGACTATGGCATACTTTGGGGAAGGAAAAGGTCCCATTCATGTGGATAATGTGAAATGCACAGGAAATGAAAGATCCCTTGCTGATTGCATTAAACAGGATATTGGCAAACATAATTGTCGTCACAGTGAAGATGCTGGTGTCATCTGTGACTATCTTATCAAGAAAGCATCCAGTAGTAAAGGTGAAATGAATATAAAGTTCAATAATTCTCTTATCTGTAAATTGTAAAGAAATATCGGGGAGTATTTGGGTTGTTTTTAGGAGAGAATTGTTTGATCATTTTGCTTGTCATTTGAAGTATTCTCTGTATTTACTGGTTGGAAAATTTAACTTCTCTGCTTTGAACTCTATTTTAGATTCTCTTTCTTCTGTATGTGGTTTAAGAATATTGCATCGTCGCCAAAAACGGATTATTGGTGGGAAAAACTCCTTAAGGTAAGTTACAGACACCAATTTAAAATTACAAAGCCATGCTTCCCTTACCCTGGCTCCTCTACACTTGTGCAGCACCTGGCCTTCCTTCGCTTGCACACAGATTGCACCAGGCCTGCCTATGGCAGGTTCCCATGGCACCTCATTGTTGCCTGGTTAAAGACCCACATATCTTGGAGCACTTCTTAAAAGACCTAGGTCTTCCCATATTACATATTACTTATACAGATAGTCCTCAGCTTACGACAGCAATTAGGATCTGAATTGTTATTGCTATGGTCATGTGATGTCATGATTTATTACTGTATTGCTTAGCGATAGCAATTCTGGTCCTGATTGCTGTTGTAACCCGAGGACTGTATAAGTAATATGTAATATGAGAAGATCTAGATTTCTTAAGAAGTCTATAGTACTGTGAAATGTGGAAGGAAAGAGAAGAAAAAGATAACCAATAGCAAGGAGTAAATTACAGATACTCTTCATTTTATAACCACAATTGAGTCCGGAATCTCATTCATTGAGTGAAATAGTCATTAAGCAAAATATTACATAACTGCTTTGCTCAACAACCTCAATCCCAGCACTCCCACTTGTGGTTGTTAAGCAATTATACAGATCATCCCAGGTAAGTAGCATGGGGTGCCCGGGGAGACCCCATGCTCAGGAGCTGAAAATCCTCCTTGCCAAAATCCAAGGATTTTTCTGAGGAAGAGACACTCATGTGTGACCTATGCTGGGACTCCTTCAGCAATCACCCCAAGCTGCTTACATTATCACACTGCTTCCCTGCTTTCTGCTAGGATTTCAGCTCCCTCTCATCTCTAGGGCTGGATGAAAGAGCTGCCCATTAAGGAATGTCATCTCTCCACATGTGAAAGGGAATGCTTTCCATGGAATGCAGGAATGGGGTTCAGATCTTCAGGATCTGAACTCTATTTCTGCACCCTGCAAAAGGATGTCATCTCTTCTCTGTGTGTAGAAGGGAATGCCTTCTATGGAGTGCAGAAAAGGAGCTCAAATATCAGGATCTGAGTTCTGTTTCTACATCCCATGGGAGAATGTCACCTGTCTTCCACATTTGGAAGGGAATGCCTTCCACAAAGTGTAGAAAATGAGTTGAAACCATCAGGATCTGCACTTCGTGGAAGGCATTCCCTTCCAAATGTGGAAGACAGGATCAGGCTAGGGGACAGATGATCCTAGAGAAAATCTGTGTAATGTGTTGACACCAATTTGGTGATACAAGATCAATCAAATATAAAAGAAGAATCTAATTCATTAATAGAAAATGCACCTGGCGTACATGTGAAAATCTGAGTCTGTGGACTCAGACCATACAATTGCTAGCTAAATAATTAAAATTACTAGGCATCTCCAATTGCTAAAAATGAGATGTGGAAGACACAGTCACGTATGCAGTGTCTTAATTTAATTTTGCAATGGTATGTTGGGTTGCAATTTCTCTAACACGTGACTGCAGAGTCCCCAATTTTTGGTAGAATATTAGGTGCAATGGAAGAATTGCAGAGGCAAACAGATGTGAAAAGTCTTTGTTTTGTGAGCAGAATTCCATTAGTGTTTTTGATCTTTAAAAATGCAACTCCTTCAGAAATACACCTTTGATGATAAAAAAAAGGTGAGGCATGGAAAAGCGAAAATTAACAAGGTTTATCTTGAATATGATGACAGCTGTGCTTATCAATGTCTATTCTTATATATTATATTAATGATGATTAAAACAACCAATATAGCTGTACACGTTTCTATGTGAATCATTCTCAAATTAAATGAATGTGTCATATATTAAAAATAATAATTTATTTATTATATTAGCAAGAGTTTTCACATATGCCTCAGAATCTGTCACTTATTATTTCCATAGATCTAAATTCCAAAATGATCATGTTGCAAAACTAACTTGCTAAAATGCTTTTTTTTTTTTTTAATGTATGGATGTGTAGAAAGAGGCTGGCTGAATATCTTAACTATCCTCGGATAAATTCAGAATAAAGTGGTTGGACAGGTTTATATCTCCTGTTTGGTGATATGACACTATTTTTTGCACTCACGCAAATACATAAACATATTTTTATTTTTAACTTTAGAACTTTCATACTAATTATATATATCTGTGTCTAGGGGTGGTTGGCCCTGGCAAGTAGCTTTGCGCATTAAATCATCCCATGGAGATGGAAGACTTCTATGTGGTGCCACTCTTATCAGCAGTTGCTGGGTGCTTACTGCAGCACATTGTTTTAAGAGGTATTGTTGCAAAATTTACAGAGGAGTGTGTTAGCATAATAGTGCAGAAACTTAATGCAGAAAGACAAAGATAATAAAATATATGGACGATTCTGACATTGCTCTGAAACTATGCTCAAAGAAACAACAGCTGCATTTTTAAAACACAACATTAGTATTTCATATGTATTTTAAATTGCTTTTGCTTCTGTAATCTGAAATGCCTTCATTAATGTCATTCTGAAAAGCTTGGATTTATTTAAATAAATGAAAATGAATGAATGGAAACTGAAAGCAAATCAATAGACATAAGTCAGCTTTCCCCAATTAGGCACTCTCCAGATGTCTTGGGAATACAACTCCCAGAATTAACAGATGGGTAACTTTTAGAGGAAGACGTGTACTCAGTCTGGAATGAACAAACATATGATGTACAAATCTGTAACTCAGTCAGTGTATAGGATCAATCTGCAAACAAGCAGAAAAAAAGAAGAAAAACACCCAAGCTTTCCCAAGCTATGTTACTTGTTCCTGAACCTGAAGGACAATATGCTGCATAGTGCTGCAATAGCTTTTATTACCAAATGTACGTTTAAGTTTCCAAAACCTGAACATATACAGTCAAGCCATTGATGATACCTTGCAGAATTATGTTTCTATTTAATCAGTTGGTTGGATCTAAGAATTGCTAGCAAAAGATAAATGAACCTGATATTTTCTAGATGTAGCAAGCGTTAAAGAAATAACTGTATCAAATGTATTGAGTAATTGTCCAGCACAAATAGTTTTGAGATTCTTTCCATCTGATGCTCTAGCCCTAATCATTTTATGGGAAGACTGCATTCTTTATGAAGAAATGTAGAACAAGTATTATGAAAAAAAACACGGTTCTATAAAACAGCTGAAAACAGCCAATTTATTACATTGATATTGTTCTTTTGGTTAAATTCATGACCTTCATAATCTTCATTAGCCTGAGGATCTGATTAGTAGGATATTTCAACATAATTAAAAAGATATGATTTAATATGGATTACATATATTCATACTATACAAGGAAGTTTTTTTAAATGTAAGTTATTGAAATGATTCTTATTGTCACCTTTATCCCAAAAACTCAGAGAGAAATAATATATTTATTTGTGCTTTTTTCCCCCTTTACTGCTACAGCCATATCTCCCTTTTCAAGGTGCTAACATTCAACATGCTAATTCTATCTATATAGTATGATTACTATATCTATATCATACTGCAGAATGGTCAGGATGAAACAATTTGAACATGCTAATATTTGGCAGAATATGTCTTAGTTTTACATCCTTCATCTTAAGTTACCAAATAACACAGAAGAAATGTAATAGATTATGAGAGGCTTTTAATATCAAATTTAATTTGGACCTGATCAGAACAAATAATGAAAAGCTTTCCAAAAATTAGGGCAAAAATCCAGAAATGAGTGGCAATAAAGCTAAAAGGAATCAGAAATCAGAAAAGGAAATTAACTCAGTCTCCTTTCATATATTGCATCCCTGCTTGTATTCAGTGATGAACTGTCCTAGTCTATCACAGATAGACTACTATATGTAACCTTGGATTATTTTCCTCAGTGAGTAAATGGACAAGTATCATATTTTGATTCATTTGTTCAACCGAGTTGTCTTTATATTTGGAACTTGTGTGGAAAACATAACACATTTGAGGCCATATTTTTGCCAAAATATTGAAAATGCAAAAAGATTTACTAACATTTAAGCACCATTGTATTTTACTGAGTTGCTGAATTATTACTGAACTGGAAATCTAAAACTTTCTCGCTCGCTCAATTTCCAGTGTTTTTTCATTAAATAATAAAAGCAGAATCCTACATCAATTATTCCCCTTTCTTTTAGGTATGGCAACAATACTCGAAACTATGTGGTGCGTGTTGGAGACTACCACACATTGGTACCTGAGGAGTATGAAGAAGAAATTGGAGTAGAAGAAATTGTGCAACACCCAGAATATAGGCCTGATAACAGTGACTATGACATCGCATTAGTGAGGCTGCAAGGGCCTCAAGAACAGTGTACTCGCTTTAGTGCTCATGTTTTACCTGCCTGTTTGCCATTCAGGCGGGAGAGGCCACAGAAAGCTTCTGATTGTTACATCACTGGATGGGGTGACACAGGTAAGATTGTGGTGTTTTTTTTAACTTTTAATTGCTTAGTGCACTAGGTGATATATTAAGTACAATAAATATATAACATGTCTGGTGCCCTGGAAAAAAAGTGATTTGAAGGAGCAAGGGCAGGAGAGTGGTTGTTCTGCTGAATCAAATTTTCATCAATGTGCTCAATCTATCCTAGCCGGCTAAAGCCAACTATGAGATCCTTCCTTGTAGGAAATCAAACTTTGTACTAGCCCTCCTGGAATCTGAAACATCTAGCAAGCCTAGGTAGCAAGGCAGCATAAGAAATATAGTTTTCAAAAACTTAAAATGGAAGACCATACTTCTGAATTGCCTCAGCTAAAGTCTTCATGGGTGTGTTGCTAAACTACTTTGAAACTGTTCTGCTGCCATTTCTTCATCATTGCTTTCTGAAATAATTCTATAGGATAGCTAAACATTTATTTCAGGTTGTCCTTGCTTAATGATCATTTGTTCAGCAACTGTTTGAAATTATGGCAGTGCTGATTAAATGATAGTTACACCGGGTTCCTGAAGTTACTGCTGTTGCAGCACCCTCAGGGTCAAAATTCAGGTTCTTAGCAGCCTTCCTGTGTTTACTATTACAGGAGCACCAACTCCCTCCACCTGCCTATTGTCACCTTCAATTTTGCTCTTTTGGCCGCTTCTGCAGTCCCTTCCATCCCCAACTGACCATCATCTTCTTCCTCCTGAGCTGATGAGGCACTCTTAATCTTGGGCTTTGTAAATCAGCTGCTAATCAGGCCTTCTTCCCAAGGCCACATTGGCCCCTTGTCCAATTTGAAAATCTTGTGAAAGTGGGGGATAGCAGGTCCAGTGTAGTGCAGGGCTGACTAAAGGACAGATATACAGTGAGGGAAAAAAATATTTGATCCCCTGCTGATTTTGTATGTTTACCCACTGACAAAGAAATGATCAGTCTATAATTGTAATGTTAGGTTTATTTTAACAGTGAGAGACAGAATAACAGCAAAAAAATCCAGAAAAACGCATGTCAAAAAAGTTATAAATTGATTTGCATTTTAATGAGTGAAAAAAAAAAGTGAAATAAGTATTTGATCCCCTATCAATCAGCAAGATTTCTGGCTCCCAGGTGTCTTTTATACGGGTAACAAGATGAGATTAGGAGCACTCTCTTAAAGGGAATGCTCCTAATCTCAGCTTGTTACCTGTATAAAAGACACCTGTCCACAGAAACAATCAATCAGATTCCAAACTCTCCACCATGGCCAAGTCCAAAGAGCTGTCCAAGGATGTCAGGGACAAGATTGTAGACCTACATAAGGCTGGAATGGGCTACAAGACTAAAGCCAAGCAGCTTCGTGAGAAGGTGACAACAGTTGATGTGATTATTCGCAAATGGAGGAAACACAAAATAACTCTCAATCTCCCTCAGTCTGGGGCTCCATGCAAGATCTCACCTCGTGGAGTTTCAATGATCATGAGAACGGTAAGGAATCAGCCCAGAACTACACGGGAGGATCTTGTCAATGATCTCAAGGCAGCTGGGACCATAGTCACCAAGAAAACAATTGGTAACACACTATGCTGTGAAGGACTGAAATCCTGCAGCACCTGCAAGGTCCCCCTGCTCAAGAAAGCACATGTACAGGCCCATCTGACGTTTGCCAATGAACATCTGAATGATTCAGAGAACTGGGTGAAAGTGTTGTCATATGAGACCAAAATCGAGCTCTTTGGCATCAACTCAACGTGTTTGGAGGAGGAATGTTGCTTATGACCTCAAGAACACCATCCCCACCCTCAAACATGGAGGTGGAAATATGCTTTGGGGGTGTTTTTCTGCTAAGGGGACAAGACAACTTCACCGCATCAAAGGGACAATGGATGGGGCCATGAACCGTCAAATCTTGGGTGAGAACTTCCTTCCCTCAGCCCAGGTATTGAAAATGGGTCGTGGATGGGGATTCCAGCATGACAATGACTCAAAACACACGGCCAAGGCAACAAAGGAGTGGCTCAAGAAGAAGCACATTAAGGTCCTGGAGTGGCCTAGCCATTCTCCAGACCTTAATCCCATAGAAAATCTGTGGAAAGAGCTGAAGGTTCGAGCTGCCAAACATCAGCCTCGAAACCTTAATGACTTGGAGAGGATCTGCAAAGAGGAGTGGGGCAAAATCTCTTCTGAGTGCAAACCTGGTGGCCAAGTACAAGAAACGTCTGGCCTCTGTGATTATCAACAAGGGTTTTGCCACCAAGTACTAAGTCATGTTTTGCGAAGGTGTCAAATACTTATTTCACTCATTAAAATGCAAATCTATAACTTTTTTGACATGCGTTTTTCTGGATTTTGTTGTTGTTATTCTGTCTCTCACTGTTAAAATAAACCTACCATTACAATTATAGACTGATCATTTGTCAGCAGGCAAACGTACAAAATCAGCAGGGGATCAAATAATTTTTTCCATCACTGTAGATGGGGGATAAGGGGGTGGAGTGAGTTGCAGAGGCGGCAATCTATTGCTTTGCGAGGCTCAGAGCTGGGAAGAACAAAGTTGGAGTGGCTTGGATCGGAGTGAATCTGCACCTAATGGCCAGTTGGGATTTGGTTAATGAAGGGCTGCTAAGATTGTAGTTGCTAAGCAATGTGTTCACATGACATCATACTTTATGACATTGCAGTGATAGAAATTCCAATCCCAATTACTGTTATTAATTGATGATTTCTGGTATGGTCAAACTAAAATTTGGCTAGCTTAAAATTACCTATTTTTCTCTACCACCCCTGCTTCTTCGCATTCTGCTGCAAAGTTAAACACTATCAGGAATTTTGAAACTTCTTTATAATCCATGCATTTTTCAAATTAACACTTGAAACAGAACATTTCCATTGAACCCTGAATCAGAAACTTGAATCATCAACACCTCACCTTGAATTGCAGTATTCCAACTCAAACTGAAGTAGAATTGACATAACCTAGATAAAAAATTGCAGATGGAAATATTTCCTAAACTGTGAAGATACTCATATCTATTAAAAAGGCATGCTAAGTTTGAATACAAGACTGTAGAAGTACAGCTTCCTATGAAGTTTATTTCTGTTACTGTAGCAAATAAGGAACACCAGAAAAATTTCATCTTTCAAGCCATTTTTAACTGTTCAGTAAACATTGTTTTTGCAGGATTGTGTATTACTATGTTTTTGATATAAACAAAAGACCTCACTGAATGACCTGATGTCTGATTTGTTTTGCTAATATTTCAGTTGTTTGGTAAAACAAAGTTTTAAGAATAAGCATTTGCTTGATATTCAGCATTTTAATTTCAGTATTTTCCCATCAGGTAGAGCCTACTCAAGAACATTACAAGAAGCTGTTATTCCCCTTATTCCTAAAAGAATTTGCGAAGAACGGTATCACACAAAATTCACAGGGAGAATGCTGTGTGCTGGTAGCCTCCATGCACAAAAACAGGTAGACAGTTGTCAGGGAGACAGTGGTGGACCATTAATGTGTGGACGGCAAGGAAATATCTGGGTCGTGTATGGTGTGACTTCCTGGGGATATGGGTGTGGAGTCAAAGATTCTCCAGGCGTCTATACCAAAGTTTCCTTTTTTATACCTTGGATAAGAAGCATAACCAAACTATGAATGTCCCTTGTTGTACTGGGGAAATACTTTTTTTTCATAGATGTAAAACTTTTGACATTAAAATGGTTCATCCTAGAAGTAATTTTGATTGAATATTAATTCTACCAAGACAAAACAGTACTGATTACAGCTGCACAAATCAGCTTATTCTATATATAAGATCCTTATATATAGTATTTTTATCTTTTTGTATTGTGACAAATTTTCTACAATGAACCGTATCCCCTACTAGTTTCAAAGAATGAATTTTTAATTGACTTTACACTGCGTTTTATCTTTAGAGAAGTTTCCTGCCCTGATTTCATTGTACATGAAACAGTTGAATAAAATATCTTGTAAAATGTCAAGATTGTGTAATGTTTATTTATTAAATTGTGGTTTTTAATGAGGTGGGTAAAGGCAGCCTTATATATGTGTTTTATGACAATTCATTTTTTAAATATCAGCTAAAATGATTTTATTATCATATAGCAGACTTTACTTTTATACTGTAATCTTATAGTTTTCCCCAACTTGTTCTCTGCTGTATTGGAATAAACATCCTAGATTTTTCAGCGACTATTTCAAGTTATTTCTCAGTATAATAAACAATACATGGCGTTAAGTTTTGTTAATAGTGGCATTCTATTACCTCAGCTTTTTACAAACTGTAAATTACTTGACCCATTTTTGTAATGACCAAAGTTATGCCCAAATTAAATGTATCAAATATTTAACATACCTACAAATTAATTTTATGAAGTATATTTAACCTTGCAGTTCATGGATTCTTTTCATCATTATATTGTCTAAGTATGATTAATTTGTCTAATATTGTCTAAACTAAACAAGGCCTTAATAAAAACCAGACAGCAAAGTAAGACTTCAATAAGTACATGCTAATATTATGAAAGTCTGCTATCCATATGCACTGTCAACGCTGCTAACATCGGATGTTCTTGCTTTAACAACAGTTGAAAAAGCAGCCATTTTCTCTTTTTCCTGCTTTTAGAATTAGTTGGTGCAGGGAGGGGGGATTGGGATGCGAGCTCAGTTAGCCATAATAATAACTCTGCCATAGGAACTCAAGGACAAACTGGGTCCGGAGCTGATAACGTTTTGGCGGGCTGGAGAGCTGGGGAGAAAGCCCACGCTATAAGCTTATTGGGGAATGTGCTTTATGACAGGTTATTGAGGGTGGGAATTGTACTTTGAAACTTTGTATCCAGGGGAGGGGAATTTAGTTTTGGGTTCAACTACGTAGTGCCGATACTTTGTTTCCCGAATAAAAGACTAAGGAAAACGCCTCGAAGTTCTTTTGAAGGGTTTCATCTGTTGGAACCATGACAGCCACATTGTTAAGAAAAACCTATTGGTTTTGACTTAAAACACCCTGCAAATTCCCAAATGACATTTAGTTTACACTACTACTGAATGTAATATACTATACTAGCAGGATTTAGAAACTACATTTCAAAATATTTCTATTTGCTGACAGAATTGTTTTACATTTTATAATTTGGTTACCATATAAAATATTCAATGTAATAAAATGTGCCATTTATGATTTTTTTTGGAGTTATTTTTGTCAACTCGGAAATGAGTTTTCTGTATTTCAATATTGATTTATCTTAATGATATATGCAACAAGGAAATCAGTGCACAGAGATAGTTTTTCAATAGATAGATATTCATGTAAATAGTTGAGGCAATTTGTGAACTTAACCTAGTTAGAATTTAATTTTTCTATATATTTGTAAAACATCATAAAACCAAGGACACATTTCTTTTAACATTTTAACTGTTCTATCACACAGCCTTTATATACAGAAATCTTTCCATGGTAGAAGACAATTTAGTATTTCAGTTTTACTTTATACCAAAATCTGGCTTTAGGTAACAATTAAAATTTGATTTTTTTGTCCTGAAATATATCATCAATAAGTAGAAAATAGGCAGGTGACTACAGAATGCATTTTGATACAAGGGACTTTTCCTATCTACTTTTTCATTAAAAATTTTCATTGAGAAACATTTTATCAATTTTCATAGTTTATGAAAATATGAGCAATGGAGTTCACGAAATAAGTTTATTCAAGTAAATCAAGCAAATACTTTTGTTACTTATAATGCCCATCTAATGATCCATGTAACCTTAGTTTACTTGACTGAACGCACAACCCTTTGCTCCTCTTCCATTTTAGTTTTTACAGCTCAGGGTAAGACAACCCCTTGTCTTTTTCTTTCTGCTCGTCAGGTTAGAATATGGGCAGATAAACTTAAGTCCAGAAAGACCAAGACTTTACAGGTTCACCTGGGAAGTCCCACTTAACAACTCACATAGAAGAAAGGATTTAGGAGTAATTCTTAACTCTGCCTACTCTCCGAGCCAACCTATTCAGATTAGATGAGAAATGGAACCACCCTGAAGGGTATTATATGGGATCCCCCAACCAACTTGCTCAGACTGCAACTACTTGGATAAGCAGCAAAGCATTTCAAATAAAAAAAGAAATCCAAATGACTCAACTTCCAGACAATTCTACCCAGATGACCGAGAATCTTCGAAATATATATGGCCAGAGATTATAGGTCCATGAGACTATACAATCTCAAGTATTAACAAAACTAAAGTCAATGTGTTTTTCTGTATTTATGGAAATTTCTAGAGGACAAAATGCTGACGGATGCTGCAGTCAGTCTTTTTATTCCTTTTATGCACCTCCAAAATGAATTGAGAACACAACATAAAGAATCTCAAAATACGTTTTTATTGTGTTTTATTATGTCACAAGTACATGCTAACAACCATTCTGGCTGGATTTTGTTCTTTCACTTTACTCCGCTATTGAAATAAAATTCTTCCTTCAGTGTCTACCAATGGATATAGTCAATGTGCATCAGTGGTTGGGGTACTTGATTAACTAAAGGTAGTCCTCGACTTACAACAGTTCATTTAGTGACTGTTCAAGGTTACATCATCACTGAAAAGTGACTTATGACCATTTTTCACACTTCGTTCCATTGATCACCACTGTGATCAAAATTCAGACAGTTGGCAACTGACTCACATTTACGATGGTTGCAGTGTCCTGGAATCATGTAATCATCTTTTGCAACCTGACAAGGAAGTTTATGGGTAAACCAGACTCATACTCCTGTTACTAACTTAACGGCAATGATTCATTTAACGGTGGCAAGAAAGGTCACAAAATGGAGCAAAACTCAACAAATGTCTTGCTTAGCAATATAAATCTTGGGCTCAATTGTGGTCATAAGTTGAGGACCACCTGTACAGCAATAACAGGTTTTCCATGAAGTCTAACTGATACTAGTCATTGGCTGCATTGAACCCAAGTAGCAACTTAGCTATATTTTTTACTAAGATCACTGCTTCATTTTTTTATGTCCTGATTGTGTAACCATGGCTGGAAATCTCCAGTTCATCATTTCAGTTCACTGATGCCCAAAATATTAATGTTGTCATTCATTTATTTGTAATATTTATATAGCAGCCCATCTTATAATCAACTCAGGGCAGCTCCCATCAAAAGTAAAAACAAACACCATAATACACATTTAAAATATAAAAAACCTGGAGCCAAATCATAGTATCTTATCTTAGTACTCGGGTGAAAAGCCAGGCCATCAAAAGCTTTACAAGGCTATGAGAGTAGGGGCCTGCTAAAAATCAGGGAGCACAGGGTAGGGGTTGGCATAGAAAAGGCACATTTCCTAGCTCCCATCAGATGGCAAAGTTTAAGTGAAGGGACTAGGAGAGTGCATGCCCTATCTGACCTGGTATGATGGGTAGATGTTCTTAGGGAAAGATGGTTCTGCAAATAACTTAGCTCTGTGCCTGAGAGCAAACTGCTGTCTTTCTAACCCTGAAGATGTTGCCTAATTGGATAATGAAATATCAAGAAAGCAACCAAGTTCAGAGAGCACCAAGGACTCCTTTTGAGAGTACCCTAGATAGCCAGAGAACAAATTCAGCCAGATTGCTGAACAAATGAAGCCAGCTCCCTTGAGAAATCCATTACACTGGGAAAAGCAAATAAAATTAAATAAAATAATGATCAAGGGGTAAGAAGGTTAATCTTGTCTAATGGGCTCTGAAGCACTGCTTTAACTATACCAGGTTTATTCCTGAGAAGATAGACAGCAAGGTCTTATTTCTAAAAATCATTGCAGATCTTGTCATACAAGTTGATTTCTTGCATTTATCCTCAGAATCAGAGCAGCATGCACATCGACCCTGCAAAACAGGAAAAAAAATCACTTTTGCAGTCAAAAAGTTATTACCCATGTTTAATTTACATAGATTAAAATTTTCATAAATCCAAGATACCAACTAGCAAAATGTGTGGCACTACCCCCACACCCAGTACCGTTCTCAATGGTTTAGAAAATGCCTTTAAATTCTCGACCATCGACTGCCAATCCCAAAACTCGTTTTAAAAGAAAGATCAGCTTCATATTACAGATCTGCAGGCCTCTCAAAATATTTAAACTCTGCTTTACCCAAAATATATTTTCAATGACTATCATCCGTCTCAAGCGGCAGCTCTCATCCAGGCCACCATGTCGTTTCCAAAGCAACCCCCCCCCCTCCACGAAACTGCACAGGATGACACAAGAATGTGACTTGCCCAAGTCAGAGTCTCCCCGCAATCATATGGGGGGAGCTATGCCAAAAAGCAAGGCGACGGTTACTCTGCCATGAGTAGGAAGGGAGGCTGCCACCCTGGCAGGTCCCATGGAAGCATGGCGTCCCGAGACACGCGCGCAAGAGCTTGGGGGGGGGGAGGAAGCCGAGACTCCCTCTCTTCACGAGGTACGGGGACACGTGCGGCCTTCGCTGTTTCGTGAGGAACCGACCGTTATTTGCTTTGCCAGTACAAAATCAAGCGGCTCCCTCCCAATTCCTTTACAGTCTCGGCTCCCTCGTGACTGTCCTGGAGCGCCTCTCCATTCTTCCCTTTATCCCTCCCGATTCGTCCTTTGGAAATAATCGCCCGCCATTTTACCAAGGATTTCGCCGCCTTCTCCCAGTCCAGCCCCGCCATTCCTTGCTGAAGCTCAACCTCAGAAATTGAAGAACCGGCAGGGCGCATGCGCCACAACTCTTCAGCTTTCCTCGCCTTCGTAATAACTCTTAAAAAGTTCCAGCAAATGGCTTGTATCTTACCACGGCGCGGCCACTCATTCAAATACTGAAACTAACCAGTGTAAAACTTGTTTCTTCAGTACCGAACACTCCTTCATCACCCAACAACAGCAACACACCGAACTCGCCCAACAATCGAAAAGAATGACCCACCCACGTCCTCCAGCTTTTATCCTTGAAGGGAAGCCACGCCCATCGGGGGGCTTGGCGGAAAGAGGGCGGGGTTGCAGTGCTTGCCAGCCTTTTAACTCAGCGACCGCGTGACTAACTCTAGCTGCCGTTCTATCCGTCCCTTTTGATGTACAATAGTCGTTTTCTGCTCTTCTGTAGCGCTGGTATGCCTTTCCCAAACCTTGTTACGTTAGGTTTAGTACCCTGCCAATTTTCCTCTATTTATTGTACTTTTGCAAATCGTCCTGGTATTCCCTTCTCTCTCTCTCTCTCTGCTTTACGTACGCTCCTAACTAATTTAAATAATGCACAATAGTTTTAGAAAGAATCAAATGGATTAAAGGCTATGGAAACTCATTCAAATCACACCATCTACTGTTCCCAAGAAATGGGTTAAAAATAGTGAGCGAGCATATTTGACATTTTCAACATATTTTACACTTGCACAGATGAAAAACACAGCATCTAATTTGCATGAATATTTTGTATCTTGTAATAAAGCCACAGAAGGATGATTCTTAAGACCGTGTAAATTCTTAAAGGTATAGTCAACTTGACATATGGTACCAAATATCTATCTGTTTCTTGCAATATCACTTTGCTATAGAACATAGAATTCATTTTCTCTAGGGAATTTTTAGAGTTGCAGTTCCCTATCAAGCTCTCACACAGAAAATTTGATTTCCCCCCCCAGATTTCTTTAGAGCTATATCCTTTACAGAATACAGAATAATAGAATTGAAAGGACATTGGAGGTCTTCTAGTCCAACCCAGTGCTCAAGCAGAAGACCCTACAACAGTGATGGCGAACCTTTTAGAGACCGAGTGCCCAAACTGCAACCCAAAACCCACTTATGCATCGTTGGGTGCCGAGTGGGTGTGGCCCATTGGCTGGGTGTGGCCCATTGGGTGGGCATGGCCCATTGGGTGGGCGTGGCTGCGGTGGTAACGGTAGACTGGGTGGGACTAAAAAGTTCAATCAATTCCAACTTTGCAAGATCTTTTTTTCCCGTGAAAAGTTGAAATTGACTGATTGAACCTTTTTTTTTTTGCACACGGCGGCAGAGGCCTAAAGCGAAAAGGTTTTATAAAACCCAGCTGAAGGCCTAGGACTGGGGCGACGGTGCGCGTGCCCACAGAGAGAGCTCTGAGTGCCGCCTCTGGCACCCGTGCCATAGGTTCGCCACCACTGCCTTACAACGTTCTGGATAAATGGCTGTCCAATCTCTTCTTAAAACCCTTCAATGATGGAGCACTTGGAACTTCTGGAAGCAAGCCTCTTTAGTTTTACCGTAGGTTGGATCTCTTCTGATAAAGTTCTGTCCATTACTTCTTATCCTGCCCTCAGGTACTTTTGAGAATAGGTTGACCCCTTCTTCTCTGTGACAGCCTCTCAAATATTGGAAGACTGCTATAATGTCACCACTAGTTCTTCTTTTAGACTAGACGTATTCAGTTCCTGCAATCATTCATCATATGTTTTAGCCTCCAGACCCCTAATCATCTTCATTACTCTTCTCTGAACTCTAGGTTTCAACACCTTTTTTGTACCATGTGACCAAAACTGGATGCAGTATTCCAAATGTGATATTATAAAGTGGTACTAGCACTTCATGTGACTTGATGCTATCTCTCTCTTGATGCATCTTAGGACTTCATTGGCTTTTTTGCAGTTACAGCACATTGCTGGCTCATACCTATCCACTATGACTCTTGGATCACTCTCACAGTTACTGCTGTTGAACCACGTATCACTTGCACATGACCTCATCCACACAATGGTCTCATGTAGATATTAAACAGGAGGAGCTTTATGGTACCTGACACATCAGAAGCTTTGGGCTCAATCTTTCACTTTCTGCCAACACCAACTGAAACCAAACACAGAAAAAGAAAGAGAACCCACACAATGTAAACACCATAATACTGCATTGCCTCACTCCTAATCCCTATAGCTGTTACCATGATCTGTGGAATTGAAAGCTCCTGAAAGAAGAAAAGGGTCAGAATGGTTGCACCACCCCCAACTCAGCTCTACCAAAGCTCTTTAGCAAGTTTAACCAGTGCCATTTCAGCATTATGTTCTAGTCTGAAATTTGACTGAAAAGGATCCAGATTATTTTTTCTGGGGTTCTGAAATTACCTCTGAATACCCCCAAAAATGGGGGTTGGCAATTGAGCAAAAATTATTCAGAATTGTTGGGCCCAGCAATAGCTTCCAACAGAGGGGGCATACCACCTTCTTCTTCAAGGAAGTTGGACTATCACCCCACAACAACAAATTTGACACTGTCCATGTCTCCAAACACATACTACCTCTAAAATGGCCTCTTCTAGCCTGTAAAGTTCTGGATCTAATAAACAGTTGATTGGGTTAGCAAGCACAAGGGCCCTGTTTACTTTTAGATGATGAGTAATACATGTAGCATTGTACATGACCCAGAGCCCCTCTCCAAGGGAGATGGCTGGTTAAAAAAATGAAATATAAATAAATAAAAACATGCCAACAGAGATTAGAGAATTTTTTCACTTGGTATAAGAAGATTGGAACAATACAATGCTTCACAATCCCCTTATTTCTATTTTTATTTATCTATTTCAGTTTGTCTGATATATTATCTATGAAAAGTTAAATATATTAATTTATCTGCTGCCTACTAAAGCTACCAATCCATTACTCTGAGTGTCCCAAGAAAGCAGGATATAATAAGTATAAATAGATATGTTTTGTTTAAATTGTTATATATTATGGAGAGAACAGTATTTCTGTGTTAGTGAAATTACAGATTAGATATATCAGCAGTTTATTGTGTTGCAAATAAATTCTAGTAAAAGCAATCTTAACAGTTGAACCAAATTTGCTAATCATTAGGAAAGCAATTCAGAATTGAATTGTTGATATAACAACATACTTATATTAATCTATGGTTAAGATTGGAGTGTTGTGTACTGTTCTGATCACTAAACTCTTGGGAAAGATATCAAAATGTGAGGAACCAAAGTTAGGAAACAGTGAGTTTCAGCATATGAAATTCTTTTAGTTTACAACAAAGGAAGAAAAGGGGAGACATAAAAAGATATATAAAGCCATGCACATCATAGATAACAGGGAGAGAGAGGGTTTTTCTTCCTAACTCACTTTCGTACAACTAAGTAATTTTTTGGAACTAAATGTCAGGGGATTTAGGACCAGCAGAAGGAAATCCCTCACAACACACACACACACACACACAAACACACGCACACGCACACGCACCCCCCCCTCGGTGAATAACAGTAGAATGTTGGCAATGGTAGCAAATTTGGATTGTTTTAAAAAAGAGATGGGAGAGGGTCATTTAGAATCAGGTTATCAGTTGCTACTGATATCATCGGCTCTTTACCATTTCTTGAATCACAAGCAGTATGCATTCTATTCTGATTTTTGAGAACTAACAGTGGAAGGAATTTGTCATCCTCCAGTCCAGGGAATATGGCCATTATGTGACACAAAATCTTCTCCTATGGCCGTGGTGGCGAACCTATGGCACGGGTGCCAGAGGTGGCACGCAGAGCCCTCTCTGTGGGCATGTGCGCCGTCGCCCCAGTCCTAGGCCTTCAGCTGGGTTTTATAAAACGTTTTTGCTTTAGGCCTCCGCCACCGTGTGCAAAAAAAAAAAAGGTTCAATCAATCAATCAATTTCAACTTCTCACGGGGAAAAAAAAGATCTTGCAAAGTTGGAATTGATTGATTGAACTTTATTTTTAGTCCCACACAGCGGCGAAGGAAGTGACGCATTGGAACTGGAAAGAAGGTGCCGTTTGGGGGTGGGGGAAGTGACAGGAGCAGGACGCTCCATGTGAGGGGTGGGGCAGGGACTGTGCATGGGGTGGAGAAGCAACGCGGCGGCGCTAGCATGGTGGTAGACCAGTTGCTTCCCTCCCCCTGCCAGACACCTGCTGAAGCCACGCAGGGTAGGTTGCTGGGCCCGCCCCCGCCCAGATACCCTCGCCTCCCCCAAGCGTTTTTTTTACTAACCTGCCTTTCAGCTGCATTCCGTTTCTCCGTTCGCTTCTCAGCCTTCGACACGTGTTTGTGGGACAAAAAAAAAAAGTTCCATGAGACTTCTAACTTCTCGCGAGATCTCAAGAAGTCTGATGGAACTTTTTTTTTTGTCCCACAAACAGGTGGCGAAGGCTGAGAAGCGAACGGAGAAACGGAATGCAGCTGAAAGGCAGGTTAGTAAAAAAAACGCTTGGGGGAGGCGAGAGCATCTGGGCGGGGGCGGCACCGGCAACCTTACCCTGCACGGGGGCGGGAGAAGGGCGCTCTGCGAGGGTTGGGTGGGAGCGGCGGGAGAAGGGTGCTCTGCGAGGGTTGGGTCGGAGCGTCATTGGGCGCAATACGCGAGGCGGCAAACAGCCGCGCCATGCCGAAACCAGCTGTTTGCTGCCTCCTGCCCAATGCCGCTGCCCTGAGGCCGCAGAACAAGCTGGGCGGAGGTAAGGAACTGGGTCAGGGTGGTGGGAGAAGGACGCTCTGTGAGGGCAGCGGCATTGGGCAGGAGGCGGCAAATGGTCGGTTTCGTCGTGGCGTGGCTGTTTGCTGTCTCACGTATTGTGCCCAATGCCGCTCTGACCCAACCCTCGCAGAGCGCCATTCTCCCGTCACTCCGACCCAACACTCGCAGAGCGCCCTTCTCCCGCTGCTCCGACCTGGTTCCTTACCTCTGCCCGGCTTGTTCCACAGCCTCATTGCAGTGGCATTGGGTGCGACGCGCGAGGTGGCAAATGGCCGTGGCCGGAGGCAAACAGCCGCGCCATGCCGAAACCAGCCGTTTGCCGCCTCCTGCCCAGTGCCGCTGCCATGAGGCCGCGGAACAAGCCGGGTGGATGTAAGGAACCAGGTCGGGACTCTGCGAGGGTTGGGTCGGAGCGGTGGGAGAAGGGTGCTCTGCGAGGGTTGGGTCGGATGCACGTGGGGCTACTGCCTTGCTTTCTGTGCCGTTTCGGGGCTGGGCTGGACTGGGCGCGGAACCTCCATGCCACTTCTTCCCCTGCGGACATCGGGAGTACCCAACCTGCCTACCCCTCATCCCGGGGCAGCTGCCACCGTCCTGCGCTCTCCAGCCCATCGCCGGTCAGCCGGGCACACCGAGTTCGGGCCTCGGGCAGATGGAGCCTGGAGGGGAGTGAGAGCCGTGGCTGCCCGGCTCCTCCACCTGAGGGCGCGTGCGGGGAGAGGCGCCTCCCAGCTCGGTAAGCCGCGGTCTGCCCGCGAAAGGAGGAGGAGGATGGAGGAGGAGGGCTGGCCGGGGATGGGTGCAGCACTGTCCACGGGGGGCATCTGACCAGCCCCAGCCTGGAGGGGGGGAGAGGCTGAGGGAGCCCGAAGGGAGGCATCCTGGCGTGCCTGGCTTGCCGGCGATGGGCTGGAGAGCACCGGACGGCGGCAGCTGCCTCGGGGCGAGCGGTAGGTGGGGTGGGTGCTCCCGATGTCCGCGGGGGAAGAAGCAGTGAGGAGGCTCCACGCCCAGCCCAGTCCAGCCCAGCCCCGGCACGGCACAGAAAGCGAGGCAGCAGCCCCATGTGCGTCCCCGTGCGCGAGTACGCCCCTGCCCTGCCAGGCAAGCGGAGCCACGGCATCTGCAACAGAAGAGTGCAGGTGGGCAGCCGGGGCTCTCAGTCCCTTCTAGCCTCCATCTGCCCAAGGCCCGAGCTTGGCGCACCTGGCTGGCCGGCAACGGGCTGGAGACCTCCGGACAGCGGCAGCTGCCCCAGGACAAGTGGTAGGTGGGGTGGGCGCTCTCGATGTCCATGGGGGAAGAAGCGGCGAGGAGGCTCTACGCCCAGCCCAGCCCCGGCATGGCACAGAAAGTGAGGCAGCAGCCCCATGTGCATCCCTGTGCGCGAGTGCACCCCTGCCCTGCCAGGCAAGAGGAGCAGTAGCATCTGCAGCAGAAGAGTGCAGGCGGGCAGCTGCTTCTTCCCTTGTGGACATCGGGAGCGCCCACCCTGCCTACCCCTCGCCTGGGGCAGCTGCCGCCATCCCGTGCTCTCCAGCCCGTCGCCAGCCAGCCAGGCGCACTGAGCTCAGGTCTCGGGCAGATGGAGGCCAGAGGGGAGTGAGAGCCGCTGCCCTGCCAGGCAAGTGGAGCCGCAGCATCTGCGGCAGAAGAGCACAGGCGGGCAGCGGAAGGCACGAGCCCCGATCCTAGCACAGCCCCTCTCCACTCTCCTCCCCTCCTCAGAAGAGCTGTCGGGCTTAGGAGCCTCCCCCCATGCCACCCCAACCCCCAGGGAAGAAAACCATCGCGAGACACTCTTCTGTTTTAACTTTTTTTCCTTATCCCTTTTTGGAGTTTTCATCCTGCTTTCGTGAGATGGCAGCATTTGGGAGGGGGTGTAGCTGCCCCCTTCCCCCCGAAGTCATCAGTTGAGCAAGACGCACACTGCCCCACCCACCAGAGACCCCCTGGATCTCCCCCAACCCTACCCGGCCCCACAGGCATCCCTCCCCAGGAGCAACATCGAGCTGGCCACGCCCACCCGGCGGGCCACACCCACCCGGTGATACATAAGTGGGTTTTGGGTTGCAGTTTGGGCACTCGGTCTCTAAAAGGTTCGCCACCACTGTCCTATGGTATATCTAGCAGGACTTCTTTTGTGCTGTTATGCTCTTATAAACTTTTCTTGATCCCAGGTAGCAATTAGAATAATAAAAGAAAGTTTATGTTAGCCAGAGAAAAGAGAAAAGCATTAAGGAAGAAACACCTAGTAATTTGTTGGTGTTATGGAAACAATGCTGTGCTCTCCAAAATAATTTTTTTTTGCTGAAATGTCCTGTTGATTTTATGTTGAAAACGAGATCCAATGTGGCTTCTCATCTCAAACAACTTCTGCTACCTACAACTGAAGAATAAACCTCCTATTCATTGCTTTCTGGTGTTCTTTCTCTAATGAAAATTTTTAACATTCTCCCTGGCAATCCTTGGTCTTTATTTGGTATTTAAAATGAAATACTTCACTTAGCAAGTTTTTATCTCTCTTTCACATGACCCCCTCCACCTTCCTACCCCAACGTTTTTCTCAGATTAACTCCCTTTATGCTGCCTACTAAGAATGTTGGGAGTTTCACAGCAGCTGCATATTTGAAAAATAATTTGATTTAAAGTAAAAAAAAGATCATTCACAGCTTTTCTATCTGGTAGAACTAATGTAGGCAAAGTGGTCTTATATGGCAACAATAGGCTTTCAGTTTTAATACTACAAATGTGACCCCTTCTGTCGCTCCAGGGAATTCTAAGGTTTCTTTCATCCCATTACCTATTTGCTTTTGATTGAAAATGATTCTAAGAAATTAAATGGCTGTGCATTTGCAAACATAACCAGTGCATTTCTATGGGTGTGTGTGAATGCAACAACACATGTGGATGAACAATTCTGTCCACCCGATAATTCTAATCCAATCCGATCATCTGCACATAGCTTTTGGTGCAAAGCACTTACATCTTGGTAGTAAGCAGAACTATATATCCTTTACACTGCATAAGGGACTTATATCGTTTTTCATTTCAAACGACTTTATTTGCACAAAGGTCTAAGTCTGTATGGTTGATTAGTTTAACTTAGCATTAACCAATTTGTTTTGCAAGAAGAAGATCCTTAATTAAAGCTCTGGAGATTCCATTCTTGAATTTAAAACACTGTTCATTTAAGTTCCTATGTCCCCATAATGAATGTTTATGTTAGGGGACACATGCATAAGGTGTTTGCATCACTTTCTTTGTTGAAACGTGTGCTGTTCCTGCAAGGCTATTTCTGTGAACCAAAAAGTAAACCAACTACTTTGGATCATCCAACGCAGTGATTTTTTTAAAAAAATAATGCTTCAATTTGATGTTTCATTCACGTTTCAGAGAAAATGGAAATCTTCATCTTATATTGATAAAAAAACTGATCAGACTATCAAAATCAATCCAGCTAGTGTTCATTCCCATGTAGAAATTTGATATAATACAGACTTTTTTCAAAGAATATTGGCTATGTTTACATTCTATTAATTTCAACTGGCTTAAAACTCAGTTTCAACACACTTCTAACCCTCTCTCTTTATTTGGAACAGTAAGTTCCAGGTAAACATATAATGAACCTTAAAACATTTCTATTCATCATATCCAATAGATTAGGCACAATGAATTTCATGTCCTCCTTGCCCAAAATGTTTTTTTTAATTGTTCTGCAATATTTTCTTTTCTCTTAAACAGTTATTTCTTGAAATCCTATATACCAAAATAAAACTGACATAGAACATTTATTTAAACTGGATTCAGAGGGAAAGCAAAAAGATTTGTCATGGAAGGTTCAGAATTTCTGGCAGTTGACCATGAATACTTGTCTGGCATTTTCATCATATATATCAGTGCAATGCTTAGAAGGCTAGGTTATCTCCAAGTATTGAATATTGTATTTATTAATAACTAAAAGCTGTGTCTAGATAACAACTTTCTTTGTTGTTGATATGAGAAGCAGGGGGAAAAAACCATAGCAAACTCTCTAGTATCAATCCAGGAAGAATTATCCCAGGAATTCTTTGGCAACAACCTCCTTGGGTTTGTGCCAAACTATCTTAACCCTTGGTATGGGGGGGGGAGGGAGGTGAGCTACAGATTTATCAAACAAATTGGTTTTCCTTTTAGTAGAGGAAAAGCAAAAACCTGTAGACACCCTGAAAGGAAAATTTGGATCTGAACTGGTTTTAATACTGTACCTGAATTCCAAAGGTAAATACATTCCAAGATTAGATGAAAATGAATTAAAACCACACTATTCATGGAAGTACTAAAAATGTATCTCTCCGAGATGGGCTTCAAGGACAACTGGCTGAGAAAGGAATGCAGCTGTATACCAAACCTACGCCTGAAATGACTGTTCTGAAAACATCTGGTTTGAATTTGATTGGATATGGGGGCTCAGTGATGGGAGGCAACTAAGAGAGGGAAAAGTTAGACTTGGGGATTTTGGCGCGTGATTGTCAGTTCTGGCTATGCATTACTGTAATTCACTTGACTTCTAGTAAACTATACCTTTCTTGATAAAGGAGTTAAGGATTGTTCTTACTTAGAGGTTCAAGCTGAGGCAGGTCTGACAGAGGCTAAAGCTTCAATATCTTGGACACATCATGTGATGGCAAAGTCACTGGAAAAGATACACAGATTTTTTTTCTTTTTTAGGTGATGTGTGTGTGTGTATGTATGTATGTATATGTATATGTATATATTTGTGTGTATGTGTTTTATATGTCCACACATACGCAAAACCAGGACTAACGTCTGATAAATAGGTTAAAAGATTTTTGTGGAAAAAGGATGTTTGTAAAAAAATGAAAAAAAAAACATTTTCTAAATGTTGGGATTGAGATGGAAATACATTTTAAGTCCTTTATGAAATAAATGCATTTCAAGGCTAGAATAGCCAGGTGAAGCAACAAACAAATTAATATGATACATTTATTAGAACAAGATAGCAGGTGATGGTGTGGTATAAAAAATAGTAACACTAAGTATTTCTCTCCATCCCAAAGACCTGTCTGTTTTACTCCTTTCCTTGCCCTTCCTAAAACTCTAATTGGGACATGAATTCATTACTGCATTTACTACCCCATTCTCCATCATTTTGCGTAAACCATTTTTCCGGTTTTAGTCTTACAGGGCAGAGCTCTGGGGAAGCATATTAGGAATGGATTTTCATGGAGAATCAGAAAAGAATAGGCTCAAACTAGCTCATCCACCTTGGGGAAATGAAATTTGTTCCAAATTACCTCCATTTATTTGTAGTCCCCCCCCCTTCATGGTATATATGTAGGAAATTGAATAATGGAAATAGGAATTCTGCTAATGGTAATGATTTCAGATCTGGATCCTTAGTATATATTTGGTCCATTTTATCATCCCAGCACTATTATGTCTGTCTGACTTGTAGACTAAGTCTCCATAGACTGGTGCAGTGATTAGAATGCAGTATTGCAGGCTAATTCAGCTCACTGCCAGCAGTTCAATCCTGACCGGCTCAAGGTTGACTTAGCTTTCCATCCTTCCAAGGTCAATAAAATGAGGGCCCAGATTGTTGGGGGCAATATGCTGACTCTGTAAACTGTTTAGAGAGAGCTGTAAAGCATTGTGAATTGGTATATAAGTTCTATTGCTAAGTGCCATTAAAGCTTTCTTTCAATTACATATCATACCAATAAAAATTCAACTAATTCCAGTTAGCTCATTAAGTTTAAGTCACTCCCTCTAGTTTATCTTCATAAAATATTTTTCTTCTCTGAAATATTTATTACGTAAATATAAAGTTCTCTTTTTCTCAAAGGATTCTCAACCTTGTTAGTATCCACGAAGAAAAAGTTGTCCTTTTAAGAGTTGCAGATTTACTTGGAACTCTTCTTTCTATTGCACTGGGAGATTTGTATTTAAATAGTCATTATAATAAAGATTGGTGTCAGATTTATATTCCAAAGTTGCGGTTAAGTCCTTTGCATTGTCAAATACTTGTGAAATTGCCTCAGTAATTTGGTAACTTTCTACACATAATTGCATCTCTGAATTACTCGTCTTTCTTCCAATTACTTGAATAATTTTCATAACATCTTTAGAACACAATTGATCTATAAAGTGAAGAGTTTTATTTAAATATTTCTCAAGCAGCTTGTTTGGAAAACAGCAAAATCCATTTGTCTCCATCTTCTTACTTCCCTTTTGTAGTCAAAGAGTAGACTTCTTCATAAATCAGCTAATGCTTCCTAGCCAATCAGAATTCATAAAAACCAGAAAGTTTCAGCCACACACAACAAAACAATCCAAAGCTATAGATTACCTAAAAATAATAAAATAAAGCCACAACTTTCTGTCTTTATATTATAGCCTTAAAAGATGCATGAACGGGATGTCCTTATATTTCACCATCAAAGTTAAAAAAAAGAAACTCCACACTTCCTGATTTTAGCTTGCCTCCAGCAACCCTCTTCCCGGTCATTTAACAATAAAGAAGTCTCAAAAATGGTGCAGATCTTCAAAAAGGAGTAACAGGCTATGTCTAAAAAAAACCCTCTTTTACTAATAAAAATAATAATCTCATAAAATGATTAAGAAATGAAAGGCATGACTTATTGTCCATTTGAGAAATAAATTCCAGAGTTGTTTGATTTTTCAACAGCGAACTGATTGCAGCCCTGTCCCCAGCTGTAGCTCCCAGAGAGCTAAGATAGGAGGTATAAAAGGCATGAGAAACACCAGTAACACCTTTTTCTCCAGAAGCAGTTGAAATTGGAGCACAACTGGAGCTATGCAAAGGCTGTACTAACCACCCATTCATCCAAAGTTACATGTCTGGTTGTGGAAAACTACTTTTAACTGCCTTCCCAAACATGTATTTCCTTGATCTGGGGTTATTGCTGGTTTAAATTCCAAATAAATGTGTTTTAGAAAGAGGAACACTTCCTCATTCAACCTCTTAGATTTTGGTAATTCAAGGCATGTCTGTCCTCTTATCTACAATTACAGATAGACTTGGCATACTGTAGCACCAGCCAGAACCTGATGGCCTAACAGTGGAGGACAGGGCGTTTGGCGTGTTATGGTCCATGGGGTCTCAAAGAGTCGGACACAACTTGTGACTGAACAACAAATAGGTGCACTTAATGACATTCCTCAACAGCCCCTAAATCAATATGCCCAGTCCCTTTCATCTGCTATAATCTTATGCTATAATCATCCCTTTCCCTACCTCTCAACCGCATCATGCCCACTCTCATTTGGAGTCAATGGGAGGGTTATGACATCACAGTGTTTGAAAATTCCTAGCTTATATTCTATTTCCAGGTGTCATGTATTCCCCAGCTCAAAATGAACAGGAAACTATACCAGCCACTTTCAAGAATTGTGGCCAGTGTGTCTCCAAGAGTGGCTAAAACAGAGCACTTGTCCTTTTCATTGGCCATCATGGCAGGGAAGCAGCCAATGCAGTCAAGAAGGACGGACACAACTGCTTGACCAACCCACTGCCTTGGTATGTAACAATAACAGAACAAAAGAGGTTAAACTGAGCTAAGCTAAAGAACAGATTATTTTTCTCAATAGAATTTACAAAAACAGTCAATTAACCAAGGCTTAAATAAAATAAATAAGCAGAGCACTGCATGCTTAAAAGAAATTTCTAGTATTAACACACCAAGAAACAGAAAAATAACCCTCCTCAAAAATCACATCATCAGACAATTGTTATAAAGCTAAAACTATTCTAGATTGCTTCATCAATTAAAGTGATGTGTCAGACATAATTAAGCATCTGGTGCCTTTGTGGTTTTATAAAACCAGGGCTTTTTTTCTCATAGAACGCTCAGAACGGAGTTCCGGCACCTTTTTTGGATGGAACCTTGTAGGGTAGGCAAGGCGGGTTGTATGACATGTGTGAGTTCCGGCACCTTATTTTTTTTACAAAAAAAGCACTGTATAAAACTATAATAGTTCAAATGAAACAATGTATATAAAACAACCTTGATCTTCAAGATGATGGATTACTCTTGGCATGTTAGATCTCCTGAACAAAGGAGTAGAGAGCTTGAACTTTATACACAGGAAATATAAGAGTGAAATCCTATGGCAAAATGTCTTGTTTTCATTCATTTTCATCACTTCACACAAAATCTGTATGGCTGTCAATAGGTGAATAGTGAATTTCTAAATCCAATTGGATTTCTGAATCAAACCGGTAGTCCTGTTACAATCATTAAATCAAATGCTTCTTATTTATTATTCAATTTGGATGATTTTTCTATATGTGTAGAAATAAGATTTTCAAATTGATCCAAGCTCAAATCAAATCGAATTGAATCAGAACAATTTATCCAGTAAGAAATGTTGAGAATTAAAGGAAAAACTTTCTTTTATGCTAAGGATGCTATAAAAGGCTCTCTTAGATAAGGGCTGGAGCAATATCAAGAGTGAGTTTTTATGGATGTTATATTGAAATATTTTAAAATTTAGATATTTAAATAGTTTCTGGCATGCTTGTCTCATAGTGAGATGCAAATGAGAAAGGTTCTTAATGCAATGAGGATTGTGCTTTATATGACCTTTTTGACTTGAAAAGAAGTGGCAAACATTAATTACATGAAGAAAAAAAGGAGTTTTTCAGGACTGAGTTAGCCTAGGCCAGGGGTGCCAAACTGCCGGCCCATGGGCTGGTTGCATCATGCGGAGGCCGTGCCCACCCCAGCTCCGGCAATGCGAAAAAAGTCACGATATGTCGCAACATGTCACGTAACACGGCGAGTTTGACACCTGTGGTCTAGGCCCTCCTTCTTACGAATCTAGACTAAGTGTGTTGGAACTGTGTGTGTGTGTGGTGGTGGTGGTGGTGGTGGTCCACAGCAAATATGGTGGAGTCTTACTTTGGGAAGGGGCTTATACATGCAAAAGCAGGATCACTGCTCCACACAGAAAACTAGAGGAATACAATTTCAGAGCACAAGATTTAGAAAGTGTATTGACTACTTAATGATTTTAATGGAAAGTTTTTGGTAGGAAAAAAATATCCATGCAAAGTAATACAGTCCATTTCTATAATGTATTGCCATTTAGGGATAACTTTGAAAAGAAGTCCAGATTATTACCATATTTACAAGTTGATTTACTTTCTCTGTTTCTAAAAGTAGCTTTCCAGATTGATGTATTTTTCCCCCCTCTGTATCTGTAGCTATAATATCTATATCAGTTTTTCTCAACTTTGGCAAATTTAAGACATACAGACTTCAACTCACAGAATTCTTGGAATTGAAGTCCAGATGTCTTAAAGTTGCCAAGATTAAGAAATATTGTGTATATGCATATTTAGGAATCCTTTCCACTGAATGAGTTGGACTCACTGCTGAATAAATAGGATTATGAATGCTATATATGATTTATAGTGGTGCAATTGATGATTAACTTTTTCATATGCTTGAAGTAGCTATGAAAGGAAAGGTATGTGAATATATAGATGCATGTGTATACATCAGGGGTCCCCAACCTGTGGGCCGTGGCCCATTATTGGTCACTGGGCCGCATGAGTGGCTGACCAGTGTGTGCATGTGCATGTGTGTGCACAGTCCCACTCTCGCGGTGTTCATGGCCGCACTCACGCAAGCGTCGCCGCAAGCATTGCAGGTGTACATGGTCCTGTTTGCACGAGCATCGCAGGGGTTAGCGGTCCCATTTGTGCAAGCGTTGCCACAAGGCGTTCATGGCCCCATTTATGCGAGTGTTGCAGGAGGATCGTGGGTGTTTGTGGCCCCACTCACATGAGCAACGGGTGTTCACCCCCCCACAAAACTATCCCTTCTTTCCCCGCTCCGGGCCGCCAACCTCAAAAGGTTGGGAACTCTGGTATACATAAACCCACAATCTCACCAAAGGCCTAAAATAATGAATAATTTTATATTTCAGAAAGAAGTATATAATATGTATGTTTGGCTTGTAATCAGGGTTTATAAGATTTGTTAAAATGATGTTAACAGATGTTAAAGCATACTTATGCTACAAGCAGACATATGGAATTCGTCCATTCATCCGCTACTTTAATTTTGCCTTTTTATTCGTGGATGTGTATTCCAAATTGATTTTCACACAAGTCCCCACATTTCTTCAATTCCCTACAGGAATCCTTTCTGTCAGATAGTATGAACAAGCATGCATCATATCTTGCTTTCGGCAGTTTTTCAGATTTATAGTTGAATATAAGAAATCTTAAAATGATCTGAGAAAAGCTTGAAATTATTTCTCAGGATCTGTGAAATGCTAATTGTTTAAGAGATGAGGGAGAACAAGAGATTTGCAAGAGAAAATGCATGTTAATTAGTGCTGGATTTTGAACGTCTGTAAACAATTATTAAATACAGATGTTTTTAAGGGGGATTAGCAAGATTTAGCATTTCTATTAGCAATGATGTTTTGAGGGGTAGGAGTTGGGGTTTCATTAGACAGAGGTGTATTGCTCCATTGGCAGTACTTGGCCACAATCAGGCTCCAATTGACAGTTCTGACTGGTACACACTCTGAAGCAAGCTCTGATATAAAGAAGTCTTGTTACATAAGATTAATTTCCTTAAGTGCCCAATCAGATCCTTTTTTTATTTTATTTTGGAACGCTTCACGAATTTGCGTGTCATCCTTGCGCAGGGGCTATGCTAATCTTCTCTGTATCGTTCCAATTTTAGTGTATGTGCTGCCAAAGCGAGCACCCAATCAGATCTTTTTGTTGATCTCCAAGAGTGGGCATATAGGAGCATTCTGTTCTGCTTCCAGAGCTATTAGAGAGTTAGCATTGGTAGCATTAAAGCTAGCCCTTGACTTACAAACATTCATTGAGCGACTGTTCAAAGTTACAATGGCACTGAAAAAGTGACTTATGAGTGGTTGTCACACAACTGTTGCAACATCCCCATGTTCACATATTCAAAATTCAGGCATTTGGCAACATGTATTTATGATGGGTTGCAATGTTTCAGGGTCATGTGATCACTGTTTGCTGGCTTCCAGCAAACAAAGTCAATGAATAAAGCTGTATTTACTTAATGACCGCATGACTCATTTAATAACTGGAATGATTCGCTCAAGATCTCTGGCAAAAAAGGTTGTAAAATCAGGCACAACTCACTTAACAAGCACCTTGCTTAGCAATGGAAATTCTGGTCTCAATTTTGGTCACAAACTGAGGACTAGTTGTAGTCACCATGAATTTTGTTAGAAAGGGTCCAAAGTACAGCTACTGTGAGCCCAGAAGTTCTAAGTGAATTGTTCACATAAAGAAATATACTCAGTGTTCTGTTCTGCTGAAGTCCCTAATCATTATGAAGAAGAGTAATGTCTTGCTCTCTCAGTTTGGGTTCCAAGTTGTGTGAAATAATTTACTGCTTTCATAGATATAAATCCAGGGAAGTCAACCTATTTTGGAAACAAACTCTCAAATTCCAAAGTAATAGGATTATTATCCTTTTATGAATGTTCAGAGATGAATTCTATCCTTATCATCTCGGCCAGAAAGTATCTGGAAGGCTGAATTAATGTACAGGTGCTTAATGTCCACTTAATTGTTTCATTCTACATGTTTAAAAATTCAAAGCTCTTGTTAAGATTCCAAGTTTTAGGAATATAATTTAACATCATACTTAACTAAGACTAAATCAAATGAACAAAATGCTTTATGTTAATTGTTGTTTTTGCCATTTTCCTTTCATCATATTTTTCTACAACAAAATTATCAGTAACACTTTCCTGTTTTGTTTTTAGTAAAAAAAAAAAGGCATCAAAGAAACTCTATTCTCTTTTCCAAACCTGGTTACTTCCAGATAACTTTCCTTATCCCAACTAGCATGACTTCTGCTTGTTATTTCTTTCTTCTGCTTCATGCAGAAACCAGATCAAAAGGTTACTCTATTCTAGAGTCTCTAGTCTGTGCTCTTCAGGCAGAAATTAGGTGTCCAGCTCAGCCATTCTGTTCTATTCAGCTGCCCCACTATCCGCCCCCTCCACCACAAAGATCCTGCAGGAGAACGGCAGTATGGACAACTGCGGGATCTGGCAGGTGAGAGCTGTGAACCACAAACACAAAGCTTTCACTGTGTCCCTGCAAAACAGACACAGTGCCCTTGCTTAATAGGGATGCTAAGGTGGCAGCTCAAGTTGGTTGTGATGATGATGATAATAACTCAAATGAGCAGGAGATCGTGGTCTGAGATGAAGAACTTGTTTTGAAGGGGAAAGTGTGAATCAGATATTACACATCAGTCATGCAAGAAGAGCAAGGTATCTAAAAAGAGAAGCCATCTTCTGGTTGGTGATTCAATTGTAAGGGATGACAATTTAGGAAAAGATGCAGAGGTTTTGAAAGAGGTCAGGTGTCTGCCAGGTGCTACTGCCAGCAGAGACAAGAGTCGTATTTTTAAGATAGTCAAGAATGCCAGTAAGGACTTTGATGTTGATGCTCTTGTACATCTTGGGACGAATGATCTGTCCCAAAACAATGTACTCTCTGTGCAGAATGATTTCCAGAGCTTGGGGCAGGAACTTAGTAGGATAGGCTGCAGGCTTACTTTTTCAGAGGTTTTACCTGTATATAAGGAACAAAAAGGAAAAGGCCAGCATATAGCGGAGTTCAATGTGTGGCTAAAGGAGTGGTGTAAAGGGGAAGGCTTTGGTTATATTAGTCACGATATCTGCAGTTGGTCTGATGAAAAACTGTACAAAGAAAGGGACTGAATTATTTGGCATTAAATTCACGGATTTTATGGGAAAACACTTAAATTAAACAATGGGACAGTTAATTGAGGTAGAACATTTCTGTACCCAGCAATCTAAAATTAATAGGGTTATCAGTGCTTGTAACAGATGTTTGTGCAGGTAAGACTATCAATCTTGCTGTCAAGGAAAATCAAGCTTTTGATAGTGTGTGCCCTACCATGTGCACTAATCAAACAGGTGGTAAGGAAGTAGGGGAACTCAGGCACCACACAGGTTATGTAGAAAGTCAACACAGGGTCAGTAAAAAAGGATTCAAATGTCTTTATACCAATGCACAGAGTATGAGGAATAAACAGGATGAATTAGAAATTCAAATAAATGAGGGCAGATATGCTATTGTTGCCATTATGGAAACTTGGTGGCATGAAACCCACAAATGGAATATACAGCTAGAGGGATTTAAATTATTTAAAAGAAACAGACCAAATAAAAGAGGAGGTGAAGTTGCACTAAATATAACGAAAAAACTACATCTCTACAGAAATAGAGCACAACGATAATGAGAACTGTCTTGAATGCATCTGGGTCAATATAAAAGGGAAAAAATGACATTGCCATAGGTGTATAATATGGGCTACCCAACCAAAGAGGAAATAACTAAGGTATGTAGGAAGTACATCACAATAGTAGTGAAGGACTTTAACTACCTGACATCAACTGGGAGACAAACTCTGTACCAAGTGGAAGATCAAACAAGTTCCTGACAAACCTAGCAGAGAACTTTGTCTCCCCAAAAGTAGAGAAGAGAACTAGGGGATCAGCCATATTTGACTTAATTCTCACTAACAGAGATGAAATGATAGAAGGTGTTGAAGC
The DNA here is from genome assembly GCA_023970755.1 of Azemiops feae. Lineage (NCBI taxonomy): Eukaryota > Metazoa > Chordata > Lepidosauria > Squamata > Viperidae > Azemiops > Azemiops feae. The sequence continues at coordinate 4,632,128 of JALGBA010000018.1, forward strand.
TATAGTAACCTTGGGGGGGGAGTATTCATGCAATATTGGAATTCAACATTATGCAAGCATAAGCAATAGAACAAAGTCAAACTAGAGTTTTGGACTTTAAGAGAGCTAATTTCAATAAACATAGAGAGAGCTTGGGAAGGATTCCATGGATGAGAATCCTCAAGGGGAAAACAACTCAAGAAGCTTGGGAAACTTTGAAAAGTGAGATTATAAAAGACCAGTCTAGCACAATACCAATCAAGAAGAAAAATAACAGCTCTCAAAAGAAACCAGCATGGCTGCATGATAAATTGAAAGACAAAAAGGACAAGTATAAAAAGTGGAAAGAGGGGTACATAACTAAGACAGAATATCTGCAAATAGCCTGAGCCTGCAAAGATGAAGTGAGGAAAGCTAAGGCTCAAAATGAATTAAGGCTTGTGACAAAAGTCAAAAATAACAAAAAAAGGAGCTTCTTTCAACATGTAAAAGAAAAAAGAAAAAAGTTAAGGAAATGATTGGTTCATTAATGGGAGAAAATGGCAAGAAGGTGACAAGCAACAGGGAGAAAGCAGAACTGCTTAACCATTTTTTGTATCCGTCTTTACATAAAAGGAAAAAACAGTCCGACCTATCAAAAACAGTACCATAAAAACAGATTAGAAATACAAGTTAAAATAGGCAAGAAAATGGTGAGTGAGCACCTGTCCACCCTAGATGAGTTCAAATCACCAGAACCAGGTGGATTATACCCCAAGGTTCTGAAGGAACTGGCAGACATGATTTCAGAACCACTGAACTATATCTTTCAAAGATCCTGGAGCATGGCAAACTACCAGGGGACTGGTAAAGAGCTGATATGGTTCCCATCTTTCCTTCAGTTTTCATAATTTTCAGATTTATCCGGACTGTAGTATTATTAACTTCATTTCAATATATTTCTGCCCCCCATAGACATTAATTCGCCGCTTCCGTCTATGGAAGGGTGGGGATGTAGTACCCTCCCTTCTCATTTTCAGAGGATTTTTTGCTTCTTGGGGATCTTTTCCAGGAAATCAATTACAAGATAGGAGAAAGAAGATTGATATTCTCACCCAGTTCCAAGCACACTGTTCACCATTGTTCTGGTTAGTGCTTTTGGAGTTAGACTGTCAGTAGACTGCTTTTGGAGTTAGACTGCCAGTTAGACTCCCAGTAGACTGGGCTAGTCAGTGAGGTGTGGCTAGCCTTTCTCCTGTCGGGTTGGAGGACTTCCTCTGGATTAAGTGGATCAACCGCTGTCATTTTGCGATCAGCGGGGCCCTCTCCTTTTTCATTGCTTCTCCGGGGCAACTTTAGACCCATTTAGGGTCCTCTGGTAGGGCAAAACCAGCCGTGGGGTATAGAGTTCCACAATCCCTCAGCCATATCGCTACGATGCAAGACCAGAAGTCCTCAACATCTAAATCAATGATTTGGATGAGGGGATAGATGGGGAACTCATCATATTTGCAGATGACACCAAGTTGGCAGGAACAGCAAACACTCCAGAAGATAGACTTACTATACAGAAGGATCTTGACACACTTGAACATTGGGCACTATCTAACACAGGGGTAGGCAACCTTAAACACTCAAAGAGCCACTTGGAGCCGTTTCCCACCAAAAAGAAAACACTGGGAGCCGCAAAATCCTTTTGACATCTAAAATGAAGATAACACTGCATATATCGTTTTTTACCTTTGTGCTATGACTGTTCGAAGTTACAACGGCACTGAAAAAAGGGACATATGACCATTTTTCACACTTATGACTGTTGCAGCATCCCCAGGGTCATGTGATTTACATTCGGATGCTTGGCAACTGATTCATACTTATGACGTTCAGTGTCCCAGGGTCATGTGATCAACTTTTGCAACTTTTTGACAAGTGAAGTCAATGGCTGGGGGGGGGGTGGCCAGCTCATCACTCAGGTTGCGGGCTGCCTGTGGGTGGGGGGAAATCCGTGGGTCTCTGGTGAAGGGGGGTGGGACTGGGGTGGGTGCCTTCCTTCCCTCCCTCTCTCCCATTGTCCCTTTCTTCTTTCCTTCTTTTCTTCCTTCCTTCCTTTCCTCTTTGTCCCTTCCTCCTTTCCATTGTCCCTCCCTCCTTCCCATTGTCCTGCGCTACGCTGCCCAGACCCCAGCCTGGTTTTGGCAGGCACCAGAGCATTCTCACCACACGGAGCGGCCGGGGGCGAAGTGAACCGGTGACATCACGGCCCTGCCTGTGCACGCACAGAGGCAGAGGAGAGCGCATGCTTGAAGGTGGCTGCGCACGTGCCCCTCCTTTGCCCGGGGTTGCCGCTTGACCCACCGCGGCTGGGCGTATCACATGGCTGGCAGCTTTTGATGGCGCTGCTGGGGCGGCGGACAGGCAAGGGGGGCTTCTCCCTCCGAGGGTGGGGGGAGAAAGATGCATTCTCCAACCAGCTCTTCCTTCCCCTTCTCTGGGCTGGGCTGCAATCTCGCCTGCTGCTTCTACGCCTCCTCCTTCCTCCTTCCCCCCCTTGGAGAAAAAAAGAAGAAGGCAGGCGGTGGGGCAGGGGGTTTCCCTATCCCGGATGCTCTGAGAAGGAGTTTCCCTTCCTTGCCTGCAGCCCCACCCTGGATTGCTGGCATCCTCCGCCGGAGAAATCCCTATCTTTTCAAGAGAGGCAGAAGCAATTGCCCTTTTGCAAGCAGGAAATCTTGCGGGTCTCCTCGGGAGGAAGGAAATCCCAGATGCGGGGCAAGCCAGGGAAAGTGTGTGTGTGTGTGTGTGTGGGGGGGGGAAATCCCCGGCTGCAATTCCCGTGCAAGATTTTCTGCTTGCAAAAGGGTGATCGCTTCTGCCTCTCTTGCAAAGACAGGGATTTCTCCGGCGGAACAAAGCAGAGAGGATTGCTGGCATCCTCTGCCGGAGAAATCCCTATCTTTGCAAGAGAGGCAGAAGCGATCGCCCTTTTTCAAGCAGGAAATCTTGCACGGGAATTGCAGCCGGGGATTTCTCCCCCCCCACACACACTCTTTCCCTGGCTTGCCCCGCATCTGGGGTTTCCTTCCTCCTGAGGAGACCCGCAACCCCCTGCCCCACCACCTGCCTTCTCCTTTTTTTCTGCAAGGGGGGGAGGAGGAAGGAGGAAGCATAGAAGCAGCGGGCGAGGTTGCAGCCCAGCCCAGAGAAGGGGAAGGAAGAGCCGGTTGGAGAATGCATCTTTCTCCCCCCACCCCCAGAGGGAGAAGCCCCCCTTGCCTGCCCGCTGCCCCGGCAGTGCCGCCAAAAGCTGCCAGCCATGCGACACGCCCGGCTGCGGTGGGTCAAGCGGCAACCCTGGGCAAGGGAGGGGCGTGCGTGCGGCCACCTTCAAGCATGCGCTCTCCTCTGCCTCTGTGCGCGCACAGGCAGGGCCGTGATGTCACCGGTTCACTTCGCCCCCGGCCGCTCCGTGTGGTGAAAATGCTCCGGTGCCTGCCAAAACCAGGCTGGGGTCTGGGCGGTGTAGCACAGGACAATGGGAGGGAGGGAGGGACAATGGAAAGGAGGAAGGGACAAAGAGGGAGGGAAGGAAGGAAGGAAGGAAGGAAGGAAGGAAAGAAGAAAGGAAGGGACAACGGGAGAGAGGGAGGGAAGGAAGGCACCCACCCCAGTCCCACCCCCCTCCACCAGAGACCCATGGATTTCCCCCCCCCCACACACACACACTCTTTCCCTGGCTTGCCCCGCATCTGGGGTTTCCTTTGAATCAACCAATTCCCACCTCGCGAGATCTTTTTCCCCTGTGAGGTTGGAATTGATTGATTGAACTCCCACTTTTTTGGGGGGGGCTGCTCTGGGAGCCTCAGGAGAAGGCTCAAAGAGCCGCATGCGGCTCCGGAGCCGCGGGTTGCCGGCCTGTGATCTAACAAAATGAAATTCAGTGGTGAAAAAAGTAAGGTTCTATATTTAGGCAAGAAAAACCAAATGCACAGGTATAGTATAGGTGGCAGCTGGCTCAATAGTAGTAACTGCGAGAGGATCTTGAAGTCCTAGTGGACAATCACTTAAATATGAGCCAGCAGTGTGCTGCAGCTGCCAAAAAAGCCAACACAGTGCTATGCTGCATTAACAGAGGATAGAATGAAAATCACATGAAGTGTTAATACCTCTTTATAATGCCATGGTAAGACCAAAGTAGGAATGCTGCATCCAGTTTTGGTTGCCACGATGTAAAAAAGATGTTGCGAATCTAGAAATAGTGCAGAGAAGAGCAACAAAGATGATTAGGGGACTGGAGGCTAAAACATATAAAGAACAGTTGCTGGAATTGGATATGTCTAGTTTAATGAAAAGAAGGACTAGGGGCGATATGATAGCAGTGTTCCAATATCTCAGGGGTTGCCACAAAGAAGAGGGAGTCAAGCTATTCTCCAAAGCACCTGAGAGCAGAACAAGAAGCAAGGATGGAAACTAATCAAGAAGAGAAGAAACCTAGAACTAGGGAGAAATTTCCTGACAGAACAATTAATCAGTGGAACAGCTTGCCTCCAGAAGTTGTAAATGCTCAAATACTGGAGGTTTTTAAGAAGAGATTGGGCAACAATTTATCTGAAATGGTATAGGGTTTTCTGCTTGAGCAGAATTGGAGTAGAAGTCCTCCAAGGTCCCTTCCAACTCTGTTATTCTAAAGCAAGGCTCTATAACCTCTTCATTTTTTAATGGAGGACTTATTTATTTATTAGATTTCTATTCCATCTTTCATTCCAAAGCTTAAGCCTGCTCTTTGTTTTCATCATGCCATAGGTCAGCCTTTGCTTCTGCTTTAGTTTATTATCTTCAGCTTGCACAGATAATATTGGTGCCCATGCTACCAGAGGATAGTATTCTTTTTAGTTTCTAAAAGCAAAATACATGTTAGGGGTAGCAGGTAGGCATGATGGTTCTTAGATTTCTATTGCTTGACATTAATCACATTGTAGGGAATATTTTATAAGTCTTTATATCAATTACATGATTACTATCTGTTGCAACAATCAGAACACAAATGGAGAAGCTATTGTGTGCTCTGGAATAATAGACAATTGCCAGCAAAGTTATGGAAGAGAAATGTCTGTTTTGGAAATGAACCACTCCCAAAAGCTCTTAAGATGTTATTTCATCCAGTTTTTGTTTTTATAGTCAGTTTTAAATCCCCTGAACCAAACCATTGGATCCAAACAGTAGATGACAAAAAGAAATGACTGAAGAAATGGAGACATCTTGTGGCAATAGTATATATTGCACATACAAAAAAAAATGAAGGAGATGAAACAAAAAGATTATAGGTTTTTGGAATTAATGGCCCATCTAAGAATGCGATACTTCTTCACTTTGCTTATTTTTTTTTTACATAGGGTCTAAGACACAATACATGTACTTACTGTCATCTTTTCATGCATTTTTCTAAATTGTGAGACATTGTCGCAGGATTACTGTTATAGATCTGCTTAATTGGCCTGCTCAATTGGTGGTGACCCATTTGCTCTCAAATGAACATGTACTAATTCTTCTTTAGTTTTGTGACAGTTTCAGAACTTTCACCAATAACATCAGCATTCTTCTGCACTTCTTGAAATCCTTGAAAATTTTCTCAAAAGAAGTTTTTTCAAAGATACCTTGAACCTTTAATTATGTCAAAACCAGAACTAACTTTAGACTATATAAACAATGTTGTGCTTCAGTGGTTAGATGGCCTAGATATTGATATTTGAACATAGATCTTTTTAACATTTATATTTTATTGGATTCTAGTAATCTAGTTGAAATGTTAATAAATATTGCTGGTCCATGTATGATATACCATATGCTAAATAGATAAATAAATAAACTTTAGACTCTTTCTCACGACAACACTTTCAGTTTGCTGTTTTTCCTGAGGATTACACAATGGAGGAAGGATTAAATTCATTACTATCATAATGGCTGCTATTTACCTTTGCTTACCTACCATGTTTCCCCGAAAATAATACCTATCCTGAAAATAAGCCCTAGCTTGATTTTTATGTTTGTGCCTAATATAAGCCCTACCCCCAAAATAAGCCCTAGTTAACACCCTGCCCACTCTATAATGTCTGGTTGCATGAGGTGGGGCGAGGTGGGGCGAGGCGCACACATAAAAATCAAGCTAGAGTGAGGGTGGGAGGGTGGAGCTGCCCCATGCACCCCGCACCTGCTTACCTCAGGACCACCATAGCCAGGCCTCCCATGCCCCGACACTTGCCTCACCTCCCGGCGGCGGCACCAACAACCCCATCCAGCAAGACCCTATGTGGCTGCTGCCAGCCCACTTCTTCTGCGGCCACTTGCCACTGCTTGCATTCATCACACCTGGCCCTGGCCTTCAGAAAAGGCCTCTGCAGCTGAGAACAGAGCCCTGGGTTGATGCACACGTCGCCCCCCAGCCTCTGTTTCACTGGCTTCAGGTGAAATGGAGGCTGGGGGCAACACACGCAAGCAGCAAGCAGCCGCAGAAGAAGTGGGCTGGAGGTGGCCACGTGAGCTCCTGCTGGACAGGGCTGTTGGTGCCACCACCCCGAGGTGAGACGGTGGAAAAAATAATACATCCCCTGAAAATAAGACCTAATGCCTCTTTTGGAGGCAAAAAAATTATAAGACTGGGTCTTATTTTCAGGGAAACATGGGTATGCTTATTAGTTACATTTGACCATTTGTTTTAATTATCTTGGAAAGCCACATTCTATGTGTTGTGATAGGAATGGGGAGAGAATACGTAATAAAAGATCCAAAGGTGCTTTTACAAGAGGCAACTGGACTTTCTTGTTTTTCTTTGAAGACATTTTGCTTGTCATCCAAGAAGCTTCTTCAGCTTGGATGAGAAGCGAAATGTCTTTAAAGAAAACAAGAAAGTCCAGTTGTCTCTTGAAAAAGGACTTTTGGGACAACCATGACTTGGATGACTGAGAAACTCCATAGACATGCAATAAAAGAGATTAGATTACTTATGAAAGCTTTCTTCAACTTCTTACGTCCAGATATATTTGATTACAATACCTGTCCTCATCAATCTCCAAATATTCTTTTATGTTTGAAAAAGGGAATGTGAATGCACTAGGCATTCTTACATAACATTCCCAGAGATTGAAGCTATTTCCTATGAGCTCCCAATAAGGATTTTTAATATCAGGGGATTTGAAGTTAAATAGATAATTTATTCAAGTACCAAGCCTGTGCTTATGCTCACTTCAAACATATTGATGTTAATATATATGGCTTTCTCTCTTGATCCGTGAATATAGTACTCAGGTCCACATAATTTATGTAGGAAGTGGCTATAAAATGTTTAAAAAATAAACTTTAATAAGTGCCTATTCAAAATATTAACTAGATTGCCTTTTCCCATTTTGCTTGGTTTTTAAAATAATTACTCTGAACTTCAGGTTTTGGTTTCAAAGACAAAAGATTATTATGAGTGTTTGTTGGTTCAATGAACAGTCTTGGGTAAACAATTCAATCTCGAATTAGCAATTCTTAATTTATGCTATCTGTTAGTTGTAGATGTTAACTAGAAAGCAAGAAAAAAAAAGAAAGGTCTTAAATCAAGAGTTATCAAATTTGCTTGCAACTACCTAGTCAGTGACATTCCTCAGTTTAGGAAGCCTAATTTAAGTAATTAGGTGTTCTTCAAAAGTGAGATCTCCATCAATGTTGCCTCCTAGTAACTTCAAGGAATTCTCAATGTAGTTTTCATAGCAAAAATATGACAATATTTTACAACTGGCACGCCAAATATGACAATAGTTTACAAATGAACAAGCAAAATTGTTGAAAACAATTGTCAGTTCTGATGGATCTCAGAGGGCTGCAGACGAGCAATTTTGGGGCTGCAAAAGGGTTAAGGCTGCTTTAAAGAGTATTGGAGGTCCAAGAAACAAAGCTGGAAGCAAATCTGTTAGAAGCCCAGAATTAGAAAAGCGGTAGCTTCATATTTATTCTGCATTGGTAAATAAAGAGTGTTCTGTTCTTGCAAAGAAGACATCGAGACGAGGCTGGTTCACAACAAAGATCTCTTTATTGAAACACGCTCACAGAACAGAAACAAGAACACAATGGCCACTGGTCTTTTATATCCCCTTGCAAGGGGATGCACCTCCAATCATTGCAGGCTATTCTCCCGCCTTGCGCATGCGCGCAAGGCCGGAGACAGCCTGTCTGGGTCCCGGGCAGACACGTGGTCTGTCCGGGTCTCTGCAGCCTTCCGGCAGCCTTCCTGAGCCTTGCTGAATGACTCAGCAAGGCCCAGGACATAACAGAGCATTGCTGAATGACCATGCTTCAGCTTATGTTCTGATCTAATCTGCTTTCAATGCATACTGTTAATATTAGCATCTAAAGTGAAGTTAACATTCAGTGCAGTTCTGTATCTGTGCAGTAATCTTAGCTCAGTATGAACTATAGAGATACCTGACAAATAAATAAGGCTCTGTTAAACTTAAAAAATGACTTTTTCTCCCTTATATTTAGCATCCTGCGGCATCACTCCTAGGATATAGCAAATAAAGCTCCATCTTCCCATATTGATTTTTTATTTACTAAAGGCAACAGTTTCTGCCAGTCCAATTTAAAATCCACCTAAGGGCCTTACTCTACCAAATGCAAAATTCCTTCAGCTCAGAAGGAGTTTAATCAGCTGCATTGCTAACTTTCCTGTAACCCTGAAGTACCAGGCATCAGCCATGCTCAAACTGATGCTTATGAATATCCCTGAGATGTGAGCAGGAATCCTCCCACTAAATGAAATTGTCTTAGGTAGAAAATAGATATATGTAGATTGTAGAAGCAACATCTTGGATATTATGCTACTTCTCATTAATTTTGCTTGGGATGGCAAATTGGTTGAGCCTACACTTTATTAAAGATTCCATGTTCAATCTTCACCATTGGTAAATAAACTAAAAAAATCCCATGTTAACTCTCAGAACGCCTCTGAGTGTTCCTGTAGTTGATGAATCACCTTTTCTGACTACACTAGCTGGTGATTTTGGTGTAGCAATATTTCTTATTATTGTTATAGCTAATGAACATCTAGATGTCTAGCACCCCAATTCAATATAAGGAAGATTTAAATATTTTTCATAACATCTGGGATTATTTGTAATAAATGCATAAACAATTTATTTGGAAAGAACTGGAGTCAATTATGGATTCAAATGCACCGGCCCTATGAATCTCTACTGTTTGGGGCCAGTCCTGCTGACTTTGGAGCACATTTAGTCTTGATTCACGACAGCTGGACTATTGCCTATTTTCCAGATAAGCCATCTGTAATTCAGCCCAGCATTATCCCATCATCTAAGAAAGCAAGAGAAGACAGAGTTGTCCCAATATAATTTCCCCCAAAGGGCAACTTGATTTTTATCTTTATTCCATACAAAGCTACCACTGAACTGTATTTCTTCAACATTGGGGCTGGACACAATGAAGAAGTTTAAGAGGCCCAAGAGACGAAACTGGCAGAATGGAGGTCAGGAAAAGCTGGGGATCTGCCATAACTGCTCTCCAGTCTGAGAATAAAAACATTAATCCAGATAAATTGATTCCAATTTTTTAAGTCAAAGAATGTTCTATTAACTCATTTAACATATACAGGTAAAGGCACATATAAGCCATATTTGATTCCCTGTCCAAGCAGTTTTCTTGGCAACCATATGACGGTAGTTTGCCATTGTCTTCTTCTGGAATGTTTTTTGACCCTATTATAACTCTGGGATGCCCAGATGGTTCCTAAGTATTCCAAACTTTGATCCAGCTTAGCTTCCAAACCTACATAAGGTTGTCCATGTGATGCTGCCTGCTGACACCTGGTTAATGTGACTTGTTTTTATATCAAAATCCAACTGCTTTTAGCAAATAATACATTCTTATTGAGAAACTCTTTTTGTAATTTCAGTTTTATGAAGCCAGGTCAGACTTTTTCATTTAAGTGAAGCATTATCAGATCCAGCAAAGAAAAGCATTCAGATTCAGATTTATTATCTAAAATAATTCTTGCATTCATATATGAAATGGATAGCATTTGACCACCCATATTAACCACCTAAAATATTAAAAAGTGATCCAGTTCAAATGTTCCAATAATTAAGTCCAATATTTTCAGACTGCTGTGTAATCTGCATGTCAGTTGATGATTTACAAGCCTAACTTGCAAGAGTTTCTGAAAGCTTTAATCTTTTTCTTCTTTTGTTCTGAGAATGGCTGATGGGACTCTTTTCACCCTGGATGCTCCTTGATGTTATTTATTTCTTCTGAATTTTGTTCATTCTGACTGCAACAAATAATACTAGTAAGACATTTCTTTTCAATTCAAAAGCCATTTGGAATTACTTTGGGTTATATAGATGAAATAATTACTACAATTATATGCCTATATATGTAGTAAAATTACATTTTTTAAACTCTACCATAAAATTGTTGCCTTTCATCAAAGAGCACAGAAATGTAAAAAGTCAATTGCTTGTTTCATGATTCACCAAAAATAATGTCTTCTGACAAATAGATAATGGACTAGTTATAGATGTAGGCCTATGAGATTAGAACAGAAACGCTTAAAAATAATCACAGCAAAAGCCAACCTTAAAGATAAACCAAAATTTGCAGTTTGAAGCTGGGAATTAAAAGTGTCCAAATTTAAGGGTAAAGAAGAAGAACAGTCAAAGGGGCACCAGAGTGGACTATATAATGACTATCTAATAAATTATTCTAGGTGTCAGAGGGTATACTCTGAAATTTCTGAAAGCTTAGGGCAAAGTTTTGCAAACTTGTCAACTTTAAGATGTGAGATTGGAATATTCTGGAAATTGAACTCCACACATTTTAAAGTTGCCAAGTTGTAAAACACTGAACTAGGATAAAACAGCCTTTCTGTATGGCTTACTTCCAGCATTTGGTAAACTTAAATATACTGTGGCTGAACTCAGGTTTTAGGCTACCATATCCAGATAGAAAAAGTCTGAATTCATACTACTTGAAGATAGCAAAAAGAGTCAGAAAACTGCTATCTAGTGGTGTGAGGTTTTATTATAATTTATAGATGTTATATGGGTTATGGTGCTTCTAGAAGAGGTGGGTGATCATTCTGATTTTAGTCTTAAATTATTCACCCCCATGACCACATTTGAGCACTCTAGAAATACAATTGAAGCATCTTCATCTTAATTTTCTCTGTATTTGGTGACCAGCCTATTCTCTCTCATAGGGATACCTTCCAGATGGTACAATCATTGTTGTCTGAAAGAGTAGCTGGAAAAAAAAATGTGTATGTGGGGGACAGGAGGAATGCTAATTTATTTGTGTTTTGTCTTGTTTCAACTACTTTTGGGGAGGCTTGAAAGAAGCTGGAATCATTATTGTCTGAAAGTTTCTGGAAAACTGGGAAAATGCAAGATTGACAACAATGTACAAATGAGAAGTCTGTTTTTTTTCCGCTTGGAGAAATGACTCGGAAGAGATGGGGCCACTGTTGCCTGAAAAGAGTCCTGGGAAAAATATCTGGCTGAGGCTTGATGCTCTTGAAATAAAAGCTCTGACTTCTAGGGCACCTGACCCTGAATGTATAGAAAGCTAAAATGTCTATACATAGTGGGTTGGATGCAGCTGCCGGTTCTAAAAAGAAATAACTAGGGTGGAGGTGCAGTGCAATCTTGCAATTCTTCATTATGCAAGCTTGTTTCTTAATTTAGCAGGCGTGTGTCCTTTACCTTCTTCTGTTATTCATATTGTTGTGTAGTGGGAACAGCGAGGCATTGAAGACACGGAGTTGAAATAACAGCTCTTTATTAGTTCTCACAGAAGCAACTCTAGCAGCTGCTTGACTCATATTTATATGGACCGCCACTAGGCGGCGGCCAATCAATTTAAAGTATTTATTCCCGCCTAAAAGCAAGGCTTAAAGTTATACAGACAGGCAGTCTATAATTCAAATAGGACTATCAGTTAACCGTTTTTACCTTATGCATTAGCTAAATACATAACACCCCTCCCCTCTAGGATAATCACATATCCATACAATGTACATAGTCCTTTAGATATGTTGGCGGCTTCCGCGATCGTCCCGATAGCCGCGTCTCAGCCACAGGCTCCTGATCTACCTTGGCTGGCTGGGTAGACCAGAGTCTAATGAACTACTTGGGTCGGGTAGACCAGTCTCTGTTTGCCTTTTCTGGCTGGGTAGACCAGTCCCCCTCTGGCTGGTCTGTCCGGGTAGACCAGGACACATGTCCGTGGGTGGAGCAGTCTCGGAAAGGCTGGGGATTAAGTCCTCCCTCAAGCTCTGATCTGCGGGCACTGTTTCTTCAGTCGGTAGCGACTCAACTATGACTGAGTCGTCCAGCATGTCTCTTTGAGTCGCGCAGGACCCAGGCGGTTCAGACGCGCCGCCACTGTCAGGCAGCCCTCGGCTCTTCTCTTGGTCAGCGGCAAGGGTTTGACTAGCCTGCCACCGACGCAGTTGATCTATGTGCGACGCAAAACGCACCCGTCTTCCAGGATCACTTCGTAAGAGAATGGTTCTGACACCTTACAAACCATAGCTACCACCCACAGTGCCCCTTGACCGTAGTACCTTGCCCAAACTTGGTCGCCGACTCGTAAATTCCTCGGGGGCTTGTGCTGCGCTGACTCTGCTGCAACTCGGTCTGGATGGAGACGGTTCAGCTTCATGGTCAGCTGACATCCCCATCTCAGCTCCGCTGGACTACGACCCATTGAGGTGCATGGAGTAGTGTGTTGGCAGAGTAAAAAGTCTGCCAACCTGTGATGCCAATCGCCCTTTGTTATTCTTTTAAGTGCTTCTTTGGTCGTTCGGACCATTCTTTCTGCTTGACCGTTGGAGGCCGGGTGAAACGGGGCAGAGATGGCATGTCTAATCATATTAGACTTTAGAAATGACTGAAATTCTGCAGCAGTAAATTGTGCCCCATTATCTGATACGATTACATCGGGTAAGCCATGTGTGGCAAAGATCCTGCGCAGTTCCTGGATGGTCCTGGCAGTAGTCATAGAAGGGACAGGTGCTACCTCGAGCCACTTTGAGTGACTGTCCACTACAATGAGGAACACCTGTCCTTGGAAGGGTCCTGCGTAGTCTATGTGAATCCTAGAGCAGGGAGTTTGCGTAGTTTCCCAGCGATGTACTGGGGCTTGAGGCATTTCAGGTCTGGACTGTTGGCAAACCTGGCAACCTTTAACTTGAGCCTCAATATCCTAATCCAACCCTGGCCACCAGAGGTAGCTTCTCATGAGTGCCTTCATCCTTACTATTCCTGGATGTCCCTCATGCAGAGATTCTAAGACTCTTTCCCTTAATGTGTGTGGGACTATGACCCTACTCCCTCATAGAATGCATCCCTTGTTGCAGACAGCTCGTCCTGTCTTCTAATAAAACTCTGAAACTCTGTTCCAGGACTGGTTCCTGGCCACCCCCTCAGCACCCAGTTCAAAACTCAGCTGAGAGTTTTGTTGGAGGCTGTCTCGGCAGCCACATCCCTTGCGTGAAGGGGAGATTCTGGCAAATCCTGAATGGACAGGATGCGTGCAGCAGGTGCAGGGTCTGGTTCTAAGTTAGGCAGGGGCAGTCTGCTGAGTGTGTCAGCGTGACCCATTTCTTTTCCAGGCTTATGGACTAGCCTGTAATTGTAGGCTGCCATAAAGATTGACCACCTCAGCATCCTTGGAGACAGGATCTGAGGGGTTTGCTTGTCCGCAGTGAACAGACCAAGGAGAGGCTTGTGGTCTGTAAAGACCGTAAATGGGTGAAAGGAAATCATGGAATTTCTTTATCCCGGCAACTATGGCTAAGGCCTCCTTATCTATTTGCGCATAATTTCTTTCCGCAGAGGAAAGTGTCCTTGAGTAATAAGCTATGGGTGATTGCTGCCCGTTTGCCATTATATGGCTGAGAACTGCTCCTATCCCGTATGATGATGCATCACATGCAACTGATAGGCAGCTTTTCGTTAAAGTGTGTTAACACAGAGTCTGAAGACAGCAGTGATTTGACTGCTTTGAAACTATTTTCGTGGGCGCTAGTCCATTGCCATGGTGCCCTTTTATCTAAGAGCCTGTGTAGAGGCTCTGCTAACGCAGCCTTGTGAGGAAGAAAGGCATGATAAAAGTTAAGTAACCCCAGAAATGCCCGCAACTCCCCCTTTGACTTAGGTCGGGGAGCTTGCGAAATAGCCTTAAGCTTTGAATCAGCGGGGTGTATTCCGGCAGCGTCGATCCGGGAACCTAGGAACTCTGTGGAGCTGATTCCTATTTGACATTTTTCCCTTTTGAGCTTCAGCCCCGCTTCGCAGAAACGCTGAAAAACAACCCTTAAACGTTCTGCAAGTATCTCTGCTGACTCCCCAGCAATTAAAACGTCGTCGAAATAAGGACATACACCTGGAATGGTTTTTAATGTGCGTTCCATCACACTTTGAAAGAGCCCTGGGGCTACACTGACTCCAAACTGCCAAATCCGCTGTTTGGGTTCTATTGATGCCAGTCACATGGATGCCCAGGGCATCAAACCAGTCTAAGCCGATCAGGCTTGTTCGCTGGCCTTCCACCACCACGATGTTGAGGGGACCCTCAAACTCTTTGAATTTTACTTTAAGTGTAGCTTCTCCTTTAACCACTACGCGGGAATTTTGAAAATCTGTCAAAATTAAATCGGATGGCTTGAGCCTGACTCGTTTCCCACCATTTCTGCAAACGTAGTTAAAAGTCTTGTAAGACATTATAGATACAGCTGACCCAGTGTCCAATTCCATGGTGCATGGAACTCCTTGTAGCTTGACCTTTAGTCTAAGCTTTTGTTTTAGGGGGCGATGGGCTCCAGTTCTGTGAATGCTCCTTCTTCCGGAGCAAAATCCTACTCTATTCTGCCCCGGGGCCCCATTACCTCTCCTGGGGAAGTTGTCACATTGAGGTTCCCTCTGGCAACCTTTACAGACGACAGCGATGTGGCCTTGTTTGCCACATGCTTGGCACACAGCTGCGCAGAACCAGCATTCTGAGTGCTGGTGTCGACCTCTGCAGCCCTGACAGCTAGGGAAGAAGGCTGCCTTGTCAAGTGGCCACTGCCTTCTTTCTGGGATCTTCTGCACCTGGTCGATCTCAATGTCTACATCTGGGTCTTCGGTTCTCTCTGACTCTTCATGATGCACAGCCGTCTGGCTGGGGGAATTCTTTGAAGGATGTAAAGCCTTGACGGCTCCACCTGCGGCCTCTTTTGCCATCACCTCTTTTAGGGTGTCCTGGAATGTCAGGGTCTCTTTAGCGAACAGCCTTTGCTGTAAGTCTCTGCTTCTCAGGCCACATACCAGTCAGTCCCGTAGCCGGTCCTCTAGGTCGGAAAATTCACAGAGCTGGGACGCTTGGCATAGGGTGGCCATGAATTCAGCAATGGTTTCACCTGGCTGCTGTTCTCACTGCTCGAACGCGTGTCTATATGCGATAATGGACAGTCTCGGTTCGAAGTGCTCCTTGAGCCTTCGTTTCAAGTCAGCGAAAGTGACTGACTCCAAGGAAGCAGGAGCGACTAGGTTCTCCGCTATATCAAAGGTGGCTTGGCCACACATGCACAACAAGGTTGCAGCTTTTAAATTATCTTCTCTGAGCTGGTTCGCTCTGGAATAGTTTTCTACTCTTGAGACGTACAAACTCCATCGTTCGGGGTGCATCATGCCAAACTCAGAAAGCTTGCCGACTTTGGCCATGGTTAGGCTGTTACGGTGTCTCCAATGCCTTATGCTGCTAGGGCTTCTGTGAGGTTCCTAGGGACGGGTCCCAAGGAAAGTGCTACCTTCAGCATTTGAGTACTGGCAGGCAGAAGGGGGGAACATGGTTCCAACCAGGGCACTGATGCCTGGTCTTCCCCCTTAGTAACTTAGCTCTTTTCCTCCTAGCAGCATAATCCCACCTTCATCGCCACTGTTGTGTAGTGGGAACAGCGAGGCATTGAAGACATGTTGTAGAAATAACAGCTCTTTATTTAGTTCTCACAGAAGCAACTCTAGCAGCTGCTTGACTCATATTTATACGGACCACAACTAGGCAGCGGCCAATCAATTTAAAGTATTTATTCCCGCCTAAAAGCAAGGCTTAAAGTTATACAGACAGGCAGTCTATAATTCAAATAGGACTATCAGTTAACCGTTTTTACCTTATGCGTTAGCTAAATACATAACACATATCTTGGCTTCTTGTATTATGGTTTTCTTCCCAAATCACTTGGAAATGCACTTTCATCATCCATGCTATTTTGATTGTCTGTCTTTAGAGGCTCATTGCAGCTGTACATTTTTAAAAAATTAAAGACAGAACAGAATCTACAAGGAACCTGATTTGCCCAAGGCAAGTATTAAATGAACTCTGAGTAAATGGATTGGCCCTTGGTTGCTAATGCATTTGTTTAAGGCAGTTTGGGGGGGTGGGGTATGATAATGAGTCTTGACAAGTGTATATTGATTTTAAGATGTCAAAAGTTAATATTTTGGAATAAGGAACTATGCTTAGCTAATAGCTACAACTAATATTAGGCCAACTCCCAAAAGCTCATTTTACACCTTTTGGGAATAGGGGACATAATTAAGATTGAGCTAGTTTGTTATACAATTTTTAAAAATAATAGGTCACAGCTAACATTATGCCTGATCCCACAGGTTTGTTTCATTCCTTCTGGGAACAAGGGACCTGGCAATTAGCATTTGATTTTTCTTTGATTTCTACTAAAGATATAAAATTACATCTCAACATGGAGTAAAGGGGTTGATCCTGAATGTCCACTGATGCTGTTAATGGAGAGACATGGAAACAGGTGGGAATAATCCTTAATTACTGCTATTAGAAGGCTATGCCTGTTGATTCTTCAGATGCAAAGTACAATCATGGTTTTATCAAATGTTGACCACTTTTATGAAATTAATTACTTAGAAATACAAAAGTTAATGGGTTGGATGAGGAAACCTGGCTTATTTAATAGCTCTGACTACCATAAAGCCATGCTGCTAATTAGTACAATATATTTAAGCCACTCTTGCTAGATCCCCTTTCTGTGGCATGTTTACCTAACTGGGTTGTTGACCATAATTGTACAGTACAATTATACTATACAAACTGTACAGGAATGCAGTTAATAGCAAATTTCCTGCTCCTCCTATGCCAGCCTGCCTGTTTTAGCCCTTATGGTCCTTCTTTCCTTGTGTTTGTAATCCTCCACTAGCTGACCTTTGTCACATGCTAACTGCCTGCGCTTTCCATTTCCCCATAACTCTTATCCTTTTACTTTTCTCAGACTGCCTACCTTGCCTTGCAAAAGCCTGCCAGCCTGCCACTTTGCCTCTATCTGCAAGAAATTTACTAGGTGGAGCAGCGCTCTGAAGGGCAACTCTTTACATCATTAACACTGAGTACTGCCAGCAAGTCACAAACTTGATAGCTGAATTTAAAGACTGAAACATGTCCCTGATCATCCACTTGGCTCTTTTTCATATGGAACTATTTAAATAAGGTATGGCTAATCTAGGAGCCAAGAGGGCACAATGAGTAGACTTCTGATTTTAAAATATTAATTTTGGAAAATCCTGGGAAACTTCTCATCTCAAGCAGGTGTGCAAATTTGCCTTCCTGTCCATATAAGTCAGACCCAGGAGTTGAACCCAGGACATTTATAGGTTAGTTTTAACATACATGTTCACATCACTTGAATTGGGCAAGCCCACATGGCTAAGCACATGACCTTTCCCAAGGCCTATTAGAGTTAGGGAACAGGTTTGCAAATGGATGCTCTCTTCGCATTAGGTATTGGCATTTGCCAGTTGTTTTAATTTAGGAAGCAACCTTGTTCTTCCTTACTTTTTTTGCAAAGCAAGGTTGCGAATGGCATGGCAAAAAGTGAATACTGCTTTAACTTCAATCCGTCCTTGCTCCGATTTTCTTTAATGGGGTCACCTACACATTTTCATTCTGCTTTCTCTTGTGCTAATGAAACATTATGTTTCTATGCTGCTCCTGGAAGTGCACGTCAGCTCTAAGTATTCTGAAGAAAAGTTCAATTCCAGAACACACACTTGGATCAAACTGTACTTTTGAATTCTACATCAATTTGAACAGATTTTAGGGTTTGATGCCTCAGCACGGCTGTTCTCAGCTGACCTTAGCTGTTCTCAGACGTTAAACCATGTCAAGCCCTGGTGAGTGTTTGGATAGGTGTTGCTTAGACTGGGAGGTGTAAAAAAAACCAAAACTTGGAAGAAGGCTACAGCAAGGTGTTTTCATAAAGCTGCCAGAAAGACTATATGGATTCATTCACCAGGAGTCAAGTTAAATTCAGAGGCTATGTTTAAAGCTCTTTATAATGAATGGTGCAAAGCCATTACTGACACACATTGCTCTAAACATGTATTATGTTGTGTATGTGGACAAACTACATACAAATGTGATTTTCTCTGTGGTCTACCTGTCTTTGTGGTAGTGAATCTCATTCTGCTAACATGTTTCTTCTGCATCTGCTGATTTAACCAATTGGTATATAGTAGTGGCAACATGTCCCAGCTCTGATGATAACTAGGTTCTGCCAGTACTGATGATATTCTTTTCAGGAGCAACCAGGCTTACCAACCAGATATGCCAACCAGGCACCCCCAAAAGTCAGCAATTGGAAGAGGCAAAACACTTCCTATAAGGAAAAGTCAACAACAGTCATTGTTTAAAATCCTGCCAAGGAAATGTCAAGCTTTGCCAATGTGTGGCCTATACAGTCTGGCATAACCAGTGATGCTGGTTGGCAATTCTCCTGGCACCCAAAAACAAGCAAGCAATGAGAGGCAGCCTAGCACTCCATGATGGAAACACAACAATCATTTTTTTAAATATCATGTTTATTCTTAGCTCCCATAAAGCAATTGGAAAAATAGGGTCTTACTTTTTTAAAGCATTATTTGAAACACAGCAGGGAGAATACCTGCAAAATGGTTTGCCATCCCTGTAATTTTTATTCTATTCTGTCCCAAACAATGGGGCAACTTCAGACTATTTGATATTTCTCCCATTGTAGCTTATGGACAAATCTTCTTTTAATGAACTTTCACAGCAGCTTGAATTAAGTCAGTTCACTAAACTTGAACTGACTCAGGCCCTCTTGAAATCATCAATCTTCCAATCTGAATAAAATCCTTTCAAGTTTATTATCTTTCTTCCTCTGTTTCCTTGTTGCTGCATTTGACTGGAGTGAACTTCTTTAATAGGTTCTATTAATTCACAGATATCAAGAGATATAAAAGAGGGCCTTGATAATTAACTGGAATTAACAACTTGAAATATATCCCTGTTACAGTATTAGAATAGTTCAGAACAACCAATTTATATCAGATCAAAAACTTATCTCATTCAGCATTTCTGTTCTCATAGTGGCCAACCAGATAACTAATGGAAATCTAATAAGCAGGATACAAGAACTATTGTGGCTTTTCTCTGGTTTGCTGAATGCAATTTAAATATTTTTTTCCATTTCAAATCTCCCATTATTGTCTGGTCCTTGGTATCTGTCAGAACTTATGCTGTCACATGATTTATAAAGAAGATAATTTTCTTATTGATCCAGCCTGTGATAATCAACTAATGATGTGGGGGTGGAGGCTGAATGTTAGAGGTGGGGACATTGCCTTAGATATGTATTCCCAGAAAAATCTGATGCCAACTCTGGCAAGTAACATTAAGATAAACCATGTATTTTCTCTCAAGTTTGTAATGCATTGAAGTTTGTTTTCCTATTATTAAATTCTTATTAAATTCTTTCCAATCTTTTTTTTTTAATATATTTTATTAATTTTTTTATGGGTATGGGAAGGGTAGGGATAATATGGGTAGAGGATGGGGCTTTCAAGGATGGAAGCATTTGCTTATCCAAATTTAATTAACTATGACAAACTTGTTACTTATAAAGACATTTTAGCTAAGGATGGAAAACTTAAAGACAGACTAACTCTCTATCAACAAGGCATTGACTTAACATGGTGGTCCTATCTGCAAATTCAAACAAGATATGAAAAAGATGTAAAAGTAATGGACTTTTATAAAGAACAGACAGTATTTGACAAAACACTTTTGAAAACAGATGAAAATTTGATCAAGAAACTTTATAAATTTCTATTAAATTGGAAGATGGAAGAAAAACAAGTAAAAGAAACAATGATAGTGTGGGCAAAAAACTTTGGATACTCCATAGACTTAGAAGACTGGGAAAAGCTTTGGGAGAGAAATATTAAACTTACTAAAGCAGCTTCATATAAAGAGAATTTATATAAAATGTTTTATAGATGGCATATGACATCAGTTAGATTAGCGAAAATGTTTAAAAATGTATCGAATATTTGTTGGAAATGTAAAGAAAAACCAGGTATTTATTATCATATTTGGTGGATGTGTCCTAAAGCTAAGAAATTTTGGTTTAAAATTCATAAATGGTTAGAAAAGATGACTAAAACACAAATAGAATATAAACCAGAATTATTTTTGCTAGGAATATTAGGATCTAACTATGGTAAAGAGAATGAATATTTAATATTACATGTATTGACAGCAGCGAGAATTGTATTTGCTCAATTTTGGAAAAATGAAAATTTACCACATGATCAGATTATAATTATGAAAATTTTAGAATGTGCAGAAATGGACAGATTGACATTGGAGATTAAGGAGAAAGAGGATTCAGTGTATTTTAGGACATGGGAAAATTTTTATCAATGGTTAGCATTACGTTAGAGCTAAATTATACTTAATTAGTAAGCTTTTATTTTATGACTTATTTTAGTATTAATGACTATAATTGTTTAGTATTGTATTAATTACTGTTATTCAATACGTGTACCCGGACGAGAGTCTGCTTGTGTAAGCGTTGGATTTCTTATGTGGGGATAACCCCACTACTGTACCTATCCCTACCCCTATTCCCATCCCTATCCCAACTCCACTCCCAATCTTTTTTTAAAGTGTTCTTTCCCAATGCTTCTTTTTGATTTGTTCATTCCCTTATTTTACTTTTCTTTTAAATTTATAACATGTTATGTTTAAATTGGAAGCCTTTAACACAGTTTTTTACTGAATTGAAAGGCAGGGAATTAATTACATTAAATCAACATGCAGGCAAAAAGTGAACACTTTTTTTTAAATGAAAAGAAGAGGGTGATTATTGTCAAGTTACTGTATTTATAGAAAAGCTTGACCTATACAGTATGGAGAACACCAGGTTGAGAAAGAATGTCTCTTATTTATTTATTTTTATCCTTTTTTACCTTTCATAAACTAACATGAAATTCTGTTACTGCTTCATAAATTGAAATGAATAATAGATGACATTATAACTTGCTAGTGACAAAATGTAACCATGTGTATCTTTTGTTTCTTCTTATCTCAAGGGGGAGATCTGAGTTAAAATACTTTGCTCAATCATCAGTTAAATTTGCTTGCATCTGAGTAGCAATTTTTGAGGATACTTTTTGCTTCCCTGCGGACTATATTAAATATTTACAAGTTACTTATTAAAACAACAGCCTGTTTCAAAATCTATGTAGGTTCAAAGGACAGTATCACTCTTTGTTTCTGGACAAAATATAAAATTCAGCATGAGCCCATTTCCCCCTGCAGGTGGCACACTAATACTATGTGTGGACTGTTCTTTCTGCATATTTTAAACATTGGAGAAAGTAAAAAGTAGTAACTTTTAATTTGACCTATTCAGGAGAGATATTATTAAACATAAATATTACACACAATACTTTCCTGCACAAGGAGCCTGTTCTTTGTCTGGGTGAGCTTCAGGGCCTGTAAATTCTTCATGGTGAAACTGTTCATGGCTTTGTATACCAATATTTCATTATTGATGTAAAGTCATGGCTTATAAAAGTGTGCCTTTCCTGTGGCTATTCCAAGCAGAAGGAAGCACACTGTAACTTGGTTAAATGGGTGGATAATCCATGAGACTTAGAAACATGTGTGATCTATGAGTCTCCTTTGTTCATGATTGTTGAAAACAAGTTTTTTGTTACTTTAATTTGGGTAATAGATGAAAACTATGTCCTTATGTCACCAAAAGACTGATCACCTCAACTTAAAACAGGAACAGAACACCTAATGCTAAAGCAATCTGCAAAGCTTAGCCTAATTTAATGAGTCCATCAGCCTATTTTCATTAATTGTATTACATTTTCCTACGCAAGTCACCAGCTGAGAGTGAGAGCAGGTGTGCTAGAAAGGAATAAAAAAGAGATTCTCTTACTTTGGGCTTTGCATGATTCTCCTGCTTGCTTTTATCCTGTCTCATCCTGGAACTCAATGTGAATTCCTGCAAGGGAATTGCACAGCAGGAAAAAAACGTTTGTTCTGATCAAGAGAGTTAGGAGGGAGAGAAGCAATAAAATAAGATAAAACAGTTTTGGGAAGATAACATTGGGGCAGGAACACTATCTCAAAGTTTTGAATTCCTTAGTTGAAATATACATTTTGGAGGTGTCTATGGATAACTAATGCTTAAAAAACTCTGGCAAACCACTAGATGGCAGCAAAAAGAAGCTAGCTTTTTGCAACCAAGGGCTGGTTGCTAGCCTTAGGCTTCACAATTTAGATCTAGCAGCCCCACTTAAACACCAGGTGAACAGGATAAGAAACTTGTTTTCTGCTTCCTTGATAGGAAGAAACTTTTTACAGCCTGACCAGCATCCCTGCTTATACTGCAGCAGCAAAGATCAAATCTCCAGAGTTCTCCCTGGATAACATTTTTCCAGGGCCCCCAGTGGTTTTGCTGCTCCTAACAGCAGGGAACACAGAGGAGAGAAAACTCTATCAGAGGCTGGCAGAGTAGCGTTCCTGCCAATGAATTAGCGGAAGGCTTTAAAAGTGCCATTCCAAGGTTAGAAGGAACATGAGTCACATTTTTAAAAAAAATGAAATGAGTTTCCCCCCCCTCCACTTCCTTTAAAAAAAAACTCTCTCTATTGAACTCTGCTAACACATCAATCCCAGATGTGTGGGAAGAAGGGGAATATATGATGGATCTAAACCCCCAATTAAAGAAATTATGCACTTTATCAAGCAATATTTGAAATATACTTCCTGACTGTAAATGTGAAGCCTTCAAAAGCATATAAAAGCTAACATTACAGCAGTTTATGTCTTGCGTGCATTTTTCATCCAAGTTAGGCAATTATCTTAGTCTAGCTGTCAATATTATGGCACAGCCTCACAAATTCATATCACACTCTGGTGATAGGCAAGGTTGGGTACAAATAAGGGAGTTCACTAATGTGAGCAGGGAGGGAATTTAATTGCTGGCACATATATCTAGATAGATTGCAAAACAACATAATACGGGGTACAGAAAAGTAACATCTTCATAAATGACTTAGATGAGGGGACTGAAGGGCTGCACATCAAATGTGCAGATGACCCCAAGCTAGGGGGAATTGCTAACACTTTAGAAGATAGACTCAAGATTCATAATTTTGACCGACATGATGCAGTTCAGTGATGAGAAAGGTAAGATCCTGCACTTAGGCAGGAAAAGCCTCTTGCCTTGAGGAGGGGGTTGGACTAAAATTACTTCAAGATCCCTTCTAGCCCATGATTCTATTTCTATTTCTAAATTACAGGAGAGATAAGAGAAGAAAACAATATGTGGGTAATTGACATTTTCAACTACACATTCACGGTAGCACCAAAGTTTTCTTTCTTTCTAAATCATTGTTGTTTCATATATGACTTCATACATTGCTTGTGTGCTTGCTTTTCTCAAACTGATATGTCTTCTGTCAAATAAAAATCTGGATGGTGAACAAAAACAACAACAAGCTATCTTGTCCAGGAAACCATGACTTACTTTCTTAATAAATGAGTAAAATAAACAAATACCTTTCAAAAGACAAATGCAGTTAGGGCCATCCATAATCTCCAGGGAAAGGTTGTTCCTTAGCTTTTAACTTTCTTACTGCTGTCAAGATCTCAACTGCCCAAGCCATTTTTTTTTCAGTCATCCTCTTGACCAATTTCCTTTTTCTACATATCTAATATATAAACACATTTGCTTTGCAATTTGATCTTCATTTATTTTCTCTGGTGGCAAACTGGTTAAAATGCAGTATTTCAGGCAAAGTCTGAACCTGGAGTTTGATCCTGATGGGGCTCAAAGTTGGTAAAATGAGAACCCAGATTGTTGGGGGCAATATGCTGATGTTGTAAACTGCCCAGAGAGTACTGTAAAGATATGGGGCGGTGTATGTCTAAATGCTATTGCTATTGCTATATTATTAAATAACCTCACAGTATTTATTTCACAATGATCACTCACATTTTCTATTCAGACCATATTCATTAAGCACCTATCCATTTTTGTACTGAACTTCTTCTTGTGTTACTACACTTAAGTATCCTGTCATTCAACTTATTCTATGTTTTATCTGAGACAACTAGATCTCATCTACATCTAACAAAATAGTCAGGGTAATACTCTTATACATAGCCATTTTTATGGCTTTCAACAAACTTTCATTCCTCACAATTGAAATATACTGCCCACTACCTTTTTTTAATGTGTGTGCATCTAAATTTGTTTTTTCTACTTTATATTTTATGATAGTCAAGGATTGCATATCTTAATATTTGTCCAACTATTTTCTATCTATCATAAACATTCTACCAAGGCATGCAAATTATTCTACTTCATCTACTTTTTCTGCTATTTATTAATAATTTTCAATCAGTTCAATTTTCCTTGTCAAATGCAGCTACTTTGATGTTTGACATATTAATTTTCAGATATCTGCTACTCATTGCTCATAAAATCTAACATTTATTGCAAAGTAGCCAAGATCATTAAAAAGGTACACTGATATTCCCAATTGACACAGCTCTGAGATCACCACAAACATTCCTTGTTCCTTTATAAATAAATACATTAAACAAAGAACATATTACTTAACATTTTACCTGCTTTGTTCACTAAGCATTCCATTGATTTTCATATATTATTTACTTCTGTCATATACAACTGATTGCTTTCAGCAACTAAACTTCATGTTCATGCAAAACATTCAATAATTAAACATTAGATGATGATGATGATAATAATAATAATAATAATAATAATAATAATAATAATAATAATAATATTTTAAACCTCTTCACTTTATCAAATGCTTTACCTAAATCTCATATTAATTACTTTCTAAATAGTCTGCCAAAGAGCATAAGTATGGTTTGTACATCCTCAACATAAACTAAAACAACTGCAGTTTATTCATTCTCACCTTTCAGATATTTCTGAATTCTGAGATTGAAAGTCTTTCAGAATTCTGATCAATACTTCCCAGGTTTTTATATAAGGGGAAGAATAACTCCATTCCTCTGAGTGTCAGGCACAGTCTTTACAAATACATTAAATGTCACAGAGCCACTTCATAAGCAAGCCACATCTCTGGTTACTCCATTAAACTTTCAGCTTCACATTTTTAACCTTTTACAGCATTTCTTACTTCCTTTTATATATTTTTCTTATATGTGAACATATATAGTGTTTGTTTCAAAGCTATTCTTTAACAAACTATTATTTCTGTATGCATCTCTAAAATAGGGCTTTCAGCATTCCGTCATTTCAGTTTAATCCTAAATTATTCCATCACTTTTATTTTGAATACCATTCATTCAACAGGAGGTGCATCCTTTAGTTCCCCTCATCCATTTAAAAACATTTATTTTTTTAAAAAAAATTGTTGTGCCTTTTCTCTGACCCTTTTATTCTTAATCATTCTTCCTGACAGACTGCATCCTTTGCAGCTAATCTTTCTTCTATGTACATATTGTACTTTATTCTCATTTTCCCAACAATTATTCTTAAGTATATGCATTTTTTCTTATACAGTATATCATTCACATCATCATTCCATCAAGCAATCTTTTTTATATTTAATGATTAATTCTCTGGAAGATTATTCTGCCTTTTGATGCTTTTTCACACAATACTTGTACTTCCCCTTCCTATTCTACTTTCATTTTCATTTCTTAGATTTCTTTTCTTTTTTGCCATATTCATTGGAAGATGAACTCTTTACAGTACCTAAATTAAGAACCTCCTGTTGTGCTACTCCCCTCACTAATTTTCTCAATCTTCATAGTCGGGCTTGTTGTTAAAATGGCAACTTGGCTCTATTAGTAATATGCAGTGCAAAATGATTTTTTTAGCATGTTTGTCACAAGTCTCTCTTTTGCTGCCTCAGTAAAGTGTCTTTCCCTCCTTAGAAAGTCATCTTCAAGGATGGAGTTGATTATGCACTTCATTTTAAGAGCAAGGACATAAGTATTACAAAATAATGCCCTCCATTGGCCCTCTTGGCCCTATTTTTAATATGTCAAGCCTTTACAATGACTACATTTTAAGTATCTAGCAAAGAATCATTTGTATCAGATTCCTTTGTTAACCTTATCAGAGTGCAGTGATGTTTTTATTGAAGTTGCTACTGATGAGGAAACAAATGGCTTAGCTTAGCCTGCTTTTTAACCTTTAAAATCATTTTTTTTCTGCAGAAATTTTCATTTACATTATGGGCAGGCAATCTTTTTCTTTTCCTTTCCTCCTATCCCCCTATCCTGTTCCACAGGAATAGGACAGAACTAGTGTAATATTACTACAAGAAGGAGGTAAATATATTTGTTGTTTGGGTTTGTAACTTGCTAAATTCAAGCACACCCATGGCAATGTACAACAATGTTTATCAGCCTTGGGAACTTTAAGATATGTGGACTTCAACTTCCAGAATTCGCATCTGGTCCACACAATACATGCTGACTGAAGAATTCAGGGAAACAAAGTCCACATATCTTAAAGTTCCCAAGGTTGAAACCACTGACTTATAGATGAAGCCCAGTTCCTGAGACAGTAATTCTTACCTACTTCTCATCACCAAAAATAAATGAATATGCCACTTGCATGTCAGCCATTAGCCCATTTTTTTTCATGACATTAAAAACCCTGAACATTGTTTTCCTCATAGGATGTTGCTCCAGCCCTCTAATTTTTTTTATTATTGCTTTTTATTTATCTTTGTTTTTTGCTCGTCATTGATTGAATAAATAAATGCTACTACTATCTTTGTTTTTGTTCTTCAGCATGCCTTTTACAGCACGGTAACTCAAAGGCAGGCTAAGACTATTGTCTTATGGCATACGAGATCAAAAATCCCTATGAGATTCTGCTCCCATAATTCTCACATCGTATGTCAAAGCCCACTCTAAGCAACCAAAGGAAGGAAACAAAAGTTTCCTTATTCTAATGAACATATTACAAAAATCCTACAACTATGGTAACATTGCTTCCAATGTTTACTCAGAATCCAAAGGGGTTTGCTAAAGCATATGATCTGAAAGTCATTTTGTTAAAATTACATTCACTAAATTGTCTTAGAGCCACTTTGATGTAGTGCTTAAAGATACCAGGCTAGAAAATAGGAGGCTGTGAATCATGAAAAGTCCCTATTTAGACACAAAGCCAGCCCGGTGACTTGGAGTCCTAGGATAAGCCAGTGACAAGCTACATCCCAAAAATATTTAGAAGAAAACTGCATGGACTTGTCCATACAGTGGTCTGGAGTCAAGATTTACTGGAAGGCACAACAAACAAACAAAATCCCCATAAATCTGTTTTGGATTGAAGCAAAAGATTTTGTTCCTTGCTCCTTTTTTTTGTTGATCAGCAGCTATGACTTCTGCTTAGAGTAAATGCCAACTCCATTAATCATTTTTTTTAAACTGCAATATTCTATTTGCTTATGAAAATACTTCATTTATAACAAAATTCACTAACATATGTATACCAATGATCATAAATAGAAGACAATGTAAGTTTTGCATCCCTTTTCTTCTTTCCTCCTTTCTCTCCCTTTTTAAAAATATCAAATATTTAAGCTGTGAAAGGCTGTGAAACTAGTTTTCTTTTCTGTCACTACCATTATTGGCTCTCTGCCCCATTTTATATCAGCTCTGAGCATCTATTCATTTTGTAAAAGCTTCCTCTCGCAGTCTGTTCCTGAATATAACATGTCCCTGGTTTTGCTATTATTTTTAAAATATCTTCATTTTTTTTCTGTAGGAGTCTTTGAAACTGAAAATGAAGATTTGCTGATCACCATAGGAAGGCACATATTGGGGAAAGTGTCAGCAATTAATTTATTATCCAATTAAATAACAGCAAGAAATATAGCAATTCATAATGTGCTGACATAAAATTATCCTAATCCTATAGTAAAATGGAAATGATTACCCTTATTACAATTTTTCTATGTACTAAATTTTTAGGTATAGTAATTTGAAGGAATTGAATATATGTATTCTTTAGAAACCCAAAAGGTAGAAGAAAGCAAAAAAGGTATTCTTGAATATTAACATTTAAAAGGTCAATATTGTGGGTTTGACACTTATCAAAAGGAGGCAAGGTTTTGACTGTGTGGCCACATGTGCCATCTTGAGTCCCCCCCCCGTACACCCTAGAATTAGATTTAATGAATTTCATTTATACATGGATACATTTATAATATTTGTACTTCTGGATAGGAAGAGCAGATCAACAATGGAATCAGTTTCCAAAAGGAGTGGTCCTTCACTAATTTTTTTCCAAATATTAATTTTGTAGGCTGCCACAAAATGAGGGGATCAACCTATTATCCAAAATACCAGCTCAGATCCTGTTCACTACATAGACATACCATAATCTTTTCTTGGCAACAATATAATTTCATTGCACCTTCCAGATCTTCTCACTGCAGTCTACAATTATGGAATTTCTGATGGATTTCTATCCAACTGCTAACTAGATCCAAACCTGCTTAGCTTTAGTGAGATCTGCCAGGGTCATTTAGGTGCTGCTGTAACATTAAGATCACTAGTTACAAATATATATAAAAGAAGTGAGGCATTATTTATGTATTTTAAAAAAGGACACAGATTTGATCCTTTTATATCTGAGATCCACATTAAATACAAATTGTGTGCTGACTTTGTAATAACATAAAAAAGTTTTCCCACCTTATTGGCAGCCAGACCATCTTCAGGAAATGGGCATTCATGATGGGGGGGGGGGAGTTTAAAAAAAACCCTCAAGATGGCAGTCAGTCAATCCAAAAGTCACAGCTCTCTATGTATGCTACACATAAGTGGGATGAGGTTTTGATCACACAGCCACTTTTTTGACTTTGTAGATCCCCCCCCATCTACAAAGAGATTGGTGTTAATCTCTGCTCATATGGGTATTGATTGCTGGTGAGGAGGTTTTGGTCTTTTTGGTTTTTTTCAGATTTTTGATTGACTTTTTAGAATGGTATGTAGATGTTACTAATCTCCATGTGCCCATTGATGGCTGATTTATATGAGTACCAGGCTTCCAGGATACTCTAGAATTTTTGCTGTTGGTCTAGGATGCTTACAGTTTCCCCGTTGACACTATGGTGAAGTTTGTCCATATGTTGTGACATACAGTGTAAGGAGTATAACAGCCACTATGTAGGACAGACAGGCAGAAGACTAGCAGAGCACATCTATGAATACCAGTTAGCAATCAGTAGCCATAATGAAAACTCCTTAATTGCACAACAATGTCAAGTCTTTCCATTTTTGTTTATATAATAATCTCACTGCAGTTGTCATATATAAAAACAAAATCCTAAGTTGAGGACTATCTGTAGAATCCTAAAGTCTTTCATATTTCATATTTCTTTTTTCCTGAGCTATTAGGGTTTTTGGCAATTTCACAGATAGACCTTGACTTAGGATTGTAATTGAGCCTGTAATTACAGTCATAAGTCACTGGGATCATTAAGCAGATCCCCAAGTGACCATGCCCGATTTTATGACCTGTTCTGTGATGGTTGGTAAGTGAATGTGGTGGTCATTAAGCAAATGCAGCAGTTGTTAAGCAAATCAGTTTTTTCAATGGGCATGTTTTGCCAGAAATCAGAAGCAAATACCAGAAACCAGAAAAAAGGTCACATGACAGTGGGAAGCCACCAACAGTCATAAAGATGAGCCAAATGCCCAAAATGAGATTATATGATCATGGGTGGCAGGTTGCAGCCATCGGAACTTCAAAGTTGGTTTGTAGGTACTTTTTGGAGGGTCCATTGTAACTTCAGTCTAGTTGTTACGTCAGGATTATCTGTAGTTGAATATATTTATTGGATCTTTTAAAACTTGACTGAAAAGAGACAGCTTGCTTTTTTTAATTGTAAAGTTGTGTTGGAAGATTTACTCTGACAAAACTCCCATATTCTCATCCCCATTAGAAAAACATGCAGACACACCTTTTTCTCTGTGAAAGCCCTTTTTCTGAAATCCTGGGCATACCACCAAGAACAATGGAAAAGCTCAGATAGCAAAGCCATCAAGAACTACCTGCCTGCCCCTGATGGGATTAATTCCCAAAATAGAATCAGGACAAAGGGGACATCCCTGAGGAGAACTATCTGCCCTGCCCCTGATGGGATTAACTCCCAAAATAGAATCAGGACAAAGGGAACATCCCTGAGGAGAACTACCTGTCCTGCCCATGATGGGATTAACTCCCAAAATAGAATCAGGACAGAGGGAACATCCCTGAGGAGAACTACCTGCCCTGCCCCTGACAGGATTAAGCCCCCCAAAATAGAAACCGGACAAAGGAGATACCACTTAGGACAAAGAAAAGAACATCAAGCAACCATTAAAAACACAAAAGAAAGAGCCAGCCCAGCCACAGCCCCAGGGTAGAAAAAGCATATAAAAAGCCACACATGGGACCAGGGGGACACCTTGCAAGGCAGGAACGCTGAAGACACTTCTCTGTCACTTTATTGCCTTTCTGTAATAAAGACCTGCTTTGCGGTAGCTGCTGTCCTCAAATTTCTTCATCGTCGGCTTTTCCCAGCTGGAAAACGAACCGGGAAATTCTTCTGACAGTTGGAATGCTTTACAACTGAGAAGTAAAATAAAAATATTTTAAATAGATAAATAAAGCGCCCTCCATTGTTAGGATTTGGGAGAAGTTCTCTTGATTCCTAATGTTATTTTTTTCTTCTCACAACAGTAGCCTGCTTTTCTTTAGTCATAGACTTCGAAAGTCAAAATACAATTATTACTACATTTTACTTTTCAAAATCTAAAGAAATGCTAATAATTCCCTCAGAAAGGCATGGCATTTACATGGCAGTAGAGATACAAACAGTGTTTTCTTTCCTAGAAATCAATATCTTTAATTAAGAAGGCTTTACCTATGTGCTATTTAAGCAATTGCTTGAACTGAAATAAGCCCACCATGTTCTTGACCAGTTTTGCTACTTCCCGGCAAGTAAGAAATACAGTTAGTGTTATTGCTTCCTTCAGAAATTTATCGTAGCTGCTGGACAGCAGGAAATAAAACTTCTAGTGGTTCTTATTTCAGGAATTAGTCTGAGGGATGTTATTTGCTACCTGAAGAATGGCTGTGATTGGATCTTGTCCTCTAGTCTCCTTGCATACAAAACAAAACAAAAACAAAAAAGAAAACATTGCTTTTTCAGAGTTGTTGTTTTCACCAAATAACAACTAACTCTCCTGCTAAAGGGGATACACAATGAAGTTTAAAAAAATGAAGCAT
Organism: Azemiops feae; assembly: GCA_023970755.1. NCBI lineage: Eukaryota > Metazoa > Chordata > Lepidosauria > Squamata > Viperidae > Azemiops > Azemiops feae. Next base: position 4,663,767 of record JALGBA010000018.1, read on the forward strand.
GAGAGCAGGAAGCAGCAGAAGAAACAGCTCTCCATTCAAAACACTAGAATTTGAAGTTGTCTAATAAAATTAGCAGATCATTCAGTCTATTAAAGGTGACTAGACAAATCCATGAGGTTAGTCTTCTTAATTAGTTATGAGAAATGTTTTATATGGGGAGTTAATAAATCAAAATTTATGCAACTGAATTACATTTATGTGTCTTCATGTGTATGTGTGCCTTTGAGTCAGTTTTTGACTCCTAGTAACTGCCTGGACTAGTCCCTGCAGTTTCCTTGGTAAATTTTCAAAGATGGTAGCCATTGCCACAGGATCAAAGCCATGTCTCTTTTTATCCACCCCCACATACACACTGTGGATGCTGTTAGAAGTGATCCATTTGTTAGAAAGCCAACTACACAATCCTACACATTAGTGTGTGACTATTCAAATATTCAGTTATAAGTCAGCAGTCCCAACTAGCCCAGCCAATGGCCTGGTCTGCTGGGAGTTGTCCTTCCACAACTTTGGTATAGCTACAACTTCCTCACTTTTGCAATATATCTCTACACATGTAAATCGTAATGAATGGTTTTGTATCCTTGCAATCTGGTACAAGATTGTAGCCCAGATAATATATAACAAATAAGAATAATTTTAACAAAATAATGAAATTATTGTTTTAATATAAAGTTACAGGATATTACGTTTAGGAAAGAGGAAACATTGTACAGTATTTAGGAAACATGAAATATAATCCTGCACATATTTATCTCATATAATACCCATTCAGTAAGAGCAGTCATAACATTTCAATATTAACCCTTGGTATAGCAAGGTTACTGTGTAGTGCAAGAAATGATTTCTGTCTCTTATTTATCCTTTTTTTATTTTACTACTTCATATGATTGTTATACCAGTTAGTATTTCTCTTTTTGGATGCTCCAAACATATCCATTGTGCTCTACAAGCTATGATTTATAGCCTAATGTTATAACTGAACCAGACCACTTTGGCTTGTTTGACAAATCATAGTTAAAACAAATTATGGATTAGTGCACCTAACATAGTGCAACAAGTTTGAGAAGCTTTACATTACTGTATAGTAGGTACAGTATGTATATTTAATACTTCATTAATTTTTATATAAGCACCTCAAAAGATATCTTTTATCTTTTGAGATGCTTATATAAAAAAATAATGAAATAGGAAACATTCTAGTTGTAAACTCTAAAGCTACTAAAATTAGGGAGGTTCAGACAATGAAAAAAATAGCATATCTCAGCTTTAAAGAATGCAGATTTTTATTTTAAAAGATAAAGGGTTGTTTTTAAGCCCCTTAGGATGGGGTGGGGGAGATGGTGTTGAAGTACAACATACATTTTTAAGAAATGAAATATATTTCAGGTAAGTTAAAAGACACACACACACACACACACATACAATGTTTATACATTGCAATTATTTTTGCAGTAATTTCTGTTTAATGTAAAGCTTCTCAAACTTGTTGCACAATGATTCTCCAGTATAATAAATGAAGGAATAAAATAGTCAGCCTGCACTCTGACAGGACTGTTGCTATCTTGCAGTTTCCAGTCTGCCTAGACAAGCTAGCTGTTGGCTTGTCCAGGCAGTGAGGGATGCATCTGGTAGAAATTCAATAGTGCAGGTGAAAACTAGGTTCCTGCACTGAAACCTGGATATCTGTCAGAACTCATACCTGGTGTACTCCACAGATGGCCTTGGTACTCACAGAATTGCCCAAACTGATTTATCAAGGATTAAGGTGCCATTGCTTCCTCTCCATGTGGAGATCTGTTATGAAAATCTCACCCCAAGAAGCAGCCTAGAGAAAGTCAGGAAAAGAGGTTTAGCTGTGCAAGAACTAGGCATGTCCTTGCTTTGATCAGGAACAATTTGGAGCCATTGCAGGAGTCCAGCACCAGAAGCTCAGCAAAAGCTTTACATGTGTAATAGAATATGAGCAATGAAATATGTGTGGTGGACTATGAGAATGACTTTGGAAGATTTGGGGAGAAGAGATGTTAGCTAGGGAATAATCCAAAAAAAGGGGCAGAAGCCCATAACTGAATAATGGGCAGAGAAATAAACTTAGAAAGGATCTGCCCTAATTTATCAGGCTGTGAAAAGACATGGTTTGTACTTTCAGATTTGCCAGATTCTCTTAATGTAGCATTTCAAGTAGAAACAGTTCAGCATGTCATGTTTACTGTCTGCTCTACTTGGGAGGCCGACACAATTTCTAGCAGATAAAACCTTCCTGAAATTTGCTGTTCACTACCTGGGAGGTCATGACCTACAGCAATGTTTTTCAAACTTTAACATAACTTTAAGATGTATGGACTTCAACTCCAAGAATCCCTGGTGTACTATGAAGAAACTGATAGAAGAGAATATTTGTAGCTGAGGGTTGAACTGTGGGGTCTGAGGTGTTCTGAGCTTGCTATTTCATTACCAAATTAGATAACATCATCAGTGCTAGTAGGGAGGAGGGTTTGCTCTCATTGTATATATTAGTGGCTTTCCCTGTCAGTGTTGGTAGAAGTGGTCTTGGTGTTTCCTTCAGTATGAAGAAACCAAATACTTTTGAATAACTCAGGACTTCAGATATCAGAAAGAGGTGAAGACAGGAAATGGGTGGGAATGAGCAAGCTATTTATCATAAAAATATTGGCAATCCTATATATTTTTAGAATAGGAATACAGCTGATTCATATCTTTGTACCTATAATTTTATTTATTTCAAAATAATAATATTATAAATGCAAGATAATCTTCAATCAATGATTATCTTTTTGTTCCTCCATGAATCTATCGATCATAATTTTTTATTGAGCTATTGTATTACTGCAACATCATATTTTCAACTGTTCTCAAATGGGAGCATTCACGTTTTTGGAGTGTTTCCACAAAACTTGAGAATTTTCTATAGTTTTCTATGATATCCAGAAATGCTGTATTTACACTGCTGTGTAAAAGAGATAAATTTCATTTTTACAATGGAGTCCAACTCAGTTCAGTTACATTTCTCCTTAAAGAAGACACTGTTATAGAAAAATATGTCAGCACTGATAGAAAATAGACCGGGCAATGTTATAGTTAAATGAACTAACTATGTAAGGTAAGGACAAAGAAATGAGTGGAACAAAGAAGAAAGGAAAGATAAGTGTGTAACGTTTCACTTGTAATTTTTTTAGATGCCTGATTCCCACATACTATGATTACTTTTGCCAGTCAGAACCTGCTTGTATTGCACAAGAATAAAAGCTCCTTAAAAGTTCTGTTCATTATGATACTGGCTTCTGATTACTGTACAACAGATCCGGAGATCATTATTATTCTATTTATTACTTTAGTTGGATGAAATAATATGTTTCATCCAGAGTATCCTTATTCCAGGCAATAGGTCTTACAGTGCAGCAAGATTATAGTGCTTTGCATTAAGAACATCCCAAACAATACATGGAGAATAGTGCTGATATCCAGCCTTGTTGCCAATCCATATGGAAGAGTGGGGGTAATCTGAGTTTACAGTAGTAGGATTAGGACATACAGTACAATTAAACACTAATAAGCTTCATGTCTTGAGCTCTCTTTCCTTAATTTAGCAGTGCAATGTATTAAATGAGACATTGGATTTATACTTACTGATGGGGTAGGTTTAAACACTTCATGTTCGTGCCTAATGGGCAGCACAATGAGCATGTTTGAGACATTGATATAATAATAATTATCCCTTTAGATTTCTTTTACACTTTCCCTATTCTGTGGTTTTTTTCAGTACACAGTGTATGATATGATGGAGATGTTCAACCATGGCCAATATTTACATTAATGTTTTAATCATTTACAATAATCTTCTCTGGATACCAGAATACAGTTATATAAGTCTTCCTGTTTAGAAATGCTGACATGTTAAAACATGCAGATCTTTAGTCACCAAATAATATGAATATCAACATGAGCAAGACACTTGAGCCAATCTTATTTTCACCAACATTTTAAAATAATGCAAGATCCTTCTCCTTTCTTTTCAAGTGAGAATGGAAACTAGATAGCTATTTCTTTTTAGCAGCCCCTACTTGGGAGATTCACAGGACTATGAGAAGGTAAAGGAGGTACAGCACAATCATACTTTCAAGATTATTTTATTACAACCAATCTTTACAAAAGTAGTCTTAGTTTGCCTGTGGAGTTGTTTCCTAAACTAGTTTGGTTTATCTATCCCATGGGTAAACATATTTCTGCATAGCTTGGAAATTTACCAGTTTGTCTAGTCTGTTGCTATCTGTTCATCTTAATACAATGCATTGATGCTACTGTTTTCTGTTTTTATTGTTGTCTATTTTATTGTTCAATGCAGTGCTTTTCATAGAAAAATAAAACAGGAAATAGATTTTTCTAAACTAAATATACTAAATAAACTGCTTTAGATTCATCAGAGAGATGGTAAACTTGGCATACAACTTACATAATTTTTGAGTGTTAGAATTGGTTATTGCTATGGGGGACAATTTACCAGTTGTGTCCATAGCTCAGCAGAACCAATTTGCACTCATTATATTCTAAAGTTAACAGGAACAAGTTCACACATATGAGATGCTGCAAGCAAAGAAACATAGTTAGACACCTATTTTAGTGGATGGAAGAAAATTTGTCTATAGTTGTGTGCTTCTTCACATATTTCTCCTGTGTATAGATCTCATAATACACTTGGAGGTATTTTATGTAATATTATTTGCAAACATAAAACAACATTGTATAGGTAAGAATGGCTTTTTAAATCAAGTTCATTATGCCTTAAGTCATTTCACTGAGACAGGCAACCGTCTGGACTTTTATCCCATCAGAACACAACTGCAATTCTTACATCTGTTGATGCAAAACAGTGTCTTGTTAATCAGGCAGTCTTTTCCCAAATGAGATTCTGTGACAAGTAAAACTCCTTAGTGACATTTTTCTTTTCAGGTTGACAAATGCTCTTTTAGAGTGAGATTATATTCAGAAATCCAAATGTTTGTAATGTTTGACTTTATGAAAAGAGGGACCAACAATAGTGTTGGAATGAAGAGCTGACAAGTAGATTGTCTCTTTGTAATTCCTGTTTAGACAAGGAAAGGAGATTGCCCAGAAGTGCTCCAGACAGTTGCTCCTCACAAGAAGACTGGAAGATAGTGGTCTTTGGTAGGTTTAGAAGTTGGGGAGAAGGGAATAATCATTTCATTCAAACTGTAGTTGGTGCCTCTGAAAGGACAATGGGTTTGCACACTTTTTAAATCACTTTAAGAAATAGCTTGTTAACTGCTTTTCAGCTATTAGGAATCTAATTTTTACATCAGGTAAGTTTACTTCAGTCATTAGTAAAAGAAGTTTTAAATGTAGGTTTAAGGCAGGGGTGTCAACTTGCAACGTCACGTGACATGTCGCAACGTATCATGACTTTTTTTCCATTGCCGGCAATGGGGTGGGCGTGGTTTTGGCATAACGCATTTGGCCCGTGGGCCGGCAATTTGACACCCCTGGTTTAAGGGCTTAATTTTTGTTTAAAGCAACAGAAAAAAACATGATTAAAACTTTGACTTTAGAAAGTTACAAATGGACTAAAGTTCAAGAAAAAAATTGAAATAAGATTTTGGAATAAAAATCTAGATTGGCAAACATTCTTATAATTGTATTCTTGTTGCAAAAGTAATTGGTAATGCTGTTTTTTGGGAAAGTGAAGTCCAAAGCTTTGTATCTACCCTATATGCTTCATTGAAATAAGTAAGTTTAACTATTTTGAGAACAGATTCTACTTAAAATACCTGGAGATGAAGCTTCCGAACCTCATGCCCAAATTATATTAGCAAAATCTGACTACATTCATAAAGTCAACACTTAAGAGAACAAATGGATCCAAGCCAATAATTAGTATGCTCTATTTCCTATAAATGGATCTGTTATCTTTTCTGTCTCTCTTTCTCTCACATAATACAGATAATTAGCCAAACGAAGCACAGTGTGTCTTTTTTGATATTAATTTGGCAGATTTCATATACCTATTATCCCAGTTGTTGCACATCATTAAGAAAACTCTCATTCATTGATGAGAGGACCAAACAGCTATGGCTTCCAAATATGTTGGCGTTTTACTTTACATACTTCATTTTAGCACATAAGCTATTTATAACTTAAATACACAGCATGTTTTTGCTTTAAAACAAAGGGTCTTCGATAAGGAATGGTGGAAATATTAAATTGGATCAATATACCTTCCTTTGCATTCATACCTTGGCTTTTTTTATTACCTGGGTTTTCTCTGCAAAGGTGAATTAGATGGAACTGAAAAAAGCAGAGTCTCACACTTATGCTCTTATGTTTTATTATTTATTTAACAAACATTACAAGCAATGAATCTGTTAGTGTCTCTGAACTATTCAAAGGGCAATGTCATTCTCTAGAAGCTTATATTCATGCCTTCCTGACTACCTGCTGACTCAAAATCTATTTTATTCCAGATTCAATGAATATGGAAAATCTCTAAGTATTGGACTGTGCAAAGAAGGTTTGTTTATTTTTAATCTTTGAGTGAAACTAGGGTGGTGCAGGTGATTACAAAACTCTTTTTGCCTCAAATCCCCCCTTTGCTGATGTTTGATGTGCAAATTGATGCTAACACTACAAACAGAAATCCAGTATTAAATGACCTTTCTAGGTCCTCTAGTTATAGTTCTCTTTGTTTACATCTTTTTAAATCAAGTTAGCACACATGAAGAAGACAGAGAGATGTGCCCATCTTAACTTTTGACCTAACTATCAGATGGGTTATTAGATATAGACTGCAAGTTTTTTGTAGCTTCTTACTGCCACCTAGTGATTGCCCAGATTTTTATAGACCAGCTCTTAACAGCTTAAGGTAGCAGAGGCTAAATTAATGACAACACTGAATTCAAGATGGAATTGCAATCAAATTTTTAGACATGTTATAAAAGTTATATTGTATGCATTTATGTATGTTTATATGTATGTAAGCATTCATTCATTCATTCATTCATTCATTCATTCATTCATTCATTCATTCAAAAGCAGAGAAATCTGGGACCAACTGACATATCAAAGAAAATCCACTGAAATTGATACTGCAGTACTGATTCTTCTGTGGTTATTTTCTTGCCAGACTTAAATGCAAATGGCAAAAAGACAAAATACATAAATTAACACAATTATGTCTAAATGAAACTGATACTAAGGGAATTTTCACTTGTCACTCTTCATTTTTCTTCCTGGGAAGGAGATTCCATTTGCAGTGCCAATATTCAAACTTGAGTTTTAGACCCAATCTGATATTTGCAGTGACGATTTTAATCTTAGGCATTCCACACCAGGAGAATTTTAGCCTGTGGATGTAAAGAAGCATTTTAGTCAGATCTTTTATTTAAAATTCCAGCATCATGCAATTAAACTCTTCAACATTTTATTGCTATGGGGACAAATTTGTGAGCTTGGCATACTCTGATTTATTCTCTCTATTCCACACCATAATTGCACATTGTTCAAGTTTCTTCTTTACATTCCATATACACTGTGCATTCATTTGATTTTGTAATTATGGGATTTGATGCACTGAGTTCAAAAATAAAATAAATTTGTATTCATAGGACCAACTATTAGTAACTTAATGTACATGATTGTAAGCATCTCTCTTAATCTCTCATACCATTAGATAAAACAATCTCACACTAGAAATTATAGATTGGCTGCCTAGTATATTTGTCTATCTGTCCATCCATTCCTCCATCCCTCCATCCATCCCTCCATCCATTCAACTAAAATAGCTTCAGTTAGTGTAGTTCAGGGGTGTCAAACTGCCGGCCCGCGGTCCGGATGCATCATAGCGAAACCGCGCCCACCCCATTGCCGGCAATGGCAAAAAAGTCACGACACGTCACGTGACGTTGCGAGTTTGACACCCCTGGTGTAGTTTGTGATCACAACAGACAATTATAGAGGGGGATAGGAGTGGTGTACTACCTGGTTGGGTTCATGGGTTGTACAAAGTATTAACAACACATTATTAATGTGAGCAAAGCACCTCTCCTTATTGTTTTGTCTTTTGTTTGTGTGGCTGCTTCAAAAGCTGTCCAAGATCTATTTTGCACATGAGATCCTGCATCGGTCCTTTGTTTCTCTCAAAGCAGATCTGAATTTACCTCTTGTGTCATCATCAGAACTGGCTGGCAACTATTTCCATTGTTCACTCATTCTGAAAGCAACCTCTACCCATGTTTTCCTGCTTGGGTTCAATCAATCAATCAATCAATCAATCAATCAATCAATCAATCAATCAATCAGAATAGAACTGGAAGGGACCTTGGAAGTCTTCTAGTCCAGGGGACCCCAACCCCTGGTCCATGGACCAGTACTGGGCCGTGGCATACCAGCAACTGGTCCGCACGAACAAGCAAAGCCCCATCTGTGGGATGCAGGCAGCACACAAAACCATGCACCTTCCAGTCCACAGAAAAACCTCTCTCCACGGAACTGGTCCCTGATGCCCAAAAGGTTGGGGACCTCTGTTCTATCCAACCCCCTGCTCAAGCAGGAGACCCTATACCATTTCAGATAAGTGACTGTCCAGTCTCTTCTTAAAAACCTTCAGTGAGGAAGCACCTATAACTTCCTAAGGCAAGCTGTTCCACTGATTAATTGTCCTGTTAGGAAGTTTCTCCTTAGTTCCAGGTTGCTTCTCTCCTTGATTAGTTTCCATCCATTGTTTCTTGTCCTGCCTACAGGTACTTTGGCAAATAAGTGGACCCCCTCCTCTTTGTGGCAATCTCTCAAATACTGGGATACTGCTATCATGTCACCCCTAGTCCTTCTTTTCTCTAGACTAGCCAAACCCAAATCCTGCAACCATTCTTCATATGTTTTAGTCTCCAGGCCTTTAACCATCTTAGCAATTTGCACTTTTCCCAAAGTCTCAACATCTTTTTTGTAATGTGGTGACCAAAACTGGATGCAGTATTACAGGTGTGGTCTTACTAAGGCTTTATAAAGCAGCACTAATATTTCATGTGATTTTGATTCTATGCCTCTGTTTATACAGCCAAGGATTGTATTAGCTGTTTTGGCTGCTGCCGCACACTGCTGGCTCATATTTAATTGATCGTCCACTAGGACTCCAAGGTCCCTCTCAGTTACTGCTTTTGAGCCAGATTTCGCCTAATCTGTACTTGTACCTTTGGTTTTTCTTGCCTAAGTGTAATGTGCTTTTCTCCACGTTAAATTTCATGTTGTTGGATAGGGGCCATTGATCAAGCCTATCAAGATCTTTTTGGATCCTGAGCTTGTCTTCTGGGGTGTTGGCTATTCCTGCCAGCTTAGTGTCAAATTTAATGAATTCCCCATCTATTCCCTCTTCTAAGTCATTTATGAAGACATTGAAAAATATTGGGCCTAAGACGGAACTCTGTAACATCCCACTGCTTACTTCCCTCCATGTATATGTAGTACCATTAAGGATGACTCGTTGAGTACAGTTTATCATCCAGTTACAAATCCATCTGATGGTGATGCTGTCTACTGTATCCCATATTTTTCTAACTTACCAAGAAGTAGATTGTGGTCTACTTTGTAGAATGCCTTGCTGAAGTCTAAGTATACTATGTTCACAGTATTTTGCTGGTCTACTAATTAGTCACTTTGTCAAAGAATGAAATAAGATTGGTTTGGCATGATCTATTTTTAACAAACCCATGCTGGCTTTTAGTTATAATTTTATTTTTTCTAGATGTTCACAGATCTGTTTTTTGATTATCTTTTCCAGCATCTTCCCAGATATTGATGTTAGGCTGATTGGTCTGTAGTTTCCTGGGTCTGTTTTTCCCCTTTTCCCCCTTTTCCCATCTTTTCTAAAGATGGGAACCACATCAGCTCTTTTCCAATCTTCAGGTAATTCCCCAGTGTTCCAGAAGTTTTGAAAAATATGGTACAATGGTTCTTAGATAACATCTGCAGCTCCTTCAGAACTCTGGAATGTAAACCATCAGGTCCCAGTGATTTATATTTGTCAAGATCAGATAGGTGTTCTCTAACCATTTTCTTATTTTAATTTTTATTTCTAGTCTGTCTTTTACAGGTTTTTGGTAGGTTGGGCTATAGTTTCTTTTTGTGTGAAGACTAATGCAAAGTTAAGCAGCTCTGCTTTCTCTCTACTGCCTGTTACTTCCTTGCCATCTTCTCTCTTAAGTGGACGTATTGCTTCCTTGACATTTTTCTTGTTATTTATGTGTTGAAAGAAACCTTTTTATTATTATCTTTGACTTTTGTTGCAAGGCTTTGTTCATTCTGAGCCTTAGCTTTCCTGACGTCATCTTTGCAGATTCAGGCTATATGCTGGTATTCTGCCTTAGTTATGTGTTCCTCTTTCCATTTTTCACTTTTTTTTCCTATTGCATATTGAATGATCCCATCTATTTGGGCTAGAGTGCTTTCAGTTGGCTGCAGCCTAACATTGACAATTTACTGGGTACTTTGCAAAAGATAAACAATGACTTATTCAAGTGCACCCATGTTTAATTCTTATACCTCTGTTTTTGTCCTATTATAACAGTACAGTCAGTAACACTATAGCAATGCAGCACTGATATTGTTGATTCCATGCACAGTAGGAACTTGCTCTATTTTTGCTTTTCATACTGCTTTTCCCCCAAACTTCCACTTTTCTTTCTTTTTCTTTCTTTCTTCTTTTTTTCTTTTCCTAATAAGTGCAGTTTCACCATTTATTGATTTTTCTCAGTCACTCTCAGTTTTCAAATAGGACAACTATGAGATATTTGAGGTGAGAGTGAAAACCTTGATGCGTTAGCCTTGTAAATATATATTTAATTTAACTTGGCATGTTTATTATTATGATTATTAGCCCAAATCAATCTACTGCAGAATAAAGGCCTCTTCATTGAAGATTAATGTAAGATTAATGTAATCTATCATACCAATCCAGTGATGTCTACCTGCTTTTAATACAGTACTTTAACTACTAAATCACTATATCACATTCTTTCTATGTGTCTATATGTCTCTGTCTATACCAGAAAAAAAAAGAGATAGAAGAGAGGACTAGAAATCAAGGAATTTTGGCACATCTTTCCCATTATCCTAGACATTTGTTGACATGTAAAGAGATATACATTAAATGTAAGAAATATAGAAAGACTGTGGAGCTGCCATATTCAAAATCCTATTGGCATCTCTCCCTTTTGTTAGAACAGCGGGAGTGATGGAGGGCTTCATGCCCAAAAGGAGGAATGTTCCTCTTTGTATACATGGGCCATTCTCTTCGTAGAAAACAAAGAAGATTATGACAGATCATAGGAGGGACCACAGGACTGAAGGACAGCTTAAAATATAAGCAGAAACCCTGATAAGCAGAAGCAATTCTACTGTAAAGAGACAGAACCATATATATAAGCCAGGGTCAAGCAGGGTGATACATTCAGTTTTTGAATTGTCAGAGGCTACAGTGAAATTCTGACTGGACAAAGAAATAAGTGGAGCCAGGAAAAAAGTGGAATTTGACTTAATTAGATTTAGATCAATATGTATACATAATTATCATTCTGTATTCAGTTGCTTTTCTTTTCTTTTCCTATTAAATATTACAGTTCAGAAGGAACTTGAAGGAGTTCTTGTGTTGGGCCCAAGGCTTGGAGAGGAATATGTTTCTCTGGATTGCTTGTTATATGCCAAAAACATTTATATTTTAATACCCCTCTGTGTTACAGAAAGTGTCACACACAATTGTTTTCATAACAAAGAAAACAAAAGCTAAAAAAAATTGGTCATTCCAGAAGTAAAATAATTGATTAAGAGGGTGATTAAAAAAAATGTAATGTGTTGTTAGATTCCTGTGCATCAGAATGGAAATATTGAAGTTTTAATGGCCTTTGAAACATAACTGTCTTCTTACCGAAAATGACATTAGCAGTTCTCTTTTCTAATATTGAAAATGGATAGACCCTTTGATGTAATCATTGGTGCAGTTAATGGCGGCAATATTTTCCCAGCCCACAATAGGATTTCATTCTTTCTATAGTCTTTTTTAAATCTATCATTTCACCATGCTATATTGTTTTATTTTTGTAGAAGGTTTGGAATTGGAGATGGGGGGAGGGCAATTCTTTATATAGACAGTAATTCCTAGTTCAGTGACATTTCCATTATCAGCAGTTGCAGATTATTATTTACTTTTCCTACATTTTCTGTCAACCCTTATCGGCTACAAGATAGTCTCTCATTTGGCCTGACCTTGGGTTCTGTCAGCCAGTAAAATATAATATGAAAGAAAGGCAAAACAAATCATCTTACTTATTTCTGCAACTAATTTAAATAATGCACAACACTACTTCACATGTGTTGATTCGAATGTTTGATAGTTTAATTTAAAGCTTGTAATCACAAGAGGAAGTTGACTTCATATGGCACAAATAAAGATATCACTTAGCCTTGATCTTCATTCTATGTTTACAGTTTTGCCAGGATTGGGTTATTAAATAAATTCAACATAATTTTGACAATTATGGAGTTTACAAAATGATTAAAACTACTCCAAAACTTTTAATAGTATTTTTTAAATTTAAACCATTAGGCATTTTTATCTTTGTTAAATTTCACAGTAATATATATATAAGAATATATTGCAACATATAAATAAAATATTCTTTGTTGTATAGTGACTGGCCACTAAAGAGCATCAACAGTTACACAGAACTCTTAATTTTTGCTGCCACTAGCCATCATATGGATTTTTGAAGTAAAATTTTGTATCATTATTATTATTATATTTATATTTCTCCTTTATTGCTGTATAGCCTCTGGATTCTTTGCTGCTAAAATTGGAATGCATTAAGTAAAGACATTAAATTTCCTTTATTAGAAATGTCCAAGATGTATATCTAGGAATAAGAAGATCCTGATTATCACAGTTGTACTATTCTGTGGAATGACTGTCCTAAGATTAGTACAATTTTGAGCAAATGCACAATGTCCAAAGGCATTGTCCCTCCTCTACAACAAACATTTTGGCATATTTACTCCTAAAGAAAAAAATTATCATGCAGAAGTATGAGCAAGATTGCATCTACTGGCCTTTCCTATAGTTGTATTGCCCAAGAATTCTTAACCAAGTATGTGACCCACAAAAGTACATATATGAAAACATAATGGATAACACTGAAAAAACAAAAGTATTTGTATTAAAGCTCTTAACCCCAATCCTGAATTTAATGGATTAAACGCTTTCATTATTATAAAGTTGAGAAATCTAGAATCTCCTGTTTAGCCAAGGGTAGTCAAAGTATTTATAGGTAGTCCTTGACTTACAACCATTCATTTCGAGACTCTTTGAAGTTGCAGTGGCATGGCAAAAAGTGACTTATGACTAGTCTTCATATGTATGACTGTTGCAGCATTCACATGGCCATATGATCAAAATTTGGATGCTTGGCAACTAGCATGTATTTACAATGGTTGTAATGTCCCAGAACCCTTGTGATCTCCATTTGCAACCTTCTTAGCTGGTTTCCGACAAGTAAAGTCAAAGGGGGAAAGCCAGAATGGCTGTTATTTGCTTAAGAATTGTGGCAAAAAAAGTAAAAGAAATCAGGCACAAATCACTGAACAGCCATTTTGTTTAGCAACAACAATTGTGGTCCCAACTGTGGCTGTAAGTTGAGGACCTACCTGTATAGATTTGGGGCAGATTAAATGTTGGGTGCCGGTCTGCTGTCCCTAGAAGGATCCATGACTGATGCGAGTGAAGGGCGTTCCTCTCATAAAGATTACAGTAGTGCTGGGATTTATTGCCCCAGGTTCACCATCCACTGAATAGTCTTAGTATTTCACCAATAAGTACTTTACTATGATAATGAATGCATGTAAACAGACTTGCTGTTAAGTGGATGTTCTTTTGAATAACAGAAAATTCCATGGATTCTGTGCATTAGTTCCTCTCAAGAGAAAAACTGAGGAAAACTGTGAATCAGATGATGGATTATATTATATTATATTATATTATATTATATTATATTATATTATATTATATTATATTATAGTATATTATATTATATTATATTATATTATATTATATTATAGTATATTATAGTATATTATATTATATTATATTATATTATATTAATTATATTATATTATATTATATTATATTATATTATATTATATTATATTATATTATATTATATTATATTATATTATTATATTAATTATATATTACATTACATTACATTATTATTTATTTTAATCAACATATTTGTATTGTATTGCATTTAATTTGCTAAGCTGCCTGTGATAGGTTTAAGGCAGCAGACAAATCACATCAAGAAATAGAGTAAACATAAAATGCAAAATAATATAGGTCAAGGTCAGACTAGAGGAAAAAAGAGTATGAAAAGGATGCATCAGTATTAGAAGGGAAGAATATAAATTGCAGTGTAAATACATATTCTTTCCAAAGTAGTTTCTATAACCAAATGCTAAAATAGAAAACAGCACAGAGAATTGTGAAACTTTTCATGAAAATTATGTAGGTTCTGAGAGGGTGAGGCAAGCTTCCTCCCAAATTATCCTTGTTCGTTCCCAAGATCAAGTTGGCTTCATTCATAGGCCTCCTGGGACCCTTATTTATTAATGTTACATGCCCAGCTGATTTGTAATAAAAATGTCAGAAGCCAGGACATTCCTGAAATATCTACATATAAGTGCATTCCAGTGGCATTATATGTGAGTCTGTGTTCCAATTTCATACATCTATTATCTTGACTGGGTCAATTGGATCTTATTCTAGTGTCTTAATGTGCATACAATTTGACATAGTGGTAAAAAATGACAAAGTATTTTGCAAGACATTTCTGCTTTTATTATTTACCTAGTTGTCCAGTGATTTATCAACTCCAGTATTATACTCTGATAGTTAGTAACTCTGAAACAGAGACCTTTCTCAGGGTCATATGCAAACCAAACTCACATATTAAGCTGGGAAACACCAGAAAACTCTGGCATAAAGCTAAATGTTGGAGCTCTTGAGAGCTGCCTAGCTATCAAGATTTACTGTAGTACCATATACACCTGGTACATGTATGGAAGACCACAAGGAACCCCCTGGGCTGCAGACTAGATTAAGCAGAAAAAACATTCTGGAGGATGATAGGAAAAAATAGTTGCATGGTTGTCAAGAAAACCAGACTCATAGTTGAGGGTGTCTTTACTTAACTCTAAAACTGTTACAACACAGCAATAACTAGAAAGCAAACAAATGAACCACAAAATCATCCATCTCTTTGCACTAGCACCTTTCCATTCCCCAAATTATTAAGAGCAATTTTGTGGCCACCAAAATTGCTTATTCCACCTGATATTAGAGGTTGAACATGAGATATTTAATCCACGAAGAATGTGATTTATCACCATGCAATTTTCTTTTAGAGTTATGGCATGCATGCTCTAAATTTCAGAAGCCTTAGTTAGCATTTGAAAGGTAAATAATTTGGTTGTATTACAAGCTTATTTTTTTGCTAACGAATAAAAAAAACCCCACAACCTCTCCTACTTTTGATCTTAATCAGAAGGCCAAGACATTTTCCTCCATAGCCCTTTCTGATCCACCAGGTTCATTACAACCTTCCATCTGCTACTCATAAGCAAAATGCTCACACTTGCAAGATTTAACGCTTTTCCTTAATCTTGATGGAGGGAAGATTTAATTAACTTCTACGCAGAACATTTTTGCATTTGTTTTGATCCTGCCACTGAGTCAGCGGTACAACTTACTCTACTTTTGTCCTTGTGCATGGCTTGATCAAATCTGGAAACTACCTACTTACTGGCAGACCAGTAATCTTCAGGAATATAGCCAAATTCTGCTCCATTGCTATGTTTTTAGGAAGTATTGTACCTAGTCACTGTCTCCAGAGGGTTTACCTATAGCTGATTTAGCATCCTGTCATTAATTGGCCTTGCTATTTTTTTATATATATATGCATTGCAGTGCTGTTTTATATATACTTTATTTGGTCTCCAATTCTGAATCAATAAAGCAAATTAGAATTATTTATAATCTGGGATGATAGAATTTTAATTGTTCTTAGTCCTATAATACAAATACATGTATATATTATAATGCATAATGCAAATACAAACATACAAATAAATAAATATAGATTCAGTGGTAAATGTCTGAGGTCAGATGAGGTACAAAGTTGCATTTTGAATTGGATGTACTGAAAATATTTGAAAGTAAAAGCACAGCTTGCTGTTTCTTCAGCAAGAGACAGACCATTATATAAAATAACATGGTGGCATATCATCACCTCAGAGTTTTAATGCCTTATTTTGTTGCACTTACTTTTGCCTGTTTTGATCATGATTACTAGTTTCCATGTTTCCAGCTATAAAGGAATAATCAGTAAAGGAACTACTACTATGGAGAAGATTCTTTCTGCAGCTTCCCCCCCCCCCCTTTCACTGAGTCTGACTTGAAATAGCCTGTTTTCATTAGGAAGGCCGAAAGGAGAAAAAAAAATGTGATGACATTTTCAGGGTTGGAGCATGCAAAATGCTTGCAACTCATCTTACTATAGATAGGGTTGCAAAAAATACATAAATACGTGCATTTATTTATTTGCTTGTTTGCTTTTAAATCACAGTTATAGGCCACTTAAATTCACAATATCATAGAAATACTGTGCACAGAATGTGTACTACAGAAGATTAGACTGTCAGTTTGGGGCAATCCAAACTGATAAAATTGCTTAGATATAAAATTTTGCATCTGGTGCTATTAGAAACTACTGGAAGCAGCTGTACTAGCAAAATGATGTAGCAGCATTGTGCAAATGCCCAGGAAGAGAAGAGAATGATGGTCAAGACATCACTAATTAATTATTTTCAGTTGCTATAAAACCACATAATAATAACAACAATAACAACAACAACAGCAACAACAACAACAACAATAATAATAACTAGTATGCTGCCCAACTCTCAAAAGACACTGGATGGCTCATAACAAAGAAATTATAATAAAATAAAACAAAAAATAAAGATAAAAGATGGTAAGTGCAATGAAACAAGAGGTCTCACTGTCCCATGCCAATGGCTTGGGGTGAAGAGCCAGGTTTTCACAGCTCTTCTAAACAACAGCAAAGTGTGTGTGTGTGGGGGGTTCATCCAGATCTTGGGAGTAACCTCATTCCAGAGAGCAGGCCCAACTACAAAGAAAGCTACTTCTGGAGTCCTGAGAAATGTCATTGTTTAATTGAAGGAACTTGGACCATGCCAACTCTGTAAAATTTAAATGGCTGGCCAAATGTTATTGGATACTGGTAGCAAGTAACCAGGCCATAACTGAGTGACTATTAAATGAACAGTTAAATATATTCTTTCTGCCACTTCCTTGTTCACTGTCTTTTCTGGCTCCCCTAAAATGTTGGTAACATTTTTGCATGTGTTTGTGGGGACACCCCCCCCCCCAAAATGTCTCCTCTTCATGTTCTATCTATCTTCTAGAGACCCATAGCCAGTGATGTGATGACATTAGAGAAAGGCTTGGATTGGGTAATTAAGTGGAAAAATGAGACTGTTAATTTTAAAATTTTAGATCAAACACAGATAAAAATCATATCATTGAAAATCAACATTTTTCCAGTTGAGATTTAGGAGTATGATGTAAGGATGCTCTGGAATCTATAAAAATAGGATCTGGGGATCATGAAGCTGTACAGCCATAACCTGAAGGTTTGTCATCTCAGTCATGGAGAATGGGCCAGATTACAAATGTTGCTAATTTCAAATGATTCTGTGACTATGATGCCTATGAATGAATCTTTATATGTTGAGAATAATCAAAATCAGCAAAATACTTGAACAGCTGATTTCCCTTGGAATTTTGATGCTTCACATTAATCTCCTTTAAAGTTTATATTTAGGAATCAGATGCAACATATTTCAAATATTTGAATAAACGGTCATTGTTATTGTTTTATTTATTCTATCTATTCAAATAAAATATGTGAGAGCTGCCAATTTAGTTTTGGCAGACAATATTTAACTGGAGTCCAGACAAAGAAGTTAGATTTTCTGTACAGGGTTGCCAGTTTTCTGTAAAGCTTCAACTGGTTGATGCCTGGGAATTTAAAGGCTGGGAGGAATGCCGAAGAAATATTTAAAATATGTTAAACTACTATATCATAGCCGAAACTATTTAGTTTCATTTTAAGATCTAAGAAACTAGGGCTAACAGCAGTCTCTAAACAAACGTGTTAAAGTTACAGATGTTGCGAAAGATGGCCATGAGATTAAATTTTGTGCTGTCACTTTTCAAACATCCCTTCTCAAGGAACACTAGCTCTGTTCCTGAATTCAGTGGTAACAATATAGTCAAAGGTAAACTTTAGCCTAAGATAACTTATGTTAAATCCTGGTTCAGTCATAAATGTCATTGGATATATTTAGGGTATCTACTGCTTCCTTAACCCCAAAGGTGTTTTCTCAAGAGGCAACTGGACTTTGTTTTTCCTTGAAGATGTTTTGCTTCTCATCCAAGAAGCTACATCATCATCATCATCATCATCATCATCATCACGTTGACCCATGACTCTTGTGCTACATTTGCCACCAACAATATTGTGAAGTTTGCAGATGATACAACAGTAGTGGGCCTTATTCATGATGACAATGAGGGTGCTTACTGCAAGGAGGTTGAGAGTTTGGTGAACTGGTGTAAGTAAAACAGCCTAATTTTAAATACTGAAAAACCAAAGAGATCATTGTCAATTTCAAAAAAGGCAGGCGCAGCCACACTTCTCTGTGCATTAATGATTTACCTGTGGAGATGGTTACCAGCATCAAATTCCTGGGTGTGCAGTTAACAAGTAGGCTGGCTTGGTCGCTCAACAGCAAGACACTGGTGAAGCAGGCACAGCAGCACCTGCATTTTCTGCGTCACATGAGAAAAGCACATCTTCCTTCCCCAATCCTTACCACTTTCTACAGAGGGATGATCAAGAGCATCCTGTCAGACAGCACCATAATCTGGTTTAGAAGCATCACTGCTTCAGACAGGAAGGTGGTGCAGAGTGGTGAGGGTGGCTGAAAAGATTATTGGCAGTTCCCTCCCTTCCATCCAGGTCATACACATAGTGTTGCTTGAGCAGGGTCCATAAGATTGTCTGGGACACTACACATCCTTTTCACGACCTGTTTTCCTTGTTACCTTCTGGGAGGAGGCTCCGTGGTATCCAAAGCAGAACATTCAGATTCAGTCACAGTTTTGTTCCATACAGTATTAACCTTGTGAACTCCAAAGCTTCCTCCTTCTGTTATGTATTGAAGATGGACAGTGATTAATATTTATATGTTATTTATATGTAAGGGTGTAGGTCTATACATATGTTGTATATAGTATGTTTAAATCTGTGTTGTGTATGTGTACACTTTGAGAGCAAACAACTAAATTTCATTTTTAATGTGTGCTATTGTGCCCACAGTAAAAAATGACAATAAAGGTTATCTATCTATCTAATCTATCTATCTAATCTATCTATCTAATCTATCTATCTAATCTATCTATCTATCTATCTATCTATCTATCTATCTATCTATCTATCTATCTATCTATCTATCTATCTATCTATCTATCTATCTATCTATCTATCTATCTATCTATCTATCTATCTATCTTACTTTGTTATTGCACAAATATCAGTTTGCAGACCATTCCTTCCTTTAAGGCAATTGTCTGTACTTGAACTCATACATATCAATTCCAGGTTCAAGGCTCAAGTTAGGTTTCATCAATAATGTTTCAGTCTTAATTATTGGCACATGGGGACCAGACCAGTCCACCAGTTTCACTCCTCTTGGAAATGGGGGTGGAAGTGGGGCAGATTAATGTTGGATAATTTTTTTTTGCATAACCACTTTTTGTGTCAACCACTTGTACTATCCTCAGCTGTGCAATTCTGATTTTCCCAAAGAATCTTTGTTTTCTTTGTGGAACATTAAGTATTACTGCTGAGTAATATTACTGCTACTAAACAGGAAAAGGGACAAGTTAGACCCTTAATTTCTAATACCAAAGGTTAGTTTGTTTTTCCAGTGGTAGAGAGATCAAGTTTGTCCAAGGATGCTTAGAGCTTGGTCAGATAATGGGTCAAATCTGAACTGCAGCTAAAAAAATAGAAGTTACTAATTCAGAATAGAGAGGAATAGCTGTAACAGTTATCACTGGACCTCAACAATTTATTTTACTCCTTCTGAGAACAGGGGCTAGTAATTAGCATTAGATGTTTCTTGAGTTTCCCCAGAGCAGATACAAAGCTAAATCTTGATGCTGAGTGAACAGCCTGGCTGCAAATGTGTACAGCTGTTGTCAGGAAAGAAACTGACCAAGCTGAGAGTGGCCTTTCAATGCCAGTGTCAATGCAATTAATGGAAGAGGACAGAGGCTCAGTTTTCACAGTATGCTATGTTGTTGGAGTTCAATAAAGTTTATAGCAGGGGGGGTGTAATAATCCTCCTAACTCTATGGGCTGACACTTTTACTTCTTGTCAATAAAATACATTTACTTTGTGTCTTGCAATATATTTACCTGTCTATCAAAAGGACAATCCTTTAAATCATTAATCCAGAAATTGCTGCCAAGCTGAAACCTGATAGTTAAATATACATTATTTGGAATTTTCTGGATCATTTCACTAAAGAAAGACAAGCCAAAGAAAAAGAAAAAGGGAAGAGGGTGGAGGATTGGACTCCTGGCTATAAAAACCAGGGTTTAGATGCACTGGGCATTGCATCATAAAAATAAACCATGCAAAGATATTTTTCTAGATGTACAATGCACTGATCCAATACAGGACTAATCCTATGGGCTTGGGCTAGGCATTAAATTTAATTCAGCACCAAACAAATGGGCAGGCACAAAATAGGACTTTTCATAAACATGTATTGGGGTTAAGGATAGCATTTAGCAATTGCCTGACATTGTCCCAAGTAACCCAAATTTCTGAAATGCTTCCCAAAGGGTCAACCAACTATGCTAGTCCTCCTGGGACCTTAAAAAAACCTAGTGATGAGATGCTTCACAGGATTCTTTTTCCCAGTAGAAAGACAACAATCGTTCTTCAGTTGCATACCAAGCCTGCAACTAGGGAAACAAATGGAAAAGAATTTACTTTTTAAAATAACATGTGAAGGTTTTTTTATTTTTAAATAAGAGGAAGATAATTTTCTGCAATGGTTCAACCAATTTCTCACTAGGCACCTTGTTAGACAATCTAGAGTTATTGTGTTGTCTTTTCTTCATCATGTTATTTCTGCCCTAAATAAAGATATAGAAGCCTGAGATATTTCAGTGATTTATTGTGCTCAGTCCTTGAAGCTATTCAGCTGAAACTTTGGCAGGATTAGTGTCCTTTAAATGTCTATCATCCCTGCTGTTTTCACCCCATTTTCCAGAAAGGAAGCAGTTTCAGGTGTTTGGAACTGTTTCTATTACAGCCTATGAATTTTTCTATTTTTCCATCTCAATATGGAAGAAGTTTGAATCAAATCATGGTCTCTCCACATCTCATATTCCCCTTCTGATTCAATTAATGACTGATTTTCACAGGCCTGACTTTAATATCTGTAACTAAGTGAAATGTTATTAAAAATTTGCTTCACCATCAGATTAAATAAATGAAAATACCCAGATTTAATAGCCTTCTTTCCAGCATCACCAAAGGCAAGAGCACAATCTTAATTGTTATATATGGGGCAATATAGACATTAACACCTTGCTGCTCCCTTGCAGTTCCCTTAAAGAATTAACAACAGAGAGTAAAATTGCAACAGGCACTTCACACTGAATATTATGTTCATGACTCTTACAAACAAGTCATAATTAGGTTCAGCAACTTTTCTCTGCTGAGTGTAGTGTAACTCTCAATATAGGAAAAAGTAAATTTAGGGTATTGTGAGCAAAAGACTTTTGTGAAAGCAGCTATGTTAGAATACCAGTGTGCCTAATGAATTAGTTCTGTCTGCTTTGCTCATATAATTAATTGTTTATTTTGTGGTCACAGACCAAAATACAAGTGCAACAAAAGAAAACACAGAAAAATATCACAAACAATTAAACACCAGAAGCCTTGGCTAAGGAGGAATTACAACGTTCTCCTCTGGTAGTTACAGCTCTTAAAAGAAATTTAGAAACCTGAGAAGTAATATAGGAGGAGCCATCCCCTAGACAATATAAAACCGGATTACTAACATTAGAACCAGAGGGATCAATTCCAAGGAGAGAGAATAGTTTAATTCTGGTTGTGTTATACATAGGGCAGTATAATAAGACATGCTCCACAGTTTCAACTTCGGCCCTATCACAGGGGCATAGTCGCTCACTAAACAGGAGCCTCTTAAATCGCCCATCGAGTAGTGCTGAGGGCAAGACATTGAAACGAGCCAGGGAAAAAACTCTTCTATACTTGGGGATGGTTAGAGTATAGAAATATGAAGCCATCCTCAATCCGTAATTATTAGAATGGCTAAAGATCAGAGGGGAGCAGGTTTTGTTGGCTCTGGCTCTTAAATATTGTAAATCTATGTCCACAAGCCATTGGACTACCCTAAACTGGGCATCCTTGAGACCATAATCTCCCAGAGCATTCCCCGTAAAACCTAGCAAGTGGAGTTTCTTCGTTAGTTCCCTCTCCCAACGAGAGGTATGAGAGTCAGCAAACACCAGGGAGAGGTAGCTACCAGGGACTGCCGAAAAGAGCACCCGAAACCACCATTTGAAGGTGTTAATCCACGCCATGCATTCGACTGAACGAATGCCCAGTTCCAGATAGATCGAGGGAAATCCAACACAGGGAGGAAGACCCAGAAGTTTCCTAAAAAAACCAGCCTGGGTTCTTTCAATACAATCTTTGAAGCCTCGTACCCATATGGGAATTCCATAAAGAGTTTGGGCCAGGGTTTTGGCTTTATATATACGCAGAGCAGAAGGAATAAACTGGCCTCCTTGGGTAAAAAAGAATCTTATAATCTGCTGATGGCTACAGGAGGCCGAATTCAGCACCTGGGTTCGATGTTTAGTCCAAGCACCAGTATTCTGAAATTGAATACCTAAATACTTGAAATGGAGAACCTGCCTAACAACATTACCATTGATGGCCCAGTTGTATGATTTCCGGGCTCTGGAGAACACCAATACTTTGGATTTGTCATAATTAATAGACAAATGGTTCTCAGCACAGTAGGACCCAAATGCAGAAAGTAATCTTTTTAGACCAAGCCTTGATTGTGAAAGAAGAACCGCATCATCAGCATAAAGAAGAAGCGGAATCTTCGTATTTAACAACTTTGGGGCATGGGACTCAATGCGTTCAATGTAAAGGGCCAGGTCGGATAAGAATAAATTAAACAGAAGAGGGGCCAGGACACAACCCTGCCTAACTCCGCTCTCAATCGGGATAGGATTTGAAAGTTCTCCCTGCAAGCCGCACCTGACCTGGCTAGAGGTCTGATTATACAAAGATCTGATTAGGAACAAAAGACGTCTGTCAATAGAACTTTTATACAATTTTGACCACAACAGTTCCCTAGGGACTGAATCAAACGCTGCCTTTAAATCAATAAAAGCAGTAAAAAGTTTACCACCTGGTGTAATAGCGTATTTGTCAACCAGGTGTGCTAGAACAAAACAGTGGTCCAATGTGGCACAGCCCGCTTTAAACCCAATCTGCTCTGCACCAATGATGTTAGACTCCTCGACCCAAATGAGGAGTCTACATTGAAGATATTTAGCATACAATTTTCCAATGATGGAAAGCAGGCTTATAGGGCGATAATCGGCAGGGTTGTTCCTGTTTCCTCGTTTAAAAACTGGAATAATAATTGCTAGGCTCCAAGAAATAGGAATCCTACCGGAGGAATTAATATGGGTGAAAAGTGTTGCCAGAAGAGGAATCCACCACTTGGGATTAGATTTTAGCAAAATGGGGGGTATAGCATCGGGGCCAGGGGCTTTGGCTGACTTAAGTTCTGAGATAAGCTCAGCAATTTCAGCATGAGTCACGGGTTGCCATATAGGAATTGCAAGGGGCAGTTGTGATCCAAGCTTGGATGAAATTGTTGAAGCCTGAAAAATTGACAAAAAATGGTTTTCCCAATCTCTGTTAGAAATACAGCAGAGAGGGAGTTCTTGGTAACCAGGGAGAGAACTGGCAACAATTTGCCAGAATAGTCGGGTATTCTTCTGCTGGACAGAGAAGAGAAGTAAATCCCACTTCTCTCTCTCTTTAGCCCTCTTTTTCTTAATGATTAGCCCTTTATACTCCCGCTTCAGGCGGTAATAGTCCTCAGGTGGGCGTTTGTCCCCTCGGTTACGGTAAAGCAAGTAAGCCCGGTTAATCTGGTTCCTAAGCGTCAGACATTCTTTATCAAACCAGGGATTGCTTCTTACGTGATATGGACCCTTTGGCCTACAATCTGCTCCTAGCTCCCTTTGAACGCTATTAATTAGTGATTCAAAGGCCAAGATTGTCTCTGAGCCACTACTTGTTAGAACCTGATTGTAAAGGCTGAGACATTCCGGAGATAATAAAAAGGAGTGGAACTTTCTTTCGGTATTAGAAGACCATTTGATCCTCTTTATATAGAAGGCCACATAGGGATCCAATATCTGGGGGCCTTTAGATAAATGTATATTTGAGGAAAGCCCAATAATTGTAACCAGGGGGTAATGATCGCTCTCCGTACGGCAGTCCACATAGAAAACATGGACTGCCTTTCTTAGTAACTGAGAAACCAGCACAAAATCAATAGTGCTACTCCCACGTGAGGAACTAAAAGTAAACTCACCAACTAGATTGCCTGGGGTATTCCCGTAAAGGATTATCTTGTCATGTTGGGATGCTAAAAGTGCTAACTGAATACCAGCAAAATTTGTTAGTTCATCCTTAGAATGTCTAGCTGAAATCTGATGACCTATTGCCTGAAGGATTTCTTGGGAGTAAAGTGCCTCAATCGATGGAGGAACATGGACTCCCAGTCGGGCATTAAAGTCGCCCCCTATAAAGGTGTATAGCCCTGGAAATTTAGTTTCAATACAAGTAATATAGTTCTCCAGTTCATCCCATTGAGCCTTAATGTCGGCTTGCCTCACCATCGGAGGAAGGTAGACGTTAAACACTAGCAATTTGCTGCGTCCTCTCTTAATTAGGAGCGCCATGGCTAAAGAGCCACAGGGGGACAGCTCCACTGTCTCCACCTTTAAGGAGGTAGAGACCAAACAAGCCAAGCCACCCTTGGGTCTTCCCTTCGCCGATTGTTTGATGGCGGCCAGGGAAATGGCCGTAAACCCTGTAAGGGATATCTTATCACATGCCCAAGTCTCCTGAAGCAGAACCACGTCAAATGCCTGAATATAGTTGGTAAATTCTATAGTACCACACCTTCTCCCCCAACCTGCTATGTTCCACGAAAGACATTTAAGAGTACAGAGGGGGGTAGCCAAGTTTGATAGTCATTCTGTACAATTAATTTTTTCAAGGGAGCCCTTCTGGTCCAAAAAGATACACCCGTTATTAGAAGACAGTGTCACCCTCATGGGAGATAAAGGCAGAGAAGGGGGGAAGGGCGGCGAACCTTGTTCATGGGGCTGTAGAACTCTAAACGCACTCCAGTTCGTACTTGTAGCCTTAGCATTAGCTAGCAAGCATTCAGTGGCATCAGCAGACGGGATCTGAGGGAGCCCAAGATCTTCATATTGACGAGTAAGACGTCCTGGAAAAAGGGCCAGGGGAACTTCCGCTGATGAATTGGTATGGGCTCCCTGAAATCCAGGAAAATCCTTATCAGGTAGTGAGAGACTCCAAAGCTTGGCTTTAACTGCAACCAGACGCTTAATAATTTGAGCCCTTTCTGAATGTGGGAGCGCACGAAAGGAGTCGAAGAGCTGTATCTCCTCCTGGTTCCAGAGATTATCTTGAGATAAGTCAGTCACATGAATAGATGGAATCCCAGAGTCACTGGCCTGGGGCTTATTCGCTAAGAGGCCTTGAATACCCTGGGCTGATGTCACTTCCTTTGAGGCCATTTCTTCCCGGGTGATTAAGTCAAGGCAAGGTTCCTGATGAGATGTTACTCGCTGAGGGGGGTTGGTTTGATTGACAGTAGGAGGATCAGTCAAAACCCCATCAGAGAGGGCGCCATCAGGAGATTTTACAAGCATAGATGTATATTTAATAGATGGACTAACATCAGAGATGACATTCAGGGTTGGCACATTAACATGTGCTACTGAAGATCTTTTAGGGGCAGTAAGTCTCCTAACACTAGCAGGTGGTCGATTACTTAAAAGAGGCTTAGTCGACATATCTTTGAAGACTCTTCTTGGCAAAATGCCGAAAGACCTTAGTAGAGATCTTCTCCTGAAGAATAGTTTGGGGGTGTTAGAATTGTCGAAACTAAGTAACACTCGAGTGCAGTATATAGAGGAGGATAAAGATTCAACCTCCTTCAAATCATCAGCTTCCAACCCCAATAGCTGTAGTATATGACCCCTTGCCAGCCGTATTGAGCCCCAGCGCGGCAAGTAGCCGTTAATAGGATTGATATTTAGGGCCACCTGTTTTGGCTGTAAAACCAGGTGACTGTTTGCATCTAGAGAAATAAAGTTCGAACTGTTGGTAGGGTTATGTTGAGCAGATCTTTTGCTGAGGCTTGACAAGGGAGGCCCTGCTACCACATCGGAATGCCGAGCGGCCGGCCCAACACTACCACTGGCAACCCAAGAAACTAAATAATTTAGGGTACTTATTATTTTGTCAAGCTGGAGCTGTATGCTCGCTGTTGTATCCGCAACCAGGAAACATTGCTGAGCCAAAAGTTCAGTAAGGGTGGGCTCATTTAAGGATCGATTGGGAACCGTAGCTTTAGGGGAGCCTTTGTTCTCAACTCGAGGGGCGACATCCTCAACCACCAAAGGATCGCCGTGACCAGCAGCAGCCAGAAAGAAAGGAGCTGGAGTTTCCAAACAAGGAGGCCGAGCCAAAACAAAGTCTTCCATCTTGGATTGCTTCAAAGAAGGTTGAGGAACCAGGTCAGTAAGGGATTTGCACCTTTTCTTTGACTTCATTGTGTTAAATAACACAATAAAAGGGGAGCTTTGTAATATAACAAAAGACTAATCCCCAAGGCAAGTCCTGGATCCAAAAAACAAACAAACAAACAAACCCAAGGGCCAAAAATCAAGAAAAAGCAAATCCCTCCTCACGAGTAAGGCAAGAATCCTACTCCAAAGCAGGGAGTAGGGAGTGAATAAAAATCACAAAATAGTAAAATAGTAAAAAGGAAATAGTAAAAGAAAAAATGGTAAAAAATAATAGATAAATAAATGGATCAAATAAAAGTCACTCAAAACTAAACAATACTAGGTTTCCTGACAAAACAGAAAAACCTATATAGCAACAACAAAAAGCAGCAGTAAGGCATTCCCATAGCTGAGGCCCAGCTCGGGATATCAAAAATACAGCTAAAATATAGCTAACCAGTAGCTGAAATATAGCTGAGAGTGGGTTAAGTGAATTAGTGGCCACGCTGCTTAGAGTTTCAAAAATGTAAGAGATTTAAAGATTAAAAATTAAGAAAATTAAAACAGTAAATTGGTTTAATCTAGGTTAAAAGCAGAGCCTACTTGCCTGCTGCTGCTGTTTGCAAGCTGATAAATTCCAGAACTCGTAGTCTAAAACCTAATCCTATCTAATCCTAAATTTAAAATCATAAAAATACAACTCCTAGTTAAAAAAATCTGACTTTCCTAGTTAATAGTTAATATTAGATAAAAATTAAATGAAAATGAACCATATAAAAGTAACTAAAATAAAAGGATGAGGAGCTCACTAAAAGAGCTATCACATGGTGGCCATCTTGCTTCCCCCAAGAAAAATGATGGGGCAATATAGACATTAACACCTTGCTGCTCCCTTGCAGTTCCCTTAAAAAATTAACAACAGAGAGTAAAATTGCAACAGGCACTTCACACTGAATATTATGTTCATGACTCTTACAAACAAGTCATAATTAGGTTCAGCAACTTTTCTCTGCTGAGTGTAGTGTAACTCTCAATATAGGAAAAAGTAAATTTAGGGTATTGTGAGCAAAAGACTTTTGTGAAAGCAGCTATGTTAGAATACCAGTGTGCCTAATGAATTAGTTCTGTCTGCTTTGCTCATATAACTATCACCTGCACCAAGCCTCAAGCAATTACACTAGTGAAAAGGGAAAAGCAACAGCAGGAACAGCTTGTTCTTGCAGGGCACAAGTGGAGCAGGTGTTCCCTCAAGGGGTGTGACTTGGGTTGTTGCTAGTCCTATGGTCCCTATTGAGAAAATGATGTAACTCATATACTGTCTGCCAAGATCCTTAGAGGGTTTTTTCCCTCTGCAAAATTGAAGTAAATCTTTTCATTTCCTAGGCTGACAGATTCTTCCTCATCTGGGAAACTTGGGTTGTCAGCTGGGGAACAGTAATAATGTAGAGAAACGTTTTGCACATACAAGCATTCAGGCTTCCATGTCAAGCTGTGGAATGATCATGCTGGAGGAGTCCAAATCAAGGCTTATGAAAAATGGTTAAAGGAGATGAGAAGGGAAAACAAAATCAAAGAAGGTGCATTTGACCATTTACATCCTTCCTTCTTCATCTCATGCTATGAATATTTAAAGATCCTTCTGCTTTTGAATTGTTTCTCTCTTTTTATAGGCACCTTCTCCTTGCAATCTGTGGCTCTCCACACACTTGGCTGTGGTCCCCACACTCTTCTTCTGTAGAAGAAAGACTACTTAGGCATGAAATTATCAATGCATATGCCACTTTTCCTCCCTCCCTCCTTGTCAACGTGTCCTGATATTCAGAGCAGTGCATACATACACTCTAAAAGTTTTTCAAAGCTAATTCTGTAATCCATTAGCAAAGCTTAAATAGTGAAGATGATGCTGAAAGCTTTTCTAGCTAGTACAAAAAATGTCCTTTTTCAGATAGTTGCAATAAGAATTTTTAACGATTAGGAAAATGACAGAAGTCTATAGAAAGAAATTGTTTTAGTGATTTGAAGGTTAGCAAAAGACCTATATATCATTAAAGCCTACCTTACCATCTTGGATCACTTATATCCCTATATTAGGTCCTAACAATGCTGTGGCAACAAAATCAATTGCAAAACACAGAGTGTCTTATTCCTTTCTTTTCTAAAAAAAAAATGAAATAGAAGCTTATTTTAACATTAAGAAAGTAAAGCCCCAGGAAGCATAAAACCAAAATAAATTATGTTTGCCTTCCATTTGTACTGGATAATAATTTAAATTTGGCTTGGTTATTATTAATAATAAGTTATTTAGTCAAATTCAGATTTTTTTCATAAGATGGAATAACTTACTTTTAAAAATCACCTATGAGGGGGAACAAATATGATGTGTCCATCTTTTTATTAGATTTTGAAAATCAAAGTCTGCTGTTGAATCTCTAGGTATCCAGACATAGTTCATATGGTGAATTAAAGACACCATCTTCTTTTTCTGCTTGGCTCCTCGTCTGTAACAGATAAATCATAGGCAGGATACAGCATTTTCTGTATAAGAGGAATCATTTCTGCTTTCACTGTTGCATTTTAGCAGTCCATTAAGACATAGTGGTAGCGGTAAAAGCTCATTAGAATAGGGTGGGTTGGAAGCAATATTGTGATTATTTTATTTATGCAGCCAGAGAAAATTTCATAGTTTTCATCTGGATGTTCTGTCTTAAAGATGTTTTTCACAAGGATTACTCTCATCTCCTGGGTTTTTTAATGAAATGTATGGGAGTAGATTAGCATTTCTGGGTGATTTATAATTAGCTTGCTGATGACATATTAATGACTTCTACTTCCCTGAAAACTACTTGTAGCAATGTTCTTCCTGATAATGTCTCTTTGGGAAATGAGATATATGGATTTGAACTATTCGACTAGTTTCCATCCGTTGCTTCTTGTCCTGCCTTCTCCAAAGCGCCTGAATGGATGGAAACTAACCAAGGAGAGAAGCAACCTAGAACTAAGGAGAAACTTCCTGATAGTTAGAACAATTAACCAGTGGAACAACCTGCCTCCAGAAGCGGTGAATCCTCCAACACTGGAAGTTTTTAAGAAGAGACTGGACAGCCATTTGTCTGAAATGGTATAGGGTTTCCTGCTCGAGCAGGGGGTTGGACTAGATGACCTCCAAGGTCCCTTCCAACTGTATTATTATTATTATTATTATTATTATTATTATTATTAATTATTATTAATTATTAATTATTATTATTATTATTATTATTATTATTATTATTATTATTATTATTATTATTATTATTATTATTATTATTATTATTATTATTATTATTATTATTATTATTATTATTATTAGTCTTCTCCGCTGATTAGTAGCATCTTTCTATACTTTTGTCTTTGCTAATTCTATGATTTTGGCTAATAGCTATAGAGTATTCTTTACTCCAGCTCTGTATTTTCTGTTTCAGCACTCAGGTTGATGTGTATATCCTCAACCATCTGGGTTTAAAAATGGAACTTTGTTGCAGTTGGATTTTCTTTCATAGTTTAAATTTCTGCTAAAATGGCATAACATTGGTTAAATAAATAACAGTGCAATAATCCCTTGTCGTCAAAGAATTAATCAAGCAGCATTTTTTCCGCACCTGACCTTTTGTATATGATTATTACTGCAATTTGTCTTATTTGGGAGATAGGCTCTTTTACATAAACAATAGAAATACTTTTCCTAAGTGTGGTGAAATGGAGGTTGACCTGTTTTGTTTTCCTTACAGCTAAGGTAAAACTAAATTTACTTTGCATCTTTTCTTGGAGATTTTCATTTATTTTTTGTTTAATGTTGTACTTGGAGGACTTATTTGTGCTGGAAAGAAGACTAGAATGAAAGGGTTTATATACAAATATGACAGATAGAAGGTTTCATTTCATGGCCAAGAAAAATAAGGCATTTGAATTCCAAGCTCATGAAAGAGATTGGAGACAACAGTATTAATGGGGTTAATGAGTTGCCAGTAAAACTAAAAAGTCCAAACCATATCCAGACATTTTTCTCCCAGCGCTGGGAACTCAATCGTATAGTACAGAACTTTAATTAAATTGGATACTGTGAAGCAGTGGGCTGTTTTATTCATGCATTTCTTGATTTCTTTCACTGAAAGACCAGAAATGATAGCATGAATCAGACTTGGGTGGAAAATGTTACCAATGTAACATTGTTGTGCTGTGATATAAGAGGCAGTGTTCAGTTTGTCCACTTATCCATTGAAGCAGGAAATCATTTGAATCTGCAATCATGAGCAAAGAGCATGCACTGAGAATCAAATCATGAGAAGCAAGTTGCAAATATATATATTTTACCTAATAAAGTCCATGAGCATAAGAGGAAAGATCCATTACTCAAAAGTTCTGGCAGGGAATGTTTCCCCCCCAAGTCATACTTAAGATCCTTCAGTATTTAGATGTCTCTTTCTCTCTCTCTCTCTTTTAGAAATGTTTTATTGATTTTTTACAATAACAATCCTTAGTGCCTAGTATACAGCGTGTCGTCTTGGTTCATATATTTTGGAAAAAAAAACAATCAATAGTAGTTAACTAACAGTCAATAATAATTTTTGTAGTTCCATAATTAGTATATTAATTAGTATATTTCTTTGATCTTCCCTTCTCCCAATAGTATTTTCCTTCTTCAACCTTAAACAAATATAATTCGTAATATTTTCAGTGCATAAATGGTTAAATATAAACATTTTTTTCATGTTTGTACAAATAATAATAATGCCCATGTATGACATTTTTCTTATCAATTCGTGTTGTTTTTATAAAAATCATCTTATTAGTTCACCATATATCCTATTTTCATAATTCTTATTTCAGCTTAATTTCCCCTTAATATTCAAACAATTCTTATCAGTCATAATTTTCTCAATATTAATCATCTAAATATCCAGATTTTCCATTTAGATACGCCATCCCAATGTTTTGATATTTCATGCATTATAAAAATACTATACTGCTTATCTATCTTATGACATTTACCTATAACATCTTTTCTGATCAGTTTATATTTCACTTATATTTGTAAAAGTTAATTTGTTAAATCACTATATATCGTATTTTCAAAGTTCTTACTTAAGCTTAATTTCCCCTCAGTATTTCAGTCATTCCTTAGTCCTAATTCTCTTCAACTTAATTTACCTTAAATTTCAAACTTTTCATTCACATACATCATTCCAATATTTTTACATTTTATATATTATGAAAACTACTATATTACTTATATCTCTTATCCCTCTGATTGTAGGGCCCCTTTATATCCAAAGTTATTTGCTCTTTTAACGGTATTCAAACAAGTGTTTGCACATGTAATACTCTACCTGGTAGGGCGAGTCAAATCTCTTGAATCTGTCTCTGGCCTTCGTCTTTTGCCAAGTAGCTTTCCAAGTTGATATATTCCGCTTGCCAGGAAGTTCTTGTATTTTTGTAAGTATTGTTTGGAGTGGAAAAGACAGGATGCATAGAATATATGCTTTTTGTCTCCCGAACTCTAATGGTTCTCCTGGCAGTTCTATAGTCCATTTTGTTAAATCTTCTTTCTTATCCTCAGGTTTATTTTGGCGTTTGAATAAAGTATCTTTTTCATTTTGATTGTTATGTCAAAGTCTTGTAGGTTTTTTCCTGTTTGTGTTAAATTATAATTCTCTTCATTTGTAGCTTTGATTAATTTATTTTCTTCTAGTTTATGTTCTGTTATCTGATTTGTTTGTTCATTTTTTACCATCATTTTCTGAGTGTTTTTTGATTGTGGTTTATATTAGAGATGTGCTCATTTATGTCATCAAAGTTATTTTTGATCTCCTCATGGTTTGAAGTTATTGTCATTTGTATCTGTTGTAGCATTATATACATTTCCTCCTGGAAAGTATTTGTCTTGTCTTGAAATGTTGCTTCTGGAGGTCTTTGATATTCCAGGGTAGGTCCTTCAGGAGTAAGTATTAAATGTGGTTTTCTGTCATTTTTTGATAAGTATGCAATATCCATGTTGTTTCCCCCTTTCAAATAGTCCTTCATCAGTGCCATAGTCTCTATAATGAGCCTTATCAAACCAGCCAAACTCAGAATCCAAACAGCCCAATTTTATATAGTTCTTATCTTTATATATAGTTTTTATAATCCACGGTATTTCCAATTGTCAAGGCATCAGTAAAATCAGTATTTTATAACAGTTCTTTTATTCAGAGGACAGTTGTCAACCAGTCAAAATTGCAATTCAATATATTTAACCATATTGAGTCCTTCCTGTAAATTCCCACCTAAAAGATTAGCCCAGTCAAAGTTTTTCTTTTTCTGTAAACAATTCTTGAATTTAGACAACAGTCAGAGTATTTCTTTTCTTTCAGACACTTTTTAATCTTATGGCTGGTCCAGCATGTATTCTTTATTTGTTCCCACCCAGCTGTCTTTTTGAGGGTTATTAAACATATTAATCTTTGTTTCTGGGCATCTTGCCAATTTCTGAGTCAGTGTTGTTAATGTTCTATGTTCTAGTTCTCCACTAGGCGTCAGTAGTTGTTTGTTTTCCAGCTTTTTCAGACAAAGAATTATTATTTATTATTATTTTTATAGTTTCATCAAAACCCATTAAAGTATAATCTTAGCAGATTTTTTCAATTTCTAGATTTATCCAGATTGTAGTATTTTAACTTTGGTTTCAATATATTCCTTTCCTCCTTAAAGGTTAATTCACTACTTCCATCTATGAGGGAGTGGGGGTATAGTCCCCTCCCTTCACTTTTGGAGGTTTTCTTACTTTGGGGATCTTTCTCAAGGACTTAGTTACAGAGTAGAGTAGAGAAGATCGATACTCTCACCAGTTCCAAGCATGCTGTTCACCCTTGTTCTGGTTCGTGCTCTTGGACTTCGGCTGCAAGTAGCTTGGGTTAGATGCTGGTGTGCAGCTAGCCTTTCTCCTGTCGGGTTAGAGGACTTCCCCCAGATCAAACGTAACAACCACCATCATTCCGTGATCATCGGGGCACCCCTCTTCTTCGTCGCCTCTCCAGGGTGACTTCAGACCCATTTAGGGTTCCCTGGCAGGGTGAAATCAGCCGTGGGGTGCGGAGCTCTGCAATCCTGCGGCCGCGTCTATGGCGCAAAACCCAGAAGTCCTAGATGTCTCTTACAGCATATATTTTTAGTCTGGTGATGATTTGATGTATTGGCAATTCAAAATTATAAGCAGAGAAAATGACTGCAGAATATTTCAACATGCCTAAAAATGAACAGTAAGGATTCTAGTGTTGGTTTTAATGAAGAACAAAAGCCTATTACGGGGATCACTGAAGAATAGTTATAGAAACTGTTGAGTTTGAAACTGAGTTTTAAAGTGTCTTGTATATATATATTGATTGCTGAAAAACAGTTGCATTAGAAGTTATTTATATTTTCACAATTGTACTTCAAATAAAGCAACTTTCAAGGTCACCCCATCCTCACTTATCATATACAAAAAGAAATGTTGTTTTCCTCTTAGAAAAGAAGACTAAAAAAAACTGGGTGGATTGGGAGCAGCATTCATAGATTTTCATATATCAGTAAGATTCATATTCACTAAACACAATAGTTTCCTATGTTGGTGGGGATAAATACATTTTTTTTGCCATTCATGCAATATCAATGTAGTCCTGATGAATTGTGATAGTGATTAAAGTGATATATTCCACTTCCATCTCAAAGATTAATCCAAACGGGGCTCTTAAATTAATAACACTTATTTACTTCATGTGTCCTTCACATCTCTCTAGCATTTCCCACAGTCCAGAGCTATGCTATTTCCAGAGACAAGAGGCATTCAAATAAAAGGATTGCCTTTAAATTGTTTAGACCCTCAATATTCAGATCTTCAAGTAGGTTTGAGAAGAAATCAGCAAGCAGTACAAATGATTGAAAATAAGTGTTAGCCAATATCTGGCTAGTAGAATTCCAAATCAGGTACGGTAAGTCCTCATTTCATCTTCAAAGTCAATTACATGTATGATGGACAAACTGAGATAATTAGCTTTCAAATTTATGTAGCCGGACCATCTTGTCTCAGGAAAGGATGCACCTTCAAATGATCAGGAGCTGAAGATATATGCCCCACTGTCTTATGTTGATTTAAGCATGTATGAATGCCACTTGATTACACAACGACAGCTGAATAGAAGGATTCTGTTCCATATGCATTTGAGATAAAAAAGGAAATTCTATGGTAATCTTGTCATCACCAATCAATAGTATTGGATGTGTGTCTCAGCCTTTAATTACAATGAAGTGATTGACTATATCAGAAACACCTATTTCTTCACTTGACTTTTCCTGCCATTTCTAGTTACAAGAGCAAAATGGAATTATCAATAAAAGAAACAGAATAATATATTTTTACCAGTTAGAGGATCAGCTTGAAGTGATTTCCCACATTTTCATCTTGCTGAATTCTCCAGCCTTTACGAAATATAGTTCCCCTTAATAAACATTACATTGCATCAAATTTAATAAGTTTTATAAGTAATCATTAGTTTCTTGTCTTCCATTTTCACATTATATTGACTTTTAAAGAAACCTGCACTTTAAAAATGTTATAATATTACATTTGTTAAAAAAATACATATATTTATCCTAAAATAGACAGTTGAAGGCAGATTTTGATATGAGTTGAGAATTACATCCTAAAAAAGTGTAAAATCAGAGGAATAAATGAATAAATGAGCCATCTTGCAACTCTTGGATAGTTTCCATTTCTAGAAATAGACTGCTAGGAGAAAATGTACTATATCTGTATTCCAGAGCAGATATATCAATTCCTTTCTAAACCCTTTAGACCACAGAACTTGTTCCAAAGGCCATAGGCATTATAAAGGACAATGCACAGAAATTGAAATGCTTTCTATAATCTAATTCCAATCAAAACATAGGATAATAGCTTGGAGTCACAGACTTGTGAATGAAATGGGACATTATCTTTCTAAGAAGAAAAGTCACTGTTGAAACCATGGGATAGAATAAAATAGGAAGGTAACTGCTCTGTTCGCAAGTCAGACATGAAGGCGAGGCAGTTGGTGCAAAAGATGTTCTTTATTGCAGACATTTACTGAACAGAAGCAAAGCAAATAATGGCAACATGCCCTTTTTATACTCCCCCTGCAAGGGGAGACTCAACCAATGAATGCAGGCTATTCTCCCGCCTCGCGCATGCGCGCGAGGCTGGAGACAGCCTGTCTGGGTCCCGGGCAGACATGTGGTCTGCCCGGGTCTCTACAACCGGTCCCGGGCAAACACGTGGTCTGCCCGGGTCTCTGCAGTTGTTCTGCAGATTTCCTGAGCCTTGCTGATTGACTCAGCAAGGCCCAGGACACAACAGTAACCACAGAGCAAAAAGAATCTACAAGGTAGATATTAGACGAGAGGCATGGGAATTGAACTGTAGCAACCTATATGCCAATTATTTCTATTTAGCAACAGAGAACTTGTGATTTTAGACCCTTCTTAGGACCTCATGTTTCCATGCACATCTTAGGTTTACCATTACTGTGATGAGGTGTTATGCAATAGTTATGAGTATGACCCATGATATAGCTGAGCCTGAACATACTATGCAAGAACATTAAGTCAGTTGGGAAAGGAGTTAATCTTCATCTTCATAATTGCCCAGGGATCTTCAGAGAGATGCCACAGGTAGATGCAGAGGAATTTCCTTTTCCAAAGAAATTTCAGCTAATTCCCAGTGTGCATTTTGATGTTAATGATATTACTGACATTCTTTGGATTAATATTTTTGATTACTGAGGCAACTGGGTCCTTTCAACATCTTTAGGATCTCTCCCTTTCACATACATTCATATATGTATATGTATATGTATATGTATATGTATATGTATATGTATATACATATACATATACATATATATACATACATACATACATATACATACACACACACACACACAAATATAATATAATATAATATAATATAATATAATATAATATAATATAATATAATATAATATAATATAATATAATATAATATAATATAATATAATATAATATAATATAATATAATATAATATAATATATATATTTCAAATTCTTTCTACTTCTGGTGTGTGTGTATAGTATTACTCTAGTAGTGTAACATCCACCAATATGTCTTGCCACTAAACCATGACTCCAAATTCTTCCTTTAACAGGAAGAATAATTGCAGATGTGCATCTTGATTGATGGAGAGACAAAACATGTAATTGTATGCCTCTGCTGCTGTTGCATCTGTGCCTAAGAAAATCCTAGAATGACTGTCTAATAATATAAAGTCAAATTGCCTCTCTGGCTGAGTTCCCAAGAAAGCAAAAGCCTTTGCTGTTCTGATAGGAAAACAGATGAGAATGCACAAGCTTCACGATTACATTACACCAAGAAGAAGCACACCATCCAAACCTTCACACTGCAGGATTTGGCATAAAACCATGCTAAACAAACACATCATGGGTGGATTTTGCCAAATGCTTTGCAGGCAAGAATACTTGCCAAGTCTTGCAGAGATGCAAGTGGAATTGTTTCATCTCTCCTCACCACTGCCTCCCTAGGAGAACAAATAAAGAATATTAAACATAAGCCCAGCAATACGCTTATTTTTCTCCCTCTGCAATGTATTCAACAGATGTTTAAAACAGAGGCCATGAATCCACACTACTGAGAAAAATAATGTCTTTGATGATGGAGATGACAGCGCTGTTGGATACCTTTCAGGTTATATCTTGCTGCCTTCGTTCAATGTTTTCCTCCCTTTACATGCAATTTTTCTGGGGGGGGGGTTGGGTGTTATCAGATCTTGATTTTTGAGAGTATGCAAGCTGTTTTGGACATCATTTTTAAACAGTGAGAAACATCTGTATTTTAAAACACTATATGCTGTTTATCAGATTAGCCCAAATCCTCAGGTCAGAGAGATTTTATGGCTCTTTGAAGCAAAGAAGGCTTTTCCATGTAGCTATTTTTCTATTTTTAATAAATCTTTTAAACCCTACTACAGTTAAGTCATTAACTGCAGTCATTAGTTTAGCAATTTAGAACCTCCCTGGCAACACCATTTTCACAAGGGATCCCCAGTAAAAGATAATTATTACTCACTAATAAAGCTGAACTACCAGGATACAGTACCTGCATACTCTAGTTTATTCTGCTTGAAAGTTCTTAATTCTTAGGAGATTCTTCTTATCTCCTTAGCCCAGAAAGAAAATAGGAGAATAGAATGGAAGGCAGTTTGGCTCTCTTACACAAAGTTCAGAGTTACAGTCAGTTACTGGGGCAACTTTGTCATCTTGCTTATAAGGTAGATTGAAATGAAATATTTCCTTCTAAAACCAATGAAGCCAGATCTCTATGTATATGAAAGAGTTTATTGGGAAAATACATGGAAAACAAGGGCAGGCAGCAATCACAGACATCATCCTAAGAGTGCTATTTACCAATTTTCTCCTTTAGGGTTGTACTATTTGAGCACTGAAGAAAGGACAGCTGGACTCATCTGGGCCTGTTCCTCTCTGCCCATCTCCTAAGCACTTATCTTAATTTTACAGAAGGTGAAAGCTAATCCGTTGGCAGAGATGAGACTATAGCATTATTCAATTAACTATCTTAAGGTTTCATATTTTTTTTGTCTAGAGACAAAGCACACCTTCCTTGACAGAATTATAAAGGGATAGTTTGGTTTCCACCCGTCATATCTCTGCATGTCTGAAAATATGAGAGAAATGAAAGATGAAATTTATTTCTTTACTTGTCTCAGCTACCCTCATCTCACCTTTATCAGTTGTTTCAGGAGGGATAGTCAAAAACTAAACCTGTTATAGAACTATATTTAGGTTTTTGAACTGTAGTTTTAGGCATCTCTGTAATATGTGTCTCATGGATCTTAGTCATATAGTATTTTGTTAAATTACTGAGGAATTATTTCATTCTTAAAATAATTGAACATTAAATCATGTTTCTACTAAAAGCACAAATATTGTACTGAATCAAAGCTATCTGTAATAGAATCAATATTAAAGATTACATGAGTAGGTCAGCATAACATAGCGTAACCATACTCATAGTTACAGTAATATATTTCTAGATGGATCCATTAATATACTATAGCTGCTGTATTTGAGTCACTCAAGAGGAACTGTGCTACCTCAGTGGACAGGCAAATGTGTTAGATATTTCCAGCCTAACTTTTTGATTATTTCTATTTCACATTTGGGGAGATATTCTTAGTTAAATTACATGAGCTTACTTTTTCCTGAAATCCCAAAGTCTTCATCTTTTAACAATTTTTACCACTGCATACAGATTAAGTAAAATTATCTTAAAAGTTGAAAGATAGTTTGGTGTAGTGGTTAAAGATTAGACTAGAAACCAGGAGATTATGTATTCAAGATGGACAGTGATTAATATTTATATGTATTTATATGTAAGGGTGTAGGTATATACAGTACATATGATGTATATAGCATGTTTATATGTGTGTTATGTATAAGTACACTTTTGAGAGCAAGCAACAGAATTTCATTTTTAATGTGTGCCAGTGTGGCCACAGTAAAAAATGGCAAAAAAGGTTATCTTAACATTATGAGTTTTAGTCACACCTTGGACAAGAAGCCACCTGGTTGACCTTGGGGCAGTCACTTTCTCAAGCCTAGGAAAGAGGCAATGGCAAACCACGTCGGAATAACTTTGCCAAGAAAAATTCAGGAACTTATCTAAATAGTCTCTGAGAGTCGACATGATTGAACAAAAGAAAGAAGTCTCAAAAGTATTGTGGACTAGTTTTGGTATAAAATCATAGAGTTGGATGTGGGCATTTGAATTATTGGGTCCAACTCCCTGTTCAGAGCAATAATCCAATTTAAAACATTCCAGATTGCTCTTGAAGCTTTGATGCAGCGTATTTAGTGTGTGTGTGTGTGTGTCCATTACTTCTGTGGCTAACTGGTTCCATTGCGCTTACTGCAAGGAAGTGCTTTCTGGCATTTAGTTAAAATGTGCCTTTCTAAATCCATTATTCTGCATTCTGCATCTTGGAACAGGATTGAACAGGTTGTATCTTCTATGTGACTTGCTTACCAGTATTTGAAAAGCACTGTCATATCTGCTCAGATTCATAACTTTTTTCAGGGCTACTGTAAATTCACCCAGTTTCTTCAACCTCTCACCACTGTGGAAAGACAGAATCTCCCCCAGAAAAAGAAATATTTTGGGAATATTAAAAGGCAAAATATTATATTTCTCCAAAGGATCTTAAAGGCAGAAAAGCAGGCCCAGTTTTTCTTAATAGCCATCAGCCCCAGCCCCAGAGAAGCAGGATATGACCTTTAGGACATAATAGGATTAACCCACCATCATCAGAATACCAAAAGGACAGGTCTCAGGTCAAAGTTCATGCCACAGGAACAGGAAACAACCTCAAACACAAAAGCCCAAGAAGGTATAAAAACCCACCACTCCCAGCTATATGTGGTCAGCTTTCCCAGAGCCATCTTTCTGTCTGGCTCTCCTCTTCAATAAATCACAACCTTCTTTCTAAAGCAGTCTCCATTTTGTTTATTCCCGGCTTGGACAAGACCATGATGAAGATTTTTCTTTCAACACCACCAAGCTTAAATTCTGAGACACAGACTGGTTCAAGATTAGAAAAAAATGTGCAACAAGAAAGTATTCTGTCACTGCTTAAATTTAGTGTAAAATAAATTACACTAATTTAGTAAAGGCAGCTTTGAGGGATATTAACTGAAATGAATCCTAAAGAAAAATAAAAATTGGTGGTAGGAATGTTAACTTTCTAAGAGCTGCAGGTGACACTAGTCTACAGATAAAAAAAGAAAAGTATATAAAACAATTTATCTTAAGAGTAAAGACAAAAAGTAAAAAAAGCTGAATTGCATCTAAATATCAAGAAGACTAAAACAGCTGGAAATGGTGACATTAAGATGAAAAATAACAATTAAGAAATTGAATTGGTGCAGGAC
This sequence comes from Azemiops feae, assembly GCA_023970755.1. NCBI lineage: Eukaryota > Metazoa > Chordata > Lepidosauria > Squamata > Viperidae > Azemiops > Azemiops feae. The sequence goes on from JALGBA010000018.1 coordinate 4,704,926, forward strand.
TTTATTTTCCTTGAAATAATGTATCTATGCATGAGAAATTGGACCTGAAACTAAATGCTGAATATCCCTTGGGTGCACAGTAATTAATACCATACAGAAGATCTAGAAAAGCCAGGACATACATTTTAATATCAGGTAGAGGATAGTACATGCTATTGTACCATCTATGATTGTGAAAGTTGGATAATAATAAAAAAATCAGATAGAAAACAGACTTCTTTGAGTTATGATTTTATGAGTAACATAGATACTATGGAAGGCAAAAATAACAAGGAGATTTTAGAATGCATCAAAACAGAAATATTCCTGGAAACTAATATTAGCAAACTATAACTATTTTGGTTATGTCAAATTCCTTACAAAAATCAGTTATGCTAGGAAAAGATGGAGGTGCTAGAAAACAAGGCTAGCAAAGAAAGATAGATACTGTACCATCAAGAAAGTTAATGGGTTAAACCTAGAAATTTTATATACAGTAATAAAACGCCAATAAGAATGGAGAAACTACAAAGAGATCCACAAAAGAAAACTCTTAAAAAGCAAATGGAAATAATAAAACATAAATTAAACTTAGCAGAGGCTGAAAAAATGGCCCAACAAATTAAAAGGGCAAAACAAAACTTCTTTGAAAATGCTAATAAACTGGGTAGGTGGTTAGCATACAAACTGAAAAAAGAAAGAAACAATTGATAAACAAATTGCAAGATTCAAAAGGCAATTTATAACTCCAAAATGACATAATTAAAAAAATAATCAAAGACTTTTATGAGACACTTGAGAAGAAACTTCTCAAGAAAAAAATAAAGCAATACATAAAAAAGTTGACTTACCAAAAATTTCAGAGAACATCCAAAACATGCTAAATGAAAAAATATCAATGATGGAAGTAACGGAGGCTATAAAATGGCAAACAAATGATAAGACTCCGGGTCCAGATGGGTTATCCGCAGACTTTTATAAATGCCTACAAGATACCATAAGCCCATTAATGAAAGAACTGTGTAAAGAGGTACTCTTAGAAGCTAAAATACCAAATCCTTGGACAGAAGCCAACATTACTTTAATACCCAAAGAAGATTCAGACTTGATACAGATAAAGAATTATAGACCATTAGAATTATAGTCCACTATTAAACATGGACTATAAAATTTTTGCTTCAATAATAGCAGAATGATTGAAAAGATTTTTGATTGAATTTATACATACAGACCAAAATGGATTTTTACCTAAAAGACAAAAAAAAATTAAGAATGATTTTAGATACTTTGGAATACTATGAAATGCACCCAGGGAGGACTTCCGGCTGTGACGTCATCGTGGAGCGGGTGAAGGAACAGATCTCTGTTCCTAAATCCCGGGAAATTCTTCGCTAAGAGCCCGGTAAGGGCTTTACCGATCCCGGAGAGACCGGTAAATTAAAGAGGAAGCTTCAGAGAAGCCGGGTGGAAAGCAAACACCCGAGCAGACAGGAGCAGCACTCTTAAAATTGGCGGAGAAGAAGCCGGTCTTTAAGGCCGGCTGGGAGCGATGGCGACAGCCTGAGAGGGAAGTGAAAAGTAGAACTGACAGCTTCGTACGGAGAGGAGGAAACCCCTGAAGGTGGTGAGGAATATTTGATAGAAGGCGCGGAAAAAGCAAAGCGATAAGGAGAGAGACACAGCGGCAACTGAAATTGAATAGAGCGGAGAAGGGAGCCTTAGAGCAGAACAAGAGCAGCGAGAAGAAGCAGAGAGCCCACAGTAAAGTTTATAAAACGTGAAAGGCTGGAATTTAAAAGCTGCAAGAAGCAGAGATTGAAACTAGAGAAAGGACTGAGACGGCCAGAGGCAACAAAGGGTGATTAAGAGACTTTGAAAAAATCAACATAAGGATTAAAAGTTGAAGTGAGACAACGGAGAAACTCAATACCAATTACTGGATCTTATTTTTGAAGAACAAATACCATTGAAATTTGAATCTTAACTGACATATATCTGGACAAAGTGACTAGTGGACGTTTTGGATTTATTGGATATACAGAAGTAGAAATAAGGTGACATTTGGTGGATCTGTGGACACATTAAACTGAGACAGAGAGAAAAAAGGCTGATGCAATATTGCAGCACCTGTTAACAAGCAGGGATCATAGAGAGAAAGGTGATTATTTAAACAAGAGTGATAGCGAATGAAATTAAGAGTGGTGATAATATTTTGAGAATAGTATATGTATATGCATTGTGTGTAGTATTACAGAAATATATATAAGAGGTGTTAAGAGTATTATAAATTATATTATATAATAGTGGGATAAGAAAAGGTATAACTCTATTTGTAATCTTAATTTTAAGGTTAACCCAAAGAATAACGTTATATAAAATTGATATATGCAAGTGTGGAAAAATATTATCCAAGTAATAAAAATGACAAGTACCACAGCAACAACTAAAATAAGTAAAAAAACAGCTATAAATCCCACACCTATAATGGCCTCTCCTATAGGTCAAAGAACGATAGGAACCATGTTGGGGAAAGAAAAAGAAAAAGTAGAATTGGCGATGAACCCACAGAGTATACAGATAATGCTACAAATGATGCAGGAAACAATGACAAAGACCCAAGAGGCAATAGCAAATAACCATGAAGAAACAAAAATTCACCACAAAGAAATCAAAAATGAAATTAAAAACATGAATGACAAGATAGAGAGTATACAACAAACAATGATGAAGAACGAACAAAGAATTCAAAAAGTTGAAACAAAAATAGATCAAGTTGATGGCAAAATAGAAAAGATGGATCAGATATCCAAACAAGTAAACAGAGAGCTGACCCAATCTATTACCTTCTTGGAAATGGAAAAAGCTTCGTTCTTCCTAAGATTTCAAAATATCGTAGAGGAAAAAGAAGAAGATTTGGGAGAGAAGATGGCGGAGATATTGGCCGAGATATTAGGAAAGGACAAACAGGAAACAAGAAGAGACATAGATGAAATATATCGAGTATATACAAATTATGCACGAAGGCACAGACTGGCGAGAGAGGTACATATAAGGTTTACTAGAAGATCAATAAGGGATGAAATATATAAAAAAACAAGAGACGAACAGATAGTATATAAGGGTAAAGAAATAATTGTATTAAAGCAAATACCACGTAGAATACGAAATCAGAGACGAGAATACCAATTTCTAACAACCCAATTAACTAAATACAAAGTTATGTTTCGATGGTTAGTACCTGAAGGCATATTTGTAACATGGCAAGAAAAAAAATATAAGATAGACACACTCGAGAAAGCGCAGGATTTTTATGAATGTCACTTTGCGCAGGGAGAAGAACAAGAAAGTAGGGAAGAGCCAGAGAGTAAAAGTCAGGAGGAAGACCTAATAGAAGAATTTGAACGAGAAAGAGAAACGCAAAAGAAACAAGAAAGAGAAAGGTTAGAAAGAGAAGGAGCAAAAGGAAGGGTAATAGAGACAAGAAGCACAAAAAAACCAGATCAAGTAAAAAACGGGAGAGGCAATTAAGCTCTTTTCTGTAAACATTAATGGTTTAAACATACCAAGAAAAAGAGTACAAACGTTTAATAAATTAAGGAAATTGGATGCAGACGTGATATGTCTCCAGGAAGTTCATATAAAAAAGGATTATAGAAAACTACTAGAGAATGTAAAATTAGGAACACTATACACAACACTAGCACAAAACAAGAAAGGAGGAATTGCTATATATGTTAAAGAAAAAATAAAATCAAAATTAATATATTCGGATGAAGAGGGGAGAATTTTAATGTTGGAAATAGAATTAGGGCAAAAACAAACTTTATTAACGGCAGTATATGCACCAAATAATAACCAACATGAATTTTTTAAAAAGGTACATAAGAAACTAGTGGATCTGGACTATGAAAATATTTGTATGATTGGGGATCTAAATGCAATAGTTGATGTTAAGAAAGACTATAAAAGTAGTAAAAAGAGCAAAAAGAAGAAAAATATATTACCAAAATCATTCTTTAACATGGTAACAGAACTTAACCTTCGGGATATATGGAGAGAGACACACAGATCAGACAAACAATACACATTTTATTCGTATCCGCATCAATCCTGGTCCAGGATCGATATGGCCTGGGTAACAACAGAAATACAGAACGGGATAGAGGAAATTGAAATAGGACTTAATGACTGGGCAGATCACAACCCAATAACAATAAAATGGAAAGGCCAGAAACAGAGAAAAAGATGGTCAATGAATCAAAGACTATGTAAAGACAAACAATATATACAGATGCTAGAAAAGGAACTGACATTATTTTTTCAGGTAAATAAAAAGGAAGAGACATCAACACAAAATTTGTGGGATACTACAAAAGCCTACATTCGGGGATTGACAATTGCATACAACTCTAAGAAAAATAAAGATAGGAGACTTCAACAAGAAAAACTGCAAGAAGAACTTAAAGAAACAGAAAGTGACCTACAGAAGGATCCACAAAACAAAAAGATAAAAGAAAAATGGAATATTATAAAACACAAGATTAATCTGACAACACAAAAAGAAATGGCACAGAAAATTAGGATGGCGAAACAAAATTACTTTGAAAACGCGAATAAAACCGGTCGATGGTTGGCCTATAAATTAAAAAAAGAAAAAGGTAAAAGAACAATACATCAACTACAAGATGAAAGTGGAACAGTACAATATAGACGGGAAGAGAAAAAGAACATAATACAAAATTTCTTCTCAAAGCTATACTATCAGGAAGATATAGCAGATGATAAAGTTAAACAATATATAGAGGCAGCAAAAATGAGCAAAATCACAGAAGAACAAAAGGAAATGTTGAATAGACCAATAACCGCAATAGAACTAGAAACAGCATTGAAAAAACAAAAAAATAATAAATCACCAGGCCCAGATGGAATTCCGGTTGAGTTTTATAAAAATACACAAGAGTCACTACAATGGATAATGTTGGAGATTTGTAATGAGGTGCTGGAGGAGGCGAAGATACCGGCATCTTGGACTGAAGCAATTATTACTCTCATCCCTAAGGAAGACTCAGACTTGCAACAAATTCAAAACTATAGGCCGATTTCTTTACTGAATACAGACTATAAGACATTTGCAACAATAATAGCAGAAAGGATTAAAAAAATCTTGAATAACTACATCCACCCAGATCAAAATGGATTTCTACCAGGACGACAGATAAAAAACAATATGAGGATAATAATGAACACCTTAGAATTCTATGAAGTCCACTCTGAAAGACAAGCTACACTGGTTTTCCTTGATGCCCAGAAGGCATTTGATAATTTGAATTGGAAATTTATTATAACACAACTGAACTACATGGAATTTGGGACAAAATTTGGAAAGATGGTTGAGAAAATATATACTAAACAAACAGCTAGGGTAATTATGAATGACGAAATGACAGAAAAAATTGAGATAACTAAAGGAGTAAGACAAGGGTGCCCACTCTCTCCTCTTCTATTTATTTTATCATTAGAAATACTTCTGACAAAAATCAGAGAGGACCAAGAAATAAAGGGTTTAAAAATTAAGAAGGAAGAATATAAGGTCCAAGCCTTCGCTGATGATTTGGTATTTATTTTGGAAGACCCATTAGAAACCGGCCCTAAATTAATTCAAAAAATAGAAGAATTTGGTGAGGTAGCCGGACTTAAGATTAATAAGAATAAATCCAAATTAATAACCAAAAATCTTACAAAGGCACAGGAAAGCGAATTGGAAGATAAAACAAAAATAAGCGTAACTAAAAAAATAAAATATTTAGGGATTTGGCTTACAGCGAAGTGCTCCTCGATTAAGGAGGATAATTATGATAAAATACTACACCAGATAAAAAAAGATTTAGAAAATTGGGAAAACCTACAAATTTCATTTTTAGGGAGGATTGCAACGATCAAAATGAATATATTGCCAAAAATATTATTCCTGTTCCAAGTTATTCCAATAAAACTAGGGAAAACATTCTTTCAAGAATTAAATAAATTGGTTACTAAATTTATATGGCAAAGGAAAAAACCTAGGATTAAATTAAAACTCTTGCAAGATACGAAAGATAAAGGGGGATTGGCATTACCAGAGTGGGAAATATATTACCAAGCATCAAGCCTAACTTGGCTAAAAGAATGGATGAAATTGGAAAATACCAGAATTTTAACACTTGAAGGACACGACTTGCAAGCGGGGTGGCATGCATTTCTATGGGACGAAAAATATAAAGTACATAGATACTTTCGAAGACATATAGTTAGGGATGCATTGCTACAGACTTGGGAAAAGATAAAACAAAAACATTATATAAGAATTCCAATGTGGTTATCCCCAACAGAAGCTCTGAAACACCCAAACCTACTGGACATAAATAAGATAATTAGATACAAAGAATTGGTAAATGAACAGGGAAATCTGAAAACAAAACAAGAATTGGAACAAGATGTAGGCAGAGAGATTGATTGGTGGACATTCACACAAATCCAATCTAAATATACAGAGGACAAAAAATTATATGAAATACAAAAAGAATCGCAAGAATTGGATAAAATTATACATGGAACAGAAATAAAATTAATTAGTAATATATATAAATATTTACTGAGATATAAAATGGAAGATGAGGTTGTCAAAGACACAATGATTAGATGGGCAAAAAATTTCGGATACAACATAGAATTGGAGAAATGGGAAAAAATATGGGAAACAAACATAAAACTGACTATGTCTGCGGCATTCAAGGAAAATCAGTTGAAGATGTTTTACAGATGGCATCTTCCACCAGCAAAGCTTGCTAAGATGTTCCAGAACAACTCACCGACATGCTGGAAATGCAAAAAGGTACATGGAACATATTATCATCTATGGTGGACATGCCCCGTTGCAAAAAAATACTGGACTAAAATAAGAAGATGGATGGAAGAAATAATAGATCAACCTGTAGATTGGAAACCAGAGATCTTCCTGCTGGGTATCTTAAATAGAAAATACAGTAAAGAAATACGGTACTTAATCTTACATATAACAACGGCAGCAAGAATAGTCTACGCACAGTTCTGGAAAAATGAGAATATACCATCAGAGGAAGAAGTGATAAGGAAAATCTTAGACTGTGCGGAGATGGACAAATTAACAAAAGAGATAAAAGAAAAGGAAGACACAGAATACTATGTAATATGGAATAAGTGGTATGATTGGTTGGAGACTAGAAATAATAAATGAAAATAAATGCAGAAAGGTCAAGAAAGGGAAAATGTGTGTATAATAATGTATAATATTGTATAGTAATAATATGTATTATTCTTAGTATGAAATATAGTATGAACGAAGAAAATGGAAATAAGAAACAATGGGACAACAAGGACAAATATTTTTTAAAAAAGAAGAATAAAGGGGGAAAATGTAAATAATAGAAGATTACAGTTACGAAATTGCTGTTTAAAAAAAAAAAGGAGTATACATTGTATGTCTATGTGTGTTATGTTTTGTTGTCTTAAAAAAATAAAAATATTAAATATAAAAAAAAAAGAAAAAAAAAGAAATGCACCCAGGGAAGCAGATGGCGCTAATATTCCTAGATGCACAGAAGGCTTTTGATAACATAAATTGGCAATTTATGATTTAACAATTAAACAAAATGGACTTTGGAGAAAACTTTATAAATATAATTAAAACAATTTATCATAGACAAATAGCTAAAATAATCATAAATGGAGATTTTACAGAAAATCTTAATATTAAAAAAAGGCACAAGACAAGGATGTCCATTATCCCCATTATTATTTATATTAACACTGGAAGTATTGAATAGAAAAATTAGGCAAGATTCAGAAATAAAAGGAATGGAGATAAAAGATGAAAAATACAAACTACAAGCATTTGCGGATGACTTGGTTTTTATATTAGAAGAGCCGCTTGAGACAAGCCTCAAGCTTCTGAAAAAGATAGAAAAATTTGGAGAAGTGGCAAGACTGAAAATAAATAGAGAAAAGACCAAAGTGATAACCAAAAACCTTACAGATAACCAAAATATCAACTGTCAGAAAAAACAGATCTTCAAATAGTTAAGAAAGTTAAATACTTGGGCATACACTTAACAGCAAGATGTGCAACAATAAAAGAAGACAAATATATAAAATTATTAAAACAAACAAAACTAGACTTGTAAAAATGGAAAAATCTACAACTTTCAATGTTAGGGAGAATAGCAATGGTGAAGATGAATATTTTACCAAAATTACTCAACAATACCTATAAAACCGGGAAAAAAATTCATTGATGAACTAAATACATTGATCTTGAAATTTATTTAGCAAGGAAAAAAAGCCAGAATTAGATTGAAAATATTACAAGAAGCGAAAGAAAATGGAGTATTTGGGCTGCCAGATTGGGCTTTATACTATCAAGCATCTGTATTAACTTGGTTAAAAGAATGGATTAACCCTTAGGCATAAAAGATTACTATACTTAGAAGGGCATGACCTACAACATGGATGGCATGCCTTCCTATGGTATGGGAAGAATAAAATACATAGATACTTTCAAAACCACTGTATAAGAAACGCACTTCTTCTAGAATGGGAAAAGATAAAAGCAAAAATGTATATGAAAATACCTGGATGGCTTTCAACAATGGAAGCGTTTGACCACCCAAACCTAATTAACTATGAGAAAATTGTGACTTATAAAGACATTTTGAATATTGAAGGGAAATTAAAATCTAGACAAGAACTGGAAGAACAGGGCATTGATCTATCATGGTCGCCACACCTGCAAATTCAAACGAGATATGAAAAAGATGCTAAAACATCTGGATTTTATAAAGAACAGACAGAATTTGACCAGATACTATTGTCATTAGATGAAAAATTGATTAAGAAACTATATAAGTACTGTATATGTTAAATTTAAAGATGGAAGAGGAACAAGTCAAGAAACAATGATAATATGGGCAAAAAACTTTGAGCATAACATAGAGTTAGAAAACTGGCAAAGTCTTTGAGAAAGAAACTCTAAAATAACAAAGGTGGTGGCCTACAAAGAAAACCTATATAAAATGTTTTATAGATGGCACTTACCACCTGTGAGATTAGCAAAAATGTTTAAAAATATGTCTAGCAATTGTTGGAAATGTAGACAAAAACCAGGCACATATTATCATCTTTGGTGGACATGCCCTAAAGCCAAAAGATTTTGGTCAAGAATACATATATGGTTAGAGAAAATGATAAAACAACATGTAGATTTTAAGCCAGAATTATTTTTGTTAGGTATAATTGTAGGAAATTATGAGAAAGAATGTGTATATTTAATGTTACATGTACTAACTGCAGCGTGAATTATATTTGCTCAAATTGGAAAGATGAAGAATTACCAGCGGAGGACGAGATAATCAAGAAAATTTGTGATTATAAAAAATTAATAAAAGATTGTTAAAAAGAATAAATAAAAAAAACAATGGAGAAACTATAAACTCTGAAAAGCAGACGTGACTGAAAAGCTAAAGAGAAAAAGAAGATTTTTTTGGTAATTATCATATTGTTCTCAGGGTGCATACAGATTAATTATTTTATGATTTCTCTGCAACCTATCCAGGAATTCTAAATTTATGGGATTTTTTTAAAAAAGACCTTGAATTTGGCTTGTATCTCAGTTGTGACTATCCTTTTTCAAGATTCTTTGCCAAGCTGCTGGCCTTTCTTTACCTCTTCCCAGCAGTACAAAGAAGTAATTATTATTTCAAATAGTTTCTGCATAACAGTTCCTAATAATGATTCTTATTAATAATTGCTCAACTGTCATTCCTGAAACTTTCTATGGTATTATTAGCCATCATGCATCACAACCTGAGCTAACAGTTATCAAATCCAGAGTTTTTGAAAAAAATCTTAATTCTTTGGGATGAGTTATCAAAAAATTCCAAGGTGAGGAGAAGGAAAAGGAAGAAGAATTCAGTGACCGAGAAGCTTATTTTCATTCACCCTGTTATATGGTCTTTGTTGGTCCTATTTCATCTGGGCAGGATAAAATTAAATGATTTGGAGAAGCCAATATTCTTGGATTCATGGTTATTTCAGTTTTCCAAACTTTCCCTTATAGACATTCCACACCATTCATTTACAGACTTTTTCCCTTTAGGAGCCCAGTTTCATTTATTCCGAACTATTCCCAGTCTCTCAACTCTTTCTTTCCCACAATCTTTTCCTCCTCTGAACTAGTTGTAGAAAAGGGGGCAATGGAAAGAAACCCTTCAAGTTCTAAAATCAATTGATAATTTAACACAGATTCTCTTGTGCCTATTCTTCAGTAATTTGGCATGTTTCTTACCTGAGAAGCCTTTATGCTGTCTTGTGTGCAGTTTTAAAAATTAAATTTATCAACCAAACAATGAGAAAGTGGGAAAAAATTAAGGAAAGAATTTTGCATCAACCTAAAAGTATAATTCTACTCAAATTAATAGCATTACAATGATTTTTCTGTCTGTGGATCCTGCTTTAAAATATATTGATTTTAGTAGAGTAGTATTTTTAAAGACAAACTTGTTTATGGGGAAAGCAACATTTTGAAAAAAAAAAATACAAAGAGCAGTCTCTTTTCAAATTTCACTCTTTTTCCAGTGCAAACAGACAGGGGTGCTATTATTTGCTGCTATTTTTAATGATTTCTAGATGACAAATATAGCTTCCAAATTCAGCATCTTTCAACTGTAGATTATAGTAGATAAAATCTGCTTTACTGTGACAAACAAGCAGATGCCAAACAATTCAAGCGTACTGAGAAAATTAATGATTTGAGAAAATAAATGCCTAGAAAGAAAAAAAAGGGAGGATTAAAAAGAAAGATTGACAACTTGGCACATCCTCTTACTTGAGCAAAACTGGGATTGCAATTTTACCATAATGCTCAATGCAAATTAGGTAATGTTTTAGCAGTAACAGATTTTTTTTATATTGCCCTAATCACATGACTCTGGCTTGTTCACAACTACTATATAGACACTAATATATATTTGTGCCTTCAAGTTATTGTTGGCTTCTGGTGACCTGTGCAGTTTTTTTGGCAACATTTTCAGAAATGGTTTGCCATGGCCTTTTTCCTGGGGCTGAGAGGCACAACATCCAGATGACTACATGCCCAATGCACACTAAAACTCAGAATTTCTAAGTTTGTAGTCCAGTGCCTTTAACCATTACAGATACAATACATAATCCAACATCATATGATAGCTAAAATAGATGCAATGCAGTAATGTAATTTCAATGGAATGAAGAATTTTAGGATATTTCTGATATAAAATCCCAATAAAGAGGCAACAACTTACTTTGTGGCTTTCTTAACATGTTTGTCTTACTTCAATCCAAAAAAGAGTTTGGCTTCTGGTTATTTTCAGAACTATAGACACCTTTCCTTTTGGAGCCACTGTGTTTCTTTGAAGTCCTCCAGCTCTTTTAATGATATATCAATCATAAATGCCTTCAGTTTGCAACAAATAGTTATCCTTGGCTTATACAATAAAGTCTAAGCTAACCTGGGTTTTCTTGGATAGAGAACACTAGAGAATCCCAAGCTGTAGACTAGATTGATGGGAAGGGAAAGTAACATTTTGGGAGAAGACAATGACCATCTGCTTCCATACTGTTGTCAAGAAAACTGCATCACCAGGATCTGAGCTTGACTCAAGGGTGTCTTTCTCTTTTTAATCAATCTGCTATTATCATGAATACACAAAAAATTGCAGTTTCTTTTTCCTCAGTTTGTTTTGTTGTGTAACTATGGAATTGAAACAGAATGTTTTACAGGTAGTCCTCGACTTATAACCACAACTGAGCACAAAATTTCTGTATCTAAATGAAACATTGGTTAAACGAGTTTTGCCCCACTTTACGATTTTTCTTGCTACACTTGTTAAGTGAATCACTGCAGTTGTTAACACCGTTGTTAAGTGAATCTGGCTTCCTCATTGACTTTCCTTATCAGAAGGTTGCAAAAAGTGATTGCATGACCCCAGGAACCCGCAACCATCATAAATATGAGTCACTTGCCAAGTGCCTGAATTCTGATCACCTGATCATGGAGATGCTGCAGTGCTCATAAGTGTGAAAAATGGTCATAAGTCACTTTTTTCAGTGACATTTTAACTAAATGAACTGTTGTAAGCTGAGGACTACTTGTATTTCTTTTTTTTTTATATATATAACAAGTTTTATTGAATTTTTTTGTTTTACAACCAAGTGCTTAGGACTCATTGTGAAGATAGGGCACTCCATAGAACAAAGTAGAAAATATAATCATACATGAACAATTTAAGTTACTTCTTTAAAATTTCCCTCTCTATTTTATCAATCAAGAAAAAACAAAAACAAAAAACCCCCAAAACTATCAATAATATTTCCACCCGTTTTCGAGCTTAATTAACTTCCATTAACATATTCCAATTTGGTATTACATAAACATATAGTATACAATTCGGGTATCCATATAATATAGATTATTCCTAACCTATACCTATTACTCCAATTATTCACTTTATACTTCTCAATTAAATTCTATCTCTTATTCTATTCTGTTTCACATACATATTTTATAAAGGACTACTTGTATTTCTATAGTGCATGTGAAAATATAGAATTTAATAACTTTTATAATCTACTCTACTGTCTTCATCAAATATCTCATTCATACTTCCTTATGCTCTTATTATTACCCAGAGTTGTTGTATTAGTGAGATGGGCATATAGAAATTCAATAAATAAACAAACAAACAAATACACACATACATACAGTACATACATGCCAAACTGTTGATAAGCAAGAGTTATGATATTTGAATTTTGTTTCTCTCAGGGTATTTATTTAAAAATGCTAATTCTAAAGATACCACAGATTATAGAAAGTTTCAGATAGGTTTCCACTCATTATTTTGTTGGGCAGAGGCCATACATGTCAACACTATTCTGTATTATTTTTGAAGAAATCCATATATACCGTCAGTGCTCACTGGCTGTCAAAATCTCATTCTGATGTATTGGTTTCTTATGTGGCCCACAGAAAACCCTTGAAATTAAGGATGTAGCTCTCAACTATTCCCCAAGCTATCATCTCCTTCATAAATCAAAGCTGTCATGCCATTGTCTCCCGGTGTGAACCAAAACTCTTTAGATAATTTCTTTCAACAGCTCAGACAAGCTGAGCTACATAATGGGAATCTGAAAGCATCTTCTCTGCCCTTGGCCCAGAATGAGTAACCAACCTTTGGGAGGGATGCATTTTCAGAGATCCTGTTTTGGTTCTCAGATATGAGTGGCTTAAAGAATCTCTGATTGTATTTTAACTTGTAATTCAACAGGGAAAGTTAATCATATTGTTCTTTTCAGCCAGGTAAAAATGAAGCGTACATGAAAGAAATACATAGTTTCCATCTGATGCATTGGACTACAACACCAATAAAACTCAACCAGTTATAGGCAATGAAGAAAGATTCTGTGAATAGCAATCAGAAGTTTATGGAAATGATATATTGCCTACCACCTGCCTTAAGACACACACACACTTCATACTTTTCCGAAGGAAACTGAATTTAAAGTAAATCATCTGCTGGGGAAAATGTGTGATAATGTGTGTGTGTTTGTCTGTGTGTGTGTGTGTGTGTGTGTGAGAGAGAGAGAGATCTTGTGCAATTACCAATTTTCTCACTTTGTCAGTCTAGATAAAATATCCTGATGGATGAGTGTGCAAATATATATGTGACACACTCTGAATGTTGGACTTTGAAGATGGAGTATAGAAAGAATATCAACATTTTTGAACTTTGGTGTTGGAAGAGATTTTTGAGATTACCAGAAAATAAACAAATGGATCATCAAAAAAATCTATTCAGAGTTCTCATTTGAGGCACAAATGACCAGGTTCAAATTATCCTGCTTCAGACACATTGTGTGAAGACCTAGTTCTAATGCCAGAAAGATGGACAGAAAGATAAGAAAATGACCAGAAATAAGGTGGTCATCTTGGTGGTCAGTTACAGTGATGATTGGAAGACCTGAAGGACCAATTAGATTGTCATGGAGAAAATGTATTTATGTGGTCACTTAGAATCAACAATGACTTGGTGGCATATAATCAGTCAAACAAACAATATCAGTGTGTATCTGCTAGAAACATACTTCAATAATAAGGCTGGGCCAGGACTAAATAATAAATAATATTATTTAATAATAGAATAAAATAATAACATTAACAATGTGAGTAATTACAATATCAATTAATTTTAATTACTAGAAAAATTAAGTAGCCCAAATTTCAAATTAATGGATACCCACTTGCACATAGTTTGAACAATACTGTCAGACAATGATACTTAAGTATATAAACACAACTTCCCCTTCTCCCTTTTAGTGCAAACAGCAAAAGGAAAATAAACACTAGAGTGGAGTAAAGGGTAAGAAGAAAGAGAAGTTATAATGACACAAAGAGAAAAGTATATAGAAACAAGCCAAATGGGAGGAGACAGCAGACAGAAAACCTTGACTGTTTTTTAAAATTTATTTATCAATTTTAATGTCCCCCATCGTCCCTACAAGATGGGCAGCTTACAGGTTATAAAACAAGTAAAAATAGTTAAAAGATTAAATTAACACAGAATTAAATTATTATTAAGAACTATACTGAAACTGAAATAAGAGAGCTAAGAATTGGATGGGATGGTGATGAGGTCTTCTTACCCCATCAGCCACCTGGGCTAAGTGGCAAAGCCAGGTTAGATACCCTTCCAGAAAGCCAAAAAGGGAGGGGGCAGTTCTCACCTCTGGTGGTAGAATGTTCCACAGGATGGGGTCTTAATAAATGGAAGAATCCTACCTCACCAATTCACAGGTAATTATTTGGGAAGGATGAATAATTTGCCTTCTGATAAATACTGTGAGGTATCAACAGTTTTCAATACTTTATACCTATTTTCTCTATAAGAATTACTTTCACCTGAAGGAAGAAGCTTAGTGATACTACCTCTCAAGGTCTAATTTATAATCTGTGAAATAATGAACTCTCATTCAGCCTCGGATACCAAAGGTGATGTGATTCTTGTCAACCTGCTGTTTTGAAGACACAAGGACTAATTAGTCTTAGAAGAAACCAGCTATAGTACAAAAGAGGAATATTCTACAGATAAATGAGAACTGTATAGTGAAATTTGGAATATTAATCATCCTAGTTAACCATGTACCAACTCAGCATTTATTAGGTCTGTAAGCATCTATTGCAGAAAATAATAGGAAAAAAGATCAAATTTTGAAGTCTGAAAATATAGCACTTAAAGCTGTACAGAGTAGGTTTTGTGAATAAGCAAAGGCCCAATGGAAAGAATGAATGGGGCCATGCAGAGCTAGACTTCTTGGGAATTTTCTGAATTTGTTAGAAAATATTTTTTTGTCCTTTTCTTTCATTATGTTAAGTCTATTTTATATTTATATTTATGGTTTCCATGCATTTTGCATTTGAAAGAGGCAAGAAACCTTCTTCTATGATATAGTGGGAGGAAAATCTTCGGGTCTGCCAGAAAAAATTGTGGGAGACCACCCCAGATGTAAGAGGGCTGCACTTTACTCAGTTAAATGTTCTGTAATACTTAGCATTAGATTAGAAAGTATATAGATACAGACATGCACATACTGCGTGTATGTGTAGCGTGTGTGTGTATGCACACATGCAACACAAATCCTAACCTATATGTATGACATTCACTTTATGGAGAAGTGTTTTTTTTTTAAAAAAACCATGAAGCTTCATTGGGTAGCTTAATAATTAGTCAGTTTTGATACTTCTTGGATATTGTATGATATGTCACCCCACCATGACACATTTTATGGAAATATACTTTCCTTCAGGGCAGACATTCTGAGAAAAGCAAAATGCATGTGTATGGTATTCCACATATGCTGTTGGCTTCTCAAAGATTACTGACTTTTTAGTAGTAGACATGAAGTATGTTGGATAAATCAGCCCTATCTACCAAATTATTTCTTTTATGGTGCAAAATACAGGAAAAATCACCTGGTCTCCTACTTTCCATCACTCTTTTGCTTCTGATACGTCCATAAAAGGGTTACGGATGGATCAACCTAATTACCCACAGTTTTCTTTCCAGTGGCTATGGAACTTTTAGAACATACAATATAGAATAATATGGTTAGAAGGGTCCCTGAGGTCTTCTCCTTGTATAGGAGACCTTATACAATTCTGGACAAACATTTGCCCAGTCTTTTCTCAAAAACCTGCAGTGATAGAGCAACTACAACTTTCAGAGGTAAGCCACTGATTATTTGTTCTCACTGTCAGGAAATTTCTCCTTCGTTCTATGTTGGATCTCTCTTTAATGATCTTCCTCCAGTTACTTCCTATCCTGCTCTTTGGAAAAGAATGCATTGGAGAATAGATTCACATCCTCTTCTTTGTGACAGCCCCTCGGGTACTGGAAGACTGCTTTTATATCTCCCCAGTCCTTCTCTTCATTAGACTAGACATGCCTAGTTCTCTTAATTGTTCATCATATGGTTTAGCCTCCAGACACTTCATTATCTCTGCTGCTCTTCTCTGCACTCTTTCTAGGGTCTCAACATCTTTTTTTGTATTTTGGTGATTAGAACTGGATGCAGTATTCCAAATGTGTTTTTTCCAGTGCAGTATACTATTACTTCATATGATCATGAAATGATCCCTGTGTTGATGCAGCCTAGAATGCATTACCTTTTTTGGCAGGTGCAGCCACTCTCTACTAGGATACCTAGATTCCTCTCACAGCTACTACTGTTGAGCCAGGTACCATCTATTTTATACCTCTGCATTTGGTTTTTCGTGCCTATGTGAAGGAACTTACTTTACTCTCCACTGAATTGCAGTGCCCAATATTAAGTCTGTCAAGATCCTTCTGAATCTTGAGTCTATCTTCTAAAGTATTAGCTATTCTCTCAAGCTTGAAGTCATCTGCAAATTTGATCAATTCCCCTTCTAGCACCTCATCTAAATTATTTATGAAGATGTTGAAGAGTACTGGGCCTAAGGCAGAATCTTGTGATACCCCACTGCGGTGGTACTGTCTACCCTATATTGTTCTACTTATCAAGAAGTAGGTTGTGGTCTATTTTGTCAAATGCCTTTCTAAAGTCTAAGTAAACTATGTCCATAGCATTTCCCCAACCCACTAATTTAGTCACTTTGTCAAAGAAGGCAATAAAGATTGAATGGCATGATCAGTTTTTGACAAACCCTTGCTGGCTTTTAGTAATTGTTTTGCTTGTTTCTAGGTGTTTGCTAATTCATTGCAGATTATCTTTTCCAAGATGTTCCCAGTTATTGATGTCAGGCTGATTGGTCTGTAGTTTCCTGGATCCACTTTTTTCCCTTTTTGTAGATTGGAACTGTTCTGTTTCAGCCGAAGAGACATCGAGGCAAGGCAGGAGTAACAAACACAAGTCTTTATTGAGATCACGAACAGAACAGAAGACAAAATGGCGCCATGGCCTTTTATAGCCCCTTGCAAGGGACAGCATCAACCAATCAATGCAAGGCTAGTCTCCCGCCTTGCGCATGTGCAAAAGGCTGGAGACAGCCTGTCTGGTCCCGGGCAACCACGTGGATTGCCCAGGCCTTCTGCAGCCTCCTGAGCCTGCTGAGTCATTCAGCACTCCCAGGACATAACACCCCTCCCCCTTGGATAAAACAATAAGTGAATACTTATAGTTTTAAAGCAACCTACATATACACGTTTTTTTGTTCAATTATCATGTGATTAATTCTAACACAATTAAGCCTGCACACAGGCAGACCCTTATACCTCATATTGTTTCAGGTTATCAATAGAACACCCTTCTATGAGTGTCCAGAGTTCTAGAGAACTAGTAAGCCTCCCTAATACTTGACAGGAACCTCACATAGTCCTTTAGATGCTTGGGTGGACCTTTGGCCCTCTCTGACCTTCTTGGAGCCAGTGTTGGTGCCTGGCGTGCCACCTCGCCTGTTGGGCTAGGCAAGCCAGGACTTTGATGCCCCCAAGACCCAGGCAAACCTCCAGACTGCTACTGGCTGGATCCGCTAAACCCAAACCAGAGTTCCTTGGTGGGGTGGAGTTCCCCAAGTCCAGTGGTGGGGTGGAATTCCCCAAATCCACAATGGACCCCTCTTGGGAACACTGTCCTTCGAGCCCAAGACCAGCAGCTGGAGTGGCCTGAGTAGCCAATTGACAGCAATATCCCATAGACCCGGTGCCTGTGCCAGAGTCAGGAGCCACCTCCATGGCAAAACCCCCTTCAGGAACATGTGCAGGAACATTTGAATGTCCACCTTGGCGGAGAGACTGTGGTCCACAAACGTAATTGTGGTCCTCCTCCTCCCCCCCAGAGCAGAGCCAGGGGTGGAAGAGTGGCTGGACAACCTCCAGCGCAGTTGGTCAATGTGACATCTGATCACACGACCATCATTCAAGGCCACTTCATATGACAGTGGCCCAGAGAACTTGCATACCACTGCTGTCACCCAGAGATGTCCAGGTCCATAGTTCCTTGCCCAGACTAGATCGCCCACCTGTAGTCTCCTAGGTGCCCGCGGTTGTGACACCTGTGAAGCCACCCGGTCAGGGTGCAACCTGTCCAGCTTAGTGATGAGTCTGCGACCCCAGTGGAGTTCAGCTGGGCTTTTCCCAGTGCAAGGTGTAGTGCAGTGACAAAGAAGAAAGTCAGCTAACCTGTGATGCCAGTTTCCATGAGTGATTCTCTTTAAAGCATCTTTGGTATTACGCACCATATGCTCAGCTTGACCATTGGAAGCTGGATGAAATGGTGCAGATGTGGCATGCCGGATCATGTTGGCTTGAAGGAAACCCTGAAACTCAGAAGATGTGAATTGGGGTCCGTTGTCTGAGACAAGGACGTCTGGAAGACCATGTGAGGCGAAGATGCCTCTCAACACCTGGATGGTCCTGGCAGTAGTAGTGGAGGAAACAGGAACAATCTCTAGCCACTTGGAATGGCTGTCCACGAGGAGAAGGAAGAATTGCCCCTGAAAGGGCCCAGCGTAGTTGATGTGTACCCTCAACCAGGGTGTATGTGTCTCCTCCCACCTATGTAGGGGCCTGGGGCATTTCTGGCCTTGACTGTTGGCAGACTTGGCACCCATGCACCTGGGCCTCAATCTCTTTATCGAGCCCAGGCCACCAGAGGTGGCTACGTGCTAGCGCCTTCATCCGGACTATTCCTGGATGTCCCTGATGCAGAGAGAGCAAGACTCTAGTCCTCAATGAGGCCGGGATGACTACCCAGCTACCCCACAGGAGACACCCCTTGAAAGTAGAAAGCTCGTGCTTCCTTTGCCAGAACCATTGGAATTCTGTACCCGGGCACGTGTCAGGCCATCCTGACAACACCCATGTCAGCACGCGTGTAAGCGTGTGATCAGTGGCAGTTTCTGCAGCCATGTCCCTAGCATTGAGGGGAGATTCAGGCAATTCCTGAATGGAAAGAATGTGAAGAGCAGGAGCAGGATCTGCCTCTATCTGCTGTAGAGGTAATCTGCTGAGACCATCTGCATGGCCCATTTCTTTACCTGGTTTGTGAACCAGGGTGTAGTGATATGCTGACAAGAAAATTGACCATCTCAGCATTCTGGGAGATATAATGTGTGGGGTTTGTTTTGTTGTTGTAAACAAACCCAGCAAAGGTTTATGGTCTGTGTAAACCGTGAAATGGTGGCCATATAAGAAATTGTGGAATTTCTTTATTCCAGCCACTATTGCCAAAGCTTCCCTATCAATCTGTGCATAATTACGCTCTGTCGATGAGAGAGTCCTAGAGTAGTAGGCCACTTGTGTCCCATCAGCCTTGAGATGGCTCAGTACAGCCCCAACCCCATAAGGGGATGCATCACAGGCTATGCACACAGGCAATTGCTCATTAAAATGGGCTAATACCGCATTTGAAGAGAGCAAGGCCTTGACCTCTGTGAAACTCCTTTCATGGACCTCCGTCCAATTCCATGGAGCCTGTTTGTCCAAGAGCCAGTGTAACGGCTCAGCCACTGCAGCCTTGTGGGGAAGGAATGAATGGTGAAAATTTAACAGCCCCAGGAAGGCTTGAAGCTCACTCTTCGACTGGGGGCTTGGGGCCTGCTGAATTGCTTGAAGCTTGGATTCTGAAGGATGGATGCCTTCAGCATCGATACGGAATCCCAAGAACTCAGTGGAGGTGACTCCAATTTTACACTTGTTTTGCTTCAGCTTCAGCCCTGCTTGGCGGAAACGCAGCAAAACAGCTCTCAGCCTTTCAGCTAAGTTCACAGATGACTCCCCAGCGATGAGGACATCATCAAAATAGGGACAGACCCCCGGAATACCACGGCGCGTTTGCTCCATCACACTCTGGAATATGCCAGAGGCTACATTAACCCCAAACTGCAGCCTTTTTACCTTAAATGCTCCCCGGTGCATCACAATTGTCTGGGCCTCAGCCGTTGCCTCATCAACAGGTAACTGTTGTTTAGGCCTGAGCCAAATCCAACTTTGCAAAGATCTGCCCCCCCTTGAGGGAGGCCAAAATGTGGCTCACCACTGGCACCGGATAGGCATGCTGCTGCAATGCTCTATTAAGTGTACATTTATAGTCCGCACAAATCCGGACCTCTCCATTGGCTTTCAGTGGCGTGACTATAGGGGTTTCCCTTGGACTAGAGTCCACAGGCTCTAAAATGCCTTGCTGGATCAGCTTGTCTAGCTCTGTATCTATTTTGCTTTTCAAGGCAAAAGGTACCCTTCTGGGCTTGATTCTAATGGGTCTGATGGCTGGGTCCAAACGTAAGGCAATGGGAAGCCCCTTGTATGAACCAAGCACTGCACTGAACACATCCGCAAACTTCTTGCACACATCTGCAAGGCCTGACGTTTGCAGATTGTGCAGCCCAGTCACTTGGATCCCAAGGGCCTTGAACCAATCGAGTCCTATAAGACTCGTGCGATCACCCCCAACTACCACCACGTCTAGCAGTCCTTGGAAACTCTTACACTGCACTCTGACTGTGGCCTCCCCCTTCACGCTGACCCTCAAATTTTGAAAGTCAGTGAGGATTAAATTTGAAGGCCTGAGTTTGACTCGAAGGCCACTTCTGTGGCAAACCTTATTAAAGGTATCTAAGGAGATGATTGATAGAGCGGACCCGGTGTCCAGCTCCATCAACAAGGGAACCCCTTGCAACTTCACGTCAAGGCGAAGTTTCTTTTTTAGGGGCCTGTAAACCCCAGTTTTGAAAATGCCCCTACGGGATGCGCAGAAGCCCACCCTATTTTGGCTGGGGACCTTGGTACCTTTCAGAGGCAATTCTACTGTAGACTGTTCCTTCTGGCGACCCAAACAGATGGATGCGATGTGGCCTTACCTGCCACATGCCCGGCAGGTAGCGGAGCGAAACCGGCAATCAGCTCGCTTGTGGCCGAAACACCGAAGGGATGCAGCTCCACAGCTGAAACACCGAAGAGATGTTGCCGCTCTTTCTCTGTGCCCTTGAGGCTTCTTCACTTCGGCCTGTTGAAGCCTGTACACCTCTTCCTCTGGATCCGATTCGGATGCCTCTCGATCAACATCTTGATGGATTGAGACCGCCTCTGGGGGGTTCCGGGCGAGCCGCAGGGCCTTCACAGCACTGCCTGCTGCTTCTTCAGCTGCAATCTCTCTCAGAGCATCTTGGAACGATACATCTTCCTTTGCAAAAAGTTTCTGTTGTAGCTCACGACTTCGCAGTCTGCAAACCAAACGATCCCGGAATCTCTCTTCCAGATCCGTGAAAGCACACTGCCTAGCTGCTTGTCTTAAGGCAGCAACAAAGTCCACGGCAGACTCACCAGGCCTTTGATCTCTCTGCTCAAATGCATGCCTCCAAGCAATTACTGATAGCTTGGGTTCGAAATGCCCACGCAGCATTCTCTTCAAATCGGTGTATGCAATTGATTCCAATGGTGCTGGGGCTACAAGATTTTCTGCAATGTCAAAAGTCTCTTGCCCACAGACACACAGCAATGTAGCAGCTTTGAGGCCATCTTCCTGGATCTTATTAACTCTAAAGTAATTCTCCACCCGAGCCACATAAGAACTCCAGTGCTCAGGGTGAGATGTGTCAAAATCTGACAAATGGCCCAGCTTTGACATCTTTACAGCCTGTAATCTCTTCGATGCCTCTTGCTGCAAGGAATGAGAAGGGGTCCCTTGAAGCTGAGCTCACCTCCAGCGTCTTCGTACTGGCAGGCAATCGCTTCCACCAGACACCGAACTTCTCAGCGCTTCAGGCCTTCTTTGGTAAGTCAGCCTAGCTTCTCCTGTTTCTTCTTGCAGCAAATCCCACCTTCGTCGCCAATGTTCTGTTTCAGCTGAAGAGACATCGAGGCGAGGCAGGAGTAACAAACACAAGTCTTTATTGAGATCACGAACAGAACAGAAGACAAAATGGCACCATGGCCTTTTATAGCCCCTTGCAAGGGACAGCATCAACCAATCAATGCAAGGCTAGTCTCCCACCTTGCGCATGCCTGTCTGGTCCCGGGCAACCACGTGGATTGCCCGGGCCTTCTTCAGCCTCCTGAGCCTGCTGAGTCCTTCAGCAGTCCCAGGACATAACAGGAACCACTTTGGCTCTTTTCCAATCCTCTGCTATTTCCCTAGTGCTCCAGGAGCTTTGAAATGTTTTGTTCAGTGATTCTGAGATCATGTCTCCAGCTCCTTCAGAACCCTGTGATGTAATCCATCTGGTCTTGGCAATTTGAACTCATCTAGATTTCACAAGTGTTCATCTAGAGCAGGGGTGTCAAACTGCTGGCCCGCGGGCCGGACACATCATGACGAAACCATGCCCATCCCATTGCTGGCAATGGGGAAAAAGTTCCGATACGTCGCGCGACGTCACTTGACATTGCGAGGTTGACATGTCTGATCTAGAGCCTAGGTGTTCTCTTACCGTCTTCTTTCCTGTTTTGACTTGCATTAGCAATAGCAATAGCATTTAGACTTATGTACCACTCCATACTGCTTTACAGCCCTCTCTGAGCAGTTTACAAATGTCAGCATATTGCCTCCAGCAATCTGGATCCTCATTTTACCAAGGAAGAATGGAAGGCTGAGTCCCCCATGAGCCTGTAAGGATCAAATTCCAGACTATGGGCAGAGTTAGCCTTGCAATACTGCATTCTAACCACTGCACTACCACAGCTCTTATTCTGCATTCCTGTTCTGTCTCCTATGGTGCTGCTTTTGAAAGGTTAGACCATTTTGTTTCTTTTGCATGAAGACCAATGCAAAGTTTTGTTATAGTTTTGATACAGAAGATAGAGATACATATAGTAGATAATGTCAATTTTTCTTTGTTTTTCATGTTTATTTTTCTCTGCTTTGGCTTTACCACTTTACCAGTTAAATGTTTCTGATCTTTGCTGATGTTCAATAAACAAACAAACATCAAACTATATTTTTTGCTAGTTCTATTGAGAAGGGTGTGTGGTTGCTTTGATCTGAATGCAGGGATTGACTGACAGAATGTTAGATGGAAACTAAACTGGAAATTACTTGCAGACATTTTCCAGCAAAGTGAGGCTGCCTATTATTCTCTCTAAATAATGGGGGAAAAATTGTCTACCCTATTCACATTTAAACTTTTACTCCATCCCAGTGTCTCAGTTGCATTGAATTTTATGCTAGTGAGAAACTAGAAAAGTTGGTTTAAGACATTTTGGAGATACCAAGTGGAGCAGGAAGCCTTTATTTCCTCTCTGGCCTGATGGCTTGTAGTGTTATGTATTCCAGATCTTTATCTTGGCAACTAACTGCCTCTGGTCTAGTCATTATCTGTATGTGTGTGTGTGTGTGTAGATACATACATAGATATGTACATACATATATATATAAAATGGGGGGGCAGTCCATAAAAATGGTGGGAAATGGGTGGACTGTTCATTTTATGAACTGCCCCACCCATTTCCCCAAAGCTTGAATATGTTCCTTTTTTAAGCTAGACTTTACAAACACAATCTATTAGCCAGCAAAATATTTTTGCAATGTTCCTTTCCTTTCCTTTCCTTTCCTTTCCTTTCCTTTCCTTTCCTTTCCTTTCCTTTCCTTTCCTTTCCTTTCCTTTCCTTTCCTTTTTCTTTTTCTTTTCCTGCCCTGCCCTGCCCTGCCCTGCCCTGCCCTGCTCTGCCTTTGGTGGGGCTTATCTCCAGGGGGGATGAGTCTGCCTACCGGGATGAGGTGGAGCGGTTGCTCTTGTGATGCAGAGACAATAATTTGGTTCTCAACACCACTAAGACCAAGGAGTTTACAGTAGATTACAGGAGAAATAGATCAGACATTCAGCCCCTGATCATCAGCGGTGAGCAGTGGCAAGCTTTAGGTTTCTGGGTGTTTCTATAAAGGAGGACCTGACCTGGAGTGCTCATGTTGTAGCATTGGTTAAGAAGGCCCAGAGATTATATTTCTTCAGACTTCTCAGGAAACAACAACTGAATGAAAAACTTCTGGTGGTGACCTTCTACCGTTATTCTATTCTATTCTATTCTATTCTATTCTATTCTATTCTATTCTATTCTATTCTATTCTATTCTATTCTATTCTATTCTATTCTATTCTATTCTATTCTATTCTATTCGGAATGTTTTATTTCTTGTGGTATGATTGGGGGAAATTCTGTAAGAGTTGTAAAGTATGGCTGATTCTATAAAATATGAAAGTTCTTCCCAATTTCAACTGAATTACATTACTATTAATATTTCTTAGTCTTGCAAAATATAGTTTTATGATTTTTAAAGGAGCAAATCAAGCCAGCAGATTAAAGGGATGCTGTTCCATTTTTTTTCAAATAAAACTATCACCATTATTATTCTCATTATAACTTTTGCATTGAATGGGTTTCTTGGCAATATGTCTATTACTACACTGCAGATAAGGTTTTCGTCTGCTGATTTAAAATAAATGAATTAAAGGTTTTATGTGCCAAGTTCTAGAATTTCTTCTAGCCAGCTGAAATATTTTGGAAACTAAGCCATTTTTAGTCTTATAATCCTTGTAGTTGAAGCAGCTCTAAGATGCTGGAAATTTTAATTTCCATCTACTTTTGCAGTTTAATGAATTCTTTCAACTAACTGCATTTCAAACCTTATAATACA
This sequence comes from Azemiops feae, assembly GCA_023970755.1. Lineage (NCBI taxonomy): Eukaryota > Metazoa > Chordata > Lepidosauria > Squamata > Viperidae > Azemiops > Azemiops feae. Next base: position 4,730,116 of record JALGBA010000018.1, read on the forward strand.
TAGCATTTTTTTCTGGGGATGGTTAAACATAACTTTTTTGTAGGATGGCTCAGCTTTTCTTTTCATTCACAGTCCCCTTGGCTGACATGGTGGGACATTTGGATTTAGTTGAATTTGGCCAGGAGCCAAACAGGGAAACCCTTTATGAGTAAAGACTGAGTTGAGTGGTAATGTTTTTGAGAGTTCATACTGTGAAAAGCAGACTAGAGATTATGGCTCATGGACAACCACCCAAGTAAGTGAATCTCCTTCTCCTTCTCCTAGCACAAGTTCTACCATTTGGGACATTGGCTCCAAGCTTCAAGCTGTACCAGTCAGAGTAAATTGGAATCAAGGCCCTATTATTACTTCTAATACTAGAGCAGCTACTTTATCATCTCCAAGACATCCAGCTCTTCAACATGGAGTATGTATCTTCCTAAGTAAATCTGGAGAATGGTTGGATAGAATAGCAATACTTTGGCTGTCAGGAGAGTAATCTGAAGAAAGTGAAGTATGGAGTTACCAGATCTCACATAGTAGGTCACTGTTGGTTATTTTTGTTGTCTTGCACATACAATATAGTTCTCACCTATATTGACTCACACCTTTGATTCATCAAGTTAACTCAGTTTCTCAGTATCATTTGTGGTAGTGATTCCTCAAAACCATGATATAATAAGAATAACAGGTTTGGAATGGACCTTGGAGGTCTTCTAGTCCAACCTTTCTGGACAAATGGTTGTCCAGTCTTTTTTTCAAAACCTCCAGTGATGGAGCATCCACAACTTCTGCAAACTATATCAATGATTGATTGTTCTCAGTGTCAGTAAAATTCTCCTAAGTTCTAGGTTGGATCTTTCTTTTATGATCTTCCACTTTTTACTTCTTGTCCTGTCCTCAGGTGCATTGGAGAATAAGTTGACCCTCTCTTCTCTGTAACAGCTTTTCAAGTTTTGGAAAACAGCTATCATGTCACCCCTAATCCTTTTCTTTAACAGGCTAGACATACCTAGTTTCCTTAACTGTTCATTATCTGGAGTTTAGCCTTCAGATGGCTTATTATCTTTGTTACTATTCTCTTCATTGTTTCTAGGGACCCAGCATCTTTTTGTATTGTGGTGATGATAACTAGATGCAGTATTCTAAGTGTAGCCTCACTATTACAGTATAGAGTGATACTATCACTTCCTATGATGTTGAAGCTGTTTGTCTTTCGATGCAGCCTAGGACTACTTTGGCTTTCATGGCAGCTGTATCAGATACTTAAGTGGTGATCCATTAGGACTCCTAGATCCCTCTCACAGTTGCAACTGTTGAGCCAGATATCACCTATTCTATATCTGCTTTCTTACTTAGATGCAGGATGTTACTTTTCTTACCACTGAGCTGCATCTTATTGCATAGGGCCCAATGTTCAAGTCTGTCGCAATCCTACCAAATCTTGAGTTTATCTTCTAAACTGTTGGCAGTTCCTTGATATGTTTCCTTTTGTTCCCTCATCTAAATAATTTATAAAGATGTTGAAAAGTACTGGGCCTAATAGGCATGCTTCCCTCCATGTAGATGTAGTTCCATTGAATGTGGTTGGTCAACCAGTTGCAAATCCATTTGGTGGTAATGTTTCTTTATGCACAGTGTTTTATCTTACCAAGAAGTAAGCTGTGGTTTACTTTGTCAACTGAAGTCTAAGTAAACTATGTCCATAGCATTTTCCCAATCCACTAATTTAGTCTCTGTAAAGAAGGCAGTAAGTTTTGTCTGGTATGATCTGTTTTTAACAAACCCATATTGGCTTCTAGTAATCACCTTGCTCATTTCTAGGTGCTTGCAAATCTGCTGCTTGATTAATTTTTCTAGGATTTTCCCAAGTATTGATTATTCTGTATTCTGTATCTATTTTTTCCCCTGTTTGAAGATCGGAACCACATCAGCTCTGACAGTTCCTGGAGCTTTGAACGATTGTTTTCAGTGGTTCTGAGATCACATCAGGTCCTTCAGTACCCTGGGGTGCAAACCATCTGGTCCTGGGGATTTGAACTCATTCAGATTGGATAGATGTTCTCTCACCTTTTTCTTGCCTATTTTGACTTGCATTCCTATTCTGTCTTCTGCTGTACTGCTATTGACACATTGGACTATTGTTTCCCTTTTTTGTAAAGACAGATGTAAAGAATGAATTACCTGTTACCTGTCACCTCCTTGCCATCTTCTTCCCTTAGTGGACCAATTGTTTCCTTGACTTTTTTTTTACATGTTGAAAGATTTTTTAAAATTAATTTTGGCATTTGTTGCAAGTCTTATTTCATTCTGAGCATTAATTTCCTTGACTTTGTTCTTGCAGATTCAGGCTATTTGCTAGTATTCTGTTTTAGTAATCTGTCCCCTTTCCATTTTTTTATACTTGTCCTTTTTGTCTCTCAGTTTATCAGACAGTTCTTTATGCAACCATGCTAGTTTCATCTGGGATCTCTTGTATTTATGGCATTGTGTTAGACTGGGTTTTTATAATCTCACTTTTCAGAGATCCCCAAGGATCTTGAACTATTTTCCCTTTAGGATTTCTATCCATGAAACCTTCTGGAATAAATCATGGAATAAACTCTCATTAGGTTTATTTGAAGTTAACTCCCCTAAAATCTAGGACATTAGTTTGACTTTATTCAATTACTTGGGCCTGTATTCCAATATTTTTCTATCTTTCAGTGTCTATCTGGAACTAAGCAAAATATGTTGAAGAGGCTATCAAGCATCTAGTAAGGCATAATTCTTGTCTGATGAATATATCTGCTTTTTGGAATGCCTTGACGTGATTTTCTAGAAAGTTTGAAGATTTAGGAAGGGCAGTTCCAACTTATTTCAAGTGTATACTGGGTGTGAAATACTGATTTCCAACCATTTTTTACTTACACCCTAACCCTAACCTTAACCCCTGTTTTCCATATATAGCAATAATCACGAAGATACTCATCTTATTCCATTCTGTGTGAAGGCCTGTATTATATTTGATTTATCCAAGCAATACCTGTCCAACATGGGATGTTATAAAGGTATATGTAAAGAGCAAGATAAAAGACAATAAAAAAAATGTCATTAAAAGGAAAAAGCAACTTTTTCATTTGTACAATTAATAATTGAATTAGCTTTCTGCAGGTGGTTTTTAACTATCACATCAGTTTTGACTGGAGTATATTGGAGTAGTTATGTTGCTCCAATATCCACTGTAAAAATATCTTTACAGAAAACAATATTGTAAGATTATCATTACTGCAATAAGATATCAAGCATTGCAAACTGAATTTGCAACTTCTATTCCTGCTTTTTGATGGATTCAGATCATTTGGCATGAATGCATATCTGGCCTTTCCCATTTTCTAATAAAGCTAATTCAGGGGAAATGTAACATTTATCTGTTAAAAAGTACCACCCAAGAAATAATGTAGGGCAAAAATACATTATGCAGATCACACAGGGATCACTGGTGTCAGCAAGTGGATGAAAACATGACGTTTTCTTCCTAATGTTTGTTTAGATGTTCCTCAATTGTCATAACTGTTAAGGTGATCTTTTAATGAGCATTAAAGAAGGATGGTTAAGCTGTTGAAAAAATTTATTCCTATCCAAGTTCCATGTAAAGATCTAGAAGAACCTCTTCAAATGTTTCTGTTACCTTTTACTTCACTCTTTATGTTGCTGGCAGTGATGACTTCCTTCCTTCCTTCCTTCCTTCCTTCCTTCCTTCCTCTTATTTTATGTTTTGTAACCAACCAGGAAAAAAGGATGAAATATTCAGACAAGCCTTTAAAAATCAGGAAGAGAGAGAAATAGTAAAATTTCTGGCTGTCTGCAAGATTACTTATGGGTTCAGACACCATAAATTTAGAATGTTAGGTTTATTTTAGAATACCTTTAAAGTGACCACTTGATAATCTGATAAATTAATTTACTATTTTATTTACTACTTAATTTATAGCCCATTGATTTGACAAGCAACTAAAGGCAAGTTACAGTTTTCTGCCAGGATTCCCTATCTTCCAGAAGGAGATAATTGTCTGAAAGGATTGTGTCTTGTGTAAGATATTAAAAACACAGAGTAGCTTTCCTCACCTTCCTCCCATTTAGAATACTAATACCTCCAGGGCAAATATTTAATCTATGTTTGAGGAAGACTAGGGCTGCAAAAAAAAAAAACCTGGACAATCATTAGCTTGCAAGAAAGAGGTAGCATTTTCAGTGTGTTTTTACCTCCATCTAACCAGACTTCTGGATTTTTGCAGCTCAAATCTGATAGCCCTCTGAAAAACAGTGTTCACTAGTTTTCTCCATAGCAGAAAACAGCTTTTAGAAGACAAGACATGTACTGTTCTTTACCAAACACCTGTATTAACTGGACAAAATTCTATTTTTTCTGTACATTCTAGGGCTAAAGAAGATGAGAGATGCAATATTATTGCACCAATATTTCTTGTTCTCTCATTGTCACTAGGGGTTAATGAGGAAGCCACTAAGAAACAGCATTTCTGCTAAACAGGAACATCTCTGCAAGTAAGGAAGCTGACTTGGCGGAACGTCCTGCCATTCCCACACCGTCGTTCCTTTCATGTATTGGTCTCTGCGGTACAGACAATTGTTTGTGATACAGGAAAAAAGAACAGACATTTTTCTTTTTTGCCAACTTTATCAGCAGAGAGAGCAAGAAAGCATCTTAGCATGTCAGCAGCTTTCTGACTTCTGACAATTATTTGGCCTTAACTAGTACAGTGGTGGCTAATTTAGAGAGTCCCAGATGTGAAGATAGCAAGAACAGATGTATTATGGGAAATTTTCACATGCCATGCAGGCTGAACCTCTTCTCTTACAGAAAGTGATGGTAGCAACAGTTCAGCAGCTTGATCATTACCTAATAGAAACATTTCCAGATTTGCATATCATATCTTCCTGGAACCTGGGGATGCTATGAAGGAATATTTTTTAAAAATATTCCAGCTTTTTTTTAAAAAAAATTATGCGTTTTTAAGACTCTACCATTACCCCAATCTCTAGTCATCACTATGTCCATTGGCCTATCAATCACTTTTCAAAATGAATGGCTATTATGCAATTGAAATTTGCATGGGGTTCCATGGTTGTGTTACTGTGGTGCCTTTGCTTTTTTTAAAAAACAACAACAACTGGTTTTCAGTAACACTTCTGTAATTTCTTTACTTCTCTTCACTTTTTTTTCTTTACAAGCTTTCATCAGCTTTGCAGGAGTTGTTCTGTGTTATCTTATATGAGTGGTCTGTAGGAAATAATGACAAACAACACAAATCCTTTCTTTTTCTAGTTGCATGGAGTATAAGGGGCAACATGCTTTTCCTTTGGAAGGACATTCAAATCTGCCTGACATTTTATTTTAGTTCTGATAGGCAACATGAAATCCTTTCTTGTATTGCTTATGAGTCTGTCATTTAATCTTTTTGTGGTGCATTCTCTATTCACTGAGCTGCTAAATGCTTATGCAGTTGTGGCTGGATCAGGGAAGCATAGCCACATCAAAATGGAAGACATGAAGCTTTTGAACCATAAAAAAATAGTGATATGCTATCTGGAAATAATGGATATATAAAAATGTATCTGTTTACAGGATATGCCTAACAAAGTTAAATTAATTTAAAGAAAACCTTTAAAGACTGTTGCCCAATCTCTGTAAATATTAAGGTGTTCGTGTTCATTAAAGAAATGTTTGAACAATAGATTGCCCTTAAGGGTGTTATATCTGGACCTGTTTAAGTTTGAATGAAAATATGCTTAAAGTTGATATTAAATACTCCTTCCTAAGAAAATGCAGAATTGAATTTCCATTTGAATTATATTCATAGTATAGAAAAAATAAGCCTCTCTGATAATTTAGAGCAGGGGTCTCCAAACTTGACATGCTGGCTGAGGAATTCTGGGAGTTGAAGTCCACAAGTCTTAAAGTTGCCAAATTTGGAAAGCTCTGGTCTAGAGGAGAACTTACCAGTTTCAGACCAAATTCCAATTTGGTTGGGCAACTTTGGATTGATTCTATGTCTTCATGAAGTGAAGTGAAATCTTTCTAGAGGGAGCAGAGCTGAACTGAGCTTCTGATGCGATGAAAGGAGGCTTCATGGATGATTTGATGTATCAGAGCACTGCAGAAAATCTGGCACATGTTTTTCCAAATAAGTAGGGGAAGGTGAAGAGACAGTTTCACTGAAAATGGCAAAAAATCATTGATGGTTGGCATTATAATAAATCTAGTAAATGAAAGAATGAGCAGGGTAGTTCATTAGAACTCCCTAAACACAGGATTTGGGGGACAAATGTTGCAATATCTAATTTATTTTCTCATTTGGCTTATTAATCTTTTATATCATCAGCTTCAAACAACTTTCAAAAATTTTCAACCATTTAATTTGCACCAACAAAGATATCTATGTCCATATACATATGTATACACACAATCCCCACCCACCCACCCACACTCATGAGATGGGCATATATTCAAAGCACTACATTGTAGTGAGTCACTATTTTTATTTCTAAAGACACTTTGGGGGTTTAAGTGGGTTTATACCATCTAGGTTTTTGTTTCAGTTGTGGGCCACATTTATCTTTTATGCTTGGGGTAGGAGCTACAGTCCAATAAATCAGTAGAACTAGGACTTCTAATGAAAACTAAATTTAATCTGATTTAATGTAAATGTATAAAATACCATTAGTATAATTTATCTCCATGTATTTAACATGAGAGATGCTGTACATATCACATTGAACATCTGAAAGGTAAGCAGAGTATGAATTTGATAATTTTGATAGTTCAATTCCAGCCCATTAGTGGGGAGACAGGTTGGAGAACATTGAATAAAAACCTTCTCATTTGTACTGCTGGCTGAGTTAGGAAATGAAGTTTTATGAGATATGAAGGTAGCAGAAGTTCCATAGATGGGAAGAGCAGTATATCTGAATATGAACGGAAATAGACTTTTGTACTGAAAATGAGCCATATCAATTCTAGTGGATTGGTATGTTTTCTGAACAAGGTAAAACGTCCATTAACGATCTCTCTCTTTTTAAAATTAAAAAAAAAAGTTTCTTTCAATCTCCTCTCTGGTATTACATCGTATACTTTCGGAAACTGTATGGTGGAATAGTAACTTGCAGAATTATAAATGACCCTGTAATTTAATTAGCACAATCATTACAAAAAGTCTAATTGATAGTAATTACATTAACTATGACACTTCCTCCTATTTTGTTAATGAAATCCACCTAGGATATAAAAAAGTTTAGGACATAATGCAACATGGTGGCTTTATTCATTTTCTGGGCTTCAAGCTGACAACAGTCATGTCTAGTCCAACATCCTTGCTGGGTGACCAGATGGCATGGAAAAGAGAACAAGGTGTCCTGACATCCTTAATATTTGGAAGAACAGGAAACTGAGCAGATATCTTGTTTCACATCCTTGAGAGCCAGCTGTCTTTATGTTTCTTCTTCCATAAAAGATCAGTCAGTCTGATTTGGAAAACACTATTTTACCTCCATTTTAGCTGGTCTTTTAGTATTATCTTTGCTCAAAATAAAGCTTGCTTGAAAGGTAGGCTTGAAAGAGGTTTACCACATTAGGGTAAAGGTAAAGTATTCTTGAAACAGAAGGCCTAAACTTTGTATTGAAACAGGCAATAGCAATAGCAATAGCACTTAGACATATATACCCACCCACAGTGCTTTACAGTACTCTCTGGGCAGTTTACAATGTCAGCATATTGCCCCCCAACAATCTGGATCCTCATTTTACTGATCTCAGAAGGATGAAAGGCTGAGCCAACCATGAGCCCATCAGGATTGAACTTCAGACTGTGGGCAGAGTTAGCCTGCAATGCTGCATTCTAACTATTGTGCCACCAGGCAAGGGGGTTTCTGTCTAAATTCAATCCTTAATTGCATACTGAGTGGCAAGAAGGAACCCTGAGATTTTAGATCTTCTTTTACAAGAAGTATATTGAATTAGGGAAAGAGAAGAAACTAAACCCATTTGCAGCCGCATGGATAGCTTTGGAAATAATCTAAGCCATGAATCTATCCCATCTATTCCAACTGGAGTGTGAATCAGTCCACATGAAACCCTGATTATCCATTATGATCTATCATTGAGAAAATGCCTATATCTCTCACACCATGATGATTTTTTTAAGACTAGAAAATAGTGAGATGATGAAACAGCCAAATTCAGTAGAAATCAGTGCAAGAGTTTTCAGCATACCTAATCTTTTGGCTGTAGCAATTGCTAATTGAGATTACTTTAAAGCTTACTGCAAACTTATGACAGGATTGATCCTAGACCCTATCTCTACCTTTCCTTAGCAATCACTGCTTTCCTTAGCAATCACTCTGCCTAACAGACTATTTCCACTACACTTGCCAGTAGAGCCAAAGACGAGCAAGAAGACAACATGTAAATCCATCAAATTTACAGTTTTATTCAGTAAAAAAGATAAATGAAGGAGGAAAGAAGGCAAAGTAAAAATTGGTGTGGGTGAGTCTGTGTTGGCAAGAAATAGATGGAAGGAAAAAGAGGATAAATTAGAAAAACAGAAAATGGGATAAATTCAAGCTGGAGGAAGACTTACTGTGTTTCCCGGAAAATAAGCCCTAGCGTGATTTTTCAGGACACTCGTAATGTAAGCCCCACCCCCCAAAATAAGCCCCAATTAAGATTGTCAGCCAGACGGATGCATTTAGTACCATATTTCCCTGAGAATAAGACCTAACTGGAAAATAAGCCCTAATGCATCTTTTGGAGCAAAAATTAATATAAGACCTGGTCTTATTTTTGGGGAAACACGGTAGTACTGAGCCAAGCAAAAACAGGAATTAGAAAAGAACTGAAAGAAATAAATCAATAATTGTTTGCAATTGTGTTATCAAATATGCAACCACCCATTGTCATTTGGATGACAATGAAGTGTGGTTGCAGTAATACGAAATATATACATCTTTTCTCTCTAATGTGCAGAAACTTGCTCCTTTCCCTCCCCCATGACATTTTTCTTGAGCAAGCACCAAAAGCCTTTTAAATTAGTTCCATGGCATTGAAAAAGGCAATAACTCATTGACTCATCAAGAATCTATTGGAGGTGAAGCTCCACAGAGGATTTTAAATCAAGGACAGGGAATGTTTGTTAGATGCCTCCATCCCTCAAGTTAGACATTGAGTTAGAAATCATCTCAAAATATATTCCCCATGCTGGGTTTGGACTTTGCGCTGAACCACAGCAAAGCTCTACCTTGAACTGCGGCTCTTGCTTGGACTATCTCTCCTTTGTTAAGCAGGCACAACTCTGTCTTGTGTTAATGAAATTGCTCTTTTTCACACCCACTGCCTCTGAACTCAAGAAGTCTCCCCAGAGTGTTTCAACTGTGTCTTTTATAGAGTTACTGACAGTCAATTTGCTGAGGAAGTTTTTTTTTGGAGCTTTTAGCTGGGTTGCCTGTTGCTGCACAGAATCTCATATTTCAAAGGATTCCAGAAAATGATTTTGCAGTGACAAAGGTAGCTTTGAAGGCTCCTTTTTTAAACAAAAATGTCTACTGACTTTACTGTGCCATGACCAAGAAACGTCTTTTCCTTGTACTGCTTTTTGATCTGATGCTACCGATTCCCGTGTGCTTCCTCCCCCCCCCCTATTTTCCAAATATAATTCACTCTTTTACTTTTTCAGAAGTCAAATATCCCTTCATTTCTTGGGCTGGCAGCCATGTTAACATTCTTTTCTCATTTCTATTTGTAGGACTGCTTTCTGTAAATAAATATTGAGATTCTTATACTTTCTCAATCAAACCCTGTACTTGTAAAGTCTCTGATCACATCTCTATTGCTCCCCTGATATATGAGCAGTCTGCTGCTTTCTTAAATGGTCTGGTGTTTCTTAGGCTGTGCTTCTTTGTGTTTTGGAAAAAAAGATTTTTTAAAAAGTCTGACCAGCTACAGTCTCTTATCTATTTAAGCAGCAGAGTCAATATGAGAAATGATTCTTCTAGCCACTGCAGCTAATCCTCCCACCTCATCCAACAATTATTCATATCTTGGTAGGATGTATCAGCTGAACATGGAGATGTTTTATGAAATACGTATCATGGCATGCAACTCTTTATGTCTTTTAAAAATTCAAAATGCAAATAAATTGCATATCAGAGTTGTGGTGCATGGAAAAGCAATCACATCCCCCTCAGTGACAATTTAAAAAAAGATAAAGAATATTTTGGATCAGAATCAGAAACTAAAAATATATTTAATTGTTGCATTTGGTGCAACTTGGAGAGGAAAAGACTAAATTCTTCCCATTTAAAACACAAAATATAGAATAATAGGGTTGGAAGAGATCTTGGAGGTCTTCTAGTCCAACCCCATGCCCATGGCAGGAGTTCCTATACCATTCCAGACTTTCTCTGGGCTTGATGGGATAGATACATGCAATCATAGAAAGAATAACCGAATGACAGAACAGAATAATAGAGTTAAAATGGATCCTGGAAGTCATCCAGTCCAACCCCCCACCCAAGCAAGAGACCTTATACCATTTCAGACAAAGTGCTGTCTAATCTCTTCTTAAAAACCTCCAGTGATGTATATAAAAAATGACAGATGAATAAAAAGATGGAAAGAAAAATAAAATGTCAGCTGAAAAGAAAAAAAAGTATCTTAGCTGAGAATAAAAAATGAAATATTAGCTTGTAATTACTGTAAAAGACTATAGAAAAATAGTTGTTTGTATTAATACTGAAGATTCTCTTTCTTTTAAAAATCTAGCCTTTATAGTTTGTAATTCACATAAGAAGGTAGAGTGATAATTGCAGATAAATAGCATCTGCAGTGTTTTATTGCATTTTACAGCCCAGTTTTATAATCCTCATAAATCAGTTTACAGTCCTCATAAATTTACCCTCTTGCTTTGTGGTTAGTGTAAACAAGCCTTGCTTTGTAATAGCCAGAAGAACTATAGTGTAAGTAGAGCCTTGTAGTGTAAACAAAGTCTTGAATAAATGATCATTCAGTTTTCTCAGGATCATTCAATACATAAATATTCATATTCAGTTCATTCAGGACCATTGAGTTAATATAAACACAGTTCAGAGATTATAATCTTTATAATATGCAGCATATACAGTACTGTATGGTTGGAGAAAAATCATTTGCAAAATTCATTACAAAATTCATTTTGCAATTACAATCCTTGAAAGTATGCAGAGTTAATGGTAAAAAAAAACCCAGAAGAAGAGGTAATAAATGCTGAGTTGTTGTGATTTGTCCTCCCTCCCTCCCTCTCCCTCTCTCTTCAGCATTACAAAGGGAAGGGCTCTTCTCTCCCCAACAAAGAATGCTGTTTGTGTACTATAATCCTGATTCAGAGCTCATACAAAGAAAATCACAGTGAAGATACTGTATACCTTTGTATTTGAAAGAATGTAGTCTGACCATGAGATATTCATTCCAAATGACTGGTGTAACAACAGCATATTAAAATGCTGCTCTTCACTATGTGGGCCAGCACAGAAATGTTCCAATTCAAAAGAGGGCAAATCACACTTTGGCCTTGTCTTCTGACTTGGGAGTGACACAGTAAAGATTTTGACCATCATGCATGGATGGGAGAGGATAGAGTTGGATTCCCCTTGATGGATGTTACTGATAGCAGAAGATGCATATCCCACTAATTTTCCTTCCTCCCTGTGTGGGAAGGGGAAAACCATCTCTCTCTCCCTCCCTCCCTCCCTCCCCCTCCCCTCTGTAGATAGATTTAGTCCTGATGTAGACTCAATTCTAAGAAATCATGAAGTTTGCATTTGGAACTCAGACAAGACTCAAGTCACAGGTAGAGTTTTTTCCTGATAACAAAAGAGGATGCAGTCTTCTCTGTCATGAAAATCTATCATTTTCTGAAAAATATTAGCATTGCATCTAGCTTCAAAACTCTGAAAATATCGGATCTTCTTGTGGGAGAATGCTAAGAAGGTGGCCAAGTTTAAATATCTGTTAAAGCTGCCTTTAGCATTTAATCCGGTTTGCCTGTTGGGAAAATTTGGGAGGGCAATTTTAATGGTCTGTTTTTATTATTATTGCTTATTATCTTTAGATTCTTTTTCTTAGCTGCCTCTTGAGTACCATTTTGGCATTCAGTGACTTCAATAAATGAAAGACACTTCAGTTAGATAAGTGAAAGTCCCAGGGATAATTCCACTTTTCTTTGTTCTTTCCCTTCCCTTTTCTTTAGAGTCTAAAGCTTGTAAACAACAGAGATGTCCCCTTACCTTTTGGGGAGAGGAAGGGAGTTCTGGTTTCTTTGTTTCTACTTAAGCCTGGCACATAAGTTTGCGTCATGCTTCTTGCTTTTATCTGCCTATGTAGCCAGGCAGTGATTGGACACCTGGGTTCCTCCAGCAGCACCACACTTTCAGCAGTGAAAGGCTGAGCAACCCCCTCACAACTGGTTATTTGTTGACATTGGAACAATGATTAATATTCAGTGGGGAAATTTTCTTCAGTTACCTGCCAAGAGTTGTTCTGACATGCAGTTTTCAAAGACAGAACCATGTTTTTCCAGTGTCATGTATTGAATGTAAAACATGGATAAGAGATAAAATTGGATTTAAATAGATTGCAAAAATTAGATTTGTTATTAATGGGAAGAATTTCAGTAATTAAAATGAATGTACTACCTAGAATGTTATTTTTATTTCAGACTATACCAATACTGACTGTACCGATATTGAGATTCCACTTTCAAAAGTGGCAGAAAGATATATCTAAATTTATGTGGCAAAAAAACAAAAACAAAAAAACCAATAATTAAATATAAGTTTCTACAAGATTCTGAAGATAGAAGAGGTCTGGATTTACTGGAACTTAGATTATATTATGATGCTTATTGTCTGGTATGACTAAAAGATTGGATAACTTTAAAAAATTCAAGGCTGTTAGACCTTGAAGGTTTTGATTTGAGATTTGGGTGGCATGCCTATCTGTGGTATGACAAAGTCAAAGTTAACTCTGGTTTTAGGATTCATGCTATTAGGCAATCGATTGCACATGTATGGTGGAAATATAAAAGATTAGCTGCCACTTTGACTATCACTTCATGAAGCACTACATAGAACAGAGATGATATTGGAATGTAAATGGATGAAATATCGAGATCTTGATATTTGAAAAAGAGTGATTTAAGATAAAGACAAGAGAACAATTAGTAAGTGAAAGATTTGCTTGTGGTTGGTTTAATTATTATAGAATTTTTGAAAGATTTAAATTTGATAAAAAAGTTTTGATTTCACAGGGACTAAATCTGAACTGGACATTGATTTATGTTCTGGAGATGACCACTTGATTTCTAAAGTATATAAAATGTTACTCAAGAGGAACCTAGAAGATGAATACGTTAAAGAATGTATGGTAAAATGGGCAAAAAAATGTGGGTATAATATAATGCTAGATAAACAGGAGAATGTATGGATGAATGGACTAAAATTTGCATTAAATTATAGTTTGAAAAAAAACTTTTATTAAATTATGTATCATTGGTACTTGACCCCAGATAGACTAGCAAAAATGTGTAAAGGGTTTTCTAATCAGTATTGGAAATGTAGTCAAAATCCAGGTTCATTTTATCATATATGGCGGTCTTGCAAATATGTGAAAACTTACTGAATAAACATAACAATGACAATGCAAAAATATTTTAGATACAAATATTAATGAAACCTTTTAGGGTATGATGGACAAGCCAATTGAAAAATAATTTAGGGTGCTATTCCTTCACATGGTGATGGCTGTGAGTATTGTACTTGCCAAACACTGAAAAGAAAAAGGGATGAAGAATGGATTTTGAAATTGACTGAATTAGCAGAGATGGCAAAATTAACTGCTTTGATTAGAGATAATGGACTAGACAGCTTTATAAGAGACTAGAAACTAGACTTTTTATGCTCTTTGAAGATTAGTGTAATGTTAGTTTAACCTGTTGACTGCTTTTTCTGTTTTTTTATATATATATATAAAAGGGGAGGAGAATTTACTGCTTTTTCTTTTCTTTCAGCACCCATCTAGGGTGGATCCTATATGTTAAATTTAATTGATCACTTTTTCCTCTTTTTTGCACACTTTCCCCCCCTCTTTTGTTGTTGTCAGGTTTGAATGTAAGCTTTTGTTTTATTTCATTTTGTTTGTTTTAGTGTTTTGTATTTTGTTTTTGATGATAAAATAATAAATATTAAAAAAATAAAACGTGGATAAGGGTGAACTCTCCCATAGGCATGGCGATAAGTGACATGTACATCATGATATCATGTGAAACACATTAATATCTATTTATTTAGCATATAGTATAACATACACGGACGTATGATGTATATTAACATTTCATCTAAATTAAAAACAAAGTAAAATATGATTATTAAAAAGATCTATATTCAGACACCAATGTCTAGGCCATCTAACCATTGAAGCGCAGCATCATTTATATGAAAAAAAAATCAGATACTGGGCCAGTATATTCCCTTGACCTACAGCCAGTCACGATGTGATCTACAGTTTGACATAGGACCCCTCAGTCACACTGAGGGGAGGATGCTAGGCCCCATTTGTTCAGTGAATCCCAGCGTGTGAGATATGAATCCTACTCAGGATTGTCCGTTGCTGGTGAGATAGTTCAAAGCTTGGCACCTTTTGCATAGGATCATCTGTATGTCTTCCTGTGTCTGGGTGTTCAGCAACCCATTTGGCTTTCCATTGGGAATTGAAGTTAAAGTTGTTAAGCAGATGTTATACAAGTGCAAGTGGGGGCTTCCTAAATTTGATAAATAGGGAAAGTCAGAGTGCACCAGTAGGAGAGAGTTGTTGAATTTTTAAAATATTTTTTCACTTGCCTTTGTAGAGCTGATGGTTCTATGTGACTCAGAACAAAAAGCCAGCAAAGGGGAATAGTTTTAATACATCCACTTATAATCTCTATGGTGTCATTGAGTCTAGTGTCTAGTATGGCAACTGTTAAGCCATTCAGGGGCACAGTATTCTGCTGCGGAGTGGACCAGCCCTAGTGCTGATATCCTGAGGGTGGCAGAATAGCTCCACATTTAGTTCTGCAAAATTTCTGGAGTATGTTGTTCTAGTATTCATTTTGCTAGTGTTTTCTCTAGATGTGTCTAATAGGAGAGAGTCTAGTCTAAAGTTCCTCCAAGGTCCTTGGGACGAGAGCTGTAGGGGTGTAAGTTGTTGTTTAAGTAAATCTTTAGGGCTTCATTTGCTAGTTTGTTATTAAAATGGGAGCTCATATCTACCATTTTGCTGACTTTAGGAGTAAGTCTTCAGTCAGGGAAGAATTTTCCCAAGATCATAAGACCTTTGGAGAGGAGGTTGTCTGCCACCTCCATGTGTTTTTCTTGCACTACTATCCCCTTCTCACTGGCATATCTGATATATATAAGTTGAATAATGTGGGCGCCATCACAAAGCCTTGTGGGAGGCCATTGTTTAACCTTCCTACTTTACTTATCCCCCATTATTATCTGAAAAGATCTATCACTCAGCATGCTATTACAGATTTTTTTACAGGGGATAATATGGCACAGGTTATATAATAATCCATCTTTCCAGACTTTGTCATATGCTGCAGTTAGGTCTACAACACAGCCATGTTTTTTTTAGGTCTCATTAGAATCCAGCGTCAATATGGACTATTAGGCTTAATACCTGATCTACACAGGTTCAGTTATGTTGGAAGCTGGCCTGTTCCACAAGCAAATGCTCCTCTATTATGGGACCTATTCTCTCCAGGAGTTTGTAGCAGGAACTCCATAGGGAGATTAGGCAGTAGCTTTTTGCTCTGTCTTGTGGGTTTCCAGGTTTTAGAAGTGAATTCTGTTGGGAAGCACTAGAATTAAGTAATTTGGGTCAGATGTGTGTGATGTGAGCAATATGTATTACCTAATCTTTGAAAGCTGAGAGGTAGTATAGCCAAAAGAAGTTTACTGTGCTCTTCATCTCCTATGCCTCTTGAAAAGGACTTGACGTTTAATGCAAGTAGCAAAAACTTATAGTCAATAAGTTCTACCAAGTTCAACTGCTTTATGGAGAACACTGAGAATGTATATCTGAAAGTCAAGATCTAAATAACTCAAGCAATTTTTAACAAATCAGAAACGAAACAGCAAAGAATCCATCTCCATCCTATTTAAGAACTGTTTGTTCTTTTCACCCTTTCAAAAGAATAAAAAAAAGTTTAGCGAGGATATCTGCTACCCTGCTAAATGAGAAAGTTCAGATAGGCATCAGAATCAGTAAAGGACAGAAGTAGAATGAGAATTCACTAACCAGGGATCACAAGGCCAATGAAAGATTTGAAATGAGAGTCCTGTGTCACTGAAGAGCAAAAGTGTCAGATGTTTCTGGTGACCTCAATGAAGTGTGTTAATTAAAAAACTTATTGGAATGGTGGCAGGAATTTGTTAGCTATGAAAAACACCACCACTGAGATGGTTTCTGCTGATTATATTTTATTTCATTGTCAAGAGCAATCAAGAAGTTATAAACCTTCAGCCAATGCTGATGGAAATATAAAGGCTAATTCTTCCTTTTGCCAGGGTATTGCAATGCAGTTTAAGCCAACAAATGTAAGTGAAAGAAAGGTTGACAACGGTTTCACTCATTCACTTGTAATAGAGCACATTTAGCATTGTTGTTTTCTTTTAGAAGTTGGGTCACCATACAACAATAAAATACGTAATTTATTATTTTTCATCACAGAAAAAAGAAGAAGAAATAGCAGTCTACAACATTTATTTTATTTATTTATTGAATTTGTTTGCCATCTTTCTCATTTAGAAGCAACTCTGGGTGGCTCAAAATATTAAAAGCAATGAAAACCTAAAAGATAAATATTTCTAAAAGCAATAAAAATAGTACTACTATCCAAAGTAAAGTTACAGTTAAAGGATGGGGAGGGAGAGAGGGAGCAGGATGCATGGGGGTAGGTGAGGTGGGATTTGCTATTAATTCATCATCCACCTCCAGTGTGATGCTCCCCTGTTGGGAGCCCAAGCCAGCTGCCAGAACCAGGTCTTCAGGCCCTTATGGAATGTTAGAAGGATGGGTGAAGATCTCAGCTCAAGAGATTAAATGTCCCAAAGGTCAGGAGCCATGGCAGAGAAGCCTCTTTTCCTGAACCCCATTGTCCAAAATACTTTGACTGATGGAACCCGCAGCATGCCCCCTCTGCTGGCATGGGTGATGGTTCCTCAAGTAACCTGGACCCATGCCATTCAGGGTTTTAAAGGAAATAAACAATACTTTGAATTTCAGCCAGAAGTAAACTGGCAGGCAGTGCAGCTCATGGTGTAGTGGTGTAACATGGGACACTCTAGGGGCCCCAAGAACCTCCCATGCTGCTGCACTCTGTACCAGTTTTGGCTTCCAAATTCTCTTCAAGGGAAGCCCATGTAGAATGCATTGCAGTAGTCCAAATGTGAGATGACCTGGGCTTGAGTGAGTGAGTGCAGGGACTCCTGATCCAGGAAAGGCTGCTACGGCACAGAACATGAATTTGTGCAAAAGTCTCCTAGCTACAACTGCCATCTGCTCTTCAAGCAGGAGTCATGAGTCCAGGAGAATCTTCAAGTTGCAGACCAGGCCTGTCTGGAATAGTGTAACCTCATTCTGAACTAAAGTTGTTAAAGTCCAGATCTTGATGCTCCCTGCACCTAAAACCATTCAATCTTGCCAGGATTCAGCAGAACCCTGTTGTTCCCCACCTAGGCCCTCACAATCTTGATTCATTAATGGGAGATGATGGCAAAGAAGTAATGAGCAGTAGAGAGAAAAAAGAACTGCTTAATCCCAAAGGTGTTTTTTCATGAGGCAACTGGACTTTCTTGTTTTTCTTTGAAGACATTTTGCTTCTCATCCAAGAAGCTTAATTTATTCTTTGCATCTGTCTTCATGCAAAAAGATAATACAACCCGACTTACGAAAAACAGAACAGCAAAAGACAGGCTATGAATGCAAATTAAAATAAGCAAAAATAAGGTAAGATAACACCTGTCAGCTTTAGATGAATTCAAATCATGGGGGTCTGATGGATTACATCCCAGAGTTCTGATAGAGTTGGCAGACGTGAACTTTGAACTATTGACCCATATCTTTCAAAGTTCTTGGAGTACTGGGAAACTATCTGAGGACTGGAAAAATGGTGATGTGGTTCCCATCTTCAAAAAACTACAGACCAATCAGCCTGACATCAATACCCAGGAAGATCTTGGAAAAGATAATCAAGCAACAAATCTGTGAACACCTAGAAACAAACAATGTTGTAACCAGAAGCCAGAATGACTTCTTCAAAAACATATCATGCTAAACAAATCTTATTTCATTTTTTAACAAAGTAACTAAATTAATGGATCAGCAAAATTTTGTGGACATAATATACTTAGATTTAAGTAAGGCATTTGACAAAATACACCACAACCTACTTCTTGATAAGTTAGAAAAATGTTGGATAGACATTACCATCAATAGATGGATTTGTAACTGGCTGACAATGTATACTCAACATATAGTCATTAATGGAACTACATTCACATGGAGGGAAGTAAGCATTGAGGTACCCCAAGGTTCTGTTTTAGGCTCAGTGCTCTTCAATATCTTCATAAATGATTTAGATGAGGCAATAGGGAGGGGAACTCATCAAATTTGTAGATGACATTAAGCTGGCAGAAATAGCCAACATCCCAGAAGATAGGCTCAAGATCCAGATGGATTTCGACAAACTTGAAAACTGGGCCCTATCTAACAAAATGAAATTCAATGTGGATAGAAGTAAGATTTTACACTTAGACAAGAAAAAACAATTGTACAGGTACAGACTAGGTGAAACTTGGCTCAATACCAGTAACTGTGAAAGGGATCTAGGAGCTATAGTGGACAACCACTTAAATATGACCAGCAATATGCCACAGCCACCAAGAAAGCCAATGATGTCCTAGGTTTCATTAACAGAGGGATAGAATCAAGATCATGTGAAGTATTAGTACCACTTTACAAAGCCTTAGTAAGATCACACTTGGAATATTACATCCAGTTTTGTCACCACAGTATAAAATGATGATGAGAAAGAGTGTAGAAAAGAGCAACAAGGATAATTAGGGGACTGGAGGCTAAAACGTATGAAGAACAGTTGCAGGAATTGGGTATGTCTAGCCTAGTGAAAAGAAGAACTAGAGGAGACATAGCAATGTTCCAATATTTGAGGGGCTACCACAAAGATGAGGGGGTCAATACATTTTCCAAAGTGCCAGAAGGCAAGACAAGAAACAATGGATGGAAACTAATCAAGGAGAAAAGCAACCTCGAACTAAGAAGAAATTTCCTAATGTTGAGAACAATTAACCAATGGAATGCCTTGCCTTCAGAAATTGTGGTGCCCCATCACTGGAGAATTTTAAGAAGAAACTTTGTCTGAAATGATATAGGATCTCCTCATTGAGCCGGGGGTTGGACTAGAAGTCCTCCAAGGTCGCTTCAAACTGTTGTTGTTGTTGATGTTATTGTTGTTGTTGTTGTTGTTGTTATTATTATTATTATTATTATTATTATTATTATTATTATTATTATTATTATTATTATTATTATTATTATTATTATTATTATTATTATTATTATTATTATTATTATTATTATTATTATTATTATTATTATTACACAGCTGAAGCACTTTAACATTCTCTCTAGCTATTTCATACATAGTGATTGCGATATTGTTAGGGGTGAATCTGGTCAGCTTCAAATGGCTATCTTAGGCTGATTCCAGTCACCTTCCTTGGCCATTTTGGTTTTGGCTATAGGAGATTCTTGAAATATATGCTTTCCAAGCTGCCTGGTTTAGGACTCTTCAAATTACTTGAAAAAAGAGAGATTGGTTTTGCCAATTCTGCATTGCTGTTTCTATCATTACTGGGTGAGTTTCAAGGTTTCTGCTGCTTCTACCAGCATGTGGGACTATACTTTTTACTGCTTTTAATACTTCAATGAGCCACAATTTTGCTTACCCCATTCTGCTGATTTTGGTTGCTGCTGGCTCCTGGACAACATTGGATTTGGTGCCAAAGCTGTTATTTCCTTATATAACTAGTCAAGAGTAAAACTCTGTTATTGACTGCTCTTTTCTGCTGCACTACGTTATCTTTCATACCTTTTTATTAAAATGATTTTATTAAGCTTATCAAAATATGAAATGTAAATGAAAATGAAAATAGTGGGAAAATGGGGGAATGAAAAGGGAAGGAAAGAAAGAAGTATAGGTTAAAAGGAAAAAAAGAAAGAAAAGCATTGGCTTACAGCTCTTTTTATTGCAGTAGAATAAAGTAATAATATTACAGCCTCAACTTTTTATTTTTACATACATAACATGTACTAGCTATTTCAATAATAACAAATTTATCTAATCAGCAAATCCCAAAGACAAGGTTTCATTTTTTTCTATCTCAAGCACAAAATCCAGAAGTGGTTTCCAAGTGGAAACTAAGTTGGATGTATACTTTGATTAGAACAATTAATTTAGTCACCATTGCTAGTTCCATCAGTTTTTCCAACCTTTCATCCATTGTGGGAATTAAAGTATATTTCCATTTTTATGCAAAAAGCATTCTTGCTGCTGTCAACATATATAATAACAAGGTTCCATATATTTTTGCTAAGTTTTTTTTATCTATTAAGCCTAAAAGAAAAGTCTCTGGTTTAATTTTTATATTGAACTTTAAGAATCTTCTGTTTTAAAATATGAATCTTACCCCAGTATTTCTTTGCTATCCTCCATACCTGAGACATGTCAGTTAATCCATATTTGAACATGGCTTTAGTGTTTTTTTTAAAGAATAACTTCAGATCTATGTTCAGAAACAGCCAAATTAACAGATCACAGGCATCTAGCACTTGCACATCCCCAACTTGTTTGTCATGTAATCAGACAGAGGTAGATGGCTAAATATGCTCTTCAAAATTTGCCTGTACTCACCCAACCTTGCCTCCTTTTCATGTCATGGACAATGGCCTCTGTGGTTTATCCAGCAGCAGATTTATCTAACCTGGAAAGGGAAATGAATCCAAAGAAATCTATAATTGCTTCCCTGAACTTTCTTACTTAAAACAATATGTGTAGCATAGGTTTCAAATATTAGTGGTTGTTGCCTTAGAGTGAATGTATATCAAGCAAATGAGGGTGAGGAGTCCTTGGTGCTCTTTGAGCTTGGTAGTTTACTTGAAGTTGTTTCATTATCTGACTAGGTAACATCATCAGGTACTAGGTGATATACTGATGATGTTACCGATTTGGGTAATGAAACATCTTCAAGCAAATAACCAAGCTCAGAGAGCACCAAGGACTCGACATTTCAACCCTGAGCTATATATATTCTCTTCTATGGATGAGGTTGTATCTTGATACCCATACCTGAACTTTACAAGACAAGAGTTGAACAAAACTACTTTTTATTAGTTGGCTTGAAGAGATTTCTCTCTGGGATAAATAGAGACTTGTGGGAACCGAGTGAATCATGTCACTTTGCAGTTTGCATTTTCAATGGAAAGAAAGATTTTAAATGTCATTCTCTTTTGGCTAGAAAGAATAGAGTTTTCATTAGAGAGCTACATAATATTGGCTATTCAGAAATGCTGATTGTCTTAAAATTGCCTTTAAAATATTCCTTTCCTGATGCATTCAAGGTGATCAGCACTGATGTGATTTGTAATCAAGTTAGTCTTTCAACAGGATACATTTGGGTTTACTCCATCTCCTCACAACTGGTGTTTTATCTCCATAAGCAACATAAGCATTAAACCAGAGCAAAATAAATTTTATATATTTCTTTTTTTTTTAGATAATTTTTATTACCATTTTCCTTTATACAGCTCTAATACATATTCAGCAGACTGTGTCATTTTTATATACTTCGGATCAACATTCTATACAATATGTACACTATATACATTCAATATCTAACCCACAATAGCCTGATGTATATTTCCAATTTTTGTTTCTATTATCTATCCAAGTATACCATTTTTCCCAAACCGCGTAGAATTCCGAATCGTCTTTTAGTTCTAGAGTGAGTTTATCCATTTCGGCACATTCATATATCTTCTGAATGATCAATCCCTGTGGTGGTATATTGCGTTCCTTCCAGTATTGCGCGAACGCAATTCTTGCCGCAGTTAATATGTGTAAAATCAAATATCTTATTTTCCTGTCAAATTTCTTTTTAAGTATTCCCAGGAGAAATGTTTCTGGGTTTAGTTCTATTTGGCATTTTGTTAGCTCTTGTAGCCACCCTTGTATCTTAGTCCAATACTTTTTCGCTTCAGGACACAGCCACCAAGCATGAAAGAAGGTACCTTGACGATGGTTACATTTCCAACATTTTGGGCTTTGATTTGGATACATTGTCTCCAGCCTTGCTGGGGCTAAGTGCCAATGGTATAGCATTTTATACTGGTTTTCCTTATATGCACCGGATTTTGTTATGGTGTAATTTTTGTTCCAAATTCTTTCCCAATCTTCTAATTCTATATTGTGCCCTATGTTTTTTGCCCATGCAATCATCGGTTCTTTCACCACCTCCTCTACTCTATCAAATTCTAATAAATAATTGTATATTTTGGATATTAATTTTCCTTCGGGGCCTATCAAAAGTTTGTCTAGTTGTTTTGGTTCCGTGTCAATTCCATACTCTTCCACGTCTTTCTTGTATCTAGATTGCAGTTGTAAATATGGCCACCAATCGATAGATATTCCCTGTTCTTTTAGTATCTGATTATTTTTAAGCTTTCCCTGTTTATCTAAAATTTCTGAGTATCTGGGCATTTTGCTTATATCTAATGTATTGGGGTGGATCATTGCCTCCATGGTGGATAGCCAACCAGGAATTTTCATATAATGTTTTTTCCTTATATCATCCCAGGTTCGTAACAATGCATCTCTTATTTTATGTCTATAGAAATATGAGTGTGTCCTGTTCCCTTTATCCCACATGAAGGCATGCCACCCCTTTTGTAAATCGTGCCCTTCCAGTATTAAGATTCTTCTGTTATTTAAGTTAACCCAATCTCTTATTCAGACCAGTGTTGCTGCCTTGTGATAGAATTCCCATGCCGGGAGTCCAAAGCCACCCCTATTTCTGCTGTCTTGGAGAGAGAATAATTTTATCCTCACCTTCTTTCCTAACCAAACAAATTTTGTAATAATTTTATTGAGTTCTCCAAAAAACTTCTTGTCTAATGATATGGGGATTGTCTGAAATAAGTATAATAATTTGGGTAGAATATTCATCTTAATAGTCGCAATCCTACCTAAAAGCGATAGTTATAGCCTCCCCCATTTTTCCAAATCCTTCTTTATTTGTTGGACTAATACCATATAATTATCCTCCTTTAGGGACGAACATCTCGCAGTCAGCCATATCCCTAAGTATTTAATTTTTTTAACAATTTGTAAATCCATTTCGTTTTCTAATTCTTTTTTCTGATTATTATTAAGTTTTCAACTATCATTTTGGTTTTCTTTTTGTTAATTTTAAGTCCAGATATTTCCCCATATTTTTCTATTTCTCGTATTAGAATGGGGCTGGATTCCAAAGGTTCTTCAATGATAAATACCATATCGTCCGTGAAGGCCTGTGTTTTGTACTCTTCTCTTTTAATTTTCGTTCCCTTTATTTCTCAATTTGCTCTGATTCTATTTAGTAGTATTTCTAATGTTAGAATAAAGAGAAGTGGTGACAGTGGGCATCCCTGACATACCCCCTTGGTTATTTGGAATGTGTTGGTGGTGTCCCCATTTACTATTACCCTAGCCTTCTGCATCTTATATATTGCCACTATCATATTTTTGAATTTACTTCCCAATTCCATGTGTCTAATTTGCCTAATCATGAATTGCCAATTTAGATTATCAAAAGCCTTTTGAGCATCCAGAAAAACAAGAGCCGCTTGTTTCTCTGGGTGGGCTTCATAATATCCCAGTATGTCTACAATTATTCTTGTGTTATCTCTTATTTGTCTATTTGGAAGGAAACCATTTTGATCCAGGTGTATTATCTCATTCAATACTCTTTTCAGCCTGTCTGCTATTATATTCATAAATATTTTGTAATCTGCATCGTCTCAACAGTGCGGGAGAAGGTGAACGTTTCCTGTTCCCAGAACCTGATTATTTCACGTTTTGGGGACCTTTCGGGGCGCGAAGAGCCTGGAGGGCTTAGCAGACTAGAGGGGAAGTCCAGAGTGCAGCGTAGTGAAAGGCAATCACTTGCTGCAAAGAAGGACACCCCTGTCAAACCAACGTGAAAGTGTCTGCCATCGCGCTATGGCGGACCCGAGGCTGCGATGATCCAGAGAGCACAGGGAAGAGAAGATTTTTATAGCAGATTGTGACATTTGAAGTGGCGGATTATCCTGAAAACCGCAAGGCTGATGACCACTTGGAAAAGTGAGTCCTGATTGTTTGGCTAAAAGGGATCTCCAGCTGGGGGAGCGGGCGGTGACTCGGTGGGAGGAGCAGTGATTCAGCAGAATATGTTTAACCGCTAAAGTGGCAAAGAGGAGGAAGGACAAAAGTGTTCGAGCTAGTGGTGTGGTGGTGAGACGGGCGGACATTTTGGTCAATCTGAAGGAAAGGAGAAAGCGAAGAAGGAGAGAGATCGGGTATGCAAGAGCGACAGGAAAAGAAAAGGAGAAGAAGAGAAGCGGTGAGAGCAGACGACGGCACGCCATGACGGCAAGAGAGGTCTGAGTGGACGAACACCCCAACCAGAAAGTGGAGGGAGAACCCACCGCTTCAATAGAACTTTTGAACTGAGTGACCAGAAGAATTCGAGGCTGAATAAAAGTGGAGAAAGACAATAATAACTTAACAGACTATAGAAAATATATAATAAATATAATCGAGGCATTAAAAACTTAAGAGGAATAAAGAGAGTTATAACCGGGTTATAACCGGGAGAAGATTTGAGGATTTTAAATGCTAAATTATAAACACGTGAATATATCCAGATTTATAGGTGCCTAGATACAAATATAAATATATAAATACCTTAGCTCTTTATACAATGCGTATTTTATAAATGTTACTGATTCATAAATACTTACAGTACCCCTAATATTTATATCTAAAATATATAGGTATATTTAGTCCTTTGAATCTTCTTAGTTAATTTAGAATTAATCAATAGAGAATAATAAGTATGCCTTAAATGCAAAGTTCAGGCATTTACTTCTAAAGGAGTGTAAATCCTCAAATCTTCTCCCGGTTATAACCCGGTTATAACTCTCTTTACTCCTCTTAAGTTTTTAGTGCCTCGATTATATTTATTATATATTTTCTATAGTCTGTTAAGTTATTATTGTCTTTCTCCACTTTTATTCAGCCTCGAATTCTTCTGGTCACTCAGTTCAAAAGTTCTATTGAAGCGGTGGGTTCTCCCTCCACTTTCTGGTTGGGGTGCTCGTCAAGACAGCAAGAGAGGTCTGAGTGGACAAGCACCCCGAAAGAAAATCCGGGATATAGTGTACAATATCACCCGAGAAGAACCAATGACTTATAAGGAGAAAGAAATCATTACATTGAAGCAAATTCCTAGAAGGGTTTGAGAACAACGTAAGGACTATCGTTTCCTGGCTGCACAATTGAATAAATGAAATATCCTGTTTAGGTGGATACTCCCGGAGGGAATGCTTATTTCATGGCAAGGCAAGAAGGTTAAAATCGACAGCTTAGTGATGGCACAGGACTTCTTTGACCAGCTGATGGGAAATGAAGAGGATCAGAGTAGTAGGGAGGAGATGGAGACCGTAAGCTAAGAAGAAGACCAAGATAAAGGAGGAGCCCGGGAAGAGAGAAGCAAAGAAGAAAAGGAAATCCAAAAAATAAGTGGTATTAAAACAAGATCCCAAATAGTTACAAGGGCAAACAGAGACTAATATCTGGTAGACAGACAACGGAATGGAAGACTTGAAATTAATATCAATAAACAATGGACTAAACGCAGTGGTAAAAAGGAGACAATTATTAACAAAGCTAAGTAAACAAAAGACAGACATAGTATGCCTCCAGGAGGTACACATCCGAAAACAAGATGAAAAATATTTAGAGTACAAAAAGTTAGGGACACTTTATATAGCACTGGCAGAGAAGAAGAAGAAAGGGGTGGTGATATATATTAAGGAAGGGATAAAGGCTAATCAAATTTATGCAGACCCAAAAGGAAGAACCCTAATGATGGAAATAAAACGAAGGCATACTCAAATCTTGTTGGTAGTTATCTATGCGCCTAATAAAAACCAGGGGGAGTATTATAAGAAATTGCATGAAAAGATAATTGCAACAGGTCATAGGAATATATGCATTGTAGGTGATTATAATGGGATAGTTGATATCCAAAAAGATTACGTTAGTGATAAAACTAACAAGAATAAAAGAAATATATTACCAAAAACATTTTTTAGAATGATAGATGAATTAAATTTGATACATATGTGGAGAACCCTACATCCGAAAGAAAATAAACATACATTTTACTCCAACCCCCATGCACCTTGGTCTAGAATTGATATGCTGTGGTTGAATAAGGAATTAGCTATAGAAATAGAAAAGATTGAGATCTCCCCAAATACATGGGCAGATCATAATCCCCTTGAGATAAAATGGAGAGGCCAAAGGAAAAAACCCAAAAGATAGACACTAAACCCCCAAATCTTAAAGGAAAAGGAATATATTGAAAGGATAACGAAGGAATTGCCATTATTCTTTAAAGAAAATAAAAAACAACACACCTCATTAACAAACTTATGGGACACTATGAAAGCTTATATAAGGGGGATAACAGTAGCTTGTATGGCAAAGAAAAATAAGGAAAAATGGAAGCAGCATAATACTCTAAAGGAAGAAATTGGAAAATTGGAGAATCAACTCCAGACAGAACCAGGAGATGAGTTAGTTAAAGAAACTTTGACGCTTGATAGACATAAATTAAACATACTAGAGCAAGCGGAGATTGCAAGAAATTTAAAATTTTCTAAACAATTCTTTTTTGAACATGCTAATAAGACTGGAAGATGGCTGGCTTACAAACTGAAGAAGGAAAAAGAAGGACGATTATTCAACAATTATATGATGAGACGGGGACCTTACAAAATAATGAAGAAGAGAAAAAGAAAATTGTACAAAATTATTATGTGAACCTTTATAAACAAAAAGAAATAGCAACGGATAAAATTGATAATTATTTGTTGGAAGAAGGGATCATACCACTAGAGGAGGGAAAAAGGGCAATGCTAAATAGAGAAATAACGCCAGAAGAATTGAGAGGGGCAATTTTAAGACTTAAGAACAACAAGACACCAGGACCGGACGGCCTCCCAGGGGAAATTTACAAAAAAATGAGTGAGATTATGGAACCAATATTGTTGGAAATATGTAACAAAGCACTACACGAAGCGAAAATACTGGAATCGTGGAGGGAGGCATACATCACCTTAATCTCGAAAGAAGGTACAGATAAAAATCAAGTCAGTAACTACAGACCAATATCCCTCTTAAATGCAGAAATTTTATATATTTCAAGCCAAGAGGAAATAAGAAAGATTTCTAAGAATGACCTTGGGGTAACCTGCGCCTGTGTCCAGAACCTGTCTTTCTTCTGTTCAAGCTCAAAATGTTACAGTATTAGGATTCTCAAGAGAGAATGTCTCAGGACATGTGGAAGGAGAAGGAGTTTTTGGTCATTACACATATCAATGCTTCTCTCTGACTCACAGCAGGCTGGTAAGATAATTATTTGCAATAAAGTTCTCCCCTAGAATTTTAATCCAGTTGGCTCAAATCCAATTAGTCATCAACAGCACTATAAAATATTTTAAAGTTTGATAATACAGTTAAAATTTCAAAATTGTAGTACCACCCACAAAGATAACATCCATAAAGATAATATCACTATGAGGATAGGCTATAAATTTGGGTCAACTGTCTTTCCAGTTTTGAAATATTTTTTTGTCCTCATTGTTAATGCCATAACACTTCACATAGTAATACGTTCTCAGGCTTAGGTATATATAATTAAAGAGAGCATCCACATTATTGAACCATATTGATTTTTGTAACACCATGTTATGGCAAAGAGGGTGACAAGCCTATATCACTCTTCTATCATAAAAAGGTTGATGGCCAACCCTTTTCTTTGGGTTGTCCTCAGTCTTTCTCTAATATCACAGCCCTAGACTGTTAATAAACACGCTTTGTGAGAAAATCTGCTTCCTGATGCTGTATAATTTGTACATGTACTGGTTTTATGAAGAGGCCCTAGATATATACCAATGATACAAGTGGGACAGAGAATGCCATTTGAATGAAGTGACTTCATTTCATATTTCTCAACTTCTACACAAAACAGAGCATTGTTATCCTTTGGATACTGGACTTCACCGAATTTTCTGATGAACTGGGTATCTCAAATACTGCATTTAAATAAGCATTTAGGAGTGGGTCAGAAAGGTCTGAACCCCAAAGTCTCTTATCCCTTATATAGATCAATTATTATTCTCAGTCTAAAGATTATGTAGGCACAACAGCCACATAATCCTGAGGCTGAGCATAAACTTTGATGAAATGAAACTGCTCATTCCAATACATTCATGCAGATACCTTGAAGAAATATTTGAACTATTGCAAATGCCAGTATTGAAAGATAAAAGAATGTAGTGAGAAGTTGGTTTTCTATCTTTGCTTCTCTCATTTATCACTAAGAGTTAATAACATGAGCAGTAGAAATGGCAAGATTCAGCAGATCAAAACAACTTTCTCTTTATTTCCAAATATCCCCCAAATCAGATGGTAAATTGTGCCACACTACAAATAGTTTTATAAAAACAGTGCAATCCAGTTTTTTTAAAATCAAACATTGCTGTATTCCAAATTATTAGGAAACAGTTTTTCACAGACCATTCTAAAAATGTCATATTATATAATATTAGATTGTACTGGGTACTTACTTTCTATAAATGAGTATTTTCTGTCAATAAATAGTATTATCTATCACCACTGTTTAATCACAATCTTGGCACAATTTGATTAAAATTTATTTTCTGAGGATAAAAGGCTTTAAACATCCCATTTAA
The DNA here is from genome assembly GCA_023970755.1 of Azemiops feae. NCBI lineage: Eukaryota > Metazoa > Chordata > Lepidosauria > Squamata > Viperidae > Azemiops > Azemiops feae. Next base: position 4,759,307 of record JALGBA010000018.1, read on the forward strand.
AATCCTAGAGATTTTTTCGTCTGACTCAGCTTGACACAACTCCCTCAAACATTAAAGTGACTCAGTCTGAAATGCTAAAAATATATTTACACTTCTTCAACTAAGGTTAGTATAGACTGTCTACATACAAGAACAAACAGGGACTATTCATAATTGATTGTTGAGGTCTTGCTGGAAGAAGGATGTGTAAATATCCATACAGCATATGTAATGCAAGCTATACAATGAACTAAAACAAAAATTGTTTGACCAGGGATTTGATTCACTGCAGAATACATTTCTACTTTTAAAATAAAGTAACATAGCTCATCTTTTTCCTGAATATATCTGCTGAAATGTGTAATAATCAGTAAATACTGTAAACAATTCTGAACATATACATTATTGACATTTTCATATTAATACACAGAATCACAATCACTATGATCTGTACAACAAATATAGGTAGAGAACATAAATATATGGTCAAATGGAACTTTGGAATCTGCTGGAATCTGCTTTAGGCCCATATTGGTTTTGGATATTTTTACCCCAGAAGTCTGTTCTGTCCCATTTTAATGGGATTCTAATCCCAGCTGGTACCTATCTTACCAGTAAGGGTCCTTGTGCAATGATTCCCTAATGCTTCATCTGCCTCTCTCAAAATATAAGAGTGGCATGAATATTGTTGAGAAGCCAGGAAAGTAGGCTACTGGAACAAACCATACATGCACAAGACAAGAGAACCTTGAATTTGTAGAATGCTACTATAACAGCAGATCTAATGAAAGTGGATATATGAGGCATATGAGGAAACTATGAATCGACAGAAGACCTGCAATCACACAAACTGAGAAATAGCTAGTTACCCAATGCTTCAACATAGTGAAAAGGAAGCTGCTATTATAACTGAAAATAGACTAACTACTTATTATATCCCATACTTGAGAAGATTACAAGAACAACTGCTTATATTCAAAGCTGCTGATATGAGGCATAAGATTATGAATAAACTAGCTACAGTCAGCCCTTGAGGCAGGTTACCAAGGCTCAGCAGAGAAGTACCCTTAGATTGTATGCTAGAAGGTGCCAATAGAGCCCTCACAACAATCCCTACTACCATGATATCTCACGCCAATGAACTAAACTACAGCTGCTGTAATCCTGGAGATGCTTGGCTACACAATCAAGTAAAACAACAGTACATACCACCACCACCACCCCTAAGAAAATATGGTTAGAGGCTAAGATCAAGGTGACTCAGAGAATGATTAGTCAGCTGGTGAAATTACAGGAAGGTGTGAAGATTAGGGACAAGACTTGGCTACTGAAAACAAACAATGGCCTAACTCCATCTGAAGCCCTCAAGACTGCTAAGAAAAAAAAAGGCTCACAGCACTGCTACCAGACTATTCTCCAAAGAACCATCCAAAATGTACTCCCAACTGCAGTGCAATAACATAGTGAGAGCAGAGCCACCAACAGTAGAAACTCAACAGTACTGAAAGGACATATGGGAGAAAGAAAAGACATATAACACCAGTGCAAAGTGGCTGCCAGACCTAAGAGCAGACCACTCTCCCAAAACAAGAACCATTCACCATCACAGTAGCAGACATCCAACAGCGGGTTAAGAACATGAAGAGCTGGACAGCACCTGGTTCAGACATGATCCAGACCTACTGATGAAAGAAACTAGTGTATGAACACCTAGCAGCACAAAAGAACAAGCTTCTAGAAGCAGATTCCCACCCAGACTGGCTAACACAAGGAAGGAAAGTGCTAATCATGAAAGATCCCCATAAGGAAACAGTATCAGCCAACCACAGGTCAATAACTTGTCTCCTTAAAACATAGAAAGTGCCATCCGGCATTATAGCCACCAAGCTCCAGAATCATATGGGCCAGTACATGAACACAGTTTGGAAGTGCATTTGGAACAGTATTAGAGGCTCCATACTTCTGGTTGTTCATCGGTAAAGTAATCGCCCAAGACTCAAGGTTTAAACAGACTAATCTGAGAACAGCCTGGATTGACTATAGGAAAGTCTACAACCCAATGCCATAGACATGGATCTGTAAATGCCTGTAAATGACTATACAAAGTCAAAAGGACACTAAGAACCTTCCTCAATAACTCAATGGTACTGTGGAAAATAACACTAAAAGTCAACTCAAGACAGCTCACACAAGTGACCATCAACTGCTGCATATATCAAGGCAATGCATTGTCCTTGCTGCTGTCTGCATAGGCTTGAACCCCTTCAGCTAGATAATCACAAAGACTGAATTTGCATACAAGTTCAAGAGTTATATGCAAAGAATGAATGAGATTGATTTCTGATATACTTGACACAGATCTACAGTGAAGACATTGGGATGTCATTCAGACTACAGAAGTGTAGCTGGACAGTGGTCAAAAGATGGACAGTAATTAAGATTGATGGGATGGAACTATTAGTAAGTCACATAGTAGACATACAGAACAAGTATCTTGGTATCCCACAGTCACATGGAAACCACAATGAGGAAGCAAGGCAAGCAACATCCCAGTACTACCGAAGGATCAGACAGGTCCCAAAGAGCCAGTTCAATGGGAAGAACAAGATTTATGCCATTAATGCATATGCTCTGTCAGACATTTGATACCTGCTGGCGTTGTATAGTGAACTGGCCAAAGAAGGACATGAAAGTTGCCAATGTGAAGACCTGGAAGCTCCTCACAATGTACAGAGGTTTCCCTCCAAGTCCAACACCCAGAAACTATACACTAGCTGGCGGGTGAAGATTGATGAATGTCAAAACCACAGTCATGAATGAAACCCAAAATGCCCAGAAGTACATCAGTAAGATGGCAACCCAAGATGAACTGCTGAGAGAATACCTGAGGCAGCAACAGATGTGGGAGGAAGATCAAGCAGACAAGACCCTGCATGGGATGTACCATCTCAAATAGCTGAGTTGTCAGATATTGGGAAATCCTACCAGTGGCTGGAAATGGCTGGACTAAAATCAGCTCAGGGGCACTAATCACAACTGCACAAGAATAGGCACTAAACACCAATTGGGTTATTGTTTCTAGGTGGTAGAAAGATGGTACTATATGGAGCACATTACATTAGTAATGTGTAATAAAATGATAAGTAAGAGTAATAAGTAATAAGATGATAAGTAATTTCCTAACAATGAGAGTAATTAACCAATGGAGTAGCTTGCCTTCAGAAATTGTGGGTGCTCCATCACTGAAGGCTTTCAAAAGGAAACTGATAACCATTTGTCCAAAATAATATAGGGTCTCCTGCTCGAGCAGGGGATTGGACTAGAAGACCTCCAAAATCCTTCCAACTCTATTATTCTATGTTCTATCTTCTAGGCATGCATAACCACTGCCAGAATCTCCAATTCCAAGAATGGCCACAACTGATACACAGGCTGAGTGTCATGCCTCTGTCGGAGCCTGAATCTGTGGAGGAAAATGAGCTGGAACGGGACCCTATGGAGGTCGAGGGAGAGGTGTCTGTGGTTTCAGAGGAAGGTGGGGAAGAGCAGGCCGAGGCAGGCCAGGGCCCTTCAGGATTGGGACAGGATGAACAGGAGAGACAGAGTTCAGGCCATGAGCAAGGGCCACCCCCACCTGATCCTAGACCACGGAGACTGGAGAGAAGGAGGGAACAATGCAGGCAGTCTCAACTACTCGGGAGGAGAGCGTCCCGCCCCTCTCCACAAGGCACACCTGGAGAATGAGATTTAAGGAGACGCTGTGGGGAGAGGCATTTGTCGGGAACAAACGCTGATTCCTTGGAGTTTTGTGTGTGTTGTTGCTGATCTCTTGTTCTGTGACTTCTGCTTGGAAACCCGGAAACTCTGACCATTGGACTGGCTGACAACGTTGCTTGGATGTTCAAAGATCTCGGACTGTATTTTGGCTTCCCTTTTGAAATTGCTCAGGCAAGCGTGTATTCACACAGACTCGTTAGGTTTATGATATATGTGTCATTCCTTGTTATCTCCGTGGCCTTGAGTAAATTGCTCTCCTAATCAGACTGTATGTGAAACTACTTGCAGTCAGAGGTGGCTGAAGGTGTGTGTGTCTTCCTTTGTTTGGAGGCTTGCCAGAAACATGGGAGCATTTGGGGAGAATTTGGAGCAATTAAAGGGCAGTTTGAATTGCCAGCTGACTGCATTGCCTCTGTGCTGTGCCCTGGGTCATCACATTGAGTTAGGTAAAGAATGTCCACACTACATCCTTCATCTGCTGTTAAAGCAGGCTCTCAGAGTCCAGGAGAAATCTCATATCATGCACTAGCTCTTTTGTGGACAGCAGTGGGAGTGTTGGCAGGAGGGGGGTGTACAGAGGCCCACTGAGAGCTAAAGTTGATATTGTCCTGAACTTAGTTCACTTCTGGACCAGCAGGTCGACCATCTTGCTTAGCCTCAACTCAAAAACATATCTGACCGCACATTTTCTTTTAATAATTTGTTTTAAACAAACATATTTTTAATCATATCTGGGTACTTTTATATGATTGTAGGTGTGTCCCAATGATTGGAGAGATGTGAAAACCAATCAGTCCATACATTAATCTTCTTATTTGATCAGGTATTTGGATCTTCCTATCAAGAGCTAGTCTGGTATAGTGATTAAGGTCAGTTAAGATTAAGATGAATTAAGATCAACAGCATAGACCCAGATTCTGTTCTTCCCTTAGGCATGGAAACCTTCTGGAAGACTTTCAGCCAGTCACTCCCTCTCAGCCTTAATCAGTATGAGATTCTGTGACAAACCAGCTGAAAAATAAAACTCCTCAGTATATCATGCACTGCTAGCTTCACTCTAAGAATTCAAGAGCACTCAGTGCAAAGTGATTAGGCTCTGCAAGCACTAGAAACACAGTTCTTTGTGTCACAACAATCTGAGACTGTGTTTCTCAACCTTGTCAACTTTAAGATGTGTGGACCAACTTTCAGAATTCCCCAGCCAACATGCTGTCCACACATCTTAAAAATGACAAGGATGAGAAACACTGCTCTAGAATCTAGTTCTTCAACCGTCTCTAAGACGGTATATTATTTTCAATATTTTAAAGGGTTTATAATGTAGACCAACTCTATTATATTTCTGCCTCTGCAGAAGAGTGTTATATGTTATACTGAGAAATATCCTCTCTCCCATTAATACCATTTTTAGCCTTGTGACTGCAACAAAAAGGCAACATTTTTCCTCCTGTTATTTATAAAATAAGCTAATATATTCAGAATAGTTTATAGCTTTGCCCAACTCTGATGATGGTATATTCAGAGCCAAAGGGGACTACTAAGGATATATAGTTCATGGCCCCAAATTCTGGATAATCTTGCAACTTTAATCTCAGTCTATATCTGGAGTCTAGAAACATTACAGCAACTGTCTTAACATGGCTATCCAAGGGATGCTGGGGCTAAATGAGGATACATATTTCTGATTCAGGCAGTACACCAGTTCAGATCTGTGTTTCAGTCAGAGTAAATTTGCCCCTTTCCAAAACTCTAAAATGATTTCCTGAACCAAATTCTGTGATCTAAAGACAATTTTAGTAGAAAGCACCCATGAAAAAAGTTTGTAAGACATCTTGTATTGGTCTTTCCTATGGATTGGTTTCAGATTTTGTTGAGAAAAGGACATGATGTACATAGAATAATCTAGGTGGTGGTAGACTATATATACTGAACTAAATGACCTTATTTTGTTTAGAGTACAAGGACTTGCTTCTGTTGACAAGCACCCCTTGTTCCTTTTCTAAGAACTAATGCCTTTGAGTCTTAACTTCTGTTTCCCAAACTATAAAACATTCATACTGTTATGTATGATATCAAGAGTTAATGTGTTTTAGTTTAAACGTGTCTCCAACTGTTTTGGAGGGAAAGTTAAGTTCAAGTTTGAGCGGGAAAACACCGTTTGAATTGATTGGTCGCCGCCTAGAGGCGGCAAGTATAAATAGCCATCATTCTGCCGGTTAAGCCAGTTCCGTTTTCTGTTACAATAAATCTTGTTGTATTAACCCGGTCTGGTTAATGCCTCCAAAAACCCACTACACAATAGAGGCGACGAAGGTGGGATTTGCTGAAAGTGAGAATGATGCCTATTAGAGTTGAAGTCATAGGGTGTTAGCCCAGGCAACAGAGTCCTGGTGGGACCACGTCCCCACCCTGCCTGCCAGTAAGCCAAACTGGAGGCACAGCGTCCTGTGGGATCCGTCCCCAAGATCTAGGCAGTTCATCTCTTTTCGCAGCAAGAGAGGCAGAGTCCAGGACCTCATCGAACAACTACCATGGCCAAGCTTGGCAGACTAAATGAGTTCAATGTCTCCCATCCAGAACAATGGAGTTCTTACATTTCCAGGGTGGACAACTACTTGCGGGCCAACCAGGTCAGAGAAGATGGCTTGAAAGTGACTACTCTACTCTGCGTGTGTGGATAGGCCACATTCGACATCGCCAAGAATCTAGTAGCACCAGCAAGCATCGAATTAGTAACTTATGCAGACTTAAAGAGGAGGCTAAAAGAGCACTTCGAGCCAAAGCTGTCCATCATCGCGTGGCATCACGCATTCGAACAAAGGGAGCAAAAGTCAGGTGAATCAGTAGCTGAGTTTGTAGCAGCACTTTGTCAAGCCTCACGCCAATGTGAGTTCCCTGACTTGGAAGATCATCTAAGAGACAGACTCATGTGTGGACTGTTGAACAGAGAGTTGCAACAGCGCCTATTTGCCAAAGAGAATCTAACCTTCCAAGATGCTCTGAAGGAAGTTATGGCAGATGAGGCTGCCGGCGGAGCAGTGAAGGCACTACGGCCTCAGAAAATACACTCCAGCCCCACAGAAATACATCAAGAGAACATTGAGAGACTGAGTGAACCAGAAGAAGTCGATGAGGTCGACAGACTCCAAAGAGAGCCATTTAGACGTCAGCATGCAACAGAACAACCAATCCTTCCTCTGAACTGTGCCAGCTGCGGAGGACAACATAAAAGAACTGAGTGCAGGTTTTGCACAGCAGTTTGCCGTGCCTGTGGGAAGCAAGGCCACATTGCCAGGGTCTGTAGAGGTCGCCAGAAAGAAGCTAGCCTGCAGACGTACCACAGAAAGGTAGATGGGCCCCGGGACAGAACAGGGTTGGATACTGTTCAGGGAGGAGAAGTATTCAGCGGACGGGAGCCCAACGCCCCCTCAAAGAGAAGTTGAGACTTCAAGTTAAACTTCGAGGGGTCCAATGTTCTATGGAGCTAGACACCGGGTCAGCTCTGTCAATCATTTCACACAAGACCTTTGATTATATTTGTAGACAGGGCAAGAGGCGAGTTCAACTCAGACTGTCAAGCCTTATCCTGACTGACTTTCAAAATTGCCGTGTGTCTGTTAGGGGTGAAGCCACTGTAAGGGTCAAATTCAAAGAGTTTGAGGGTCCCTTCAGCGTGGTAGTTGTTGAAGGACAGTGCACCAGTCTCATCGGATTGGACTGGTTCGAAGCCCTGGGCATCCGTGTAATGGGCATCCATCGCACACAAGCAGCTGACCTGGCAGCAGTATGCCAAGAGTATGCTGATGTGTTCAGTTCTGACCTAGGACAATACAGAAGGGCACCCATTTCCCTAAATCTTGACCCGACAGTCACTCCCATTAGAATTAAACCACGCAGAGTGCCCTTCGCTTTAAAACCGAAGATTGATGCAGAGCTGGACAAACTAGTGCAATAGGGAGAGCTCCAAGCCATGGACAGTAGCCTATGGGAGACTCCCATAGTAACCCCAGTGAAGCCTAATGGGGACGTCCGCATCTGTGCAGACTACAAGTGCACAATCAACAAGGCACTTCAGCAACATGCTTATCCAGTTCCAGTGGTAAGCCATATTCTAGCCTCACTCCAAGGAGGCCGCCTGTTTGCCAAGCTAGACCTTGCACAAGCCTATCAACAGCTACCAGTTGACGATGCCACCACAGAAGCGCAGACCATCATCACCCACAGAGGGACATTCAAAGCCTGCAGTTTGGGGTAAGTGTAGCCCCCGGTTTGTTCAAAAGCATTATGGAACGGATACTAAAAAATATTCCTGGCATCTGCCCCTATTTTGATGACATCCTGATTGCAGGAGAATCAGTGGCAGTCTTAGCTGAACGTCTCAGGGCAGTGCTCCAAAGGTTCCATGAGGCGGGTTTAAAGTTAAAAAAGGACAAGTGTCAAATTGGCGTGGATTCTACTGAGTTCCTGGGATTCCGGATAGATGCTGCTGGGATCCATCCATCCGATGCTAAGCTCAAATCCATTCAACAAGCCCCCAGACCTAAATCTAAGGGGGAGCTGCAGGCATTTTTAGGACTATTAAACTTTTACCACTCATTTTTGCCACATAAAGCAGCATTGGCAGAGCCACTCCACCGTCTGCTAGACAAAAAAGCACCTTGGGTGTGGACAAACAACCACGACAAGGCATTCAGAGCAGTCAAATCACTGCTATCTTCGAGCTCCGTGTTAGCTCACTTTAACAAGAAACTACCAGTGACATTAGCATGTGATGCATTGCCTTATGGCATTGGGGCAGTGTTAAGCCATCAAATGCCAGATGGTCGTGAAGCCCTATTGCTTACAACTCTAGGACATTAGCACCAGCTGAGAGGAACTATGCTCAAATAGACAAGGAAGCTCTCGCTATTGTCACAGGAATTAAGAAGTTCCATGACTTTTTATATGGGCAACCCTTTACAGTTTTTACAGATCACAAGCTGCTACTTGGCCTTTTTACGTCAGACAAGCAGACTCCGCAGATCCTGTCACCAAGGATGCTGCGATGGTCAATCTTTATGGCTGCCTATTCATATAGGCTAGTTCATAAGCCTGGAAAGGAAATGGGCCATGCTGATGCACTCAGCCGACTGCCCTTGCCACACACAGATCCAGATCCAGTCCCAGCAGCTCGCATCCTGGCAATCCAGGATCTTCCAGAGACACCCCTACACGCGGGAGATGTGGCCGCTGAAACTGCCACTGACAGAACACTCAGCCGCGTTCTCAACTGGTTGTTAAGGGGGTGGCCAGAAAACAGACCAGGTCCAGAGTTTCAACATTATACATGCAGAAAAGATGAGCTGTCAGCCCACAAAGGTTGTGTGCTATAGGGAAGCAGAGTAATTGTTCCGCATAAATTGCAAGCCAGAGTGTTAGGATCTCTGCATGAGGGACATCCAGGTATCGTAAGAATGAAAGCACTTGCAAGAAGTTACTTGTGGTGGCCTGGCTTGGACAAGGACATTGAGGCTCAAGTAAGGACCTGTCAGGTCTGCCAAGAGACCCGTCCAGAAATGCCCCAGGCACCTGTGTACCACTGGGAGACCACACAAGCCCCATGGTCTCGTGTGCACATAGACTTTGTGGGTCCATTTCAGGGACAAGTAATCCTCATTGTTGTGGACAGTTATTCAAAATGGTTAGAGGTAGTACATGTCCAATCTATGACTACTGCCAGGGTCATCCAGGAACTGCACTGGCTATTTGCCACACATGGACTGCTGGACATTGTGTCTGACAATGGGGCACAATTCACAGCAGCAGAATTCCAGTCGTTCCTTAATGCTAACATGATTAGACACACCACTTCGGCTCTGTTCCATCCAGCTACCAACGGCCAGGCTGAACGGATGGTAAGGTCCACTAAAGAGTCCCTTAAAAGACTGACTAAGGGAGACTGGAATCATTGCCTGGCAAACTTTCTTTTATGCCAGCACACAACTCCATGCACCGCAATGGGACACAGCCCAGCTGAACTAAGGTGGGGACGTCGGCTCACAATGAAGCTAGACTGCCTCCACCCTGACAGGATAGCTGCTGAAATGGTGAAACCCAAGCCTCCCAGGAATTTACAGTTGGGTGAGCATGTTTGGGCTAGGAACTATGGGCAGGGGGCACCATGGGTGGCTGCTACAGTTATGAAAGTGTCAGGGCCACTATCATATGAGGTGGCTCTGGATGATGGTCATGTGATCTGATGCCACATTGACCAGTTGCGGCATCGGCAGACAAAGCAGAACTCAGAAGTAGAATTAGAAGAGACTATAGACACTCTAGGTGAAACTGCCATTCCAGCGTCGCCCACACCTGCTGAGACTGTGCTTAAAGAGACAGAGGCACCAAGAATCTGTGTACCGCCTCTGCTGTTAAATGACTTGAATGCACATAGCGGCACAGGTCTACCGCCTCTGCCATCTGCTGATTCAAACGACTATTGCAGCACAGGTCTACCTGGTGCAGACAACCAGGAAGTCGAGTTGGAAACCCAAACAGCTTTGCAGCGTTCTGGCAGAACTCGCAACTGACCGGTCTACCTCAAAGACTATGTACATCAAGTATACAAAAAGCCACTTTATCCAGGGGGAAGGGGTGTTATGTATTGATATCAAGAGTTAATATGTTTTAGTTTAAACGTGTCTCCAACTGTTTTGGAGGGAAAGTTAAGTTCAAGTTTGAGCGGGAAAACACCGTTTGAATTGATTGGTCGCCACCTAGAGGCGGCAAGTATAAATAGCCGTCATTCTGCCAGTTAAGCCAGTTCTGTTTTCTGTTACAATAAATCTTGTTGTATTAACCCGGTCTGGCTAATGCCTCCCAAAACCCACTACACAATATATACCATACCTGCCGCTAAATGTGCAATGTGAGTTTCTTCAAATTTATTTTCATGAAAATATCACTTTCTTTGGAATAGTGGCCCCTAACTGTCCTGTTGTCCTATATCTACCTACCTACCTACCTACCTACCTACCTACCTACCTACCTACCTACCTACCTACCTACCTATCTATCTATCTATCTATCTATCTATCTATCTATCTATCTATCTATCTATCTATCTATCTATCTATCTATCTATCTATCTATCTATCTATCTATTATTCAACAGTACAGACTGCTTAATATCTGCTTAGTTCTGTAGGTTCAATGCACCATATTGTCTGTCTTCAGTTGCAGTATTCTGAATTATTTTCCAGGGTCCCTGTTTTATTTTCCTTTAACCTGGCACTAGCTTGAACTGTCAAAAATTAGTTGTCTTTTGAGATTCAGCAGGCTCCCTCAAGATTTTTCCTTGAAGAAGAGAGAGAGTTGAGTTTGAAGATGATCTTTTGTGTCCTGACAGTGCAGAATGCCAAGATTTTGAAGCCAGAGAGGTAGTTCTGTTACATCAGTATATTTTGCAGTTGTGATTTTTTTAGTTGAAAGAATAGTGCTGTTTTTGATAGCTATTTTAAAAAATAGAGAAAGAGGGTAAGAAAAATGCTTTATTTTAACATGCAGCATGCAAGATGATTATTTGCTTCAGCAATGTTATTAAAAATATAGGCATAATTTTAACAGGATTCATATATCATCTGAAAATTGTTCTTCATACCTAGTATACCTTGGCAAGCCTCAAACAATCATGTGCTCTCTCATGCTGTCTTGAACAAGGCCAACAAGACTTTTAGAAAAGCAAACAACATCAAGAGGTTGCTTCCTTGGTTGTAGTTAGGTATGTATAGTCACACACAAAACAGCTTCTATAGTGGCACAGATGATCTCTTTTGGCTAATTTGGTTACATCTAGCTGGGTGTCTGTTGCATTAGAATTTGAGCTCATTTAAAATCATTATGTAATCAGTCAATTGTGTCTCCTATGTATTTTTCATTTAGTAGTACATTTCTACAAAGAAGAGTGTCAGTAATACCTGTTAGTGACTGGTTGTAGAGTACACACTTGAAAGAAGACCAGTAGTGTGCTTAGTAGTATGCTTTCTTATTTCTCTTTGTAGTAAAGTATAGGAACTGATTTTTAGAATCAGCCCAGTTCAGTATTCAGCCACATCTAATGCATACTCCTAATTAGTGCAACACTAAATTGCTAACCCATTCCTAATTCTGCCTAGATCATCTTGATTTAGACCAGGTTTTGGTCAAAGTGGGTAAATATTCCTAATTTGTACAATCCCAAATTACTGAAATGTCTAAATTAGTTCTGTTAGGTTCAGCAGCAATAGCCTCGAGTGAAAAACTTCCATTTTACTACTACAGATATCAAAGAACAACATATAAGAATGGTTAACTACATAATCATGTTGGAATGCCTGTCCTAGCTAAAATACATGCTGAAATATCAACTGTGTACTTCATGTTCATAATTCCAGGCGTGGAATGTGATTTAAATATAGTACATGCTCTGTCCATGCAGAATGTTCTAATTTCAGCATTTCAGATAATTTCAACATCTCTAGAACTTTTCCTCAAAATTCTGGAAAACCTCAGCAAGTCAAAACAGACAGCTATGATCTACAGCTTGGCTTGATGATAGCTAGCTTTAACTGCACATTAACTGCACATTACATTAATCAACCACTATGGGAAAATGTGAATAGCAATCACCATTGTATTCCATAAGTGATAAGATTTTCTAGACTTGCCAGTGAAAATGTTTGTTTTGTCATATGTTTGGGGACATGAATAAAAACAGCATTTCATGTACCAACTGTTGAATTCTAGATTTATTGAAAAGTAACTTCTTTCCTTCATCCAAATATTACTCCATATAAAATTTGTTTTAATAGTATTATTGTTTTTCTTAGCAGAAAGGAGCCTCCAGTATTTTAAATAGGTCATTCATTCATTCACGTTTATTACAATCAAAGACCAGAGACCAGAACAAATAAAAACACTCAATGAATATCCAGTTAAAAATTCTAGAATAAAATAATAAATAACAGACAAAATCTATATTAAAATCACAATTTGGCATCCAGTCTGTCAGTTACAGATGGCCTAACTATATTATAACATTAATCCTTAAACTGTGGGGCCTGTAGTCATTGAATACTAAAATGCAAAAAAAATAGTAATGCAAATGGGTTTGCTGCATTAGTAGTGTAAAGTAGCTACTGTGGATTAATCACATGTTTCTGATGAATCCGCAGTGCTCCTGCACAGAATCTAGCCACCTGCATTGCAATCACAGTCTGTTCATCTTTAAACAGCCACTGGAGATAAGCAGTGGTGGAACGGCCAGGATACCTATAAATTATTAGGACTATATGTTTTTTTTAATATCTCTATAAAAAGAGCATAGAAGGAGTATGTGTCCAATGGTCTCCACCTCTCCTGAGCTACAGGAGCAGAGTCTTTCAGTCAATGGTATCTTTTTATACTTGCTGTACAGGACTGATGGAAGTGCATGGCACCATGCGAGCAAAAATGCTTTCCAGTGGTTTGCTGACTCCAACTGGCTAAGATTAACAAGTAACAAGATATCTAATAGAGTCTGGAGCCAGAAACAACAGAGCTTTCCCTAAGTTTGCTTGCCTCTCGATGTCCTCTACCCTTTGTCACACGGTTTGTTTTGCTTGGTCATAGTCCAACTTGAGTATTGAGGCTAGAGAAAAGCCTAGTTTGGCAAGGTTGGACTTGACAGGCTTGATCCATGATGAGGAGAATTTGTCTTGGAGGGTTAATGGAGCAAGGCCTTGTGGAAAGAAATTAAGCTTTTGCCAGAGATTTAAAGAAGCTATACAGATTCTTGCTTCAACTTTTATCAATCCTGTTTCCAGGCGCAGAAGTGCATTTGAGACACAATGTGGCATCTGGAAAATTGCTCTAGTGAATTTGGATTGAACTCTTTCCAATGGTGTGAAACACGAAGCTGAGGGTCCGAGCAAGGTCCCATAAAGAAGCTGTGCTAGCATCTTGGCCAGAAAGAGCTTAATTGCGGCAGGAGCACAGTATCTTCCCTTTGTGTGGAAAGAATTGAAGATGGCATTCGCTGATCTTTCTTTTTTGTGGTTGCTGTAACCAATCGACTTTGTGACCCGATTCAAAGTCCTCAACCCGCTCGGCGTCCTCTTGGTGGACTGAATCTGAGCATGGTGCATTCTTGGAAAGCTGCAAGGCCCTGACAGCTCCGCCAGCTGCTTCTTCAGCCGTTATCTCCCTCAACGCGTCTTGGAAAGTGACAGTTTCTCTAGCAAAGATCTTTTGCTGAAGTTCTCAGCTCCTCAGACCACAAACTAAATGGTCCCGTAACCATTCTTCAAGGTCTTTGAATTTGCAAGGCCTCGCAGCTTGGCGAAGAGCAGCTATGAAGTCTGCGGCGGACTCCACAGGACACTGGTCACGCTGCTCAAAAGCGTGTTGCCAAGCGATGACCGAAAGCTTTGGCTCAAAATGTTCCTTGAGCATTTTTTTTAAGTCAGCATAAGCAATAGACTCTAATGGCGCTGGTGCAACCAAGTTCTCCGCTATGTCGAAGGTCGCTTGACCGCAAACACACAGCAACGTCGCGGCCTTCAACCCATCTTCCTGAACCTTGTTGACTCATAGGTAGTTCTCAACCCTTGCGATGTAGGAGCTCCACCTCTCTGGGTGAGCGACGTCGAATTCTGAGAGACGACCTATCTTCGCCATGGTGAGTCTTCGGCAGCCTTTTCAATGCCTTGTGCTGCGCAGGCTTCTTGAGGGTTTCCAGGACGGTTCCTTGAAGCACTCTCCTCCAGCATTTACGTACTGGCAGGCAGAGTGTGAAGAATTGGAACGCCGTCCTTCAGCGCTTGTTAGGCCTTCCCCGGTGGTGAGTCAGCCCTTCTATTCGTGGCAGCACGATCCCACTTTCATCGCCAAATGTTCTGTTTCTTGCTGGGTTTAGCATTGAAGAGGCGAGAGTACTAAACAGGTACTTCTTTATTGAAGACAAAACAGAACTCTGAACAAGATGGCTCCGCCCCTTTTTATACATTGAGCTAAGGGCGGTGTCAGCCAATGAATGTACCATATTCTCCCACGCAAATGCTTACAGATTGAGCTAGGAGACAGCAAATCTGGCTAGCAGGCCACGTGGTCTGCTAACGGTCCCGGTGCAACTCCCTGCACCTGTTGCAAAGTAAAGCTCAGTACATTACAAATACTATATTTTTGCCTTGAAAGGCTAAGAGATTTTAAAGGTATTGATTTTGTATGTGTATGTGATAGGTTGGGTTCCAGAAATTTAAATATCATCTGATGCTATACTTTCTTCCATTTGGTTGATAATGGCAACAGTAGCAAGCTCTAAATTCAAATCATTATGTAAAACCCAATCACCCAAGACAAATGAAATGATCCTATTTTCCTATTCATATTTTAAAAGAAGAACAATCAAGTGATGTTGTTGCTGCCTTCAACTTATTGGATATTTAGAAACTGGGTAACAATGAATTGTAAATGTTTAATTACTTTCGTTGTCACTCAACAAAATGGATTTTTATCAAGGGAAATTAAGGCCTCAAAAAGTGATACAGGAGTGGAAGACTTGGTGAAAATACATGGTCCATATAACAGAGGAATGAGCAGTTGATTAATCCAGATTCAGTAATGAGGAAGAAGGAAGGAAGTCATTAGTGATCTAGTTAATAATGGCTTGTGTATGCAACCTCTAGGCAAATTGTCTGCTTTGATTGACATTGTACAAGTGAAACAATCCCACCTCAATCTTTTTTTACCTAATTGTAACAGAAAGACTATCATCCCACCACCCTAAATCAAATCATTATTACATCCTAGAATTAATTCTGCTATTCAAGTTTGCACAAAAGCAGTCAAGTTTTAAATTCATTTTAGAAGGTATTAGCTTTGGTGAAGTAATTTATGTAACTCTTTCAGACTTAGTCCTTAAATCCATGAAACTAAATCCTATCATCAAATCCTGATAAAGTATTTAGCAATTATAAAGAAGGTGGAAAGAAGCATATTAATCTAGACTGTCATCCTCTCTTGTTACATCTGAAATACTCATGCCCACAAAAAAATTATCCAAAGCTATAGTGGAATCAACATGTCCAACATCAAAATAATAAACTCTAGATTAGGGGTCTTCAAACTTGGCAACTTTAAGACTTGTGGACTTCAACTTCCAGAATTCCTATGCCAACGAAATATTCTTTCCTAAAATTATGGTAAGGGAAAAATCTCTCTGGAATCTAACTTAACTCCTAGCAATTTCATAGATTTGTCTGCCATTTTCTTTACTACAGTAGAATAGAATAATAATTTTATTGTCACTTTGAATGTACACTAATCGGCATACATTAAAATGAAATTTCATTGCATACATATAGAAGTATAGAAGTGGGCTGCAATTACCATCTTCCAGATTGCTTTTGTGACTTCCAAGTCTACCTTGTAGCCTAAGATTCTCAGGCTATCTCTAGCTAACCAGCTCTCGCTATCCATTCTCAAGCTATCCATCTTTAGCTCTGACACTTCTTAGCTTTTTCAAGATCAACCATGATCAGAGAGGTTATGTTACCTGCTATATTATTTGAAATATAGGCAGTAATTTAATGTCTGAATGAAAACAAAATACTATAAGCTCCAATGGGAGAGAAATTGTTGTTATAAGTAGTTTCCCATTGCTCTCCAAAGAGAGGTCGTGAACTGAAAGAACTGCAGTCAAGACATGAATTTTACCAGCTTGACTAAGAGATGTTTCCTTCCCCCTTTTTTGTTTATTTGTTCTGAACAACTCCTTTTTTGACCAATCTGGAGCAATCAGCAGGGCTGGCTCAAGATGTTGTGAAACAGCAAATGGCTCTCCTTCTCTCTGTCCTCCACCCACCAGCAATCTGCATAAGACTCAAAACCATCTATATGACTGTGACTCTTGAGAGGTTAACAAAAAAATAATCCACAAATACCTCTGCTTCTCTGAGGCAGTAAAATTACAATAACAAGGTAAGGAACCAAACATTTTTGCCTGTTGGTGAAACCCCCTCATCAGTTGCCTCTAAGGTAGCTGGTCTTGCTCTGCTTAATAGTAAGTTAGTCCTTATCAGCTAGCAGCATATTCCGAGAATACTTTTCAATACATGTAGCCCTCAAGGCTTTATAGGATTAGAACTGTGTGAAAGGACATGAGAAATAATGCACTCATCCTATGTGAAGCTATTATGGGCTCCAGTGCTTTTCATCTACTGGAGGGCAAACTTCATCTAATGCAGCAAGACTTTTTGTTCCCCCAGTAGATGATTTCCCCCAGTACATAATATAACAAAACTAGAATTATAACTGGGGCAAATATCAGGTTTCAACCCCTGTACTCCATCTCCTTCCTGCAAATACAAAACAGGTGTTCTCTAGCTGTTACTCCTCCTGTTCAGCTGAAAAAGTTAGGCATTTATCTAGCAGGAAATCCCATTTCATTAATTCAGAATTATTTTTAAGTCAACAGGCATAGGAGGCACCCTTAATTGTCCTTCACTTAAGAGCAGTTTTATTATGTAGTCTTCTTCAGGTGTTATAAAAAGCCATTGCCATCTACTTGTGATTAAAGAGGATCAATAAGAAGTGAGCTAGTCCATTGACTCATTTCATTGTTCCTATGTAGTGAATATCCGTTGTGGAAACGTTAATCATGTTGAGAACCTCTGCTGACAATCGGGCACTGGCTGCTCTCCAGGCATGGAAAATGAGGCTTGCATTTAATAAATATCCTGGGATGCTAACTGAAACCAAAGTACAATCTGCTGATACTTCAGTGTTCCTCCTTCCATAGGGGCCTTTCCTTCTCTTCTCTCTGGCTTCATATTTTCCATGCAATATGTTGGCCACCCTACTTCCTATTTATTCTCCAGCATCATATGTTACTCTCCAGGTACACATAGTTAGATAATGGAGTAGATCATTCAGCTCTGTTTCTCATAATGGGGGTAGACTGCAGCTGCATTTCCTACAGATAGGAATTAAGTGCATCTCTGAAACAACTTATTCCTATAAGCTATATTCACCCTTTGTACTATAATGAGTAGAAAATAATTTTATAAAATGGTTGACTCCTTTTGAAGTTGGGAAAATCAGATGATAAGATAGTGGATGGAAAAAAAATGTCAGCATACAATAAATATTGTTCTTTCATTGGTACTATACAAACATTCCAATCTGGAATAAAAATTACAAATCCTTTTGATTTCACTGAAGTATGACACAGAACATCTATCATTTCAGGTTTCCAAAATCATTTTCCTTGGCTGACTTACACTCAGTGACAGCACAAACAATTGCAAAGCCAGTTTTTGTGAGTAATAATTTCCCCCCCGAAGCTTGTCATACTGGTATTTGAGCACTTGCTGTTTCCTTTGCCAAATAAGAAAAAAAAAACCTCTCTATATGAAAGCTAATTTGGGTTGTATAGTCACATGTTCCAACTCATTAATGAGAAACTTGGTCCAATGTTGAGTAACTCAAGTTAGAAGGTTATCGTTTCTCTGCAGATAAAACAAAAGATGGTCCTTGGTTCATGTTCAGACTGATTAGGTAAAACCAGAGCAGAACAGATTATTTGCCTAGATTCAATTTTACATTAAGCATTGCAGTCACCTTTTCAAGGCCACCAATAAACATTATGGGCCATGATTGTGATTTTGAAACTATTGACTTTGTAATGAGGAGAGCACACTCCCTTGTGGTTACCAAATATTCATGGTCACATATTATATTTTTGGGGGAAGCCAACCTATTCATTTTACATGATGAGGATTATTTTTCCATTTAGAAGTGTCCTATATCAAAGTGATTCCCTCAATAAACTTTCTTTTTGGTGTGCTAGATTTCAATATGCAAGAAAGTTCTGACTGGGGTGCACTTTTAAGCGGGTTTTCCTCAAAGTAGGGACCAAAGCAGGATCAGAAGGTTTGAACTGAAATTATACTTTACATATTCTTTGGTTCTTCTCTACAATCACTAGGAGACATTTATTTCCATATAAGCTGGTGGCAAGACAGTCATCCCATTGTTAATAAAGCTTTTGTGTAGAATGCAAAGTAAAATTAAAATTCCACAGCCAGCATAAAAACACCTCTGTCACAATGGACTCTGCTATTTCCTCCTTCAGCACATGTTTTTAATATATGTTCTTTTTTTCAGTTTGTCTTTCACAGAATTTTCATCTCTCTGTCATCTCTTATCGCCTTTATTTGCTGACAATGTCTGTTCCTGGTAGCCTTCCCCCCCCCCCCAAATAAATAGCTACACAAATCCTGGGGTTTGGCCAGCCTCATTTCCTCATAAAACTAAATTCTATTTGCAGAATTCAATTTTTTTTCCTATACACACACAAACACACACACACATTGTTTCATAAAGTAGACTATATACTGTAGACTGTTGCGAGGATTTTTAGAGCTTCATTCCTTAGATTGTGAATTTAGGTCACATTATGTTTTCAATGTCTGCTAGAAAAAAAGCCAGCAATTTTCCTCTCTCATACATTCTGATATAATATTCCCAATTAAATACATTTTATTCCTAAAGCATTACCCTGAATCAGGAGACAGAAAGCAGTCTGAAATACTCCTAATTATTGGGAGAAGTAAGTTGGGAGTGCCAGAAAAAACCCAAATATTACTTACGATGGGTGGCAGAGGTCTGTGAAGCTCATTTTTGCTGGAATACTGTTCCCATCTTAGTTGAACTTTGAATAAGGAATCTTGGATTGATAGCAGTTGGTGCCTAATATCTGGAGAACACTATTAAGTCTCCAGCCTCTTCATTTCCATTTAAAACTGCAATCATGATATAAATAACAAATGTGGTTTGGACAAGTTTTAACAAACTATTTGATGAAATGCTGTATCCTATATTCCGACATATTATGATAAGGTTCTAAGCCAAATACTGCATAAAACAGCTTTAAACATGCATTTTGAGCTAAAATGCCTGTTTAAAGGACGGTGCATGTATTTAATATACAAATTTAGGTTTATATATTTGAGAGTAAATGCAGGTAGTCCTTGACTTATGACTGTTGTTTAGAGATGGTTCAAAGTTATAACAGCCTCAGAAAAGATGATTTATAATTTACAATCCACCCTCAAAGTTAGAACCATTGCACCACCACCCCATGATTGAAATTCATGCACTTGGAAACCGATTTGCATTCATGATGGTTGCAGCATTTTGTGTTCATGTGACTGCAATTTGTGACATTCCCAGCCAGCTTCTGACAAGCAAAAGCAATTGGGGAAGCTGGATTTGCAGCTTATAAAGCTGGACCGTGGTGACTTGCTTAATGACATGGTAAAAATGGCTGTAAAATTGGTCTGGTAATGTGATGACTCATTTAACAACTGCATTGTTTAGCAACCAAATGTTCCAGGCCCAATTGTGGTCATAGGTTGAGAACTACCTATTAGCTGAGGACTAGCTGAATTATGGGAGTGGTCCAACACATCTAGAAAATGTTGATCCACTAGAACAGGGGGGGTCAAACCGCCGGCCCATGGGCCGGACACGTCACTGGGAAAACGCGCCCACCCCATTGCTGGCAATGGGGAAAAAGCTCCGATACGTTGTGCAACATCACGTGACATGTCTGCACTAGAAGCTATTGAGAATCATCATGAGAAATAGATTGTATGAAATCTTGGCTCAATTAGTTGATCCATTTTCTATTAAAGAATTTCTAAAGCTCCTATTAAAGAAGCTCTGGCTTCTGTTCTGTTGGAGACCCTGTCTCCAACCTACTTGTAACAATAATTTGATGGCTGTTCAGCAAAATAAACAAGGAGTAAAAGTATTTGGTGCTAGGTAGGTTCTGTAATACTTTACAGGAATTATCCAAAACATCACTCTGCGCTTCAGCAGAGTTTGTTGTGTTTCAACAAAAACCAGCTACAGAGTGGCTATCTCACATTGTTTCTCTGTTCCTCCCAAACTATTCATTATTTAAGTACAAACTTTTGCATATTGTGTAGTTACCGACAATGAGCAAATGGACGAATTTACTGGACAAATAATAATGTTCTAAATAATAAAGATTAAAACAGTAACAGAAAAAATATAAGCACAATGACAATCACAATGTAAAGTTGTAATAATCTTTTTAAAAAAAGCAGCAAAAATATAGAGGCTACAAAATTTGAAAAAAGGCTTTAGCATCAGGAAAAAATATGCATCGTGAGAAACCCCAGGACAATTGTGTGGAAGTGTTTATGGACACTTGCTTCATTAAATTTATGTAGCTTCCTAGCTACCTAGAAAATATGCAAAACAAATCCAAAATGATCAGGGAACTTGAGCAGCTTCTCATGAGAAAAAAATGCAATATTTATTACTTTGTACCTCAGGAAAAATGTGAAGGTGGTATGTTTGTGGGTGCCTACCTAGAAGGAAGCCTTAGAGAGAAGCAATCTAAAGCTATGTTCTTCTAGGTAGTGGCACCAAATTTATGGAACTTGGAAGTGAATCTGAATTCAGAATTTTGTTTGAAGACTCATCCCTGTATTTTTAAGTTGATGGTAATATACTATTTGATCCTAATTCAGGAGTCATGGATTCTTATAATAAATAAATGAATTTTTAAAAAGAATTTTATACTACATTTTTAAGATTTTTTAAAAATTAAATCTTTGTAATTGTGATTTTATTGGTAATGCTTTTGATTCATCTGGATAACCACATAGGCTGCCATGATCTGATTAAGTTACTCATGCAGTAAAATACTACACTTAGGGTAAGGGGCATGTGACAAATACAGGTTAAAAAAAATTGTGCAGATGGAGAAGGTAACATCCAGTGAAATCAACCAGTGAAACAACATTGTCAGAGGTACAGAACAAAGAAAAGAACATAATATATAATTAAATTGTTTAATTTGATCAAAATATTTAATTATGACTATGGCAAAAAATAATGATTTGGGTATGTTAAAAGAACTTCTATGTTCTTTCCATGTAGGCATCTCCAGATCAGAAAACATTCTTCTAGCAGCAGATAAAGAGGCAATTAAAGTGTTAACTGCTCTAGGCTGATGTCCACAGCGATGTCCACAGTGAGTACTCAAAAGTCAAGATATATAAAAAAGGGCAGGACTTTGATGATGGCTTGAAGTTGCCATCTTGAGTTTTTGATCCCTTAAAGACCCTCCTAGTTAGAATCAAAACTGGAGGTGAAACCATTAACAAACTGAGACATGGAGATGGCTTTGTTAAAGGAAACTAAAACCTACTATTGCTCATTAGGAAAGTAAAAAGGAAAGTGGAAAATCTTGTGTAATGATTAATATTAAAAAATAGATAGGTGACATAAATCGGCATGCTTATGAATTTACAGTTTATGGTTTTTTTCCCTAGTAGATAGTTATATTTTCTTGGGCTATAGAATAAATAAAGGTTGATGTCCTTGTAAAGAAAAAAAGAGTAATGGAAAGCAAAGAAAAACTTAAGCAAAAACAGAAGTAGAAAAGGTTGCTGATTTCTTGTACAGGACTGTTGCTGCCTGTTTAGTAGTATATTTCAACAAGGCTTGATGGGCAACTATAAGGGGACTATTTGCTGAATAAAAGACAGTCTGAGCCTTTTTATTTTTTAATAGTTCCTCATGCGCTAGTGACCTTGCTCCCAGGCCATAGCAGGCTAGCCATGAATCTGTCTTACAGAGAGTAAAAGGCTATCTCCTGAAGGCATTCTCTGCCTGAAGAGCTCTCCACTGTGAATCCAATCAGAAACAATTGCTGCTTTATTCTGCTCCTATCCTTTCTTCTAAATCTATCTATTGTCTAGATCAGCGTTTTTCAATCGTGGCAGCTTTAAGATGGCTCGACTTCAGTTCCCAGAAGTGACCAGCCAGCACTGGTTTAGGTCAATCAGAAAAAAAAACCTATGTAATACCATTTTATAACTTCCACCCAAATTCAGAATGGACACCCTCCTTAAGAACTTTAACATCTAAACTGAAGTTTGACAGATCTTACCAATGGCTTACAGGTTCATTTTTGTTCACTGAGGACAAATGATGTAACCACTGCCACTTTTTAGCAGATTCCATGGATGGTGCTTTGTGACAGCCTCTCCCCCCCCCCCGCAATATGGGATGCTTGTTTGTACATTGTTCTCTGTTCATTCCCCAACATGAATTGTTTATATTTCTTTCTTATTCTTAGTTTGTTGTGGTGGTTTTTTAAAAATTATTTTCATCTATTTCTATTGTACCATTGTCTTTCATTAGTATTGCTTCAGCAATTGAGATAGCCATTAAATCAGATTTATCTATAAAGTAAATGGTCCCTAGCAGTTGACATTCAACTAGCAGTATCTTAATTCTAAGCTGAAAGAATCCATTAGATGATTATGATTAATACTTGATCACTCACAAATGTATTTTCCATGCACTTCTCTAATTGTTTCCTCATATTGCAACAAACTAAAACACGCTGCAACTGCATATACAATGAATCAAGCTCAATGGATAACCCCAAATTTTGATGGCATTGTGAAGGAAGAGATTTCCGTATTTTCTTCCTGACTGTGCTATAAAATAAGGAACTTAAAGAGACTTGAAAAAAGGGCCATTCTTACACATGAAAAGACATAAAATTAAAGTTCTCCTACATAGGTTTTGATTCACTGAATAATGTATTTTATTATAAATGGTTTGGTACCAGGTTACCACAGGGACCATCTTTTTCCAATAACTTCTACCCATCAAATCCAATCCAATAGATTGGGCATGCTGTAGATCCTGTCATCCAGAGTGTAAACTGACAGGAACTAGAAGGCCTTTTTCAGCTTGCCTTGTGGAATATTCTCTCCTCGGAGATTACAATGGCCCCAATTCTGTTGGCTTTTCTCAAAGCTTTAAAAATTTGGCTATGTATCCAGGCCTGAGGCTCGGAATTTGTGAAAGGCCCCATTGCTTGGCTTTAGTATTAATTGATCAATCATCATGGCTACATGTTCGCATTTATTTTTTGTGTGGATGTTTTTATTGTTTTAATATTGTTTTAATTATTTTATAATTGTAAGCCACCCAGAGTCACTGAGTCGGACAGCTATATAAAACAAACAAACAAACAAACTAACTAAATATGCATTCTTTGCCAAAGGATCAGCTGACTTGGCTAATGAAAGAAAGCTTCACATATAACCGTTGTATATAATAAATAATTTTATTTACATATATTTAAAAATTGGTATAACATAGCTCTTCATACTTCACAACATGGTCATACATTGATATACTTTTTTTAAAATCAATTCTAGTAATAAACAATTCTGTTTTTCTCCTAAAAGGGAATAATACACCATTTAGAAATTTTGCATTGGAATGTAAATATCACAATCGTTCTAAGTAAAACTTGTTAGATGGACTGTACAGTATCAAATTTCGATTGGCTTCTGTAGAGGCCTTTATAGGAAGAATGAATTACATTGCCTTGCCAAATGAGGCAACAGGATTTCAATGTATTTTTCCCTTTCAGTTATCAGAAATATATGGCCACTAGTAAATTTCTGTTGTTTAGATATATAATTTCAGCTTTCTAAAAAGTATATAATGTACTAGACTGAAAAACTAATTTCCCCATCCCACCATCAAAAATCTAATGTGTTAAATCCATGCAAGATTTTGGAAAACAGAGATAGTATAATGACTAATGGTCTTGTTCTGCAGAGTTGAGTCCAGAAGAAGCTTTTAATGTGCAATGCTGCATAAAATCAGATTTTAAACTAACAGATATATTACCTTGAATGCAAGGAAACAAATGAGTTCTCTGCATGGTTACAGCTTCATATTAATAGCCTGCCCCAGGATTAGAGACCAGCCCATTCTTGGGTTTGATTTTAAAAGACATAAAGGAACAGACGTGTTTGTGTATGTGTGTGTGTGTGTGAGAACATTTCTATTCCAATCACATTGAGATATATCTTGGGGTAATATTAAACTCTGTACATGTGGTTTCAGAAGATGTGCTCTTATTTCTGTTTCTTTCTATCATTTTCTTCCCTGATCCTGGTGGAATTTTTTTTGTTCATTAATGAGGAGTGAGACCAAAAGAAAAAAGCCCACTGTCAAAACAAAACAAAACAGAACAAATTCTTAAGGGATGGAAAGCTTTTTTTTTTTAAAAAAAAAACCCACACCCATTTGTTGGAAAATTTCAACAAAGGCTTTTTGTTCTTAAGTCCAAGATATCATATTGACTAGGACAAAAGGTGAATCATGTCTAAGGAATAAATAGATGTTTTTCAGAGACAGGTTTTGATCTGTATGTTTATAACTGGCTAAATGTCTGAAAGTTTGAGACAGTGTGTTATGTAAAGATGTCAATATCCTAAATGAATTAGATTGCAAATTTCTTCTGTATATATTCTATTGTAGAAAACTGTTGCATGTGTCTTATTCTATAGCCGCTGTATGTCCAATATTTGTGTGGTGTCCCTAAGACAGCTCTTGGAAATTCATAACAAATAATAGTGCATAGAGCAAGCTTTTTTTCCCTAAAATAATAATAATGACTGAACTCAGTTTTGGGACAATAAATGGTCCAGTTCTTGCTGGCAGAGTAAACTAGAAAAAAAAAACATTTAAACATTTCTTCCTCAATACTTTCAAAATTTATGCAGTCCGTGGTGAAACTGTCTCAATCAATTTATTTTGTGATTTGCCCCAGGAACTTACATTTCAATGGCTACAATCTTCCACTGCTGTAATACATCAGAAATAATGTAATAGCCAATAACAAAACATTAAAACCCAACCGTTTACTACCACATTCTAACCCCAAAGATGCAAACTCTCGGGTTCTGATCGGTGTAATATTATGGTTATCCTAACATTATTGTGTATGCTCCAGGAGACACATAGAGGGTAACTTTTGCAGAAAGGTAGCATTCATTTACATAATTTGCAATTTAATAGTTTTATTGTAGTAGGTGTATCTACAAGCCACTGTGAATCTAGCAGATAACATGCGATCACTGGGTTAAAAACACTATTAACTGTGTTCCCTGACTGTGAAATGTATTACAGAAGCAAATTTTTCTTGGCAAAGAATAAAGACAATCCAGTGTTCAGCACATTAATCCAGGGGCTGTATTATTTGCAAATGTGGCAAACAGAAGAGCGAAATTAATTTGGCTAGTTCAGATTTACAAATTCTTAAGCTTTGAGCTGAAATACTGAAGACCTTACATGGAACCAAAATGATGGAAAATTCAATTTCACTATTTTCTTGTTCGTGCCCCATATTCATGCTGAAACAGATAAAACAGTCATTTCTATGGGGAATGAAGCATACAGTGCTTTGTAAGGAAACTGTGTGATTTGTCTTTATTCTCCCCACCCCAGCAAACTGAATTTCAAGAAACCTGGATAAATCTGATGCACACAATGTTGAAACCAAAATATATTTCATATGAGTAGCCACGTTGTGTCCACTGGGAAGCATTTGCAAGAATGAAACCAGAAGGATGATGGTTTGCTGGGTCACTAACAATAAAGGAAGTCAATTTATTGATCCAAAGTCACCTGAATCATAATTGTAAGAATATATTACAGATGCTTTTTAAAAGTTGTACATTCTGTTGCATTTATCTTTATTGAACATAATTATGGGGTTCGGTGATTATTCCAAGTCTGCCTGGATAGAGAAATAGAAAAGCTATAAAGATAACTTTATGGCTGAAAAAGATGAACTTTGGTTGATAGCCCATCTGAAATTTTAACTTAACAAAGATTGACAATATCCATGTTATGCACAATTTAAACTATGTATTATATGTATAGCTGCTCTTAAAATTATAAAAATGCTTTGGGACTTGCATTTGGCCCAAAAGAGAGCTAAAATTTTGGAAAGCATATTTTGACTGCAATGAGACCTGTGCTTCATCAGCACCGGCTGCTGATCTATTTCTCAGTCCAATTTAAAATGCTTGTTTTACTAATTAAAACCTTAATGTCATGGGACGTAATTGCTTCAAAGACCTCTGTTTATTAGATATATAGTCAAAATTCTGCAGCCCTGTTCCTAGCTCAACTAGCCCCCACCTTTGTGGATTTTAATGTCATGTAAAGACCTTTAAAATTTGGTACACTTTTAAAATATGTACTTCTATTTGAATCCTTGAATGGGCAACTATTCAGAAATCCTCATCCACATAATCTGGGAAATTAGCAAATATTTTGGAAGAAGGTAATGGCAATCTAATTCTACACTATTGCCAAGAAAATCACATGTGCATGTTTATGAAGTTGCCCAAGGTTGAAGTTAACTCAAAGGACACTTAGCTTTTTATATAAATACAGAAAAATATTTTACAACAGATTACAATAAAGAGCTCCTTTAGGCAGATGATCATGGCAGTCTAAACTGATATTTTAATCTCTCTTAACAATCATTTATTTTTGTGCAAGGGTGAATAAGAGAGGGAGAGAAAGGAAAAAGGCTGCTATTGAAGAAATACCTTCCTAAATATTCTTTGGGCTCAATTAATTATTAGGCTACTTGTTGCCAAGATACTGTAGACAATACTAAGGCAGCTTCAACATTGTGTCCCCCAGATTTGGTGGAAATGAAACTACAAATCCCAAGATTCTCAGTCAGGACAGCTGTTGGAAATATAAAGTCTCAGGTTGAGAAGGGTAGTGTAATATGCCAGAATCTTGAATTAGAAATCCAGATTATGGAACTCTCAGTGTCAGCACCAACAAGGAAGAACACAGCAAGATGGTGGAGAGAACAACATGATACAAATCCCATTCCTTTCCTTTATGCATGGGGTGCTCAGCCCACCATCTTGCCAATTTTGATACAGACAAACCCTTGCCCCAAGGACACTGCTGGTCAACACAGTGACATTATAGCAGAAACTGTTGATCTCCTGGCTCTGTTACATGAACTGTGATGTGTACACTTGGCAAATGCTGTGGCTATTTGTTCCATGTTGCCAGGTAACAAAAATAGAGACTCATTTGTCCTCTAAAAACTCAGATCATTTCCTAGTTGTCTTTAGCCTATGAAAAAATATCTCATTGAGTAACAACGAGACCTGGCAGAAAGTTAATAATATATCAAAAATGCCACGGAAAGGCTCATTTTTCTGTATCATATCAGGGGAAAATTGTATACCAAACACAATTAGAATCTCAACATTCTAATAAAATTACCCAAAGTTCTGCTGTTCTGATGAGAAGACATTCCTGTTTCCAAAACCTTGCTGTTAATTAGTTTAAGTGGAACAGCAACAAAAAATTAAAGATATTCATATACTGCATGGAAAATTAATAGGTTATCTACAGTTTATAAGACAATCCATCCATTTAAATAGAAAAAAGTTTTGTTTCACATAAAGCAAGAGAGAATACAAAAGCACAGCTTCTGTAATTTGGTAATATTGCAACTTTACAAATATATTGCATAGTGTGTGTAAGAAAATAGTTTCATCTTTTTTTATATAATTATATACAGAAGAACAATATTCACATGAAAAAAGGAAAACAAAACAGCCAAAAAGGGAGCAGTCAGATTCTGAAAAGACAATGAAATAATTGGACATTTAAATATCAAACCATTTCCCAACAGAACCAGCTATTACAAGCCATTTGCTTGATTTGATTGTTATATTGATCCCAAATAATACAATCCATATTTGCCTATTGCCATTTTGATGTTTTTCTTTCATTCTTGTGAAATCAGATTATTATTTTTTTAAAGTTAGTTTTTACTCTACAGACTGAAAGATTTCCCATTCTTGCAAGATTTTTCCTTGCTGAAATGCCCTTCATGAAAGCAATAATCCATTCATCAATGGAAGCTCATTTTGTTCATAGGGGAAAAAGCATAAAAATCAAAACAATATTCATAACATTGACTTGAAATGAACAAACTTGGAAACATATTTTCAAAACTTCAAAACCTAATCCTTATGCTAATGAAATATCTATGATGCATGCAAAATAGATGATCCAAGAACCAAAAGTCTCTTTTTCTTCAAAACTAGTAAAAATGAAAAACTCCAAAGCACATAGAAATCCTCAGAGATCTAATTTCTACCTCATACACCAGTTATACCACATAATTCATTCCATGAAGGTGCATTGTCAATATGTTAATTTTAACAGAAATATCACTCTTTGGTCTTTAATATTAAACCAATATATGAACTACAGTTAAAAATGTATCAACCCAACATACAAGTAACAGTGCTCAAAGAGGTCATTATATTGTTTTATTTATTTATTTCTTTAAAGACAAGAAAGAGACAGTATCCACTAACCTTGTTGGATTGTACTGTGTGGGTGGGCATGCATACCCTCCCATATTCACTCTCTCTTTCTCTCTCACACACACTCTCAAAAAAGATGTATTAAAGTATGTCTTGAGTGTACAGTGTAACTGGGATGATTCTGAAGAGACCAAGAAGTCTGGAAAAGTGAGGTACCATTTCCATAGTGTTCTGAACACTTACAGAGCAATATTTTTTAAAATGGCCTTAATTGAAACATGTAATCATAGCATCTAACTTCACATTTGCATTCCTTCCTCTTATATATGTATGCAATGTAGACTTAAACTAAAAAAGATGCTCCAACCTACAGTTTCATTCGAACAGTGATCATCTTCTTATCTACAAAGAGTTGAAAGATGACCTTGATGGAGATATGAAGGCTCTGTTGCCTAGGAAAAAAGGTCTAAAGCATATTTCCATCAAGGCCATTTTCCTCTGCCTTGTCTGCCTATTCCTAGCTGCTACAAGAGGTATCCATCAAGGTAGGCAAAAAGTCAAGATGGTAATTACTGCCCCTTTTTTCTGGATGCATCATGTGCCAGAGCTATAAGAAAGGATCATGGGGTCACATTTGTCATCTTGACTTTTTTCGAGCCATGCAGACAACCCTGGCCTGACAACTTCATACTGTTTTCTGTCTAGTAATTTGGGGGTCTCTCTATTTACTTCTGTTGAAAACCAGGTTTTATTTTGTCTTGTATCGGTGTAACCAAATGGTAGGCTGAAATACCCTAGGAGAGCTTGCTGCACAGGGACTCTAGGATTAGTAGTCTAGATCACACGTTGAAGGAGAAAGACCAGAATCCATATAATAGATGTGAAGAGCCAATTTCTTGTTAGTTTACAATAGGCTTCTAAAAACCTCTTGCATTTGAATTCATTCCTCATATTGTCTGTCTCCTGAGAAAAGCAATAATCTCTCTTTTGCACCATTCAGCCAATTCACACCATAATTTTCAGGCTCCTGGTCATAAAAGAATAGAATTAGAAGTGTAAAATCAGAAGAAGTCTGGTGGCAATTTTTTAGAGTAATATATTTTATTAAAAGGCATGAGCTGTCACGACTTCCCCTGATTTTAGGCTACCATATACTAACATGTCTCTCCTCCTACAAAAACTGCAAGTTAAAAATATTACAGGCATTATGCTTAGTTATTCCTTTACTTTAATGTGAGTTACATGAGGATTGGAATACTCCAGAGTCACTGGACTCAGGCAGCATATAAATTTAACAAATTATTATTATTAATGCACTCCTGGAATGCAGGAGTATGGGGACCTTATAAGAAACAGGTATTAGAAACTATGTGCATGCAAAGTGGTAGAAATGTATATCTTTGTCTAGATATAACACTAAGGTGTGGGCACCCAAAGTTTTAAAAATGAAGCTGCATTAAAAGGGTTTGGACAAATAAAACTTTAAAATTAAATTGTGTTCTAATTTCTAAGATTTTGCATGAAAGTCCACTGGATGCTATGTGACGTGAATTACATATTGAGTGCTACAGTATGTATCAATTATTTAGTGAAAACCAATTGCAATTTAAACATAGAAAAGTCATTATAATCTTTTATTTTTAAAGAAAACAGAAGAGACACAGTTCAGTTAGGGAAAATTTTCCTAAAGTTGTTCAGTGATTCCTCAGGAATAATATTTTGGCTATTATTCAGTTATTAAAAATAATTATGTTTTTTTAACATCACATGGGAGGTTTGGCAGTGGAGGAGGGACTGAATATATTAATGAGAAAATGTTGGAAGCCAGATATCATCCAAAACACTAAGAAAATCTGAAATGTCACCTGTAAAGATTGCTCCCAAATATTACAGTTTGTATTTCATAAGTATTTGTATAAAATCTACATAGCTAGAAAATAAATCTAGTTTTACTGTCAAGCCAGATCAAAATCCAATTCAGGCACAGGAAGGAAGTCTTTGTTTAAATACATTGAATCAAAAAGTAAAATCTTATATGATTTAGAGATGAGTTAATCAATCTGAATTATCCTAAAAAAATATATCAAAACAACAGTTTGTATTCCTTCCCTCTACTTTCTGTTGTATCCTCTAAGAGTAATGTAAAATTTTATCTAGTACCAACAACTCTTATGCTTTTATCTTTTTATTTTAGCAAGTGGTATTTCTGTAATGGTTGTAATGTGATCCACTAAACCTTATGTCCATAAAACAAGTTATTATTATGGTTTGTTGCACAGTCAGCCAGATGTTCAGACTGAATTTGGCATTTTTGTCTACCTATTGGGTCCTTTTCAAGGACCTGAGATAGGCAGATCTGATTGTTTGATGGTGTTACAGACATTATTATAATTATAATTATGTTAATTATTACACAGTCAGACAGATGTTCAGAATGGGTTTGGTATTTTTGCCTACCTATCGATTCTTTACCAAGGACCTGCGATAGGCTGATCTGGATGTTTGATGGTGTTATAGATACCGTTGCAGGATAGAAACTGTTCCTAGTAAAGCCACCTTTTGCAATTGACTGATGGCAACTTTTTCAATGCCAATGTTGTTCAAGTGGTGCTCCAGTTCTTTTGGGATTGCACCCAAACTATTGGTATTACCCTTGCTTGCCTTTACCACAATCTTTCTATTTCTATTTGTAGATCTTTGTATTTTGTTATCTTCTCTAGTTTTTTCTCTTCTATTTTGCTGTCTCCAGGCACTGCCCACATCCACTATGCAGACATTTTGTTTTTCTTATCGACAATTGTTAAGTCTGGGGTGTTATGTGGCAGGTGTCTGTCTGTTTCAATTCTAAAGTCACAGAGGAATTTAACTTCTTTATTTTATAGGAATTATTATTATTATTATTATTATTATTATTATTATTATTATTATTATTATTATTATTATTATTATTATTATTATTATTATTATTATTATTATTATTATTATTATTATTATTATTATTATTATTATTATTATTATTTCCTATGAGAAGAGGCTGTAGATGGCCCATGTTGACAATAGATGCTGAAAAAATGGCAGTCTAATGGCTTGACATTGCTGGAAGATGCACTTGTTAGGGCATACATTAAGTCTACCCTTTAAAATGAAATCTTTTATAAATCACAATGGAGACAGATTTAATAAAAAAAATATTGTTATAAATGGTATATTGAAAAAAAAAACATTTAGAAGTTGTGGGAAATTCAGGTTTCACAAGTGAAAATTTTCAGAAGGGCACAAATTGCTAGATTTTTAAGGGTTCCGTGTAAGTGGAATATATTGATGGAATAGCTATACCAGTGTTTGAAGATGTGTGGACTTCAACTCCCAAAATTCTGGCTTGTTGACTGAAGAATTCTGGGAGTTGAAATTCACACAACTTTAGATTCATGATTGAGAGATGTTGAGATATACAAACCGAATCAAGAAAGTTGGGGATCAGCTATAGAACTGATAGCTTGGCTCTGTGGCTCTGTGGCTAAGCTGTATGGGTCTCTTCAATAATGTGGTTCTGATTTTAAGCTCTTCTGTTTCTGAGCACAGGAGAAAAAGAAGAGGGACTTTTCTGCTTTTCAGCTTAGTTTTGATTGCCTGAAGAAAAAAAGAGGAAAGGAGGGGGGGGATTTACAGTATTTTATACCCACGTTCATTATTTTTGGGTTGTCCATTTGGCAGTTTAAAATCAATAATATGAACAAAATAGAATCCAGGTAAGACATTTCATTTACTTAGAAAATTTTCACAGTTTAGCTGAAATAACTGAGCACCCATTTTAAGTGATTATAAAATTAAGGCTATATGTATATAATGGGTATAAGGATGAGCTTTTATTTCCCAGGAATCAAATGTTTTTACTGTTGTTCTGCTGGACATTTTGGGAGAGCTTGACAGCATTCTCACCAAATGGCTTTTTCAAGGCTTATGGATGCAAGCACTGAATGGTAACTACACATCATTTTTTAATGCAGTAGAATATGTACTTAGTTTTAAACAGGATGGCTCATTCTTAATGTGATAGAAAATCATGGTTTCTCATTATGTGAAAGAGAGACATTTAATATTTGTTCCTCCCATCCCCTGCCAATAATGTATCACATACCATAGCTTGTTTAAACTATGGTAAGAACAAATTTGGATCAACAATAGTTTTAAATTCTGGTTTGTTCTTAAAGTATAAATAAAACAAGAGAGTTCCCTATTTAATTAGCTTAAAATGAGAAGAGCACTGTCACAACTCATTCATACAATTGTAGACTAGTGTTCCTTGCACATGTGAGAAGTACTTGTTATTTTCAAATAGCTTTATTGAAACAGTGATTCACCCTTCCTTCCTTCCTTCCTTCCTTCCTTCCTTCCTTCCTTCCTTCCTTCCTTCCTTCCTTCCTTCTTTCTTTCTTTCTTTCTTTCTTTCTTTCTTTCTTTCTTTCTTTCTTTCTTTCTTTCTTTCTTTCTTTCTTTCTCCATTTGAATCAATAGCAAAAAACAGACGGTAGGAATAGTCTTCTATTCCTTACGTGGTAATATATATGCTTATTATATTTTTATTCCCCTGTAGTTGTATCTCCAACTGTGTCTCATTGACACTGCTTTTGGGGTTTAGCTTCTATAAAACCTTTTAACTGGTTTTTAAATTCCAATGTGTACATTCTGTAAATATATACTTGAGGGGCTATACATAATATCAATCCGTTTATTACTTTTAATATTTAGTGGAAATATGTTTGTAGGGAAGTTCAAAGAAGGAAAGACTTCCTCTCTACCACCAAAGTTTCTCAGAGAAGTTTGGTGATCACCAATGAGTAATGTGAAATATATTATGAGAGCTGCTGGTGGAGCGATAATGACCTAAAATCGGCTAATGAATTTGGGGCTATTCTGCTGCACCCATCACTCCATAGTTTCCTACATTACGCCTGGACAATTTCCTGGAAGTCTTTAGAAAGATTTTTGGGATATTTAGGGATGAAGGAAGGGAAGAAGAAGTAAAGAACGTTACAACTGTGAACCACCTTAAGTTATCTTAGCCTTTACATTACACCTTAAGTTATCTTAGCCACCTTAAATTATCTTAGCCATTACAAATAGTATGATCACAGCTAAAAATGAAAACATTAACATTCCAACCGTTTATCATTGCAGTTGTTCTATATAATAATTCCCAAACTTGTAATCTAATGGCTTTGTTAATATGAAATTACTGCAGTCCAATCCATTACTTCCTTAGGAACTCTGGATTACTCTTTTGTTTGTTTCAATCAAAGGAATATTTATGCGTGCATAGATTTACCTTCTTTGCTGTAATGAAATAGAAATGAGGAAAATCTCATTTAAAACCAGAACATGGCTCTTGTTCCCATTATAAGTCACTATATTTTGGGCAAAGTATCTAAGTTATTCTTTGTAGAAACACCCTCAGTGACCTCATCTTTCCTCCATCTCTAGACATTTATATATATTAGGGTTTGCTTGTTTGTTGAGAAGCAAAATGTATTAATCATATGTGTATCTTGCTCTGTGGGCCACCAGGTCAACAGGCTCTCTTTTCTTTAATAGTGTGACTGCATTAGATGCATTCAAATGACTGAGAGGAATACTGTTGTTAAATGTTACTTCACATGCACAAACAAATCATTCAAATCCAGCACAGAAATAAAAAGGTCTGAATAGGTAACGATTCTGATGACTTGTAAAGTGTGTATATAACTCACAAAACCTGTATGAAGGAGACAAATAATAACAATGCCCTAAAGGGAGGGGAAAAAGATTTTCACATAAGGGAGGGATTCTGTCTCTTGCTGTTTAAAATGTGAAACTGAACTTTACTTGTTTAGTAAAGCAAGTGTTACACAATGCTTTGAAGTCTTAAAATTCTGGGATAAAAGTTTACATCCAAAAGTGAGGGGTGTATGAAAATTGTGCTTTCAGACAGTAGAGTTATTTGTCATACCAATTCATCTCAACTTTAGATTCTGGGCCAATTTCTATAGTATTATATCTATCTCTATATAGTTATGTATATATGTGCAGTTTCTCATATACAGTTCCTGCTCAAAAAAATTCTAAAACAATGTGCTTCACTTCATATATAGCCAAGGCACCTGTGTATTTCTCCCTTTTGGACAAAAAGTGATACGAAGATCCAGATTCCCTGGTGAAGACAGCCATTTTATTAGGCCTTCTCTCTTCCATCTTGGAGCTCCATAAGCCAGAAGAGAAGGCTCTATTTGGCTCCTTGCTTGGGCTGGAAGAGATCCAGGAGGCTGCGTGGAGCTTCATGATCAAACGAGGGAAATCAAGCAGAACCGTGAAGCAGAGGGACAGTAACAAAAAGGCTATTCTGGTGTGAGGAGGAGGAGGAGGAGAAAGAGGAAGAGGAGGAGAAGGATTCTGGTGTCTTCAGCTCCACAAGCAGATGTTGCCACTGGACTGACACGTGGAACCTGCTCCTGCAGGGGAAAGGTAGAGTTTGCCATTGGGACAAACACAGATTTCATAGATAGTCTGTCTTGTTGCCGATGAACTTGGTGAGGAAGATGAGGGAAAAGACCCCAGCGGTAGATTCCCTAGTCGGATTGAGTCTGCATTTAAAAATATCTAGGGGGGAAAAAAAGAAAGGAAGAAAATGAATTACTTTTACTGCAGGACTTGATTGGATTATTGGATTCTCTAAAATAGACCTCCAAAATAGAGAAGATGCCCTTCTCTGTATTTCAGAATGAAATTCAGTTGTTACAAAATAGCAGAATCTTTCCTGGTTAACTGGACTTCATGGCAACCCAGCAGCTGGCAGGAATGCCTTTCTTTGTGCAACCCCAGCTGTCCTTATTTTTGATACCATGCAAGGTTTTCATCTGGTGTTTAAATGTTGAAATAGAGCAGAAGGCTGAAGTAGTGCATAAGGACATAAGAGTTTGAGCTCTGAAAAATGAAAAGCATACAGCACTATACTCTTTGGTGATACTGATTTAACTGTAGCCATTCGTCAGTTCCACTTAGGGAAGAGATTATGCATATTCCCCTTACTAATGTAGCAATTATATTCCTATATTAGTGTCCATCAGCATAATGAAGTTTGAAAAGTGCACTATAAGTGAGAAGGCAAAATTTAATTCCCACAACTCTGCAACTGGTTCCCTTTCTTCTTGTTCATTTAATAATCTCCCAGTTTTTGATATGAAACCTAGGAAAAGAACATTCAGGAAAGGATTGCAATTTATGAGCTACTGATATGGATTTAGATTGTTGGACAATGAAACTTGCAAAGGTGAATTTCCATCCATTAGCTGAGGACCTTTGGTAGATAGTTAGGAAGAGATTAGTTGAGTAATTAATGATGGAGAGGAGATAAAAACATACCCAACAGCCCTAATACCTGCCCCATCTTCCCTTAAAACTCTCAGCATTGTGGTGAAAGCTAGGAAAGTTATACTGAACAGCTAATGATTATTATATTGGTAATAATGTGCAATTCAACTTCTGTTTGATTCTTATGATTGTGCTGAGTTAATATTATAGGGGAATTAAAATGTGAAAATAGACAAAAACTTTGTGGGAGAACCAACAAAGATTGTGTTCTGTTTCTTGCTGGGCCCAGCATTGAAAAGGCAGGAGTAGTAAAACAGGTATATCTTTATTAAAGGCTAAACAGAACTCAGAATTAAAATGGCTCCGCCCCTTTTTATACAAAGAGCTTGGGCCAATGAATGTAACATATTCTCCTGCGCAAAAGCTTACAGATTTAGCTGGGAGACAGCAAGTCTAGCTAGCAGGCCACGTGGTCTGCTAGCGGTCCCGGTGCAGCTCCTTGCACCTGTTGCAACAGAACAGCTCAGTACATTACACCCTCCCCTCCTGGTTCTTTAACACATACAATTATTTATTGTGCCATGAGTCATACATTCAAAGCGCAAGAGCACTCGGTGAGACACAAGTCTTCTTCACACTTGTCAGAAAAAATACTATCAAAACAACCCAGGAACATAAAAACATTCCCCATTTACAGACATACAACATTATAGTACATGGCATTGCAATTTCAAAGGAAATACATAAGCATTTCAGTTGCAGTAAAAATACATAAGCATTTTAAGCTTGCAATGACAGAAACCTCACATAGTCCTTTAAAAACTTCAGTGGGCCTTTGGCCTGCTCCGAACGTCTCGGAGCCGCAGCTAGCTCCCGATCTGCAAGCTTGCCTGCCAGGAAGGCTGGCCTGTCCTGGTAGACCTAAGCCTTTCTCCATTCATGGTTGGCCGGCCTGTTCCGGGAGGCCCAACCCAGAGTTCCACGGTGGAGTGGAATCCACCTGATCGGCGTAAGAAGCCGATTGGGAGCAATGTCCCGTTGGCACGATGCCTGAGGTCATAGTGGCGTGAGAAGCCGGTTGAGAGCAATGGCCCATTGGCGCATTGCCTGAAGCAGGAGCGGCATGAAAAGCCGGTTGAGCGCAATGTCCCATGGATGTAGTGCCAGAGTTAGGAGCCGCCTCGTTGGCAAAACCCCCGTTCTGCGAATGCAATGTCCCGCTTTCACGGAGAGACTCAGAATCACGATCGCGATCGTGGTCCTCCTCCCCCCCGAGAGCAGAGTCAGGAGTGGAAAAGTGGCGTGGCAGCCTCCAACGCAGCTGGTCAATGTGCCGGTGCAGCACATGACCGTCTTCCAGGGCCACTTCGTAAGAAAGTGGCCCAGTCACCTTACAAACCACAGCTACCACCCACAGTGCCCCAGGTGCATAATTGCGTGCCCAAACCAGATCACCCACTTGCAAGCACCTCGGTGCCTTTGGCTGCTGCACCTGTGATGTGACCCTATCAGGGTGCAAGCGATCCAGCTTTGTGATAAGTCGGCGACCCCATCGGAGCTCAGCTGGGCTCTTGCCCATAGACATGCATGGCATTGTGCGGTGGCAGAGAAAAAAGTCTGCCAACCTGTGATGCCAGTTGCCATAGGTTATCCTCTTTAAGGAGTCCTTTGTAGTGCGAACCATGCGTTCCGCTTGGCCGTTAGAGGCTGGATGAAATGGAGCTGAGGTGGCATGCCTAATCATATTTGCCCTCAGAAAGGACTGAAACTCCGATGAAGTAAATTGAGCTCCGTTGTCGGAGACAAGGACATCAGGGAGTCCATGCATTGCAAAAATCCCCCTTAAAACCTGGATGGTTCTGGCAGCCATCGTAGTGGACACTGGAACGACCTCCAGCCACTTAGAGTGACTGTCCACAACAATGAAGAAGAGTTGCTCTTGAAAGGGGCCAGCGAAGTCGATATGAATTCTTGACCAAGGGGCTTATGTGGTCTCCCATCTATGTACAGGAGCCTGTGGCATTTCTGGCTGGGACTGCTGGCAAATGTGACACCTGTGGACCTGGGCCTCGATGTCTTCATCGAGTCCAGGCCACCAGAGGTAGCTACGCACGAGCGCCTTCATCTGGACTATGCCTGGATGTCCCTCATGCAGAGAATTGAGGACTCTAGTCCTCAGTGAGGTCGGGATCACTACCCTGCTTCCCCACAGTATACAACCCTTAAAGGTGGATAGCTCATGCTTCCTTTTCCAGAAACTCTGGAAATTAGTGCCAGGACACGTGTCAGGCCATCCTGTGAGCACCCAGTTTAACACGCGAGTTAATGTGTTGTCAGTAGCTGTTTCTGCAGCAACATCCCCTGCATGGAGGGGAGACTCCGGCAAATCCTGGATAGACAGGATGTGGTTGGTCGATGCTGGATCCGGCTCTAAATGCCGTAAGGGCAGTCTACTAAGGCCGTCTGCATGGCCCATTTCTCTACCTGGTTTGTGAACCAGGCAATAATCATAAGCTGATAGAAATATTGACCACCTCAACATTCTGGGGGAGATGATCTGGGGTGTCTGTTTGTTCGTGGTGAACAACCCCAGAAGCAGCTTGTGGTCAGTGAAGACTGTGAAATGGCGGCCGTACAAAAAGTCGTGAAACTTCTTGATGCCAGCCACTATGGCCAATGCCTCTCTATCTATTTGTGCGTAATTGCGCTCAGCAGCAGACAGAGTCCTGGAATAATAGGCTATAGGAACTTGTGTCCCATCAGTCCTAAGGTGGCTTAAGACAGCCCCGATTCCATAAGGGGATGCGTCACAAGCTATGCTAACTGGCAACTGCTCATTGAAATGAGTCAACACTGCATTGGAAGACAACAATGCTTTAACCGCAGCAAAACTCCTCTTGTGGACCCTTGTCCACTTCCATGGGGCCTGTTTGTCCAAGAGCCAGTGTAATGGCTCTGCCACTGCGGCCTTGTGGGGAAGGAAAGCATGGTAGAAATTAAGGAGTCCCAGGAAGGCTTGAAGCTCTCCCTTCATCTTGGGACTGGGTGCCTGCTGAATCGCTTTGAGCTTGGATTCAGCAGGATGGATGCCTTCGGCATCTATGCGAAACCCCAGGAATTCTGTGGAAGTGACTCCAATTTTGCACTTCTCTTGTTTGAGTTCAGTCCCGCTTCGCGGAAACGCCGCAAAATGGCCTGGAGCCTGTCAGACAGGTTTTTGACTGATTCCCCTGTGATGAGGACATCATCGAAGTATGGGCATATGCCCGGA
This sequence comes from Azemiops feae, assembly GCA_023970755.1. Classification (NCBI taxonomy): domain Eukaryota; kingdom Metazoa; phylum Chordata; class Lepidosauria; order Squamata; family Viperidae; genus Azemiops; species Azemiops feae. The sequence continues at coordinate 4,798,913 of JALGBA010000018.1, forward strand.
ATATTGCGGAGCATGTGCTCCATGACACTCTGGAAGATGCCAGGGGCTACATTAACCCTGAACTGTAACTTCCGCACCTTGAAGGCTCCCCCTTGGGTCACAATTGTTTGGGCCTCTGCCGTAGCATCGTCTACCGGCAACTGCTGATAGGCCTGGGGCAAATCTAATTTGGCGAAAATGCGACCTCCCTGTAGAGACGCCAGAATATGGCTGACTACAGGCACCAGATAGGAGTGCTGCTGGAGAGCTTTATTAAGCATACATTTATAGTCCACACAAATGCGGACTTCTCCGTTGGCCTTAAGTGGCATGACGATGGGGGTTTCCCATGGACTGCTATCCACAGGCTCTAAAATGCCTTGTTGCAATAGCTTGTCCAGCTCAGCATTAATTCTCTGCTTGAGAGCGAAAGGCACCTGACAAGGCTTGATCCTTATCGGTGCAACAGAGGGATCTAATCTTAAAGCAATTGGAGGGCCCTTGTATGCCCCTAACTCTGGGCTGAAAACATCAGCAAACTCTTTACACACCTCCGAAAGGCTCACTGTTTGCAAACTGTTTAACCCAGTCACCTGAATTCCCAAAGCCTTGAACCAATCGAGTCCAATTAGATTAGTGCGGTTTCCCTCGACAACTACAAAGTCCAAGGGGCCCTTGAAACTCTTGAACTGTACCCCGAGTGTTGCCTCCCCCTTGACACTGACCCGAGAATTCTGAAAGTCTGTTAAAATAAGGTTCGGCGGCCTGAGCTTAATCCGTTGGCCGCTTCTGCAGCAAATCTGCTTCAGAGTGCTTTGGGAGATTATTGACAGAGCTGAACCCATGTCCAGCTCCATGTTGAAGGGAACCCCTTGCAGCTTGACTTTGAGGTGTAGCTTCTTTTTGAGTGGGCGATGGGCACCTGTCCTAAAGACACCTCTCCTACTTGCACAGAAACCCACCCTGTTCTGACTGGGGACCCCGGTACCTTTCCGAGGCAACTCTTCCGAAAGGTGTTCCTTTCTGCGACCCAAACAAATGGCGGTGATGTGGCCTTGCCTGCTACATGCCCGGCACATTGCGGTGCAGAACCGGCATTCGGCCCATTTGTGGTGGCCTCCACACCCAAGATACCTCAAGAAGGGAACTGCCTTGTCAGGTTGCCTGTGTGGTTTTCTTTCTTGTGGTTGCTGTACCCGATCGACTTCGTGATCCGATTTGGAGTCCTCAACCCGCTCGGCATCCTCTTGGTGGACTGAATCTGAGCACGGAGCATTCTTGGAAAGCCACAAGGCCCTAACAGCTCTGCCAGCTGCTTCTTCAGCCGTTATCTCCCTCAACGCATCTTGTAAAGAGACAGTTTCTCTAGCAAAGATATTTTGCTGGAGTTCTCGGCTCCTCAGACCACAAACTAAACGGTCCCATAGCCATTTTTCCAGGTCCTTGAATTTGCAAGGCCTCGCAGCTTGGCGAAGAGCAGCTATGAAGTCTGCAGCAGACTCCCCAGGATGCTGGTCCTGCTGTTCAAAAGTGTGTCGCCAAGCGATGACCGAAAGCTTCGGCTCAAAATGTTCCTTGAGCATTTTAAGTCAGCATAAGCAACAGACTCTAATGGCACTGGTGCAACCAAGTTCTCCGCTATGTTGAAGTTGCTTGACCGCAAACACACAGCAACGTCGTGGCCTTCAACCTGTCTTCCTGAACCTTGTTGACTCTTAGGTAGTTCTCAACCCTCGCGACGTAGGAGCTGCACCTCTCTGGGTGAGCGACGTCGAATTCTGAGAGACGACCTATCTTCGCCATGGTGAGTCTTTGGCGGCCTTTTCAATGCCTCGTGCTGCGCAGGCTTCTTGAGGGTTTCCAGGACGGTTCCTTGAAGCACTCTCCTCCAGCGTTTACATACTGGCAGGCAGAGTGTGAAGAATTGGAACGCCGTCCTTCAGCGCTTGCTAGGCCTTCTCTGGTGGTGAGTCAGCCCTTCTAGTTGTGGCAGCACCATCCCATCCTCAGGAGTAGTAAAACAGGTATATCTTTATTAAAGGCTAAACAGAACTCAGAACTAAAATGGCTCCACCCCTTTTTATACAAAGAGCTTGGGCAGTGTCAGCCAATGAATGCAACATATTCTCCCATGCAAAAGCTTACAGATTTAGCTGGGAGACAGCAAGTCTAGCTAGCAGGCCACGTGGTCTGCTAGCGGTCCCAGTGCAGCTCCTTGCACCTGTTGCAACAGAACAGCTCAGTACATTACAGATTGTATAAGGAGTATGAGGCTTAGAATATGGAATAGGAATAGATGATGATTATCTTGATAGTTGAAGAATTATAATTTATATACTATTTGCCAGTATCTTCAGTTAGAACATTTTTTTGTCTTGATATGTAACAGCAGCCAAAATGCTTCAGAATCCCACTTACTCCTAAAGGATTTAACATATTCTTTACAAAATGATTCTAGAAACAGCCGCTAGAATACACTAATTAAATGTTCAAGAACATAGAGACATGTGGAGTAAGGATTTGGAGTGGGTTTTTTATATTTATATCTAATATATCTAATATATCTCTTCCATTCATCTTAAGCCATGAAAATAAATTGGATAACTATGGGCCAGATCCTTTTTCTCACCTACTTCACAGTGTTGCAATTAGTTATGAAGGAGAAACACAATATAAAATGCTCAAGGAATTTAATACATAACCTCTGCACACAACCTTGTGGTTATAGTAAAGTTGGCGCAAGTCCAGAAAAGGTTAAAATATTGGATTTTGTTGGAACCATTGCAACAAAGCAGCCTTCATGAGAGGATGGCAATGAAGCAAAAATGTAGATGCCATTTTTTTTTCATTTTATTCACCTAAGAGAAAAGGAAGCCATTTCCTTGAAAAGGAACATCGCTGCCTGAGCAGGAGCCTTGGTTGCATGCCACACTGCTGGAATGTAGCTGGATTTCAGAATGTCAGTAGGAGAAATATGAAGAGCAGTTGTTTAGAACCCAAAGATGCATTAGGAGAAAAGATCCTGCAGCTGAAACCATGGGAAAAGTTATGTTTGTCAGTGTACAAGTGTGCTCTGTGCAAGGTGGCCAAATAACAGAGGAAAGGAAGAGGTAAAGGCCTTGGCAGCCAGAAAGGATTCTGGAGTCTGAGTGGGGTAAGGTGAAATCAGAATGGAACAGAAAGGATCATGTCAAAGTAAGCCATAGAGGATGTCAAGTAGTGTGCACTTCAACCATATCATTTTACCGAGGTTCTCAGTAAACCAAGGCGTTTCCCAGAAAGGAACGTGGAGCAATCATGCCTGCCTTTTAATTCCAGTAATGCATTAAGTTCTTAATAAAACTCCCTCCAGTGTCCATCTGGTATCCATCTGGACCCATGGAACAGAACATCTTAAAGGGGTTGTCTTTCCTCCGGAGACAATAAGCAGTAACAAATATTTGGAGCAAGAACTGATGTGACCATAAATTTAATGTCCTCCAGAATCAAATCAAACATCAGCTGCTCTAGGGTGAAGATGCTATCAATACACAGATTTTTTTTATACACATGTAATTAAATGAGATGGACTTTATTGCAAGAAAGAGAGAAATAAAATTAATTTAAGGCTCCAGTTCTAAGCAACATATAATGGACTAATGTCCAAGTAAACATGCATAGGATTTCACTAGATGAATATGGTTCTCTAATAAAGCTTACCTCCCCTTCTGTGGATTGCAAATGTAGCTCTTTTCTACAAGTGGCTTTCAAGTCCCCTGCGGCTGCACTCACTTGTATTCCCTTTGGAGCTTCCATTATCAAAGATCTTGTAGGTGATTCAAGCCTAGAAAATGGGGGTGGGGTGGGTGGTGGAGATGTAAATGAGGAAAGCGAGGGAATTTATTAAAAAAAAAAACAATAAAAGATCACATGTCCTATGTATTGCCCATTAACTAGGTATTTTTTTCTACAACACAATAGAAATAAAATATCCACTGTGTTCTGGAAAATACCAACAACATTCCTAATTGCATTGAAAGTTCTTTTGAATATAATTTGTAGAGTACAATATTTTTTTAAAAAATATGGTCTATTTTATTTCAAGTCAGTTATTTTGAATGGTCTATCAGGATACAATATTTAACTATGACTAATAATTTTATATAACAGTTATATATATATATATATGTTATATATATAAAAGTTGAATGTGTTTTACAATCATATGTAGGTGACACCTGCTGTTTGTGCATTAACAGCTGATATATAATTACTATCATAGTAAAAGAGGAGCTTATGAAAGTCCTGAAATTACTTTGGGTACTATTAGAAATGTATTTGCTTCCTCCAAATGAGGGGGCTGAAATCTAGGCATTTGAAAGATCCGGCCAATAGGCATGCCAGAAACCTCAGGACAAAATCTGTCCTATAGATATCAGTCTTTAGGGTTGTCATGTTTATTGTCAACATGGGTGCTTTGAATATTGGCAGAAAGGCAAGGAATATAGGTTCCAAGAAATAAATAATGCAAAAATTATTAATAAGCATGTATAGCCTGATACTGCCTGATTTAAAGATTTCTTATCCAAATGTTTCAATATCATTTTTTTCAGGGTTCTTTATCAAAATTGTTACAGACTTACTTCTCTATTAGCATAAATGTTGCCATTCTTTTACAATAATTAATGATTGGATTTCTTTCGAATAATTTGTGTTTTGCTGTTATGCTCAACTTTCTAATTGGTCTGCCATCTCAATGGTTGGATGGGGGGGTGACTACAGTAGTGGGATAAGTGACAAAGGGTGTGTTGCAATGCTGCAATGCAAACTATGCTCATAATGTATTGTGCAACACAAGTGGGAAAGAGTGGAGTTTGTAATTTGTCATTAGCACATTTATTATATTGATACCATCATGTCTAGTTGGGGAGATGAATATTTGTAAACTTGCTTCCTTGCTTATACAATACATGGAGTACTTTAAAACAGCAAATATTAAACCAAAGCTGAAAAATATAATTAAAAAAATATGTCATTTATGGATTTCCCCTTGGTTTATTTAACTATGTTCCAAGTTAGGTTTAACACAAATAACTTTTTAAAGCTCTGTTTTAAACAGCTTGTCTTATGTAAATATTTATCAATAAAATTTGGTAACATTTACCCTTTATCTTATGTGGTTCCTTTGAAGAACAGTGATTTATGTAATGACTACGCCATCTTATTAGGGAAAGAATATGATTTAAACTGCAGGAAAAATCTATTTTTAACAGATATTATTTAAGAACCACTTACCTTTCAAAAGGAAATTTCTAGACATCATAATTTTTATTTCATTTCTACAAACTCCACTTTTTATTTCTTTTCCTCAGGTAAATGCTGGTATGTTATTGTATGATGAAATGGAGCATATTTTTGTGTGCTTTTCTGATCCTCATGAAATTTAAAATAAATGTGGTTTAAAGTATAATTACTTTTGTCTATATAGGTAAGGAAGACAAATTTACTTATAAAAGTACAGGGTTTTTATTTTGAATTCAAAGTTATTAATGCTAAGTTGGAAACATTAGGCTAGATGATGAATATCATCCAGCCACTGTTTCGGGCATTTAAATTCCATTGTTTATAGCCAGAGTTTTAAGAAGGTGCTTGACTTTCTACTGAAATCAATGGGGACTTGAAAGCACTAAAATTTGATTGACCTATGCTTGGTATAGATCACAGATTCTAATCTTGTGGAGAAGATAATTTTAATTAAGCAGTAATAACATTAGTCCTGTCATTGTTACCTCTCCTGCAATCCTGAGGTAACAAACAATTATAAACGGTCCCAAAAGGGATCAAGTATTTAAGATCAGGTGAATAGTTGCACCTTTAAAGAGAGCTGCTGAGTTATTTGCTGTGTTGTATTGAACTTGGTTTTGGAGGCCAGATACAGAATATGTCAGGAAACATGTGCAGAGGAGCAAATCACATTGTCTTAAAATCCAAGCCAATGCATATGACATCTGTAGCAGTTCTGCCTGAAGAATCTGAAGGTGAGCAAATGAGACTCCTACAAATTAACGGACACACCTAGGCTTTTAAAGAAGTTGAGTGAAACAGTCAAAAGAAAACTCAGAAATATTGCAGCCCAATCATATTTTCATTTGCAATTATTTCTGTACTGCAGGTCAAGCTGAAACATTAATCAACATTGCTCCAGTTTTGAAGACACAATTACACTTTACTGTTGGTTGGAGAACTATGTTGGGAGAAAATGCATTACAGTAGTAGTACCTTGTTAAATCTGCAGGTCAGAGGCTTAGTTTAATTTGGACGTGCAGTTACAAAAAACAAAATCTGCCTTGTATCTCAGGAGAGGGTATAGCAAAATCAGCCTCCTAACAGGATCCTTCTCAGAGAACCTCCCAGACCAAATCAGAGATAACAATCCATGCCCAGCACTCATGCACCTATGATTTGAATGAAGGTTGACACAGGTGCTTGTGGTTAAATATTTTAGGAAAACCTTAAAACTATTTAAAAAGGGATGCTGGGTCAAGATAAAAATATAGAGATATCCTTGAGTCAAACTCAGTTCCTAGTAACTCCATAGTAGGTCGATAATGTCGAACTAACTCTCCATGGAAATCAGATTAGAGTGTATAAGAAGTTGGAGGTTCAAAAACTCAGCAAATTTCAAAACTAACATTGAAAACTGTTATTCTGTTTCTTTAATGATTTAATCTGTCATTTCTAAACTAATTGGATTGGAAAGCTGCATAAAATTTTATAGGTGACATTGTAATGTTGCACAAATAAAGGCAATTCCTGATGTCTCCTTTGTACCAGGGTTTCAATTGTTTTGTAATTCTATATATGCGCTGATAAAATTTGTGCAAGCTCCCCTAGATAAATTCTGATATACCTCTGATGCTCTCTGATATGATAGTTGTTGCAATTTTCATAGATGAACTCTACCCTCCTCCCCAAATTCTGGAATGTCTTTTAATAAGGTTTGGCGTAGCCAATTTCAGGATTGGCAAATTAATATATTGTTTTATTTCCCCCCAAATAAATGGAAGGATAGCTGTAAGGATGCAAAATATCTTGATATATTTAATTTAAAAGAATCTATTAATCTTCCAATTAATTAGAACATGAACAAAAAATAGAAAAGATTAATTCACATATCTACAGAAGGGTGCTGGTAGTGTCAATGCTTCAGGGAAAAGTTAAGTCCTTCTCAATCATAGTTCCATTGGCAAAAATATATGAGCCAAATTTAGCTTCAAAAGAAACATTAACTCTTTTCTGAAACCAAAACTGGGAGTCTTTTACATTCATTAAGTTTCATTAAGTTGGAGTGACACTTTGACTTGCAAAATACCAGATGATAGTGGGTTGATTTCTTTTTTACGTACATAGGCATTGAAAGCCAACAGAAAGAAATGTCACTCATATTTATATTTTTAGTATAAATAGTACAGAAAATGGTCCTGGCATTTTGTCCAAAGCAAGCAGCTTGAGCAATATAAAGGGCTATTTTGAATCCTGAGAGCCTGTCCAAGCAAAGCTGAAAAAGCAGGACAAATCTCTAATTTTGGCTCTTTGTTTTAGCTATGTAAGGAAAGATAAATCATGAATAATAAGAAAGAGAATCAAGATTGTCTAATAATTTATAACTGGACCTTGAAAGGGAACTCAAACCAGGTATAGCCTTGATTCTGCTGGGAAATTTAAAAAGCTAGAACAGGAATGGAAAATGTCCAACCAATGAAGGAGCTTGTTTCAGGCATGAAAACCTGTCTCAGATGAGGGATATATTTTTCCTGCATTGCATTACAATCAGATTAATTGATGTCAGAGTCTTTTCAAAATGTACTTGCTGATCAAGCAGCATTTTGGTTGCTCATAACAAGGAAGAGGAAATTTAATCCCTTCTACCCATGATTTCCTCACAAGGAAATATAATCTGCTTGTCTTTCACCAAAATATTTATATGACCCTGGTAGGGCTGGTGAAAGTTTTATAGAGCTTTATTGTTGCATGTAAGAGCGGAAGGAGGAAGCCTTGTTGAATAAGTTGTATGTTCTCTACAAGAGTTCTACATGGCAGGAGAATATATGAAAATAAATGTGTGGGATATACCTTTGTGTTAATGAACAGATCCAAAAAAATTACAGCCTGTGTCTGCATACTGGCAGTGAAGAGGCTCTGCCCATTTTGGACGTGACTTCAGTGTCTAATTCTGCCCTCGGGCCAGATTAGATTAACATGAATGTTAAGAAAAAAATGGGGAGCATTCTTCTCTGGTTGAAGGATGGACATATCCCTGGAGAGTTGAACTTGGCATAATATCTCAGATAAGGTCTTCTCATTTAGGATAATTATCTCTTTCTCCTCCTTTTTCAAATTCCTGCCTGCTTGCTTTCTGATCTTACTAGGAAACAGATATACTGATGGAAATCTGGGAACTATAAAAATATAACAATAAAATTGACTGTTGAGTGTGAAAGATGCTACTCATCTTTCTGTTTCAGACATCTAATCAAGGAGAAAAAGGTTGCTTGGTTTTCTTATTGCTTAAGTTCTTGCAGCTATTTTTTTTTGTTTCCTGGGATCTGGAGCCTGTTTTCTCAAGGAAAAGCAACCAATGGTAGAACTTGCAGGTAACAAATAAGACCTCAAGAAAGGGTCAAGAGCATCTTTCTTGATTGCTTTGCCTTTCAGACTATGGTTTCTCACCACCCTCGTGTCGCATTTTCTGGCTCTCAGAAATACAAAAACTATTTGCCATCCCAGCCTGCAGCCCAGGTTATTTTGGCATCAAATATATAGCTATTGAACATATTTTTCTCACCTTATTACATGAGAAATAAAATGTAACAGTCACCTTATTATCAATCTTAAATCTCTCATTAACTGAGACATCTGAAAGCTGAACTTTAATTAAATAGAGCATGCTATTACTTTTGGTGGAGCTGTTCATTTTAGCCTAGTAGGAGCCACAGAAAAGTAATGAACTCCAGTATTTGATGCTAACAGGTCTAGATAGGCAGTGAAATAAAGGGAGGGGGCAAGCAATGATGCCTGAATTCTCCAAGTAGGGATGGAATTTCAAGATAAAATAACATTTCAGAAACTTCTGGAACTGTCACTGAGGTATTGGAAGAACCTGCAACAGCTGCCATTCCCAAGGCTAACTACATTTTGGCAACTACGTCTTTAGACAAATTTACTCTAAACTTGCTTCTCAGCTTTCAAAATTAAGGATGTAACTCTTCTATCAGTAACTGACTCTGTAGATAATTCCTCTGCAGTTTCTCCTAATCTTTAGCTATCCAGGATGAAACAAAAAGAGACGTAAGCCCTTTATCAACTACAAGCAAATTCAGCAAAGGTAGAACAACTTTCAGTGATCAGTAGAAGCCAAGGATTTTTAATCATTTTTAGCTAATTTGGAGCAATTGGCATTTGGGTAGTTTAACTATCTGATTTTGCCCTCTATGAGGTCCTCTTAAATTCTTCTCCATGAATCCTAAAACAGGATTATGGCCCAGCCATGCAGTAAATCATATTTCTTTTCTAACACATTAAAAATTACAAGTTCTTGATAAGTTTATATTAACTTAAAACCCAAACATGTACTATGTAAATTATTTTGTTGACTCTTTTCATCATTTTGCTCCCTCCTCCCAGCATGAGATGTTTTTAATGTGGTGCGGGGGGGGGGGGTTGTGGGTGAGAGAATCAAACTTGGCCATTTTGGGTCTAACTTTGAAAAAGTAACTTGCTATAGTAATATTCCTTCTTATTTTTTCTTCTTTGTGAAGAAAAATTATTATTAGATCCATACATTTACAACTTTACTACTATTACTACCACTTCTACTACTACTTTTGTTATTATTGCTATTGCTCACTATTGTATATTTTGAGACAGATGAGAATGAAACTTCCTACTACTTTGCAATGCCTGATCAATTTTTTTTAATCTCATTATGCTGAGTGTTGGCTTTCAGCATTAGTTTATAGTTAATGGCACAATAGCCTTGACGATGAGGGGGAGGGAAGCTATTAAATTTGATCCTTGAGTTCTCCCAAAGGCACAGAACAACAGCAAAGCAATTTACCTTTCTTATTAGGAAGGTGATTGATAGCACAGATTTTCACACATAGCTACAAATGCCTTAGAAGATATTGAATCTTAATGAGTACCTTATGTATATTCAACATATTGTCCTTTAATAAGTAACTTAAAAGGGAATATTGAATAACTGTTCTTAAAATATTGGTTTTAATGGTACATTTCCATCATTAAAACCAGTATTTTGGAAGCTTAGAAGGTAGTCAACTGAACTCTAGGGATTTTTTTGAATAAAGATGGCAATAAAAGTCTTATGAAATAAGCTGTCAGTGCTCAGATTATGAATTAAACCTTTATTTTAAATAATATCATTCACACTATTACATGCCAGAGGCTCAACCAATTTTGCTAGGAAAAATTAATAGAAAAACTAATACCAATAGACAAAGAGGTTAAACTTGCATATAATATCATTGCAATTCTTTGGTCATTTTGAGGGACTCATATTTTGACTGTAGTTCATTATATGCTTCTGAAATAATTGCACAATAAACCTCAGCTGTGAATGCAGCATTGCACTAAATTTTATAATGATTCAAATAACATGGCATGCAAGGTTCAGTTTGGAGATTCAGTTCAATCAACATTGATTAATCACCCATTTAACACAGATTCATGAACTGAAAAGGGCTCTGGATTCAAAAGACAAATGGAATTTGTTGGATCGGTATTTATTAGAATCCTTCTGAATTGAAAATTCAGTAGCTTTTCTAACTGCTTCAGAGATCCTACCAGACAAACACACAATGTTGTTGTTCTTTCAGTTCCTCATGAGAATGAATGGTGTGATGGGTTCTCTGACATTCACAGAGCAGTCATCAGCCAAAAGGCTTTATCATCTTATTAAACTCTCTGTCCTTCAGAACTAGGTGGCCAGGCTAACATTGCTTCATTCACTTTATCAACTCTCAACTTCTTTCATTCAGCCAGCCATGTACCTCACATTTGCTTTTTCTTGTGCCAATGGAAGGTTAATTTTCTTCTATGCTGTGCCTGCCAGCACAAGGGAGAATTCAACTCGGGACTCAAGAATATGTGACCAATCTAGAATTCACTTTGGGTCCAAACCTTACTTTCATAATCTGCAGCAGATTGAAGTCACTTCATATTATGGTAAGTGAATGTATGCCAAGCTTGCATTGTTCTATTGACTGTTTTTAAGAAAGTGTGGTGGTAATGGCAGCAGGAGTATGAATGCCACTTGTTCTGTGCCAAAATCTTTCTCTGCGGCCTGCCTGATTTTGTGGCAGTGTTCCTTGCCTTGTGAGTGTGTCTCTGTTGACCTTGCTAATTAACTAACATGGAGATTGCCAGAAACCCAATACTGTTTACAATCAAGCCTGGATAAGGATAAGAGAATTTTGCCCAGGATCCTTGCAAATCAGCTAGGCCAGCCCTCCTAGTACCCCAGAAAAACAAAAACTTATTTTTTAAAGTTTGTATTTAACAGCTGAAGTAGGACATTGCATTGTTTCAGTGAACTTCACTATATATTCTTTTGAATGCATATAAAGTTTTAAAACATCTGGTGAAATTCTTTCAAAGTCCTATTCTCTCAATGCCTTAATCACGGAATTACTACGGACACAAACAATCAAGCAGAAAACAATACCCTAATCAAAGAACTAACTAGGAGAAAACAACACCCCAACATTGACAGGGCAAGCTACTATAAATAAACAGCGAAGAAACCCCATACTCACTAGCACTGATTATTACCTAGTTGGATAATGAAATGTCTGCAAGCAAAACAACCAAGCTCAGAGCGCACCAAGGACTCCATCAATTCTCTCTGCACTAAATGAAGACATATGTATGTAAGTAAGAAGTATGTAAGTATTTTTTTCCCGTTTTTTTGAAAAGAAATTGGCTAAACCATTGAAGCTGAGCTTTGCAAGGTTATTGTCTTCTTAAGGAGACAAAATCCCAGTTTTGAGCATTTTGCGTTGTATTTGTTATAGCCTTTGCACAAATCTTATCCCTATCTTGAATCAGATCAAACTCAGTTCCCTTCTGGAATGCCATGCCCGTACTGCCAATTCAAATCTAATCAGAATTGGTTCCATTTCTTTATTTAGTCAATTTTTATATATACACATAAAAGGAAATGTTACTGCTTATCTCATTGATATACTGAAAGACCAAGAAATAAGAAATAAGTTTCTCAGCATCATTGTAGTGGGACATGGGAATGGCCTTGAGGGACAGGACTATGAGCTGCTACAAAGATCAATCTTGCAAGACTGAATGCATTTACCACCTCACTCCCTTTATCTTTGTGAGAACTAAAGAGGACCTTGTCTGAGGAAGGCGATACAAGCATCCACACAGCACTATTAATATAAATATAGGGGATCTGTTTGCAGTTTTCTTTTTGTTAGATATGTTTCACACCCCAGATTATCAGATTATTCTAGAGTTCATCTATTCCCTTTTTATAATGTCCTTTGAAACAAATTGGTTTATTCTATTTTATTGTAAATGTACTAGTCCTGGGGCACTGTGTGTAGGATATGCTGTGATATACAGTATCTAGCCCAATTCTTGGTTTATGGTTATTCACCTGGATTAAGGAATTAAAGCAATATGTCTGTTCTTGTTATTTTGGGTATCTCTCCATTCCTTATGCTCTAGGCTGTCTTCCTAGAACCCTTTTGATTTCTAGTAAGAAGTAAAAAAAATAGTGTCCTATAATAGCTAGACTGTATTTAATATGCTTTAGGACAATGTAGTCATGTTTTCATACTGTGGATGCATGTCATTTCAAGCAATGGTATATTTCTATAATGCAAGAAAATCTTCAAAAAACTGAATAATCCAGTTGTTTAATATTCTAAAGGTTTCGTTCTTAGATAAATACTTCACACATGGTTTTACTTCACTTCTTATCTATTTAGTCTGCAAACTTTCTTGAAAAACCCCCGAAACAATTATATAAATTTCCTAATATATGTTTTTTTTACCAACCAATTCCAAAGGACATTTTATTTTTACCAATATGCCCATCTTTCTTTGCCTTTATTTTTTTCTGAATGCTACTAAGCAAAAATTGGAAAAGTACAGACAAATGAATAAGTTCATACTTATTGACTGAATTGAATGATTTTTTCTTCATGATTACATCCTTGGATGTGATGTGTAAGGAATGCCAAACAACACCGACAAAGAGAGAGAGAATCAAATATAGAATCTGAAAACTGGATTACCTAGTCTTTGGAGATGGATTTGACATGGAACTTTAAAATGAGATGTAACCATTTGTTCAAGTATCTTTGATATTTTTTTAAAAAATATTGATTCAGACTCAGCAGTAATGTCAGATCTATATTTTACAAAACGCTCTGATTGTGTTTAAAATCTCAGTTGGTCTTAGAGCACTGCATCAGACTTTTGGATATGATATTTATTCTTTATTCCCATATTTATTGTATTTTGGGGAGAGCATACTGCTCTCAGTAGTAGTCCTAAACACTTCTAATACATATTGTTTCATGGACTTCAAAAGTGAGTGTTTTTCATTTGTGGCTTTTGAATAACTTTGGAGATTCAAATGAATAATGAGTATGGCTCAAGAGAAAAAACATACAAAAAGAAAGTTCCCTTTTCAAGGAGAAACCTCAGCATATCTAACCTTCTGCTGACATTTTTAGCTGAAATAGCTCATAATAAGAACAAGACCTTTGTTCTGTAGGGCACAAGTAATGCTCAATAAACTCAAAAACCTTTCCTTCTATTATTTATTTAGCTTTAAAACCACCCAGTTACTTGATTATCTGAATGGTATTCTGTGCAGTTAAAGGATATATAATAAAAACAGCAGAAGAAAACATTTGCGGCTGGAATAATAATCAAAATGTAATGCATAAAATCCCCATAAAAACAACAGCAGAACAAATAGTTCCCCCAAAACCTTTAAAATGGCTCTTAAATGTGTAGACTTCCAAGGAGGAAATGATGAACCGAACAGAAGTGCAATAAGTGAATCTGATGACCATGGTGGAATGAAAAGCTGGCGAGTAGATTGGCTCTTGGTAATTTCTTTCTAGACATAGCAACAACTTGAGATCAGCCACAAGGACTCCGGACAGTTTTTCCTCACAAGGAGATCACAAGAGAGAAATATCTGATGGGCTTTGAGTTCTGGAAGACGTGGGAATAGCCATCTTGCTCAAACTGGAGTTGGTGTCTTTAAAAGGATGATTTATATACATCCTTTTCTAGTCACTTTTGGAAGTTGTTTCTTAACTGCTTTCCCTTATTAGGAACCTTTGGATGAGCAGGTTTTATAGCATTCAATGAGTTGTATGCAATCATTAGAGAAAGAAGTTTTAAATACTAAATAAAAGACAACAATGAAAGTCTTCATTATAGAAAGTTACAGATGGACTAAGTGTCCAGATAAATTTGAAATAAGATTTTGGAATTAATTGTAAAGAATCCTTCCTGTGGGAAAATGTTTTTGTTTTGAATTCTTAAAAAATATCTAAGATTTAAAAAAACTGGACAGTACCAGGAATTAGAAGGAACTAAAGATTACAATGAAAGGAAAAGAACTCTCAAACTCAACTTACAATTACAGAATGAAGCAAAATATTTTAACACTGGAGATATTGAAGGATATTTTTGAACAATAAATCCCAAAGTTAATTGTGAGAGTGTCTGCCTCTGCAGATACACTGTTTAAAAAATGCTATGAAAAAGAAACAATTTTTACCTGACTATATTGAGACTTTGAAAGTAGAATTAAAAAATAACAAACTACAAGAATGACATGGAAATAGATGTTACAGTGGACATAGAAAAGAAACTGGTTTATATCTTAATCCTAAAACGGGGTATACAAATAACAAACCAAGAGAGTGACATGAATAATTTTCTTAACTTTGATTTACAAAAGAGGCTTGTTAAAGTTTTGAAGAATGTTATGAGAAGGGGCATGAAAGGAAATCAAGTTCTATGATATTATTTGAAGGATTAAAGATTAAGATTATTAGAAGCAAAAGGAAGAACTATAAAGTTGGTTTATCCCCAGCTTATCAAGTACTTAGCAGGGGAGGGCTTGGCAGCATAAGGAAACAACAGCCAATGACTTAATAGCCAACCATCAATATCCAATCTACCTCTAAAAAGCCACACACAACAGACACCATATAAATATCACACACAGAATAGCCCAAAGCACCCACTCTGCCAGAGAAAAGTTCCCTGAGGATGGGCTGCAGCATGAGTCCGAAAGTTCAGAAGACTAAACCTCTAGTTCTGGTGACCAACCTGGATTGGATCCTGCATAAAGTTTGTTTATTTAATCAAGATTAAACTAGATACCTTGTTAAGTCTGTTAACCTTTAATGGACTTTTTCTGACACCAGGACTAAAATGACAAGATTTTGTAAATCTATAAATTTGTTTACAGATAAGAGATGGGATATAAGAAGAGATTATTTATTGTATTTTAAGAGATGGTGATAAATCATTAAAACTGTTTATACCTGTTCTGATGAAGTGGGAAGTCACTTATTTTCTTTTTTTATTTACTATTTTTCTTTTTCATTTTCCTTTCTATCTTTTTTTCTTTTCTGAGCCTTTTGTTTTTTCTTTTTCTTTTTAAAGGTTATGATAGTTTTCATTCTTGCAAATTGTAAACTTTAATAAAATTACTATTAAAAAAAAGGAAATGGTCTTAAATACCAGGAAGAATAAAAAGTTTTCACCCAGTCCTATCCAGCTTGAAATATAGATGCTAAGAGAACCTCATTGGGGACAACATTCTATAATGGTTCTTCACCTAAAATGACCCTCTCTTCTGTAGCCACTATGTTTAAATACTTATATGGGTATGCTTGGACAAGAGGGGACTGGAGGCTAAAGCATATAAGGAATGGCTGCTGGAATTGGGTATGTCTAGTTTAATGAAGAGAAGGACGAGGGGGGACATGATAGCAGTGTTCCAATATCTCAGGGGCTGCCACAAAGAAGAGGGAGTGAAGCTATTTTCCAAAGCGCCTGAAGGCAGGACAGAGCAACGGGTGAACTAATCAAGGGAGAGAAGCAACCTAGAACTAAGGAGAAACTTCCTGACAGTTAGAACAATTAACCATGGAACCCTGCCTCCAGAAGCGGTGAATGCTCCACCACTGGAAGTTTTTAAGAGAGACTGGACAGCCATTTGTCTGAAATGGCAATAGGGTTTCCTGCCTGAGCAGGGGTTGGACTAGATGACCTCCAAGGTCCCTTCCAACTTTATTATTATTATTATTATTATTATTATTATTATTATTATTATTATTATTATTATTATTATTATTATTATTATTATTATTATTATTATTATTATTATTATTATTATTATTATTATTATTATTATTATTATTATTATTATATGAGATGACTCTTTTAAGTCCAGATAAACAAACATGAGAGGGATATTTGAAGTAATCAGGAATCATATCTACAGAAATTATAAAGATGCATATTATAAATAGATTAACAGAGAACATCTCCCCCATCTGATGATTTCCTATCATAAACTTTGAATGGGGTAGCAGAGATTGGCCTTGTGGCTCCTGCTTGAGGAACAGATAGCAGTGATGGGCAGGAAGGTCCATTCACAAACACTTCTTCTATTTCAGTTGTGCCAATTCCCAGAAAGAAGGCACAGCTCGTGGTTATCATGCCTTAGTCACCACCTGGTTGGACTACTGCAATGTATGTTACATGCGATGTCCTTGAAAGATTGGAAACTTCAGCTGGTCCAGAACGTAGTGACATGTGCAGTATTGGGTGCACCACCTTACAGTATTGGGTGCACCACCACCTTCCAGATAACACTACTGTTATGTTACTGACTACTAGAGGGTTTTTAGGTACAATTCAAGTTGCTGATGGTCACTTTTAAAGCTGTGCATGGCATGGGGCCACGTTATTTACAGGACCATCTGTCTTACTGATGATTTCTGCCCATCCCATCAGATTTGGCAGAATGGGCATGCTCTGGGTCCTTCTTAAGCCAGTCTTACCTGGTAGGTCCTAGGAAATGTGTCTTCTCTGTCATGACACCTACCCTATATAAATAGTTCACAATTTATGACCACAATTGGTACTGACATTTCCATTGTTAAGTGATGATGTGATACGATCGCTTAATGATGGCAATCCTGACATTCTCTGTTGCCATCATTAATTAAGAATTGTGGGACGTTAAGTGATATCCACCCTAAGTGAAGCCATTCCAGGCTTGGTCCCTCCCAGCCTGAGCCTCAATAAGGTAAGGCACTAACTTCCCCACCTGCCTATATCCCCCCTCCATTTATGTCCTTTTAGCCCCATTGTACACTGCCTTGCAGAGCAACAACTGCAGAGCCCCAGAACTGCATGGTTGCTTGTCATACTATGGCTCTAGGGCTTCTTGGCATGCTGTAATTTGGGACTGCAAGAAACCGCTGAGGTGCAGCCCAGCACAGAGCCCTGGCCTGGCTTCCAGCACAGCACAGCCCAGCACAGCCACATGGCATACAGGGGCTTCTTTGTGCACTGAAGCCTTTCACAGTACAAAGCCCATCCCCATCCCATCCTAGAAGCACGGTACAAAGTCACAGCCACCCCACCCCAGTTGCCATTCTGCACTCTGAGGTCTCTGCCACCCAGTTAAGCTTTGCTATTGTCTTGTTCCTGTTGCTAAAAAGTGTGTCTGTTAGATCAATTAATGTTTTATTTGTAGGTTAAAAACTTACATTATTTTTATGCACAATAAAATAAAGCTTTAGTTGTAACCACAGGTTATAACAATGTTTTTCTTTCTTCCATTCAACTGGGTCTAATTATCGGAGACTACCTGGACAAATCTCTGCAGTTTTTTTGGCAAGAGATTTTCAGACATGGTTTGCCATTGCCTCCTTCCTAGGGCAGAGACAAAGTGACTGGCCCAAGGTCACCCAGCTGGCTTTGTGCCCAAAGCAGGACTAGAACTCACAGTCTCCCAGTTTCTAGCCTGATGCCCTAACTACTAGATAAAAATCATTTTGAAATTGTACTGTGTGGTAAGGATGAGCATATTATTGAAACGTTTATAATTGCTATTGAAATTGAATTTGGAGAATGAATATGTGAAGCATTGTATGATTCAATGGGCAAAGAATTCTGGGTATAATGTAATGCTTGAACAATGGGAAAACATATGAAGGGTTTAAAATTTACCTTGAACTAAAACTTAAAGGAAAACTTTTATAAAATGATGTATTGATAGTATTTAACACCTGACAAATTCCCAAAGATATGTAAAGGTGTTTCAAAAGTATGTTGGCAATATAAATGCAAAGAAGGAACTTTTTATCATCTTTGGTGGACTTGTGACAAAGCAAAGAAATATTGGAGAATGATTCATATTTTAATACAGAAGCAATAGCAATAGCACTTGGAGTTATATACCACTTCACAGTGCTTTACAGCCCTCTCTATGCAGTTTACAGAGTCAGAAGATTGCCCCCAACAATCTGTGTCCTCATTTTACCAACCTTGGAAGGATGGAAGGCTGAGTCAACATTGAGCCAGTGAGATTTGAACTGCTGAACTATTGGCTGTCTGCAGTCAGCAGAATTAGCCTGCAATACTGCATTCTAACCACTGCTCCACCACGGCTCCTTTGAGGTCCCCAACCTAGGGGCCACACCCACTACCGGGCTGTGGCCTCTTGGCCGCTGGGCTGCGTGAGTAGCTGGGTAGTTCACGTATGCGCATGCTCACCCCCCTTGTGCCACCATTCCCGCAAGTGTGCAGGCAGCGGCAGCCCCGCTAGTATTGCACAAATGGCAGCACCGCAAGTGGCAGGTGGACCGCGGCATGATCCTCACACAGGCACCACCGTCACTGAGAGCTTTGCATGCATGCTTGTCCCATTTGCATGCTGCACATGCTCGCAGCCTGTTTGTATGTGTACGTGCACGTGTGGCCACATTCATGTTTGTGCATGTGGGTGTAAGGCACCTGCCCCTCCCTCTCCCACCAGGCTGCCAAAACAAAAAGGTTAGAGACTCCTGCTTTAAGAGACTCAAAACAAATATCAACAACCAAACCAGAGACTTTTCTTTTAGGTTTAACGGGCAAAGAACTTGAACAATTCTGGAACTTTGTTGCTGTACATATTAAGAGTAGTGAGAACACTCTATCTGCAAAAATGGAAAGATACACTAATTCCCACAATAATGGCTGGAAAAACTGATGGAATTAGCAGAGATGGCCAAATTAAACTGCTTTATTAAACAAAGAAAAGTACACATCCCACTTTATTTCTACTTGGAAAACACTTCTACATTTTGTGCTTAAGATAGAAAAAAAAAGAAACTTTGATTTTATGATTTGCTGATTACACACATTTGTAGTTATAGAAATAATTTAGTACATATTAAGTATGCAAAAGTAAAAAGTTGAGGCTGTAATGTTATTATTTTTTATTCGACTGGCCTGAAAAGAGTAGGAAGTTAATGCCTTTCCCAATTTTTCCACTATTTTCATTTGTATTTTATAAGATTAATAAAATTATATGAAAAAACAATTAGACCAAATTTGCTCTCTATAACAATGTAACATAGCACAAAAATAAAACAAAGTAACAATAATATTTTAAAAAGAGTAAAAAGAGTACAAGATATGGCTTCCGGTTCTGGATCGCGGCGCTGGCAGATGTGCGGGGCGATCACTCCCTCCACCGTCCGGTTTTCTTTCGCCGGAGGACCCTGAAAGGGGTCGAAAGTCACCTTGGCGGGGCGATGAGTGAGGAAGAGGACCTTCCGATTGATCATGGAAGGGCAGCAGCCCTTCTGTTTGATCCAGAGCAGCTCTTCGGACCGATGAAGAAAAGATCGGTCACTCACATGGTCCATCACTAATGCCGTTTCCAGCCGAGGCCAAACCTACAGCTAAGCACATTGAAACCACCGTGGAGGAACTGGGTGAGACTTTACCTTCTTGTATCCCAACTATTCTCCTGTCAAAAGCTTTCTGAAACTTCTTCCCCCTGCGAGGAGAGAGGGAAGGAAATGTTTTTTTTCCCACCCTCTAAGATGGCGGCGCCTGACTACGCAGGAAAATAAAAGCTCTGAAAAATACAATTAAATAACTGGATTTATATTACCTTGATATCTGGGGACCCAAAAATTCCTATTCTCACGGGGACCTGTTATCTCATCTATGAAAAAGAACTCTATTTGGATAAAAACCTAGCTCTGGTCTTCAAAAGATTTTGAATGCTGTCAGGGACATCTTGTGGCGAAGCCTGGTATAGCAAGTAAATACTTCTGTTAAAGAGACCTGCTTACAGCCAGATTTGTCTTTGCACTATCTAAAAGAGATAAAAAGCTGAACAGCTGGACAGTAAAATTGGTTTTTAGAAATTGTGGAGGTGAACATTTACTTTCATCTAAGAAATAGCCTTCACTAAAGGACCATCTATAACTGTGTTAGAAATGGAGGAAGACCAGCAACAACTCAATTATAAACTTATACTTGAAAAAATCCTTGAAGCTACTGAGATAATTAAATCCAGACTGAAAGACAAAGGTGCCAGCTTAAACCTACAAAATGAAACTCTGACTTCAACAAAAGAACCTATAACTCAAAAACCAACAGAGGCAGAAGAAATTAATATTAAGACAGAGGACTTTAAAGATCAACAAATACAATCTACTGAAAAGTTTGACAGACAAACCCTGACCGCAACTAAAGAACTTACAACCCAAAAAGCAACAGAAGTGGAACAAAGCAACATAACATGGAGGCTGTTAAAGACCAACAAATACAGCATACTGAAAATCTAGATAACCAAATAACAACTATAAAGCTGGATGTGACTCTCTACCTAAACCAGAAGAAACCTGAGGAACAAGAAGACCAAATTGTATTGAAGGAGCCACCAGGACAACCTAACGACTATGGATGTGCCAGCCTTTCTGGAAAACTGATAACTAGATGGTCTCCCTTGGTTCAAGCAATATGTACAAGAACGAAGGGAGATTTACCTGATGATCTAAAGGCATTGGTATGGAAGCCTGGTTGGCACAAAAAGAAAGCCAGAGTTAGATTTTTTTTAAAAAATGGGATCTTTTGATTTGATAGAGGATCCTAAAGTCTCAATTAATGGGCTAAAGGGAGATTTCTAGATGAAGGGAAATATGATTATTGGATTTAATTATTGTTGTTAAATGATAAAAAATAAGGGATTAACTGCTTAATATTCAGGATTTAAATTTATAAGGGAAATGAAAATTAATGACTAGGAATTAGCCTCGAACTATTGTTTAGCCCAGATAATATAGCTGATAGACTTGAGACAATAAAGGATACTCTATTAGAAAGTGATGATGTATTAGGATGAGAAATAGAAAATGTTTATACAAGATAAGAATATATTTAACTAAGTAATATGTATATTCTAGATATGATAACTTTTATGTAGTGAAATAAAGGAGATTTGGATTACCCGAAACTCAAATACTATGGATATTAAAGATTAAATTGGTATATTGTAATAAAAAACTAAAAATTAAATAAAACTTAAAAACAGGATATGGATATGTATAAGCAAAAATATATTGATAAATGTTTTAACTAGCTTTGTAATAATTAAAAATCTATAAGTCTAAATGTGATATAACAAATGTTAAGGGAATTAGAGAAGGAATTTCTGATGATGTAACCTGAGATATGTACTAAAGATTTTGTTATTGAACCACTGATTACCCATTCACCACGCTGCTTTCTGAATACTTAATGTAAAATTGGAAAATCAATAAAACTTGTTTTTTTAAAAAAGAGTACAAGATATAAGATGGTTGGATGAAGACGAGGACTACAGGTGAGAATCTAATTTTTTAATGACAATAAAGCAAAAATAGCAACTAGACTACTGTAAGTTGGAAACACATCTGGAATAAGACAATTCAATCATCTGATCTGAGTCCTTGAGTTCACTTTTCATCATCAGTTTGGTCATGATCTCACTGTAAATGGGGCACTGAAGGAGCTAATGAGTAACATTCTCCACTTGACCAGCATCCCAGGGACATTTATTGATGTGCAAGGAATGCAAATAGGATTCAACTGTTCTAGTGAACAAAATAATAAAAATTGAAACTTCTCTTGCCTAATCATTTTGCAAAGTAATATCCAAAAACTGCTTTTAAGGCACCTACTTGAGGTCTTGAGAAGGTTCAGCTCTGATATGGGGGGTTTCCACAGAATGCTCAAATACAGCTCCTTCTGTGCCTACAACAAATACATGAATAGAATACAGGATAGTTACATTCCATGTCAACATTTCATTTGAAAAGTAATGAAGCCCCCTTTTTGAAAAACAAGCTTAATTAATATTAATAAGGTAAATTAATATTTATGAGAATTATTTCAATGAAATTTGTTGTAGAAGAATTTTAAGACAATGCAACTCATGAAAAAGCTTTGATGAACCTCACTAAAAGTAACAGCCTTGATCTATATGCCTGTACATAGGTAAAATTAATGGGCACTTGTTCCTATTCCATTATTTCCATAGAAGCAGGAGGTCCATGACAAGGCCTGCTCAGGTATCTACTTTCTTTGCAGTTTTGTAAACAATTCTTTCCTTTTCATGTAGCTATAAGTCTACAAAGTATATGGCTGTTGAAAACAATGACTGAATTATCTTCTTAAGATGTGCATAATATTTATACTTATTTAGAAATGTATAAAACCCTTTTGCACCCAAGCCTGGCTCATATTTAGATTTTTAATATCTTATAAAATACTTAAGTTAAGATAAACAACTTAAAGGAAATGTTTTTGGTATAAAATACAAATTGATTAAATGGCTTTAATAAAAAATATTATCTTACATCATTAAATGTTCTCTCTTCTAACAATCTGAACTCTCCTTCTTACTACCACTTAATGTGCTCTAGAACAGTGGTTCTCAATCTTTTTTTCACC